>JAJIBD010020966.1:0-1200000 GCA_021461705.1 Cryptotis parvus
TCAAACCCAATACATCAAGATCCTTCGTGAGCTGTATTACGGATTCACCACCAGGATCTCACCATTCTACAAAGAAGTGATCATTGATGTCAAAAGAGGGTTCAACAGGGTGATACCATTTCACCAAAACTCTTCAGCACCACAATCGAGAACATCATGCGACAATTAGGAATGGGAAGGAATGGGAGTGAAGATAGATGGTCGGCAACTACACCACCTCCACTTCGCTGATGACATCGCTCTAATAACACCAAACATTAGCCAAGCGGCACAAATGCTGGCTGATTTCGACTGAGAATGTGGAAAGATAGGTCTACAGCTGAATGTAAAGAAAACCATGTTTATGAAAATAAACTAGTTCCAGAGGCCCCATTCACTCTCAATGGAACAAACATCTCTGAATGCAGCAGTTATGTACCTAGGTCGAGAAATCAACATGATGAATGACCTAAAACCTGAGCTGCGCAGGAGGAAGAGAGCAGCATGGAATGCCTTCAAAGGCATCGAAGAAATAGCTAAAGGACAAAGAACCTCCGGCTCTGGGCCCATCTCTTTGACTCCACCGCTCTCCCTGCATTAACATACGCCACAGAGACCTGGGCCCTATGAAAGCAGGATGAGAATGCTATTCGGGTCTCCCAGAGAGGAATCGAAAGAGCTATGCTTGGAATATCACGCCTCACTCAAGTGAGAGAAGGAATTTGGAGTTCTGACCTCCGTCACTATTTCAGAATCAAGGATGTTGTCTCATTTGCCAAGGCATCGAAAATCAGATGGGCTGGACATGTAATGTGATTTGGAGACAACCGCTGGACTAGAGTCATTACCGACTGGATCCCACGGGATGTCAAAAGATCACGTGGGCCGCCCACCTACAAGATGGTCAGACTTCCTTGTCAAGACCCTGAAGGAACGGTTTGAGGCTCTTCATATTCCTGAATCAACCAGATGCCATTGGGCTACATTGGCACGTGATAGGGTCCAATGGAAATGTTACTGGCACCTGCTCGAGCAAATCGATGAATAACGGAATCAAGTGATCAAGTGATCAAGTGATTGTGTTAACTCCTCACTGTCTTCATTGTGCAGAAAAATAAAGCATCGCCTTCCGCTTACACTTAGCCCATCATGAATTGTCTTCATATTTCTTGAGCTCATATTTTCAAATCTTGATGTGCCAGGTTACTGGTATTTGGCATATATATCAAATACAACACGGGTAGCTTGCCAAATACCAGTAACAATTATAGACCTCATTCCGAATGGATTGGAGGCTCTTTATGTTCCTGGAGCAAGCAGATGCCTTGGGCTCTACTAGCATGAGACAGGACATATGGAGATGTTACTGGGGTCCGCCCTCGAGCAAATCGATGATGAACGGGAAGACAGTGTGACAGACAGTGATGTGCCAGGTAGTGTAAGCACCATGAATGTTGTTTTACATTTTCAGCATTTATCTACATTTGCTCTTATAGAGCCACCAGCATCCCTCGTGATTCCCTGAATGTTCTTGCTCTTCTTATCAGAAACATTTATGTTGTGTGAAAGTTTGTTTCAGGGGCCACATCCCTTGTTGCTCAGGATCCCAGGAGTTGTGGGGACCCAAACCAGGTCTTCCAATGGCCTGGCATGAGCGGTGTCACGAAAGTCATATCTCCTCAGAGAAATATTCTCTCTCAGAACAGTAGGCTTCATCTCCAGAGGAGGTTCCACTGTGTGGAGAACTGAGTGATCCTGTCTGCTGCCTTCCTCTCACTGAGTTCCTCAGCCATAATATTTTGTTTTCATCATTTCTACTGATCCTCTGTAAGGATCTTTATGGAACCTAAGGGCCTACAAGGATCTGTAAGGACCTGTAGGACCTGTAAGGACCTGTAAGGATCTGTAAGGATCTGTGAGGATCTTTAAGGACCTGTAAGGATCTATAAAGTTCTGTGAGGACCTGCAACGATCTGTAAGGATCTGTAAGGATCTATGAGGATCTGTAAGGATCTGTGAAGATCTGTAAGGATCTGTAAGGATCTGTAAGGATTGTGAGGACCTGTAAGGATCTGCAAGGACCTATAGAGATTTGTAAGGACCTGTAAGGATATGTAAGGTACTGTAGGGATCTGTAAAGAACTTTAGGGATCTGTAAAGAACTGTAGGGATCTGTAAGGACCTGTAAGAATTCATAAGGACTATAGGGATTTGTAAGGACCTGTAAGGATCTTTGAGGTACTGTAGGGATCTGTAGGACCTGAAGGGATCTGTAAAAACCTGTAAGAATCTGTAAGGACCTGTAGGGATCTATAAAGGCTCATAGGGATCTGTAAGGACCTGTAAGCATCTGTAAGGAAATGTAGGGATCTGTAAGGACCTGTAGGATCTGAAAGCATCTGTAAGGACCTGTAGGAATCTGTAAGGACCTGTAAGCATCTGTAAGGACATCTGATTCTCTGCGAGGAAATCGGAACTCTTCAGTAAGCTTTGAATAGGAGGAGGGCCAGAGCGATAGAGCAGGAGGGTCCGGGCCCAACACCAGCATCTGTCGCGTGTCTCCTCACTGTCCTGCAGTGCCCTGGCACAACACAGCTGGGCCCCTAGTCTGACCCCTTGACCCGGTTGGCTAAGTATCACTGGAAGTAGCCCCCAGGCCCCTGGGCTCTGCTTGGGAGTGGGCTCCCACAGAAAAATAAGAAAAGAGTGTTATGGAATGACCAGTGTTAGAATTGGAGCCACGGCGACAGTGGGGGAACGCAGGAGGGAGACACTAGTGTGAAGGATGTTTGCTGTGCTAGGAAAGAGCTTTGGGAGCTCTGTAGGAATGAGCAGGGCAGGACCAGCTTAATGTGGGATTGTCTACGTGGTTCTGGGCATGTTTCTCCAGCACAGAGCTGCTGCAGACCGGGCCGCAGTCCATACATTCGCAGTAGGTGGGTTAGCTGCTCCTCCTCGGGTCTCCTCAGGAATCTGCAAACTTGCCCAGAGCCCTAGAGCAGGATTGGGAGCTGCTGGGTCTGAACGCAGAGGTAGGGAGCAACCTGGCTTCCTGCAGGCTCCCGCCCCTCCCTGCTTTTGCTCCCAGCCCACTGGCATTTCTCTGCTTCCCAGAGGCATCCTTGACTACATCCCAAGACCGCCCTTCTCTGCATGCACAGTTGCTTCTTTCCCATCTGTTCGGGGAGCTAGTGCTGAGTCGACCTTCGCAAATATAGCCAAGATGACTTAGCAACATCAGTATCTGTGTTTGGAATGACAAAGTGAAGCCACCGGGTGTGGTGTTTGCATTATCTTGTTAGTTTTGTTGTGCATCTCCTTGACTCTAATTAAAATCTGGCTTTTAACAAAGGGGCAGGGCTCCTCTGCTGGGCCCCCTGATGTCCTGGCACGGATTCCTAGTACTGGGGAAGAAGAGGCTTGGCACAGGGTTGTTCCAGGTGGTGGGCACAAAGAATATTTCAAGGGAATTTTGGAATATTTTTCTTCTGGTTTTCTTCTTCTTAGTTTTCAGGGCACAATCTGACAGCAGAAAGGTCTGTGTAATGGAGTTTAGAGGAGCTTCCCGCAAAGGTCTGTGTTACGGTGTTATGGTGTTTAGAGGAGCTTCCTGTAAAGGTCTGTGTTATGGTGTTATGGTGTTTCAGAGGAGCTTCCCGTAAAGGTCTGTGTTATGGTGTTATGGTGTTTCAGAGGAGCTTCCGTAAAGGTCTGTGTTATGGTGTTATGGTGTTTCAGAGGAGCTTCCCGTAAAGGTCTGTGTTATGGTGTTTAGAGGAGCTTCCCATAAAGGTCTGTGTTATGGTGTTATGGTGTTTCAGAGGAGCTTCCCGTAAAGGTCTGTGTTATGGTGTTATGGTGTTTCGAGGAACTTCCCATAAAGGTCTGTGTTATGGTGTTATGGTGTTTAGAGGAGCTTCCCATAAAGGTCTGTGTTATGGTGTTTAGAGGAGCTTCCCATAAAGGTCTGTGTTATGGTGTTATGGTGTTTCAGAGGAGCTTTCCGTAAAGGTCTGTGTTATGGTGTTATGGTGTTTCAGAGGAGCTTCCGTAAAGGTCTGTGTTATGGTGTTATGGTGTTTCAGAGGAGTTTCCCGTAAAGGTCTGTGTTATGGTGTTATGGTGTTTCAGAGGAGCTTCCTCGTAAAGGTCTGTGTTACGGTGTTTCATAGGAGCTTCCCATAATCAGCATCATGGGGGTTTCTCAGCTAAGGATAGCACGGGGTGGTGTCCCCTAGGTCCCAAGTCCATGATTCCAGTCTCTTCACATACCTGCACTTTACTTATTATTGTTCCCTTTGACCAAATTGTTCTGACCTCAAATAGTTGTTTATTAAAAACCAGGACCACAAAGGGACCAATTACCCTTTTGCAAACACTTGCCAGCATGCAGTGGCTTTACCCATTTCCTTAATTTGCACCATGTTCATGCAGAGTTTTATGGCCATGAAGCCTGGTGTTTCTTTTGTCCAAGCTGGATTCCTTAAGGGATCTTTTGCCCTGGGCCTGCTCATTTGTAATGATCATTGAACTCAGCTACTTAAAGAAAATCCAGACTGGATCTCAAGTTGGCATGGATAATATATCCTCAAATAATTCTAATTTAGAACTTTCCAGAGAAATTTCAATTTTTTAATTGCTATATGTCAATGTAGAAGTGAGAGTATGAGGCTGTAGTAACTTTTCCTGCACTCAAGCTCTATGTGTTTGTTAAATGAATCCCATAATAATGCCAACACGAATGCTGGGTTCTGCCTCTGTACAAAGTGCAATTTTAATCTGTTATATAACAACTGCTTGGAGTTGACCAAGGGGTTGTGGAGAGACTAAAGCTGAGTTTCATTGCTTCTGCAAAAATAAAATCATGGCATGGCATAGCCCCAGAGAGTTCTCAAGAGTCCAAATATAGGAGAAATATTATTTTAACTCTGTACAGTGTTTTTGGTATGTTATCTGGAGGCTTTATTCTCTCTTCAGTGATAAAATCATACCATAGATTATTGGAGTAAGTCTGAAATGTTTGGAGAGCTAGTCTAACATAGTCTAACATAAATATCATTTTAAAAAGCTGCCCATTGACGAATGCACCTTTACCACAGCTTAGTGTTTTCTACTGCAGAAGACGATCCGGTGACAGTAAGGACCGCTAGTTGAACTCGGCTCGTCACATACAATTGTGATGCATTTTGCACTACAAAATGCAATTGGGTGGGTAACATACACTGCCTCTATACAAAATGCAATTTTAATCTGTTATATAACAACTGCTTGGAGTTGCTCAAGAGGTTGTGTAACATACACTATTATCCCAGGTGGGATAGAATTATAAGCCACTTTAAAGAGATTTAAAATAAACGCCTAACCTGGATCAAGCCCCAATAATAACAGCCTAACTGGGGAAGGCCCGATGAGCTTTATGTATATAGGGTAGCTCTGACCACCCCGTCTCACCCTGACCTGGGTACCCTCTCCTCATCTGGTGTCCCTAACACCGCAGAGTCTCAGCAAGACCACAGTGCTCTTTAATTTATACATGAGGTATTTCACATTATAACAGTTTTGATTATCCATTTGTGAACTCAGGGAAGTCTCTGTGAAGACATACGTGCAATCCCAGATACCATTTATTTTCAGTATTTCTCTGTGTGGCCTGCCTGCCTCACACAGCTCTGAGGCCACTCAGAATATTCGAGGCGACTTTAATGTGGTGACTGCCCGAGCAAGCCAGCTGAGTAGGGGTGCAGAGCTCGATCTGTGGGTGTTAGTCAGAGCTTAAGACCCTCTGTGGAAGTCCAGTGCCAACCCAGCGCAGATGTTGGGGACAGTGTACCCCCCAGCCCCGTGGGACTCTGCTGAGTGATGGCGACCTCTCCCTTGGAACTACTGCAGGACTCAGGGACTGTTTTGAACATGAAACATGAAGTTGGCGGCCAGCACCCACAGCCATGGAAACTCATGCACCCACATTAAAGTCTTAAGCGTGTTTCTATTTCCACATGCTCGAGTCCAGGCAATGTGGTCCTCAACGTTAACATCTAGCTCTCGATGTGTGTTGTCACAGCACCTTCCCAATCCTGGTGTCCGCTGCTCTGCACCACTGCCCCTGCGTTGCCCTGAAACGCTTGATGGAATCACTAAAGATTCAGTGGAAGAATTGGGAAAAGAAATTTGGTGGGGCTGGGGGAGAGCATGGGGTAAGACACTGGCTTTGTCACTGCTGACACTGGCTCGAACCCGGCATCCCACAGGGAGTTATCCCCTGACCCTGAGCACAGCCCAGTGTGACCCCTGAGCACAGAGCCAGGGTGACCCCTGAGCACAGAGCCAAGAGTAAGCACTGAGCACAGCCAGGATTAATCACTAAGCACAGGGCCAGGAGTCATCCCTGAGCACAGAGTCAGGAGTCATCCCTGAGCACAGAGCCGGGAGTCAGCCCTGAGCACAGAGCCGGGAGTCAGCCCTGAGCCCAGAGCCAGGAGTCAGCACTGAGCACAGAGCCAGGAGTCAGCCCTGAGCACAGAGTTGGGAGTCAGCCCTGAGCACAGAGCCGGGGAGTCATCCCTGAGCACAGAGCCGGGAGTCAGCCCTGAGCACAGAGCCGGGAGTCAGCCCTGAGCACAGAGCCGGGAGTCAGCCCTGGAGCACAGAGCCGGGAGTCAGCCCTGAGCACAGAGTCGGGAGTCAGCCCTGAGCACAGAGCCGGGAGTCAGCCCTGAGCACAGAGCCGGGAGTCAGCCCTGAGCACAGAGCCGGGAGTCAGCCCTGAGCACAGAGCCGGGAGTCAGCCCTGAGCACAGAGCCGGGAGTCAGCCCTGAGCACAGCCCAATATGAATCACTTCTCTCCCCACTCCAGCAAGTAATAATTTTTCAGTTGTGAAACACTTTAGCAAATCTCTACCCCACCCGCTCCTCTCCCTCCCGCTCTGTCTCTCCCCATCTCTCAGTTAATGGACAGTCCCAGAAGGCAGCCTCGGCCTCGCTCTGGCAGCTCAGGTGTTCTGACTGACTGATGTTGACACGTGAAAAGAGAAGGTGCTTATCTAGGTCTTCCCTCCTTCATTTTTAATGCATGATGCGTCAGAACTCCACCCAGCAGAAGAGCCTATCACAGCCCGGCTTGCTCAGCTGCAAACCGCCACGTGGTTTATCAATAAATGCTGGAAATCAGAGGTGACTACAAGAGTATGCCACCTGCACGATAGATGCTGGTAAGCTACCCGTGTTATATATGATATGCCAAATACCAGTAACAATTATATACCTTATTCCCATGACCTGATGGAATGGTTTGAGGCTATTTATGATCCTGGAGCAAGCATCTGCCCTTGGGCTCTACTAGCATAAGACAGGACATATGGAGATTTACTGGTGCCCGCTCGAAAAAAAAAAATCGATGATGAACAAGAAGACCGTGATACAGTGACAGTGGTGTGGAAGTACCAGGCGCAGGGCTCCAGGAAGGGGAGGGACCCTTTGCCCACCCCTTAGACTGACCTTCGCTCCTAAAAACACTTGTGGAGTTTTGCCCAGGAGAAGGCAGTGCCCCTGCTGGGTGAGGAGGCCTTGCCGGGAGCTGCCACTCGCCTCCCACGGGTGTCCGATGAGCATGGAGAACTTTCCCTTCCGACACCCCTTGCCGCAAGGACAGTGCTTCCAGCTGGCAGCATCCTTCATGGGCTCCTAACTCCCAGGATCTCGGAGCTGAGACTCATAGCCTGGGGATGGCTGTTGCGGGCTGGAGTCTCCGTGTGAGTGTTAGGGACCGTGAGCTCTCACCCTAATTCCCTGCACACCCCACGAGGCAGATCACCCACCTCTGTCCACCGTCATGGGACAAAGGCAGCTCTGAGTTGAAGATGAGTCCCTAAAAGATGTCCGTAATGACTATGAGTGCTTCTTCCATTTTTAAATGTTTTTCTAAAGTTCTCAAATGCTTCTCAATTGTAAATGGTCTGCAGATTTGTTATGTGCTTGGATTTTGTTTCTGCTGTGTGTGGAAAGGAGCACATGGACTTCTGTGGTTGCCAGTTTGTACTGAAATGCACAGATAGGACTTAACACCTCCTCCTCAGGTAGCTGCGGCTGCTCTAAGGCTGCGTGCCCGACGTTGCATCTCTTTGGTGCACACGAATGAAGCATCAGCACATTCCTTTCTCCTCCCAACTTCTGCTTCTTACATCGCACATGGCTTCCTTGGGCTTTGGTGCAGACAGCGGATCTCAAGTTCTTTTCTAGCTGACTAGCACACCATGTGTGTAAATGCCACCTTCCCTCCGCCCAGCCTGTAGCAAGCACACCAATTCCATATTGCCGTTGCGCTGCCCGGTGAGCAGTGCACACTTTGGTACCAAGGAGGAATGTTAACCAAACCTCACAAGTGTGGTCGCGAGGTCACGTGGTAGACGGAGTTTCCGGTTTGTCTAGCTTCTCTTCTTCACAGCCTTTACTTTCCGCCTGGATTTGCCTTCAGAGCTAAAATGAGTTTCCTGGAGGTTGTAAGAATTTGAGTGTTTTTTAATTCATGAATTTGAAGGTTTTTTAATTGATAAATACAGACTATTAAAACTTTTGGGTGTTTGGCTAAATGTAAGTACTTACATTTTATTGCTTTAAAACAAATCTGGCTTGGTCCAGACCCAGTGACGCTCAGGGCTGACTCCTGGCTCTGAGCACAGTGATGACTCCTGGTGGGTTTGGGGGACCAGATGAGGTGCTGGGGACTGCGCCTGCATTGGCCACACGCAGGGCAAGCATTTACCCATTTGCCAGCCGTACTATTGTTCTGGCTCCTTTATTTTATTGTTTCTCCCGGGTTATCGTCTGATCTTTGCTTTCTCTTAAATTCTCTTCTCACACTCTGATCGCTTCCTTTTATGTCATGTTCGAATTCCCTTTCCAATTTCTCTTGTGTTTCTTCTACAGACTATACCAAGGTTTATGTGTAGGGGTCTAAACTTACGTGGGGTGATCTTGAACTCACTCTAAAGACTCGTTTTTACACTCCTACTGCTGTGGAGACTTTCCACAATAAAGCCAACGGATTGGACCTTTGACCTTTGTCCGGCAGTGTCATTCATGAAGACTGAGACCGATGGACCTGGGCATGGCCAAGTGGCCCATCAGCCTCAACAGCTCCACAAGGGAATGGCCTGGCCAGTCACCGAACTCAAAACTGCTTCCCCGCCATGCTTTCACTTGCAGGCTCTGGACATATGAACCGTTGTTTTCATTGACAGGCATTGAAACAGCTAGCAGGTAACTTAAAGGCAATGGCTGGGATGGTTCCATAGCGGCAGCCCTAGGGGATACACAACCAGCACCTTTACAGCGCAGGTCACAGTCATGGCACTTTCCTAGTCCACTCTTGCTGCTCTGTTAAATTCTATTCTTTGTGGGTTGCATTTTCTCCCCTGTTACCTAGACCTTTTGGCCCAGGGGACTGTTTTCGCCCTGGGGTTTTGTTCTGAGAATGGTTTCCCGATGGTTCCCCGCTTCTCTTCTTGTGTTTTTTTGGCATCTGATTGCCTACAGGACGGAATGTAATAGTCCTTATAGACTAAGCATTCAGAGTCTCACACTACTTCAACACTCTTTCTCTTCAGATAATAACACTGCCACAAATTTCCCTTCATGATTTATGTTTCTCATTTTAGCAATTTTCCAAAGGTTTGAGTTTGGGTCTTAGGGCGTGCAGTTTTATCTCTGCTGTTAGCATGTGGTTTCCACATAAAGGCCTTTTTCAAAATGTGTGATTCTTTACCTGAAAAGAGTTTCCAGTTCACTTGATGGATTTTGCAATCAACCAACACTAGAACTCATAACTTCTTGTGCATAAAAGAGTTAAAAGCGTGAACAGTTAAAATGGCCGAAGATGCTACTTCAGCTCTCATGGTTCAGTGAATGTCTGTTCTCCCTGTTTGGAGACAGTGAGTCCCCATGTTAATCTCCCAGTGTGGAGACCTAAGTCCCATGTTGATCTCCCTGTGTGGAGACCTGAGTCCCATGTTGATCTCTCTGTGTGGAGACCTGAGTCCCATGTTAATTTCATGTGTGGAGACCTGAGTCCCATGTTAATTTCATGTGTGGAGACTAAGTCGCATCTTAAGTGCGGCTGCCCCCACTGCTGATCTCGACTACCCAATAAGTGATAATTTCTCAACTCACGTACTTCAGCTGTCCCAGGAAAAAGTTCCCACCATTATATATTTTTCTTTTCCTATGGAACTAGACCAAAAGTGTGACTGCCATGCAGGTCAGTTGGTCTCTGGACAACTAGAAGGAGCGCAGACTTCCTGTGTGCCTGTGGCTCACACCCTGAGGCATATCCCCAGAGGCTGTCGGAAAAGGTTTCAGACTTGCTGATGGACCATGTCAGAGGTTGTGCTCCTGGGGTTGAACTCTGTGGAGAGGTTGGTTGGTTCATGGGCACGGTTGCAAACCTCATCGAAGAGGCTGGGAAATGGTGTCCTCTGCCTACAGCTGATTATTGGAGTCATGACTGTAGCTCAGGCATTTGGAGTGTGTTGGAGGCAGGGCTGAGAATGAGCAGGACAGTTTTGAATGAAAGTAAAGGAAGGAGCATTCATCTTAAGTTTGATTGACAGTTGATCAAGAAGAGACAGAGGAAAGCCAAGTAGGGTGTTGGCAGAGACCAGAAGCATGGGATTTCCTCGGGGGGTTGGGGGGGTTAAGGGGAGTACTACAAAGTCTCCGTGGGCCTTGGCTGCAAAGAAGCTGCTATTTGGGGAAGTTATTTCATGGAAGCGGTGGGTAGCATTATTGCTGCAGAAGAATATGCGGTCACTGCTCCAGATGATGGCTCTGGGGGTCCGGGAAGTGGCTCCGAGTTTCTGGAAGTCCAAAAAAAGGCTCTGAGTTCCCGACCTGACTCAGGCTCTTTGTGAGGTCGGAAGCCTCCATTAGGTCTGTCTCAGCAGTTTGGTTTAGAGAAAGGAAGAAGATTGCTTTCACTTGAGAGACATTTGCACATATTCAAATGTGATCCAGATGAGCTCAGATGGGGAGAGATGGAAAGTCAGCAGAGGGGGTGACTGTCCTGGGAGGGCTCAGGAGAGAGAGCAGCGAGGCCGGAAGGGAAACTACTTCACCAGTGTGCACGTTAAGGAACCTTTAATGTCTGATATTTAAGGGCTGTCTGACACCCCCACACTTGGTGAGGAAACAAAAACCACAGGCAGATAATAGGAATGTTCTGGGGCCCTGGAGATGCATGGGAAGAGAAGCGGGCTTGTAATCGGCATTTCAGAAAACAGAACACACTGTTCCTAATAAACCGCTTTTGCACAAAATGTTCGTTTGTTTCCTGGTAAAATTCAGGCCCTGGCTATACATATAAGCAAATGAAGCTGATACATTCTAGATTTTCCTCCTCTTGTTCCTTGTGAGGGGAAGAAGGGCTTGATGGAAATTGAGATTAGATTAAGGCTAGCCACAGCTCACGGGCAGCCCGTGAATCAGCCCATGAATCCCATATGAATAAGAAATGAGGCTCCGGAATGAAAGCTGAGGAGAGTAGGGCATCTACCGCGACCACCCCACAGAGATGGAAAGATGAGCAGAGGAAAGGGCCCTCGCAGCTCTGAGGGGCGCCCGCTGGGAATTGGGGACGGGCTAACCGCATCACAGCTTCTGACTCTCTTCTGGGCAAAGCTGCTGTGTTTCTCTGTGATATAAATCATTGGTTACCTTTTTTGTTTACTTTTTTAGAATTTAAGTTTGTATGCTGCTGCACTTTTTCTTAATAAAACGTAAATATGAAGCTAGAACTCTTCTTGTTAAACACTCCTTAGGTATTTCCATTGCTGTTACTGTCTTTGGAAGCAAGACGTTCTGGTGACCGTTTTCCAGTGAAGAAACACTCGGCGGGGTCACACAACCTTTTCCGTCACCCGCTGAGTGTGGCTCAGCCTCGCGTGAGCCCCTCACGGAAGAGGGCACCGGGAGCGACTTGTGCAGCCCCAGCTCCAGCTGCTCTCAATTTATTTTGACTTTCCCTGATCAAGTATCACTTAAAAGGTTTTAAGATATCTATTTTCTGGGGCCGGAGCGATAGTCCAGCGGGTAGGGTGTTTGCCTTGCACGCGCCAACCTGGGTTCGATCCCGGCACCCCATATGGTCCCCTGAGCACTGCCAGGAGTAATTCCTGAGTGCAGAGCCAGGAATAACCCCTGAGCATTGCCAGGTGTGACCCAAAAAAGCAATAGATAGATAGATAGATAGATAGATAGATAGATAGATAGATAGATAGATAGATAGATAGATAGATAGATAGATAGATAGATAGATAGATAGATAGATAGATAGATAGATAGATAGATAGATAGTCTGGAATATTTAGTTAAACATAAAGTTATATCTGAATAGGAGCTGGTGATCTAGTGCAGCAAGTAACACACTTGTCTTGCATGCAGCTTACTCTGGTTAGATCCACAGCATTCCACGTGGTCCCCAAAGCATTGCCAAGTGTGGTCCCTGGGCACAGAACCAGGAGTAAGCCCCTGAGAACTGCTGAGTGTGGCCCCCCAAACAAAAACGATCTGATCAACTCACTAGAGTTCTTACACACACCCATAACTTCATGTGCTTGAATGAGATCTGATGGTTAGCATGATGTGTCATTTGTGAAGCTGCTCCCTCCTTCCCTCTTTTCCTCCCTTCTGGGCTGCTATCAGAGTCTGAGGTGATGCCTTACAAGGGGCCTTTGCGTTTCAATAAAAACTTTCTTGTGATCTTGTGATCTCTTACACACACATCACCCCTAACCGCCCCTAGACAGCCTGTTCGTTCTTTCCCAGGAAGCAGCTGGGGATCCAGTTGTACAAAGCCACTTTGTTTCTGCACCTGCCTTATGGCTTCATGTGTCTGCATGCTCTGCATGCTGTCTGATCCTTGTATCTGATCAGGGAGGGGCAAAGCGCTCCGACTTAAAACTCACATTGGGTTTTCAACCAGGGAAGACTTTGCTCCTCGGGCCTAAGTAGCTCTCCGTCTGTCCCTCTCTTGTGTCCAGGCGTGGCTGTCATTATAGTTATTTTTATGGAATGTCAGTGCCACTGGCTTCTCCTCCCTGACAGCCAAGTCTATTCCATTTCTTTGTTGCAGCAACTTGCCCCTGTTTCCCTGTAGTGATCCTTGATACTCAGTTGACAATCAATGTTTTGCATCATGACTGGAGATATGAGAGAAATAGACAAATATCTGTAACGTTGATTTTAGATGTCTTTTAGGAAGGGGGTGGAATTTCACATCTTGTGTACATAGACTGAGCTGAGTGCCGTGTACCAAAAGATACTCAGTCCTTTCCTCTCCAACAAGGAAATCAGTGCTGAGGTTGACCAGTCGCCCTTCCCACGCCTCGTTGGCTTTGCAGATTGCACAAACAATTCCTGGTTTCCCAGGATCCCACATGAGGTAAACTTGTGTGATTGCTAATCTCTTGGTTTTGCCTATATTTAGATAACTCACTTAAAAAATAATTGAATACAGTGAGATACACACTTACAAAGTTGTTCATGTTGAGTTTCAGTCATATAATGTGCCATCCCGTGCCTTCACCTCGCACATTTCCCCCCATCAGGGTCCTGGTTTCCTTCCCTCCCCTCCCCTGCCTCCCTCTATGCAAGAGGCACTTTCCCTTCTCCCTCTTTCTTTCTCTTTCTATCTTCCTCTCTCTCCCTCTCTCTCTTTCTCTCTCTCTCTCTCACCCCTCTTCCCCTTCCCCTTTTGGGCCTTATGGTTTGCAATGAGATACTGACATGTTATCAGGTACATCCCTTTACCCACTTTCAACACTCAGTTCCTGTCCAAAAATGATCATTCCCAACTATCACCGTCATACTGGTCCCTTCTCGGTCCTAGCTGCTCTTTATCCCCTACACACATTTGTGCCAAGCTTCCAATCAGTCCTCCTGGCCTTGAATATTAGTCTCATACTATATTTTCATCCCATAAATGAGTGCAGTCATTCTATATCTGTCCCTCTCTCTGATTCATTTCACTCAGCATGATACTCTCCATGCCCATTCACTTATAGGCAAATTTCATGACTTCAGTTTTTGTAAAGGCTGTATAGTATTCCATTGTGTAGCCAATGCCAAGATAGATCACTTATATCATCTGCTGCAGCCTTCTGAAGCTTAGAGCCAAATGTCTAATATAAACTTATGCATCCAAAATACAGACCTTCAATATCTATTTCCTAATCAATGGTGGCACTGTTTTGATGAGTTTAACCTTCTACTCCCAAATCCTCCTATTCACTGGAAGAGCCTGTTAGAACATCTCCGTAATTCCCGATTCTTCCCCCTTTAAAATAAGAACACAATCAAATACAGCCAGAAGAAAGAAGAAAGAAGAAAGAAGAAGAAAAGAAAAGAAGAAAAGAAGAAGAATGTTGGATCCACTCAGGTAAAAGGAAAGGTGTGATCTGTGGCTTTCAGGTTCAGAAGGTACCGCATTGCCTGAGGAGGGAATGTCTCCCGGGACACCCTGGGTGACGTGCAGATCTGTGTGCCTGAGAGAGTCACACTGCGCAGGGAGACATCGGGGAACAGGGTCCCTCAGCCATGGAAGTCAAGGCACCCATGAAACCAAGATGTGTTCACACAAGGATTTCGGGGCTCACCCATCCAACTGAGGCCTGGCTGAGCCACAGCCTCTGCAGAACTAGCCCCGAGACTCAGCCCCTGCCTTCCTTCCTTGAAGAGACCCCAGCAAGGAACTCTTCCTGCTCAAATGCCCCAGCCTGGCAGCTTGGAAAATGCTGCCTTGGAGACAGCTTTTGGAAAGCAGTCCTGCCTGCTCCTTTGGGCCACCACGTGTCCCTCTGCAGGCTGTGTGTGTCTTTCCTTTCCTCTTGGGCTCCTTCCTTTCTCTGGAGACCCTGTGTTCTCTCTTGAACACCATTCATTTTCCCAGCCTTCCCTCCCATGATGCTTTATGGAAAGTAATTTGCTTCACAGCTTTTCCCCTGTAATTCTTCAGTGAGAACAGTCAAACTGAGTCCTGGAGTCGAGTTAGGGCTAAGTTTTCCTTTTCCTACAAAGAGCATCACCTCACCTTAGCCCTGAGATTCAGATATGTTAAAACTCAGGAGACCCACACTCTTTTCAAAAAAATTGTTTTTTGTGTGTTGAATCACTGAGAGCTATACCATTACAAAGCTGTTCATGATTGGGTTTTAGTCATCACTTGATCACTTGATCACTTGAATCCCGTTATTCATCAATTTGCTCGAGTGGGCTCCAGTAACATTTCCATTGGACCCTATCACGTGCCAATGTAGCCCAATGGCATCTGGTTGATTCAGGAATATGAAGAGCCTCAAACCGTTCCTTCAGGGTCTTTACATGGAAGTCTGACCATCTTGTAGGTGGGCGACCACGTGATCTTTTGACATCCCGTGGGATCCAGATGGTAATGACTCTAGTCCAGCAGTTGTCTCCAAATTGCATTACATGTCCAGCCCATCTGATTTTCGATGCCTTGGCAAACAAGACAGCATCCTTGATTCTGGAATAGCGACGGAGGTCAGAACTCTGGATTCCTTCTCTCACTTGAGTGAGGCATGATATTCCAAGCATAGCTCTTTCGATTCCTCTCTGGGGAGACCCGAATAGCATACTCATCCTGCTTTCGTAGGGCCCAGGTCTCTGAGGCATATGTTAATGCAGGGAGAATGGTGGAGTCAAAGAGATGTGCCCGGAGCTGGAGGTTCTTTGTCCTTTTAGTCATTTCTTTGATGCCTCTGAAGGCATTCCATGCCGCTCTCTTCCTCCTGTGCAGCTCAGGTTTTAGGTCATTCATCATGTTGACTTCTCGACCTAGGTACACATAACTGCTGCATTCAGAGATGTTTGTTCCATTGAGAGTGAATGGGGCCTCTGGAACTAGTTGATTCTTCATAAACATGGTTTTCTTTAGAGTCAGCTGTAGACCTATCTTTCCGCATTCTCGGTCGAAGTCAGCCAGCATTTGTGCCGCTTGACTAATGTTTGGTATTATTAGAATGATGTCATCAGCAAAGCGGAGGTGGTGTAGTTGCCGACCATTTATCTTCACTCCCATTCCTTCCCATTCTAATTGGGATGTTAAACAGGGTGTTCAAACAGGGTGTTCAAACCCAATATATCAAGATCCTTTGTGAGCTGTATTACGGATTCACCACTAGGATCTCACCATTCTACAAGGAAGTGATCATTGATGTCAAAAGAGGGGTTCGACAGGGTGATACCATTTCACCAAAACTCTTCAGTGCTATCCTCGAGAACATCATGCAACAATTAGAATGGGTTTTAGTCATAAAAGGTACATTTCCCAACACCAATGCCCTCAGTTTCCCTCCCATCATACCCCAACTCCCCCTTCCCCCCAAACACACTTCCACATTCACCATCCTCCTTCTATGTCAGGCACTTTTCTTCTTTCACTCTCTCCTTTTGTGCATTATGGTTTGCAATTCAGGAATCACGAGGTCTTGTTTGCTCAGGGAGTTCAGTATTTGTATCTGGACAGGATGCTGGATAGCTTTTTTAAGTTCATGTCAGCTTTGGGGTGTGGGTGTGACTGCCAGGGCATCCAGGATTACAAGGAGGTGGGAAGAGGTAGTCTATTCCAACTTCAAGAGAAGCCTAGAGGAATTCATAAAACCGACATACCAGAATTTTCAGCAGATTAATTTCTTGATGAGGTACCTCTTGAGATGGTGGAGTCTGGCTGGGGATATGATGGAAATTTTGGATTATGGGAACATGTAGCTACATGGGGCTTTATTTGGGCAGATACCAGCCTAACCCACACCCCTCTGACATGGTCAGATTATTCAGCTATGGGAGTCCAAGATTTACTGTGACTTTTAATCTCTTTCAAGATTTATTTATGAGGAACACACTCTTGGCAATAGCTGGAGAGCACTTTCTGATTGACTTATAGAAAAAATGATTTTTTTTGTATTTCTTTTTCAAAGAGTTTAGTTAAAATAAGTGAATTCTAATGGAAACAAATATTAGAGAAAATTGAAATCGGTCTGAAAGTTGAAAGAAAAGAACCACCATTGTCCTCTTTCCTCTGGAGAATCTTACCTCTGTGGCCATAAAGGGAGCTCATATTGTCCTAAACTTATGCACTGCTGCGCTGACAGAGACCTTGGTTTGAAGACAATTCTGCACTGTCTCCAGAGTCCATCAGAGGCCCATCACGGAGCGATAATGAGGTGTGAATGCATTCCTCAGAAACCACTGAGATGCCAAAAGGGCAATTTAACACCTCTTCAAAGAGAGATGAGATATGAATTATTCATAATGAGCCGGCCAGACTCCCCATGCACCTGCCTAGTTTGGAGCAGGATCTGGGCCGAACAACTCTCCTCAATGAATGTGGGTCTCTCTTCTCCCCAGGAAGGGTTGAGCTCTGGAATCAGCCCCACATGAGCCAGTGACTCTGCGGAGGTCTCCCAGCTCGCCTTCCCCTTCCTTGGGGATGTCTGTGTGCATGTGTGAGGGGGTGTGTTCGTGCGGCCTTCAGCACCTGGGCTTGGTGACTGGTAACCTTTTGGTGTTTACCTTTAGTTTCTCAAGTTGGTTCGCTATGTGCTCTAGAGCCAGGACTGCCCTGCAAAAGATGATGTTAAACACAGCAGCTCATTTCTGATGATGAGACGGGGTTATGTCAGGATTTAATCAGAGGCAGTCAGAGACGTGGGGATGATTGTAGGAAAGCTGATGCTTCTCTTATGTCTAAGAGGAAAATCTCTGCCTTGTGTTAAGCCAACTATTGAATAGAGTCAGGGCCCGGCCAGGATGAATCTAAGTCAAGGTTTATCCATCAGCTCTCGGCGCCCCAAAGGGTGTTCCAGAAATGCTCAGAGCACATAAGGCCAGGTGTTGGGGGACAGCGTGAGTGAGTTGTTACCCAGTGGTCACGGGGACAGCTCAGCGCTTTTTGAGCTCTTTCCTATTCCCATGTCCTTCCAAGTTGTGCCTCACCAGTCAGGTAGTTTTTCCTTACAGAAGTTGCCAGTGCGGAATATGAGTTGGAAACACCTGGGTGTCCCCGGGTGAGCTCTTTGGGCATCTTTCTTCCTGAAATCTGACCATTAGAAGCAAATTCTGAAATACACACGAGCACAATACTTTGTGGGCCTCAATAATGCATAAAAGCAAAGCTGTAATTTTCTTTTTTAGAACCGTTGCTATTTTTCATGTTGTGAAATTATGTCAAATTTGTTTTCTAAAAATGCTCATGTTGAAAAATGCTCTTGAGCCCAGTGGGTGAGGTGGCCTTGGAGTGGGCTTTGCAGGCCCAGTGGGTGGCATAATATCCAAGGATGCGGGGGAGTCCTGTGCCCACGGACACCTGGCGCTGCTTTCTCTGTCCCGGGCCCAGCCCTCACACCATGCCACAGCTCCCAGGGAGCTCGGCTGCAGCCTGGCTGACCTGCTTTTCTTTCCTCTCATTGGTTTGGTTTGGGGCCACCCCTGAGGTGCTCAGAGCTTGTTTCTGGCTTCTGTCTCCCAGTCCTGGGAGTGCACATGGGGCCAGCAATCAAAGTGGGGTCAGCCACGTGCCCCTAAGTGCCTTAACGGCTGTGCTGTTTCTGTTCGGGGTGGCCTTCTTTTTGGAGTTCATCTTACCACTCTAGAGTAGTTGGATTTTTTTTCTTATTTAATTTTGGCTGTATATTCTATTCTTTCTTAATTATGGCTGTTTTCATTATAGAGCACAATTTTATGAAACACTCGTTTGGTAAATTGGAGGAGAAAAAAGAAGTCTATCGAGTGCGCCTATCAGTTGCAAGTTCTAGAGAGACTTTTTGGAAGGCAATCAAGTGCAAAATGCCTTTAGTGAAATGGTTTTTGGATTTCAAAAAGCCATGAATCCTTATTGTTGTATAGTTATATTTGTTGTGGAGCATTCCCTGGGCTTGGGCTGTACATCACAAAGAAGGTGTGAATGCCTGTGGGTGCTTGCAGCCCCTACAGCACCAGGGTCTGAAATTCCCTCCCAGTCCCATCCAGTCCTTTCCTGAAGCACGAGACAGCTATGCAGAGTTCACGCAGAGCCCACACAGAACTCACAAAGTCCACACAGTACTCACACAGAGCCCACACAGAACTCACAGAGTCCACACAGAACTCACAGAACCCACACAGAACTCACAGAACCACCACAGAACTCACAGAGCCCACACAAAACTCACAGAGTCCACACAGAACTCGTAGAGCCCACACAGAACTCACAGAGTCCACACAGAACTTGCAGAGCCCACACAGAACTCACAGAGCCCACCAGAACTCATAGAGCCCACACAGAACTCGCAGAGCCCACACAGAACTCACAGATACCACACAGAACTCACACAGAGCCTACACAGAACTCACAGAGACCACACAGAACTCACATAGAGCCCACACAGAACTCACAGAGCCCACACAGAACTCACAGAGTCCACACAGGACTCACAGAGACCACACAGAACTCACAGAGTCCACACAAGACTCACACAGAGCCCACACAGAACTCATAGAGCCCACACAGAACTCACAGAGCCCACACAGAACTCACAGAGCCCACACAGAACTCACAGAACCCACACAGAACTCACAGAACCACCACAGAACTCACAGAGCCCACACAAAACTCACAGAACCCACACAGAACTATCAGAGCCTACACAGAACTCAACAGAGTCCACACAGAATTCACAGAACCCACACAGAACTCACAGAACCCACACAGAACTCATAGAGCCCACGCCAGAACTCACAGAACCCACACAGAACTCAGAGAACCCATATAGAACTCACAGAGTCCTCACAGGACACACACAGAGCCCACACAGAACTCACAGAGTCCACGCAGGACTCACACAGAGCCCACAGAGAACTCACAGAGTCCACACAGGACTCACACAGAGCCCACACAGAACTTACATAGAGCCCACATAGAACTCACGGACATCACACAGAACTTACTTACACAGAGCCCAAACAGAGCTCACACAGAGCCTACACAAAACTCACACAGAGCTCACACAGAGTCTACAGGACTCACAGAGCCCAAACAGAGCTCACACAGAGTTCACACAGAGCCCACACAGAGCTCACACAGAGCCCACACAGAACTCACAGAGTCCACACGGAACTCGCACAGAATCCACACAGAACTCAGAGTCCACATAGAACTCACACAGAATCCACCCAGGTCTCACGCAGAGCCTACATCAAACTTACACAGAGCCCAAACAGAGCTCACACAGAGATACACAGAGCCCTTACGGAGCCCTCACAGAGTCCACACAGAACTCACACAGGGCCACACAAAGCCCTCGCAGACCACACAGTAACACAGAGCTCACAAAGAGTTATGCAGAGCCCACACAGAGTCCACATAGAGCCCACACAGTCACTCAAAGCTCAAAGAGCCACACTGAGACACAGAGTCCTCTCAGAGCCCTCACAGAGCCCTCACAGCCCACAATCATACAGAGCCACACAGAGTTCACAATGAGCCACACAGTCCACACAGCCCATACAGAGTCACATACAGCACACAGAGCCACACTAAGAAACAAAGCTCTACAGAGCCCACAGTCACACAGAAATCAAACTTACACAGAGCCCAAACAGAGCTCACACAGAGATACACAGAGCCCTTACGGAGCCCTCACAGAGTCCACACAGAACTCACACAGGGCCACACAAAGCCCTCGCAGACCACACAGTAACACAGAGCTCACAAAGAGTTATGCAGAGCCCACACAGAGTCCACATAGAGCCCACACAGTCACTCAAAGCTCAAAGAGCCACACTGAGACACAGAGTCCTCTCAGAGCCCTCACAGAGCCCTCACAGCCCACAATCATACAGAGCCACACAGAGTTCACAATGAGCCACACAGTCCACACAGCCCATACAGAGTCACATACAGCACACAGAGCCACACTAAGAAACAAAGCTCTACAGAGCCCACAGTCACACAGAAATCACACAGAGCTCACAACAAGCCACACAAAGCCCATAGAGCCACACTGAGACACACACAGAGCCCTCACAGAGCCCAAGTCACACAGAGCTCACAGCCACACAGAGCCACCCAGAGCCACCCAGAGCCACACAGAGCCACCCAGAGCCACCCAGAGCCACACAGAGTCACCCAGAGCCACACAGAGACACCCAGAGCCACACAGAGTCACCCAGAGCCACACAGAGACACCCAGAGCCACACAGAGCCACACAGAGCCACACAGAGCCACACAGAGCCACCCAAAGCCACACAGAGCCACACACAGACACCCAGAGCCAGGCAGCTGCCAGCTGGCATTTGGCTCCTCCCAGCCTCTGGTGTTTTCTTCTGCTGCGTGTGTGGTGCTTCTGCAGCCGTGGGTGGGCTCCTCCTGGCAAACCAGCCCTGCACCCTCCTCTGCTCTCCACACGGGCTTCACAGAGGACTGTCGCCTGCGGGCCCCTGAGCTCATCTGACGACTGTGTTCTAGGACTCTTCCCTGTGGATTAGGGCTTGGGGGAGCAGCAGGAAACATCTCAGGATCCAGCAAGTGTCAGATTCCTCCTCTGGGGGCAAAAGTTCGGGCAGGGAAGGGGTGAGGAGAGCAGGAAGTTCTTCCCGTTTCCAGAAGGAGATGCTCTTCCCTCCGGGATCCATTCACCTCCACAGCCTGTGCCCCAGCTGACGCGTGACGGCACCTCCCAGCCAAGTAGTGGTCACAGTGAGCAGGAGAGAGGAGCACTTACTCTGGGGACTCCCAGCCAATGAGTCCCACACCCAGACAGGGAGAATGCGACAGTCACCCCTACTGAAGGACGCACACTGGTCTGAATTTGACCAGGAAGCTAATGTCCGCTGACGTTCCCTTTCACCTTTGGCCCTTTCCTGCTGAGTGATACCCGGAGTTGGGTGACAGGAGAGGTGTGTCTGCACCCGGGCCTTGTTCCTTAGTATCCCTCCGGAAGCAGGAGGCAACTCGAACCCTCAGCCTTGGTTGTTTTCCCATTTGGCCTCATCCCCAGTAGTCATTAAAGGACGCAGGAAGGAAAGAGCTGCTGCAGAGCCATGGGCCTCTCTCCTCGGGCCACCAGGAGCACGGACTGGTCAGCTCTGGGCCAGCAGCACACATGTGCACACTCACCTCTGCTCACCACTCAGCCACACTTCCCAGGATCTGGTGAGGGGTTCCCAATACTGAGCCAGCAGAAACTGGGCGTCTGACAGCCTCGGCCGTTCTCCCTGCGTGGGTGAGGGCCTGTCCTTTAGGTGTAAGCCCACCCCTCGGCATGGCAGCTTATGGTATGAGCATTTGGCCCCAAGACTCCAGGGTCTATTTCATCCTACTGAAATGTATCAGAGACACTTTTGCTCATCGGAGGAAATGAAAAGTCCTACTTCTCAGCCTTGTGAGGGCGTCGGTCTTTGGGAATATGATTCATGCATTTGGAGTTTTATCAGGTAATCATTGTAGTTCAAAGATGGACTTTTAACAATCACCTTGAGGCGCCCTGGAGAGAGGCACCGTATAATTTATTATAGGACTATGGTGCAAATAGATATTTTTACTCCTTCTATTTAAAATGGGGCGTACTCCCCAGAGTTTTATATGTAAATACGGAATTCAAGTTTGGAGGTTTGATTGATTGAGATAAATTTTTTTTTGCCTGTACAGAGAATAAAGGGGGAACAATCTCCATCAACCCATTAGACTTCAGTCGCTTGCTCAGAGCCCTGTCATGCAGTAAGTGGAGAATAAATCTGAAAAGAAGAAAGAAACCAAAGCAACAAAGAAAAGAAGGAAAACGTTTCAATTGTTTTATGTACTGGAAAGAACAATCCACGTCCTTCATCTGGGAAGGGAGCGTTCGGTGCTCAGTCATGGCCTGGCCTGGCCCAGCGCCCCACAGAGTTTGAGTTGGGGTCATGCTTTTCTCCTCACGGAGCCCAGCACCTGAGCATCTCTGTGTGTCCGGATGAACCAGTTACAAATAAGTGGGTTTTGGATCTTCGGGTCTTATTGAGTCCTGGACACCTTCCCCGCCTGACTTAAACAGTGCCTGGGTTAAATAGTGCCCTACTCTCTGGGGCCTGGAGTGAAGAAACATGTGCAGAGCCTGAGGCGCCGTGTCTGGGCCTCTGGACAGAACCTGCTGTGGGGCGGCCACAGCAGCCATAGCACCTGGCCCCGCCATAGTTCCCTGGTCACATCGGCCATGTCAGATGGTTTGGTGCAACACTGTCACCATTGCTCAGATCCAGCAGACCCAGGAGGGCAGCTTGGATGGCAGGGCAGTGGGGAGTGAGCAGAGCAGGTGGCCAGGAAGTGCACCTGGGGGGCAGCCCCTGGAGCCGGAGAGGAGCCCCCCCCTCCCCCCGCATTGCCCAGCAGGTCCCCTGCAGGAATCTGCCTGCCTGGCCGCACCCTCAGCCTCACTGAGCCCCTCAGGGACCCGCTCCCTTGCCTGGCAGGTTTCTGCCCAGGCACCACTCAGGGCAATTTCTGGCTCCAGTGTGTGACTCTGCATTTTTACTGGTTTCTAAAGCAATCAGAGACCAGCCGGGGGAAACTGGTTTTATGCGAACCCTGCAGAGAGTGTTGTGGTGGGCCCAAATTTTTCTGTTCTGTTGGCTGCTTCTCAGGTCAGGGCTGTTGGCTCAAGCTTGTGGTCTGTGCAGCACTTCTGCGCATGCTCTGCTTTCTTATCGCTGCCAAGAGGCTGGAGAGTTGTTTCACACTTGCTCCAAAATCTCACCCTGTGTACATTGAGTACAACAGACAGATTCAAATTAGAGTGTGTGGTATTAGCATTCTGATTTCTCAGGCACAGAGAGAGTATAGCAGGTGCTTCACCTCCCCCCAAAAGCTAAATCTTGATCTTATTTCTGTGTCAGAGCATCTGTATTTCCCAAGAATTACACTGAGGGGACGTGGAATGTACTATGTCTTTACAGTATATGGATTCACAAAGTTACTTCGGGGTCACACTCTGCAAAGCTCAGGGCTTACCAGTGGCTCTGTGCTAAGGGGCCTGGGGGTCTGTGAAATCATCTATGCGGTGTATTGGGATTGAACCAGATCAGCCAGTGCAAAGCGAGTGCCTTGCCCCTATACTATCTCTCTGGCCCAATATATGGTTTAAAAACTTATTTTTAAAAGTTGTCTTTACATACCTATACATAAATGTGCTTTCCACGTAGAGGTGGTCACCAAGATTATACCAAAAGGTTCAATGATTGATTAATGAAACAATAGTTTTGATAACCCCTGACATTTCAGGATGTATTTGGGAAAACAGTGGGAAGGAGGGATGGTGCAGGAATTGGTCTTAGCAAGGCGCTTACAGAACAATGCTGATGGCCATTCCTTACTTCATAGCCTGATCTCTCCCTTTATAAGATGTGAGGTGTGGCTGCCTAGCACTTTGTGAAGAGACGGTGCCCTTAGGAACACAGTGTAGTCAGGTGGGCAGAACTACCCAACTACCCACTGTGATAGGCTGTGTGCTTGAAGCAGTTAGATAAGAATCGGGAAACTGACCATGAAGGCACAGATTAATCCTGAATTTTTCTCTTTTCTCTTCCAGAACTTCAGCAGTTCAAGGCTTGGGCATGTTCTGTGCATGTGTGTGAGTTGTCATTCGTGTGGGATGCTGTTCAGCTTTCATGGGGTCATGCAAGTGAGTCCTCATTCCATGTGGGGCGCTGTTCATCCTTCATGGGATCATGCGAGTGAGTCCTCATTCCATGTGGGCGCTGTTCATCCTTCACGGGGTCACGCAGGTGAGTCCTCATTCCATGTGGGGCACTGTTCATCCTTCACAGGATCATGCAGGTGAGTCCTCATTCCATGTGGGGCACTGTTCATCCTTCACAGGATCATGCAGGTGAGTCCTCATTCCATGTGGGGCACTGTTCATCCTTCACAGGATCATGCAGGTGAGTCCTCATTCCGTGTGGGGCGCTGTTCATCCTTCACGAGTCACGCAGGTGAGTCCTCATTCCATGTGGGGCGCTGTTCAGCCTTCACGAGGTCATGTGTGGCTGGGGTCCACACTGCTCTCCAGCAGGTCTTTCCCATGTACTACGTCTTGGTGCCTGTGTCCCGCAGTGAGGCTGGCCATTACCAGTGGCTTTATTTTCTGTGCTTCTCTGGAGATTCTTCTGTTGCTGGCGCTTGGGACTTGGAGAGCTTTTGTATGTCTGAAGAGCTGACCCCAAGTGGTGACGAGATCTGTGGTGCTGTGTTCCCTGACGGGGTCTCAGCCCAGAGCATGGTGACGAGATCTGTGGTGCTGTGTTCCCTGACGGGGTCTCAGCCCAGAGCATGGTTACGAGATCTGTGGTGCTGTGTTCCCTGACGGGGTCTCAGCCCAGAGCATGGTTATGAGATCTGTGGTGCTGTGTTCCCTGACGGGGTCTCAGTCCAGAGCATGGTTACGAGATCTGTGGTGCTGTGGTCCCTGACGGGGTCTCAGCCCAGAGCATGATGACGAGACCTGTAGTGCTGTGTTCCCTGACGGGGTCTCAGCCTGGAGCATGGTGACGAGATCGTGGTGCTGTGTTCCCTGACGGGGTCTCAGTCTGGAACATGGTGACGAGATCTGTGGTGCTGTGTTCCCTGATGGGGTCTCAGCCAGGAGCATGGTGGCGGAGACCTGTGGTGCTGTGTTCCCTGACGGGCTCTCAGCCCGGAGCATGGTGACGAGATCTGTGGTGCTGTGGTCCCTGGCGGGTCTCACCCCGGAGCATGCAGGTGTCATCATGGGCCAGCCCTGCGGGTAGCTCCTACATCGCAGCTGGCTCTCAGCATTGTCTGTGGCAGCATTCAGAGATCCCGAATGAAAGGATCATTTTTAGGTATCATGAGTGATCTTGAACAGGTGCAGTCACTTCACTGAATCTCTCATACTTGTGCTAATCCTGCAACTTGGTTTGGGGTGCGGCTCCACTGGAACTTAAGGTGTGTGAATGCAATGGTGAAGAAACACGTCACTCTTGTCATCCTGAAGTTCAAGTCCATGAGAAGAAATGGCCGTTAGCCAGATCATCATGGTGCCCTTCCCTGCCCTTACAACATGGCAGCTGAGCCACATGGCTCAAAGGGACAGTGCAGTAAGGGAGGTCCGTGGGCACAGGGACACTTGCTGTGCTCTGGGAGCTCATGAAGACTTTCAGGGCTGCCCTGGGCAGTGCTGGGGACCGAGCTTGCACCTCGGTATGCCTCAGTCCTCTGCACCTGAAGCCCTTGAAATGGTTGCGTAGCCCAGCACTTGCCTGCACACGCTGGCGTTCTTGGTGGATTGAAAATACTTGCTGCAGAGAAAAAGAGAGCTGGAGTGACGGGAGACCGAGACACGGTAATTTTCCAGCATGTGTGGGATCCACAAGCTCAGCCATGCTTACACCGGCTGCCGGGGAAGCGGATGTGGAGACCCCCTCCTCTCCCCCACCCCCCTACCCTCCCACCACCCCCGGGCCCACAGGCCAGTCCTGCTAGGTTCCTCCCACCTGGTGTCACTTGTTTGATCTTGGGCAGCTGCATTGTTTCCAGCAACCCTGGGGTCCGTCTGTCACCTTTAGGGTGAGGAGATGCTCACACCCAGGGTGTTGCCTATAAGTCATCCTTTCATTTACTACGAGACTAATAGGAGCACACCTGACCTTTTCGACTTTGTGGATGCAATACCAACTTACAGAAATATTTTGAACCCTGCAGCTTCTCTGAAAGTGTAGATCAAGAACTAACAATCTAAAAATTAATTTCTTTTGCCCTAAATAATGGCCTTTCTGCTGTGAAAACGGTGTCTTCTTAGCAAAACTGTTGCTGTTTTATTAGAACATACATTCCTGTGATGGGGTATTTCCCAGCCTTGATTTGGAAACTGTTTTACACTTAGAGAAATTATGCAAACACAGGGCGAACATTCTGCCCGCCTTCTTAGCGCGGAATGCCCCGCACACTGGTAGGCGGTGAATAACCAAAACCTCACTGATACCCTGCGCCCAAATCCCCCAACTCCTTTGCATCCCGGGTCCAGTGTGGGTCCTCTGCTATTTAGATCCCAGGTGTCCTTCACCTCCAACATGGACAGACCCACCATCTTGAGATGTTCTTACAAATCAGACTAATAAGTAATGGTAGCAAGGACACGGCCTTGGCTCTCGGCAGAGCCCGCCCAGCACTGCCCAGTGGTCTGCAGGTGCTTTCACCCGCCTGGGTTGGTTTTGGCTATGGCTGTGCTGATTCCCATCTTTGGTGGTAAAACTCTTGGTCTCTGTGCACTGGGGAGGCTTGCTTTGTTTCCTGTGATCCAGTTGTTCCCTGGGTGAGTGGGCCTCGAGGCTTCTGAACTGTGTATACATTTCATTTCTGAATGAACGAATCCCTCAGAGGAGGCAGCTCTGGCTGCTGTCCACACTCGGCCCTGCCTCTCTTCTGGTTCCCATGTGGCATTGCCTCTGCTCATGATCTAGCAGCAGTCATGCAGCTCTGCAAAGTCAGTGCTGACTCTTCCTAATGCCTGAAGGAACTGCCATTGGGTCTTCAGTGAGTCACTGTCTCAGCGTTGCTGCTCTGCTGGTCCGTCGTGTCTTGAGGCAGAATCATTGACACGTGGCTGCACAGTTGTGCTGTTGTGTGGCACCATAGGAGCTTGTCTGTGAAGCTCCTGCTTTCGCTCCTTCCGGATGGGGCCCACTGGCTCTTCAGGAGCCCCCATGACCCCCTTTGCTGCCAATCCTCACCCTTCATGAGTCCTTCCTAACTTATAATGCTAAAGGTCTCTAGGCTCACTCCAGTTAGTAACTGGTCCTAATGTCCCGGCCTAGAGCTGTCCTAAACCCTCTCCCCAAACTTTGCAATCACCAGAATACTCCCTCAGGTGGGTGGTCACACAGACCTTAGTCTAAAGCTGTGGACAGATCCAGGCAGAGAACAGAGATGGGGGCCCTTCCCTGTCACACCCAACGAGGAAGAAAAATAGTAGAAAATAGCTCTGAGCTGCTCCACATACTGTGGAGTATGAAGATCTTTGTGCAATGAAAGATCAAATTAATCATTCATCATTCACTCACACCGTTGATTGGCACCTGGAACACAGGGGTCAGAGATAGAAAACAGGTCCCTGAACTCAGTGAGACTGAAGTCTGAAGGCAGAACACATCAATCAGAGTTTCATAAAACATAATTATAAGCTCCAAGGGCTAGCAATTACAATCAGAAATGGAAATTTAAAAGCAATATCAGGTTTTATGGCATCAAAAGCATAAAATACTTTGAGGTAAAGTATTGGAATATTTCTAGGGTTTACAAAATAAAAACAACTAAACATGGCTTCAATAATCAAATGAAACCCAGATAAATGGGAAGACCAATGGCATACAT
Source organism: Cryptotis parvus (assembly GCA_021461705.1). Taxonomy (NCBI): domain Eukaryota; kingdom Metazoa; phylum Chordata; class Mammalia; order Eulipotyphla; family Soricidae; genus Cryptotis; species Cryptotis parvus. Next base: position 28,387 of record JAJIBD010020966.1, read on the forward strand.
GGACCCAAAGATTAAAATGGAGTTAAGAAGTCAATTTTTTCCTCACTTGGGTTATTAGTTCAATGCAATTCCAAGGAAGATGTTTTTTGAAAATGTAAAAGCTGATTCTAAAATTTATTTGAGAATGTGATCTATCAAATAAGCAAAATATCTTTGAAAAAGAAGAAAGTAGGCTAGTGTTATCAGACTTATTGATAGATTATAAAGTAGTAACTATCAAGTGAGTGAGCTAGTCATGCAAAAAATAGACCATGAAGCAGAAGAAACCGTCCAGAAATAGACCTAAATATAAATGAACAGCTGATTTTGGAAAAGGCGAATTAGTAGGGAAAGATAGTGTTTTCCCAAGTGATGCTGGGTATTCAGAAGCAGAAAATCAGCTTCAGTTTCTCATGCCAGAACATACTGTGAACTCAACGGAATCAAAATCTAAATGCAAAAGTATAAAACTTCTAGAAGAAAACAAGTGAGGTCACACTTGAGTCTTTGATTTAGGCATTTTTTAACATATAACACCAAAATCAAGATCCATAAATACACAGGTTGATGAATATGGCTCCACAGATTCCAGAAACTCTTGCTTTTCTGATAGCATCTGTTTGGAGAATGAAAGAGGAGATGGGAAACTATATGGAGACCATGTGTTTGGTACAAGACTCGATCAGAAATAACAAAGGGCCAGAGAGAGGACAAGGTTAAGGCACATGAGTGCATGCAGGGTTCAATTCTTGGCATTACGTGGTCCACCAAATGCCACGGGGGGTGTTCTTGAGGGCTCCAGTGACCAGTTAGCCCCTGGTAGCACAGGACCCCAAGCGCCTCACACCGTCAAGCCATCACACTGAACTACCAGTGGGATCAGAGTCTCTGGAAGGGGACTGAGCTTACTGAGCACCACTTGGGGGTCCTCAAAGAAATTGCAAAGGATCTTGAGGATTCAATCATAAGGTCAAGACAAGCAATTGTGGTAGTTCATGAGAGTATTTATGGAGACACAGTTTTCAGAAAACGTTGCCAAGATCTCCAGCACATTAACAGGACTCTCGTGCAGTCACAGAAAGCAGAAGAAGAGAAGGAACCTGAGGACTCAGAGCAAGGGGGCTCACGTGGGTTGTGGAGGGCAGAAGAGACAGTGGAGGAGCCACTCCCTCGGAAACTGCCACCACACAAGCACTGTTGGACTCCCAAGCCTGGAGTCCTTTAGAGCGCTCCTAGAATGTGGACGCAAGAAGACAACGTTGTGTTTCAGATGAAGAATAAACTGTCAAACTTCTTGCTCTTTGGTTCTCAGAAAAGGACCAAGAGCAATGAGCAGATGGAGAAGCTGCTCCAGTGGGGTCTGAGGTGGAGGTCTTGGCAGAGGGCACAGCGCCATGTAAGGGGAGGTCATGGCAGAGGCACAGCGCCATGTAAGGGAGGCCATGGTAGAGGCACAGCGCCATGTAAGGGAGGTCATGGCAGAGGGCACAGCGCCATGTAAGGGAGGTCATGGTAGAGGCACAGTGCCATGTAAGGGAGGTCATGGCAGAGGGCACAGTGCCATGTAAGGGAGGTCATGGTAGAGGCACAGCACCATGTAAGGGAGGCCATGGCAGAGGGCACAGTGCCATGTAAGGGAGGCCATGGCAGAGGACACAGCGTCATGTAAGGGAGGTCACGGCAGAGGGCACAGCGCCATGTAAGGGAGGCCATGGCAGAGGGCACAGCGCCATGTAAGGGAGGCCATGGCAGAGGACACAGCATCATGTAAGGGAGGTCACGGCAGAGGGCACAGCGCCATGTAAGGGAGGCCATGGCAGAGGGCACAGCGCTATGTAAGGGAGGCCATGGCAGAGGACACAGCGCCATGTAAGGGAGGTCATGGCAGAGGGCACAGCGCCATGTAAGGGAGGCCATGGCAGAGGGCACAGCGCTATGTAAGGGAGGCCATGGTAGAGGCACAGCGCCATGTAAGGGAGGTCATGGCAGAGGACACAGCACCATGTAAGGGAGGCCATGGTAGAGGCACAGCGCCATGTAAGGGAAGTAAAACACCTCCTATCTACCCCGTCCAGGGGGCACAAGGTCAGCCAGCAGCACACACAGTGGCTCTGCCAGGCCTCTTCCTACCTGTAACAGTACCCAGGCAAGAGGCTGGGGCCAAGGGGAGCATGGAGCTGGCCCCTGCTTTGCCCAGGGGAGAGAGATCCCAGATAGGACAGGAGTCGGACAGACACAGGCATTTCAGGCACTCATCAGGATCAAACCAGATAGCAGCTGATGGTGAGGCTTGGATATTGCTGTAAATTAAGGGGATAAAAATTTAATGAGGCAATCACTGAAGGGAGAGAAAGAAGCTGAGGGGAGAACTGCTGAGAGTGGGGAGCCCGGTGCAGCGGGCACGCAGGGACTCTCCTGGTGAGAGGTCCTGAGTCTCAGGAGCCCCTGGCCATCCCCGGGTGAGAGGTGGGATAACTCTGAGTCTCAGGACCCTCACAGCTGTCCCAGGTGGGAGCTGGCAAGAGCTCCAAACCCACCAGCAGCAGTGCTGAGAATTTGTGAAGGAGAAACAGGAGCTCCTCGGCGGCCTGGTTAGACTGTAGAGAACTGGCCGACGGTGTTCAGGTCTTCATCATGGAAGTATTGGAGCTGTGGAGTGAAGAACCAGGCCCATGAGGAAAGTGCAGAGGTGCCATTTAAGGATGTCCTCACAGAGCCAAGCGCAGAGTATGAACAGCAGGTAAAGACAGCAGATGTCCAGGGAAAACAGTGCCAGAAGTTCCAAACACACCCACTTTGTGTTCAGGTTAGACAGATGTCTTTGAGCCTCATGTCCCAAGAACAAGCAAGTGATAATCAGAGAAAAGCACCAGAGACGTCTCATGGCTGAGCAGTGATGCTCTTACAGTCCATCCATTCCGGGACCACTCAGGGCTTCAGGGCCGACCCCTCTGCCATCTGCTTTATGTAAACACTCACAACGTTTTGAAGGAATTCTAGGAATAAGGCTATAACACGCTCTTTTAGCTCACACCAGTTAGAAAAACTTTGCCAACAAATAATCAGACATGTGATCTCGTGTAGTTAAAAATGTTTCATGGCAGGTTTAGAACTAGTAGAAGTAGAGAACCAAGCCGAATGTGAGAGTGTAAGCAGAGGAGAGATGACAGGAGAGAATCATGCTTCAGTGGCCACAAAGCGAAGCAAGAGAAGTCCAAATATGCACTAAATGGTGGCCGCTCTCTTAGGCCTCTGCCCTGGAGGAGAGTCTCTCGGAGTCCAACCAAGGCTCCCTGAAAATCTGCCAGTGTTTCTTTATTTTTTGCCCTATGGGTCAACCCGGCAATGCTGAAGGTTACCCATGGCTCTATATTCAGGAATTACTCCTGGCGGGGGTTTGGGGACCATATGGGATGCTGGGGATCGAACTTGGGTGGTCTGCGTATAAAGCAAACACCCTCCCTGCTGTGCTGTTGCTCCGGCCCCTGCCGGTGTTTCTCAGTGTCCAAGGGGAGAGCTGAGCACTTGCAGCAGAGCCCAAATGCCCCCAGAGGTCAACATGCTTACCCTTTGACCTGGAAGAAGGCACTTGAAGTCCTTTGGTCTAGGGATGATGGCTTCCAACCTCCTCACACCTGCTAATCCAGACCATGGGCCAGATGTCCCTGACGTTGCTCAGTCTGTCTTCTACTAACGAGAGGAAAGCTAATAATTAGAGGGGGAAAAGACCTGAGCAGAGTCACTGAATACTTGAATTCATACGGCACGTTCTTATGTTGTATGCTTAAGCATGAATACCCTAATTTCATAAATAAGTTCTTTAGAGTGTTCAGGGAAAATAAAACTGTGAGACTATAGTAAAGCTATATTCTACCAGGAAGGAAAAGTACATGGAGATGCTGACTGCTGCAATCCACTGATCCATTATAGCCATCAGAGAGACGCTCTGCTTGGGAGCACAGTCTTCCTGTCCAGCACGGGCTGGGTGCAGTCAGTGTGGTCAGTGGACATTGCTGCTGGGTCTTCAGAGCAACAGCCACAGAACCAGCGGTTGGAGCTGGGGATCACCAGTGGTTGGAGCAGGGCGATACAGCAGGCTCCGGTGTGACAGAAGACAGTGGGTCACTGGAGTGCTAGGACAGTGCGGAGGGCATTTGCCTTGTATGTGGCTGATCTGGTGTGATCCCAGGTGTCAGCCAAGCCCCACCAGGAGAGATCTCTGAGTACAGAGCCAGGAGTCAGCCCTGAGTACCACAGGGTGTGGCCCCAAATAAAATGAAAGAAAGGTGAGAGTGGGTGGCTCTCACAGGTGGGGAGCTGGAAGCCCTGAACTAAGCCGAGTCCTGCTCGCTCAGGGAACTGACGAGGCTCAGATGTTCCTTTTGGAATATTCTGGGCATTCAGGAGCCTGTGACGGTGCCTGTGGATAGTGTCTGCATCACAGACATCGCACATTGGACATGCTTCTGTCCTGCTCCCGGCTGGGGGTTCTGGGGAGTAAGTAGGTGCTTTCGCCTGGCCCTGTCTCACCTGGTGGGGCGTCACTGGCAGCACGTGCGCTGTGGGTAGGAATCATCTGCAGCAGACAGCAGTCGGGGTGTGGCGGGATGAGGGCTGAGTACCCCCCACTCCCACTGCTGCTCCTGTTGCCTGTATATCTCAGCCTCAGCTTCCGATTCTTCCCAGGACTGTCCCGGCTTCCTCTTGGTGGAGTGAACACATCCTTATCAAGTGGAGACACCAGGTCCAAACCTGCGAGTCTGTCCAGCTCTGGATCTCTTCTTGGTTGTTGTCCTTTGAGCCAGAGCCTCTGCCCATGTTCCAGTTGGGTTGTTGGTTATGTTGTTGTTGAATTCTAGGAGATCTTTATATATCGTGGCCATCCCATGCTGTATTACCTTTACACTGATACCAGTTCCTGTCAGTGTGTGGATATTTTCAGCTCAGGGAGCCACAATTGTGCTATTGTAGCTGAGTGCCCAAGCACATCCCGAGGCTGTTAGGGGAGTGTTGCAGACGTTGTCTGCCGTGGGCTTATGCTTTCATGGGGGTCTTGTTGCAGAGGATTAAACCCAGGTGCTTAAACACGTGAGGTCTAGGCTCTGCCACGGAGTCGCACTTGCAGTCACGGGTAAGTCGTTAATTCATTTTGAGAGGATTTTTGCTTTCAGTGTGGCTGATGGTCTGGCTCCATCTTTGGCATGTGACCCATTCCGTTAACTCCATTTATTGAAGAAACATATGTTTTAGGCTCTTAGCTCTTTTATCATAAATTTTCCATATATGTGGGGGCTGTTTCACTGATTTGTGTATCTATTCTCATTCCAATACTGTGCTGTTTTGATTATTATCATTTTGCAGTATATTTTGAACTTCAAAAGCCTGGAAACTTTAGTTTTTCGGTGAAATTTTCTTTGGTTGCCGTGGTGAGGCTTTTCTAAGTCCCAAGTCCTTTTTTTTTCAATTTCTGTGAAGAATGCTGTTGGGATTTGGATGGGGATTTCAACGTGTCTATATATTGCTCTAGGTAATATAATCATTTTAATGAAGCTAATTATCTAATCTGTGAGCATAAAATATCTTTTCATTTCTTTGTGTCTTCTCTTCATTTCTATTAAGTCTTAGAGTCTTCAGTATGCAGGTTACAGACTCCCAGAGGTCTCGTTTTTAAATTGGATTTTGGAGAGATCATAAATGAACTTTCTTGACTTTCCCTGGAGGGTTCTGGAAGGGTCTGTGAAGAAGAGGCATTTGCCTACACTGTGCAGTGTGAAGAGAATTTAGCAGCTGAAACAGAACGAGCAGGCTGGGGGAATGTGCAAAGGACTGTCTAGTCTAGTTTTCTCAACTCAGTCGCAAGCTTGTCGAGGACACAAGACAGAGCTTTCATGATTTGTCTCCTGCAGACGGTAGTGGCCACTCAGACTTTTACCCTGGAAGAATAAAGTCTGCTTGACAGAAATGTGCATTGCTACCAGCGCCGATTTAGATTTTATTGTAAACATCATGTATTTTAGGAATGGTATTGCAATATTTTTTCTGGTAATGTTTTGACTTGGTACTTCCCATCCCTGGATTTGCATCAGTGTCCTTTAAGACCCACATAAAACTTTATATTGGAATGATACACCCTTCTTCTACCAAAACAAAATCAGCCCAGGAACTCTGGATCTGCTCTGATACTTATTTGGATATGCTGGTTTGTACAGTAGGTGAACGCCAGTGACCAATGACCCTGACTACAGGAATGGACGTCTACAATATGGTCAGATGACAGGAAGTACACAGGCTATAGCTTGAGCTCTGGAATATGGTCCAATGGTAGATAGGTTGTAGCTGGAGCTGTCTGTGTGTATTGGCTGCCTTTGGCAATGTTAATGCCATTATCATTGCTAACTTTGTTGTCTTCAGATATTATTAGCAAAAAATCTAATATTCTCCAATCTCTTTGCCCTAGAAATTATATTACTTAAGAAATCATTTAAATTTTAATGTGGTGAATAATTTAGTGATTTTAACTGATATATTTTTGAGTCATAAAGGCTTTATATGTAGTCTAAAGATCACCATATTATAGAATGTTATCGAATAGGTCATACTATTGCTGAAGGATTTGCTTTAACTATCTAGCATGTAGTTATAGATATTGGTATATAGAGATCACTTGACATCCCGTTATTTGTTGATATGCTCGAGCGGGTGCCAGTAATGTTTCCATTTGCCCCTGTCATGTGCCAGTGTAGCCCGATGGCATTTGCTTGCTCCAGGAATACAAAGAGCCTCATTCTTGACAAAGAAGTCTGACCATCTTGTAGGTGGGTGGCCATGTGATCTTTTGACATCCCATGGAATCCAGTTGGTAACGGCTCTAGTCCAGCGATCATCTCCAAATCGCATTACATGTCCAGCCCATCTGATTTTTGACGCCTTGGCAAACGAGACAGCATCCCTGATTCTGGAACAGCGACAGAGGTCAGAACTTCAGATTCCTTCTCTCACTTGAGTGAAGTGTGATATTCCAAGCATAGCTCTTTCGATTCCTCTCTGGGAGACGAGGATGAGAATAGCGTTCTCATCCTGTTTCGTAGGGCCCAGGTCTCTGAGGCATATGTTAATGCAGGGAGAAAGGTAGAGTCGAAGAGATGTGCCTGGAGCCGGAGGTTCTTTGTCCTTTTTAACTATTTCTTTGAATCTCTTGAAGGCGTTCCACCTAATAGAGAGATATATAAATACACAGTCCATATCTTCACATTTATTTGGAGCTATTTAGTATCAGTTTTCATTAGTGATTTGTAAGTTCATCAAAACCCTGCTTGTTAATGAACAAAGCTTGGTCAGAGTCCATTTATATGTGCTCTTCTTGCCTGTACATTAAATAGAAATATAAAACATGAAAGGAGACAGCAAACTTTACATTGAAATGACTATTTTTCTAAAACACAAAGCATCTGCAACATTTCCGTGCATTATTGTTCATAGTACAGTTGTAGCAAAGATCTTGAATTAAAGCACAGTCGAGGTGAAATGTTAGTGAGGTTTGATCCACTTTTATAGCTAATATTCATTATCCATAAACCACTGGACCTCTGTGCACAGCCATGGAGTGGCTGTGCACATACACCGCTCCCACTCACACACGCACTCACAAGCAACTCCTATATTCACACATACATACAAACAAATGCACACACAGGTACACACATAAACACACACAAATATCCCACAGACACAGTCTCATATACACACACTCACAAACAGACTGCAGACACTCATGCATACACACACCCACAAACACAAGCACTCACATACACATACTCACACATACTCTCACAACCCCCACACTTACACACACCTACAAATACCCCCCCACACCCCTGCAAACACACATACTACATCAACTCCTATTGCTTTGACTAGTGAATGAAACTTTCGTCTTAATAAATGAAAGTCTGTGGCCCAAGACCAACTCGGCCACCCAGTTTTATAAGGACTTTGCTTATTTTTGAGACCTGTGAAACAAAGATGCAAGATTTATTAAAAATCACTCTACGATAGCTTTGATAACATGGACACAATAGTGTTAGTGTTATGGTATTGATGTACAAAAGAGTCGCATGCTGGCATCACCGAGGGCCAAGACCGTCCCTGAGCCTCCCCTGGTCTATCTTTATCCTCCTCCATCGTCCTCACACTCCACACTCCAAGCTGAGCTGAACCCTGCATCCTCCTGAGGGGCTGCCCAGCTATGGTCCCCCTCAGGCTTCCCAGCTATGGTCTTCCCTCAGGCTGCCCAGCTGTCATCCCCTCAGGCTGCCCAGCTATGGTATCCCCCTCAGGCTGCCCTGCTGCGATCCCCTAGGATTCCACAGCTGTGGTCCCCTCAGGCTGCCCAGCTGCAGTCCCCTCAGGCTGCCTGAGCTCCTTGCTCAGCAATGCAGATTCCCGAGGGTGGTGACCCTGGGGGTTGTTACAGTAGGTCCTTCAGTACTTCTTTTAAAGATGGTTTTGAGCCTATGAATTTCTTGAGCTGTTGCTTATCCATGAAGTTAAGTATCTTTCCTTCAATTCTCAGCACATTGCCGAGTCTCGGGTCACAGAGCGGCCGTCAGCCTGTTGTGTCAAGCTCACAGTCTCGCCTGGGGAATTACTCCACAGCTGCCTGACTCCTTCATGGAAAACTCGAAACTCTCCACAGGTTCTGTTTTCCCCAGAGATGTTGGTGTTTGCATCAGAGAGAGAGGCAGTGTCCGATCTTCCCACCGAGGGGAGGAGCATCAGTGAGACTCCACAACCTCACCAAACCACAGACACCTGTCTTATTCTTAGTGAATACTTGTATTGACTAAGAATTCTATGACTAAGTCAATACAATAGTTGTATGAAACATTATATTATATTGGGGGTAGCCACACCGCAGTGCTCAGGGATTACTCCTGGCGGGGTGGGGGCCATATGGAGGGCTGGAGATTTCACCCACATTGGCCATATGCAGGCTAGCCCTCTGCCTGCTACACTGCTTGTCTGGCCCCCATGTATTAAGCTTTATATTACATGTCGGCCGTGGTTATGTTAAGTTTTATAATGATTTTTTTATGATATTGAGCATCTTAATCAACGGTTTACTATTTCTAGTAAGACTACTACAAAATATTAGAAGTTTTATCCCAAAAATTATATCTCTGATATTCTCTAATCCACCTACTTCACTTTAGGAGCAAAAGACTAATCTTTTCAGAAGAACCAATTGAGTAAAGTGAATCTTTAAGCACGATAAAATCTTTGAGGAGTCAGTTGAGAAGAGCTTAAGGAAAGGAAATTAAACTTAAAATAGGACAAAGTAATAACAATTCCCAGAATGGCTGAGAAATCTGATTGTCTCATGAATTATCTCGTAGTTCCATACTCCCAGCAAAAAGGTGATCCTTAAAGTTTGACTAATTGTGCCATAGATGCTATTTATGTGTTTAAGATTTTCAAGTCAAATACATAAATTTCAAAGAATAGCTTTCATAAACATATAAATGCTATTTATTAGGTTTATATGCTATCAAACTCCAATAATGATTGCACTCAAGTCAAAATAATAATTACAATGCTCTGTGTCTTATTTTTTTTTATCTTCATTATTCAGTTGACTTGTTTAATTGCTGCGGATTTTGTGAACAGTGACTAATTTTATCCCTGAAATTATAAGCTCCGAATTTCCATGTGGCAAACATCACTTCTTTCTCTTCAAGGACACGAGTATGGTAAAATCTCCTGTGTGGTCTTTGAAGTTCAGTCAGGTTCTATTTCCTGTGGGCAGATCTGGGGATACAGGATGCACCGTCTGTCTCCCACGTTACAGCAATGTAAGAAAGAGCGCTTTGTCTCTGGGAGGTGGGCACCGATGTAGCGAGTGGACTCACGAACTTTGAGTTCAGTGGACCCGAGATATTCTGACGATGGAACATTCAGTTGTCACCTGTGTGTCACTTGTGTTACTTCTGTACAGCCACAGAAAAATGTTCATTATTTGTGTGTTCTTTAAGTAACCATCTAGGTAGCATATAAAAATGCTGGTCTGGTAATTTCATGCAACTAATTTATGAGGCAAACTTAAAATGAGACTCCCTGGTTTTTGCTTACGGCCCATTTGGTCAGCATTCCTCACTCCTTCTCAGATTCTTTTCACATCATTAGACGTTCCTGTGGAGACACTGGGAGCCTGTTCCAACCTCTGTGAGAACAGACCAAGTTCACCTCTAAGGCATGGGTTATGACATGCGTGTCAGATGGAGGAAGCATCAGAGGATTGTCCTGCCACTCTGAATATGGCGTCTGGGGGCCAAGGGCTGATGCCTCGCTCAATATGGTGTCTGGGGGCCGAGGGCTGATGATTCTTTCAATATGGTGTCTGTGGGCCCAAGGCTAATGCCACTCTGAATATGGCGTCTGTGGGCTGAGGACTGATGCCTCTCTGAATATGGCATCTGTGGGCCCAGGGCTGATGCCTCTCTGAATATGGTGTCTGTGGGCTGAGGGCTGACTTTCTAGTCAAAGCTGGAATCATCAAGGCAGTTATTTATTTACTTATTTACTTTGGTGGCAGAGGGAGAGTTGGACACAGTCAAGAGGGTTCCTGATGCTACTCCTGACTCTGTGCTCAGGAGCGGCCTCTGGTATGCAGAGGGGACCCTATGTGGTGCTGGGAAACAAACCAGGGTGATTAGCAGTGGGAGTGACCAAAGCGAGGGCCTTCCTTACCTCCTACACTGTCTCTTTGGCATCTCTTTTCATTGCACAAAACCTGGTACTCCTTTATACCAAATTCAACTTTGCATTGGAACCACTTCCATTCAGAATAGGTTGTTTTCCAGGTTTGGGGGAGGGACTGAAGAAAAGACTCAAAGTTTAAGAGTCTGCAGGAGGCTGGATTACCTCAGCACCACAGAGTCCTCACAGCTCACCAGGAAAGACTCCAGCACCACAGGGTCCCCGAGCTCACCAGGATGGTCCCTGGAGTTCACCAGGATGGTCTCTGAGCTCACCAGGATGGTCCCTGGGTTCACCAGGATGGTCCCTGAGCTCACCAGGATGGACCCTGAGCTCACCAGGATGGTCCCTGAGCTCACCAGGATTGTCCCTGAGCTCACCAGGATGGTCTCTGAGCTTACCAGGATGGTCCCTGAGCTTACCAGTATGGTCTTCAAACTCACAGGGAGTGACCCCAAGCACCACTGGCCCCAAACATCCAGGCATGTCTTGTAGCCTTGTGGGTGGGAATTGCCTCAGTTGTTCTGAGAAGGGTGTGAAGGGTGTGAAGACCACGTGGGCCTCAGCAAATCCAGGCAAGCTCTAGGCAGTGAGAAGCTATACATCTCTGAGCAGAAACCAAGAGAGTGTGCGGCTAGAGAAACAGCGGAGAGGCTAAGACAATCGCCTTGCTTGGGACTGAGCCTGGTTTGATCCTTAGCACTGCTGTGAGTGATCCCTGAGCACTGAGCATAGGAGTACTGCCAGGTACTGAGTCCTGGTGTGTGAGTGGGCAGAGGCCTCCAGAGAGACCCAGGCGAGGTTTCTCCTGTGTCTCTGGGCGTGCCGGTGGGAAGTTTGTCTAGAACATTCTGGGGCAGATGAGGAGGAACCACAAGTCAGTTCTGGAGTGAGTCGTACAGAAACTGAGTCAGGCTAGAGAAGGGAGCGAGGGGAGGTGTAAAGGGCAGCCAGTGGCCGGGTCAGCTGTCAGAGCTGAGCAGCGGAATGGAGTGGGCTCTGGGGTCTTCATGTGTGAGGAGGGCAAACAGGGATAGTTTTCAGGGTCAGTCACAGTTGGGCACCTTGGATATGGGGATTAACTAGGCATGTTTGTGGGGGGGCTTGTGCTAGACCCCTTCAGGGACTTACTGTTTCCTTCCATTGCTCAAAACCAACCACTAAAACCACCAAAACTGCCACCTCCCTCTGCATCCGCTGTAGGGTCCAGTTGTGTCAAGAGAGTGTCCATCATCTCAGATGTCCGTCACCTCATATGTCTGTCACCTCAGATGTCTGTGGAGCATGACTGGGTGCATGCCCATGCCTACACATCTGCTGTATTTTGATTTCTTCCTGCATGGCCTGGCCGTGACTCATTCCTTCCTGTGTGGCCCGGCCTCGCCTCTGACTCCTTCCTGCGTGGCTCAGCCTCGCCTCTGACTCCTTCCTGCATGGCCCGGCCACGTCTCTGACTCCTTCCTGCGTGGACCGGCCACGTCTCCTGACTCCTTCCTGCGTGTCCCAGCCTCGCCTCTGAATCTGGACTTAACATTTTCCCAGTTGAAGATTTGTTTCCATTGTGTCACACTCTGCCAGCCACCAGCTCAGCCCATGCAGCATTTTGTATTAGCAAATGCCACAGAGGATGAAATACAGGAAGGTCCACACATGCGCACAGTTGGGAAAGAAAAGAAGCAAAGATTGACATGGAGAGGCGAGGAGCAGAGCAGAGTAACTTCCACGGCACTAAGGCTGGAGCTTCAACAGGGACCAATCTGGACCAACCTGGGAGCCCCAGGAAAGAGGAGGAGGGGGGATGACACGGGCCATCTGCTCCCCCTCAGAGTCTGGTCTGGCTTAGGTTACCCCTTGGCACACTTTTATCTCCTGGACAACCTTGGTAAGAAGAAACATAGGCCAATTAAAATAACCGAAGAATCGGAATAGGCATTTCTCTAAAGAAGACATACAGATGGCCAGCGAGGGAATATGCGAATATGAGAAACGTTCAGCGCATTAGTCATCGTGGAAAGGAAAGCCACAGGAAGAGATCACTGTCTGCCCACACGGGGGCCAGAATGGAAAAGGCAGATGATATCAGTACTGAGAGGATGAAGCTAATCAAAACTTGAAACCATTGGGAGTGTAATAATGTCAGTTTGGAAAACAACATTGCAATTCCTTAAAAAGTCAAAACAGAATTGTCTTATCACCAAGAGACTCCCAGCTACGTTGAATAGAAACAAATGTTCACATACTGTTGATATCAGGATTATTCAGAGCAGCATAAAGGTGAAAAGTGCCCATGTCATCCAATGGGTCATGGATAACAAAATGTGATATAACCAGGAAATTCACTATCAGAAAATAGGTGAAATATTGACTTATTTTCAACCTAGATAAGCCTCAAACATGACCACAGTGAGTAAGGTATATGAGTCTTGCCTTACATGGGCACACCTGAGTTTGATTTTCAGCACCCTGCATGATCCCTCAAGCCTTGCCAGGAGTGATCCCTAAGCACAGAATTAGGAGCAAGCCCTTTGTACCACTGGTGTGCCTCCCCCATGTCTATGCCAAGGAAAAGTAGCCAGAATGGAAGGTCACATATTGAGATGCTATTATCGTACCAGAATAAGCTAAGATCCCAAAGTCGGAAGGAGCACCCCTGTGTGAGCTGGGAGCACCCGGGGGTGAGGTGGGAGGGGGCTGACTAGAGGCAACCAAAGCCAAGGTTTCCTCTGAGGACACTGAGGGCATCTTAAGCTTGTGATCTTGCTTCACCTGCCTCTGATTACATAAAAGCGATCAATTATGCATTGTTATGGGCGAGTTATCCGGCAGATGGCTTTACCTCGGTCCACTTTGATCTTGAGATACACGCTGTGTAGTAATTATCTGTATTCACTCAGGGTGTCTCAGTAGACGTTTAGACACTGTATTAGAGATGAGTGACGTGGAGATGACTTGGTGTGTGTTTGTCTAACACATGCCTTAGGAACTTCCAGATGGCTGAGGGACGGAGTGTGTGCCTGGTGTTCACGGAGCTCCTGGTTTGATCCCTAGGCCCAGACAACCTCCTTGGCAGCTCCTGTTGTAGCCCTGATGGCCCCCAGCACCACTGGTGAGGCCCAAAACACAGGCAGGAAAAGCATTCTAAAAAGTAATGGGCTTCTTTATGGTCTACTCTGATTTCTTCATGCTAAAATGCACATTAGAGTTACTAAGAAGCGTTAGTCGTCAGCTGCAGCCGTTGCTCGGCTAAAAACAGTCCCGTGTACCTGCTATTAAGGCAGCATGGGGGTGGGCAGGAGGGGGTGGGGTACATTGGTGGTGGAAATGGGGCACTGGTGGAGGGATGGGTGCTGGTATACTGTATTACCAAGAACCAATTATGAACACCTTTGTAATTGTATGTTTCACTGTGGTATAATAAAAATTTTTTTTGGAAAAAAAATAAAAATAAAAACAGTCCCGTGCCTGCTTCTGCCGCCTCTGCCATCAGACACTGCGGCACCAGACAGATTCGGTTCGGGTCATGTCACTGGAGCAGTGAGGACGGTTCTGGACCAGTTCAGCCAGGACGGCAACCAATTGGTGGTGATGTGGCTGCCCAGTTGTTTATTTCACGCCCTCGCTAATGGGAACCGAGTAAACCCAAGGCTCCTCCCGCCTCTGCCTCTGCAGATGGGTGACGGCTGCAAGTCCCAGGCTCTGCCCCAGCCGCGCCGGCCTGCAGGAAGGGGACGCCGCCCTCAGGTGTCAGCAGCTCGCGGGGGTCCCCCGCGCCTTGTGCTTCTCATACTCACTGAGAACATTCTGCCCTGGAATGCCGGTCCTATCCAGACCACCTGTGTGGTCTCTCAGGTGACAAAACCATCTCACTTTCACTGACCCATTAGAGCCCTTCCCGCGCCCTCAACCCAGCCTCTTCATGGAAGGAAAACAAAAGATCAGTCTTTTATAGTAGGTATCATAAAAAAGACTTACAGTCATGATGCTTCTGTCCTTCAGGACACACACACATTCACAACACTCACTCACATTCACAAGTACTCACAAACACCTTCATACACACACTCACACACTCAGATATTCGCACACACACTCACACTCACACATACTCATTCACATGCTTACATACACTCACACATTCTCAGTCACTCAGAGTCACACATACTAACACACATACACATTCACACACTTACATACTCACACATTCAAAGTCATACAGTCACACGCTCACAGTCGCACACATTCACACACATTTACACTCACACATACACATTCACATGCTTACATACTCACACACATCATAGTCACACACACACTCACACACATTCACACACTCACATAAGCAGTCACACACACTCACACATTCCACACACAATTCTCTGTAGGCAGTCACTGGTTCTTGGTTTTAATCCACAGAGCTTCGAGGTGGCTGTTCAGGTAATCGAGCTTTGAGGTGGCTCTTCAGGTAATCCCCTTAACATGGAACCACGTATCACTCCATCTTGTTTGAACAGGAAAAGGTTTCTGCAGAATTTCTTGTCTATCACATAACTTGCTCCAGCAGAGCAGAAATCATCAGGGTGACTGATCCTGGAATAAGATGCTCTTTCCCTCACCAAGAAAACAAGCAGGAGAGCGGGAAGGACAGAGCCTCACTAGACTCGATATTTACCCAGAGGATCAACGAAATAAATCAAAGCTGACTGAAGGCGCCTTGAATTGCAAGATCCTCGGCTGCTATCTGGGAGAAGCGAAGACCCAAGGTTTAAACTGACTTCAAAGAGAAAAACCAGGAGCAGCTTTTTCACACGTTAACTCTGACTTGAAATTTCTGCTCTACCACCTTCATGCACTTATATAACTTATATAGCATATGCACTTATAAATATCACGTATTTATATGTGTGTGTGTATATATATATATATATATATATATATATATATATATATATATATATACACGTATTTATATATGTGGGTAAATATCACGGTAGAGCCTGGCAAGCTACCCGTGTTTTATATGTTATGCCAAAACTGTAACAATTATGGACCTCAATTCCATGACCTGAAGAATGGTTTGGGGCTCTTCCTGTCCCTGGAGCAAACAGATGCTCTTGATTGCTACACTTGCTTTGCAACAGACGTATGGAGATGTTACTGGTGGCCGCTCGAGAAAATCAATGAACAATGGGAAGACAGTGATGCACTCATATGCACTTATATAACTTAAGTTATATACCTTCATGTATATAACTTTGGGTATTTGAATTGGTGTGAATTTCTGTCTTGAGGAGGAAGTTGGTAGGAAAATGTCTCTCTTTCATTTGCATGTGAGTTGTAGGACACAGATCGGAGACAGAGGTATTCAGCCGCCCTAGTGCTGTTCCTGCGGGAAATAGGTGTAAGCCACAGCTTCCTCCCCTAGCCCCTGCTGCATTCTCTGCCTTCAACCACCTCCTGTCATTGCTGCCTGTCCCTGGCCTGCTGTTACCTGGGCCCTGTCCCAGGCACCGAGCCATGGTGGCCGGACACTGGAGATAAGGGATGGAACTGGGGGCTGCTGAAAACTGTGTGTGTGTGTGTGCACGCCTTCATACACACGCCACCTGTGAACACTTGCAAGTCTGCGGCTCAGCTATGAGCCTGCGGCTCAGCTTCCCCATATAACTGGCAAGCCAGTGCCAAAGGCTCTTCCCTTTATTAAGTCAGTGCTTGTTTTGCTACCTAGGTCACACGTGTTGCTGGCCAGCACACGTGACCAGGTCATCTAGGTGGTCAGTGTCGGTGCTTTCGCATGTACTGCCCTACCCCAAGCACCTCCCACTCGCCTCTCCTGCCCCTCCCACCACACCCCACTCGTCACCGCAGTTGTCTTGTCACATGCAAGGTTTGATTCTGTTGCTCTGTCGTCTCTGGCTTTGCTGCCTACGTCCACCCATGAGGGAGGTCAGCGGCATTTGTCCTTGCCCCGCTGTTCGAGCTTCTATGCATGTCATAGCCAGGAGTTTGCTGATGTTGGGAAAAGGAATTGCTGAGGAGCAAAGTCACCGCCTCCTGCTGGCTCTCTCTCAACCGGCGGGGCTGGGCTTGGGTTTGCTTTCTGGCACTCTCCCTGTGTGTACTCTTGCTTCCTTGAACAACTCCTTGCAGTCTGCAGTGGGTGGGCGAGTGGGGTCAGGCAGCCTGGCCGAGGACCCCCTCAGAAGGAGACCCTTCTCGGCTGGGGTGGTGGGAGTCTGTCCTGGGATGGCAGCGAGCAGGTCCTTACATCTTGTTTCTGAGATATTGATTTGTTCACAGAGCAGAGTTAACTGTGTGATGCCGGGAAAGCCTGCAGTGTTGGTGGTCAGGTGTGCGGGGCGCCAGACTGTCTCATTAGCACTCGGCTTCACCTTCGCAGCCTTGCCGCAGGCTTTGCTGGACGCTCCTGGGGCTCCAGGCTGGAGCTCCTGTCCATTACCGTGGGTCACTAGTGCAGTCACGTAGGCACCTTCCGTTCTGCTGGCACTGCGGCCAGGTAGGAACCTCTTTCCTTTATGCTGCTGTGGCCATGGGCATCCCCTTTTCTCCCAGCACCACAGGTCCAGTGGGGCCCCAACAGATACTGGGGTTCTGCAGGGTCCCCTTGTGCGTTAGGGGCCGTGACCATTCCCTACCGCCCACCTTCACTGATGAACAAAGTTACAAGCCCACAGGCTGCTCGGTGGTCAGAGGCTGATCTTTAGTGTCCCCCCACACCCCTAAGGCTTGACTTAGAAGCCAAGTCAAGGCTTCTAATTAACCCCTCCAGAAAGGTTGAAGCTTGGGAGGTGCAAGAGGTGATGGACTTTGATCCTGAAACAGTGAGAGAGTAAAGGCCCCCTCCTTTCTGGGCAACCTACCACAGGGCCACCCCCAGAGGCCTGACCTGGGGCAAAAGGCCTGCCAGGACAAAGGCAGAATCCCCCCTGTGTGGTTTTCTCCTTCCTTTGCTGGTGGACAGTCACCTTAATAATATTTCTAGTCATTCTGTATAAACACAGTAAGAGATACAGGCATTTATAAAGGGTGGGGACATCTCACCGTAAATTCCAGACTACATTCCTTAGGCCAGGTTAACTTTATCCTAACCCCAACTGGCTCTGAAATCAGTTGCTTATCTTTGGGTCAGGTCAGAGTTTTTGGGGAGCTTCTGGGGTCCCTAACAATATCAGGATGTGAGTTCCTTTCTACCTCCAAAGCTGGCAGGGAATGGATGAAAACTCAGGAGTCCAAAATTTTACTAATTACCAATAAAACAAGCTCTGCCACTGCAGTCAAAGATAATGCTAGCTCTTGGTCAGAACTTAGACCATGCACTTGGGCCCAAGTCTCCCACCAAAGTGGATCCCGTACCTCAAGTCAGTCCCCGTATATATCCAAAAAGTAATTCCATCCTTAGGGAGGATAATGTCAACATAGATCAACAAATCAGATTCTAGGGTGGTACCACACTTGTTTCAGGTCTAAACAAATGATTATGCCAGGGACTAATCCCTTTCTAACATAAGAGATTGTCTTTTTATGTCAAAACACTGGAGAGAGAGGGAGAGCTGGTATATAGAAATACATCTCAATGGATATATATTCATGGGGGAGAAGCATCTCCTTATTTCATTGGTTTCATGTAATCTAGATGGTACTCACAAGGTCTGTCTATTTTCTGTTCTGCACCAAGGTGATTCTGAGAGTCTTGTCCGCTGTTTACTGAAATGGCCATGCTCGCCTGCTTGAAGGCAAACTAGCGTGACCCTCCTTTAATCTTAAACAATAGTCTCAAGGTAGCCAGCGTGGTGGTCTCCTGGTAAATTCTCACTGTCCCACACTGGGACCGGTGGGTATTAAGAGGAACTGTGCCCAATCTAGATAACATTAAAATCATAGTAGAGATTATAGTAATATTTCAGAAGTTATTGATTCAGAGTAAAAATAATTCTTGTAATTGCCACACCATCCATCATTGTTGGCACAGAAGAGAGATCACATTAGCATAAACCCTGGCTTAAGGACATGTAAATAGCTTAAACTGGAAGTAGATTAAACAGCAAAGCTCCCAAGCTAGCTAGGCCTGTCATGCAACAACAGAGTTTGTCCCATGACTGTGCTCTTAGCTTATTATACTGCTGAGCCAGTCCCAGGTCAAGACCAGGGTAGCTGCCTCATGGCTTGCCCTGGGTCCATCTGAGTTCCTCCATGGGACCCTTCTTTTGGGGTATAAAGAACTAGAATCAGCCTAAGGGCAACTGAGCTTTTAAGTTAGGAAATATGATGGATGCTCAGGAGTAACTATTTCAGAGTTAATTAACTCCTATATTACACATGCACAGCCTGAACTGTCTTCTTGTGTCTATACAAAAGGCCTTTTCTCTAACAAGAAAATGCTAAGGGCATACAGGAAAGAGAGAAACAACATTTCACTTACAATACAAAAACCCAGGGCTGGCAAATCACTAATTAGTCCTGGTTAGGAGACAGACACCTGCTGAGGAGGAGACAGAGGGCCTCTGTGAACCATCCTGCAGGAATGAGGGAGGGACCTGCACTCAGGGAAGACGGTCGTGGCTCAGCCAGAGCTCTGAGGACACGGAATGTGTAGTTGGGAAGGGGGCTACCTGGCCGCAGGCTGCGGGGGCTGTCCAAGCAATGCCGGAGGTGGTGTTGGCCCTGCTCGCGTTGGCAAATGCCTGCCCCACGGCTCCACTCTCGAAATGCAGGGATCCCGCTGCCTTTAGCTCCCTAGACCTGTGGTTCCCCCTCAAGCCTGTCATCAGAGCAGGGTTGACAGGCAGATTGCACAGTCACTCAGCCAGGTGTGAAGAGGAGGAAAAGCCATTTCCTAACGTTTCCAGGAAGCTCTGCAGGACAAGCTATTTAACGTCCCTTCCCTGCTGGTTAAAACCTGAAGGCGCTTAGTGTGTCTGTCGTCTGTAAGGAAAATGCCTTCGAATTGTTAGAGTGGGGTCAGGGTCGTGTCCCCAGACCTGAGCTGTGTCCGCCTGATGCTCAGGAAGAGTGTATCCAAACAGCACCGACGAGCTGCCAAACTACAAAATAACTGAGCTGTTAAGAGCGGACATTGCTTGCTCAAGGGTACAGTTAAAGCAAAAAATAATCATGGGCTAAGCTTTTTGTGGCTCAAGCTGCAGTCGGAAGGGAGGTGGCTTCCCCGGAAAACTGCAGAGCTGAGGTGGCGTGTTGGGGCGTGGGAACAGGAGCAGATGCACCTCGAGCAGGGAGGAGTGGGGAGGACCGTGACCAGCCTGTGAGCACCAGCCTTGAGCAAGGCCTCTGGGGACTGGGGCGCCATGATTGCACAGGATGTAGTCCTCAGTCTACATCCTGAGGACTCAGATGTAGACTACAAGGGCGGGTCCCCACAGTTGTGGGTCAAAATCACCGTTGTGGAATGTTGTGTGTGCCTGTCCTGTACACAGCCACCTGGCTTTGATTCCTGGCAACACACAAGATCTCCCCGGGCCCCTAGGAGTGATCCCTGAGCCCGGGCCGGAGTCAGCCCTGAGCACTGCCGGTGGGGCTCCCCTACAGCGGCAGAAAGATTTGTGCATCACTGCTTTGAGTTACAACAAGCTCATTGCTCGCTTACTTACATCTGTAACTTTGGTTTGAATTGAGAAAAAATATGCTAGCCCAAGGAGGACCATTCTAAGCATTTCTTCTCTTTTTTCCTTCCCGCTTCTCTCACTCCCCTGTCACTCTTTCTTCCATTTTCCTATTAGATCTCATACATCAGACTGGAAAAATAGAAGCAGTTTAGCCAGTTCTCATATTTGGTCATTGTTTTTCTTTGTAGTGATTCAAGTGATCCTGTTTTTTAAAATGTACATTCAGCGGAATTCTTACAACAATTTCCCCATCCACTTAGCTGCCTTGTGTTTCTTTTTTAAATTTTAGTTTGTGTTTTAGCTTGTGTTTCTTTTTTAAATTTTGATTTTTACTCTAAAATTTTTTATACTTCAATGCAAATCATGCTTAGTTTATGATTTTGTTAGCCAAATTAAAAATAATAAGAAACTTTAGCGCTATAATTCACTGTTTGTAAACGTAACTACTGAGTGTGAGATGTTAAGCCTGAGTGACAGTGGTCTGTAGATTTATGAGTGTCGGGGAAGCCCCCGGGGTCCCGACAGTGCCAGGACAGAAGTTCTCTCTTCTACTCTGAGGACGCCGGGGGAACAGATGAAGACTCACGAGTCCGGTGCAGTTCCAAAAAAGGCTTTTAATAGTACAAAAAACTCTTCCACAGCACTCCAATATAATGAACAACTCTAGCTATGGTCCGAACTTAGACTATACAAAAGAGCCTAAGTCTCCCACCAAAGAGAGAGAGGATCTTACCCGAGCTGAGTCCTACCCAGAAGAAGGAGCAAAAGGCCAAAGAGCAAAAAGCCAAAAGCCACAGGAGCCAAAAGCCAAAGCGAAAGGCCAAGGGGCCTCAAGTCAGTCTGCTTATATACACCAAAGTAATCCAGGGAGGGTCGTGTCAACAAAGAACTCTAAACAGTGTAGTGCCACACTCTATTGCAGGCATAAACAAGCGTTACTCCCCTGACCAAGTCCAACACTGCTCCAAGGGTTTAATCTCATGAGCGGGGGAGAGACCATGCTGGCTGGACTCAGAGTGGAGTTTTGGGCCCTGCCCTTTCCTCCGCCTCCATGCCAGTTGCCCCGGAAGAGAGAGACCCACCCATGCCAGACTCAGCTAATTTGCAACCACGGAAGAGATCCAGACCCATCCACTTCAGACCCACAGCTACGCTGCTCAGCCGGCCCCATGTGGAAGCAACCCATGGAGCTGACCTCCCGGTAAGGGGCTCGGCCATCCCCTGGCCGAGTCCAACATTGCTCCAAGGGTTTGCTCTCATGAGCGGGAGAGACCATGCTGGCTGGACTCGGAGTAGAGTTTTGGGCCTTGCCCTTTCCTCTCTGCCTCCATGCCAGTTGCCCTGGAAGAGAGAGAGACCCACCCATGCCAGACCCACATGTACCTTGGCACATGGCCACAAAGTGGCCACACAATGTGTTTATAGGATACTGAATTTTTCATAAGGTTCTTCCCAATTTCTTTCACATTTATACATAGTAAACAGTTATAGACATGTTTTAACTGATACCAGTAAGCCTGGCAAGAAGCCAGAACAAACCAGACATCATGCAGCTAATCATTCTCAACATCCAGACTCCATACTTCCTCAGAGCTCCATCCAAGAGAAAACCTGATCTTCCCCTTTAAGTTTCATCAGTAAATGCTTGGGTTGAGAGCCTTCTACTGAGACTATACCACATACGGTAAAGTCTGGCAAGCTACCGTGTTTTTATTTACAGTGTTTTATTTACTTATGCCAAAGACTAGTAACTATTATGGACCTCAGTTCCATAACCTGAAGAATGGTTTTGGTCTCCTCCCTGTACCTGTAGCAAGTAGATGCCCTTGGGTTGCACTTGCTTGTGACAGGACTAATGGAGATGTTATTAGTGCCCACTCGAGCAAATCGATGAACAATGGGAAGACAGTGATACTCCAAGGACTAATCCCGAGATTATCTCTTATGTAAAACACTGGAGAGAGAGAGGGCTGATATAAAGTCGAGTTAAAAAGTGCCCTGCCCACTGCGCCCACGGGGGAACAGCTTCGGCCGACTTCCTTCTGCTCACCTGGTCACACTCACACATGGTCCCTAGCGACCAAAGCATTTGGCTCCCTTGGAACTCACTCTCTTCTGCCCTTCCTCTTATTCCTTTGGCTTTGTGGGGACGGGAAAGTCCTGGGGCCAGGGCAGCAGCTTGGGGCCGCAGGGAGACATTGATATAAAGTAATACATCTTAATTTCATGAACTTCATGTAATCTAGATGGTACCCACAAGGTACTTCTTATTATTATCTGCACCAGGGTGATTCTGAGTATCTTGTTCTCGTGTACTGAAAGGGTCACACTCTCCTGCTTAGAGCAAACTAGTATGATCCTTCCTATAGTCTTCCTATAGTCTCAACATAGCCAGGGTGGTAGTCTCCTGGTAAATTCTAACTGTCCCAACCTGGGTGCAGTGGGTATAAAGAGGAGCTGTGCCCATTCTAGAAAACATAGAAGTCTTAGTAGATGTATAAGTCAGAAGTTATTCAGTCAAGGTGACTTCTGTAACTGCCACACCCTCTAGCAGTGTTTACATAGAAGAGAGGTCTCGTTAGAATGAACCTTGGCTGAAACAGATTAAGCTGGGAGTGGGCAAAACAACAAAACCCCAGAATAGCTAAACCTGTCCTCCAACATATGAGTGTGAGATGTTAAGCCTGAGTGACCGTGGTCCGTAGATTTATGAGTGTGAGATGTTAAGCCTGAGGGACAGTGGTCCGTAGATTTACGCAGAAGGACTTGTGTGACATGAGCTTTGCAACTCTTAATTACCACACTCAGAACAGATGTATTTTTATTTCACAAAAATCAAGTGGCATTTGTTTCATTAAATGTTAATTGCAGTGATAGAGAAACACAATTATTTACTTTTGGTTAGATAGCAACATCTGAAGGGCCGGGAAAAAGTGTGCAGGCGGCAAGAAGTTGTTCAAGTCTTGTCACCACTGATGGCCCCTGAGCACTGACTGCCAAGGGTCGCTTCAGAGCACAGAGCCAGAAGTAGCCCCTGAGCTCTGCAGAGTGCCATCCAGACTACCCTACAGTAATGCCCACGAATATATCAGACAGAGTATCACTTGATCACTTGACATTCCGTTATTTATCAATTTACTCGAGCGGGCTCCAGTAACATTTCCATTTGACCCTATCATGTGCCAGTGTAGCCCAATGGCATCTGGTTGCTTCAGGAATACGAAGAGCCTCACACCGTTCCTTTAGGGTCTTGACGATGAAGTCTGACCATCTTGTAGGTGGGCAACCATGTGATCTTTTGACGTCCTGTGGGATCCAGTTTGTAACGGCTCTAGGCCAGTGGTCATTTCCAAATCGCATTACATGTCCAGCCCATCTGATTTTCGAATCAGACAGAGTAGAGATGAAATAAACATTACTGTGAAACTGTACGCTAAGCAGCTCGCAGAGGACACTAGTGAACCCGCCGAGCTCTGTTCCTGCACAGGTGCCTGTCAATGGCCCCTGACTCGTTTCTTGGGATGTGTCTATGACCCGCAGCAGGTGACACACAGGTCACTGTAAGATTTCTGTCCCCGGGCTTCCGTCTCTCCTCCTACTGTCATCTGCAAGGACCTGGTGCGCAGACCACACTGGGAGCAGCCGAGTGGAAATACCAGAAAATACTACCTGAGAAAAGGGTTCATTAGGAAATGGCCATGTCAGGAGAGGGCCACAGTGGGCAGCATGCAGGGGGGACCTGTCTCCTGGCAGAATCTCGCTGGACTGAAGCAGTGAGACCAGGGGCAAGGCCTGACACATGTTGTAGAACCATTAGCCGAGGCCAAGTGTTTAAGGGCGTGGGATTAGGGAGTGGAAGAGCAGTCATCAAAGCATGGACAGTCTTAACTGCTCCAGTATTGGCAGAGCATGTCCAAACAGTGTGTGACTGCACCAATGAGGACAGAGCATGTCCAGACGGGCATATAACTACTCCAATGAGAACAGAACATGTCCAGAGGGTGTGTGAGTGCTCTAATGAGGACAGTGTGTGTCTAGATGGGCGTGTGTCTGCTCCAATGAGAATGATGCATGATCAGACAGGCGGGTTGCTGCTCCAATGAGGACAGCGTGTCTAGACAGGCATGTGACTGCTCCAGTGAGGATGCTGCATGACTGGTTGGGCTGGTGACTTCAGTGTCAGAGGTCAAAACAACAGACTCAGCATGGCCTTAGCCCCGGCTTCTCCATTGCCACTTTTGAAAGCTGCCACACTCGGTCATTCCTTCTGCATCTCAGGTGGGTCAAACACGAGCATAGAAACTCAAGTGCACGTTTTAGTGACGCAGGGTGACATCTCCTGTAAAAGGCAAGAGCATTGTCAGAAGCTAAGCAGGTCAATGTCTTCAGAACTCTGAAAATTAACCCAAAACCTGGAAATAGTCCAGAGATCATTTAAGAAAACAACTGTACCTCAGGGAAGAACTATGGTCATTTGCTTCCTTCTCCCAAGCTTTGTTAGTAATTTCCAAGCTAACAGACCCAGTATTGTGGTAAAAAACAGAAATGCAGCAGCTTGGGGAGGAGGAAAAGTGGGAGTCTAAATGCTTCCCAAAGCCCCTTTCCAGAAAGAGTGATCAGTGTTGGGCTTTGCCGAGCACCAGGGAAATCTGTATGGTTCCTGTTTTCTGTGCCTTGGTTCTGATCCTATGCACTGTTCACCACCAGTGTTTGCCAGAAACAAGGTCACTACTGTTTCCCTCCAGGTTACCTGAGATAGGAAGAGGATCCAGGCAAACAAAATGGAATGATAGGTCCAAGGGAAGTTGTGCGTGGAATGTTCAGAGACTTGGGGAAATTTCTGGCCAAACCCAGGAAGTCTCCATGAAGGCCTGCATGGATGTTCAGTCATACCTAGCAGCTTCTCATGAAGAGTGTGTCATGCTGCACCTTTGGGAGCTCTGGCTCTCTAGGGAGGGGATTATGGCCTAAGGTACCTTGGGAGAACTTTCTGTTTGCCTACTGAGAGAAGATGGATTTCCAGGGAGGCCCCAAGTGCTTTCTCTGGGCAGGGGGCTGATAGGTTACCATGGCAGAAACCTCTTGGCCTGCCCTTATGCAAGCAGAAAGCCAGGTGAGTACAGGGCTGGAATGTGCCTTGTACTGTTGGGTGATGCCACACCATGATTGGCTCTGGATCGTTGCCTCTTAAGTCCTTTACATGTTTTTTAGGCCAGAGTTTTATGCTAAAGAGATCCCTCTTGTGCAAACACAACAGGAGCATGGAGGCAGGTCCCGATGGGACAGTTTGATAGTAATAGCTCTTGGGATCTCCTCATAGTTTCTACTATAAGTCCAGCACAGTCTAGATCAAAGATATTTCTCATATTCTCAAGGTCCCTAAGTGGGACTGGAAGAGCCACCCTGGTTTCTATATGGGACAGCTTTAGGAATTTAGGTCTACAAAGATCCAAGAAAGGTCATACTAGTCTGTCCCGAGTCAGTAAACAGAGCAGAGCATTTAGAAATCACCCTGGAGCCATGAACAAAGGATCTGGCGGGGATGGAGTTATGAATCAGCATGGAGGACATGGTGGAATTATGATGTGATTCCACCCATGATGTCCTTAGAGGTTTTATCTCGGTGTAATCCTTTATACCACCCACCTCTCTAAGGTGCTTTGCATAATTTACATCTCTTAGGACCTAAGCCAAAGTTGTGGCCCACCTGGACTCTGTAACTAAAAGCTGATTTTGATCTTTGGTGATGCTGCCCTGCCTGTGAGAAAGTTTAAGGCTTCTTTGCTCTTGCTTTGGTGGGATGGAGGAGACAAAGGTGCTGGCTGCGAGAGAGGCACACCTGCGTGTGGGAGTTTCTTGATGAGAGCACACGGTCAAGCATCTGGTCAGCAGCTCTGGGTCTGGGGATGCAGTCACCCTGGATTGTGGTAGCAGAGTGTGCTTAATAGTCGGTCAGAAGTCTTGTAACTATACTGGACTCATAGGTTTTATTCATCAGCAATTGACCCTGAGCATGACCAGGGAACTTGAACCCAGGTATTGTTGGGGTCCCATATGGTTTCCCTGACGTACAAATATTGGCCGTGGGTTCCAATATATACTCTAAACTGGTATTGAAGTGAGAGGTGATTGGTCCTAGACCCTACGAACTTGGAAGCAAGTTGTCAGAATAACTGATTATGAGTCCTGAACAGAACAATGGAGACTTCCTGGAAAAATACTAACCAAATATCAATCGCAATTCAACCATGGAGGGACTTGGAACCTGGCATGCTAGCTTCTAGTTTTACTACAGTTATGGTTATATTTCTACTCTATTTTGTCACTAAAAAACAGCTTCTTCAGATATTTATACACACACACACACACACACACACCACACACACACATATGTGGATAAGGAATCCGGAGTTCCAACCTCTGTCAACAATCCAGAGTCAGGAGGCTGCCTCGTTTACCAAGGCATCGAAAATCAGATGGGCTGGACATGTAATGTGATTTGGAGATGACCACT
The DNA here is from genome assembly GCA_021461705.1 of Cryptotis parvus. Classification (NCBI taxonomy): domain Eukaryota; kingdom Metazoa; phylum Chordata; class Mammalia; order Eulipotyphla; family Soricidae; genus Cryptotis; species Cryptotis parvus. The sequence goes on from JAJIBD010020966.1 coordinate 55,273, forward strand.
GGACTAGAGCCGTTACCGACCGGATCCCACAGGACATCAAAAGATCATGTGGCTGCCCACCTACAAGATGGTCAGACTTCTTTGTCAAGACCCTGAAGGAATGGTTTGAGGCTCTTCGTATGCCTGAAGCAACCATATGCCATTGGGCTACACTGGCACATGATAGGGTCAAATGGAAATATTACTGGCGCCTGCTCGAGCAAATCGATGAATAACAGGATGTCAAGTGATTCATATGTTGGAGCAATGTTTAACTTCAACATTGCTCCAACAATGTCCAACATTGCTCCAAGGGTTCAATAGTACTAGAGTCTACAGTCTTAGATAGTACTAGATGTTAGAATCAGGTCCTTCCCAGGATCTTTCACATTTATACACTGTTTACTAGTACTAGGCAGGTTCTAGTTGTGACCCGTCATCCCAGTGAGCCTAGCAGGAAGCCAGAGCAACCCCTACAGTATGAGATCAGTCATTTTCAACATCCAGACTCCACAGCTTCTCAGAGCTCCACCCAATAGAAAACCTGATCTTTCCCTTGAGTTTCATCATTAAATACTCCAGATGAGAGCCTTCTACTGAGAGTATACCACCTACACGGCAGAGCCTGGCAAGCTACCCGTGTTTTATTTGATATATATGCCAAAAATCCAGTAACAATTATGGACCCTCATTTCCATGACCTCAAAGAATAGTTTGAGGTTTTTCCTGTTCCTGGAGCAAGCAGATGACCCTGAAGTATACTTTCTTGAAACAGGACGTATGAAAATGTTACTGGTGCCTGCTTGAGCAAATCAATGAACAATGGGAAGACAAGTGATACAAGTGATATATATATATATATATATATATATATATATATATATATATATATATATGTATGCAGCTTCTTCAGTTATATATATTCATTATATATATATTTATATACATTATATATATTTATATACATTATATATATATATAATGAAAAAGAGCCAGAGGCCTGATCCCTAGCATGGAAACAGATCAAGAATCCATGAAAATCTTTTATGGAGAAGCTTAGAGGTGGGATTAGTTGACTAAGACTTAAGTGAGAAGAGTGAAAGTTGACCGTGAAATAATCCATACCTTCATATTGGTCAATTGAAATGACCAGGAAATAACAAAGAATGAAAAATTGAGCTAAGCCTAGGTAAGCTCCATACACTAAGATGATATCAGGTAGTAAACATGCCCACAAAGTAGAGAGTGAGAAGGGGCAGAGAGAGATCGGGTGGAACGAGGGATGAGACATCCCTGTTTTGATGAAGCTCACAAAAACAGATATCCAAGAGGTGCCCCGGCTCCAGGAGGCAGGCATGGAAACTCTCCTAGGAGAAATGCTCCCATCGCATCCTCCAGCCAGCCAGACCATGAGAGCGCAGCAAGGAGAAGCAGCACTTCATTGTAGCAACTACCCATGAGAGGGAGTAACCAATGCTATATCAGTGACCAGGAGCACAGAGCTCAGTGGGATGAAATAGCCAAAGTGCTAAGGAAAAGAATCAACCAATGCTTCTCTATCACAGAATTATACTCTGCAACTATCACTGTATCACTGTATCACTATCTTCCCGTTCATTGTTGATTTGCTCGAGTGGGCACCAGTAACATCTCCATATGACCTGTCTCATGCAAGTAGAGCCAAAGGGTACCTGCTTGCTCCAGGAACATAAAGAGCCTCAAACCATTCCATCAGGTCATGGGAATGAGGTCTATAATTGTTACTGGTATTTGGCATATCAAATACGACACGGGTAGCTTGCCAGGCTCTGCTGTGCGGGTAGCATACTCTTGTAGTCATCTCAAAATCCAGCATTTATTGATGAACCGCATGGCCGCAGGCGCGCTCGCCAAGCTATGATAGGCTGGTCTGCTGGGTGGAGTTCTGATGAGGGGGAAGTCCGGATGTGGAAAATGGAGGTCCTCATGGAGTGGGGGTTGTCTGGCTTGTTGTGAGGCTCTGCTGGGGTGGCGGGCCAGGGCTAGAACCTGCCATCCCTCCTGGGCACCCTCATGAGTGGTGGGCACAGTGAGAGCCAGTAGCAGCTCTGCCCCATGTCTGTCTCTGGATCACTCTGCAACTAACAGATAAAAATGAATGAAGCATCCCCAGTTAGATGTGAGAGAATCTGGCATTTTCATCCTCCCCCAGGGAAACTTTCAGGCTAAAGCAAAGCACTAGACCAAAATTCCGTTCCCGATTCACTGAAGACAAAGAGCAAAAGGTAAGAACATACCTGGGGGGAAGGCGCACAACTATTTATTTTTTCAATCAAATAACTTTTTCTTCTCTCTGATAAAAAGACAAACACATCAAGCAGTGATTTTATATTTGTGTTGTGGCAAACAGTAAATGAAAGATTTCTATGTGGCGATAGGAGAATGAATGAGGACAAATGGAGTGATTGCAAAGCAAGTTTGCGCAGCAGAAAATGATCTTGAATGACTCCATATAGATTATAAAGAAAGAAAAGGCAGTAGCAGAGGTACAGGCAAATGAAAAGGACATATGGGATAAATGTCCATATGAGGTTATTAAATCATATTGTATCAGCGACCTGGGCCCCCTGGGATGAACCCAGAGCCATGGCAGGGCCTGGCATGTGGTGTACCCGTGGTGTATTTGATATGTCAAAACCAGTAACAATAATGGACCTCATTCCCAATGAATGGAGACATTACTGGTGCCTGCTCGAGCAAATTGATGAAATACGGGAACACAAGTGACAAGTGACATTTTATCAGCAATAACATTTGATTACTTGATCACTTGAATCCTGTTATTCATCGATTTGCTCGGGCGGCACCAGTAACATTTCCATTGGACCCTATTACGTGCCAATGTAGCCCAATGGCATCTGGTTGATTCAGGAATATGAAGAGCCTCAAACCGTTCCTTCAGGGTCTTTACATGGAAGTCTGACCATCTTGTAGGTGGGCGGCCACGTGATCTTTTGACATTCCGTGGGATCCAGTCAGTAATGGCTCTAGTCCAGCGGTTGTCTCCAAATCACATTACATGTCCAGCCCATCTGATTTTCGATGCCTTGGCAAACGAGACATCATCCCTGATTGTGGAATAGCGATGGAGGTCAGAACTCCGGATTCCTTCTCTCACTTGAGTGAGGCATGATATTTCAAGCATAGCTCTTTCGATTCCTCTCTGGGAGACCCGAATAGCATCCTCATCCTGCTTTCATAGGGCCCAGGTCTCTGAGGCATATGTTAATGTAGGAAGAATGGTGGAGTCAAAGAGATGTGCCCGGAGCCTGAGGTTCTTTTGTCCTTTTTAGCTATTTCTTCGATGCCTTTGAAGGCATTCCATGCCGCTCTCTTCCTCCTGCGCAGCTCAGGTTTTAGGTCGTTTATCATGTTGATTTCTCGACTTAGGAACACATAACTGCTGCATTCAGAGATGTTTGTTCCATTGAGAGTGAATGCGGCCTCTGGAACTAGTTCATTCTTCATGAACATAGTTTTCTTTAGATTCAGCTGTAGACCTCTCTTTCCACATTCTCGGTCGAAATCAGCCAGCATTTGTGCCGCTTGGCTAATGTATGGTGTTATTAGAACAATGTCATCAGCGAAGTGGAGGTGGTGTAGTTGCCGACCATCTATCTTCACTCCCATTCCTTCCCATTCTAATTGTTGCATGATGTTCTCGAGGGTGGCGCTGAAGAGTTTTGGTGAAATGGTATCACCCTGTCGAACCCCTCTTTTTACATTAATGATCACTTCTTTGTAGAATGGTGAGATCCTGGTGGTGAATCTGTAATACAGCTCACGAAGGATCTTGATGTATTGGGTTTGAACACCCTGTTTCGCTAGGGCTTCAATGACTGCTTCAGTCTCCACAGAATCAAAGGCTTTCTGTAAATCAATGAACGTGAGACAGAGCGGCATCTTGTACTCCCTACAAACCTCAATGAGCTTGGTTACCGTGTGGATATGGTCGATTGTGCTGAATCCTTTCCCGGAAGCCTGCTTGCTCGCATGGTTGTCCTTCATCTAATGTTCTGCTAATTCTATTCAGGATGACTCCTGTAAACAGCTTGTAGATGACAGACAACAGGCAGATGGGGCGATAGTTGCTGATGTTGTGAATGTCTCCCTTCTTGAACAGTAGAACTGTCCTGCTGGTTTTCCATTGGGAGGGCACCTTGCATTCGGACAGGTAGCGTGTAAAGAGCCGAGCTACTGTATTGATGAGTACCGACGGCAGATTCTTCAGGTGTTCAGGTCTGACTTTGTCTGGGCCTGGTGCTGTTCCCTTCTTTACCGACGAGATGGCATGTCGGATTTCAGAAGGGAGAACGTTGTGAATGACATATCCATCCTATGGAATTTGGTATGTGGGCAGGTGGATGTGGCTATCAAAGAGCTTTGAGTATAGAAGTCCTGGATAATCTTCTCCATTGCCTTTCTGGAAGATGTGATAGATCCATCAGGGTGTCGGAGGGCAGTCATCTTGGTCTTATAGTTGGCGAAGGACAGGTGGGCAGTGCGAATGCTTTTCCCGGCTTCTACTGCATCTTCCAGTATTTCTGCTCTTCTGTCTTTGAGGTCTTCTTTTATCGCTTCTCCGCACCGTTTAGCAAGCTTGGACGTTAGCATTTGGTCTTCTGAGGCTCGCGCCTTGCCACGTTGGCGAATGAGCTCAAGAGTTTCTGAAGACAGGCATCCTTTTGTGTCTTTCTCTCTCTCGGCATTCTTCGCACAATCATGGAGGTGCTGAACCGGTCGGTTGTATTCTTCATCGATGTCATCAATGACGTTATCTTCCCATGTTGCTGCAATGGTGCCAAAGAGTTCCCAGTTGGTGGTCGTTCTGGGAGTTCTCTTCTTAAACTTTGCAGCCTTTTCTCCGCATTTCGGGAAGTAGAATTTTACACAAAAGGAGACAGTGGTCTGATCCTGTTTGGAATTTGGGGGACGACAGCTACATCGGTCCGACAAAACTGTCGATTGAAGATGATGTGGTCAATTTCATTGTGGAACTGTCCGCCAGGAGATTCCCATGTCCAATGTTTCGCTTCAGCTTTCTGGAACTCTGAGTTCCCATGAATGGTCTTGGTGGACATGATGAACTCAGATAGTCTCTCACCCTGTTCGTTCTATTCTAGGCCATGGGTCCCGATGTGGAGTTCTTCAGCCGATCTTCTTGGTCCTATCTTGGCATTAAAATCACTGACTATGATCTTGTAGAAGGTGTGATCTTTTTTATAGAACTCCTCCCATTCCATATAGAATTTCTCAATTTCATCTTCTTTGTATGTGGATGTTGGTGCGTAGACAATGAAGATAGAAATTGCTAGCAGTGGACCACATCTCTTCAAGTGTAATCGTCCTATTCAGTTTGTTAGGCATTCAAATGAATCAATGTTGATGGCCATGTTCGTGTTGACAAGGACACCAACGCCACTGATGCCTCTTTTCGCCGCATGTTCCAAGGAACAATTCTTCTCCAGTGTCAAATACAGCATGATGCTACTGACGCCTCTTCGTCTCAGTCAGACCAATGATGTCGTACTTGATCTTTTTGCTTGCAGCATCAGATCCTCAATATATGCTTCCAATTCCAGTGTATGTGCATTGAAAGTACAGACAGTCATTTTAGTCCTTCTTCGCTTTGGCAGCCTAGGATGGCCATGAAATTTTATCAGGCACTGCTTGTTTGCCTTTCTTACTGCTGCCATATTAAGGGCTCTTTCAGGGTCAGGAAAATAAACATTTCTGTTACTGGATTTGGCATATCGAACACGCTGGACAGCTTGCCAGGCTCTGCCATGCGGGCGCTATATTCTAAATAACACGTCCTTTTGTGTCTTTCTATGACACAAAAGGGCACTAAATAACATTTGAAGTGATGAATTTAACATTTTCATCAAAAGGCAGAGAGATGATTTTTTTAAGGTATGATAAATAATTGTACAATAGGCATATTTTAAAATTCAAACATACACAGATAGGTATAAATTATGTATTAATAAAGGAAAAATATAATGTGAAACAGTAACCAAAATCAAGTATAGTGAATAAAAAAAATACCTCCAAAATCAGGCAAAGTGACTTTAATACAACGTATTTACTGGATTAAAGAAGACTTTGTAGTGGTGAAAGGACAGCCTTATGACCCTGTGTCTGTCTAACAACAGAAATAAAGTATGCTGAGACAAAAAGAAAAGGTCAAAATTGAAAGGAGAAATGGTTAGTATAAAGTACTCAGCATGACTTCCACTAATGGGTGGTCAGTATGAAGACCTCAGCAGGACTTCCATTAATGGGTATAACAAGTAGAAAACATAAACAAGGAAGCAGATGACTTGCACAAAATCAGTGTTGACCTACAGGATTAGGTGCGCCTCTGTGAGACACATCTGGTGTCAGAACTCAGAACCCTTAGGCTAACGTGGGTTATTCTCCAGCACAAACTGTCTGTAGGCAGATACAGGCTACTGAACGTGACCTGTTAAGGACAGGAAAGCTTGACACATCTCTGTTCACCCAGTGATGAGACTGAACTGAAAATAAAAATCAGCAAATAAATCTGAGGATGATAAAACTCCATTGGTGAATCCCATAAACATTTAAAGAAGGATGAATTAATGCTCACAAACCTTTCAAAACACTGGAAATTCTGAGTTCAGTGTTACCATGATACTAAAACTAGACAAATCACAGTACATTAATGGCACAAATATCCCTTCTAAATGTTGAACAAAACAGACAGCCACAAAATCTGGCAAACAGAACCCAGAAGCATGGACTATGACAAAGTGGGGTTTATTTTAGGGCGAAAAGTTTTTGCCCCTATGATGATCACTGTATCACTTGTGTCACCTCCCACTGTTCATCGATTTGCTCGATCGGGCACCAGTAACATCTCCATACACACTGTCACTTGCTAGTGTAGCCTAAAGTGCATCTGCTCGCTCCAGGAACATGAAGAGCCTCAAACCATTCCTTCAGGTCATGGGAATGAGGTCTATAATTGTTACTGGATTTGGCATATCAAATACGACATCCTAGTGAGCCTAGCAGGAAGCCAGAGCAACCCCCACACTATGAGGTTAGTAATTTTCAACATCCAGACTCCACAGCTCCTCAGAGCTCCACCCAAGAGAAAACCTGATCTTTCCTCTTGAGTTTCATCAGTAAATGCTTGAAATAAGAGCCTTCTACTGAGACTATACCACCTATACAGCAGAGCCTGGCAAGCTACCCTTGTTTTATTTGATATGCCAAAAAACCAGTAACAATTATGGACCTCACCCCATGACCTGAAAGTATGGTTTGAGGCTTTTCCTGTCCTGGAGCAAGCAGATGCCCCTGGGGTACACACGCTTGCAACAGGACATATGGAGATGTTATCAATGTCTGCCCGAGCAAATCGATGAACAATGGGAAGATCAGTGATACCAGTGAATTTACATAGCATTGAGTATGCATAAGTATCACCAGAGCTATAGCAGAATGGATAATGCATTTGCCTTACAAGCTTCCACTTGGGTTAGATCCCTGGCATCCCACATGGTCTCCCGAGCACTGCCAGGAGTTATTCCTGAGTGAAGAGCTAGGAGTGACCATTGAGCATTGCCGGGTATACCCAAAAAGAAAAAAATTCAGTATCATAATATAAGGCATGCAGGGCATTACTTTATTGCAATCAACAAAACAGTTCTAGAAATGTATGTGGGATTTTCATCTATACTTGTTTTACCAGATAAAAATGTTTTACCTCCCATTCCTCCACCTCCAAGTCGGTGGGTGTGACTGCAAGCTCCCAACCACCACAGCCAGCAAGCACAGAAGAGAGACAGTCCAGACCCACAGTCTTAGATAGTAAAGCTAGGACCAGGTCCTTTCCACGATCTTTCACATTTATACACTGTATAAAGTTCTAGGCAGGTTCTAGCCGTGACCCGTCATCCCACTGAGCCTAGTAAGTCAGAGGAACCCCACACACCATGAGGTCAGTCATTCTCAACATCCGGACTCCACAGCTCCTCAGAGCTCCACCCTAAAGAAAAGCTGATCTCTCCCCATTGAGGTTCATCAGTAAATGTTCGAAATGAGAACCTTCTACTGAGAGTATACCACCTACATGGCAGAGCCTGGCAAGCTACCCGTGTTGTATTTGATATGCCAAAAATCAGTCACAATTATAGGCCTCATTCTCATGACCTGAAGGAATGGTTTGAGGCTCTTCATGTTCCTGAAGCGAGCAGATGCCCTTGGGCAACACTTGCTTGCAACAGGACTTATGGAGATGTTACTGGTGCCCGCTTGAACAAATCGATGAATAATGGGAAGACAAGTGATACAAGTGAAGTAATCAAAATGTCATTTCATTTGTCAATGAAAGATTTAGCTGGGACCAGCTGAAGGGAAAACATGGGAGAAACAGACAACACAAACAGATGGAAGAGTTTCAGGGTTGCACACTGGGAACCAAAACCTTCCTGGGAGAAAAACAAATTATGTTCTGGCTTGAGCACTGGAGGACACTGTAAAAAGAAAAAGAAAGAAGAAAAGAGAAAAAAGAAAAATAGAAGAGAAGGAAGGAGAGAGAGATAAAAAGGAAGGAAGGAAGGAAGGAAGGAAGGAAGGAAGGATGGAAGGAAGGAAGGAAGGAAGGAAGAAGGGAAGGAGGGAGGGAGGGAGGGAGGAAGGAAGGAAGGAAGGAAGGAAAGAAGGAAGGAAGGAAGGAGGAAGGAGGAAGGAAGGAAGGTAGGAAGGAAGGAAAGAAGGAAGGAAGGAAGGAAGGAAGGAAGGAAGGAAGAAGAAATTGAACAACGGTGGAAATAGAGCACGTGGAGGATCCCGCTGCCTCAGCTGAGAGGTGTTGAGCTATACAAGTCCTGTTCAGAAACCTAACTGAGAATTTACAGACTTGTTATTTGGCCCAAGAGGAAAGCTTTGGCTACTTACTCTTGGTGGGAGTGTAGGGGTCATGACGAGGCCCTGGATCTGCTGGGGTGAGCTGGAGGCACCCTGCGCTGACGTCACAGCTCACCCAGGAGAGGGCAGCTTCCCATTGGCAGGCCACCCCACCCCACCACACCACGCTCTGCCAGGCCTCGCGCCCTTCAGAACCTCAGCAGGAGCACACTCACGTCTCTCCACCTTCAAGGGGTTGCCCAGGATGGACATAGCTGGGGTTTGTCTGGGATGTTCCAGAGCTCAAGCATCTGCATGTCTGGCCGGGCCATTGCCTTGGTCTCCAGCATCCAGTGTCCTGGAATGACCTGGTGGAAACCTGCATGGGCTCTGAGCACTCAACCCGTGAGATCAGGAAAATGCTGGCAAAGGTGGATTTGTGATCACTGTTCTGGATGTGTTTTTGGCAAGCATAGTGTTAAAAATAAAAATGTTTTTTAAATAATCAAACACTATAAAAAGAAAGGGCTGTAAAGGAGGAGAGGAGTTTAAAGTGCTCCTAAAATGAAGTGTTTAAAATGAAAGTGTTCATATAATACGACACGGTTGAAACTTCTTCCTGCACTTGTCTAGCAAAATGAGAGCTTGGTCTCTGCACCGAGACCCACTGCAGTTCCTGTCTAGCTCAGTCTGCATTGGGACCCGCTGCAGTTCCTGTCTATCTCAGTCTCTGCATCCTGCATCAGGACCCACTGCATCATGTCTAGCTCAGTCTCTGCATCAGGACCCGCTGCAGTTCCTGTCTAGCTCAGTCTCTGCTTGGGACCTGCTGCAGTTCCTGTCTAGCTCAGTCTCTGCATGGGACCTGCTGAAGTTCCTGTCTAGCTCAGTCTCTGCACCAAGACCCACTGCAGTCCATGTCTAGTTCAGTCTCTGCATCCGGACCCACTGCAGTTCATGTCTAGCTCAGTCTCTGTATCCTGCATCAGGACCCACTGCAGTTCATGTCTAGCTCAGTCTTTGCATCAGAACCCACTGCAGTTCATGACTAGCTCAGTCTCTTCTTCGGGACCTGCTGCAGTTCATGTCTAGCTCAGTCTCTGCTTCGGGACCTGCTGCAGTTCATGTCTAGCTCAGTCTCTGCATAGGGACCTGCTGCAGTTCATGTCTGGCTCAGTCTCTGCATCAGTACCTGCTGCAGTTCATGTCTAGCTCAGTCTCTGCATCGGGACCTGCTGCAGTTCATGTCTAGCTCAGTCTCTGCTTCGGGACCTGCTTCAGTTCATGTCTAGCTCAGTCTCTGCACCGAGACCCACTGCAGTCCATGTCTAGCTCAGTCTCCGGCTCGGGACCTGCTGCAGTTCCTGTCTAGCTCAGTCTCTGCACCGACACCCACTGCAGTCCATGTCTGGCTCAGTCGCTGCATCAGGACCTGCTGCAGTTCATGTCTGGCTCAGTCTCTGCATCAGGACCCACTGCAGTTCATGTCTAGCTCAGTCTCTGCATCAGGACCTGCTGCAGTTCATGTCTAGCTCAGTCTCTGCATTGGGACCTGCTGCAGTTCACGTCTAGCTCAGTCTCTGCATCAGGAACCACTGCAGTCCATGTCTAGCTCAGTCTCTGCATCGGGACCTTGCTACTCTCTATGTCTAGCTCAGTCTCTGCAGTGGGTCTCTGCTCTCAGTGGCCTTCTCTGCAGTCTGTGATGTGAGTTGAGAACCTTGGGCTGTGTTTGATCTTTTCCTTACAGCTTTTACTTTTTAGTCTATACATTTTTTTATATTGTGATAGCATAGTGTACCAGGCTCTGTGTGTTTTAGGGGGTTCCATTGAACATGCGATTAATCTGTATTTCAAAGACCATTTTCTTAAGATGTTTCAAGTTAGAATTACCTGTAGATACATGCAAGAGCGTAATATGAAACATAGTTTTCTTCTGTGAAAGACGAATTCAGTGCTAAGAAATTAATATGCTGGACGCCCACCTACACAGATATCCAGAGAGTCATAGACCATGGCACGGATGCAAGCATACAAATGTATCAGAAGTTTTCCATAAATGATTTTTTTATTTTATTTGAGAAATTCATAAGATTTCAGAGAATCTCATTTTCACATTTTTGTTCCTTGTTATTACAGTGATCTTAATTAGAAAATGTTTGGAAAATATAGGAGTTGGTGGAAAAATCTGAACCATTCATAGCGGAAGGGCTTGCTTGGTGTCTGCACTGTTGGTCACGGGGTCACATGCAGCCGTTCCCATGGGCACTCTGGAGGCCCAAATGCAGTGTGGGGAGAAAGTTTCCTGCACAGATCTTGAGAGCCGCCGTTTCCCTGCACTGTGCAAGCCTTCCTGCAGAGATTTTGCCTCTGTTTTATGTCCTAATTCATTTTAGGCTTTTACTACGTTCAGATACTCAGAGGCAGAGCGAATCCAGCCGTGTGTGCTCCAACCAGGCCACACAATGAACTGCCTTTTCCACTGTTTCTCTTGGGTTAAAGATTCTGAATGAATGTGGCAGGTGCAGGGCTGGAGTGCCCTTTGCCACCTTTCTTGGGTCCACCCTCTTGATGTGGATATGGGCCCTGCATTCTGGTCTGTTTCTTCACACATACACATGCATACATACACAAAGATGCAAACAGATGTAGACACACACAAAATCACACAGACAGACACACATGGGCATGTGAGACATGCAGAGACATACAGACACACAGACACACACATGCACAAAGGCATGCACAGAGATGCGCAGACACACACATGCACAGACACACATGTGCACACAGAGACACAGACACACATGTGCACACACAGACACACATGTGCACACACAGACATAGTCATGCACAGAGACACAGCCAAACATACACACATAGACACATACACAGAGACTTGCATGTACATACAGAGACACACATGTGCATACACAGACAACACATACAGGTGTACATGCATACATGTACAAAAACACACATACATGCACACACAGACACATGTGCACACACGTACAGAGACATAGACATACATGTGTACAGAGACACACACCTGCATACAAAGACATGTACACAGACATAAGTGCACAGTCATGCACACAGAGACACCTGACACGCCCACGCACACACAGATACACATATACACAGATAATGTGCACACATACATGTATAGAGACACATATGTGCACACACATATTCACATACACGCATACAGACATGTATAGAGACACATATGTGCACACACATATTCACACACATGTACACAGATACATGCACATGCAGATGTACAGAGACATGTTCACACATGTGCACACACAGACATGCTTACACACATGCACAGATGCACATGCACACACATACACACATGTACACATGCACGCAGAGACACTCAGACACGTGTATACACAGACACACAGACACACATGCACATGAAGACATGAACACAGACACATGCACACACAAACACATCTGCACACAGAGACAGATGCACGTGTGCTCATAGACACACATGTACATACACAGATGCAGACACTTGCACACACACGCTGCCTTTTTTCAATAATAGGCTTTTAGGACACCAGAGCTGCTGATGGCTTACGACGAGCTTCTGTCATGGTTTTCCTTCTGTTTGGTGTCATGAAGCATAAAGACAGACACAGTCAGACCCCATTTGTCTACTGACTCTGTTCATTGGGGTGATTAATGCTTTGCTGTTTGAGTATTTCCGGCAGCTCATGTGATGTTTATTTTGACAACGAAAGTTCCCATCTTCTAAGCAAAGTGGGGTTGCCCTTCTTGTCGGGCCCAGGTTCTGTCCTGAGCGTCCAGCACCCTCTGCTCTTCTATCTCGTCTTCTGGTTCCTCATCTAGACTCTCTGGTACACCAGGTGTGTTTCCTGAGGGCTCTGGTGTGAGTCTCGCTTTCCCATCTCCTCTGCAGTGGCTTGAGGAAGCCATTGCCGTGCACAGCCCATTCTCACTCAGGCAGTTCCTTGTGTTTCCCTTCCCCACAGAAAGCAGCTCTGGGGCACGCAGCCATCTGTGTCAGTCTGTATACTTCTGCAGAAACTGAAGTTGGCTTCCAGAAGCTTTGTAGCAGTGATGGCCTTTGCGGGGGCTCCTAAAGAAGCAGGGGCTCCCATACAGACATGGCTGAGAGGAAGGAAATCTCCCACAGACATGGCTGACAGGAAGGAAATCTCCCACAGACATGGCTGACAGGAAGGGGTTCCTCACAGATATGGCTGACAAGAAGGGGCTCCTCACAGACATGACTGACAGGAAGGGGCTCCTCACAGACACGGCTGACAGGAAGGGGCTCCTCACAGACATGGCTGACAGGAAGGGGCTCCTCACAGACATGGCTGAGAGGAAGGAAATCTCCCACAGACATGGCTGACAGAAAGGGGCTCCCCCACAGACACGGCTGACAGGAAGGGGTTCTCCCACAGACATGGCTGAGAGGAAGGAGCTCCTCACAGACATGGCTGACAGGAAGGGTTCCCCCCACAGACATGGCTGACAGGAAGGAGCTCCTCACAGACATGGCTGACAGGAAGGGGCTCCTCACAGACACGGCTGACAGGAAGGGGTTCTCCCACAGATATGGCTGAGAGGAAGGTGCTCCCCCACAGACATGGCTGAGAGGAAGGGGTTCCCTCACATAGACAGCTCAGAGGAAGGGGCTCCCGCAAGACACTGCTGACAGGAAGGGACTCCTCACAGACATGGCTGACAGGAAGGGGCTCCCCACAGACATGGCTGACAGGAAGAGGCTCCTCACAGACACAGCTGACAGGAAGGTGCTCCCGGTCAAACACAAGTCCAGGAGGGGTGTGTGCCCTGAGCCAGACCAGTGCCACCTGCCAGGTGCTTGTGCCTCCCGAAGACCCACAGATGCGTGGCTCCAGGCACTTCCTGCCTAATGTTGCCAGTGCCCCTGAAAGTGGCATGAATAGTCTCTAGTTTTCGTGTCTTCAAATCCACAGCACAGCCGTGTCTGACAAGGTCCAGACGCCTCACAGGGTCCGTGCATATCCTCGAGTCAGGTCACATGCGTTGTCTCACATGTCATTCCACCTGCAGTGAGGTGGGCAATGCATCATGGGGGAAGAATCGCTCAACGGTGGGGCTTGTCCTCAGCTTTCAGAGCTTCTCAAAGGGTGTGTGTGAGCAGCGTCAGAGCTGGGAGAACTGGACCGCACTCTGAGACCCGCCAGCCTGCAGACAGCATGGGCCAGGAAGAGCTCAGCATTTACTAAGATCACAGACCGGGAGAGCCTGGCAGCTCTCATGCTCCAGGCGGCCATGGTTCTGGGACTCAGGATTCCACCAAACACTGGTCTCTCTCCATTATGGGATGAAAGAATTGTCGGTATCATGAGGCAAGCAGCAGTGAGGCAGGGCCAATGCTCGGTCGTGCGGTATGGCCCGACCCTGTCCCCTCTTCTGAAGCCCCTGCGAATCTGCAAGGGGGACACTCGATCCAAGACAGACCCTCTCCTGCAGCTGCTGGGCAGCTCATGTCTCCACCTATTTTCTTGGCTCTAAATAAGTGCCCTAGTCTTGCCCTCAGATGGCAGAGTTTGGAAAATAGAGTCAGAGCAGTTGGACATGTAGCTCAGGAATAGCGTATAAGGAGCAGAAGTCAGATGCTTTTCTGAGAAGCGACAATAGACAAGGAAAAGCTTCCCGGGCATGGAATGGGGCTTGGCACAGACTGATGTGGTGCCCTGGCACTCTGACCTCCAGGAGGGAGCAGAGGAGTCATCGTGGAGTCTTCCGGATAAGTCCAAAGTGAGAAACTGGTCTGTCCGTGTGCCCCTCACACGTCTCCTTGGAAAACCGGGAGCTTCTGTGAGTGAGAGAGATGCAGAAGCTCCTCCCTCTCCTCCATGTCTCTCTGTCTCTCCACCCTCCTCCTCTGGGTCTCTGTCTGTCTCTCTCACACACTCTCTTCTCTGTGTCTCTGTACTCTCACACACACTCATGGGTTTATGTCAGAGTGGAAGAAGAACTAGCTGGGAGAATTGGAAAATGACCAGATCTGGAGCAATTTGAGCATTAAACTCCATGATATAATAATGGGCTATAGCCTAAATTGCAGCATAAATATCCATGACTTCACACTGCTCTAATAGGGGATTGAATAAATCAGATAATGAGACTGGAAGACAAATTCATGAAGAGAAGCGTTAAAATATGTTATAGATGCTGCCTTAAAGGAAGTGGGCCCTGGCCCCTTAGGTCTGGTGAGGGGGCATGGGGTCTGTCCTCCAAGCGTGGGCTGGAGGAACAGGACAGAGCTTTACAGCAGGGAAACCTGACGTTCCATCTCACCACCAGTAAGAATTCATGTAGGCAGTGTCTGTGCCAGTAATGAAACAGGTTCTTTAGCTCTGTAGTCATTCTTAAAAACTCACATCTCACTCTGACAGTGTGGAGGATATAGGTGACTCCCAGCACCCACCTCTCACCTCTGATAGTGGGGAGGAATCTAGGCAAATCCCAGTAAACACTCTCCAAGGTTCTTGGCCATCTGGCTGATTCTCTTCCAGACCGCCCCAGTCCGTGACACTCAGGCCCCTGAGGAGCTGGGGTGAGTTGTGTTGGGTCATCAGAAGGGTCACCAGCAGCCAAGGAACACTGGCCCCCAGGACTGAAATCCAGATAAAGTATTGATTTGTCAGCAGTATTAAAGAGGACAAGAAGCATTTCTCTGGAAACATCATGCATGGCAGAACAATATTGAAAGGAAGGAAAATGAACACTTGAGTTTATTGAGTCCATAATGATCTGCAACTGGAGGCAGCAAGATTGGAATCACATCTGTTGGGTGTGTAGGTCGTAGTCATGTCTGGGGTGTGCAGGTTGTAATCACATCTGTTGGGTGTGCATGTTGTAGTCATGTCTGGGGTGTGCAGGTTGTAGTCATGTCTGTTGGGTGTGCAGGTTGTAGTCACAGCTCTTGGGTGTGTGGTTGTAATCACATGTTGGGTGTGCAGGTTGCAGTCACACTGTTGGGTGTGCAGGTTATAGTCATGTCTGTCAGGTGTGCAAGTTGTAGTTACATCTATTGAGTGTGCAGGTTATAGTCATGTCTATTGGATGTGCAGGTTGTAGTCACAGCTCTTGGGTGTGTGATTGTAATCACATCTGTTGGGTGTGCAGGTTGCAGTCACACTGTTGGGTGTGCAGGTTATAGTCATGTCTGTCAGGTGTGCAGGTTGTAGTTACATCTATTGAGTGTGCAGGTTATAGTCATGTCTGTTGGATGTGCAGGTTGTAGTCACAGCTGTTGGGTGTGCTGTTGTAGTCACAGCTCTTGGGTGTGCAGGTTGTAGTCTCGTCTGTCGGGTGTGCAGGTTGTAGTCACGTCTGTTGAGTGTGCAGGTTATAATCACGTCTGTCGGATTGTGCAGGTTGTAGTCACAGCTGTTGGGTGTGCTGTTGTAGTCACAGCTCCTGGGTGTGCAGGTTATAGTCACGTCTGTCAGGTATGCAGGTTGTAGTCACATCTATTGAGTGTGCAGGTTATAGTCATGTCTGTTGGGTGTGCAGGTTGTAGTCACGTCTGTCGGGTGTGCAGGTTGTACTCACATCTGTTGAGTGTGCAGGTTATAGTCACGTCTGTTGGATGTGCAGGTTGTAGTCACAGCTGTTGGGTGTGCGGTTGTAGTCACAGCTCTTGGGTATGCAGGATGTAGTCACGTCTGTAGGGTGTGCAGGTTGTAGTCACGTGTGTCGGGTGTGCAGGTTGTAGTCACGTCTGTCGGGTGTGCAGGTTGTAGTCACGTGTGTCGGGTGTGCAGGTTGTAGTCACGTCTGTCAGGTGTGCAGGTTATAGTCACGTTTGTCGGGAGTGCAGGTTGTAGTCACATTGTTGGGTGTGTAGACTGCATTTGAAAACACAGAAGTACCGTTCTCCTTATGCCCATAAATATAAATATATTTACTTATTTATTTGGGGGGGGGTGTCACACCCAGCTGTGCTCAGGCTTCCTCCTGGATTTGTGCTCCAGGATCACTGCAGTTGGTGCTCAGGGGGTGCTTATGTGACTCTGGGGATTGAGTCCTGCTCGCCCTGTGCTGGTGACTGACCGCTGGGCACCCTCTCAGCCTGGGCAGGTCATTTTTCAGTGTCAAGTGCCGTGTTGCTTGTATATTTACAAATGCTCCATGGACCAGTATATTTACAAATGCTCCGTGGACCAGTATATTTACAAATGCTCCATGGACCAGTATATTTACAAATGCTCCATGGACCAGCGGGTGGGGGTGAGGACGGGCCAGTGGAAGTTCCATGTGAGTGTTTGCACCTTTCTCTTCTCTTGCTGTATTCATGGTGCTCCATGGAGGACATCCCGGGCAATACCTAGTGTAATGACTATTCTTGTCAGTTTCTTGGCAAGTTAGATCATTCCAGAAACATGGGCAGAGACATGCAATGTGAAGGAGCGAGGGAAAGCACCAGGAGCAGCTGGCAGGGTACTGCAGCAACAAACACGTGAAGAGGAGGTGCCACTCTGTCAGAAAACAAAGGCTACAGCAGGGTTGCGACACGCTCAGGGCTAGTGACTCCAGGTGTGGGACCTCGGAGACAGAAATAAATTGATTTTAAAAGGTGGTGGCTGAGCCCCCAAATCAATAATTAGCCTACAGAGGAGTGGTGTGGACTCGCTGACGTGGCTGTTGGGATAGAAGATCAGGACCCGTGTATTTTATGCTAACAGGAGATGGGGCCAACCTTAAATGGACTCTGGAGAGTGATATTTAAGTTCAGCATCTCAGAGAAAAGGCGGAGCCTGTGTCCTGAGAGGGGCGGGGCCTGTGTCCTGAGGGGGCGGGGCCTGTGTCCTGGAGAGAGGCCAGAACCTTGTCTTGAGAGATGGCTTTGGTCTGCAGACTCCAATTCTACTCTACTGCTGTAAACAAAAAAGATGAAACTTCACGTTTGAGGAGCAAATAGATGAAACGTGGGCTGATGATGCTTAATGAAGACAGCAGGACCGGCCGATGCCCACTGGACAGTGTTTCTGTGGCTGGACCATGAGGAAACAGAGTAACTGCAGCGCAAACTGCATGGAACGTTGTCCAGAGACTGAGTGCTGGTCCCAGAAACGGGGCTGGGATTCCAGAGACTCCTGCAAGGTCTGCACGCACGGAGATGAGACACTCTGCTCCAAGGTCCTACAGTGTTATTGCCAATGGTGAATCAGTACAAATTGATTTAAAAGATGGATATTCATTGTACTTCATCAAGTATTGCTAATGAAAATAGATTCTGGAGGAGATGCAATACTATGAAGAGGATGCTACCATAAAACTTTCAGCGTTAAATGAAAGCGTAATAAATAGTATAAATACAGTTTCAAGCGCAGAACGATGGTGTTCACGGGGGCCCTTGGGGTCCTGCCTAGAACAGGGTGAGCCAAATCCACTTCTCCAGCTGTGGTGCCTTTAGTCGCAGTTGTGGCTTCATGGTGGCATTGATCAAAATGTTAATTTATGTTGATTTATCAAGACACGATGATTGTAGTGATAAGCCTTCATGATTGGTACTTCCAAAAGCAAATGTACTGAAGTGATAAATGTGTGTTTCCCTGGCCACAGAAATGGATTTTTCTCTGCAGTTAATGTTTCATATAACCCAACTTCATTAGGCAGAGCTCAGCTAATGACATCATGAATTTGTTTCATTTTATCAAATTGCATTAATTAGGGAAATGTGCTGAATGTTGATTGTGAAGAAACATACTCTTTTTCCTTGGACTAGAGGAAAAAAAACATGATAATTGGATTAATTTATCCTTTAAAAAAACTTCCATTAACCAGGAATATGAAGTTCTTTCTCAACACAAAAGCATGAATAACTCTGTGCTAACACGGTGCTCAAAGGCCAGTTTAATTGTAGGAATTTTCCATGGGAGTTCCTGGGACCAGTGCCCAGTCTGGAAAACCGCCTCAATCCTGTATCTCTGTCTCTTACTCAGAGCCTGCGACTCCGCACAGTGGTCAGAGCACGTAACATAAAGAGCCAGAACAGATTCTCCTGGTCCCGTGGTTTTATAAATTATATATGTTGCGTCTCTTCTATCCTTTTGCGCAGAAAGCTGAGAGTAATATTGTGTCCTTGGAGTTTTGTTTCTGGGACTCTGCACTCCAGGGTAGATTTGATTCATGGGAACCTGCAAGTTGTTGGAAATATCGCGTGCAGCACTTAATTATAGGGATAGATGATCCCAACTGTTAAAAATCGCATCATTTGCATATAATTATGGTCGTTCTCGCTATTGGAGGGGATAGGTAACTTTCTCTAATGAGAAAACATGGGGCTTCTGCAGATTTTGCTCCCTGGAGCAAGTCAGTCCTGTGCACGTTGGAAACACATTTTCTGAGCTCCCCCTCCTGCGCCAGTGGCTCTGTGTGGTGTGTTCCAGCCAGTGAGCACCCCCTCCCCCCCGCACACCCAACAAATCGCCCTCCGGCACCTTCTGGGATCCCAATGGAGGTCCTTGTGCTGCTTTATCTTGAGTTGCCCAGGGAGGGTTTATCCTTAATTCAGCCTGGTAGCCACTTCAGGCACTGGAACCTTAATCAGAGACAGGTAAGCAGATTAAACAGGTGTTTGCCTACAAACCTATTCCAAGCTCTGTTTATCTGCCTGCCTGCCTGTGAGTGTGTGTGTGCATGCGTGCATGCGGCGTGTGGGCACGTAGCTACAGTCTTATCTGTTTCTCACATATCTGTTGCCTTCCCTTCTGTCCATCTTACTGTTTAGTAGAGTTGAGCTTTGAAGAGCAAGGACGTTGCTATGAAATAGTCTGCACTCTAAAAATGCGGGTTTTCCTGGATCACACCCGGCAATTACTCTGCACTCAGATCACTCCTGGCAGTGCTCAAGAGACCATATGGGATGCTGGGGATCAAACCCAATCAGGTACGTGCAAGGCAGGTGCCTTACTCACTGTGCTATCATTCCAACCCCTTCTGTGTGTGGTTTCTGATTCCCCAAAAGCTTGGCTAATAGTCTAATGTTGAGTCAAGACTTGCTGATGAAGTACACTATCACTGAATATATACTTTTGAATTATACATATCATATATTTTTACAATTAAGTATTATATAGAAAAATATATAATAAGAAAACCATAAGGAAGAGAACCATTTTTCTGTTCTGTAATAGATTAATCAATACTGTAACTTTGTGTAAAATGCTTTAAAATCCACCTACATGTAAATATTTGCAGTCAAAATACCTATTTCAGAGTCAACTAGACAAACAGATGTAGAGACACAGACATGTCAGTATATGTAGTACAGTTGTTGTATTTTTGGTTTAGAAATTGTTATGGGACATGTCACTTGTTTACTTTCTTGTTTTTTTGCTTTTTAGGTAACACCTGGCAATGCTCAAGGGTTACTCCTGGATCTGCACTCAGGAATTACTCCTGGTGGTGCTCAGGGGACCATATAGGATGCCAGGGATCGAACTCGGGTCAGCCGCGTACAAGGCAAATGCCCTACCTGCTGGACTATCGCTCCAGCCTGCCTACAGCATCTGGTATTCCCAGGCAGTCTCCCATCCAAGTACTAACCAGGCCAACCCTGCTTAGCTTCCGAGATCAGATGAGATCTGATGTATTCAGGGTGGTATGGCTTTATACACTGTGTACAATTCTATGCAGGTTCTAGCTGATACCCGCCATCCCAGTAAGCCTAGCAAGAAGCCAGAGCAACCCACACATCCTGAGATCAGTCATTCTCAACATCCAGACTCCATCACTGTATCACTGTCTTCCTGTTGTTCATCAATTTGCTCGAGTGGGCACTAGTAACATCTCCATTAGTCCTGTCACAAGCAAGTGTGACCCAAGGGCATCTACTTGCTCCAGGGACAGGAGGAGCCCGAAACCATTCTTCAGGTCATGGAACTGAGGTCCATAATTGTTACTAGTTTTTGGCATAACAAGTAAATAAAACACGGGTAGCTTGCCAGGCTTTGCCGTGTAGGTGGTATAATCTCAGTAGGAGGCTCTCATCTCGAGCATTTACTGATGAAACTTAAAGGGGAAGATCAGGTTTTCTGACCGTACCCTGTGCTTCCTGGTGAGGGCCACTGTCTGACTCCTCCACAGATATGTGGACCCTAGATCTCAGCCCCAGTGCTGAGAAGAGGGCCTGGCCCATGGAAGTATGAACGAGAGCCAAAGCCAGGTGAGTCCATGAGATGTGGGGTGGGGAAGCGGCTGGCTTGAGGGAGCACATACCACAAATATGTCTTGCCATTGTTCCTCAGAACTCCACCCAAGAGAAAACCTGATCTTTCCCCTATAAGTTTCATCAGTAAATTCTTGAGATGAGAGCCTTCTACTGAGAGTATACCACCTACACGGCAGAGCCTGGCAAGCTACCCGTGTTTTATCTGATATGCCAAAAACCAGTAACAATTATGGGCCTCATTCCCATGACCTGAAGGAATGGTTTGAGGCTCTTCCTGTCCCTGGATCGAGCAGATGTCTTTGGGCTACACTTGCTTGTGACAGGACATATGGAGACGTTACTGATGCCCGCTCGATCAAATCAATGAAGAACGGGAAGACAGTGATACAGTGAATTGTTATGGGACAGAGACACGCCATCACTCTGCTCAGGGACTGGTCAACAATTTAGAATTGATTGAGGTGACAGTCCTGAGTGCTGAGAGCAAAAAAGCCGGGCCGCCTCCCTGGGCTCGGGCTCTGAACCAGGTTGAAAGCAGAATCTTATGCTTCTTGTAACAAAAGCAATTGGTTCAAAAGCAGGATGTGTATCCTTTTTTTTCTTTTTTGGGTCACACCCGGTGATGCTCAGGGGTTCCTCCTGGCTCTGCTCTCAGGAATTACTCCTGGCGGTGCTCAGGGGACCATATGGATTGCCCGGGATCGAACCGGTCGGCTGTGCACAAGGCAAACACCCTACCCACTGGACTATTGCTCCAGCCCCAGGATGTATATCCTTTCGACCGAAGCCAGAGCAAGCAAAGCGGGCTACAGGCAGGACGTGCAATCGTGCTGAAGTAGGGCACATTGGTTCAATTTTCATTCCAGCATTTCCCAGCCCTAGTTAGACCTTGCATACATTGTGCTTTTGGTTCCCATAAGTTTTCCCTTTCCCCAGAACTCGAGCCCGTGCATCCTTGGCCCCTTTCTCTCCTTCCAGAACTCACTCGCCTCCCTACACTACATGCTTTCCCTTCAGAGCCCCCCAGCCTTGTAACTAGCAGGTTAGCAGACCTGATGCTCAGTGTCTGCATTCTCGACATGTTCTCTAGTTCCCCTAAATTCTCCCTTCTCAGAATAGTTGCTGCACAGTTTGTGGAAGAGAGGGAGGGCGAGCAGTGGCTGGCGAGAACCATCTATTAAGGCCTAAAATGGAAAGCGCCCCAGTCAGCATAAGATGCCTTATTTTGCCTGGAAACCTCCCAAGAGGTAACACGAGGGTCAAGAATGAAAATATTAAGCCATAAAGATGGTGAGACTCAGAGTCGGAAAGTAGAAAAGTTTATTGGAAAGTAGAGAGAGAGAGAAAAGGAACTCCCGAGTGGGAAGGAGCTCAGTATAGAATTAAGTTTAAAGTAAGGTGGATTCGTGTAAGCCCTTTCAAAGGCGTCTGATCACTTGAATCTCTTATCAACTGACAAATGGTACAGAGGATGCAAAGAAGGTAAAGGGTCTTCCTGCGACCTGCTTAGATGGACGATGCCGGGATGGAGTGTTAGGGCCGCTGGGAGACGAAGCCCGGTGAGAGGAAACTGTGGCTGCCTCCCTCATCCCTGCCTCGAATGGTACTTTTGTACAGAAAAAAACGCACAGTTCATTTCCAAGTGCTGATCTGGACAGTGAGTTGTCTTGAGGAAGAGGAGTCAGACTCACAGCTCCCACTTCCCACTTTCTGGAGCACCTGTCGGCCCAGGCCTGCATCCTTGGGCCTGACCTGGCGACAGTTTCCTTAGTCTTGGGCCAATGGTGCTCAGGACTCTGCTCAGGGTCACTCCTGCTGAGTCTCGGGCACCATGTAGGGTGTCGGGATCAATCTTGGGTCTTGTGTGCAAGCAAGCACCCCACGCCTCTGCTCTGTGCCACTAAAACAAATGCATCCCCACAAGTTTGCTCTGCTTTTTTTTTTTTTTTTTTTAATTTTTTGGGTCACACCTGGTGATGCTCAGGAGTTACTCCTGGCTCCTCACTCAGGAGTTACTCCTGGCGGTGCTTGGGGGACCATATGGGATGCCAGGGATGGAACCCGGGCTGGTCTCCTACAAGGCAAATACCCTACCCTCTCTCTGTACATTTGCTCCAGCCCTGAGTTTGCTTTTCTTGAACAGGCAGCATGAATTTAAGTTTTCATTTTATGGTTTTATTATTACAACATCAGTTCATCAAGCTTTATGAAAAATAAGGCAGGGACAGGCTTTAAGGGGTGGTAATTTCCTGGCTCTCCCAGAAAGCAGTGCTCTGGGTGATCTCACAGAAAGACTCTGTAAAGCCGAGGTGTGGGAACAGAGACACACACCCACACAACGCCCAGGGGAGGCGCCTGGCTGGAGCTTCACCCGCTGAACAGGCTCCCTCACTGCCAGCCCCAACACTTGCTGAGGCTTTCAGACTCCAGCATGCGTGAAGAACAAGCAGACGGCACCATTTGTGCTATTGAAACATTTGATTTTAGAAACGCTTTGTGCTGACAGAGACCCTGTGCAGCAAGTGCCCGCAGCAGGCTGTCCCGGAATAAGCCAATGGCAGCTGAATGACAGCAGTGACAGCTGGGATTAGCTTCAGCCTGCCCCGTGCTTCGCTCTTGCCTTGGTTTTTTTTTTTTATTTTTTACACTGGCAGTGTTCATGCAAGGGTCTGAGTGTGGTGCTCCGTAGGTCCAGTAGTGCTGGGGATTAACCATGCTGGGCCCCTGGGATCAACCCAGAGCCACAGCACAGCCTGGGAAGCTACCCGTGGTGTACTTGATATGCCAAACACAGTAACAATAATGGACTTTATTCCCAATGAATAGAGTCGTTACTGGCGCCCACTCTAGCCAATCGATGAACAATAGGAAGACAAGTGACAAGTGACACCGACAGTGTAGATGTAGAATGTCCAGATTCACTCTGAGGGCACAGCCCAACCCCTCCAGGCGACAAGATGCTCTTGCTGTTGGCATCACTGTTTAAGCTGCAGCTCTAAGAAGTGGCAGCGCTTCGGTTTGGGTGCTCTCCCTCTGCCTTGTAAGCTTTTCTGTTCCCGGATGGTGGCCCGGAGACCACTGGGCACCGACATCCCTTTCCTAGACTCTGGTCCCCACCTAGCATGTCTGTCTTAGAAGGTGCTCAGGATACTGGCCGGTACTGGGAGGACAGTCCCCTGGGCTCTCTGACCAGTACTGGGGGACAGGCCCTCCTGGGCTACTTTGGTAGATGCCTTGGTAGATGCCTTGGGGACTAGAGGGGGTGATCCCTTTGTCCTCACCTCTTCTCCAGAATCCGTGCTACCAACGTGCCTTCTCAGGGGCTTGCTGACCGCCCCCTAGCTGAGGGTGTGTTTTCCTTCCTCCAAGATGAAGCTTTTTTCTTTTCCACCCACCCGCTGTGCTTTGGAAAAAAGCTGGTCCGTGTGGCTGGCACTGGGCAGTGTGGCCTTACGAGGGCCTCCTGTGGGCAGACTGACCATCTGACATTCCTGTCTCGCATGGGGTGTGTGCACGTTCATCCCCCTGCAGAGCTTCCTGGGTTGGAGACTCCTGGGTAGGGAGCTGAGAAGGGAAAGCGATGGTCCATGTGCATCGTGTAAACCGGCCTAAAAGATAATCCCATGTGCATCGTGTAAGACAGCCTAAAAGATAATCCCAGGTGCATGTGTAAACTGGCCTAAAAGATAATCCCATGTGCATGTGTAAACCGGCCTAAAAGATAATCCCATGTAGATCGTTTAAACTGGCCTAGACTTTAATTTTGCTAAAATTATCCCATATTTGAATCATCACTTAAGCATGTTGACAGACTTTACTTTTTCCTTTATCAATTATTTTTTGAAGCTCTTGGGTCCTTTCTACATACAAGGTACGTGTGTCTTGCTTAGTACATTCGTATCTCACCCACTCTTGGAATCTGCCCCTCTTCAGGGCTCTTGGTTCCTGTTGAAAGCCCATATGCTTACGGATGAAACTGGCATATTCATGGCAGATGTCCCCGCTGCAGACAGAGCCTGGGGGCTGCACAGAGCTGCCTGCAGTAAAGCAGCTTGATCAGAAATCTTGCATTAGGTTTTGTGATTTTTTTCAACTATTGTTTTCACTCATTTGGCTCCTTGGGGCTTTTGTCTTTCTGCATAAACTTGAGATGGAGCTTTTCAGGTCTCGAGGCGTTAGCTGAGATGAGATAAGTAAGAAGTGCAGCCTGGGCTTGCAGTCCTAGAGAGTCCCTGTGTCCATGCACGGGTTCTCACCTTTGGTTGCATTTCCCTCCACAGAGATTGGTCATGTTCTATGCATAGAGTCTATCGATTCTTTGTCAGAGTTATACCAACCTATGACATCGCCCTTGGTGATCATGTAAATGGTAATTTTGGGGTGGTAGGTTCGTGCACATGCAGTGGTACTCAGGGTTTACTCCTGGTTCTGTGTTCAAGGATTACTCTGGGTAGGTTTGGGGCCCCTATGGGGCGCTGAGATCTGACTCACGTTGTTGGTGTGCAAGGCAAACGCCTGACCTGCGGTGGAGTGTGACGCAAACGCACTACCTGCTCTACTGTTGTGGATGATAATTTTTTAACTTCAATTTCCAATAATCTACATAGCACGGAAAGTACATAGCAAAACAGTTTACTGTGTATTAGCAACTTTCAGATGCTGGTTTTATAACCTATGACCTTTCGATTATTACTTATTATTTTTTCAATGGTTGCAAATGTCTCAAATGGTGACATTTGTTTTCTTAAATCATTGGTTTTCTTAAATCATGAATCAGTTTTGAATTTCATAAAATGGTTTTACTCAATTGGTATGATCATATATTTTGTGTTTTCTAGCCCATAGAATTTATTTCTTGAATTTGGTTGATGAATCAACATTGGATTACCAATCATGGTGTGTAATTATTATTACATATTGTGGGATTTTATTTGCTCTGTATTAAGTGTTCTATATTATGTTCATGAGATATTATTTCTATTTGATATTATTTGATAGTGTTTAAAATTGGATCTGAGTCAGAGTGAAGGGGGTTAGAGAGATAGTATAGTGGGCAGCACCTAATTGTACATGACCCGCCCAGGTTGCTTCCTTGGTGCTCCTCGTCCCCAGAGCAAGCCCTGCCAGGAGTGACCCTGCACACTGACCCAGCAGGAAGCCTGCACATGGCTGGCTGTGGTCCCCAAAACAAAAGAAGCCAGCCAAAAAGTTAAATGTGTTTCTTCTGCTATAATTTCTAGAAAATATTGTGGAAAAGGTACTCTTTCTTTTCTTAAAACGTGGAAGAATTCCACCCACAGACTTCCCAAGCTTCACACTTCCATTGTTAAAAGAATTAATCGCCCGGTTTTATTCCTTTAATATAGACTGTTCAGACCATTCATTTCCCCCAGTAATGCTTCATTTGCCCACTTCTCAGAGGTGAATTTCCTTTAAATGATAGTGATAGTCCTGTGGCTGTCAGAGTTCTGGAGCTGTGGGCAGCAGGGAGGGTCCCCCCTTCCTCCTGCCCTTATTTCTGTCTTCTCTCGGGTCTCCCTTCCTCTCCCCCTAAATGCCTCTGCCTTGCAGGACTAACACTTTTTTTAGTTTTCTGTTCTTTCCTCAGAAAGACGGTTATGCTGAGATGCGCTCAGTTGTTCTTCTGATTTCAGGCTCACTCTTTTCTGCTCTTTTTGGTTATTTTCTCTCTACCTGTTTTAAATAAACATTGCACTGCTCACATCTCACAAAAAAGGAAGCTTAGGTAACTGAATTTAAATTCCTCAAAATTATGTATATTTCATGCTCTCAGTCGCCATCTGCTCGCTGGTGACTCATTTTCTTGTGGTACAGAACATTTGTCCTAGTCTTGGGACTTTGTTTTTACCAGATTAAGTGCTGCTTTTATGCTGGCATTTGTTTCTAGTCTGGAAGGAGGTGAGCAGGCTGGAGCCCTTGGCGATGAGTTTCACGGGACTGTAAAATCAACATGATCTGAAAAGCAGCTCCTACAGCCAGCCCAGCTTCAGCCTGGTGGCTTCAACCCTCCCAGAGACCTCACATGGAGACCCTGAGCAGAGACAGAGGCCTGGTAGGGCGCTGGGCCCTTCCCCTATGTCCCTGACAAACTCAGCAAGACTCCTGGGGTGCGGGGAGAAGGCAGAGCCTTGGCCGACTGGGCCTGTGGATCGGTCAGCATGGCTTCGTGCCAGCCAGTGCTTGCCCGTGTACTGACCTGTCCTGGCAAGGTGTGCCCCGTACATATCAGTGTGGGGGCTGGTTCCTTCCTCTGGCCCTGCACATCCCAACGGGAAGTGTGGGATTGATTCCTTTACTCTGTGGGGCTCCTCTGCCACTGCCATATTTCCCAGCAGATCTACTCTACTGCTTGTTCCCCAAGAGTGTGGGCACAGCATTCAGGATTCTTCATCCCACAAATAACCTCCCCTGTACCCAAGTGCCACAGCTCTCCTGACCTCAAATGTCTTGTTGGCAGGTAGAGAGTCTCAGGTGGGTTTCAGGATTTCATGGCTGCCAGAGTGGGAAGGTAGGACCACTAGCTCCGACACATCTGAGTCCCATTGCCCGGTCAGGTGGACTCAGCATGAGGTGGCCCCTGGCTCTCTCAGGTCTCCCTCCCCTCTCCCTCCCTCCTTGCTGTCTTTCCCACCCCTCCCAGGCAAGTGTGCAATTTTGTCCTGAGGGGCCCACTCTCAATCTCTCTCCCTCTCTCTCTCTCTCCTCACCTCTTTCCTCTCTCTCTCCCCTCTCTCCTCTCTCTCCCTCTCACCTCTTTTCCCTTAGTTGTTGGGGCTCCCCTTGTGTCAGCTCACATACCTGGGGTCCTTTGCAGATCTGGGATGAGGCTGGACAGTCGCTGTGCCGCTTGACAGTGGGTCTAAGATATGGGCCTTCCCAGCCTCTTTATTAGGCCCTGAGGAATTCCAGCTTCCCTAGTGGTATTCTGTAAAACTTGGATAAGTAGCTGGATGGATCAATCAGTGATGGATCCATGATGGAGACAAAGGGGCCAATCGATCAGTGATCTCAGGGCCTTCTCAGTCTCTGTAAGGATCGTTCCTGTGTGTATGTTTAAAAAGATACAGATCACGGATTTATGATGATCTTAAAGTACGCAAATAAATTTTAAAAAAGCACAGTTGCTGACATAAATTATTTCCCCCAAAGGGCCAGAGTGACGTGGCGCTACATAAGAGGTGAATCCACTTTGACATTTGGAGAACAGAGGAATGTATGCCAGGTGAAGGGTGCCGCATGGGTGTGTTGGACATGTGTATGTGTAACGGGATGGACAGACAGACAATGATATTATTGATTTGCAGACTGGAGAGATTGACTTTGATTAGCTTTCTTTGTAGTAACGGGATGGACAGACAGACAGTGGTATTATTGATTTGCAGACTGGAGAGATTGATTTTGATTAGCTTTCTTTGTAGTAGGTAAGATGAGCAAGAGAGAAAAAACACTAGAAGTCCTTGAGAATAGAGCAAATGTGAGAGTTGTGGAAGAGAAATTTCTGAGCAAACACAGATGGATTGACATCATGCCAGATGCTGCCTGCCCTGTGCTCAGAGTTAATATCTCCCGTGTCACGTAGGTGAGACACTTAGTCTCTCTGACCTTCAGTTTCTCCTGCAGTGTATGATCACTTGGTTATGGGATCACTGTGATCCTTTACATTTCCAAAATTAACTTCAGGATTTGCATTTAAACTAGAGATACTTCTGACCTTAAGGTAATTCATCTCAATTCATCACATGCAAGACATTTTTTATTTTATTACAGCAGAATCTTGCCCACATTTACATGGGTGGTGAGCTAAGCTCTCCCACCCCGGCTGCTCACTGTCTTGTCAGCAATGGGGCAGAAAGTGGGAGCTTATGGAGTAGCAGCACTTGCCTATTGAGCTCTGGGTGGCCTTTGCCATCCCGTTACCCATCCCTTGACCCTCGGGCTCATTGCATGCCCGCAGAAGGCCCAAGCAGTGAAAGAACTCGGAGTGTACTGGAGTACTCAGTGAGAGACACAGAGTGTACTGGAGCACTCAGAGAACTCGGAGTGTACTAGAGCATTCAGTGAGAGACTCAGAATGACTGGAGCACTCAGTGAGAGAACTCGGAGTATATTGGAGCACTTAGTGAGAGACTCAGAGTGACTGGAGTACTCAGTGAGAGACTCAGAGTGACTGGAGCACTCAATGAGAGACTCAGAGTGTACTGGAGCACTCAGTGAGAGAACTCGGAGTGTACTGGAGCGCTCATAGAACTCGGAGTGTACTGGAGCGCTCAGAGTGTACTGGAGTGCTCAGAGAACTCAGAGTGTACTGGAGCGCTCATAGAACTCGGAGTGTACTGGAGTGCTCAGAGAACTCAGAGTATACTGGAGGCTCATAGAACTCGGAGTGTACTGGAGGCGCTCAGAGAACTCAGAGTGTACTGGAGTGCTCATAGAACTCGGAGTGTACTGGAGCGCTCAGAGAACTCGGAGTATACTGGAGGCTCATAGAACTCGGAGTGTACTGGAGCGCTCAGAGAACTCAGAGTGTACTGGAGTGCTCATAGAACTTGGAGTGTACTGGAGTGCTCAGAGAACTCGGAGTGTACTGGAGTGCTCAGAGAACTCAGAGTATACTGGAGGCTCAGAGAACTCGGAGCGTACTGGAGTGCTCAGAGAACTCAGAGTATACTGGAGCGCTCAGAGAACTCAGAGTATACTGGAGGCTCAGAGAACTCGGAGCGTACTGGAGTGCTCAGAGAACTCAGAGTATACTGGAGGCTCAGAGAACTCGGAGTGTACTGGGCGCTCAGAGAACTCAGAGTGTACTGGAGTGCTCAGAGAACTCAGAGTGTACTGGAGCGCTCATAGAACTCGGAGTGTACTGGAGCGCTCAGAGAACTCGGAGTGTACTGGAGTGCTCAGAGAACTCAGAGTATACTGGAGGCTCAGAGAACTCGGAGTGTACTGGAGCGCTCATAGAACTCGGAGTGTACTGGAGCGCTCAGAGAACTTGGAGTGTACTGGAGCGCTCAGAGAACTCAGAGTATACTGGAGGCTCAGAGAACTCGGAGTGTACTGGAGCGCTCATAGAACTCGGAGTGTACTGGAGTGCTCAGAGAACTCAGAGTGTACTGGAGCGCTCAGAGAACTCAGAGTGTACTGGAGCGCTCAGAGAACCTTGGAGTGTACTGGAGTGCTCAGAGAACTCAGAGTATACTGGAGCGCTCAGAGAACTCAGAGTATACTGGAGGCTCAGAGAACTCGGAGCGTACTGGAGTGCTCAGAGAACTCAGAGTGCACTGGAGCGCTCAGAGAACTCAGAGTGTACTGGAGCGCTCAGAGAACTCAGAGTGCACTGGAGCGCTCAGAGCAGGCTCTGCTGAGGATGAGGCCATTAAGTGCCACCATCTAGCTCTCCAGCTTCTCACTTTTTCACCTGTGTTTCCTTTGAGCTGACTGAATTGTATCCGCCCCTTCTCTCCAGTCTTGTGTTCTGCAGCACAGTGACTCTGAGGCTTCTCTGCAGCTGTGCAGACCTGCCTCTTACCTCTGTGGGGTGAGTTAGTCCATGTGAACCCTAGAACCTGTCTGAGCAACTGGCTTAAAGTGTGTGTTGGTGAATAGAAACCCTAGGACCCATCCAAAGTCCTGGCCGGAGGGTGCGTTGATACATGCAAACCCTAGACCCTGTCCATGTTCCTGGCGGGAGGAGTCTGCTGGTGAGTGCGAACCTTAGAACCCACCTGAGCTCCTGGGGTGGCTGCAAAGGTGTGAGCGACTGAGGCAGTGACCATCTGCCAGTCTCCAGCTGAGCATGGGCAGTCCCGGGAGCCCGTGGTGACCCTCCTGGAGCTTCTGGTGGCTCTCCAGCCCTGGGGACTACCCTTGATTCAGAATGAGGTCAGAGTCATGTTCTTTGAAAGCTTTTTGTGTTGGTGAGCTGTAGCTCTGCTTGGTCGATGGACGGTTCAGCACTGGGAACCTCTGTTCTTCTGCCTGAGCCTCAGCATGATGCTCAGACTCCACCAGGCCAGAATGAATGTGTGTGGTGGCAGAGCAAGGAGCTGTCCCCATCCGTGAGCACTTTGCCTTCCAAGGGGCATGTTCCATGACCATGCCCAGAGATCCAATCTCACTGTCTCAGACACACCTTTGCCATGCCCAGGGGCTTCCCAGGGAGATCTGGATCAACTGTGTTTACCAGGTCAGCCCTAAAGGCTGGAGGGTCTAGTAAAGCAGACGGCACCGGCCTGCTAAATACAGCTGCTCCGAGGAGGCGGGGGCGCGGGCGCAGCAGCAGGCTGTCACCCCTCATCACTGACCCACTCTGTCCCTGCTGTTGTTTAGCAGGCGGTCCAATTGCAGTCCAGTTGTGGTCCAGTGTTGTCCAACTACTCCTTTCTCCTGAGAGCCTGCAAAGGGCTCACATGGATAAATTATGCATGCAAGTAATTAAATTAAAAAATTTCAAGGATGGAAAACCATAGCGGGGTGTTTCAGAAAACCTTTCTAGCACTCGAGATTGAGCTTAATGCTTATTATTTTGTGAAGCTTTCTGGAGGGCCTCACATTTCCTTTCTCTGTGTAGGAAATAATACTCTGAGGTAAAACGAATCTCACT
Organism: Cryptotis parvus; assembly: GCA_021461705.1. Taxonomy (NCBI): domain Eukaryota; kingdom Metazoa; phylum Chordata; class Mammalia; order Eulipotyphla; family Soricidae; genus Cryptotis; species Cryptotis parvus. Next base: position 87,015 of record JAJIBD010020966.1, read on the forward strand.
CTAGCATAATTTATGGAAAGAAATCAGCAAGCAGCGTTGATGGATTGCAGAGTCACTCAGGATGGATGGGACAGCGTGTGCAAGGGGAATGTGCTACTGTACTAGGGAGACTCTTGTAAATGCCTCGACAAAGAATTCCTTGGTCCTTAAATTATTAGAACCAAACTCAGATTACTTGTGACAGCCTCCACCTATTAAGACACCCTGGATGCAGCTGCCCCGCCTGCCACCTCCCTGCAAATCACTTCTCCCAATTGCAGCCAAAGAGCACGGGTCAGTGGCAGAGTCACCTCAAGGCCTGACCCCACGGGACAGGCTCTGGAGCAGGACTTGTATCTGTTCCCACACACCTGCCTCATTCTGTGCCTTTTGACAGAAGCTCTCTGAGGCTCAGACCAAGCAAATTCAGAGACATTTAAGGGGTCCTGAATGGTTTTGACCTGCAGATACTTGAAAAAACTTAATCTACAGCTCTCGGGAGGGCGAAGTCTGAAGCTCTCCAGACGGTTTCCCATATAGCCATGATGGGAATACAGGCTGTCACACGGGAAATAAAAACACATTCACTGCAGTCACATAAATGAACATTCCTTGAGTTTAGTATATGTTCCTGGTTCTGTATTAGTGGGTATGAGGGAAACGGCAGGGTGAGAGCAGAATGGTCCCGGAGTGGGAGATCCTCAGAAAGGCCAAAGCTGGTCCAGGAGGTGCGGCCGGAGGATGTGCCCAGGGGGCAGAAGGGGCCCCTGAGTACAGGTGTTTTCCCAGCAAGGCCCCCAGCCCTGAGACAAGACAGAGGCCCCTGGGCCTGCCCTTCTCCACGGTGCTGAAAGCACAGGCCAGAGACAAGACAGAGGCCACGGGCCTGCCCCTATCCAGGGTGCTGAAAGTACAGGCCTGAGACAAGACAGAGGCCTCGGCCCTGCCCCTCTCCACGGTGCTGAAAGCACAGGCCAGAGAAAAGGCAGAGGCCGCGGTCCTGCTCTCTCCAGGGTGCTGAAAGCACAGGCCTAAGACAAGACACCGATGGAGGTCAGAGCAATGGAGGTCAGTGCTCGGGATTCTTTTTTCACTTGAGTGAGGCGTGATATTCCAAGCATAGCTCTTTTCGATTCCTCTTTGGGGAGACCTGGAATAGCATTCCTCATCCTGCTTTTGTAGGGTCCAGGTCTCTGAGGCTGGACAGAGGCTGGCCCTGCCCCGCCTCCAGCAGGGGTCTGATCTGGAACGCCTCGCCTCCCTTCCTCCTCTTCTCAGTCCCTTTCTCTTTTCTTCCTTCTCTCTCAATCCTTCTCTTCTCTCTCCCTCTCTCCTCTCAATGTCTTTACTTCTCTGTCTCTTTCCCTCTCTCTCCTCTCTTTTTTGTTTTGCTTTCTTTTGGTCTCACCCGGCGATGCTCAGGGGTTACTCTTAGCTTTGCACTCAGGAATTACTCCTGGCAGTGCTTGGGGGATGTGCCCGGAGCCATCCAGGCACGTCTCTTCGATTCCACCATTCTTCCTGCACTAACATACGCCTCAGAGACCTGGACCCTACAAAAGCAGGATGAGGAATGCTATTCGGGTCTCCCAAAGAGGAATCAAAAGAGCTATGCTTGGAATATCATGCCTCACTCAAGTGAAAGAAAGAATCCGGAGCTCTGACCTCCATCACTGTTCCAGAGTCAGGGACGCTGTCTCATTTGCCAAGGCATCGAAAATCAGAAGGGCTGCACATGTAATGCGATTTGGAGACGACCGCTGGACTAGAGCTGTTACAGACAGGATACCACGGGATGTCAAAAGATCATGTGGCCGCCTACCTACAAGATGGCCAGACTTCTTCGTCAAGACCCTGAACAAATGGTTTGAGGCTCTTCGTATTCCTGAAGCAACCAGATGCTATTGGGCTACACTGGCACGTGATAGGGTCAAATGGAAATGTTACTGGTGCCCGCTCGAGCAAATGGATGAATAACGGGATGTCAAGTGATCAAGTGCTTAGGGGACCATATGGGATGCTGGGGATTGAACCTAGTTGGGCCGCATGCAAGGCAAATGTCTCCCCACTGTACTGTCGCTCTGGCTCCTCTCCCTCTGTGGGAGCTCCAGCTTTGCTCCTCTCCCTTGTGGGCTCTGGTAGAGCCCCAAGTGCTGAGACTGTTTTGCTCTGTCACTGTCTTCCCGTTCATCATCGATTTGCTCGAGCGGACACCAGTAGCTCTACTAGCATGTCCTGTCTCATGCTAGTAGAGCCCAAAGGGCACCTGCTTGCTCCAGGAACATAAAGAGCCTCAAACCATTCCATCAGGTCAGGGGAATGAGGTCTATAATTGTTACTGGTATTTGGCATATCAAATACAACACGGGTAGCTTGCCAGGCTCTGCCGTGCAGGTGGCATACTCTTGTAGTCATCTCTAAATCCAGCATTTATTGATGAACTGCGTGGCCGTTTGCAGCCGCGCAAGCCGGGCTGTGATAGGCTGGTCTGCTGGGTGGAGTTCTGATGAGGGGGAGTCCGGATGTGGAAAATGGGGGGCCCTCATGGAGTGGGGGGGTCGTCTGGCTTGTTGCGAGGCTCTGGTGGGGTGGCGGGCCAGGGCTAGAACCTGCCATACCTCCCACGCGCCTCGTGAGTGGCTGGACACAGGGAGAGCCAGTAGCAGCGCTGCCCTGTGTCTGTGAGTCTCTCATTTTGGGGGCTATACCTAGCAGTACTAGGGGACCACATCCAGTGCAGGGATGTGGTCACAGCAGTAAACTAGGCAAAACTGCTTTAACTTCTATACGCTTTCTCTCTGGCCTCAGCTGTTGATTCTGTTTTGGTTCCACGCTTACATTCACGGAATGCTTACAATCCATGAAGTAGTGATTTCTTTTTACTGAGCACCGAATGTTTTTGATTTCTTGGTCATAAAGGCTGGTGCTCAAGGGTTATTCCTGGTGGTGTATGATTTTTTGTTTTTGTTTTTGCTTTTTTGGGGTCACACCCGCGACGCTCAGGGGTTACTCCTGGCTCTGCACTCAGGAATTACTCCTGGCATGCTTGGGGGACCATATGGGATGCCGGGATAAAACCTGGGTCGGCATTGGCTGGCGCGTGCAAGGCAAATGCCCTACCCACTGGGCTATTGCTCGGTCCCAAGGTGGTGTATGATTTTTTAGTATGATTTTTTTAAAAAAAATCTGTTTTGCTCACAGCTTTGTAAATCTGCTGCCTAAATGGAAGAAGATTCTGAAGGGAGTGAAAAAAAGAAAGGGAAAAATCATATAATTGGGAGAATTTCTTGTGTGTTAAAATTATAGATAGTAGACAATTTTGCTTTCCCAGATTTCTTTGAAATAGCAATAAGAATGTCAAAGAATGGTCTGTGGACGCAGCGCTGCTTCTGTGTGCGTTTAATTTACCAGTGGCGTGTTCTGAAAGATGATCTCTGGAACGGGCATGAGACAGAAGCAGAAGCGCTGACCCTGGCCACACTAATCCATCTGGCTCTTGGGGAGACATTGTGCTCCGTCACCATTTTGCTGTGATTGTTTTACAGTCAACCTTCCTCCTATAGTACGAGCATAAAACCAACATGAGTCAGCAGCTTTCTTTGCACTGCAAATACCAGGAACTCCACTGTGGGGCTCAGCTTTTGATGCTGCCCTTTCTGTACACCCAGGAGCCCACAGCCTGCCCCAGCACCCTCACTATACACACAAGAGCCCACAACATGCTCCGGCACCCTCCCTGCACACTCAGTAGCCTGCAGCCTGTGCCAGTACCTGTGAGGTGCTGTCTGGAAGAAGTGCCTCTTCCTCTCTGGGGTTCCTTGAGCTTTGAGATGCCTTCTCCAGGAAAAACAACCTTTACCTCTTTATGGCCCTGGAATAGAATTTTCTGTATGGGCCACATGTGCCCTGAGCTCCCCTGGAAGTTAGTGCTGGGCAGGTTGACAGTGGACTCGGTAGGCAGGTGCTGGGCAGGTGAGCAGTGGACTCAGGGGCCAGGGCTGCCTCTGGGCTCCAGCTTTGCTCACTTGGGGGCCCTGGGGCATCTCATGTGCCTTATCTCCTGGGTGAGAAAGGAATAAGATACTTAGTTCCAGTGTGATTATAATGAAACTACATGGAGAAGGTGTTTGAGGTGGAGACAGACATGTGCAGACCATGTGGAGCAGGAAAGGATGCAGCCTTCAGGATGGACAATCTTTGCGATTCTCCTCAATTTTATTTAGGCTCGTGGTTTAATGGTTTCATGCACACCTGTGTCCACTTCTCTCTGCGCAATCTGGTGCTGCCTCATCGTGGTCCTCCTGACTTTGGGGCATTTGTCACACCCCTACTCATGTCTCTTAGTTCTTTAGAATTTTGATTATACTCAAGATGCCAGTTACTATAGGGAATAAGACAAATGAAGACTAGGACACCTGGAATGTTGGCTGAACTATATAGTACATAAATTAGAAATGATCTCAGATATGTGAGAAGGATTTAAATACAGCGTGAGGCATGTTGGGGGATGAAATGAGGAATCGGGAACCTTCAGCAAGGAGCCGGCATCTGAGCAGGACGTGGAGATGGGCAAGGTGCTGCCAATCTCCTCTCATGCCAGACTACGTATGCAGAACAGGGAAAGGAGGGTTCAGGGACTTGTGTGGGGGAGCAGAGCATTATTTACATTTAAGAGAGGAGAATGGGCTGTTTGCAAACACACTAGAAACACAAAGGGAAGTTAGGGGAGCTGGGGATAATAAAGGCAGTAGAATGAGTTGTGTTTCCTTGGGGAGGAGGTCTCATTAGCAGGAATCAGATTTCCCTGTGGAATTCCTTTCCAGAGTGTTCCTGGGGTTCTGCCTTCCCAGAATCCTTGCTTCCACCCCTCCTCCATCTGCTCGCCAACCTCTGCCCTTCTCCAGGCTCCCAAGTCCTTCTTGATGGACTCCCAGCAGTGGCTCATGTGAGGCAGAGAGGAGAGAGACCGTCACACTCTCAGCCTTGGCCACCCCTGCGGCACGCTGGGAAGGCCTCACCTAGGTCTTGCTTGTGCTTGCTTTGCCTTTCTGAAGAAGGATTTCAGGGGGGAGAAGAGGATTTCAGGGGGAGAATCTGATGTGAAGTAACATCATATTTTATTTGGAGGCTTTTAAGAAGGAGAAGAAGGAAAGAGAGAGAAGAGAGAGAGAGGAGAGAGGAGAGAGAGAGGAGAGAGGAGAGTGAGGGGAGACAGAGGAGAGAGAGGAGAGAGAAGAGAGAGAGAGGAGAGAGAGAAGAGAGAGAGGAGAGTACATGTGGGCTGGGCACAGCCTCTGCACACTCTGCTTCCTTTGTTCAAGGTGGATTTCATTGTTTTTTCCCATGCTGCCTCCATGTGGGGCTTCTACCTAGGTGAGAGTCTGTCGCTAAGGTGTCCTCACAGGGGTAGTGTTGGGAGTGGTGGATGGTCTTTGAAATTCCCTTCCTGGAAGTGGTGGATGGTCTTTGAAATTCCCTTCCTATGCTTTGTTCCTGCTGGAGCTTCTCTGGGGAGTGAGTCCAGCTGCCTCAGGGTCTCATGGCGCCAGGTGAAGCCTTATGGGGCCGTAGTTCCTGTGCTCAGGAACTGGTGACCTTAGGGCTAGGTAGTTTTCCTAGTCCTTGGGGGTCCATTACCAGGGAGACCATCTGTGTCTGCTGTCACTTCTCAGTCTCTATTCTTACTCGTGTCTTCACATGGAACCCTCCAGGAGATGTTTTCCTACCATAGTGTTAAGTTCTTTGCTCACCATCATGGCAGCCATCTCTCCACACTCACTGAACTCACCATCATGGCAGCCCATCTCCCCACACCCACTGAATTCACCATCATGGCGGCCCATCTCCCCACACCCACTGAACTCACCATCATGGCGGCCCATCTCCCCACACCCACTGAACTCACAGTCACAGTCATGGCGGCCCATCTCTCCACACCCACTGAACTCACCATCATGGCGGCCCATCTCCCCACACCCACTGAACTCACAGTCATGGCGGCCCATCTCCCCACACCCACTGAACTCACCATCATGGCGGCCCATCTCTCCACACCCACTGAATTCACCATCATGGCGACCCATCTCTCCACACCCACTGAACTCACCGTCATGGTGGCCCATCTTTCCACACTCACTGAACTCACTGAACTCACCGTCATGGCGGCCCATCTCCCCACACCCACTGAACTCACCGCCATGGCGGCCCATCTCTCCACACCCACTGAACTCACCATCATAGCGGCCGCCTCCCCACACCCACTGAATTCACCGTCATGGCGGCCCATCTCTCCACACTCACTGAACTCACCATCATGACGGCCCATCTCTCCACACCCACTGAACTCACCATCATAGCGGCCCATCTCCCCACACCCACTGAACTCACCGTCATGGCGGCCCATCTCTCCACAACCACTGAACTCACCATCATGGCAGCCCATCTCTCCACACCCACTGAACTCACCATCATGGCGGCCGTCTCCCCACACACACTGAACTCACCATCATAGCGGTCATCTCCCCACACACACTGAACTCACCGTCATGGCGGCCATCTCCCCACATACACTGAACTCACCGTCATGGCAGCCCATCTCCCCACACCCACTGAACTCACCATCATGGCAGCCCATCTCCCCACACCCACTGAACTCACCGTCATGGCGGCCCATCTCTCCACAACCACTGAACTCACCATCATGGCAGCCCATCTCTCCACACCCACTGAACTCACCATCATGGCGGCCGTCTCCCCACCACACACTGAACTCACCATCATAGCGGTCATCTCCCCACACACACTGAACTCACCATCATGGCGGCCTTCTCTCCACACTCACTGAAGATTCAGGCTCACAGGAACTATGCAGGAACCTGGTGTTGATTGAGGTGGAGACAGGTGTTTGCTCCATCCCTTGTAGCTCCAACCATGTTGCATTTACCGCTGACCCTGCCACAGTGACCTTCTATTAGAGTATGCAGGTTGCTGCTCTCCTAACCCCGTGTTCACTAATGACATCATGCCCTGGTGGGCACCCATTTCTAGATCCTGCTAGTGCTGAGAGTTCGCATGCCATAGGCTGGCTGCAGGGCGACTGCCTAATTAGGAAACTAATTCCTTTAATCACGTTCTTCATTTCAAGAGTGCCTTGGTCATTGGTGTTTCTTTTCAGTTGCAGTGAAATATTATTTCATTCTATATCAGTTCAAAAATACACTTGATAAGACACCAGTATTTTGAGAATTAAAGATACATAATGATAAATTCTTGGTAAAAACCTGTGTGACAGTCATTTTCAGAATAATTTATTTCAGTCCCCATATTCCAAATTGACTGTTGAAACTCTGGATTAAGTCACTTAAACAAGCACTGAGCTAATGAAAAGGAGGTTAGATGAAAATATTTATTATATTTCTATGTGAAAGAGTTCATTTCTAATTAAAATTCTAATTAAGTTTGGACATAGGTAGAGTCAAGATACTTGTCATTTATTCTCCAAATATAAATCTCAGGCTTTGTCTTTGCATCTCTCCCTAAACCACAAATCAGTGAGAGTTATAAGCCAATCATCTTAAAATTAAGGTCTTTATTACAGCGTCAGTGAGAATAGTGGAGCCACGGACAGCGACAGTCATTTATCAGAGTAAACTGTAAATGATCCTCCTAATTTACAAAAGGAAAGCTTAAGAAAGCTAGCCATAGAACTACTGTGAATTCTGCTATTGAAGCGAAAGTGAAGGGCTGAGCAGCTCTTCCTGTTTCATCCGATAATCATGCAAGGAGAGTGGGGTGGTGGCGCAGCACTACAGGGCTGTGCCATCGTGTCCCAGGGAAAGGCCAGCGGTGGAGCAGAGCCAACCAGTGAGTGGGTCAGAGCAGCGGGAGCTCAGAGGCACTGTGAGCATAGTCTGACATAGTTGAGGGTCTCCAGCTGGGGCGAGAGAGAGACCACATCCCCTGCTAGGAGGGGAGAGGAAGCAAGGGGCTTGCAGGAGAAGCCTCCTCACTTGCCACGTGTCCACACCTGCCCAGGCTCCTGCCTGCTGCCCTTTGATCAGGATCCATGACCTGGTGGCCATGGAGAGGTGAAGGGCAGGTGAGGGAGACCCGCGTGCACTGTGTGTAATTTCCACTAGGCTCATTCCAAGTGTGTTCAGTGCTCTGAGTATTTCACTCTAGGCAGGAGGGAGCACCAGCAGGGGCGAGCCGGGAGGACGGCAGAGCCAGGACAAGAGGAGCAGAAGAGGCTTCCGCAGAGCTAATTACAGCCTGAGCTCCTCTCGTCTGGCCGCTTCCATTAAGGCCCTCACTTTTTAAGAACTCTTCATTCCTCTCGTGGTAATTTGCCTGTCAAACTATTTTCTCTGCACAAATTAATTCTTCCTAGAGATACATGTCCTGGCGGCTTCCCAGGCTGCACGGCTGACTCTCGGAGCACCTGAAACTAAGCTAATCTTCTGTTGCAGCACAATCGTTGGCTCTGAACCACCCTTTTAGGCCATCTCCAAAGCGCTTGGTTTCTGTTCTGCCCAGAGGGCTGAGAGGAGGTGGGAGGCAGCTCGGAGTGATCCCTCTGTGCTCCGAGCACTGTGTCGCCTCACACAGGCACACTGTCCTTTCCTGTTTTGGGAAGTGCGGCAGCAAGCGTCTCTTCAGTCATTGGCCGAAGTTTCTTACGTGCTGCTGCTTCCGTGGCTCTGAGCGAATGTGCTGGTTGTGAGGCCACAGTCTCAAAGGAGCAGGACAGCTTGGCTCATGCACATATGAAACTGTTGGCTTTAGAGGCGTGTGACTGGCCACAGTGACCCTGACAGGCCACCTTGGGTGGGGCATGAGTCTCAGTACTGGACTGTGTGGGTGCAGGTGGAGTTTCCTGGGTCCTTTCTACAAGATTGTAGGGAGTCGGGGCCCTTGGTTTTGTGCTTTGGAGCACCCAGTCCATTTGCCAGGCGGTCAGTTGCTCATGTCGTGCACAAGTGGATGATAGCGTTATACGGAAATGAAGTGAGAGGTCAGCTTCGGAAGAGGAGGGACGGAGGGTATGAGGAGGGTGGAGTGTGAAGAACAATGTGCTCAGGTCAGCGTCCACTGGAGGACGGATTTTCATGCTCCAGCTGACCCGGTCAGCACAGTCTTGATTACATCTTTTATTTCTGCTCAAGAAACAATTTCCAAGGGACTGTAATGCATAAGGCACTAGAGACAGTGGCCTGGAACCTTCACACTGTGGGCATCATGCCGAGAGCTCAGAGTCACTGGCAAGGGTCTAAGATAAAGCGGACACATGGACAGGGCCCAGAGCTGGAATTCCAGATGGCACTGCCCTGCCATCTGGGAGAGACGGGGGACAGACCCAGACTGTCCCGGACAGCGGGACAGCTTGTGGCTACCACCAAGAATCCTGTTTGTAGCGGCCCTGTGGGTTTGGGCACTGCAACAATGGAAAGGCAGAATCCCACTGTCCACTCTGTGAGGGCTAATGTGACAACTACACATCTGGTCTGAAGGCAGGAGCTGTCTGTCAAATGAGACTTACGTACTTACGTCTGTAAGACAACCAGACTTAAAAATCATTACCGGGGCCCGGAGCGATATCCCAGTGGGTAGGGTGTTTGCCTAGCACGCGGCCGGCCCATGCCGGCCCAGGTTCAATCCCGGCATCCCATATGGTCCCCGAGCACCGCCAGGAGTGATTCCTGAGTGCAGAGCCAGGAGTAACCCCTGAGCATCGCCGGGTGTGACCCAAAAAAGCAAAAAAAACCCAAAAAAACCAAAAAAATCATTACCGGCCTCGCGTACTGCTCATGGTGGTAGGATTAATTCAGACTCCTGGGGTTGAACGTCCGACCTCAGGTACGACTGACATCCTCTTTCACCTCGAATTAAAATCATATCACGGTTTCTCAGATGCTAACGAGCATCTTATTAGGAGTGGGGGCACACCCAGCTGTGCTCAGTGGCTGCTCATGGCTCTGTGCTCCTGACTCATTCCTGCCTTGCCTGGCTCAGGGGTTCATGGGAGCACTTAGAATGTTGTTGTGATGTTCATGGCGCTGGCGTCAGGGCTTCCAGCGGCAGAACCATCTGGGCTCCCTCTTGCTGAGCTGTTTCAGGCCCTTGCGCTCTGCCTCCAGCCCTTAATGAAGGGTCGTAATAGGACTGTACAAGAAACAAAGGTGTGGCCTTAATAAAATCCCACTTTCTCTGGCAGGTGATTGTTTTAGAAAGGCTGAGCCGGGACTCAATTCTAGGGCCACATAGCTTCATGAAATGTGTTTGCCGAGTGTTGGAGGAAGCATGACATTTCATTTAGATCAAAAGATTGGTCTAGATGAATGTTGTTCATTTTGGAATCAGTGTTTTCCTGTGCATAAAAATATTAAAGTCACAGCTGCTAATACATTGGTTCCATTATCAGAACTTTCCAACGTCACTTACCTGACGTCCGCTTTATATCCCTTAATCCCAATCACTTTCCTCTTGTTCAGTGAGTGCATTAAATAAAACAATAAGAATTTTGGAGTTCCTTCTTTTGAATGTAAAAGCAATCTGCATGCTATCATAAATTAAATTTCAAAGTTTAGCACTGAAATGAGATTATTTGTTTTTACAGTGATAGTAAAAACAAATAATTTTCGTCTGTGAGGTGCTTATGAAAGAGATGGCTGCTCAGATGAGGCCCGAGGTCCAACCGTTCCTCCAGATAACTGAAATGTGTTTACTGAGAGACTGAAAGCCTTGAGGTGGGACATAAACAGCGGGAGGGACGGAGCCAGGTGGGGTTGAAGGGAGAGGGAGGAGGGAGACGGGGGAGGAGAGAGACAGGGAGGGAGGAAGCCTCCTGCCAGTCTTTGGTTAGAGGCAGCACAGAGACTCTGGACTGACATTCAGTATTTGGAGGCAACCCAGAGGGGAGCTGGCCCTGCTTGGAAGTGCGGCCTCAGAGCCCTTTTGCCCACAAGAAAAATGTTTCTTACAGTTCACTGGAAGTTCTCATTGTGCTGCTCCAGAGGTTCTCCTTTGGTTTCCCTGTTGTTTTCAGCTCCAGGCAATGACCCCTGTTGGGATTTAAGACAGTCACAGCAGGGAGGCCACAGCCTTTCCTTAACAAAGCTGCAGGCCAGAGAGGAGGGGAGGGCAGCCAGGCTGCAGAGGGGAGATGAAGGCAGAGCCTGTCCAGAGGCCCCCACCACCTCCCAGGCCTTCCTTCTTCCTCAACTCCACACCAGTGCTCTACGCCCATGACTGAATAGTTTTTGCTTTGTTTTCAAATTTTGTTTTTTGGGCCACACTTGGTGCTGCTCAGGGCTTGCTCCTGGCTCTGAGCTCAGGGCTCACTCCTGGCTCTGTGCTCAGGGCTCACCCCTGGCTCTGTGCTCAGGGTTCACCCTGGCTCTGTGCTTAGGGATCACTCCTGTCTCTGTGCTCAGGGATTACTCCTGTCTCTGTGCTCTGGGATCACTTCTGTTCCGCTCAGGACTAACTCCTGTCTCTGGGCTCAGGGATAGCTCCTGGTTCTGGGCTCAGGGCTGACTCCTAGCTCTGTGCTCAGGGCTCACTCATGATTCTGCAGTCAGGGATCACTCTGGTGGTGCTGGGGGACCCCCTGAGTGCCCGGTGCACGCAGCCTCAGTGGGTCACGTGCTGGGCTTGCGCCTCACCACTGTGCTATCTCTCCAGCCCCTGTTCACTCTTGATGAAGATTCTAAGGCTTTTACAGGAAACGTACAATCTATTTTCCTCAGATTGAATTTGCATAAATATAAAACATACCTGGGGTAATTTTTTACAGGCCAGATTTCATCTCTTTTATCTGATTTTCTTTCTAATTTCATTCAGTGAGAAAATTGTCACTAGACGTTTCAAATACTGACAGTGATGGCTGGAAGGGAGGCCTGGATTAGACGTTGCTTCAGGTCACTTGAACCCAACACTCCCGTTGTCTAGGCTGGGGCGTGACTGTCTCTTTATGAGCGCTAGGAAGCTGCCCCCTTGGTGCGTACATGGGTGTGACTTTGCACATGGGGTTAGTGCAAGAGTCAGGTGTGGAGCCTGATGACCATTGGACTAAACCCTTCTTTTCAGCTCCAAGAAGAAAGGTGCAAGACCAGGTGCGATTCCCCATGAACTCACTAATTCAGAGAGAAGGAGCATGTTGGTCTTGTCCCCAAACCATGTGCTGGCCTGGGTTGGTGACCCCAGAAGAAACTGTTGACATCCTTGCTCTCAAGGTGGCAGCATTCACTGGGGAATCTTGTGAAGGTGAGAAGGTCAGAAGGCGAAGGCATTGGTGTCCTTTCTCAGAGTCCACAGAACCGCCTGCCCTACCCCAGTGGAGGTGCTGTGGGGTCCGTGTAGATGCTGTTCTTTCCCCCAGTGAGAGTGTTTTGGTCCGTGTAGAGGTTGTTCTTTCCCCCAGTGGGGTGCTTTGGGTCCGTGTGGGGCTGTTCCTTCCCCCAGTGGGGGTGCCGTGGCGTCCGTGTAGAGCCTCTTCCTTCCCCCAGTGAGAGTGTTTTGGGTCCATGTAGAGACTGTCCCAGTTGTGTTTGCATCAACTCCTTGTGTCCCAGCCCCCACTCTGAGGGGCACCTTTGCTGTCTGTGAACTGCCCCTTCCGTGCCATCTTCTCCACATGCACCGGACACCCTCTGGGATACTTTCGTTATTGATTTTGGTTTTGGTGTGGGGCCCACACCCTACTGTGATGGTGCCAACTCCTGGCTCTGCTCGGGTTCACTTCAGCAGGGTCCTGGAAGTCTGCATGGTGCTGGGGATCAAACCTGGGTTGGGGCTGTGTGCAGGTGAGCATCCCACCTCCTGTCCAAGCTCGCTGGACATGGGGAACTTTGATAGATGTGGAACTACCTTACACTTTGAGAAAGTACATGGTATCACAGAGACTGTTACCGCAGCATGCTGGGGACCCCAGATGTGCCCCCTCCCCAGGGACAGTGTTTCAGAGGAACTAGTTTCCCAGAACTGCCCCTAAGGAGAAGAGGGTGGGCCTTATAAAGCAAAGGTGGGAGTGAGGGAAGTACTGAATAGAAGGTTACACACCTTGAATATCTGCTGGCCACTTCTGAGTGTGTCCAGAGAGTAGGAGTCTGTATCTGATGAATCAGCCCTGCAATTCCTCCTACACATGACTGTTACACATATGTAAGAAATGATGGAGCAGTCAGAACTCACCTACCTGAGAATGGGCTGTCACAGGGTGGGCTCGTCCAGGGACTTGGCTGAGGGATTTTGCAGGTCAAGTCCAACTCTCTGCATGGTTGGTTTCCTGAGCAGGAGGGTCCCTTAGGCTGTGACCAGGACTGTGAGGCAACACATCATTCCCTGTGGTCAAGGGTCACTGTGCCTTGTCTCAGTTTGAACGAACAGCAAGCAGATGATTACAGTTTGGAGCGTTGCATATTCCTGTACAAGAGACCCTGTTGGGAAATACTTTTTTGTTTTTGTTTTTGAGACTATTTGTTTTGGAGACACAGATACAGGGGCAGAGCTGCTACCGGCTCTCTCTGTGCTCAGCTGATCATAAGGCATTGGGAGGGAATGCGGGTTCTAACCCTGGCCCACCATCCCAATAGAGCCTCACAAGAAACCAGAGGAACCCCCACACCATGAGGGCCACCATTTTCAACATATGGATTCTGCAGATCATGAGAGCTCCACCCAAGAGAAAAGCTGATCTCAAGCCCTGCTCATCAGAGTCCCACCCTACAGCAAAACTTATTTCAAGCCCAGGTACACTTGAACAAGAGACACAGAAACATGGGGCAGAGCTGTTACCGGCTCTCCCTGTGCTCAGCTGATCATGAGGCATTGGGAGGGAAGGCAGGTTTTAGCCCTGGCCCGCCATCCCAATAGAGCCTCTCAAGAAGCCAGAGGAACCTCCACACCATAAGTGTCGCCATTTTCAACATCCAGACTCCACAGTTCGTCAGAGCTTCACCCAAAACTGTTCTCTCCCTGTTGTATCGGCCATGCAGTTCATCAGTAAGTGCACACCATGAGAGCCTACTACTGAGAGTGTACCACCCACACAGCAGAGCCTGGCAAGCTACCCATGTCATATTTGATATGCCAAACCCCAGTAACAATTATAGACCTCATTCCCATGACTTGAACAAATGGTTTGAGGCTCTTTGTGTTCTTGGAGCGAGCAGATGCCCTTGGGTCACACTATGGAGATGATACTGATGCCCACTCAAGCAAATTGATGAACAACGGGAAGACAAGTGATACAAGTGATACAAGGTTTTGGGTCAGACCCAGCGATGCTCTGAGGATCCTCCTTGCTCTGCACTCAGGAATTAGTCCTGGCTGTGCTGGGAACATATGGGATGCTGTGGATCGAACCTGGGTCAGCAGTGAGCAAGGCACATGCCCTACCTGCTGTGTTATCGCTCTGGCACCTGGAAAAAAATCTATTAGTCCATTTACATCCATTCATTTTGGAAGTGGTCAGGGCGAGCCTGGTGTCACCTGTGCCACCATGAAGGACTTGGCTGTTCTGTTCCTCTGTCCATCCTGCCTCTGCAGAACGGAGTCTGTGCATGAGACAGACAGTCAGGCACCAGCTCTGAGAGACTTAGGGAGAAACTCAGGTCTTCAGAAGCTGGGAAGGCCAAGGTGCTTCTGTGGCATTTCCTGTTACCTCAGACACAGGTTGCGCAGGGCTAAGTCACGCTGTGGACGTTCAAAGGGGAGCCGAGAGCAGCTCCAGTGGCCAGGCCTCCCTTCTGTGTCCTTGAGCATTGGGGGGTTCTTTGTATCCCCCACAGGGCTGAGGTGCCTGGAAAGGGCGCTTCAGTCAGGGAGAGGGCGGGCAGCCCTCAGGGCTGGGCTGAAGAGGGTGGTTTCTTCTGGGAGTTAAATCACAGCCCAGGGAACGGTAGACTGGACTATTCTTCCCTGGACTATTCTTCAGGGGTAAAAGAATAGTCCCCTATCAGCGACTACCCCAGCTGCTTGCCGAGAGTAATCCTTTGACTGGCCTCTGTGAGAGCAGGGCCCAATAGTCCAGATTCTGGGGCGCTGGAGACCTTGGGGCCTGGCCTTTTCCTCTATGCATGCAGGCCGCAGGCCAAGACCTTCTGATCACTCTCTGACCTTAGAGGATGCTGATAGCTGGGATTGTGTTAATTCTCAGGTCATTTCTTATTACGTGGATCGCATTCTAAATGCAGTTAAGTGCGATTGATTTCGAGTAAACCACTCATTAGCATTAGGAAGATCTGCATTTACAACTTAATCACCTTTACAGGAGGCATAAACCATGGCTCTGTTTGGGGGTTTCAGGCGTCCTAAAGCTACTGTAGAAAAGAAAGGTTCACACATGTATATGCCTTTGGCTTGCTGACAGGTATCCCTTAAATATATACCTTTGGTAAATCACAACTGAAAGACCAAAATGCTTTACCTGGCGTTTACTCATAATGGTGCCGCAGTGATGTTTTATGAAGCAATAATACACCTTCCTTGTGAATTAACTGTGAGGTGAGGATTGGCTTTCGCCACTAGGATGCCAGATTATTGTCCTATAAAACAGTTCAACAGGACTGTTATCAGCAATATATTGTGTCCTTGGAATCCATTTTAACCGGAGCATTTAAAAGTAAGCTGCAAGTGAAAATGACTGGCTGAGAAGAGCCTCCAGAAGCGTCACACCAGTGTGTCTGGCCGCCCGACGGCCATCTTTGCTGCCTCCCAGCCCTCGCTTTCCTCACCACACTGAGCGTGTCTCCTAGGGAGAGGATTCTGCCAATCAGACTTGAGACCTTGGTGCCTCAAGGTCTGTCTGTTCTTTGACACACACGCAAACATTCAGACCTTGTTCAGAACTTTGTCTTTTCCTCAATTTTTTAAGAGTTGCTGGCACTGGGGTTAGCAGGGGCATAGCCGGCTCCCTGCTGGTGAGCTCAGGGTCTCCACAGACTGGGCATGTGCACTGACCTGTGTCACTCCCAGGCCCTTACCTGATCCTCTCTCACTGACTGTCTCTTCTTACAGACCCTCTCTCTTCACGGACCCTCTCTCCTCAGAGACCCTCTTACCTCACTGACCCTCTCCCTGACTGACCCTCTCCACTCAGTGACCTTCTTACTGACTGTCTCTCCTCACTGGCCCTCTCTTCTCACTTTCCCTCTCTCTCTCCACTGACCTCTCCTCACTGACCCTCTCACCTCACTGACACCCTCTCCTCAGAGACTTTCTCTCCTCAGTGACCCTCTTCCCTCACTGACCTTCTCACTGACCCCTCTCCTCACTGGCCCTCTCTCCTCATTGACCCTGTCCCCTCACTGACCTCACTGACCCTCTCTCCTCACTGGCCCTCTCTCCGCACTGACCGTCTCTCCTCATTGACCGTCTCTCCTCACTGTCCCTCTCTCATGGTATGTAAGTGTGTGCTGACACTGGCCATCGTGTGTAAAGTTAAGTGCTGACTCTGGTTGTCGTGTGTGTTTGGAGGCACTGGTCATCATGTGCATGTGTGCCCTGGAAGCAGGAACTTCACCATGCTGAATGCTACAGCTGTCGCAGCTGCTGCCAGTCGAGGGCTCTGAGCACTCACCTTCCTTGCAGTGGACACCCATAAGCCTCTAAACTTCTCATAACCATTGGGGCCTGGGAGGTCCCTGACATCTTTTCAGTTTCATGTTCGGGCGGTCTCTGAGCTCAGGGCTCCACAAAGGCGCCTCCTCAGTAGTGACCCTCCTGGTCCCTCCCTAAGCCCGCCCATCCTTCTCCTGCCCGCAGAGCCGAGGAGAAGCAAGCGGAGTCTTCTCTCACGTCGGGTTTCTCTTGCTGCCTTGTTTCCACACCAAAATTTCAGAGTCATACTGAAATCAGTTGGCATTCCCAACGATGCGCCGGATCTGTTAGGAATCTGACACTTATGATGGCCATTACACTATCTAACTTTGTTTTTCTGACACTTTTTGACCTCATTTTCAATATAAGAAAAAATATAATGTCTTAAGAGGCTTTTCAGGCAACTAAATTCATCATCACTCTGGAGCTAGGAAAATGGCATGAGAAGGAGCCTGGCAGTGTTTCAGCCTGAGTCTAGGAGTCCAGGCTTGTGACGGAGCCTTCACTGGCAGCTGAGGGTCACTCCAGATGCTGCCGTCACCTGCAGTCCAAGGGTCACTCCAGACCCTGCTGTCACCTGCAGCCCGAGGGTCACTCCAGACCCTGCTGTCACCTACAGCCTGAGGGTCATCTCCAAAATTGTCATCGTGACCCTGATTTTGCCTACACCCAGCCCCTTTTCCAGCAAGCAATAGTGGGTTCAAGCACTTTCTTTGCCTGGGGTCACTGTGATTTGATCCCCAGAACTATGCAGGGTCCCCAACAATCATTAGGAGGGAATCCCTGAGCACCAAAGGTGTGGCCTCAAAATTACAACAAAAATCATTGTCATAATCACAAAAAAAAAAAATAAAATAGTGCCATTGGACTAACGGCCCTGTCTCTCCACCTCCAGCTGAGATGTACAGGGACATCTCCTCTCTCCCTGTCCCCAGTGACGTCTCCTCTCGCCCCTGTCCTGTCCCCGGTGACGTCTCCTCTCGCCCCTGTTTCCAGTGATGTCTCCTCTCGCCCTGTCCCCAGTGACGTCACCTCTCGCCCTGTTCCCAATGTCTCCTCTCACCCTGTTGCTGGTGATGTCTCCTCTCGCCCTGTTCCCAGTGATGTCTCCTCTCGCCCTGTCGCCAGTGACGTCTCCTCTCGCCCTGTCGCTGGTGACGTCTCCTCTTGCCCCCATCCTGCTGCTTCTCCAGTGTGTCGCTGAGCTGCATTCAGTGCCTGTCCCTCTCCTCCCATGCTGCCCCTTGTGGTGGGTTGAGGTGTCCAAGGTCACCCAAGCCTGGCTCTGGTGGCTGTGGGTGTCACAGCTCTGCCCACAGAGTTCACATGCCTGCTGGTCTCTGGTTGTCTGGAATGGCACTTGCTGGGGACCATGTCCAGGTACTCTCTGGGGACCGTGCCCGGGTACTCACTGGGGACCATACCGGGTTCTCGCTGGGGACCATGCCTGGGTACTCGCTGGGGATCATGCCTGGGTACTCGCTGGGGACCATGCCTGGATACTCGCTGGGGACCATGCCTGGGTACTCGCTGGGGACCATGCCTGGGTACTCGCTGGGGACCATGCCTGGGTACTTGCTGGGGACCATGCCCAGGTACTTGCTGGGGACCATGCCTGGGTACTCGCTGGGAACCGTGCCTGGGTACTTGCTGGGGACCGTGCCGGGTACTCTCTGGGGACCATACCGGGTACTCATTGGGGACCAGGCCTGGGTACTCACTGGGGACCATGCCCAGGTACTCACTGGGGACCGTGCCGGGTACTCTCTGAGGACCATGCCCAGGTACTCGCTGGGGACCATGCCTGGGTACTCGCTGGGGACCATGCCAGGTACTTGCTGGGGACCATGCCTGGGTACTCGCTGGGGACCGTGCCTGGGTACTCGCTAGGGACTGTGCCCCGGGTACTCGCTGGGGACTGTGCCTGGGTACTCCCTGGGGACATTGCCGGGTACTCACTGGGGACCATACCGGGTACTCATTGGGGACCATGCCGGGTACTCGCTGGGGACCATGCCGGGTACTCTCTGGGGACCATGCCCGGGTACTCGCTGGGGACCATGCCCGGGTGCTTGCTGGGGACCCCAAGGTATTTTTCAGGGCCAGCCTGGTTCCTTGCAGAGGCACCTGCCAAGTGTGTAAACTCAGCCTTAGCCCGAGCCCAGAGCTTCAGAAGAACCCTGGGGGTTTAGGATTCTGGAGCGTGTGCCCACACCTGTCAGCCCCTGGCTTCCTGCTGCCTCTCACTGAGGGGCCTCAGCACCGCACAGGCAGTGAATGCCAAGGGAGGACCCACGAAGGCCACAAAGATGCAAAGAGCCCTGTGTGGAGCCAGGCACTCAGCGGGAGGGTGGCAGGAAGCGTCAGCTGCACGTCAGAGCAGAACCAGCCATTCTACCGGGTTAGGTAATGGAAGGTCACCCCACAAGACAAGTGAAAGTCCTGTTCCGTTTCTCCTGAACTTAACAAATATAATCTGTGAGCCCCTCTATTTCCAGTCCGATAGGGAAGACTTGAGGTGTACGTGTGTGAAAGTGTGCACATATGTGCTCGTGTGTGCTTGTATGTGTGTTTAACTATGGATGTGTGTGCACATGTGTGCTTGTGTGCATATGTGAGTACAGAGGGGTGTGTCTGAGGGCACACGTGTGTGGGGGCAAGGCGAAGTCACTCCTTTAGGTTCAGTGATTCACACTGGGAGAAAATTGGTGTGAAGACTTTGACACCTTGTGTCATGGGAAATGAAGTGTTTGGCTCGAAGCTCAGATAATTATTCATCATCAGTTTTGACTCTAAATGCCAAGATTATGTACATATAAAATTACCAATAGAGAAACTTTAAGTAAAACCATAACAGTGGTTTTTTCTGACAGTTCCTCCATGGTTATGAGCTGTCCCTCAGTGGAATTTCAGAGGAGCACCTGTGAAGTGGGGAGCACTCCAGGGAGCACCGCCTCATAAGCCCTCCAGGTTTCACAGATGTCATTTTAGAGCTCAGTTCAGTGGACTGTCATAGGGACCACCCATCTGAGGTGGCCAAGCAGAGCTGGGGTCCCGCATAGACTAACTGGGGGCAGAGGCCAAAACTCACAGTACCGTAGAGCCGCTGACCCTTCTTCCCAGGGCCACCTAGGTCAGGTTGACCCAGCAGGAGGTGGAAAGGTCAGGGTGACCCAGCATGTGTGTTATAAGTACAGGTGAATGAGAGCTGCATGAAGTGAATGGGACAGGGTCTCTCCCTCAGTGTCCACACTGGGGCCAGCATCTGTCAGGCACTGAGGTCAAAGTGCTCAGGACTGCTCCAGCCACTGGGTGGAAGGACAGGGGGTAAAGGGAGATGTGGAAAGAACATGGGACCGAGAACATGTGTGGGAGAACAAGGGTTGCACTGGACAGGCACAGAGCATGGGAAAGGTCATGTGTTAGAGGACAGGACTTGAAGGAGAGAGCATGGAACACACGAGAGAGAGCATGGAACACATGAGAGAGAGCATGGAGCACACGAGAGAGAGCATGGAACATGCGAGAGAGAGAGCATGGAACACACGAGAGAGCATGGAACACATGAGAGCATGGAACACGCGAGAGGCATGGAACACACGAGAGCATGGAACACATGAGAGAGGCATGGAATACAC
The DNA here is from genome assembly GCA_021461705.1 of Cryptotis parvus. Classification (NCBI taxonomy): domain Eukaryota; kingdom Metazoa; phylum Chordata; class Mammalia; order Eulipotyphla; family Soricidae; genus Cryptotis; species Cryptotis parvus. Next base: position 107,231 of record JAJIBD010020966.1, read on the forward strand.
AAAAGAGAGCATGGAACACACAAGAGAGAGCATGGAACACACGAGAGAGAGCATGCAACAAAAGAGAACATGGAACACATGAGAGCAAGGAACACACGAGGCATGGACAACACGAAAGAGCATGGAACACATGAGAGAGAACACAAAATACATTGAGAGCACAAAACACAGGAGGGAGAACATGGAATACACAAGAGAGCACAGAATACATGAGAGAGAACACAGAACACACACGAGAGAGAGGGCCAGAACACACAAGACAGAGCATGGAACACAAGGGCACAGAACACATGAGAGAGAGGGCGGAACACACTGGAGAAAACACGAAACTCATGAGAGAGAACACAAAACACGAGCGAGGACATGGAACATGGGCAGAACATGGGCAGCGGCTGTCTCCTGCAGGTGTGGGATATGGTGGACCCTGGAGGAGGCCCGGCCAGGCCCTGTGTGTTGTGCAGTGGGTGGATCCGGGAGACCAGCAGGCCTCTGCTCTGCTCTGCGGCACTGCCCATGCAGGGCCTTCAGGAGAGCAGTGGCACAGGGAAGCGACATGGTGGAGAAGCAGAGAGGGAGGAGTGTGGTATGCTTGGAGATGGCACAGGCTCGTGGGCAGCAAGCTAGGACACTGGCCATGTCAGCCTGTCTGCGAACAGAGCCCACGGCTGTGTTTACATCACTGCAGGGCCCGTGGCTGTCTTACATCACTGTATCCCACAGCTGTCTTACATCACTGTAGGGCTCGCAGCTGTGTTTACATCACTGCAGGGCCCACGGCCATCTTTACATCACTGCAGGGCCCACAGCTGTGTTTACATCACTGCAGGGCCCATGGCTGTCTTACATCACTGCAGGGCTCGCAGCTGTCTTTACATCACTGCAGGGCCCACAGCTGTGTTTATATCACTGCAAGGCCAACGGCTGTCTTTACATCACTGCAGGGCCCGCGGCCGTCTTTACATTACTGCAGAGCCCACATCTGTGTTTACATCACTGTATCCCACGGCTGTCTTACATCACTGCAGGGCTCGCAGCTGTCTTTACATCACGGCAGGGCCCACAGCTGTGTTTACATCACTGTATCCCACGGCTGTCTTTACATCACTGCAGGGCCCTCGGCCATCTTTACATCACTGCAGGGCCCACAGCTGTGTTTACATCACTGCATGTCCCACGGCTGTCTTTACATCACTGCAGGGCCCACGACTGTCTTTACATCACTGCAGGGCCCACAGCCATCTTTACATCACTGTATCCCACAGCTGTCTTACATAACTGCAGGGCCCACGGCCATCTTTACATCACTGCAGGGCCCACGACTGTCTTTACATCACTATATCCCACGGCTGTCTTTACCTCACTGCAGGGCTCACAGCTGTTTTTACATCACTGCAGGGCCCGCGGCTGACTTTAAATCACTGCAGGGACCACAGCTGTCTTTACCTCACTGCAGGGCCCACGGCTGTCTTTACATCACTGCAGGGCCCATGGCTATCTTTACATCACTGCAGGGCCCACGGCTGTCTTTACATCACTGCAGGGCCCATGGCTGTCTTTACATCACTGCAGGGCCCACGACTGTCTTTACATCACTGCAGGGCCCACAACCATATTTACATCACTGTATCCCACAGCTGTCTTACGTCACTGCAGGGCCCACGGCCATCTTTACATCACTGCAGGGCCCACGACTGTCTTTACATCACTGTATCCCACGGCTGTCTTTACCTCACTGCAGGGCTCACAGCTGTTTTTACATCACTGCAGGGCCCGCGGCTGACTTTAAATCACTGCAGGGACCACGGCTGTCTTTACCTCACTGCAGGGCCCACGACTGTCTTTACATCACTGCAGGGCCCACGGCTGCCTTTACCTCACTGCAGGGACCACGGCTGTCTTTACATCACTGCAGGGCCCACGGCTGCCTTTACCTCACTGCAGGGACCACGGCTGTCTTTACATCACTGCAGGGCCCATGGCTGTCTTTACATCACTGTAGGGCCCACACTGTCTTTACATCACTGCAGGGCCTACGGCTGTCTTTACCTCACTGCAGGGACCACGACTGTCTTTACATCACTGCAGGGCCCACGGCTGCATTTACCTCACTGCAGGGCCCACGGCTGTCTTTACATCACTGCAGGGCCCACGGCTGTCTTTACATCACTGTAGGGCCCACGACTACCTTTACATCACTGTATCCCACAGCTGTCTTTACATCACTGCAGGGCCCCCAGCTGTCTTCACCTCACTGCAGGGCTCATGGCTGTCTTTACATCACTACAGGGCCCACGGCTGTCTTTACATCACTGTGGCCCATGGCTGTCTTTACATCACTGTGGCCCATGCTGTCTTTACATCACTGCAAGGCCCACGACTGTCTTATATCACTGCAGAGCCCACGGCTGCCTTTACCTCACTGCAGGGACCACGGCTGTCTTTACATCACTGCAGGGCCCACGGCTGCCTTTACCTCACTGCAGGGACCACGGCTGTCTTTACATCACTGCAGGGCCCATGGCTGTCTTTACATCACTGTAGGGCCCACACTGTCTTTACATCACTGCAGGGCCTACGGCTGTCTTTACCTCACTGCAGGGACCACGACTGTCTTTACATCACTGCAGGGCCCACGGCTGCATTTACCTCACTGCAGGGCCCACGGCTGTCTTTACATCACTGCAGGGCCCACGGCTGTCTTTACATCACTGTAGGGCCCACGACTACCTTTACATCACTGTATCCCACAGCTGTCTTTACATCACTGCAGGGCCCCCAGCTGTCTTCACCTCACTGCAGGGCTCATGGCTGTCTTTACATCACTACAGGGCCCACGGCTGTCTTTACATCACTGTGGCCCATGGCTGTCTTTACATCACTGTGGCCCATGCTGTCTTTACATCACTGCAAGGCCCACGACTGTCTTATATCACTGCAGAGCCCACGGCTGTCTTTACATCACTGTAGGGTCCACGACTGTCTTTATATCACTGTAAAGACCGTAAAAACCAGCAGGGCAGGCTCTTGCTATTTATCTGCATCATTTTGTAGGAGCCCATTGGAGGCTCCGTCATTAATGGTTCTGATAGAAGTCGTAAATCCTTATGACCAAGAAGTCAAACGTCCAGCCCTCTAGTGCTCTAGCGGAACCCTTAAACCTGCATCTCCTAAGTGCATCAAGGTAAATTGTGGCACCCCTTTCCATCCCTTTTGTTGCCCATTGGTGATGGGGTGGACACCATTTCCCACTTGCCTCCTTCCTGGTTACTCTCCTCTGACTACACTCCAGTATCTTGACTGGGTTGATTCTAGCCCTTTCTGGTCACTGATGCCTGTGGGGCACTTGCCCCCTTCATCCTGCCCAGAGGGCCCTGTACTTTCCTCTGCTCCTGTGGCTTCCTTTCCTGAAGTCCCTCCTGGGGTGGAGCCTGCTGGGGGCCTCTGCTCGCCCAGCTTCCTTCCGGCACATCCTCCTGGTGCGGCTGAGTCAGAGATCCCTATGCGGTGCTTTCACCTGTCTCTTGTGTCGAATATTTTTTTCTTGGGGCTCTAGTGCAGGCACAAGAAGACCCTGATTTCCTGTGCCCTTGGGCCACATCAGCAGTGAGCTCACTGGCTTCTGTCGCTCCTTTTCTCTTTCAGGGGCCACATAGCGCCTTACTGAGTGTTTGCACCATGCTTTTATTCCCGGAGGGCTCTGCCTTCCCCTGTTGCCAGTAGGCTGTCGGGGCCTGCAGTCCTGCCTCTGCTCAGCTGAAGCCAGTGATGCTTTTTGGGTTGTGTGTCCTGGGTATGAACTTGAGTGTAGTGTTGTAGACCATGGTTGTGTTCGGGTATGAACTTGAGTGTGGTGTTGTAGAGCATGGTTGGGTTCGGATATGAACTTGAGTGCAGTGGTGTAGAGGTGGATTGTGTGTCCTGAGTATGAACCTGGGTGTGGTGGATTGTGTGTCTGGGTATGAACTTGGACGAGGTATTGTGTGTGCTAGGTATGAGCTTGGGTGCAGTGCAAAAGGGAGAGAGGATTGTTTACGTGGGTCCTCTCCTACTTCTTGCTGAGCTCCTTGGGGAGACCACCCCCCCCACTCATGTTGTGGAGCTTAGCCCGGCGCATGGTGGGTCCGTGCTGTGGAGGCAGAATGGACTTGCGAGGTGCGTCCTTGTCCCTGTGGGGCACACCCCAAGGAGCCCACTCACCTGTCTGCACCCCACGTGGATACCTTCTGGCTCAAACATGAATTTAGTCTCAGCCATGACACCTAAGTTCCACCCTTGGGAGTAAGAATGTGAAGAGATGCCACAGGTGCTTGGGCTGTGGCATCACCAGAGAGACAAACACTCACTAATTCCCCCTCACGTCCGCTAGGGCTTAGGCAGGTGACCCACAGAGAAGATTGCACTTGTGTCTCCTGTTCCCATGGAACCAGCTAGCCACCATGGCCAGGGCTGCAGGCTCAGTTAGCCATGAACATTGACTAATGCTTAGTACCAGGAATCATGCTGTTAGAGGTAAGTCCTGAATGGATGGTTTTTAAAATCACTTCCTAAAGACTTCTCATTTGATGCTTCTCATATTTTCTGAATTGAAAACCATAATCATCCAATGTCTACCAATGATTTTGATCTATGTGTTTACTCTAATACAGCCGTATTGTGGCATTTTGATGGGAGCACTTAGGCCCTTAAAGACATGTCTTTCAAGTGTCTTAGAATTCACAGAAAGTTTCAAGACCTTTGCACATAATGTCATGAGACTTGGGGTACAGCAGTACCATTAGAACAGGAAGAGAATACTCTTCTGCTGCTGCTTGAAACAATAAAGCATTTCATTTGTATGGAAATCAGTGTCCAGCCTTCCTTACTTGCACAGTTTTACTGTAAATTTTATTACATTTTAATAATAATAGTGTTAGACTCTGCATGATTGTTTTTAGTTACAGTTTTGAAAATGTTTCACCTACATACAACAGAGGCATACTTGACTGTTGTTAGGTTGTTCTAGCAGGTTTGATTCATATTTATCTCTTCAGTGTATTGAGTCTGATCCCATCTTTTCAACTTGGTATGTTTTGTCACAGATGACCTCATCTGATTATTTTAGAGTGGCCCATTCTTCCTAATGCTTTGTTAGAAAAACCATCGTCAAATATTGTATTCCTGACAAATAAGAACAATGCGTTTCTCTTTCTTCCTGAGTTAAAGATATGGGAATGTGATATCCATGAAAGTCAATTATTTCTTGCAAACACTGGCGGAAACTGGAGATTCAGACCAGAGCCATCTTCCTTCAAGCTTTTTTTCCCCCACAAACTTACCAGGATGCAATTATATTGATGGATCCCCATGTCTGAAGTTTTGAGCTCTGGGCTATTCCTTCTCCCATGTCTTAATAAATGTCTGTCCTTAGTGACAATATAGCTTAAAATTGTGTTCCCGTCAGATGGAAGCACTTTTACTTCTTGTAATCCTTGCAACCTAGATTAGATGTGTCTAATATCCCTACCACATAGCATAAAACTTAAGAGGATCAAGGTAAGATTTATTAGCTACATGGGCGAGGAAATTGGCTTGCATACAGCTAACTCACTTCCATCCCCTCCACCATGTATTCTCCCCCAGTACCACCAGGAGTGAGCCCAGAGTACAGCTGGGCATGGTTCTGCCCACATCCTACACCATGTATTTTATTATATAAAGAATGAAAATGTCAGCAGGTGCTGAATTGTTCTAGTTGCAATGTTTCTTCTCATTACCAGGTAATATATTAGGCTCTCAGTCACTTTCATTCATTCTTTTCTCTCCCAGTTAATTCTCTTACCCATTCACACACCCTAACCCTAACCTAACCCTAACCCCATCAGCTACTCACACATCCACCATGCACCCGTGAGTCCATCAACTCGTCCACACTTTCATTCATCCATCCTCCATCCACCCTTCCATTCATTTATTTCTATCCTTTGTATTATACTAAACCATTGTATATAATATCATACATAGTGCATACTCCTTATATTGTTAAATTTTCCCTATTTATTTGTGATAATGCATTTTTGCCTTGTGATCTATTTTTACATTCTCATATCTGCACTAGCTTTATTTTGATTGCAATTTGCGGAGCATGTGTTTTCTACATATCCTTTCACTGAGAAAAACATTTCTGTGTCCCTGTATGTAAAATGGGTCACCTTACCCAGCATAAAGTGGGATGTTTATTTTTAATTAAGTCTCTATTGAAATCTTTACAGTTTCCTTGGCAGGCCAAGTTCGCTTGGTTTTTAATGGAATTGTTGGTCTATTTGCATTTCTGTGCATCATCAAAAGCTGACTTTGTATTTGTTCTCTCTTTCACTTTTCTGTTGCGCGCCTTTCACAAATATCTAGCTTCTCTCTTTCTTTGTAATATATGCACCTTTTTGGTATTTCGTGTGATTGTTCTTCAAAACATAAAGCTTTGTGTCAGAATTGAACTTTTAATGACTTAATGCTAGAGTTGGCTTTCTGAGCTCTCCACAGGATATGATCACCAACAAACAGTGATTCATTCAGTCATTCACCTTCATCACGTCACAGTTCATTAAAACTTGACAGGACCATTTCGCCATGTAATGAAGTCATGAAAGAAAGACATGCAAACACCAAGCTGAAAGGAAGAAAACAAGATGCATTCCTCTTCAGCAAACACGAAGCTGAGAGAAAGAAAGCGTGAGGCATCCCTATTCAAAGTATGATTACTGAGCTGCTCTTGGGCTAGAAGGTGTCCTGAGAGTCCCCCAGAGGACTCTACCACCCAGGTGGCTCCGTGCTGGCACCGCATGTCAAACTGTCACTACCTCATTCTTTTCAAGCATTTTAAGGGTGGTGCGGCATGGGAGGTTGTTCCTCAGCAATGTAGTTTCCAAATGCCTTGAGCAGTTTATTCTTGATTTCCCTTACGCACCTGGTTTAAGATCAATTGAGAATTCCTTTGAGGTTTTTATCTTTGAACAGAGAATGTTCGATGTCCTGCTTTTCTTTCGTTCTTTCCATGTTGGCTATTACCCCTGTTGTCAAGAATCATTCTGAGCCCATCAGTATTTTCCCGTGGCAGCTGTTGGGTTTGGATATTCTTGTTGTTTCTGTTCCTTAGTCATGTTCTGTGCCCATACAGTCCATATACTTTCTCTTCTCATGCAGTTGTCCACCGGCAATGAGTCTGTGGTGCCAGAAGTCCCCACGGTATTCTTCACCAAAGCATCCTGGCACTTGAGTACAGAGTTCATGCATGCAAAGGCTTTCCTTTTTCTCATTTCATCAGGCTGATTTCTATTTTTTTGTGCAAAATGTCAAATATGGGAAACTATCGTGGAGGAAAATAAATAAGCAGCAGGATCTGGCAGTCTGGGGATCTGTGTGGGTTCAGTAGCCTTTACCTGAGGCACATTCCCTGTTTCTGAAATCCGGGGATCCTGGAGACAGCCTGGCCCTGGCATAAATATTTGAAAGGGGCGCCTTGAATCTCAGACATGCGTGTTTATTCCTCCATCCCTCCAGAATCCGCAGGAAACCCAGAGCCTGCCGCAGGCCAGTGAGAGCTTGTCGGAGCATCCGACAGTGAGAGTGTCTGGGACAGAGTCTGTGCCTCTCAGCAGCGTGTGGATCATTAGTGATGACCCCACATGCGTTCTGTGCTCACAAAGAAGAGATTCAGGAATTGGGGGTAGGTTTCCTTCCATGTGACTGAGGGAATTGGAGGAGTGAGTTGGAGGAGCAGAGAGCCTAGCAGGATAGAGAGTTAGAGGAGCAGAGAGAGGGCCTGGCTGAGCTTGCCTAAGGGCAGTGCTTGGAGATAGTTTGAAGAGCATCTTAAAGGGAGTTCAGAGCCTCTGGACTGGTTCAGTGTCAGGGAGCTGCTGGGGTCCCCAACAGTATCAGGACAGAAGTTCTCTTCTACCTCCAAGGCCGCCAGGGAATGGATGAAAACTCATGAGTCCACAACAGTTCCAAGAGACTTTTAATAGTACCAAAAGCTCTAACACCACAATCCAATATAATGAAAGACCTCTAGCTCTGGTCAGAACTTAGACCATGCACAAGGATCCAAGTCTCCTACCAAAGAGGATTCCACCAGAGAGAGTCCCACCAAAGAGAGCGGCTCCTACCAAAGAGAGAGAATGTACCTCAAATCTGTCCCCTTATATACACCAAAGTAATCCTAACAGTAATCCTAACTGTCAACAAAGATCAATCAACAGCTTCTAGATAGTAAAAGAGTATAGAAGGGTTTCATCAGTAAATGCTCAAGATGAGAGCCTTCTACTGAGAGTATACCACCTACATGGCAGAGCCTAGCAAGCTACCCGTGTTTTATTTGATATGCCAAAGACCTCATTCCCATGACCTGAAGGAGTGGTTTAAGGCTCTTTCTGTTCCTGGATCAAGCAGATGCCCTTGGGCTACACTTGCTTTCGACAGGACATATGGAGATGTTACTGGTGCCTGCTCGAGCAAATCAATGAACAACAGGAAGACAAGTGATACAAGTGACAGAAGGGTGCTGCCACTCCCTATTACAGGTTATAAAAATGATTATGCCAATACCTAATTTCTTCTTCCAAGATTATCTCTTATGTAAAACACTGGAGTGCGAGAGGGAACTGGTATAAAGTAATACATCTTAATTTCATGGGCCTCATGTAATCTAGATGATACCCACAAGGTCCTTATTTATTATCTGCACCAGGGTGATTCTGAGTATCTTGTTCTCTGTATAATGAAAGGGTCACACTCACCTGCTTGAGACCAAACTAATATGATCCTTCCCATTATCTTAAACAATAGTCTCAACATAGCCAGGGTGGTAGTCTCCTGGTAAATTCTAACTGTCCCACACTGAGTGCAGTGGTTATAAAGAGGAACTGTACCCAATCTAGATAACATAGAAGTCTTAGTAGATGTATAATAAGTCAGAAGTTATTCAGAGTCAAGGTGACTTCTGTAACTGCCACACCCCCATCAGTGTTTACACAGAAGAGAGATCTCATTAGAATGAACCTTGGCTTAAGAACATGTAAGTAGATTAAGCTGTGAATGGATAAAACAACAAAGTTCCCAAGCTAGCTAGGCCTGACATCCAACATTTCAGTTCCTGATACCCTCAATTAGTGAGATACACAGCTGAAAACGGACACCCTTCAATCCCTCCTATTCCAGTTGCCTTTGGCCAGCCTGGTGGTCACTGAAGACAATTCACTCATCCCCTGGCATCTATTCTCTGCCCTTTACAGCCAGTTCTGAAACCATTCAGGGCATTACTCGGAGACAGTACCTGACTTAGACACTTTTATTTCCTACTGAGCTAGGGCCAAGCTCCTAGCCTTACATGGAGACTTTCATGAGTCACTCATCGGCCTTTCTGTGCCATCTTGAATAGTCTCACTTACACCCCTAGACTCATTCGTGGTTTCTCCTAAGCTGTTCTTACAGTTGGACATGTCAGAGACCAAATCTTATGTGATGCAGGTTGGTCACGAGGCCAAATCTGATGTGATGCGGGGAGGTCACGAGGCCAAATCTGATGTGATGCGGGAGGTCACGAGGCCAATGGCCAAATAATGTCCTGCTTTGTCCCCACTCCTCAGAAATGCTCTGACCTGCTGGGAACAGCTCCACTGTTTCTATACTGAGTTTAGATTCTAGACGCCATTTGCTTCTTGTTGTTGTAGCTGATGACTATATGTAACAGATATCCACCGTGGCTGTGTTTTCACCAGAGAAATGTCTTGATTTTTGGTTGGATCAATATTCAAGTTCACTATGACTATCCTCCCGTTGATCATCTATTTGCTCGAGTGGGCACCAGTAATATTTCCATATATCCTGTCTCATGCTAGTAGAGCTCAAGGGCATCTCCTCGCTCCAGGAACATAAAGAGCCTCAAAGCATTCTATTAGGTCATGGGAATCAACTAATATAATTATTACTGGTATTTGGCATATCAAATACAACATGGGCAGCTTGCCAGGCTTGCTGTGCAGGTGGCATACCCATGTAGTCACCTCTAAATATAGCATTTATAGATGAACTGCATGGCTGCTTGCAGCCGGCGTGAGCGGGCTGTGATAGGCTGTCACTGGGTGGAGTTCTGACTAGAGGGAAGTCTGGATGTGGAAAATGGCAGCCCGATGGAGTGAGGGGGGTCATTTGGCTTGTTGTGCGGCTCTGCTGCTGTGGCGGGCCAGGGCTAGAACCAGCCATCCCTCCCAGGTGCCTCATGAGCAGCTGGGCACAGGGAGAGCAAGTAGCAGCTCTGCCCCATGTCTGTAAGTCTCTGGATCAGCATACCTGGGCCGGATTAAAAAAAAAAAACTGCTGCAGGGTGAGTGTCAATGATCCAGCCTGTGATAGGCTGTCGATGGGTGTAGTTCTGATGAGAGGGAAGTCTGGATGTGGAAAATGTCGGCCCGATGGAGTGGGGGGGTCATCTGGCTTGTTGTGCGGCTCTGCTGGGGTGGCAGGCCAGGGCTAGAACCCGCCATCCCTCCTGGGCACCTCGTGAGCGGCTGGGCACAGGGAGAGCAAGTAGCAGCTCTGCCCCATGTCTATAAGTCTCTGGATCAGCATACCTGGGCTAGATCAATATTCAAGTTAGGCCATGAATTTTTCATTACTAAAGTGGAGCTACTAGTTTTCAGTGAAGACTGCTTTCACCTGCAACCTCATCTATTAATACAAGAGTGGGTCTGATTCCTTCCCCTTTAATGGTTTCATCATATTTAGGCATAATAAACTAATTTTGCATATTAAATTCAATAAATATTTGCCAGCAGGTAAATTTTAATTGAAAATATGCTGAGTTTAGCATAAAGAACAACTACCAGTTAGCTTCTGTTTATGCCATGTTATTCTTTTATATCTGTATTATGATTTGCTTCTATGCTAATCTGCTAGATTTGCATATATGTTTTAATTCTGAAATATTTGTGAAGAAGAATTGGTGATCTAAAGATTCTGGGTTGCATGTGAAGGTTCTGTGAGATTCTGGCTACTGAGGCACAGTGCAGGGAAATAGTGTTGGTGCTTGTGAGCATTGCGTGTGACATCAGCACACATGAGAAGTGGCGCCTCCTTGACCTCATAAAGCCATAAGGTGATTCAAGGCCTCACCACCATCTCCCCAGTGTTGTATTGAAGCACTGAGAATGGTGGAGCCTGGTGCTATGACTTAGATCATGAGCCTTGAAGGACAGTGTGACTGTGGGAGGACCTGGGACAGGAAGAGAGCGACCACTATATGCACAGCTTCATGCACTCACTTGGGTGAACAGGGCGTTCACAGTTTGAAAATGCTTGGGGTGGTGATGGCATTCTTGAAAATGCACAAACATAACATTTCCCATAGCAGAAAATGATGTCCTATTCTACTGGGAAAGAGCTTTTCAAATACGCATTTTGGAAAAAAAGCCACACACGCATTTAACCAATATTCCATTAGCTAATCTAGCTGCTTCTCCTTTTAGCTAGTCTGCCGAAAGGAAAATGTTAGAATTTCATCTTCACTACAAATGAATTCAGCGACGTAAAAGCTGAATCAATAAGCATTATTTGTAAACATAAAAATGAAGGTCATTTTTGGTGTCTATGAAATGTGATGTTTTTTTTTCTAAATATGGCGATGAGCAGAGCTAAATCAAATAGGGTTTTAAATATTAACTATAATGCTATGTACAGGAAAAAATACAATCTGCAGTTCTCTAAACTTTGTCAATTCGCCTTAGTATTTGGGAACTGTTTTGTGGTCATGGAAACAGCTGTTGGTGATTTCCACATGTGCATCCAGGAATATGACCAGTACCGAGCCGGCAGGTCTCACTTCAAGCGGTGTTTGGTCAACGGGAGCTGGCAGAGCCTGGTGGAGGCCTTGGTGCACTGCCCAGTGGAGAGGTCAGAGGTTGCTGCCAAGAACACACCTCCCAGTCACTTAACCTGGGTCTCAGGGCCGCTCCGGGGTGAGCACAGCCAGAGGCCGTCCTCTCTGCCCTCCTCTTTGCCCCTCCCTGCCCTGGCCTGACCCCCCCAGGCGTTCTGTGGACAGTGAGGGCTGTGGACTGCCTGCAGCATGCGGGGTGCCCCGGGACTGCTCAGGAACACAGTGCTCTCCTGAAGGCTGCTTCTGTGGCTGTGTATGAGGGGGTGTCCCTGGGCTGAGGCTGCCCATAGCCAGGCTGAAGCCGAGGTGCCCTCTGGAAGGGCAGAGTCCTCAGAACCTCTCAGAAGCTTCTGGTGGAAGATGGATGTCTGGTGCTGATGTTTGCTCCTCGGTTTTGTGGACTGGTGTGTGGTTTCTGGGTGCCGAGAAAGTGTAATTGGAAACAAGAGAGGAGCCTCACAGGGCGTCAGAAGCTCGTGTCCTCACAGGGGTGTTGGAAGCTCGTGTCCTCACAGTCCTCACAGGGTATCGGAAGCTCTTGTCCTCACAGTCCCTCACAGGGCGTTGGAAGCTCGTGTCCTCACAGTCCTCACAGGGGATCGGAAGCTCGTGTCCTCACAGTCCTCACAGGGTGTTGGAAGCTCGTGTCCTCACAGTCCTCACAGGGTGTCAGAAGCTCGTGTCCTCACAGTCCTCACAGGGTGTCAGAAGCTCGTGTCCTCACAGTCCTCACAGGGTATCGGAAGCTCGTGTCCTCCGCCAGTCCTCACAGGGTGTCAGAAGCTCGTGTCCTCACAGTCCTCACAGGGTGTTGGAAGCTCGTGTCCTCACAGTCCTCACAGGGTATCGGAAGCTTGTGTCCTCTTAGTCCTCACAGGGTGTCGGAAGCTCGTGTTCTCACGGTACTCACAGAGCGCCGGAAGCTCATCTCCTCACAGTCCCCTATTCACAGGGCGTCGCAAGCTCATCTCCTCAAGTCTCCCTCCTCTACCCTCTCCGGGCTTTGCTGCACCCCCACTCTGTTTCCCTGTGTGATTGTTGCACCCTGTTTAGGTTGCTTTGGGTTCTTGAGCACCACCAGGTGTGGCCAATCCTCTCCCCAAATATGTGTCCTTGCCCGAGTTGAGGAGATGCTTTGACACTGTTTCCTTGGTACTGGTGGCACCTCACGTTCCCCTTCCCTGTGTGCCCGGTTGTTCAGACGTTTGAAGTTGTTGCGTGCCCTTAGGCTCTCTCCTGATTCCACCACTTTCGTCATAGCCCTCAAATTCATTTTGTTAAGTTCTCTCCAAATTTTTAAAGTCTTCCTTCTATCCTGTGCAAGAATCAGAAAAATACCTGGTTTAATTTTTTTCTAAAATATTTGAAAGAAATATTAGGATGTTTTGTACAACTTTGCTCTATAAATTGATGGTGATTTTTAAAAAACTAAGGAAAAGTCTTTAATGAGATTCTTGGAATGTGCTAGAGAATTGTCAGCTGTATCTATGTGAGAGAAATTTCAGTCCCTGCCTCATGGCAGAAATGTGTCTCTGGAGCATACAGTACCACTTGAGTAAGATAGAAAATGATAAAAAGTTCATCTCTTTAATTAAGTTTAATTGAACAGATACATTGAGTATCTAGTATGCAGTGATATTTTGTTTTTATCCTATTAATGAAATTTAGTCTGGTCCTATATGTGCAGTATAGTATCAGGCAATAATTGAGATACAATGAGTGACTTTTCATCACCTAAAACTGACAGGGGGCCAATATATGCCTGACACTTGAATAATAATTCACAGATACCTGTGAGGTGACCAGCACATGGATATAAAGAGAAAGAGTACAACAGATAAAAGGGGAAAAAGTTATCAGTAACTAATTATCAGAAGTTGGAATACTGAAACTTAAATGTACCATAAAACTCAAAAATCAGCTGCTGTGACTTCTGTGTTCGTATTGACCTGTATCTGTCTCCCTGTGGGCAGTTTCTCTAGAGGACTCTAAGATGGTAGTATATTAGAAGAAAAAGAGAGAGGAGTAGCTGGAGAATGTGGAAAAATATTAATGGCATGAGATTTTCCTGTTGCAGGGAAGTGATATTCTGTGAGTTCAGAAGTATAATTTATAGAGAACTTGGCACAGGAGGTCAGAGAAGGGGAAATCAATACACTTTGTCCCAGTGAAACTAATTAAAATTAATTTTAATAGTTATATTTGCAATATCAACAAAGAATCAGCAGTATAGGAATAAATGTGAACATTTTATACGATATCTGTGTGTTCACAGATATATGTGCCTATTGTGTATATTTTATTAGGATGTGTCTTATCTATGGAAAGTATTAAAATAAGGCAAAGTAAAAGCTAGTCTTTACTTTTTTTGTGGCTAGAGTCAATATCATATACAAAATGATCAAAATGCTTCTGCTTTATATGTGTATTCAATGTTATTGCGAGCACAAATGTCGATAGGCGTTTTTATGATTCTCACTATTTATTTTATCTTAGCAATTCAATCTAAAAATTGAAGTTAGAAGACAAAAAATCAATCAATAATGCAAAAGGTATTTTTGAAGAAAAATAAGGTCTGAAATTTGTTCTATAAGACATTGGGGCCCGAGAGCATGTGGTTCAGTGCTGAGAAAGACAGACACCAGCCATATAGATGGACAGAAAGACAGACAGACAGGCAGACAGGCAGACAAACAGATAGCCTGACAGGTGGACAGACAAACAGACAGCCTGACAGATAGACAGGTAGCCTGACAGGTGGATAGACAGATGGACAGGTGGGCAGAGAGACAGGCAGGTTGACAGACAGGCAGACAGATGGGCAGAGACACAGGCAGGCTTACAGACAGACAGACAAACAGACAGACAGACGGACGGACGGACGGACGGACGGATGGATGGATGGATGGATGGATGGATGGATGGATGGATGGATGGACAGAGAGATGGATGTACACACAGTTGCACAGATTGACAGAAACGCAGATGGAGAGACAGACGTGGACTGACAGATGGACAATGACAGGCCAACAGACAGATGGATGAATGGACAGACAGACAGACAGACAGCTGGGCAGACAGACAGGCTGTGGCGCTCAGAAGTGTGATGGGGCCCCAAGGGTGGTGGCGGCTCTCTGAAGGGCGGACATCGAGAGTCCTCCTGGTCCCAGAACTGTCTGGAGTACAGGTGACCTTGCACTGTCTTGGTGCCACGGGCCAGGAGACCAGTCTGGCGTCCTTCATGTCTGGCTGAGCCTGAGTCCGGGGTGCTGGGACAGTGTCCACACTGCTGGGGCCTGCACAGAGCCATTCACCTTTCTGCACTTTAGAAGTCTCATCTGAGACAGTGAGGATGGGTAACTGGAATAAGGGTTCTGGTGGGCGGCCCCCAGGGAGCCAGGCAGCTCCTACACCCCAAAATGAGAGAAAGTGAGAGAAAAGAGAGAGAGAGAAGGATTTGTTTGAGCATACCGTTTAGCTAGTGAGCATTGGACACTCGGCCTTGAAGAAGGGGGCCCTTTAATCGTGTGATTATTGCCACTGGCCGTATGGATAACATTTGTCACATAATGTCGGACACCCTTGATTTATTTAGAATGTAGACCGTTTACAGCAGTGGCGCTGTTCCCACTCTCTGCTGCTTATTATTCTGTTCAATATTATTCTCGTCTCATTTAGTCCATCTTCCATTTAGATTAAAATACACTATTTGTGTATCACTCCTCTTTATTTCAAATACATATTTAAGAACTCTTCTTCTAATTTATGCACAGAATGGTATTTTAAATTCCAGGGCACCTTGCTATGCTCCATGTTAAATACTGTAAATACTGGCCCTTATTCCTGGTGATACGTGGTGTGTGTGTGTGTGTGTGTGTGTGTGTGTGTGTGTGTCCTCATTGGGAACCAGGGTGTGATTCTCTGAGTCTGAAGCTGTCCGTATATTCTCCAAGGAGAATTCACACCTGAGTGGGACTAGTCACACACTCATCACATAATGCTTTCCTGCCACTCTAGAATTATGCATTGTATGTCCAGAATCATACGGGATTGTGCAGTGAGCTCAGACTCTCTGTGTCTCTCTGTCTCTCTCACTCTCATGCGCACACACACCGCAGCAGTCTACTGCAATAAATCCAGTTGGATCAGTATCGTTGACCTGCAGTGTGTGAGCTTCAGTCCCAGAATCTCACACACACACACACACACACACACACACACACACACACACACAGACTGCCCGAGCTCTAGGGGGCAGCAGCCAGCGGCGCTCACAGGATGGCAATTTATTCAATACAGTATCGATCCTCCACCGGGCTCCCCACACACAGGGCCTTGTTTCAGCTGACAGAGACACTCCAGACGGTTGGTGAGCACGTGAAGGCTCGGTTGGCACAGGCAGCGCATGGCTGGGCTGTCACACGCGGTCACGGAGTACAGCCATGGCCGCTTCCTGTGGGCCGTTACTTCTGTTACGCTCTGCAGCCCACAGACTCTAATTGTTTGATCTGCAATTTGCTGGGTAACCTTTGCTGCTGGATTGTCTTCTAAAAGACCTAAACTATTTTGACTTTTGGGTTTTTGTTAGATTTTATACACTCACGCACACACACAAACACACACACTCTTCTACAACTTGCTAAATAAAATGTGAAGTTTTCTGCTTTCCTATTGAAAGCAGAAGCCTCGGTCCACAGCCCTCCTTGTTGGCTGATCTGAGCAGTCCCAGTTTTGAGCGCTCCCTCCTACAAGGTTTACATCCAGAGAATTCCTGGGCTGTTTCTGATCAATATCAAATTAACAATTGTGCAGCATAAAATTCTGCACAGAGCTGAGGCTCACCTGGGAGGCTAAAATAATGGTCAACACTGAAGGCAAATGGGCAGATGAGAATTTGTAGGACCCTGTATTCACAGTGACGTACAGGTCAACCTGTCAGAAACGAAGAGCCCAGATATAAGGATCTGTATGATGCTGTATCCTCGTGACATACATGTCAAGCCCAATTTTCATCTAAAAGAGACTACGTGAAAATCCCTAACACAAATCACTGTCTTCCCGTTCATCATCAATTTGCTGGAGCGGGCTCCAGTAGCATCTCCATATGTCCTGTTTCATGCTAGTAGAGAGCCCAAGGGCATCTGCTTGCTCCAGGAACATAAAGAGCCTCAAACCATTATATTAGGTCATGGGAATGTCCTAATATAATTATTACTGGTATTTGGCATATCAAATACGACACGGGCACCTTGCCGGGCTGCTGTGCGGGTGGCATACTCTTGTAGTCACCTCTAAATACAGCATTTATTGATGAACCACGCGGCCACTTGTGGCTGCAAGCCGGGCTGTGATAGGCTTGTCTGCTGGGTGGAGTTCTGACCTAACACAAATATCTCTATAAAAATCTCTTAACTTCCTACACTTCTCTAACCCGTAGAAGCAGAGCTCCTGTCTGAGCGCCGCAGAATGAGCCGCGCTTAGCTCAGCCCTGGGACAGGTCCTGCCTCGCCCGCCGGGGCCCTTTCCCCTTTCTCTGCTCACTCCTACCTTCCCTTTCTTGAGGAAGCTTGGACCAACCAGCATGCACAGTCCCAGTTCTGCATCTCTCTGTGCTGCTCATTTCCAGGTTGCCTCATGTTCTTTACGACTTGGATGTCATTTTCAGTGGCTAGTGGGTGATCCACAGTTATTCTGCACGTGCCGGACAGCCCCAAACCATAAAAACCACGTGGACTGTATTAGTGCTGCTGTCAGACTTTCATGGCACACGACTTTCATCCAAAATTATGCTTCTTCTGTTTCATCCTGTATACCTCATATGCTCAGTAATTCCTCATTCGTTTCCCCACTCTACTTTAAAGGTTTATCTAATAGAAATATATTAGCCAGAGTCTCCTTTTCCTGAATTATTCTTATATTTCTTTACATTATTTTCACAGGTATAAAATTATTTGTTATTCAGTGTATCCCCAAATCCCAGAATATTTTGTTTTTGAAGAATTACTTTAAATCTAAAGCCAGCTGTTAAGAGTCGAGATGAACGCGCAGATGTTTCTTCCTCTTAGCTGTATGCTCTATCATTATTAACACCCTCTGACGAAGTGGCTCACTATTGTGATCAACAAGCTGACACAGCGTGGCCTATCGTTCAGTGCCTGTAGCTTCCTTGGCATTACTTCTGGCCTTGTAAGCTCTATGGATTTGACAAGTGTGTGAGGATGTGTGTGGGTCATTCTGGGGCCACGCAGTTTATCCGTGCCCTGGGCATTCTGTGTGACCCTCCACCAGTGGGACTTCCCCCACCAACTCTAGCTTACCATATCCACACACCTATCTTCTCCATAGCCCGTGTCCATCTGAGAGCTGAAACTATTGCAAGGCACGGTTTGATCTTGGCTTCTTTGACCCAATGGTATGCGCTTCACCTCTGTTTCTTTCCATGGTGTCAAAGTTTACATCTTTACAAGTTTTTTCAGAGTCCCGTGGTCTATCCATTCAAGTACTGAGGGCCCCTTGGTTGCTTCCAAGTCATGGCAATTACTGTTCTAGCCGCCATGGTCACCCAGCGCATGTTGTTCTGTAGAACCACTGCTCAAGGCCTTGAATAAGGTCTGTGAGTGCGATAGCTGACTCCCAAAATGAGACAGGGCTGGTCCGGGAGTGTGATAGCTGACTCCCAACATGAGACAGGGCTGGTCCGGGAGTGTGATAGCTGACTCCCAACATGAGATAGGGCTGGTCCTTGAATGCAATAGCTGACTCCCAGCATGAGATAGGGCTGGCTTGATAATAATAATATTTAGTTGTTGACATTTGCACCTCCCAGGTGATGTATGACGTGGGGCATCTCTAGGGTGATGTATCACATGGGGCGTCTCCAGAGTGATGTATGATGTGGGCATCTCGAGGGGTGATGTGTGACGTGTGGCATCTCCAGGGTGACGTATGTCATGGGGCTTCTCTAGGGTGATGTATGACGTGGGGTTTCTCCAGGGTGACTTATGTCATGGGGCTTCTTCTCCAGGATGATGTATGGCATGGGGCATCTCCAGGGTGACTTATGACGTGGGGGCATCTCCAGGGTGACTTATGACGTGGGGCATCTCCAGGGTGACGTATGACGTGGGGCATCTCAGGGTGACTTATGACGTGGGGCATCTCCAGGGTGACGTATGACGTGGGGCATCTCCAGGGTGACGTATGACGTGGGGCATCTCCAGGGTGACTTATGACGTGGGCATCTCCAGGGTGACGTATGACATGGGACATCTCCAGGGTGACGTATGACATGGGGCATCTCCAGTGTGACGTATGACGTGAGACATCTCCAGGGTGACGTATGACATGGGGCATCTCCAGGGTGATGTATGACACGGGTCATCTCCAGGGTGACATATGATGTGGGGCTTCTCTAGGATGATGTATGACTTGTGGCGTCTCCAGAGTGATGTATGACATGGGGCGTCTCCAGGGTGACATATGACATGGGGCATCTCCAGGGTGACGTATGATGTGGGACATCTCCAGGGTGACGTATGACGTGGGACATCTCCAGGGTGACTTATGACATGGGGCATCTCCAGGATGACGTATGACGTGGGACATCTCCAGGGTGACTTATGACGTGGGGCATCTCCAGGGTGACGTATGACGTGGGGCATCTCCAGGGTGACGTATGATGTGGGGCATCTCCAGGGTGACGTATGACATGGGGCATCTCCAGGGTGACGTATGACGTGGGACATCTCCAGGGTGACATATGATGTGGGACATCTCCAGGGTGACTTATGACGTGGGGGCATCTCCAGGGTAAATATGACGTGGGGCATCTCCAGGGTGACGTATGACATGGGGCATCTCCAGGGTGACGTATGACTTGGGGCATCTCCAGGGTGACGTATGACGTGGGTCATCTCCAGGGTGACGTATGACATGGGTCATCTCCAGGGTGACATATGATGTGGGGCTTCTCTAGGGTGATGTATGACTTGTGGCGTCTCCAGAGTGATGTATGACATGGGGCGTCTCCAGGATGACGTATGACGTGGGTCATCTCCAGGGTGACATATGATGTAGGGCTTCTCTAGGGTGATATATGACTTGTGGCGTCTCCAGAGTGATGTATGACATGGGGCGTCTCCAGGATGGCGTATGACGTGGGTCATCTCCAGGATGACGTATGATGTGGGGCTTCTCCAGGGTGACATATGACGTGGGTTATCTCCAGGGTGATGTATGACGTGGGTCGTCTTCAGGGTGACGTATGATGTGGGTCGTCTCCAGGGTGAATATGCCATGGGGCATCATCCCTGAGCTTCTCTGCTGTGCCCACCTCATGGGACATCTCTTCAGACTTTGGGCCCATTTTCTCAAAGGCTTGGCTTCCTATTATTGAGTCTCAGTACTTCTTTGGATTTGATGTTCACCCGCTGTCAAATGTGGTTCCCAAATATTTTCTCCTTGTGTCTGGATACTTGGAGTCATTTTCAAGACTGGCTCTGGGTTCTCTCAGAACTGTGTTATAGTCTAGGAGTTTTATAGTTCTCGATTTTACAACCAAGCCATTTTGAGTTAATTATATATATATATATATATATATAGAGAGAGAGAGAGAGAGAGGGATATAAATTCTGTGTCTGTATATATATTTTCATATATCCTGTTATTCTACCAATGTTTGATGAAAACCTCTTTTGTAGTTTTGAATTTCCTTTCTTTCCATGAAAAACCTGCCTGACATTAATGAATGGGCTTATTTCAGGGCTCCCTGTTCTGTTCCTCTGATAGATTTGCCCATTATTTCACCAGTGTGAACAGATTCAGATGACAATAGCTTTATAGTAAGTTTTGAAATCTGATCCAACTTTGTTTATCCTTAAACACAAGCACAAGCGCGGGGTGGTTTCTTTTTTTTCTTTTCTGTATAAACTTTAGGATTAGTTTGTCATTTTTCACAAAACAATTTGCCAGTTTTTTGACTGAGCTCATGTTGAATCTACAGATAAAATGGGAAGAACTGACACCATGACTGTTGAGGCCTCTAATATTGGAACTTTTGGGGCCCCCAATAGTATCAGGGTCGTAGGTCCCCTCCGGCCTATGGACAAGAGCCAGGAGCCAATTCGGAAAATTCAAAGCTTTAATGCTCCACACACTCTCACATACTTTTCTCCAACTCAGCTCCCCACTGACTCACACACTCTGCCACGCCATAAATGGTTGGGACATATGATGGAAGCCCAGGAGAAAATAACTTAGAGTTAAATTAACTCACCACTGCACTGCCCCACCATCCTGTTGTGTTTATAGAAGAAACAAATCCCTTAGACTAAACCTATGCAAAAGGCTTATCACTGTCACTGTCTTCCCGTTCATCATCGATTTGCTCGAGCAGGCACCAGTAACATCTCCATATGTCCTGTCTCATGCTAGTAGAGCCCAAGGACACCTGCTTGCTCCAGGAACATAAAGAGCCTCAATCCATTCCATCAGGTCATGGGAATGAGGTCTATAATTGTTACTGGTATTTGGCATATCAAATACGACACGGGTAGCTTGCCAGGCTCTGCCGTTCGGGTAGCATACTCTTGTAGACATCTCTAAATCCAACATATTGATGAACCGCGTGGCCGCATGTGGCTGTGTGAGCCGGGCTGTGATAGGCTGGTCCACTGGGTGGAGTTCTGGGCCGGATTTAAAAAAAGACTGCTGCAGGGTGGATCTCGATGAGCCGGGCTGTTATAGGCTGGTCTGCTGGGTGGAGTTGCTTGTATGTAGCAACCCAGATTCAGTGTCCTGTACCACACATAACCCCCTGAATGGCACCAGGAGAAAAATAATCCGTCATTAGCAATGTAGAAACTCAGGGCTAGCAGGTAGGGTGTGATCCGACACTCTAATCCCTGCTTTTATGATATGAACTTTCTCTCCATTTATTTAGTTTTTAGATTTCGTTATCAAAGTTTTGTGAATTTTGTAACAAGTTTTGGTTTATACCAAAATATTCTTTTATTACTATTAACATAAATGGCAAGTCAATGACTTCAAGTTCCACTGGTTCTCTGCTAGTAACAGAGGCAAGACTTGTGTGTTAGTCTCCTCATCTACAAGCTTGCTGCAATTAGTTACACTGTTTTATAATTCAGTCATTCAGATTGTTTTATGTGAGTATTCTGTCTGTGAATAAGGACACTTAGCACTCCCCTAATTTCCCATCTGTACCTTTCGCTTCTTTTCTGCATCTTATTATTTCTGAGATAATGTTGAGGGAAATTGCTTTGCTCCTAATCTCACAGGAAAAAAGCAAAACATATTTGTTGGATTTTATAGTTATTACTTTTGGTTGTTTCTTGTTGGGGAATCACCAAGTAGTGCTCAGTGATGACTCCCAACTCTGTGCTCGGGAACCATGTGTGCTAGTCATCAAATCCAGGCCTCTAGCATTCAACGTTCAGCCCACTGAGCCACCTCTGAGGCCCAGTATCCTAATCAAGCCGCAGATGGTCCCCTTGGCTCCTAGTGCACCAACAAGGAGGGTGTGTGATGAAGCGTTTCTGGACGCGTTGGAACCTGTGTGAGTTGTCAGAACTTAAATATGCATCAACATACTGGAATGTGAGAAGGTAAAACCTCACAGAGACTAAGAGTAAACACCCAGCTCTCAGTCCTGGCTTCCCAGGACTGTGGCTCTTCAGCTCCTTCCCAGCCGAACATCAGTGTTTCAGTCTTTTTCAAAGATTCCATTCATCAGGAGGCTTAACCCACAGCATCTAATAATCTCGCATGCGATGACCTAGTGGCTCCATGGTGAGATATAACAATTCACAATCATTTCCTTCTAAGGAAACATATTTTTTATCATTTTTAGCAAAATTATTGATAACAAGCAATGTAAGAGAAATGATTGAGGACCTGATATTGGGAGAGGCTTAAGGGGCAGCTGGAAAATTGGAGATATTGGTGCAGGGAAGCTGTGGCGCGCTGGGAATGGTGTTAGAGTGTGGGATGCTTGTGCACGTCTTCATGGACAACTTTGTAAACCATGGTTCTTATCTAAAGTGTAAGGGGAAATTTTATAAATCTAGGCCTTATCTATTTCACGTAAGCTCCACAATATATTAAGATAGAATTGCACAAAAACATCATGTTTATCATGGAATCATTTCCCTTGATTTGGGCTCTCAACTTTGTGGAATAGAAATATTCAAATTATTCCATTGTTTGCATAGTAATAATAATTAAAAAATTGGCAGTGCTCAGGGGCAGCCCCTGGGTCAGGGGCTGGGCTCCTGCAGGGCTGGGGATGGACACAGGCTGCCTGCATGCATAGCGCAAGCTCCCACCAGTGATCTCGGCTCCAGCCTTGACTGTCATTAAGCTACATAGGAGCATTAGTGGTTTTGCTCACTTCATTTCTGATTGTTGGAGCGTGTGGCTCACAGTTTGTTTCTTAGAGTGCCTGGATAGAGGCTTACCGTTTTCCCAATATTTCTAAGAACAGGCTTGACTTTACTCAGATTCTCTATTGATTTCAAGTTTTCTATTTCATTGATTTTTTTCTCTAAATTTTATTTCTTTTCCTTCACACACATTAGATTTAATTTGCTCTTTTTCTGCTTTCCTTGGGTAGAAAGTTTGGTTCCTGATTGGAGAGCCCTCGTTTTGTCTCATAAATGAAATCAACATTACAGATTTTGCATTCTAAGGATTGCCTTTGCTGCAGTTCAAAACATTTTATAAATTTTGTTTTGATTTTCTTCAAAACATTGTTTAATTTCACTTAAGATTTATTACATGCATATTCTATTTAAATTACATTTCTATTTGGATTTTCCAGCTATACACAAGAATTTTATTTCTTGTATCCATATTTTATTTAAATTTAAATTGCATTTCTATTTGGATTTTCCAGTTATGTCTCTGTTACTGATGTCTAGCTGAAACCCCCTTTTCCCTGTGTGTAGACTCCGCATACTTTTCATGTTTTCAGTTATGTTTAGTTTGACTTAATTGGGTTAAGATGTGTTTATTGCCTAGAATGTGGTTGTCTCAATAGTTGTGAGCGCAAGCACAGTGTGCGCTGCTGGCTGGGGCTGCGGCACCTCACAGGCATATTTATTTCCCGTGGATGGGCGCTGGGCCAAGTCCAGCTGTGAGCGGGCTCGTGGAGCTGCTCGTTGCTGTTAAAGCCGTTGAAATCCCCAACTGCATTTCTTTATTTTTGCTATTTCAGAAAAGGCACCTTAGAAATTAGAGAATTGAAAAAAAACCATAAACAACTTTTTCTCTTCCATCCTGAATTAGGGGAGGGTCTTGTGTGACACGGCTGCAGCCCCTCAGTGGGCCACCATAACTGTGGCCCCAAGTGAGTCCTGGCCGTGCCAGGGTTCCCTGTAGGGTGCCAAGGTTTGAACTGGGGTGGGCTGCAACAAGGCAGTGCTTCATTGCTCTCTTCTCTCTCCAGGCAGATGTCCACGGTCCTAAAATTCAGGCCTAGGCGTGTCATGTTGTCCAACTTCCTTGCCTCCATTTGTTTGGGTTCTTTCATCATTTCACTTTGTATTCAACAACGTCATAGTGAGCTTATGTTGAGGCTCAGCCCAGTGGTCATGCGGAGGTGCCCGGATGTGCTTGGCCTGGTCGCCATCACAGTCATGAGTACCAGATCCCTGTCACAGTCCCCAAAACAGTCCTGTGAATCTGGTCCCAGTCACAGTCCCCTAACACAGTCCTGTGTACCTGGTCCTCGTCATAGTTCCCCTAACACAATCCTGTGTACCTGGTCCTCGTCATAGTCCCCTAACACATCCTTGTATGAATTATTTTCTTGTGTTCATAAATTCCAGAGCATACCAGAGCATAGACTCACAGACATGGGGCAGAGCTGCTACTGGCTCTCCCTGTGCCCAGTCGCTCACGAGGCACCCTGGAGGAAAGGCGGGTTCCTAGCCCTGGCCCGCCACCCTTACAGAGCCTTGCAACAAGCCAGGCAAACCCCCACTCCATGAGGCCCTCCATTTTCCACATCCGGACCTCCCCACGTCAGAACTCCACCCAGCAGACCAGCCTATCACAGCCTGGCTCATCGAGATCCACCCTGCAGCAGTCTTTCTTAAATCCAGCCCAGGTACACTGATCCAGAGACTCACAGACATGGGGCAGAGCTGCTACTGGCTCTCTCTGTGCCCAGCCGCTCACGAGGCACTCTGGAGGGAAGGCGGGTTCTAGCCCTGGCCCGTCACCCCTACAGAGCCTCGCAACAAGCCAGACAGACCCCCACTCCATGAGGGCCTCCGTTTTCTATATCCGGACTTCCCCCCCTTGTCAGAACTCCACCCAGCAGACCAGCCTATCACAGCCCAGCTCATTGAGATCCACCCTACAGCAGTCTTTCTTAAATCCGGCCCAGGTACACTGATCCAGAGACTCACAGACATGGGACAGAGCTGCTACTAGCTCTCCCTGTGCCCAGCCGCTCACGAGGCACCCTGGAGGGAAGGTGGATTCTAGCACTGGCCCGCCACCCCTGCAGAGCCTCGCAACAAGCCAGATGAACCCCCACTCCATGAGGGCCTCCTTTTTCCACATCCAGACTTCCCCTCGTCAGAACTCCACCCAGCAGACCAGCCTATCACAGCCTGGCTCACACGCCCGCAAGTGGCTGCCTGTTTCATCAATAAATGCTGGATTTAGAGATGAGTATGCTACCCGCATGGCAGAGCCTGGCAAGCTACCCGTGTCATATTTGATATGCCAAATACCAGTAACAATTATAGACCTCATTCCCATGACCTGATGGAATGGTTTGAGGCTCTTTATGTTCCCGGAGCAAGCAGGTGCCCTTGGGCTCTACTTGCATGAGACAGGACATAAGGAGATGTTACTGGTGCCCGCTCAAGCAAATTGATGATGAACGGAGGACAGTGATACAGTGATACAGTGATACCAGAGCATCCATGCATCCTATAAACCTTAAGAGTAGGAGATTTACTTAAAATTTATTTTAAATAATTCTTAAGGGACTGGCCATGATATGATTTCTCACGGACCCTTTTTGTTAGTGCTCAGAGTCACTGCGCCTCCCTTTCTGCTTGAATGCAGCTCTGCCCTGGCCTCTGGGCTTGTTTGCATCAAGCCCTATGCCTGGATGTCTGAGTGCCTTGCAGTCAAGTGCTGGGAAGGGTCTGTCCAGAGCCACTCATCAGGGCTCTCGACACATCCCCTTCCTCAGAAGTGTTTTGGTCAGCTCAGCTCACACTAGAAGCCAACTCATTTGTATGGTTAGAACATAAGGACTTTAATGATTGGTTTGAATGTATTATTCCAAAGCACACATTCTGAATTACCTTATGCCTGGTTCGAACCCTCTGACCCTATAAACTCTGGTACTGCCATGACTGGTCGCCCCACACCTTCTTTCGGGAAATGGACAGGACTGGAACTGCCCCCTTCCTGTGACCTCCCATCTATCCTGAATTTCTTGGCAACATGCCAGTGGCAATTGCTTGAGTCTCTTACAAAAGGGGAGGTGAGAACACTGTTGTCTCACAAACGGGAGGTGAGAACATTGTTGTCCTCAGTTGGGTGGGGGTGGAGGGCCTTCTCTCTCTGTGACACCCTGCAGGGAAGAAGATGCTGTTTGCCCCACAGATGTGGGAAATTTAAATTCTGACATAATGCTCATCTTCAGAATGAACCTGCAGTGACCGTCTTTATATCAATGCTAAGGAAAGCATCCTGAGGCCCACTGAGGAATTACAAATACCTTTAAAATACTTTTTAATTTACCTATTGCAATTTGGGATAATCAATCAGAACTTAATTTGTTGAAAGCGCGGCTAGTTGTGTCCCCCTGGGTCATTGGACAGAGGGAAGCCCCCCCACTTCACATTATTTCACTTATATCTGTTCAAAGAGTGATTCGCTGTTTTGAAGCCAAACCTACTCAGGAAATTGTAATTTTCCTTGCATGAACAACTCAGCTAAATAAAAACTGACATTTTCAAATAAATAAGTCTAGGCCTATTTTTGGCCTTGGACAGTTCTGAATTTCCATGTCTTCCAGTCACGAGTGTCCATTTTTAAACAGGCTTCTTCTCTGTGATCATCTCCACTTGATAAAAACTGACACTTTAGGACTAAGCCACAGTAAATTTCCTATTTTTAGGCTTTGCACAGTTTCATGTTTGTGTTTCTTATGTAAATCCCTTAACTTTAGATGACTGGAACGGGAGCCTGCCTTGATAGTTGAATAATGGAATAAATGTGGCTGTACCATTGCGGGAAAAGTCTAAAGAATAAATCGTCAGTGTCCAGTGACCTTTTTCATAGCACTGTTCTAAAATCTTACAGAATTACTGCAAACATCCGTGTCAGTTCTGAGTGGGTGAGAACGAGTGGGCAGCAGCTACAGGGATGCCCAGAAGAGCTCAGAGAGGTCAGAGCCTGCAGCTCCGTCTGGCCCCGCGTGGACCCAGCCGTCCCCCTCTGTCACTCTATTTGCTTCTCCCAGCCCCCCTTTCTGCTCTGGGCTGCGCCCTCTGCTTTGACAGCTCTGCATACACAGGGGGTGGGGGAGTTGGTGAGACCCTAGGAGTTTTATTCCCACCCCCAAATAAGGTCTGTGGCATATTGGGGTACTACAGTGAACAAGCCAGTGAGAGCAGCCCAAATATGGGGCTCACAGCTCCCTGGCTGTAACTCACTTTGTACGAGGTGGGGCTGTGACGCCCCAGAGGAAGTGGCCCAGCTCGTGGCTTCTGTCACTGGGGCCTTGGGTCAGCAGGACCCTGCCTTACACCTCTGATTTGGTTCCGTCTGCCTGCTTGGTTTGGGCAGGCTGAGCCCTGAGGACCACTTCACGGTGTCTGGTTTGTGTATCCTGGGTACGAGGCTGATCCCAGTTCCATCCTGAACCAAAGTCTCTGGTGTCCCACCAGGAGTGTTCCCCGAGCAGTGCTG
The DNA here is from genome assembly GCA_021461705.1 of Cryptotis parvus. Taxonomy (NCBI): domain Eukaryota; kingdom Metazoa; phylum Chordata; class Mammalia; order Eulipotyphla; family Soricidae; genus Cryptotis; species Cryptotis parvus. Next base: position 135,099 of record JAJIBD010020966.1, read on the forward strand.
AGTGCTCCCTGCACCCACAAAGGAAAATAAAGCAATTGCTGTATTCATTGTTTTGTTTCCTTTTTTTCTTTTATTAATTTAATTTCATTTTAATTAATATTGTATTATTAATTAATAAAATAATTAATTATTTAGTCCTGGATAATTAATTAATTATCTAGCCCTGATAATTAATTAATTATCTAGCCCCTGGCCCGCCACCCCAGCAGAGCCTTGCAACAAGCCAGGCGACCCCCCCACTCCATGAGGGCCTCCGTTTTCCACATCGGACTTCTCTCTCGTCAGAACTCCACCCAGCAGACCAGCCTATCACAGTCCAGCTCATCGAGATCCACCCTGCTGCAGTCTTTTTTAATCCGGCCCAGGTATGCTGATCCAGAGACAGACATGGGGCAGAGCTGCTACTTGCTCTCCCTGTGCCCAGCCGTTCAAAGGCGCCCAGGAAGGATGGCTGGTTCTAGCCCTGGCCCGCCACCCCAGAAGAGCCTTGCAACAAGCCAGACGACCCCTCACTCCATGAGGGCCTCCGTTTTCCACATCCGGACTTCCCCTTGTCAGAACTCCACCCAGCAGACCAGCCTATCACAGTCAGGCTCGCGTGACCGCTTGCGGCACGCGGTTCATCAATAAATGCTGGACTTAGAGATGACTACTACAGTATGCTACCTTCACAGCAGAGCCTGGCAAGCTACCCGTGTTGTATTTGATATGCCAAATACCAGTAACAATTTGAGACCTCATTCTGGAATGGATTGAGGCTCTTTATGTTCCTGGAGCAAGCAGATGCCCTTGGGCTCTACTAGCATGAGACAGGACATATGGAGATGTTACTGGGGCCCGCTCGAGCAAATCGATGATGAACGGGAAGACAGTGATACAGACAGTGATTTTATTATACTACCATGAGATATACAATCACAAAGATGTTCGTGTTTGGGTATTTGTCATACAGTGTTCCAGCACCCATCCCTCCACCAGTGCCCGCTTCCCACCACCATGTCCTCAATTTCCTCCCCCTCTACCAGCCTGCCTCTATGGCAGGTTCCCTATCTTTTCTCTCTTTCTCCTTCTCTCTCCCTCTCTCTTTATCTCTCTCTCCCCTCTCCTCCTCTTCTCACATATTGTGGATTGCAACACATACATTTAGAGGTTATCACGTGTATCTTCCTGCCCATATTCGATGCTAAGTTCTTGACTGGAATCGTCATTTTGACAACTATTGGCGCACTGTTCCCCTCTCTGTCCTACCCAACATCTGGCTCTCACACGCCTGTGGCACACAGGCCTTGAGATATCTCCCTGCGCCTGTGTGCCATGGGGATCAGGCTGTGTCCAGCTGTGGAGTCTGGACCCTGAGGATGACTGTGGTTGTGTTGTGCAAGGTTTTTCCAGCCTCTGAGAGTCTGTAGGGGGACAGGCAAGAACAAAAGCCTTGCACAGGGTGGGAAACCTGCCCCTTCCAGGGCGCCCGTCAGCCTCGCACAGGGTGGGCATCATTGTTTTGTTTCAATAAACACTTTTCTCCATTATCTACTTGAGTGCCTTTTTTTTTTTTTTTTTTTTGCAAATCTGCCAAATCCAAAATATTCTAGTCAAGGGGCCAGAGCGACAGCCCAGCAGGTAGGGCGTTTGCCTTGCCGCGGCTGGCCCATGCCTGCCCGGGTTCGATCCCCAGCATCCCATATGGTCCCCTAGGCACCACCAGGAGTAAGTCCTGAATGCAGAGCCAGGATAAATTCCTGAACATTGCCGGGTGTGACCCAAAAAGCAAACAAAAAAAAAAATACTCTAGTCAAGAAACAAACGTAACTTAGTGGTGGATGATGCATCATGAGCCGTATGTGCTGAATGGTCACCTGTGGCAGATCGCATGACTCATTTCAGTCCATTAGCCCAGTCTCCTCATGAGTTCACAGTGACCTCCCTAATATTACCCCTTTTTTCTAAATTTGGGTAACAATTTCTAACATGCAATCACCTGTTAATTCCCTTCTAAATGAAGCTAATGAAGAATATTCATGTTTTACAGATGGATGCTAATGATTTCTCTAAGTTATTATAAGCTTAAAAATAGCTTGAATAACTAAATGTATTATTTAATAGCAGCATTAACTGAAAATAAAATAATGAAATTTCTAGTCTAATTAATGACTTTCTGTTGAATGGTATTTTAATTTTTATAAAACATGTTTAAGAATTTCACAAAGAATTAGTTAGGGATACAAATAATTTGTTCCTTTTTAAATAGATTGATCTTATTACATCAAAAATCCCTTGAAGAATGCTTAGACATTAATTAGAAAAATTAGATCTAGACCAAAATAAGTCATTGATCTCCTAGGAGTTTAAGTAGTTTAATATTCTAGAAATAGCTCTGTGTTCTTCCTGGTGTATCACTGGCTTCTCTCTTCACATTCTGCTCTGCACACAAGTAAGATTCCTTTACATTTCAAGTTTTCCTGCTCATGTGCCTGGATTCTTAGCTAGTAATGGCAAGTCTTTATTATAATTTTAATTCTTTTTTTAAAATTTTTTATTTTTACAAAGATATACAATTAAAAAGTTCATATTTGGGTTTTGGTCATACAGTGTTCCAGCACCCATCCCGCCACCAGTGCCCATCTCCCATCACCATTCTTATAACAAATCTTGGGAGGCTGAGCTTTGTTTTCTAGAGGTCTTTATGCTCATCTCCTGATTGATCACAGTTTTGAGAATGTAGGTGATCTTATATACAAGTAGGCATTCCACACAGTTACTTTCTGGAACAAATTTGAAAGGCAAGCAATTTAAAAATCTAGACCCTCTAATACATGTTTGTCTTATTAGTTATTAGAGGATGCAGGGGGTACAATGTTGCATTTATGTTTCTCCACAACATCTAAAAATGACACATTATATTAGCATGCTTTAAAGTCCAACAATATCATTTCTAAGTTGGGAATGTCTGCAACCTCCCCCACAGGTGTGTGTGTGTGTGTGTGTGTGTGTGTGTGTGTGTGTGTGTGTGTGTGATCCTTGCGTCTCCATGGACCCAATCAGCCCCAAGGAACAGCCGGAACTTCCATCAACGGGAACTGAGGCAAACTGCCTTGGACCCCTTGGGCCCTGCACTTCCGGGAACGTCTGCAACCTCCCCCACAGGTGTGTGTGTAATCCTTGCGTCTCTGCAGACCCAATCAGCCCCAGGGAACAGGCCAGAACCCTACACCCACATCCCCAAACTCAAAACCGCTAGTGCGTCCTCGCAAACCTCTTATTATCTATCTGGCATGAGGTACCAGTGAACCTTTGTTCCTACACTCCTTACCACCCACCCAAACTCTGCAAACAGCCCAGACATCTACTAACTGTACTATCTAGTCACCCAAGAACTCACATTTGCAGCCTACAATAGTCATAATGGTAAAGCAACGCAAAATTCCATCAAGCTCAGTGAGTGAAGTCACTAGTCCAGATGAACCAAGCAATACCGATGAGTTGTATAACCTCTCAGATAAGAAATTTCGGAAAGAATTGTTAAGGATGCATAAAGAACTCAAAGAAGCAATGGAATGCAAAATCAATAAAATACAAGAGGACATGATAGAAGAAGTGAGGAAAATGCAAATGGAAATGACAGATATTAAAAATGAGGTAAATGAAATGAAACACAGTGGAAGTTCACCATAGCAGAATAATAGCTACTGAAGAAAGAATTAGTGATCTCGAAGATAAGTTCCAAAGATTCTTTACACAACACCAGAAGATGGAAAAAAAGACTCACAATTACCGAACAGACAACAAGAGATAATCAGGGTGAAGCCAGAAGAAACAACATACAAATCATTGGGGTCCCAGAAGGGCAAGAAGAAAACCCTGATGAAGAAGAAACTGTCAAAGCCATAATTGCTGAAAAGTTCCCAGAACTAAAGAACACTTGCCTCAAGATCCAGGAGGCCCGTAGGATACCAGCTAAAAAGAAACCCCAACAAGGATATTCCAAGACACATCTTAATTAGAATGACAAAAACTATAGATAGAGATAGAATACTGAAAGCAGCAAGATCAAAGAAGGAAATTACATACAAAAGAACATCCCTAAGATTTATAGCAGACTTCTCTGATGAAACACTCTGAGCCCGAAAACAATGGTGGGATATTGTGAAAAGGCTCAATGAACTGCAGGCCTCACCAAGAATTCTGTACCTGGCCAGACTCACATTCAGATATGAAGGAAATATACACAACTTCATGGATAAGCAACAAATCAGGAACTTCATGGACTCAAAACCAACTTTAAAAGAAGGACTGAAGGGTCTACTATAATATGACCAAACCAACCAAAAAGCACAACAAACACAAACAGAAAGATGGCACAAAATAAAATGACAATAATCTCTCTCAATGTCAGTGGTATAAATGCACCAATTAAGAGACAGAGTGACAAAATGGATTAAAAAAATTGAACCCAACATTCTGCTGTCTACAAGAAACACATCTGAATAATCAGAACAAACACAGACTCAAAGTCAAAGGTTGGAAGACCATTCTCCACGCAAACAACTCCTCCAAAAAGGCTGGTGTGGCCATACTAGTATCAGATAATATAGACTTCAGGCTGAAAAAGGTTAGAAGGGACAAAGAAGGCCATTTCTTATTAAGGGGTATGTATACCAGGAAGAAATTACACTACTGAACATATATGCACCCAAGGAGGGGCCAGCAAAATACATAAAACAACTGCTAAGAGACCTCAAAGAAGACATTAACAGTAACACAATAATAGTTGGAGACTTCAACACTGCTCTATCAATGATGGATAGATTAACAAGACTGAAATTCACCAAGGAAATATTGGCCCTGAAGGAAGAAATGGAAGAAAGAGAGCTGGTTGATATATACAGGGCTTTTCATGCCAAAAAAGCTGAATACACATTTTTCTCTAGTGCACATGGAACATTCACCAAGATAGACCACATGCTGAGCCACAAAGCATACCTCAATAAAATAAAAAAAGATAGAAATTGTGTCAACTATCTTTTCAGACCATGATGCACTGAAAATGGAAGTTAACCGTACACAGAAACGGGAGTCAAACCAAACACCTGGAAACTGAACAGCTCACTGCTGAACAACAAATAGGTCATAGAAGAAATCAAACAGGAAATCCAAAGATTTCTGGAAACAAATGAAAATGAAGACACCAACTACAAGAACTTGTGGGACACGGCAAAAGCCGTGTTAAGAGGGAAGTTTATAGCTCTGCAAACATTCATCAGGAAACAAGAAAGGGCCCACATAAATAACCTGACTACAGAGCTGAAGACATTAGAAAAAGACCAACAAAAGGAGCCCAACCCAGGCAGAAAAAAAGGAAATAATAAAACTTAGAGAGGAAATCAATGAGTTGGAAACCAAAAAAAAAAAAAAAAAATCCAAAAGATTAATGAAACCAAGAGCTGGTTCTTTGAAAAAATAAACAAGATTGACAAACCATTGGCAAGACTTGTAAGGACAGGGAAAGAGAAACCCCAAATAAACAGAATCAGAAATAAAAATGGTGACATCACAACAGAAACCACAGAAATCCAAAAGATCATCAGAGATTACTTTGAGAGCCTGTATGCCGTGAAACACAAGAATCTAGAAGAAATGGATAAATTCCTGAAGTCCTATAACCTCCCACGGCTGAAACAAGAAGACCTGCAATACCTGAATAAGCCTATCACCATCGAGGAAATTGAAACAGTAATTAAAAGTCTGCCCAAACACAAAAGCCCAGGTCCAGATGGATTCACTAGTGAACTCTACCAAACCTTTAAGGAGGACCTACTGCCAGTCCTTTTTAAGCTCTTCCAGGAAATTGAAGAAACAAAAACACTCCCAAACAGCTTCCACGAGGCACATATCACCCTGATACCCAAAGCAGGGAGAGACAACACAAAGAAAGAAAACTACAGACCAATATCCCTGATGAACATGGATGCTAAGATCTTCAACAAAATACTAGCAAACAGAATCCAAAGACTCATCAAGAAGATTATACATCATGACCAAGTAGGATTCATCCCTGGAATGCAAGGATGGTTCAACATTAGCAAGTCAATCAACATAATCCATCATATCAATAAGAAAAAAAAAAACCATATGATCCTATCAATAGATGCAGAGAAAGCATTTGACAAGATCCAGCACCCGTTCATGATTAAAACCCTCCAGAAAATGGGAATTGAAGGGACTTTCCTCAAGATAGTTACAGCCATCTACCAAAAGCCCACAGCGAGCATCATTCTAAATGGGGAAAAATTGAAAGCCTTCCCCCTGAGATCAGGGACAAGACAAGGTTGCCCACTCTCACCTCTTTTATTCAATATAGTACTGGAAGTACTTGCCATAGCAATCAGAGAAGAAAAAGGACATCAAGGGCATCCAGATAGGCAAGGAAGAAGTCAAGCTATCATTATTCGCAGATGACATGATATTATACCTAGAGAACCCTAAACTCTCTACCAAAAAAACTCCTAGAAACAATAGACACATATAGTAGAGTGGCAGGACACAAAATCAACACCCAAAAGTTGGTGGCTTTCCTATATACAAATAACAAAAGAGAAGAAAGGGATATTAAGGAAATGATTCCATTCACACTTGTGCCACAGAAAATCAAATACCTAGGAATCAACTTAACCACGTATGTAAAGGACTTTCTGTACAAAGAAAACTACAAGACACTGCTCCAAGAGATAAAAGAGGACACAAGGAAATGGAAACATATTCCCTGCTCATGGATGGGGAGAATCAACATTGTCAAAATGGTAACACTCCCTAGAGCTCTGTACAGATTCAATGCAGTCCCTATAAGGATGCCCATGACATTCTTCAAAGAAATTGACCAAACGCTCCTGAAATTTGTATGGAACAATAAACCCCCAAGGATAGCTAAAGCAATCCTCGGGAAAAAGAAGATGGGAGGCATCACCTTTCCCAACTTCAAACTGTACTACAAGGCAGTAGTAATTAAAACAGTGTGGTATTGGAATAAAAACAGACCTGTGGACCTATGGAATAGAATTGAGTATCCTGACACCCAACCTCAAACACATGATCATTTAATCTTTGACAAAGGTGCAAAGAGTCCAAAATGGAGTAAGGAAAGCCTCTTCAACAAGTGGTCTTGGGAAAACTGGGCAGCGACATGTAAAAAAATGAATTTGGACCTGCATCTAACACCATGCACAAAAATCAGATCAAAATGGATTAAAGATCTCAATATCAGACTTGAATCCATAAAGTACATTGAAGAAAATATAGGAAAAACCCTCCACGACATTGAAGCTAAAGGCATCTTCAAAGGTGAAACATCACTAACAAAGCAACTAGAAGAAAAGATAAACATATGGGACTACATGAAACTAAAAAACTTCTGCACCTCAAAAGAAACAGTGACTAAGATACAAAGGCAGTCCACAGAATGGGAAAGAATATTCACCCAATACCCATCTGATAAGGGGTTAATATCCAGGATATATCAGGCACTGGTAGAACTTTACAAGAAGAAAACAAACAACCCCATCAAAAAATGGGGGAGAAGAAATGCATAGAAACGTCAACAAGGAAGAAATTCGAATGGCCAAAAAACATATGAAAAAATGCTCATCATCACTAATCATCAGAGAGATGCAAATCAAAACAACAACGAGATATCATTTTATACCACAGAGACTGGCACATATTCAAAAGAGCAAGAACAACAAGTGCTGGCATGGATGTGGGGGAAAAGGGGACACTCATCCATTGTTGGTGGGAATGCCGGCTGGTACAGCCTTTCTGGAAAACAATATGGACATTCCTCCAAAGACTAGATCTTGAACTCCCATTTGACCCAGCCATGCCACTCCTGGGAAGCCAAAAATACACAGTGGAAACACCATCCCTACTTTTATGTTCATAGCAGCATTATTCACAATAGCCAGAATCTGGAAACAACCAGAGTGCCTGAGAATCGATGACTGGATAAAGAAGCTTTGATACATCTACACAATGGAATACTATGCAGCTGTTAGGAAAAATGAAGTTATAAAATTTGCCTATAAATGGATGGACATGGAGAAGATTATGTTGAGTGAAATTAGCCAGAAGGAGAGAGACAGATACAGAATGACTGCATTTATTTGCATGGCATAGATATATATGTGCATATTGTGATGCCAATACCCAAGGTCAAGTGAAACATGACCTTGTATCAGGAGGTCTTGTCAAGGGTGGAAATTGTCGCAAACATGTGGGAGTCAGAGGCTGGGTAGGACAGAGAATGGAACAGTGTGCTGACAATTGTCGAGGGTACTAATGCCAACCTAGAACTGAGCATTAAATACAGGCAAAAGGATACACATGACTACCCTTTAATGTATGTTCTGTAGTCCATAGTCTGGAGGGGAAGGAAGGGAGAGAGAGAGAGAGAAAGGGAAAGAAATGGGGAACCTGCCATGGAGGCGGGCTGGGGGAGGGGGAGGGAACTGGGTAGTTGGTGGTGGGAGATGGGCACTGGTGGAGGGATGGGTGCTGGAACACTGTATGACCAAAACCCAGGTATGAACTTTTTAATTGTGTATCTTTGTGATTGTGTATCTCATGGTGGTATAATAAAATACTTAAAAAATAAAATAAAAATAAATAAATAAAGATAAAAAATAAAATATTACGTTGATGGTTTGGGGGAGAAAATTTAATAAGAAAACCCTTTTTATTTCAGATACTTGTTTGTAAACTTTTGTGCTTTTTAGTTTTGCACAGAAGGTCCTGAGAAGTTTCACTGGTAAATTGTTGGAGGACACACCCAGTGAGCTCTGGGTCTCTGTAAGCCCAGAGCATTCACATTTGCTAAGAGCCATTTGTATTTTGCCTTGAAGCTCTCATACAAATCACAGTCGGAGATTGGGGGGCAGGATTGGAAAAGACAGTTTGATTTTATAACTCTTTGAATGACAGAATAGTCTTGCCATGAATTCTATGTTAGATGGTCAAAGTAGTTCCTCTCATAGCTCCCACAGTCCTCTCTGCTGGACTGGACATATGCCGGGTTGGCCCTGGCTACGTTGGGTCCAACTTTAAGTAAACAGCCCTGCTAGGTCAAAGAGCCTTGCTAGTCTGTTTCCTGGCAAGAGAACACGACTCAGCAACACTAAAGGCAAAGTGTGTAATGTTGTCTGAAACAGATATGGACCTTGTGGAGGTTAGAGATATATCTGACAGCACTAGATTCATGGTATAAAATAAGTGCTATTCCCCATGGATTAAATCCCAAGTTGCATTGGTCTCAGGTATAGTCACCATCTCTACAACTGTTCAGTGCAGGAGCCTAAAAGGCAGAGATTCGTCTCTGGCAAATTAGCATTTGTAAGGCCTGGGCTAGGTGCATGCATGGGGATCTGCATGAGAAACCTGGCTTCTGTCCCTGGATAGTCCAGCCCACGAAGAGCTGGCTTGAAGCCCTTGGAGGGTTTGGGGGGGGTGTGTGAAAGGTTCTGGGAAGAAGAAGATAGCGTCTATTCTGATGGAGGATCTCAGCCTGGGCATGTGGTCAGAAGTTTGGTCAGAAGCTAGAGGTTTGGGAGTTTCCCCATCTTGAATTGCATTAGCAGAATTTGTTCAATTATTGGTGATAAGTAAAAGTGTTTGGAACTTTGCTGAGCTCGTGAATCTTGTCTATCTGCTGCCAGCTTGGAGTAAAGGAAACCTGCTCCCCTCCTTATTGTTGTGGACCCCACACGTCCCCGAGAGTAAATTATGTAATTTATAGTGTTTAATAGGAATCTAAGGTGGGTCCATTTTATTTATTTATTTATTTTTTTGCTTTTTGGATCACGCCTGGCAATGTTCAGGGGTTACTCCTGGCTCTTCACTCAGAAATTACTCTTGGCAGTGCTCAGGGGACCATATGGGATGCCGGAGATCAAACCCGGGTCAGCTACGTACAAGGCAAACGCCCTCCCCTCAGGTGGGTCCATTTTAGAAGTAGGTGGTACTAACTTTCAGAGACTGAAGCTCTCCGAGGAGTGTGTCTGATGGCCTTGTACTGGGAGGTGGAAAGCTGGCCTTGTCTCCGACTTTTCACCAAGGTTCTTTGCAGTCATGGGGGAAGCTATGAGTAAATACTCCATTGCCTTGATTCCGATTGTGTCATAGCTTCTAGCTCCAGACACCACAACAATTCTTGCGATTGAAGCTGAGAGGGCCCCTGGCAAAGCTCTCTGGAAATGTAACCCCCTTAAGAGCTCCCTCTACATGGTGTTTTTTTCTTGTATTATTTTTTTGTTGTTTCAGAACTTTGAGTAATTTACCATCATTTTTCTCCAGTGAAGACTTTCATTTTTCAATTAGGGAGAAATTCTGCAGCATAAGAGTGCTTGGGGAGACTATGAAAGCTCTGAACGTGCGGAGAAGGTTAGAGCCCGTCCTTTCAGCAGGGACAAGCGGCCCCATCAAAGTGAGAAATAGCATCGGAGGGAGAACAAGTGAGCAGCGTTTGTGGGTTTAGCCTCTTGCTGCTCTGAGCAATTGTGTCTGTGTTTAGAGCGGTGGCATGGCAGTTGGCCACTCCTGGTGGTGCTCAGGGCTGACTCCTAGCTCTACACTCCAGAATCACTCCTAGTGGGCTCAGGGGTTACTGGGAATCGAACCCAGGTTGGTTGGGCTGCATACAAGGTAACTTCTTACCCTGTGGACTATCACCCTGGCCCCTTTTGTCTAAATATTGTGCTATGCGGAGAGTCATAGAAGTAGTTATTATTCAATCCACTAGATTCTATTTAGTGTATTTTTAGAAGTGTTCACATACATTACTCAGATATATTTTAGAATCCTTTTTAAATCTTTGTCAGAATCTTAAGAAAACCAGGGTTATTTCACTTTATTAACAAAAAAGAAATAAGGTTGTTGTATTTTTTTTTTTACAAATCTGACACTTACAATAAACTAGGGAAAATATTGATCAATTTTTAAGATACCAAGGAGTGTGAAAATCCAGGTCTGTGGGTATTTTGAGGAAATGAAGATTTACTTCTTAACCCAAAAGATTGAGTGCAAGGTGTGACATCCAGTACAAGCCGTATAAATAGTCAAGAAGGATATTGACTATTCCCATAAGAGAAGGCAGCAGAGCTCGCTAGGCCGTCCGCACCCTCCAGCACCTCCGTCCTGTCGCATCAGCTGCACCCTTCCCCTCCGGGCCCCTCTGCGGCCTCGCCTGATGGCCTGCGTTTCAGGGGTCATTGTCCTTACAGACTGCCCCCTGCTCTTGGTTCTTCATCCCCATCTACAAGTAAGGTCCGTCATTTGTCTATTTTTTTTGTGGTGGCCATGGGTGAAACTTGACAAGGTAAACATTTCAGTTGTTACTTTTAAACGCATTTGGAATCCAAAGTTAAAACTTAGTCTTAAAAACATTCAGAGTATAAATTTTGGTTTTATTTTTTGGGTTACACTGGTGGTGCTCAGGGCTTACTTCTAGCTCTGTGTCCAGGGAGCACTTTTGACAGCTCTTGGGGTCCATAGGCAGAGCCTTACTTGCTCTCCGAGCTCTCTGACCCTCGGGTGGAAGGTTTGGATTCTAGAATTACTTTTCAAAGCATACTGAAATTCTCTGGTGAAGACTGAAGATGTCTTGCCTGGCATGGAATGAGTCGATCACAGTTATTTCAATGGTTTGTCTGTTATTTTCCAGTCTGTGTGTCTGCCATCATTTCATTTGTCATTCTGTCTGCTCTGACCTCTTTCCTGGTGCATAGGCCAGACCTACCCCACCCTCCACTGTGCTTGCTGCAATCCCATCTCACAAGCTAGCAGGGAATTTGCATTTTGGAAGGTGATTTAGACTAAAAATATGATTGATAAATTTTAAACAAGTCACTCCCGCTGGTGAGGATGGAAATTGTTTTCATTTTCACCTCCTTACATAGAGCTTCTTTCACCTGGCTCTTTGAAGGAAATGTTTATTTTCATTTTCTGATTATTTTTTCTATGTAAGTGGGGCCTGAACCAAGGCACATCCACCAGGTTCTTCAGATTGAGATTTTACTTTATTTTTAAATCTCCAATATTCTTTGTAGATTTCACCACTTAAAAAATTCTCCCTGCAAGAGAAGTAACATGTGTTCCCTACCCTGTCCTGTGTATGGTCTCGTGATTCACTCTGTGCCCCCCATCCTCTGGATTCTGGGCACTGTTTGGAAGACTTTCCCTCCCAGGACTTTCCCTCCCAGGCCGCGTTCGCTGTCGCTCTCTTTGCTGCATGTTGCTCAGATGCCAAGCCAGTGGCTTCTGCTCCTGATGGTACACAGATCATTCACAAGCGAAGAGCGAAGCACTCCCCAAGTGCATCTCTAAGTGCAGTGAGAACCCCCGCTGAAGGGCTGGAGGAGTTCGGCTGAGGGACCCTTACAGAGCCAGGAATGAAGTTCTGGCTTCAGGAAACTTGGCTGATTACCTGAGGAGCCCAGAGCCCTCAGGCTACAAGGCGCCTTCCCTGGACTCATTTCTCACAGATGACATCTTTCAGTGGCAGGCGGCGACTCCCCCAGGACTCCTGGCTAGTCCCGGAAAGCTTTTCTGCCATGCTCAGGTGGAACCCAGAGACACAGACAGGGGCAGTAATAAGGCAGCGCCGGGTCTCCCCCTGCAAACCTTGCTTCAGCCCGCAGCCCGATATTGATGACAAATGGCATTGTTCTCATGTCTCTACTAATTTTCCCTGGAAATGTATTGATTTTCCAAGAAGGGAATTGTGTTTGTGTCCAGTTGGTAAATCATTACTGCGCCTGTCTAAAGTTCATCAAAGTCAGTGGTTGTTGGGTCTATATTGATGTTTCAGAAATCAGGAAGTTTTATTTACCCTTTTGGGACTTTTGATCATTTTCTCTTTTGGAATAGCTTTGCTTGAAATTACATAGAAATGTTGCGATGACCTAACACTGCTTTGGAAAAAAAAAATTCATCATGTGTGTCTCATATAGTCTATAAATCCATATCTGTGCAAATTGTCTGGAATTTTTCTGCACAGATGACATTTGGGCTGGTAATTGTTAGAGCAGTAATAGGAAACTAAAGCACATGGATTAGATCCATAACTGCCATCCTCAGAACTGTTTCTATGTGTTGTGTCTTTACAGTTTGATGTCGTAAAGTTTTTAAATATATGTAATTCCATTTCCTCTCTCATTTTTGATGACATGTATATGTATGAAATGTTGTACACACATGCATGTACATCGAGAGAGCTTACAATACAGATGAAACTATTCTGAGAAGGCCTTGAAGTGATGCTAGGAGGTAGCTGCCTTGTACTAATTCTGCCTCCATTTCTCCATTCATAACCTTGCTGCCTGCATTTTTTATCCACTTAATTCATTGTTAGAAACACCATTTTCATCAGGAATTATTTGGATCCATTATATTTTTTAATGAATTTTATGTTTTCACTTTGGGGCCACACCTAGCAGCTCTGTGCTCAGGGGTCACTGGCAGAATCTAAGGACCCCAGCGAGCATCAGGTGCCTAGCGCATGTCAGCCTGGTGCGAGGCAGGCGCCCTCCCCCACTGTCTGACCCTCCTTCCAAGGGCTAAGCACATTTTTCCGTAAGTTTACTTGTCAGTCTTCCTCTCTCAGCACTTTATTTGTTCTACTCTCAGTCATTACCCCTGTCCTGACGAGCTCTGCTAGTTTGCTCAGGGGGAGTGTGAAAAGGACACTGTCTAGACTTCGTTTGTCTGAGAAAGTCTTAGTTTGTCCCTTTGAAGGGTGGTTGGGAGCTGGAGGCCCGGGTAGGGTCACTGGCAGAGCATGACCCTGGGAGCACCCCTAGAGCTCCCCCGTCCTCTTGAGCACCACCCGATGTGACTCCCCAGAAATCCACAAAGAAGTGAAGAGATGCTGATTGTGGCTGAGGAGTTCCAGTGTCTCTTCCCCTCTCTCCTCCCTCCCTCCTCTTTCTCACTGAGGAGTTCCAGTGTCTCTTCCCAGGCTTCCCCTCTCCCTCCTCTTTCTGCTCACAGTATTTCCTCCCTCAATTATCGCTGACCAGGTGCTGGTGGGAAGATGGGGGCAAAGGACCTTCTTCCCTTTGTTCTCCTTGCCTGGTTGCCAATCAAGACCTTCCATTGACTTTGGCTTTCTGCCAAAGGTGCTTCGAGGTGTAGGTATTTTTGTCTTTCCGATGCCCTGAGCTGGTGTGTGGCTCCTTCAGGATAGCTCCTAGCCTGATTCTTCCTCCCTCCTCCTCCTCCTCCCAATGTGCCATTTTCTTCTGGCGGTGCTTTCCGAGGGCCCCCTCTGCCTTCTACTCTCTGTCCTCCATTCCTACCTTCCACGTGTGCGCCTCATGCTGGCGGCTCCTTCCTTGGCTGCCCCAGAAAGGACTCTCACATCTGTGTTAGTGCCCTGATTTTCTAGGTTGCTTTGGAGCCATTCGTAGAGTCTGTTTCTGCGATGGGCCTGGTGTTCCCCGCCTGTATCTATTAGCTTCTTAATGCATCATCAGGACTAAATTCCGGCCTGATCATTTTGAACATCTGTTATATCCCAGTTGGCTTCGATATTTGCATCCCGTCTCCAGATGGTGCTTTCCTAACTAACCACTGTAGGCAGTGGACAGGGTTCGTCTTCTTCTTACCCTTGTTTTGTTTTTTGGGTCACACCCAGCAGAGATCAGAGATCACTCCTGGCTCTGACTCAGAACTCACCCCCAAGCTCAGTGGACCATCTGGGGTGCCGGGGCTGGAACCCAGGTCAGCCAAGTGCAAGGCAAGCATCCTACCTGCTGTATTGTTCAAGGATAGAATTCTTAATTTTAGTGAAAAAGTCTTGTAAAAAATGATATCAAATGATGCATTTTTAACGGAAGACCAGTACTCTGGTTTAGCAATGCAATAGCGTATGTGTGCTTTAATAGTAAATTCCTCTTTGTCAACAGTTCTAGAAAATAAATAGCAATCAGTGTGTATGTTTAATTTCAGCTGATATTATTTTAGAAGCATTTTTTACATTTGAATTATAGTTACCTGATATTCGTGTAATACGCTTTCTATTGTGAAGAAAGATTTCATTTGGCAGAATATAAGGTTTGTCTGCCTGTGGACACTGAGTTCGTTGTGCAACTAAGTCAAACAGTTTAAATTCATGTTCTGTTTTTAATTTTTGTTGGGATGACACCGGTCTTCGAGAGAGATCGTTGACTTAGGCACACTCTGCTCCATAGAACATCCACCAGAGGTGCAATATTAAGTCTGTGTTTTAGAGTATTTCTTATTTAACACATCTGGTGCTATCCAAAAAATATTTGCTTAAAATAGTGTATCTTATTCCTGTTCAAAATACTGATGCCACTAGAATAACACTTAAATTATATATAATTAATATGAATAAATAAGTGCTTTGTAAATATACAGTAACTCTCTTTATGCTTGTATAGTTTTTCAAGACAAAAACTGAGTTTCAAAGAAATTATTAGCTAAAATATTACCTGAATTTTTAGTTCTAAGATAAAGTAACTTAAAATCTTTAAAGAACAAATGTCCAGCTTAACAAGGCTTCTCGGCATACAGTAATTAATATTCTACTTTTAGGACTGAAGTGTTCAGAAGAAGGCAGAAAAATAGAACCAAGAGAATTTAGCTTTAAAATATTTTCCAAAGGATCATAAACACATAATAAATAGTTTAAAACTTTCAATGTGTACTTCTAAGAGACACAATTAAAAGCATCCAAAAAGAAAAGCTAATGGGAAAAATCAGATAAATGTTGTATTAAGGATAGTCTGGACGTAATTTATAACTTAGATGGAATTTTTGAGAAATAAGATCAATGTTCATACATTTTACAGCTATTAAGTTATTGTCAAGCTATTTAAATATGCAAGAAAGTAAAACTAGCTTTCCAAACGAAATTGACGGGAATGTATCATGACAAGTTTCATTTCTCTAATGTTAAAATCTTATACTGATTTAAGTTAACCTCTTGGTAGTTAAAATATTTTAAGTAAATTAAGCAAAAATATTTATAAATTAAAATATTACCAATTATGTTATTATCTACAGTTAATATTCCAGTGTCATTCCATTTCATCTTAATATTAACATAATAGCATCTTACCATATTTTAATATAATCTTCTCATCATTAGATCTAAAAATGCTTTCTGATTTGATAAACTTACAGTTTTATTTTTTTAAATTAAAATTGTTTTCTCTTGGAAAGAAATGTGTTGTCATAAATTATTAACTTTTAGATTCATTTGCAAACACATTTTTATTCCTAGTATGAGCTGAAACAATTGCCTCTGAAATCTTTCTCTCTGTTCTCACGGAGAAGTGGTCATTCTGAGGTGTCCGAAGTGTCCTCACAGGAGAAGTCCAGGCAGACCAAAGAGCTCTGGGTCTGAAGCTCAGAGTCACAACTCTAGGTCCATCATTGCTCCTGGATTCAGCGACATTTGTCTTGGTGTCCTGGGACCTGACCAAGAAAGAACCTCGGGAGCCTGTAGGGAACAGCGGCAGGGCTCCGGCTCTGCAGATGTGACTGTGCCGAGGTGAAGGATGAGCTGGTGTGTTTCTGGGCGAAGAGGCGCCTCGCGGTATTCCCAGCGAGGCTGAGAAGAGAAGCAGAAGCGAAGGTGCGCATGGGGTAGGCGCTCCAAGTCAGCTGAAGAGCTGCACAACTCAGCCAAAAGCTGGGTCCTTGAGACAGTGCGTGAAAGGCGGTGCTCTGGGCTGCCTCCTGGCTCAGTGCTCCGGGGAGCCCTCTTGGAAGGGCTCAGGGGACCATGTGTGTGCTGGGACAGAACCTGGCTGGGCTGCATGCAAGGGACTCTTTCTCCCACTGGACTGTTTCTCCATCTCCACCTCCCGATTATTATTTAATGTCACAGTGAGAAAAGTCCTGTATGAAATACCTGCAGGAAAGGTCATACCTAACAGATACTTTTTATGGGCTCAGGTATACACAGGTACCAATTTTTTCCTGATTACATCTAAAATTCTGAAAATTGCAGTTAGCTCAAATCCTAAGCAGTGTCTTGAAGTGTCAACAGGAACAAAAACCAAGGCTGACTTCTTGCCTTGAATTATAGTAATATAAATCTAGTAATGACGGACTCAGCGTCGGTTACTAAAGCATGCTATAAATGCAAATATGCTCTGGATGGGTGACCTTGAGATGAGTCTCCCAAGTGGGAACTTATTTGAGTGATTAGAAACAAGGCTAGAAATGGCCAACTTTGCCCACACCGTGGAGTGCCAGTGACCCTCTTCTGCGCCATTACAGCTCCCCTCTTCAGGGGCGACCAATATCTAGTTTCTAGAAAAGTCGCATCGTTTGGTGTGTTGTAAGTCATATCAACAGAACCTATGGTGCGTGGCCTCACAGAACAGAGCCATATACTATGTGTGACGTTCACATTGCGTGGAATTGTAGCTTTTAAATTCTCACTGCTGAGTGTATGTCATGAAAATATGTCCCAATTTTAATATCTGGTCTAGTGATAGGGGCAGTAATTGTTTCTCTCTGAATGTTCCGATGATGATGTCTGAGGCTTCTCAGCACATCTCCCACACATGCCTTGGCCAAGATGCCTCAGAACTTGAAAGAATGTGATCATTCTCCACTGGGTCCCCAAACTCCTCTGAATAAGCCATTCTGCTTCCCTCCCATTGCCGTGTCCATGCAAGGGCCTTGTTCACCCATGCCTGGTCTGTTCTGCTTCATGGGAGTGTTTGTCTGGAGACTGGCAGAGGCAGAGCCCGGGCCTGGGGAATTTCATACCAGAGTTTCACCCGAGGCTGATTTTGATAAGGAAATTTTGGACACTAAACTGATGCTGTAACAAGCTGAGACTTAATCTTGGAAAGGACTCAAACATACTCGCACTTATTAATATGGGATGTGTAGATGTAGAGGATTCCAGTATTCTAAAGCCCCTCCAGTATTCTAAAGCCCCTCCAGTATTCTAAAGCCCTCCAGTATTCTAAAGCCCCTCCAGTATTCGAAAACTCCCACTCTAATGTTCTAAAGCTCCCCCTTATCCAATATTCTTGTCTGTTGGTTATTCAGTGAAGCAAGAATATGGCTTCAGTCATAATGAACATCTTTCACATGTAGTTAGTCAGGATCTGTTGGCATATGTGCTTTGGTAGCTGTGTTTTCATTTTAAAAGCAGAGGGAATCTTCTCTAGCTGGTTACAGGAAAACTCAGAGAGGCTGACTCAGCTAGCATGGATGAAAATGGCCCGTACATTGTTGTAATTGCTGATTGCAAGAGCAGTCTCAGAGTGGAGGCGGGAAGAGCTTCATCTCTAAGGATCAGAGGGAAACATCAATCTCAAAGGAAATAATCTGCCAACCATCAGGACATAAGAGGGCCTGGGTCTCTGGCGGCTTTTGTGGAATCAGCTGTCAGGCCTGAGCCTCAGTGTACTTTAAGAGGCCCCTGGTCTCTGGCGAGTTTTTTGGAACCAGCTGTTGGGCCTGAGTCACTCACCCAAATCATTCGTATGCAGGTTCTGATTGTGTTTGCAGCAACTAAAATGCCATTTCATGAAGGAATTAAAATATATCCCTGTGCAATGTCAAGGATCCTTGAACTTCCAAAACAAACTTGAAAATAACAATAAAAGGAAAAGAACAAAGTTAGAAATCTCACATCTCTTGCTTTTAAAATATTTTATAAGGCTGAAGTGTTCAAAACAGCACTCCACTAGCCTATATAGACGTGAACAATGGGATGGAAGAGACAGCTCCCGGAAGACCTGGAACCATGGACGAGGACCTTCGGCAGGGCTTGACGAGACCAGAAAACGGGAAAGGGCCTTTTCACACAGCTATGGGAAAACCGCATCCTTGTGTGTGTACACATATACATGCGACTGTTTCATAACTTAAATATTATTTAGAATGCATGTATGGTCCTTTTAAATAAGGCTTTCAATGTGTCCACTCTTCTTTCCTAAGAATGAGTGAATGAATGAGACCAGTTCATTAGCCCTTCATAGTGTCCCGTTCTGGTATCCTCAGACTGGGGTGAGTGTCCCATTCGGCATGGATATTACAATACCCCGAGGCTTTTCTGATGGGTGGCTGGGGGCAGCGTGGGCATACTTCCCGGAATTCGGTGAGGAAAGACCAGAGCTGCTGCAGTGTTTCAGAAGGTCAGACCAGAGGCCCAGTGAGCGCTTAGAGGCTCTGTCGGTGAATCATTGTAGGGCTTGGAAACTCCAAACAGACGTGAGTTTGAGATCATTGCAAGTTTTGAATCTATGCATTAATGACATGCGAATTGGGTTTGTGTGATAAATTCTGTTTTTTGGTGGGGTTGACACCGGGCGATGCTCAGGGATTACTCCTGGCTCTCCACACAGAAATCACTTTTGGCGGTGCTTGGGCGGGGCAGAGTGGGATGCCGGGGACTGAAGCTGGCCTGTCCTGCCGCTGCTGGACCATCTCTCTGGCCCCGCAAATGATAACTTCTTAAGGAACAGTGTCCACTTTTAGTTTCAACCAGAATCACAGGCAGCCATAGCGTAATAGGCTGCTTAATGCCATGGCATTATGTGACCTTTTAATGATACCAATTTTTGCTTTTTTCACTTTCATGATAGCTGTCTATACTTCCCAATTTTGTTTATATCTTCATAATTCACAGACTTAAATTTCTTTCCTCCCCAAGGAATATTTGCTTTCACCTGAAAGAGATTATCTACACTAGAGTTTATTGTGTATGAGTCATGCGTGCACATTTATATATTTATTCCAAGCTTTGCATGCCCATATTTATCTGTATATGTTTATTTATGCATTTATGCAGATATTTATGTATATCACTGTCTACTCACGCATTCACTTATCTATATTATCTGACAGGTAGTTAACAGTAAGTCTCTTACAGATGTCGGAATGCTTCGATGCCACACATTGTTCTGACGTTTCTCAGTTTGGTCCTGAGCTGCCAATCTGAAAGCTTTGCTATTGGAGAGAACCACCTTTCTTTATCTTCATCTTCATCCGTTGCTTCATCAGTACTGTTGGAATAATGGTGTCTTTTGCTCCCATAAGAGAATTCTACTGAATTTTCAGAGCTCAGAAGTTCTTTGTTTCCAAGGAAAGGTACATGTGAGTCAGGGCTGAGACCTCCAACATCCCCAGGCAAAATTACTGTTGATTCATAAAATAAAGTTAAAGAAATGGCATTATGGCCTCCAACATTGCTATTGAACCCTCCAGCTATTTGGCTTGGCAACATTTCCCCTCTCTCCGGCAGGGTTTCCTTCTCTGGGGAGCAAAAACGTGAGACCCAGAACCAACAGGGATTATATTTGATAGTATCTGAAACAGACACATTCTGGAGGACTTGCAGTTACTGCAGTACCAAGGGAGGAGATCCATCACACTCTCTTTATGAATTTAACTCATGGCATCAGCTCTACCTAATTTACATGTTAATACCAAGTAGAGTCTCTGAAATTTCATTAAAATCCCGCTTTACCTTCTGCTTACACTCATTTTCACCCTAAACACATGTTCCATCCAATCACATCCAAACAAATTACAGTGGAGGCACCCCCCACACACACACACACTGCCACTTGTCGCGATTGGGGCTTTGGAGCAGATTGTAAATGTGTGCAATATAGAATATTGAATATTTTACGGCTGTGTCAAAAGGCGCACATACAGTTCTGCAAGTCTCTGCTTTCTTATGTACGATGTATCATCACTAATTGAATTATTGCTTTTCTCTCTCTTGTGATCTCTGTGGCTCCAGGCACCTTCATTCATAACATGAGGCTGGCACCCGTTCTCGTGACATGCAGGGAGTTACTTAGCAAAATGTGCAGATTTGGAAGTGATTGTTTCTACGTGGAAGGACTGTACTATGTATATGTCTACATGAAGAAAGCACCCTGGAACTTTAATACCTTACAACTTTAATAATAATCAGAAAAATCTAGAGCCCTTTAAATTGACCACAGATTTAATTCTTTGTTCACTTGGTTAATATTTACATTTAAAATTAAGTCAGATATAGAAATGGGGAAACTGATACAAAGTGTCTTATATGACTTTGTATCAGTTTCCCATTTCTATATCTGACTTATAAGTGTCTTATATGACCTCGCCGACTTTCCCAACTTGGCTTGTTCCCTACATTCCTAATTCCTTTCCACTCCCGATGCTCCAACTCTTCTTTCTCCGCCCACCCCTTCTACCACGCATCTGTCTGTCTTTCCACCCGTCACCTGTCATCCATCTCCTCTCCACCCCTACCATTTTACCTGTCACTTCTCTTTATTCATTTCTGAAACCTTCGGAGACTCACGGCTGCCCTTGACCAGTCCCAGCTGCTGGCATGTGCTTCCAGAGGCTTTTCTTTTCCTTAGCCACAGACACTCATACCAGAGACATTCCATATTTCGCCCGTCTTGCTGTTGTCTGTGGTCTCGCCCAGAGACCTGAGTGCTTATGCGTGGCTTCATCATGAGCGCTTGTGTGGCCTCAGCATTTCATCTGCTTTCAAGGATGCCCCTCTTGGTCTTGGCTGTCATGACCTTGATCCTCTTGAAGAACGTCAGATAACCACGTTCCTTGGTGGGCTTTGGGGGCTTGTCATGATTTCTGAGGAGAAACCAGAATCCAAACCCACGGAGAGCAGCGCCTTCCTGCCATCCACAAAGAAATATTTAGAAGAATTTTGTGGAAGTTTCAGCCTTTGCGTCCTTCTATCCTCAGCTTCAGCCTTCTTCATTAGGATGGTTTTGTTATGTGCGTGTCACATAAAGTCTCTATTTTGTGGTATGGAAGTTGCATCTCCATGTGCCTGTGACATAGGGATGTTGCCATAGAATGAAGCAGTGTGTGGTGTGGCAGGGCTCTGGTCGGGTTCTGTGCTCAGGCTGGGTGTTGACGGAGAGACAACAGCACACAATGAGGCAGTGTGGGGGTGTCAGGCTCTGGTCG
Organism: Cryptotis parvus; assembly: GCA_021461705.1. Taxonomy (NCBI): domain Eukaryota; kingdom Metazoa; phylum Chordata; class Mammalia; order Eulipotyphla; family Soricidae; genus Cryptotis; species Cryptotis parvus. The sequence continues at coordinate 157,080 of JAJIBD010020966.1, forward strand.
GGTTCTGTGCTCAGGCTGGGTGTTGACGGAGAGACAACAGCACACAATGAGGCAGTTTGTGGGGTGTCAGGGCTCTGGTCGGGTTCTGTGCTCAGGCCGAGTGTTGACAGAGAGACAACAGCACAGAATGAGGCAGTGTGGGGGTGTCAGGGCTCTGGTCGGGTTTTGTGCTTAGGCTGGGTGTTGACGGAGAGACAACAGCACAGTATGAGACAGTGTGTGGGGTGTCGGGGCTCTGGTCAGGTGCTCAGGCTGGGTGTTGACGGAGAGACAACAGCACAGAATGAGGCAGTGTGTGGGGTGTCGGGGCTCTGGTCGGGTTCTGTGCTCAGGCCGGGTGTTGAGTTCTCAAAGTATTTCTAGGAGCTGTGACTGGAATGAACCTGGTGGGCAGCTGTAAATTCCAGGGGACCCTCCAGGACGCGCAGAGCCTCAGCAAGTGTGCTCGAAGGTCTTACAAGCCAGTGTCACAGTCTCAAGGAAACAAATTCTCGCACACCGGCACTAGGAAACAGTCTGGGTTGCTGCCCGTAGTGTGGGGCTCTAGGTAGTGACTCCACCCTCCCCCAAACAATCTCCACCCTGCAGCCTGCTCAGGGGAGAGAAGATTTGCCAGCCCGATCAACATATCAACCACTTAACTAAAATCTCTGTCTATGGCTTTTATAATACACGTAGATATCCTCTTATGTAGGTAAGCTTATCGCATATAAAGTTTATACAGAACATTAAATACCACTCAGAATTTTACGCGTGCTTATATGTGTGCATGTATTTGGTTCATGGGGCCTGGCCGTGTTCTGGGATTCCTCCTGCTTCCGTGCTGAGGGTCATGCTTGGAGGACTAGAGGTGGTGTCAGGGAGGCAACACAGGTCGGCCACATGCAGGGTCTGTGGGTAATCTCTGGCCTGGCTCTCTGGCCCTCCTCTGTTTAAAGTGTCCAACAGAAGGCCATTGTTCTGTATATAGAAGTTTGCAGAGAAAGACAGGGACAGCAAGGCCGCAGGAGGAACCAAAGCCTGGAGGACACGGAGGCAGACGGAGGAGTGGCTGGGTCCCAGGAGAGACTCTGCTCCTCGCACGGGGGACTTTGCTCGGGCCGAGAAGGAAAAGCATCTTAGCAATTTGCTGCACGTTGTGTCTGGTTCAAGCTGCTGCTCTGTACTCTGCTCTAGTGTTGGGTCTGTCGGGATAGGACACAGGTCGAGAACACACCTTGCCTGCACAGGACCATGGCTCCATCCCCACACCATGCGGCCTCAGGCAGCGTCACAGGCGGAGCTCTGGCATGGCCATGCGGAACTCTAGACTTGAGATCCTGAGCGTGACCACACACCCAAGACCTGCTTTACCCGTCAGCTGGGCTGTCTAGTGTCTCCAGCCCACCCAAACACTCTTGGAAGGTGCTAGTGTGCATGCATACACACACAATCACACAGATACACACACTCACACACAATCACACACATACACACACCACACACATACACGCTCATACATACACACTCACACACATACACACTCATACATACACACACTCACACACATACACACTCATACATACACACACTCACACACATAATACACACTCACACACATACACAATTACACACACTCACAATACACTCTCACACTCATGCAAGCACACTCATGCAAACATACACACTCACAGACTCATACAAACACACTCATGCAAACATACACACTCATACACTAACACACAATCCACACACTCATGCACACATACTCATACACAGTCATACACATACATAGTCACATACATGCTCACACACATGGTCACACACAGAGTCACACCCCTCATGCACACACATACACACACTCACACAATCACATACACTTATACACACATACATATACTTACAAATACACACATTCACACACAAACACATACAGTCACACACAGAGTCACACACTCCTATACACACGCAACATCAGTAAAGAAGGCATTCTATGCTCTATGCTTTTAGCAACATGAGCAAACACATGATGCAATTTGAAGGTTCAGCCGGTTGGCAGTTGACGGCCTGGGGTAAATGAGATTTCCACTGGCACCTGAAGATAGCAGCCGTCCAGATTGCACCCCATGGCTTCGAATCAGACCTTCCTGCCTAAAGCAGAAATTGTTCTACATTGACTCACACTATGTTGACTTCTTGATTTGGTAAAATTTCTTCCTAATGAACTGTTATACTGCTGCGCAAAATTGGGTTAGATAATTGGACGTTCGAATAATATACTTAATCCCAGTGCATGCTAACACCTGCATGCACACTGTGTGTGACCTCTCTGAGAAACAGTTTTTGCACAGATCAGGCCATTTGCAAACACTGACCCATACTGATGAAACAGCCATGCGTTCGGCAACATGACAGTTAAGAGTGGCAGATGCCGTCCCTAGAGCGTGTTGAGCAAAAGCTAAACCTCCTTCACTTGGAGCACTTGGAGGTGGACCCACATCCCAGCGGCACCAGAGCTGAGTTGAAATGAAAATGAGAATAATATCCCCAATTAGCTCGGCTTCATTGTCAGCCCCAGTGATGGTATAAGCAAAGAAGCAATAAACAAAACTCCTGATCTTAGGTGTACCTGTGTGAAAAAGCAGAAGGTCCAAAAACAATAAAGACGGTCTTTAAACAGAGCAACAGAAAAATCACCCTCGAGGAAAGGGAAAGGTGGTAGATTCCAGGGGGCTCAAATAGTGTAAGGATGGACGCTTGCTTGACATTTGGCCTCTGGCACCACGTGTGGACCCTAAGCACTGCCAGGGAGTGACTCTGAGCAGGAGGCTCTGAGCACCATCAGTGTGTCAGCCCTGCAGAAATAAATAACTGGTAGAATCATTGGTGCTCAGATGAAGGCAAGAGCCAGGAATGAATTAGGTACATTGGTGTCTTACACAACACGCTCTGAGGGTTCGCTGCTGCCCGTGGGAAAGGAGGCACAGATTAGAAGCCACTGTTCCTGAGAGAGGGACGGGATGGCATGGCGCTGTGGCTCGCAGCCGTTTCACCTGCCCAGGTGCAAAAGACCAGGAAGATGGTCGAAACAAAGGAGATGATTGGATAAAGCCTAGGATCTCCTCAGCACAGAACTCTACTAATGCCACAATATATAATGTGTCTATAATGTATTGCACAGTACTTCAGACATGGTGTATTCTGGCTGTAATAATAGCATACACACCGTATATATTCATACCTTAGGCACCCACATTGAGGATTTGGCATGGAAACCAGCTCCATAAACTTTCTTCAACATTGAACTCTATTGTCCTAAAATGTTCCCAGGAACTGGTATTCCAACTTTGGGCAAGATTAGCAAAGATAATTCTATTTTCATTTCTGTAATTAACTCCAAGTTGTCATACTACATGATTTTTAATATACCGCCAGATAGAATCTGCAATTATTTTTCAGGATAGCACCTTTGTTGAGAAAGGCAGTGATGTGATTTTGATGATCTCTGCTTTGTTAGCTTTACTATCAGGAATGTTTTCATCACAGGAGATGATTTGGGAAAATGCTGGCTTCCTGTCCACTCTAGAGAAGAGGGTGTGAGAGTTTCCCTGCCATCCTCGGTGGAAAGATACCTGCCACAGTCCTGGCGACTAATGTGCTTCCAAATAGCCAGGGTGTTTCTCCACCAAGACACACAGATAAAGTAAGATTCGTTTTGTGTTGGACAGTAAGTTATCACCAGGAGACCTGTATGTCTTGGATAGGTCACCAGATAAACTTATTTACTGGGTGTCAGACCAGAGCCTACAACGCTCATTCATTGTTAAGCTACTACTTCCATGCAGGGTTTGCCTTTCATTGAGTTAGCTGGGAATCCAGTCGTAGAAGGATGGGTGTGAACAGTTTCAGGGTCAGATGTCACGGTGACACCACCAGCCTGAGTCCTCATCTGGACACTGTCCAACAGAGACGGACTCTCTCAGGCCCTACAGGGGAGGCTGGAAGTTTCTTCCATCCTCTGGGATCTCTGCTGTCTTGACACCCTCAGAGAATTGGACAGTAAAGAGATTTTATTCTGAGAGTTCAAATTTGATCCTCAAACATACCGAGTTGGACTTTGGTCACAACACAGAAATGAATGGCACGATCCCTTATTGAAGTGGCTCTATGGGTGTTTTACCGAAGGATAATCACTGCCGGCTGCGCTCCTCAGATGTCACTGCTGGGCTGTCCCATGCATCTGTCAGCCTATAAACGCCCGTGCCCTCCTCTCTTTCCTCTCCTGCCCTATAAACGCCCGTGCTTGGTTTATCAGAGGAGACTCTTGTCATTGCGGCAGAGACCTCTGCTCCACAGGTTAAGCTTTAATTCCCATCAACACTCCACAGCTTCCTACTTCATGAACATCAGGGGACTACAAGACACTATCTCCAGATTTCTGCTTCTTCCTATGGCTTGGCCTGATGGGATATAAATAATAGAATGATTAAAGCGGATCCCAGGGTGGAACCGCTGCAGGGAATGAGGTGCTTTGGCACGTGCATGGCTGGTGCTGGCGCTGGTCAGAACAACGGTGTGTCTCTGCGTGGGTCTACTTAGAATCCCACGTTCTATAAATACCGTGATAAATTGCAGATTTTACAGGATCCATTAGCGCTTCTCCGGAGTTAAAAGCTACAGCTCTCCGAACGTACCAGTCTTTCTTTAAAAGCACACACACAAATGCGTGGGCATTCTGCCTTCTAGTAAATCAGGGCTGTCTCTACCTCCTGGCTACAAGAGATGGGGGCCACCCTCCTCCATGCCTGGGGCGGCAATGTTGTTAGAGCAAAAGTGAATATACACAAGCCATGGGGTGAGGCCGGGCCACAGTCGGGGCAGAAGAGAGGGAGAGAGAGGAACGGGGTGCCCAGGGAAGGCTGACTTGGAGTGCTATGAAGACAAGAACTGCAGCACATGCACTTGGCAAAGGACAGGGCAGGGCAGAGGCTCCGGCGGCTGTCCTTTGCTGACTGAACAACCAGCTGGGCCCACGTTGGGGCCCTGTGGAACTTGAGTCTGGTGTGAGCACTGACAGTGGGGAGGAATTGTGCTCCCTGCTTAATCTGCTTCTGAGCACTGACAGTGGGGGAGGAATTGTGCTCCCTGCTTAATCTGCTTCTGGCTTTGTACTAACATCGGGTTGACTAGATGCCAAAGGGCTATTGGAGGCATCTCAAAGACATTCTAGAAAAACCTGCACCAGGTCATCCCCAGGTTCCCCACCCAAGGCAACGTCCACCCTGTGGCTGCTGAGGCTTAGCTCTAAGCATGGCAACAGCAATAGATATTTTTGAGTTATGTTCAATCTTTCCATTCATATATATTTTTGATTCATTTCAGGTTTGCTGTTTTCAAAAAATAAAAATAATAACGTGTGTCTGGGTTCAGCCCGACCCGCCCGCCCAGCCGCTCGGTGGTCGGGGCTTTTATTTCAGTTTCTTATTTAATGAAACAGTGGAGGGCTGGTGTAACCCAGCTCTGCCAGCTCTATCTTTAGGGCACAGAAATTGATTTTTCTCATCTTTCATCTTGTCGTATAAAGATCATTAGAATGCCTGCTGGACCCCAACCGCAGGCATGCTATAATACTGTCAGAAAAAGAGGGAAAACCCAGGTTCCATGTGAGGGCCGAGGGGCGGGATACTGGGATTTTCCAGCTGTGGAGGAGGCGCTGCTCTGCCCTGAACCTGCTTGGCACATTCCGTGCATTGGATCATCTCAGCCGCTGTGCGTCAGCCTGGCTGGCGGGGCAACCTGCTGCTGTGCTCTGTGAAACAGGGTCTTGTTCAAATGCAGGTTTGCGAGGGGCACCACAAAGTGTCTCCGTCCTGGAGTTTGTTCCTCAGCTTTGTGGTGGAATAACAGATTGTGAGGGGGCCAAGGCCGCACCCGAGCACCATGTGAGGGCTAACACCCCCCCGCGCGCCCGTGAGGGGCTGGCGCTGACCCCCAGGATGCCACCTTAGAGCCAGCACACAGCCGCCCTTGGTTCCATGTCCAGCTGGGAGCCGAGTTCACAGCTGTCTCATTCCTATGCACACAAGCTAGGCTCAGTCTCCCTCGAAACGAGTGTGAGTGATGGGAACTCTGACTCTGACTTAGAAGCTTCTGCAGCTCCTTGTGCAGCCATTTCATCCTCTCGAGAACTCCCATACTCGGGAGCTGTGTCAGAGCCTCACCTGGCATCAACTGCCCGGTCTGCCCCTTCAGAAGGGCATGTTTGCCTCCATGCGCTGTGATGGTCCCCGGGTCACTGCGTCTGCTCTGAACCTGCTTCCTGGCATCTGGACCCACAGACCGGCCTTCCAGGGAACAGGAGTCTGCGACTTTCTCATAGCCCCACACAGGTGCCACAGGGCTCCGGGTTGCTTAACTCACCTAGATAGAAGGAGCACTGCCCACTGAGTCATGAGCTTGCCAGAAAGAGCACTGCTCACTGAGTTATGAGCATGGGGCCACGTCTCTGTGATGGCAAACCTCAGAAGAGCTGAGCTTGGGCTTTATTGCTTTTGTTGGGTATTAATTTACTTTCATTTCCTGTTATAAAATTGCCTCATGTATATGCATAAATTCATAAAGAACATGAGACCTAAAAATACCGATCTGCCTGCTTTTATGAAATCAGATAGGATTTCATGCTCTTAAGAATATATGCAAAATTTACTTACTCAAAATGACGGAATCTTCTGAGAATTAAGAACATTTTCCAATCAAGAAAGTCTGAGAGGTTGATCTCCGCAAAGCAGTTTGACTTACATAAGCCCCCTCAAATTTTGCTTATTTATTCCAAAAATGATGAATAAATTATGTTCTCTGTCTTAGATTCACCTACCAGGAGAATTTGAAATCCTAGCCAAACAGGTTAGATTTTATCTGCTTGTGAAAGAACAAAATGAGTAATTATGAATACAAATTGGGAGTCAGTAAATTGAGCTCCAAGTTTGCCCGAGTGGATTGAACGTGCGTGAGGGAAACTGCGGACGGTGAGGATGTTTGGTTCGAGCGTTTCGCCTATGTGGAGCCAGAGCAGTGTCACATCCCCAGACACATGTGTCCTCACGTGGTCTTTGTTAGAGGACTATAGGACCCCAACGCCCTGTGCCTTTACTGGACCCAATGTCACCTCTGATGCCTTAGCTCCTTGGAAAGGCTAAAAGAATATTCCGTCTAAACCAGACTCCTGTTGAAGGAAGTGGTTACCCAAAATCACCTCCTTGGAACTAGTGGAGAAACAGATTAATTTGAATTGAAAGATGTTTTTAATAGGCAAAATGAATGATTTTTTTAAATTACATTTTGGTTTAATATTTTTATTTAGTTTTTGTTTGGGGGCCACGCCTGGTGATACTCAGGCTTACTACTGCCTTTCACTTAGGGTCACTCCTGGAGGTGCTCAGGAGACCAGATGGGATGTCGGGGATCGAACCCGGGTCAGCTCTGTGCAAGGCAAATGCTCTCCCTGCTGTGCTATCTCACTAGCCCCAATTCATTTTTTTTTTTGGCTTTTTGGGTCACACCCGGCAATGCTCAGGGGTTACTCCTGGCTCTGCACTCAGGAATTACTCCTGGCGGTGCTCAGAGGACCATATGAGACGCCGGGGATCAAACCCGGGCCGGCATAGGCCAGCCGCGTGCAAAGCAAATGCCCTACCCGCTGGGCTATCGCTCCGCCCCCAATTCATTTTTAATAGCAGATGCTTTTCTTTTCTCCCACTCCTTCTCTTCCTCCCTCCTCTCCTCTCCTCGTCCCTCCCTGCTCCCCTCCCTCTCTCCCTTTGCTCCTTCCCGCCAGGTCTCCTACCCTCCTTTCCTCCCTCCATCGTTCTCTTCCTCTCTCATTCTTCCATTCTTTACATTCTCTCCTTCTCCTTTGCTGTTGAGGGGTGGCCAAGGGTGTGGTCCACACTTGGCTGTCGGTGTGCCGTCAGTTGTGAGTTTGTTGTGGTGAAGAGGATCACACCAGCAATGACAGCGGAAGTGACACAGTGATTTGGAGATGGTGCCAGGAAATTGGAATCCTGCAAGCGAGGGGCTGGGGGTTTGGAGCCCCGCCCGAGCACTTCTCCAGATATGGGGACTTGATACTTGAGAAGTAAATGGGATTTTAGGCGATAGAGTTTGTGTGAAGATGAAGAGTGCCACAGAGCTCATTTTTTTAGTGAAGAGCAGGGGACTCTCAGGTGACGCATTTGAAGAAAGCCAGGCAGGGCACAGCGGGGAGGGCGTATGCCTTGCATATAGCCGACCCAGGTTTGAACCCAGGTTCAAACACACACAGATGGCGCTGCTGCCCACTCTCCCACCTGGCCACAGTACATCAGTAAATTCAAAAACTTTGAGCGCCCACATGGCAGAGCCTGGCAAGCTACCTGTGTAGTATTTGATATGCCCAAACCAGTAATAATAATAGACTTCATTCCCATGACCTGAAGTGATGGTTTGAGGCTCTTCGTGTTCCTGGAGTAAGCAGAGGCCCTTGGGCTATACTAGCACTTGAATAGAGACAAATGGAGATGCTACTGGCACCCGCTCAAGCAAATTGGTGAACAACCTTCGGAAGACAAGTGATACAAGTGATAATCTTTTACAATCGATCATATCCACATGCTAACCAAGCTCATTGAGGTTTGTAGGGAGTTCAAGATGTCGTTCTGTCTAATGTTTATTGATTTAAAGAAAGCCTTTGATTCTGTGGAGACTGAAGCGGTCATCGAAGCCCTAGCCAAACAGGGCATTCAAACCCAATACTTCAAGATCCTCCATGAGTTGTATTATGGATTCACCACCAGGATCTCACCATTCTACAAGGAAGTGATCATCGATGTCAAAAGAGGGGTTTGGCAGGGTGATACCATTTCACCAAAACTCTTCGGTGCCACCCTTGAGAACATCATGCGACAATTAGAATGGGAAGGAATGGGAGTGAAGATAGACGGTCGGCAACTACACCATCTCTGCTTGCTGATGACATCGTTCTAATAACACCAAACATTAGCCAAGTGGCACAAATGCTGGCTGCCTTCGACCAAGAATGTGGAAAGATAGGTCTACAGCTGAATCTCAACAAAACTATGTTTATGAAAAATGAATTCGTTTCAGAGGCCCCATTTACTCTCAATGGAGCAAACATCTCTGAATACAGCAGTTATGTGTACCTAGGTCGAGAAGTCAACATGATGAACGACCTAAAACGTGAGCTGCGCAGGAGGAAGAGAGTGGCATGGAATGCCTTCAAGAGCATCAAAGAAACAGCTAAAAGGACAAAGAACCTCTGGCTCCGCACATCTCTTTGACTCCACCATTCTCCCTGCTTTAACATATGCCTCAGAGAACTGGGCCCTATGAAAGCAGGATGAGAAGGCTATTCGGGTCTTCCAAAGAGGAATCGAAAGAGCTATGCTTAGAATATCACTCCTCACTCAAGTGAGGGAAGGAATCGGAGTTCCGATCTCTGTCGACAATCCAGAGTCAGGGATGCCATCTAGTTTTCCAAGGCATCAAAAATCAGATGGGCTGGACATGTAATGCGATTTGGAGATGACCTCTGGACTAGAACCATTACTGACTGGATCCCGCAGGATGTCAAAAGATCACGTGGCCACCCACCTACAAGATGGTCAGAGTTCATCAAGACCCTGAACGAATGGTTTGAGGCTCTTCGTATTCCTGGAGCAAGCAGATGCCATTGGGCTACTCTGGCACATGCTAGGTAAATGGAAACATTACTGGTGCCCACTTGAGCAAATCGACAAATAATGGGATGTCAAGTGATCAATGATAACTTTTTACAAGATTCAGACTAACAAAATAAGTTACTCATTACATTAACTAAAAAAATTAAATAAAATATTTTTTGGGTTTGTTTTTTTCTGTTTTCCGGTTTTTTGAGCGTTCTCGGGCCTGTGAGACAACCAGCCTGTTGTACATGAGCCTCCGTCGTAAGTGAGATTGACTCTGCCCCACTCCCCCAGGCTTGTCCTGCTGCTGGGAACAGGATGCTCACTGTGAATTTTCGTTCATTTTACTGGTGCTTACAGGCGAATATGTCACTTGAGTTTTTATCCATTTTTATGGAAGAAAAAAATGAAAATGGATAAATCAGATTTTCATGTTAAATTTAATTTTCCACAATTTCAATTTAAAGCATATTTTTTCCATTAACAAAAAACAGTTCATTTAGGCTGCAACTTTTTATTTAGGCTTGCTAGGAAAACAAACCATCCAAGAAAGAGGGTTGAGGAGAAGCAAGAGGAGGCCAGATGGGCAATGGAGGCGTGAGGGGCGCCGCCCAGCGTGGCTGCTCCATGGGGTGACATGCCTACATGTGTCTAAAGCTCAGGCACTAAGACGTCATTTCATTCAAAATGTGTCCATTAGAGTCAATTTGGGGTCGGGAGGGAACCTGGGGCTGCTGGTGGAGGGATGGAGACTAGGGTGGCCGGATTGGAGGAGGCCCTTGTGTGCCCGGAACCCCACCATGACAACTTCATGAACCACTGTCTAGATAAAAATCACAGGCAAAGTAAACAGTGATACCTAGACTGAAAGATAGATAACAATAAAGGAAGAAAGAGCCATGAGAGAATTAGCCAGGTGTCAATCCTACGTGAAGGTCGTTTTAAAGAGAACCTGAGCACGCTTACAGATACAGTGTACACATCAGTGTTTGCTCACCTCCGGGCCGTCGCTGGCTCCCAACACCCACATCTGTGTGGGTCCTTGGAGTCTCTGCAGGTGTCACCCAGAGGCTCAGGACACCAAAGCTCGCCCCATTATCCACAGGATAATGAGACTCAGGTGTCACCCTGAGTTTCAATGTCTGAGCAAGTCAGTCGACAAGGTGTCCCGAGTCGCAGGGACCTGGTCCCACAGTGAGCATGTGGAGCAACAGAGCCCTGGCCTGTGTGGGTGCCTGCGCCCCCTCCAGGGCTCCCCAGAGCTACCCCAACTCCTCTGAAGGACTCCTCAGCCCTGGCCCCACAGCCATGTCCCAATGAGCCTGCTGGGCTCATGTCGCCTGCCAGCACTCTGCCTCCTCAGCCCTGCTTCTGCACCTTCAGGGTCCGTCACAAGGCTGGGAGTGGGTGCCATGAGCCAACAGCAAACCGCTCTGGAGAAGGACACTATGAGAGTGCAGCCAGATCTGGTGAGAGATGCTGACTAACGAGCGGAGCAAGCAATGATGGCGACTGCCATGCAGTGACTAGTGACTTCTCCCGTCCTGTGGATAATGACAACTGCCGTGCTCCTGTCCTACAGATAATGGCGACTGCTGTGCTCCCATCCTATGGATAATGGCGACTTCCGTGCTCACATCCTATGGATAATGATGACTGCCGTGCTCCCATCCTATGGATAATGGCGACTGCCGTGCTCCCGTTCTACGGATAATGATGACTGCCGTGCAGTGACCCTCGTACTATGCATAATGACGACTGCCGTGCAGTGACTCCTCCTGTCCTACGCATAATGGCGACTGCCATGCAGGCTCCTCCCGTCCCGGTGTCTTGAGGACTGCGAAGGGCAAGAGACTCTTACGGCAGTGATTGGTACTCACGCAGTGCTCCCAAGGCCTCCTTGCAAGAATTACATGAAGCTCTTGGTGCCTGGCAGCCATTCCAAGAGGAGGGCGCCCAGGTAGCCCCGCAGGAGAATTGAAACGGATGAGAATGCAGTTGATGGTGTCTGGAGGGGCCACTGTTGGGCTGCAGCATCTGGACACACAGGGTCCCATATGGACACACACAGAGGACTAGACCCCCCAGCAGAAACGGAAATGTGAGCGGAGCAGCAGGACACAGCCACGGGAGCAGACCTGCCAAGCCACATGCCGACGTCCACTCTGAGCTGTGCACTTACCGCGGTGCCGGTGGCGCGGGGACAAATGTCTGCTGCAGTTTCTGTCCTCTGTAAGTGAGGCTTAGCTGTCCTCACACGTTCCAGCGTGAATACAGTCCAAAGGTGTTTGCTATTCCCAGGTCCATAGAACACCGGCCGGCACACAGCATGTACGTGTGGTTAAATCAACCAGCGGATTGTGAAGGAAGAGGACTTGCTTGAGATTCCCAACACGGAGAGAGAAATGGGAATTTTGAACAACTGAACCAGAATTACTGTGTCAGAATAGCAGACTCCGTAATAACTCCGCCCAAATTCACCTGTCTCAAAGCAGCCCTGGGGGGAGCGGGAGGGGCTTCCTGGTGGTGATGGTAGAGAGAAGGTGATTGTTAGCACACCAGGGTGCCAGCCTGTCCCAGAGCCTTCTCGATGGCCAGGTCACGATGACGACATTGCCGCAGGCAGAAAGGATTGGGGCATGCAGGAGCTGGTGTTTCATTTCTTGCCATGAGACAGAGGTTTTGTGTGAAGTAGAGATGGCTATTAATGGAAAGAGACGTCCATTAGTTCTTTCAAATAAAGAGGAAAAAGGAGGAATGAATAACATCTTGATAGAACCAGCAAAATTAAGAAAAGGAGAAAAAGGGAATCAATTAAACAATTAGCATAAATTAACACAGAAGAATGAGACTAAATACAGCAATTGTTATACCATAAATGAACTGAATCATCCTCTTAACGGAGAGACTGTCACATTAGGTCAGAATAAGCAACGTTTCTGCAGGTTCTTTTTGGAAAAAAAATCAGTTAATGGACAGTGAGTATGGTTTTTAAATAGAAAGTAAGCATTTTTCCTTTTAAATGTTACAAATAAAGACATGGGAAATCAATAGCAGACGAGAAGAAATGGGAAATGCAGCATTATTTTCAGACAAGGTGAAACTGAAGATTAAAAGAACAGAAGAGCAAAGGCGCAACCTCCCAGGTCTCATGGTTCTCATTAGTGCCGCTGCTTCCAAGAGGACAAAACCCCTTTGAAATGGGACAAATGAGTTTCAAAATATATTAAATAGATACTAATATTTGAAAATAACAAGGAGGTGCGATAAGTATGTCGTGCTAGTAAATTTTTTTTAAATATTGAATTTTTCAAAATAGTAAAAATCAATGAGAATGCTTCTCACATTTTATGGTTCCAAGAACTAGTTATTTTTTCTGGTTGTTGTTTTTCCCAATCATGAAACTTTAGCTGCTAACTTCTAAGCACAGTAAACATTAATTCTGAGAAAAGAGAAGCTGTTTTATTAGTAGATCAGTGGATATGAAATCACCTGCAAGTTGCTGTCATTTGTCTCACAGGCTAAGTCCGTCTTCCTGTGCGAGCCCCGCTCATCAGCCCTGGCTGTAACCTGTCTCTCGCAAACCTTTCGAACCAGAAAATAAACAAATTACTGTTTATGTTGAAATGAGCAAAACAGAAGACAAATAAGGAATAAAGGAACTCACCTCTAAGAATAATAAAAGTGAATTGATAATAAATAAATAAATAAGAACTAACCTTAAAGAATAATCAAAGCTCATGTAAAGAAGTCAAAACATTAGCAAGTAAATCAATTAAGAAGAAATCTGGAAATGAGAAAAAAGAAAATAAATTAGAAGCTGATAAAGAAAGTGAAATGCTCCCAATTCTGGTATGGGAATTAAAGAAGATAATGAGCCTATTCAGACTCTTAGAGCTTATAGAAAGTGATTGTACGAAGAGGAGAATGTATTTCCCCATTTCCCCCTACGGAAATAATACAGCGCATAGTGACCCAGGTGCTCAAGGGCTGAAGGTGGCCTCTATGTGGCTCCCTGGCTCCTCTCTCTGAAGCCACGTCATCCTCTGAGCACCAGTGGGCGTGCACCCTGAGCAACGTGAGGCTGCTGGGAGTACCCCCAAAGCAAAGACTTAGAAAATATGGATACCTGCAGTTTCTTGGAAACAATGATTACAGATCAAATATTGGCATTTAGCCAACTCAAGGTTAAGATGAATGGACAGTGAATGTTTCCTGTGGACTTGATGGTGTATGTCCACAGATTGCATACAAATACACATTTGGAAATAAGAGTGGGCAGCTTGTACAGGTACTAAGACGTTCCATTCCAGTAAGGTTCTATTTACTATAGGTTTGGATGTTTTTGGCAAATGTTTCACTTTTAATGACTTCACTGGTGTTTGGAGCCTCAGGGCTCTAGGTGAGTTGAAGTTACGGCATGTCCCTTGGAGCCCAGGGCCAGCCCTGTCCTTGGCTATTGCAGACAAGCTCTTAGGACTTCTTGCCATCAGCTCTGTCATCCACTATCTTTTCACTGCTCACTGGGCACTTGAATCTTACTCTCTGAATTCCTAACTGGGAGTAGAATTTCGGTATTAATGCCTTCTGGAAATGCAGGAGAAAAACAGTGTGGTAGGAGGGGAAGAATGAAGGACAGAGGAGGGGAAAAGGGAAGGAAAGAAGGGGAGGGAGGAGGGAAGGGGTGAATAGAGAAAAGGAAGAAGGAAGGAGGTTATGTAAGTGAATCAAACAAGTAATAGTTTTGTGCTAAAATGAAAGCAAACACCCCCTGTCTAGACGTCTTCTGTCCTCTGACCACTGACCCCCACTCCCTTTGCCCCACCCCTGCCCTGACTTGCTGCCTGCCCGCATACCACCTTCGTGCCCTGTCAGTTCTCGTCCTTCAGCTCCCATAAACTAAAGCTCGCTACAACATGGGGACGTGGTGGCACTATCAGGTCTTGATGCTCTTCCCAGGGAGATGCTACCCTGGAGGTGGGAATCCAGCCATGAGCTTGGCTGCACTCACCACCACTCTCGTTCCCATGGCCTGCACTCACCACTGCTCTCATTCCCGTGGCCTGCACTCACCACCGCCTCGTTCCCGTGGCCTGCACTCACCACCACTCTCGTTCCCGTGGCCTGCACTCACCACCGCTCTCGTTCCCATGGCCTGCACTCACCACTGCTCTCCTTCCCTGCGTCCTGCACTCATCACCACTCTCGTTCCCATGGCCTGCACGCACCACCGCTCTCGTTCCTGTGTCCTGCACTCACCACCGCCTCGTTCCGTGGCCTGCACTCTCCACCGCTCTTGTTCCCGTGGCCTGCACCTCACCACTGCTCTCGTTTCCGTGGCCTGGACTCACCATGGCTCTCGTTCCGTGGCCTGCACTCACCACCGCTCTCGTTCCTGCTTCCTGCACTCACCACCGCTCTCGTTCCTGTGTCCTGCATTCACCACTGCTCTCGTTCCCATGGTCTGCACTCACCACCGCTCTCGTTCCCATGGCCTGCACTCACCACCGCTCTCGTTCCCCCATGGCCTGGACTAACCATGACTCTCATTCTTGTGGCCTGCACTCACCACTGCTCTCGTTCCCATGACCTGCATTCACCACTGCTCTGTGTTTCATGGCCTGTTCCACTCTGTTCCCGTGGCTGCACTCACTTTTCTGCATTTCTGTGGCCCTATCAAGTGGTTTTGCTCCGCTCATCAAACACTGGCAGCAGCTAGTTGCCTGCCAGCAGGTGACAGTACCACACATGGTGGTTATTTCAGGACATACCACCAACACCCATGACAAAGACTAGCTACTGGGGCCAAGAAAATGATGATCATTTCTTTGGAGAAGTAATTTCCAAAGAATTAGGCTATAGTAATCAAAATCAAAGCCCACCAGTGAACACAGTTTATTAGTGATCCACTGAAGTGGTGTGGCAGATTAGAACTTGCCTTGCGTGGGGCTGCCCTGGGCTCAGTCCCCAGCACTCCATTGGTTTCCCTGAGGAAAGCTAGTAGTGATCCCTGAGTGCAGAGCTGGGAGTAAGCCCTTATCAGGTGTGGCCTAAAACTAAAACAAAGCAATCTATTATTCCATTTGCATAACATTCCCGAAATGTCAGATTTATAGCTTTGGAGAACATAGGGTGGCTCCCAGGATCTTCAGAAGAGGTAGGGTGGAGGGGGAGGCTGTAGCCCCCATGTGACATCACATGGTCCTTTCCCCACTGAACACAAGCCATGGCTGGCTTTGATTCAGGACTGCCCCAGGTTAACTTTGCAGGGACAGTGAGGGTGAGAGTACAGGGTGAGTGAGGGTGAGGGTACAGGGGCAGTGAGGGTGAGGGGTACAGGGAGGGTAAGGGTAAGGGTAAGGACAGTGAGGGCTCAGGGTACAGGACAGTGAGGGCGAGGGGTACAGGACAGTGAGGTTGAGGGGTACAGGCTAGTGAGGGTGAGGGTACAGGCCAGTGAGGGTAAGGGTACAGAGTAGTGAGGGTGAGGGTATAGGGACTGGGGGTGGGGAATATTTTCCCCCTGTAATACTGAACTGTCCCACCAGGAGGAGCCACTGGACTGCAGGCTGCACCAGGCTCCAGCACAGGCTCCTGACAGAGGCTGGAAGGCGGGTCGGAGGCAGTGGGCTGTCGAGGACATCCATCGGGAGCATCTTGGCTCGTTCCCACATAGCGAGATCCTTCATACGTCACCTCAGCAGCTGGCACTGGCACAGGCAGACCGGCAGGGACCCTCCCGCTGTCCTCAGAGCCCTTCCTGCTCCATCTCTGCCCTTCTCTGCTCTCTGCCTCCAGGGGCTGTGGCCACTGGTGCCTGTTGCTCGACAGAAACCCAAATCCTGGAATCCTGCTCCAGATAGTTCTGGAGAACATGGTTAGAAGTAGGGACACACAGGGGGGCTCTCAGTTGACTTCATACAGGCCCTCGTCCTTGTGGTGGGGACGGGGGGCGCTCCAGCAGTTCCTCTGTCCCCTGTCGTCGGTGGTGCCTTTCAAAACACTTAGATGATGGCGCTCTGTGGTGCAGAGCAACAGGATGAAGGAAGGGAGGCCCCGGGATTCTCATGGCTGTTGGAGTTTCCTAGGGTCCTGGGCTTTGCTTTGTTCCCTAGCTTGTCAAAGCTTCATGCCTTGCCTGGCTCAGAAGCAGTCTGGCAAGGCACAGGAGAGATCTAAGCACTCAGGGATCTGCGGAGTTTGGTTGGGGCTGAGGGCTCCTGCCTGGCTACAGCCTGACTGTGCTGAGGGTTCCTGCTGTAGCTTCAGCCTGATTGTGCTGATGGTTCCTGCCTGGCTATAGCCTGACTGTGCTGAGGGCTCCTGCTATAGCTTCAGCCTGATTGTGCTGAGAGTTCCTGCCTGACTACAGCCTGACTGTGCTGAAGGTTCCTGCTGTAGCTTCAGCCTGACTGTGCTGGGGGTTACTACCTGGCTACAGCCTGACTGTGCTGAGGGTTCCTGCTATAGCTTCAGCCTGATTGTGCTGAGGGTTCCTGCCTGGCTACAGCCTGACTGTGCTGGGGGTTCCTGCTGTAGCTTCAGCCTGATTGTGCTGAGAGTTTCTGCCTGGATACAGCCTGACTGTGCTGAGGGTTCCTGCTGTAGCTTCAGCCTGACTGTGCTGGGGGTTCCTACCTGGCTACAGCCTGACTGTGCTGAAGGTTCCTGCTGTAGCTTCAGCCTGATTGTGCTGAGGGTTCCTGCCTGGCTACAGCCTGACTGTGCTGAGGGTTCCTGCCTGGCTACAGCCTGTGCTGAGGGTTCCTGCTATAGCTTCAGCCTGACTTGCTCGGGGTTCCTGCATGGCTACAGCCTGACTGTGCTGAGGGCTCCTGCTGTAGCTTCAGCCTGACTGTGCTGGGGGTTCCTGCTATAGCTTCAGCCTGACCATGCTGGGGATTCTGGCTGTAGCTTCAGCATGACTATGCTGAGGGTTCCTGCCTGGCTACAGCCTGACTGTGCTGAGGGTTCCTGCTGTAGCTTCAGCCTGATTGTGCTGAGGGTTCCTGCTGTAGATTCAACCTGACCTTACTGGGGGTTCCTGCCTGGCTATAGCCTGACTGTGGTGAGGATTCCTGCTGTAGCTTCAGCCTGACTGTGCTGAGGATTCTTGCTATAGCTTCAACCTGTCTGAGGTTTCTGCCTGACTTCAGTCTGACTGTGATTTCTAACCCTGCTGTGTCATGCAGGCCCAACTATGCCAAGCACTGGCTGTACTGGGTCTACATTGTCCTCAGGACATCTTGGAGAATCGCTCACTTTGGGAGCTGTGGTAAACTCTTTATGAACCAAACATTCACGCTAAGATATTATGTCTCTGGCATTACTACTGTCTGTCTTCCCATTCATCATCGATTGGTTCGAGCAGTAACATCTCCATATGTCCTGTCTCATGCTAGTAGAGCCCAAGGGCACCTGCTTGCTCCAGGAACATAAAGAGCCTCAAACCATTCCATCAGGTCATGGGAATGAGGTCTAAAATTGTTACTGGTATTTGGCATATCAAATAAAACACAGGTAGCTTGCCAGTCTCTGCCGTGCGGGTAGCATACTCTTGTAGTCATCTCTAAATCCAGCATTTTTTGATGAACCATGTGGCTACAAGCGGCTGAGCGAGCCGGACTGTGATAGGCTGGTCTGCTGGGTGGAGTTCTGATAAGAGGGAAGTCTGGATGTGGAAAATGGAGGCCCTCATGCAGTGGGGGGTTGTCTGGCTTATTGCAAGGCTCTGCTGGGGTGGTGGGCAAGGGCTAGAACCCGCCATCCCTCCTGGGCACCTCTTGAGCGGCTGGGCACAGGGAGAGCCAGTAGCAGCTCTGCCCCATGTCTGTGAGTCTCTGGATCAGCATACCTGAGCCAGATTTTAAAAAAGTCTGCTGTAGGGTGGATCTCAATGAGCTGGACTGTGATAGGCTGGTCTGCTGGGTAGAGTTCTGACAAGAGGGAAGTCTGGATGTAGAAAATGGAGGCCCTCATGGAGTGGGGTTCGTCTGGCTTGTTGAAGGCTCTGCTGGGGTGGCGGGCCAGGGCTAGAACCTGCCATCCCTCCTGGGCACCTCGTGAGCGGCTGGGCACAGGGAGAACTAGTAGCAGCTCTGCCCCATGTCTGTGAGTCTCTCGGCATTACTACAGTTGGTGCTTATATGGATAAGTGTGGCTTTAGCAGTTGAGATGCCCAGCAGAGGACAGGAGGTATTGACAGGGCAGTGGTTACACCGCAAGAAAGAATTAAAGGCTTTTCCTCTTGACTTTCACGTCAAGAATGTAGCTCAGTGACAGGCTTCTATCACCTCAGTGTAAATCACACTTAAAAATCTGTGTAATTTTAGAAAGCCACAAGGAATGTTGAAATGATGCAGGTTGCTGCAACTCGGCTGGACCCGTAGTGTCAGGCAGAGTGGAGGAGGCCGGAAGGGCAAACACAGAGGACCTCACTCACCTATGCCATGTGGAAAAATGTGACAAGGGAACACAAGGTTCCCTGGGCCCAGACTGTAGAAATGCAGAGGCAGGGAAGGGAGGAAAGAAGGTGGGAAGTCAGGAGAGGTGAACACAGGGCTCGTGTGGGAGAGTGAGGGATGAGTGTCTAGCTAAGCCACAGAGCCAGAAAGCTGGAGCACGAGCCCTGAACTGCAATAACTAATTTTAATACTCTTAAAAATGTGCAGGCACAGGGAGAGGGGGAGAACTTTGTGCATTGGTGGAGGGAAGTTGGTCCCAGTGTGTCGGGGCTGTGTAGGACCCCAAAAATATTGGGCTCTTTCAGGTTGCCTGATCACACTCAGGGGCTGACAACCGATGAACAAAAGGCTAAGAGTCCAGTCGAAATAATCCAAAGCTCCTGCCCGGGAGCTGCACGCGGGCCAGCAGACAGGGCCTCACGGACGGCTGGGGAGGCTGGCGCTCGGCTCGCGCCGGGCCTAGCTGACCATGGAACCCCGAGGAGGACAGATGGGTTTTGGGGGGTGGGCCCGTCGCCTCTGGGGGTCCCGGAAGCAGCCCGATGAGACTTCGCCCATCACACTAGCCACCATTTTTGCTGTCGGACACTGCAAAACTGCCTCACGACCAGATCAACAGAGCAAAGCCAGTTCGAGCCCAGGTCGCGCGGCAGCAAGGCGGCGCGGTCCACTAAAATAGTGAAACAGTGATGTCTTTTGGTGCACTGCATTCCACGAAGAGCAGGAAAGTTTTTTGGGAGGGAGATGTAGGGAGGAAGGAAATGACATGCAGAACCCGCCAGGTGGTTGAGGTGCGGGAGGGGGAGGGAGGTGGGGACATTGGTGATGGGAGATGGTTTTGGGCGGAGGGTGCGTGTTGGAACACTGTGGAACCAAAGCTCTACATGAGCATCTTTCAGTTAAAAAAAAAGAAGGTGGAATCTACCACAAACATGTGGGAATCAGTGGTTAGGTAAGACAGAGAAGGGAACAGTGTGCTAATATTTGTCAAAAGTGATAATGCCAGCCTAGAACTGAGCATTGAATATAGGAAAAAAGATATACATGATAATCTCTAAATGTATGTATTGCAATACACAATGTGTAAGAGAAGAGAGAAAGAGAGAGAGAAGAGATAAAGAGCTTGCCATAGAGGCAGTCTGGGGAGGGGGAGGGAAGTGGGGACATTGGTGGTGGGAGATGGGCACTGGTGGAGGGATGGGTGCTGGAACACTGTATGACGGAAACCCAAACATGAACATCTTTGTAGTTGTATGTCACATGGCGGTGTAATAAAATATTTAAAAAAAAAAAAAAAAGAAATAATCCAAAGCTCTTTACTTCTCACCGACAGTTTAACATACTCTGCTACCACCACCCTGAGCATGCTGATCAGACACCCTGGCCATGTGCTCTGTGGTCAAGAAGACACACACGTATGCCTCCTAACCAAGCGAAGATGCATTTTTCTCTCCCAGTCCACCAAGCAAAAAAGTCTCTGACTTTCTCTGACTTTCCTGACAGGCATAATGAAATTTCAACACCAGCTTTTAGGTGCAAATCCCAGGTCAGCCTCACCTCTGGCTCCAGCTTAAAAAACTTATTGCATGACCAAGGGGGTTGGCATAAAAAACTACACCCAAGATATATCATAGGGTGTATTTTCATGGGGAGAATCACGTCACGTAATTCCTACTGTGTCCTCCATGCTAGATTGATCTCTCCATCTCCACAAGGTCCTTTGTTCTGGCTACTCTGCTCCAAGCAATTTGTTAGGTGCTCATACTCTTATCAAAAGCCCTTCAATACTGTGAGACCACAAGGCTTGTCTTTAGGTGAGGCAAACCTAAAGAGCTAAGTTCCCTAAGGGTGGTCCCATATTGTAGCCAGGATGGAGTCTTCCTGGTCCCACGCAGGGCCAGGTGCGGGGAGGGGGGTATGAGGAAATATATCAATATATCAAATATCAAATATCAAATATACCAAATCTAGATCACTTGATCACTTGACATCCCGTTATTCATTGATTTGCTCTAGCAGGAGCCAGTAACATTTCCATTGGACCCTATCACGTGCCAGTGTAGCCCAATGGCATCTGGTTGCTTCAGGAATACAAAGAGCCTCAAACTGTTCATTCAGGGTCTTGACGAAGTCTGACCATCTTGTAGGTGGGTGGCCATGTGATCTTTTGACATCCCGTGGGATCCAGTCGGTAATGGCTCTAGTCCAGCGGTTGTCTCCAAATCGCATTACATGTCCAGCCCATCTGATTTTCGAAACGAGACAGCGTCCCTGACTCTGGAACAGCAACAGAGGTCGGAGCTCCAGATTCCTTCTTTCACTTGAGTGAGGCGTGATATTCCAAGCATAGCTCTTTCTATTCCTCTTTGCGAGACCCGAATAGCATTCTCATCCTGCTTTCGTAGGGCCCAGGTCTCTGAGGCGTATGTTAATGCAGGGAGAACGGTGGAGTTGATGAGATGTGCCCAGAGCTGGAGGTTATTTGTCTTTTTTAGCTAGAATTTCAGGAGCCATTAGGGTCAAACTGACTCACCTGAACCTGGCAACCCTCCTTTGGTGTCTACCAAGACGTAGTCTCTTTGGCATAAAGCTCTGGCCTAAAGATATGCGAATGGCATATACAGTGGAGAGGAACCCCCAGCAGTAAAGATCCAAGGCTAAAGGGTGGGGCGTCACCCAACACCAGTGGAGTGGGATTTGAATCGTTGAATGCCTAAAATTCTAGTATGGTGCCATAGTACATCACTGTGCTTCAGTTCTTTTATCAAAAAATCATTAATAATCGCTTGAAACCAGAATGTTGCTGGCAAAGTTGAATGGAAACAGGCTTCCCTGGCTTCCCTGGCGTGCACATGTTCTACAGGCACCAGGACCAGGCTCCATTTCGGGGCTCGAGATCAGGACCCTGCAGGTTCACAAGCCCTTTCCCAGGCACTAGATGATATCCTCAATGATTGCTTGTTTCCCAGTTAGAAAAATAAACATTTATTCACTCTTTCAGTAATGAACATATGTTTGCAAACACTGTTGAGCAACAAATACTAGTTTTCTCCAAACCAAATTGAATTACACTCTGCCTGGGCTATCATTCATGTTTTACTTGTGTCTATCAATGGAAAACACTGCATTGCTCAGGTTTTAAAAGAATAAGTAAATGAAGATTTTTAAAATAGACTTTAAAAAAATATCCCAAAGAGGAATTGAACCTGGGTCAGACGTGAGCAAGGCAAACACCCTACCCACTGTGCTGTCACTCTGGCCCCCATCTCGCCACTATAAACTACTTCCTCAGAGGCCGGAGTGATAGTCCAACAGGTAGGGCATTTGCCTTGCACGTGTTCCACCTGGATTTGATCCTTGGTATCCCATGTGGTCCCCCAAGCATTGCCGGGAGTGATTCCTGAGTGCAGAGCCAGGTGTAGCCCCTGAGCATTGTCCAAAAACAGTGGTGTGTGACCCAAAAAGCAAAATAAATGAACTAAAAAACATCCCAAGGAAAACACACAGAGGCAGATGTCAGTGAGCTCTGAGGGAGGCCAGAGACTCCAATGTGATGGCTGTCTAGTGCCCTCGGTTGCCCGGAGCCTCAGGACTGCAGCCACTTCTCATTAGGGCCCTGAGCCCTGATGGTGGGTGGGTGGGTCAGATGGGTTTGGAGCACCGAGAGCTGGTCATGATAGAAGCAGAACATGGTGCAGGAAAGAGCCTTTTCCTCGGAGGCGTTGAAAACAGATCATGTGATAACACAGGAGAGATGGGCATTGGAGGTTAATATGTGGATGGTGACCCAGGCCTCTCTGAGTCCATCAGCAGTTTAGACCAGATTATATCATTTGCTGGCTTGTTTCCTCTTTTTTTTTCATTCAATTAATTTTCCCTCATTCTGCTGTGTTACATTTCCATCCAAAATCTATCATTTGCATATGGTCAGATGAGTGGGTCCTGGCGCACTGTATCACTGTATCACTGTCACTGTCTTCCCGTTCATCATCGATTGGCTCGAGTGGGCACCAGTAACATCTCCATATGTCCTGTCTCATGCTAGTAGAGCCCAAGGGCACCTGCTTGCTCCAGGAACATTAAGAGCCTCAAACCATTCATCAGGTCATGGGAATGAGGTCTCAAATTGTTACTGGTATTTGGCATATCAAATATGACACAGGTAGCTTGCCAGGCTCTGCCGTGTGGGTAGCATACTCTTGTAGTCACCTCTAAATCCAGCATTTATTGATGAACTGAGCGAGCAGGGCTGTGATAGGCTGGTCTGCTGGGTGGAGTTCTGACAAGAGGGAAGTCCAGATGTGGAAAATGGAGGCCCTCATGGAGTGGGGGGTCCTCTGGCTTGTTCCAAGGCTATGCTGGGGTGGCGGGCCAGGGTTAAAACCTGCCATCCCTCCTGGGCACCTCGTGAGCGGCTGGGCACAGGGAGAGCCAGTAGCAGCTCTGCCCCATGTCTGTGAGTCTCTGGCACAGACGGGGATAAATACCTCTCATGGCAGCCAAAGCCAGTTAAACTAAGGAGAATACGCCAGTACTACTTCAGGGAGGAAAAACATTGCTATTTATTTTAATCTTACATACGCAGATGTTTGTCTCCATGTTCTCAAAATGAAGCAGAATGAATGAGACTTTTTAATTTTTTGCTTTTGTAACAGGCAGATTCATTTTCAGTGGTCAAGTACCTGGATGCATATTTAAATACTCTCTGAATTTAGATCAAATAATAACGATGTAAATTGATTACAAACATGTGAAATATATCATGTTTATACAAACATATGCACATATATTGTCACAGGAATTGTTTTGTTGCCTAGCTTCAAATTTCTGAGAGGGTTATTGCAGAAATGCTTAAAGACCCCAAGGGAGATGATCCTCCCAAACTCATGGTTTCCAAGATTAGAATTCTGTGCTTGAATGACGCCATCCAACTTGTGCGTGTTCCAAGTGGTGTCGCCACAATTACAGTTCCCAAACTGAAATTTCATGATACTGCTTTTTAGACTTCAACTCTTTATTTTCCTTGTTGCAGTCAGTGATTTGCTTTTGAAATTCAAGTTGGGCCTGCTTGTGCGTGAGTTATTCTCAAGCATTTGGATTGATGAGGCCCAGGATGGGTGAGGCTGCCTTTCGGCACCTGTGTTCCCTTCCCTTTCGTCGGCCACTCTTCTCTCTCCACTGTGACCAAAACCTTCCCTCGGGGCAGCTGAGGCACAAACAAGTCCGGGTGCAGATTGGCCTTCACTGGAGCACATAAGATGGACAGACAGCCACAAAGACAGAAGAAAAAGCACCAAAGGTCAGGGTGCGGCAGGAGCTGCTGGGTGCCCACCCCTCTCTGCAGGGAGGCAAGGCTGGGTGCTAAGCGCTTCTCCCAGGGGCCAGAGTGGAGGAGGAAGTGGGGTCCAGGCAGGAGCCCCCCTCATACACCTCAGGCCTCTCAGGTCAGTCTGCCTGCTCAAGGCAATACGTGAGCCCCAGGGCTCCAGAAGGACACATGGGACCTGGCTGCCATTTCCACGGTGGGAACAGAAACACATTTGATGGCGTGGAGCCGGCTTTCTCGAGCCCTCCTGGCCAGCCTCACCACTCACACTCAGCACTAAGTGTCTTTGTTTTGTGGGTCACAGCAGATGTGCTCGGGGCTTACTCCCAGCTCTGAGTTCAAGAATTGTTCCTGGTCGTGCTCAGGTCACCCTGTGGGGGTGCCAGGGATTGAGCCTGGTTGGCCTCATGCAAGGTGAACACCAAATCTGCGGCGCCATCTCTGTGGTCCCAGTGCCCTGCTTAAAGGGAGGGGGGGGGAAAAGGGGACCCAGAGGCAAGACAGTGAGACTCCTGAGAAGACATTCTCCCCCGCACACCCCCCAAAAATGTGTCGTGGCTTCCAAAGCCAGTGTGAGTCTCTTCCCATGGAGGCTTTGTCACATGCCACCACTTGTCCCAGGGAGCAGGGAAGACCAGGGCACACCCGGGGGGCAGAGACCAGGGCCCACACAGAGGGCAGTGTAGATCTGGGTCCACCCTGGGACACAGCATAGACTTGCATTTCAGAGTTCAGGGAAGAAGGGTTGTGCTCAAATAAGTTTGACTGTGGTGGGTACTAAGAGGTTCTGTGATTGCCCAAGGCTGGATGGAACTGCACAGTCCTGACGTAAACACATTTGAATGAAATATTAAAGGTCTCCTAATTGTTATTAATATAAAATATCATGACTGAGTCTAGAAACAACACTCTGAAGAGTGACCCCGCTCTCCTCATGTAGATGCATTAGTGGGCTGAGTGCTTGGGAAATGAATCCCGTTGACTGACGGTCTCATCTGAATCTGAAACCCAAACCACTTACGTCTAATAGGAAGGCCTTTGGGACACAACTTAGAATTGGATTGAAGCTGAAAATGCTCTGGAAATCAGATCCCTTTTATGTGGAGCTGCAACCCCACTGAGCAGAGTACTCCTGAAATTACACTGCATTAATAATCTGTAGGCACCGGTTCCAGAGCAGAAAGGAAGGGGTCCAGGGTGCACCCCAGGAACCCACTGCTTTGGAACAAATAGGGTTCAGAAGGAGAGGGGCAGCAAGCTGAAGGGAACAGTCTCCGTCCTTTCTGTCTTCTGACTTTTATTCACTAACTTCATCGTGGTTTATTATGCTGCAGAGGCTAGCGTGGATGACAGTAAAAGAGCATTGAAAGCACAGATCCTGGGTTCAGATCCTGCTTCATTCACACACTCTTTAACTTGGACAACTTAACAGACTTCATTCAACCTGAGCTACCAAAATGAAGCAAGAATCAGTACCTTTCAAGAATAAGTGAAATAGTATATTTCAATCCTTGACACGCCACAAATGTTAGCACAGTGTGTTATTGAACAGAGCCTCATTATAAATTTATTCCAAAACCACTGCAAAGTACTTAATATATATCTTCTAGAAGGTTTGTCTGGCATCTGAATTTGCTGAACAGAATTATAAGCAAAACATCCTTTTGAGTTGTGGCTGGCTCCCAAAGCTGCTCTCCAGCCTGTCTTCCTTGTAACCATCAGAACAGAGTGAGGACAAGCTCCCAGGAAGCTGAGTCCTTGGCCAGTTCTGATGGAAAGCTTTTTGGAATACATTTGGAATGTAATTCTCCTTCTTGAAAAATAGAGAATTTTATCTCTCCCTTCCCCAGCTCCCCACTGCTCCTTCTTTGCTGCATGTCTGAGTCAGTCATTGGGAGCCCAGGGGCCACAGGGCATGGAGCTGCATGGGCAGCTGCCAAGATCATCTCCATCCCACGCAGCTCATATCTGCATCCACAGCTGAAATGGCACCTCCAGTTTTACGTTGAGAACTCATGACTATTGCTCAAGCAAATGTCACTCAGATGTCTGGGTCTTCTATAAATCTAGCAATTGCTCACTGACAGAGGGCTGTGTTAGAGTGAGAGATACTCAGGAAGACTTCCTATAGCTCTGTGGTGATGAAGTTCCTTGGGGATCATTCTGAGGAAAGGTGGCTCTTTGGTTCGCAAATGTGGGATTATGCCATGTATCCTGGTGAATCCCTGTTTAGAGTCTGACCATTGTCTTCTGTCAGAGGACACACTAGTGAACTCTGGGTTTCTGCAGCTCAAAGCCATTTGCATTACCCAGATACCAAGCCCTCATTCCAATCATGTTTCTTTTGTGCAAATCACATTAGGAGATCGGGGCAGGATTGGAAAAGGCAGTTTGATTTTAATAACTCCTGGAATAGTGTTATAATTACTATCATGATTTCTATGCCAGCTAGTTTGGACACTTCTCATAACCCCCATGGATCCCCACATGGGACATCTATAATTTTACCAGGAGGAAGCCTGGCCACGCTGGATCCTCTATTAAGAAACAGCTCTGCTAAGATCAAGGAAGGAGCCATGCTAAGTTTGACTCCAGGCAAGTGAACTTGACTCTCAGTGAAACTAGGCAGAGCACTCAAAGTTACACTGGAGCAGAATAGAAATGGACCTTGTGGATGTTTTGAGGTAAACATCTGGCTACATGAAGTTCATGGTCTAAAATTATAATATTATTTCCCCATGTATTAAATCCTGAGATACTTTTGTTTTTAGGCATGTCTTCCCCCCTCCCAACAAGTGCTTTGCATTAGAGTTGACTGGGAGGCAGGGACTGGGCTTGGCATCAGCATAGGTATGAAGCTGTACCAAAGGTGTGGCCTAATAAGTATCAGTATCTTGAACGTTTTTTTCTTTTTATCTTTGATCATGCAGAGGAAGTTTTTTGTCTCCTTAGCCTTTGGTGGGTTTCGGAGGTAACAGGAAGAAGATAGCATCCATCTTGGTGGGAGATCTCAACCAGAGCTCATGGTCGGGGTCTGGCCAGATGCCAAAGGTTTGGGAATTTTCCCCATTTTGGACTGTTGCAGCAGAGTTTGTTTACTTTGTTTACTTATCAGTAATAAGTAAAAGCCTTTTGGAACTGTGCTGAATTCGTGGTTTGTCCATCAGTCACTGGCCCTTGAAATAAAAGGAAAGTTGATCCCTGATACCATCAGGGTCTCCAGCCTTCACTGATAGTCTTTAACCTATAGGTTTCTATTTGTTAACAGATTCTAGAAGGCTCAAGCCATGATGTCCTGGTGGGCTCTTTACAGACGCATGTCTTTCCAGCTCTCCTGCTTGGATGCTGATGGCATTGTCCCTGTGGTCCCTGAAATTCCTTTCATTTTATTGAGCTTATTTCCTCTTTGCCAGCCTTATTGGATATGTTCCCTTTTCTCCTGTGTCTTCTCCCATTCCTTTTCCTGTTTACCTTCTGCATTTGAGCTCATCCACTGAATTTTTCATTTTAAAAATTTCTACTTGATTCCATGGAACATCTCTCTCTTTCTTGTTGGGATTTCCTGATTCTTTTGCTGAAAAGTTATGTATTTAAATCAGATTCAGGAAAATATCTTGGAAACAATGAGAGAGATAACTAATCCAATGGCAGCTTGTTTCTCCTCAGACACCTGGAAGGCTGAAGGGAAGCATAAAACTGTTCAGATACAGAATTTTTTAAATGTCAGCTAAGGATGCTATACCCAGCGTGCGCTTTCTCAGGAAAGGGAGGTATAAGCAACAGATTGTCAACGAGGGAACTGTAACAGATCTCATACCAGCAAAATTACCCTGTGAGAGGAGCTGATGAAATTTCTCCAATCAGGAGAACTAGCTCTTCATTAATAGGGTGACACCGAGCTGCCCATATCTGTCCCCATACTTGATGTTAAGTTTCAGTCTGATTCTGGTTGAAATCCCAAAGTGTGTGTGTATGTGGATGTGTATATGTGTGTATGTATGTATGTTAGTGTGTATTTGTGTGTACATGAGTGTATGTGTATGTGTGTTCACTGTCAAAATGTCAAAGTTGATAACAGGAAGCCAAAGAGAGTCTAGCCCAGAATCGGATGAGGAGCCCACCCAAAGGATATCTGCTGGGAACAGAGGGTATGTTGTAGGGAAAGGAGAGCAAAGGTCTCCAGATAACTGAATGATGAGAATTGAATCAACCACATGACCCCCTTCCTCTACAAATGAACAACTTGCGCTGTTTCTTTTCATGTCCTACCTAGGGCACACAGGGTTAGACCCATAGAATTCCTGGCATCAAAACAGAGGGGCAGGCAGTGGAGACCCGGGGCTGAAGAGCATGGGCTTCCCCATCACAGAGAGCAGGGGAGAGGAAGAGAGAGTCTGTTTCCACAGGAAGAGGAGTGTGTGGGGCACTGGAGTAGCCCAGGAATGTAGACAGTGGCCCCCTCCCCACATGGTGCCTGCTCTGGCTCTGCCCCCCCCCTCTTCCTTTCAGGCAGAATGTGGATGGAGCCTGAGTTCCCACAAGCCCCCACAGACTCACCCCTGTTTAACGGGGTCATGCGATGGCAGGAAGAAAAAAATAAAGCCGGTGTCTGGCATGGAGGCTGGTGGTGCTTCCCATGGAGCAGAGCTCAGTCTGGCCAGGGTGAGCCTTGCCCATTAACACTTGTACTTCTGAGTAGAGGAAGGGTATGTTGCCGGGGGGTCCCCGCCTGGTCAGCCCCAGTGTGGAGGGGCGTCGTGGCTGGGGGGAACCCCACCTCGTCAGCCCCACAATGCTCCATAGTCTTGCTTGCCACCTCTAGCTTGTCCTGAAACATTTTAACAAATCTTTAGAAGACTCTGCATATAGTCAAAGAGAAACAGACAGATACTCCTCGCATACCATCTCCCCCTTCCCAAAGTGGTGCCATCCGCCACATTTCCAGAAGTCATTCTTTCAACTACTATTTCAGAAACAGAATAAAAATGACAGATTCACACCTGAAAATAAAAAAGCTCTTGAATTTTTCCAACAGTTGGTGGTAGAAAAGAATTCAGGCACATTTTCTGGGAAAATTCTCCTGCAGAAAAATAGAAAAATACCAAGAAGCACAAACTAGTTGGTGTCCTGCAGTGTAAGATTCTGGCTTTTCAGAGCTCTTGGCTGAAACTGAGTGCTGAGACTGAGTGTGGCCTGGGCTGGCTGCTCTCCGGTCCGGTCTGCTGTTAGGTCTGTTTCTTTTTCTGTGTTGCTCTGGTTTGACTGAGGGCTGTTTCACCCCTGGGGTCTCTCAGTTCTTCCATGCCAGGACTCACAGCCTCTTTGGTGTCTCGTTCTGGTCTGACTTTTGTGAGTTGAGTGAGGTGAGAGGTGCTGAGAAATGCACAGCCTGTCTGAGCAGAGGGAGCCACAGCTTCTCTGGGGAGGAGCGACACCAGCTGCCTCTGGACTGATTCTCGCTGGGTCATGAAAGGGCGTGGCCATTCCATGAAAATGTCATGGCGCAGAGGAAAATTCACTTCTGAAACTTGACCAGAATGGCGTGAGTAAGGAAATAGATGAACTGTTGAACAAGATAATTCAATATTCAAGGAGAGGAGGAAAGAGGAAGGAGGCGGGGCCCAGAGGCGACAGCAGTCTTAACCAGCTCAGGCCTTTGTGAGCAGAAGAGACAAGGCCCCGCCCACAGCAGTGAGGGATGGTGGGAGAAGGGAAGGCGTGGCAGGTGGCTGTGGGCTCCCGTGACTTGTGACTCAGACGTCTGGAGACATTGTGGAAGTGGGGACTGTGTTCCAAGATGTGATGGCCGTGCTCCCAGAGTGGGCTGTGCTCCAGAGGTGGAGGCCTTCCTCCCAAGGAGTGGGCTGTGCTCCCAGAGGTGGGACTGTGCTACCAGAGATGAGGCCGTGCTCCCAGAGATGAGGCCGTGCTCCCAGAGGAGTGGGCTGTGCTCCCAGAGGTGGGACTGTGCTACCAGAGATGAGGCTGTGCTCCCAGAGGGAGTGGGCTGTGCTCCCAGAGGTGGGGACTGTGCTACCAGAGATGAGATCGTGCTCTCAGAGGAGTGGGCTGTGCTCCCAGAGGTGGGGACTGTGCTACCAGAGATGAGGCCATGCTCCCAGAGGAGTGGGCTGTGCTCCCAGAGGTGGGGACTGTGCTACCAGAGATGAGACCATGCTCCCAGAGGGAGTGGGCTGTGCTTCCAGAGTAGGCTGTGCTCCCAGAGGTGAGGGTCATGTTCCCAGAGGTGTTGGCCATGCTCTGAGGAGTGGACTGTGCTCCTAGAGGAGTGGGCTCCACTCCCAGAGGAGTGGGTCATGCTCCAGATGTGATGGCTGTGCTCCCAGAGGAGTGGGCTGTACTCTCAGAGGTGGGGGCTGTGCTCCCACATACTGCCCTAGAGCTGGCTCTGGTGCTTCCACAGGAACCCAGAGGAGTGCCCCTGGGACCTTCTCAAGCACAGGGATGGGTCACACCAAGCTGGAGGCCTTATCCACGCGTGCCAGAGCCTGAATCGGCGCTGCCACCAGCACAGAGGTGAGAGAGGTGGTGCTGGCAGAGTGCGGGAGAAGGCTGCCCGGCTCTCGGTGCAGCGCCAGAATGAGGGAGAGCGATTGCATGCACTCAGTGTCTGCTCCTCGTTACGGGGAAAAGAAATCAAATCCTTTATGGATTTTTATAACCTTGGGAATTAGCATCTTCTCATGTTGGCAAATGGGCTTGTGAAAGCAAGTGAGCGAGTGAGAGAGAGAGAAGAGAGGGAAAGGGAGAGAGGAGGAGAAAGGAGGGAGAGAGAGATAGAGAAGAGGGAGGAGAGAAGGAGGGAGAGAGGGGGAGAGAAGAGTCCTTTCAATCGCCATTTTTCTTCCCTATTTCCAACAAAATTCTAGGTTGAGTCAAGTTTGGCGTCTAATTTAGAATGCCACATCTCCAAATCTATTTATGGACTGTCACAGTTAAAAAAAAAAAAAAGCAGCCAAGACATAGAAGCAATCAAATACTGCCATTTTTTCATGCAAAATATTAAAGTTTAGGGAAACAGGCATGTAAAATTCTAGGGCGTGACCTTCCTGGGTGCCGGCTCTGAGAGCTGACAGCTTTGCCAGGGAGGCTCAGGCCTTAGCTTGGCCCAGGATTTTTTTTTTTTTTTTTTTTTTTGGGTCACACCCGGCGATGCTCAGGGGTTTCTCCTGGCTCTGCACTCAGAAATTACTCCTGGCGGTGCTCGGGGGGACCATATGGGATGCCGGGGATCGAACCTGGGCCGGCATGGGCGTGCAAGGCAAACACCCTACTGGCTGGACTATCCCTCCGGCCCCAGGATTCTGGGAGGTCCCGTATCCTGAACAGCTGGCCTCAAGCCCCAGGCTGGCCATCTGCATCTGTGCCTTGGTTCACTCACCTCATGGGTGGCGGCCACTCTGGATTAACAGCAGACTCATGAGAGAGCTGGGTTAGTATCTGAGTGGCCAGTGGATGTCAAAGGATGGCTCCCATTGGCGGGATACTGAAATGCTGGTGCCATGGTGTGTGGGGTGGGTGTGTGCTATGCACTGGGTGGGCATGGGGTGGGGGGTACACAGTGCACTGGGCCATGAGCTCAAAGAGCCATGCATGACTCCACAGAGAGCTGATGCCCGACCAACCCCTGGGATTGTTTTATCCCAGGGCTGCTGGGCCTTGGATGACCTGCAGTCGCCAGAGGACAGAGTCAGCAGGAACTTGTGCCCAGACTCCCGGCCTCGAGCCGTGCTCACGGAGGGGTCCTGTGTCCTGCTCCGTCACCTGCTCTTCTGGGATCCGCAGTAGACAGACATGGCTGGTACAAGGGACCGCATCAGAACATGACATGGCCGCGACTGCCTTTATTCTTAAATCTGTGTGACAGAATCTGCCAAGATATCAAAGCCTCACGTGGGATGTAGCCAAATGTGGGCACCGCAGTCTCAGCACTAGTGTGTTACTGTGCAGTGCATGGCATGTCATTAAATGCCCATTAACTGTCTGTGTGTGTGTGTGTGTGCGATCCCAGCGCCACGAGGGCGGGAGGCGCACAGAAAACCCCCAAAAGGCCCTGTGGAAGAGAAGACAGTTTCTGAGGGTGCTTCTCCCCTTTGCTGACGTCTAAGGAACGATTTTGGCACCTTGCAGAGCCCCTCACAGGTTCTCATGCCAGTAAACAGAGGCAGGACTTGGCTTTTAGAAGTTCTCTAGATCGTTCTTCTGCGTGCATGGTCACTAGCTGAAGATGGGTGAGACCAACCATGCGCAGAGAGGCTGCTTTGCTGTGTCCGCCAACAGCTGTCTTAAACTACTGCGTCTGTGTCTACTTACCTTGTTAGATGTTGACCCAGAATCTTAAACAAATCCAGACCAGGGTCCCATGCTAACTGCTGCCCTGTGTCATGGGCCATGTGGCAGGACAGACCTTTGGGATCACAGTAACAGGAGCTGGCTTGAGGGGACACAGGGGCTGGGATCACAGAAACAGCAAAGAAACAGCCCGCCAGGCCTTTCCTGCCCGTTCCTTTGGGCCCAAGCTCTGCGGCCACGGCGCCCTGACTGAAACTGTGCTCACAGGCAAGCGTGGGTGCCCACGGGGCTTCTTGGCGCCGGGTTCCTGTGTTCGCTGAGTGAGGCCGGTGGGTGGTTCGGGTGGCGCCTGCTCCTGACCCATCATGGTGGGGGCTCCTGTGGGTGTCTGTGGTGCGCCCATCCAGTGTGGACAGCGGCCAGGGTCAGGGCCAGGCCGTCCGCGGACGTTCTCACTGCGCTCGGGGGTCGCCGCGAGCAGAAGCGCATCATTTCATGGCGTAGCTCTCTCACCTGAGGAATAAGCGCTGCGGAGAGGAGACAGTCTTTGTTTCGGCCTGGAGAAGCTCTCAAAGAAGGGCGCAGCCCAGTAATATCTGAGCATCCAGCGCTCTCAGGAGGAAGGAAAAGCTGAGGAAAGCAGGTGTCTGAGGCGAGGCAGGGGTTGACGCACCGTGTCTGGGAACTGCTTCCGGGGCGTGACCTCCAAGATGAGGGAAGGAGACGCTGAATAGAGGCATGTCTGGGAACTGTTTCGGGGTGTGACCTCTCTGAGGTGAGGGAAAGAGGTGCTGAATGGAACTGCTTCCGGGGTCGTGACCTTCGAGGTGAGGGAAGGAGATGCTGAACAGAGGCTGTCTCTGAACTGCTGCTGGGTAACGTGACCTCCGAGGTAAGTGGAAGGGGCTGAACGGGCCGGGCCTGGGAACCGCTTCCTGCTGACGGCTCCCGTCGTTCAATTTCTGAATTTCTAATTGTTCTAGTGAAGCTCCACGTGTCAGTCACATAGAGGAGTTTTAAACCGAGGCAACGGTTATGAATAAAACATTTCTTGGTTATTTCTGCAATTTCTTGAGTAGAATCGGTTCCCTTGTTACTGGAAAATATTTTTTAACATTGCTGAGTGCTTATTGTGGGCGACCCCTGAGCGCTAAGCAAGGATGAGTGTTTATCTCGGCAGTACTAGGGCTGGAGATAGTGCAGTGGTGAGGACACTCGCCTTTCACACAGCCGACCGGCTTTCGATCCCCAGCACCGCATTTGGTTCTCCAAACCCCACTAGGATTATCCCTGAGCACGGAGCCAGGAGTAATGCCTGAGTGCCATTGTTTTGTGGCCTCTAACCCACAGCACAATGCTAACCTATACAATCCTTTATAAATATCCAACTTTGCCAGATGCATAAAGTGCCTGTGGATTATACAGTAAAAAAATATTTCCTCTTCTGCTGAGAGAAACCCCCCAAATCAAAGAAATTGGAGTTGTTTTCTGTCACGGTAGTACCTTGGGAGTTGGTGGAATGTCTGGATCGTGCCTTTTTAATTCCCTCTGAGCTAAACTGTGCTATTGTTTGCATATTTAGGTTTGCTCTGTGATCTCTGGATCCAATGAAGATATGAAAAAACGTGCTTTGCTTTGCTAGGGTTATATAAATTTCAGAACTCAGTGGCCAACTCGGTCATAAATCACAATCTCCAGGATTAAGTGAAATCATAAAAATAAGTTAGGTTAGGGTGAATTTTCCTTCTAATTTTGTGGGAAAAAATGTAATCTTATATTTGGTCTATGAGCTGAGAAGTCTGTAGGAGAATGAAATTGCCTATTTTAGGATGAAGGATTTTCCAGCCCATCCCTTGCTGACCAGGCCTGGTCCATCCCTTGGTGTGATGAAGATGGGGAATCCTGCCAGTTGGAAGGACTGACGCTGTCACGATTACAGTTGTCAAGGAAACACGTAAAAGTCCCTTGGCCACATTCCTGCGAGCTGGGCCTCAGTAGCCGAGTTTGTGAGAGCCGGTTCTTGAATCAAAAACAACATGGGGAAGACTGACTCCAGAAGGAGCAGCCTGGGGCTGTGGCTGGGAGCCTGCGCTTCAGCTGAGCCTGCACCAACATGGTGTCGGCAGAGGGGCTGTCTCTGGGGCACGGGCGGGTACCAGGGGCGGGTTTGGAGGACAGGGAGGTGTACTGAGAAGTGGGCATTGGTCCATTGGCACAGGCGAGAATTGACAGGTGCCCAGGTGATCAGAGGCTAGTTCACGAGTGTCCTGAGAGTTGCTGTGGAGCAGTGGCTACACTCCCGTCGGAGGGAAGACCTGGTCATTGGCCTCCCGGGAGGCCACAGGTGTGCGGGAGAGTGTGGCTTCGTGCTCTCATACTTGGCCTCAGAGCCCACAGGTGTGGTTCCATTCGCGTCACTCCAGCTGCCATTTCTTCTTGCTCCCTGACCTTCGCAGCACTTCATCTCCAAGGCTAATGGCTGAAGAATCCTTTCAGACACCGCACTGGGAGATGCGGGCCAGGAACTTCCTTCCCTCTCCCTCCCTCCAAACAACAGCTTATAAAATCAGTCATTCTTTTAAATACCAAAATTACTTAATTCCACAATTTTACAGCTCAGCTCTTCTGAGCTTGCAGAATTATAGGCTTGCTTCTGTTATATTAGAATAATTTTTAAATGTCACTTTTAAATAGAATCATGCCGTTTAGAGGACAGATTCAAATTGAATTAAGTATGCTTTTTAAATATGTGCCCTGTGTTTGCTTCCTCCAAGAGATTCCCAATGTTAAACAATATCCATTATTCCAGAGTGGCACTGATTGATTTACAAGGAGGTGGCTTTTTTTAAGGAGGTGGCTTTAACAGACCTTTGACATGTGTATGAATTTTCTCTTAGAATGAACTACATGCCTGTGACAACATGGTAGGTCTTTTATATTAAAAGTGAGCAAACCTGTTTAAGAGCTGGTGCCTTATTTTGATTAGGCGCAAATCATATTTTGAGTTCTCCTTGAGATAGAAGTAATTCTTAACTCAATGTATATATTTAGGTTATATAAAACTCAAAAAAATCAAAGGGCTTAATTACAGCGATTCAGAATTACTGCCATTATCCTCCCATAATTTATAAACATACTCCATTCCACACTTCTCACGTGAAACAGGGTTGTTTAAAATTATCTGTAAGAAAATGAGGTACTTAATTTTCCTCATGTCAGCAGACAGTGGACATTCCAGACCGTTCCTCAGTCCTTCCAGGAGGACTTCCAGAAGGTGTCTCCAGAGCCTCTGAAGCCAGAATTCCATGGGCATCTCACAGAATGATCTCTGGGAACTCAGATTTTGGCCAGCTTAAAGAAATCTGCTTTTCGGTGGCCAGAGAGATTGTACAGCCTGCAGGATGCTTACATTCTATCAGTTAAGGTCCTGGCACAGCCGGGTGTTAGCCCTGAGCACTTCCAGGGATGGTCCACAAACAAACCAAAAACAAAGAAATCTTTCTCCAGGAGAAAGGGCCGGGGACGGGAGCACGCACTCAAATAGGCCTCCAGATTCGCATGTGGTCGGGAAAGCTGCAGGGCCAAAGTATGGCCCTTTGCAGCCCCCAAGACTGAGCCATGAGCTCAGTGAGGTGAGGGAGGCCCCGCATCCTGTGCCCAGACACCGGGCTGTCCTAGATGGTTTCAGTGGTGGAATCCCCTTCCCTCGAGAGCTGATGAAGTTCTCAGGGACGTCCCCACCATGAAAGGGTGACCCTCATCTGGCCAGGCCCGCTCAGCTCTGCTCAGGGCCACGCTCCTCTGTCCTTTCTCTGGGATTCTCCTAGTGAGCCCCCAGCCTGCCCATCACGCCCTCAGTGGTCACGGCGTCCATCCCTTCCTGAGGGTCACAGACCCCTGGAGTCATGCATCGAGTCATCCGCATAGACACTACCCTTTGGGGGCTCCCAGAGCCGAGCGTCCAGGCCCCACCTGAAGGAGAGCAGTGAGCAGCACACTGAAGGCCGCACGGTGTCCTCACCGGAGTCTTGGCTCTGCCGAACTTTCTGAAGCGTGGGAGACTGCAAGTCTGAGCAGGGAAGCAGGGTCGCTTCCCGCCCAGAGATGACGTACCTGTCAGGCTCTTGGTCATTGGAGCCCCTTCCTGGACGGGGCATGGGGGGCCAGACTGGAAAGACCTGCCTTTCTCGGCGTGCCGTGGTCTCCCCCCTGCCTGCTTAGGCAGCAAGAATAGGTTTTCATGTGTCTTTGCTTCTTCTGGCTCTGTGTGTGTGTTTGGGCGAGACCAGCTTGGTTTGGGGATCCTGGTTGTCCTCATGGAACCATATGTGACGGCAGGGATTGAACCTGGCTGGGCTGTGTGCAAGGCAACACCTTCCCCCTTGCTGCTCTCCAGACTTTCTCCTTATTTTCTGAATGGACATACAAGGCAAGTAGTATTTGGAGGATGCCCACAGCAGTCTTGTCGTGAAGCAGGACTTGCCTGACCACAAGCCCCCACATGAGGCTTTGCCTAAGTGGTACCTGCCCCTGGGGTCTGTGCCCTGCAGATTGCCTGGGCCTGTGGGAAGGGCCACCTTGTCACAGCTGAGGTCAGTGTTCTCATGATGTCTCTGCCAGGTGTCTTAGGATTGTGACTTTTCCTTTGTCCAAGAACTCCAGAGCTGGGATAGCTCGTGGGTGGAGTACTTCCCTTTTGCGTGGCACTCCCTGGGTTGGTGACTTCCCTCTTGTGCGGCAGACCTGGGTTTGTGACTTTCATTGTGTGACAGACCCTGGGTTTGTGACTTCTCTCCGTGTGACAGACCCTGGTTTGTGACTTCTCTCGTGTGTAGCACACCCTAAGTTTCAGCAAAAATCACAAACCCAACAGTAGCTTGCGTATGTGCCAGGAGAAGAAACTCTTACACGGGTGATTTCCATTGCTTGAATCTTCGTCCCTAAAAACATGCTTGTGGCGTGATTCAGCCCTTTGTATTTCGATCTTAATAGTCAGGAACAGGTTGTGGCGACCTCTGGGCGGCGGAGAATGGGCTTCTCCCTGGCTGCGGCCTTGGCTGCTTGTGCTCGTCTCACTGTGCTGCTCCGGCACCATCTCCTCACTCGTGGCTGCCGCTGCCTTCTCCAGGAGCCCAGCCCTCTGGCAACCGGTGCTCGGTTGTTGCCATGCTACGTGGACTGTGCTGCTGTGGCTGTGGGTGATAGACACTGCAGATAAAAACACAACAGTGCATGGAGGGGGTCCTCTAGGGAGCACTATGGGCTTCATAAGGAGCCTCCTGGGAGCACTGTGGACATTATAAGGAGCCTCCCGGGAGTGCTGTGGCTGTTATAAGGAGCCTTTTGGGAGCACTGTGGATGTTATAAGGAGTCTTCCAGGAGCACTGTGGAATGTTATAAGGAGTTTCCCAGGAGCACTGTGGCTTTAGCAGAAGCCTCTATGGAGCACTGTGGACTTTAAGGAGCCTCTCAGGAGCACTGTGGATGTTATAAGGAGCCTCCTGGGAGCACTGTGAACATTATAAGGAGCATCCCAGGAGCACTGTGGATGTTATAAGGAGCCTCCTGGGAGCACTGTGGACTTTAAGGAACCTCCCAGTAGCATTGTGGCTGTATAAGGAGCCACCTAGGAGCACTGTGGACATTATAAGGAGCCTCCAGGGAGCATTGTGGACATTGTAAGTTGCCTATGGGAACACTGTGGATGTTACAAGGAGACTCAGGGAGCACTGTGGCTGTTATAAGGAGCCTCCACGGAGCACTTTGGGTTTCATAAGGTGCCTCCCAGGAGCATTGTGGGTTGTGTAAGAAGCGTTGAGAGCACAGTGGGCTTCATAAGGAGCCTTCCAGGAGCACTGTGGGCTGTAACTCTCTAGTGGCTGGCCAATGAGCACCCTCACAGCAGTGCTCACATGTTCCCTTTTGTGTGCATCTTCTCAGCACTTGTTATTTCCTGTT
Source organism: Cryptotis parvus (assembly GCA_021461705.1). Lineage (NCBI taxonomy): Eukaryota > Metazoa > Chordata > Mammalia > Eulipotyphla > Soricidae > Cryptotis > Cryptotis parvus. The sequence continues at coordinate 195,839 of JAJIBD010020966.1, forward strand.
CCATTGGGGATGACTGAGTGGGTCACACTCAGAGGTCCTTGGGGGACAAGGAGGTGCCACGGATAGAACCCTAGGCTCCTGTACACAAAGGCTACACTCTGGCTGGCTCAGCTGATGCTCTGAGTTTTACACTTTTTAATAGTACAGTTTGCTTTGTGGGTAGAGAGCGTAGATGCCAGGGGAAGAGATTAAGAAGTCGGCCACTGTGCCAGCACTGTCGGCAAACCCACGAAGAGGCGGCCCTGCTCAGTGTAAGGTATCAGCAGTTTGCTTCCCACACAGCAGATGTTACTGAACCACTAGGTGGGTTTGGCTGTTTAAGTTTTTGGAGGGAGCACACGTGACAGTTCGCAGGGTTTACTCCTGGCTGTGTGCTCAGGGGTCACTCCGGTAGGGCTCAGCGGCCACATGGGGTGCGGGGATTGGACCCAGGTGGGCTGCGTGCACGGGCCCGTGCCCTCCTCACTATGCTGTCTCTCCAGCCTGTTTCCTAATTTTAACTTTAAGGAGCAAATGGAAGTCTCTGCCCTTAGACTGGGGACACCGAGACCAACCTCAGAGTCGTCCTGGGGTCACAGGTGGATTCATTTTCCCACTTGCAAGACTGACCACGATGTCGGTATCAGGACAAGCTTTCACTGCATGACCACTTGCCCTGCACCGTGGAGATGTGAGCGACTGTCAGACAGGAGAGAGGAGAGAGAGAAGAGAGCAGTGAGCAGTGAGGAGAGAGGAGAGAGAAGAGAGCAGTGAGGGGAGAGGAGAGAGGAGAGGGAGAGGAGGGAGGAGAGGAGAGAGGAGATGAGAGGGAGGGGACAGGGAGAGAGGAGCCCCCACAGGCCCGTTCTGGGACCACTCCCCAGCCTGTCGGTGAGCTCAGGAGTGAAGCCTGGTGCGGAGCAGAGCCATATTGATTGATTCTCTCATAATTAAACGGAGCCTGAGAAGCAGCTGTAATTGCTGAGACGCTCTTCAGCATGTTTACTTTCGTGGGAACTAAAAAAAAGGAGCATAAACACGGTAATTAAAGGGTTATTTTTTTGTCCTTCATATTCAAAGATGTCATTGCCCAAGATGAGCCTGGAGAGTGTGTGTGAGGAAATTCTCCATTTTCTGGTGCCAGAAAGGGACTCATTGGTGTGGGTAATTGCCCTGTGCCTGTGATTCGCCCAGCAGGGGCCATGCTCAGCCAGCCCAGTCCCCCCCTCCACAGCCCTGCAGCCACTTCCTCCCCCCTCAGACTGCCCAGTCCCCGGCCTCCCCGCGCCACCAGCCCAAATCCAGTGACTTTCCAGGCCACACTGAGGGAGTGAAAGGGCGTCCTGGGTGCCAGAGGGGTCACTCAGAGATTGTTCTATCCACTGAGGGGGCCTCATCTGCCTGATAATGCTGATGGTGAATTTTTGTCTTTGGCTTTCAAAGGCAGAGAGGAAGAGGAGGCAGACCTGTGTGGTCTGGAGGTGGCTCTGGCCGGGCTCTGGCCGTGTGCAGTGTTCTCAGTGCTGCGCCTGAGTATGTCCCTGCACCTATGTGGCTCCCGCCCCAGGAGTGCTGGCGCGGGTGTTCCCAGAGCTTTGCCCTTAGTTCTGCTTTGCATTCTGTGGCCCCATTGGACCCCCAGTGACTGAGAGTGAGCCGATTCCAGTCAGCTCTGGAGGCTTGTTGAGTTCTTTGAGCTCCTGTTCCTGACTTTGTTATTTACTCACCTGCGCCACGAAGGAAATGCCCTTAGCAGCCTCCCCAGCTGCCCCTTGTGCTGTTTCTTCAGACCCAGTTCAGGCAGCAAAGAGAGCTTTAAAAACGTCACAACGTGATATTATGACCACTCTGGGGAATTCTGAGGGGCTGGCGAGGTGCCAGGACCTTGCCTGGGGAGCCTGGGCTGGATCCAGGCCCACCGGCTGTGGCTCGGCTGTGGGACGAGCCTGAGTCTCAGCCCTCTCCCGGGACTGTGGAAACAGCGCCTGGCCGTGCTGTCACTCCTTCCCCAACCCCAGCACAAGATCCACTTGGCTTTTTTTTTTTTTTTTGGGGGTTGGGTCACACCCAGCAATGCTCAGGGGTTTCTCCTGGCTCTGCACTCAGGAATCACTCCTGGCGGTGCTTGGGGGACCATATGGGATACTGGGGATAGAACCCAGGCCGGCATGGGCCAGCCGCGTGCAAGGCAAACGCCCTACCGCTGGGCTATCGCTCCGGCCCCCCACTTGGCTTTTTACTGGAAGTCGTTGCCGATTCCAGAACTTGCGATGGAACTGAGCGGGAAAGTGGCTCTCAGTCTCCCGGCCGTGTGGGGCTGCCCTAAGCTTCACAAATAAATGATGAGCTATCAGAGAAACGCTCCGTAGAGCTTTGAAAGAAGTGTCTAATTTCTGCTTCCCTCCTTGTCTTCTCCACTTATGGGCAAAGTCAGGTGTAACGTTGCTGGCAGCACCATTTTCTCAGGCAGATAATATGATGGAGTAAGCCACTGAGATCACTCAGAAAGGATGTTACCCAGTGTTGATCTGTCTTGGCAGGCCCAGGGTTGTGACCAGCTCTATGGGACTCTGTGTGTGTGTGTGTACATGAGTGAGTCTGAGTGTGAATGTATGAGAGTGTGGGTGTTTGGCTGTGAGTATGTGTGAGAAAGTGTATGTGTGTGTGCTTGAGTGTGAGCATGAATGAATGAGAGTGTGTTTGTGTGAGAGTATGAGTGAATGAAAGTGTATTTTGGCTGTGAGTGTGATTGTGTATGTGTGTGTGTATTAGTGGATTGAGTGAGTGAGTGAGAATGTGTTTGGCTGTGAGTGTGACTATGTGTGCATGAGTGAGTGTGAATGAAAGAGTGTGTGTTTGTGCATGAGTGAGTGAATGAGAGTTATGTATTTGGCTGTGTGTGCATGAGTGAGTGAGTGTCAGTGAGAGAGTGTGAGTGTGCATGAGTGAGTGTCAGTGAGAGAGTGTGAGTGTGCATGAGTGAGTGTTAGCTGAGTGAACGAGAGTGTATGTGTTTGGTTGTAACTGCGAGTCTGGTCTTAGCCTGCTGCGGTATTGCTGACTGCTCTCCTTCCAAGAAGCTGCTCTCCATCCTGGAAATGGGAAGGCCAAGACCAGTGTGTGTAGGCAGATAGGCTGCACAGAGCCTCTGCATCTTGCCTGCAGCTGTCTTCCGCAGGCTGCTTTGTAGATGGGGAAGAAAGACAATTGGGATCTGTGACTCTATGTGGCAGAATGTCTTACCATGTATTCTGTATTAGCTGACATAAATATTTCCTCTCATTCTTCACGGATCCCCTCGTGAGACTGGAATATTTTACCAGAGTTACTAAGTCTCAGTTTGGCTGAGTTGGATCCTCCTTTAAATATAATACAGCTATAATTAAGTCAGAGAGAAATGCTGTTTGCCTCCTAGCAAGCAAGCATGGCTCTCTAATAAGTCTAAAGGCTAATACCCAGAACAACTGTGAAGTAAAGACAAGGATCTTGTGAAAGTTTGAAGAAATATATACCTAGCTGTAGAACATTTATGCCTTTTGTATTAATCCTGAGATATGTTTCATCTCAGATGCCCTTCCCCATTTCTGCATAGGGCCTGCAGGGAAACTTCAAAGGCAGACCTTGGCTGGGGCATATTAACATTTCAATGGGACCAGGTGAGTTCCTGGGGGAAGCAAACCTAAAAGAATTGGCCTTGACTGCCCGTATTTGTGGCCCAAGTCAGGTCAATAGGAAAAATAAGTAGCCCCTTTCTCTGCCTCACTCTCTCTTCCTCTTCAGCTCTGCTTCTGCTCTCTTCTTCTCTGTTCTCTACCTGGTTGGGCCTAAGCATGTGGTAGCGGCCATCTTGACCTAGAATTCTAAACCTACATGTGGCCTGGGCCAGCTAGGAACTTAAAGTTTGGGGTCTTCATGTCATTGGATTGTATACCAGAATTTGTGTGATTAAAAACTTGAAATTTTGCTAGATTCGCAAGTCTTTTTCTTTGTCTGTAGGCCGCCAATCCCTGATCTCCAGAAGAGGATCCCTGTCCTGCTCCCCAATATTGTTGGGCAACCAAGTGTTCTCCAAGTGTGAGCTAGGCCCCATAGGACCCTGGGGCCTGAGTTTTTGTCCTTTGCTGTTCCTTTGTGTGTGCACAAGCTCTAGCCCCCACACACACACACACACCCTATTAACCCCCTATAGGCATCTCAGCCGATGCGTTTGCTGGTCACTGGCCTTCCCACTGTAACATGGCCGTGTCTCAGTGCGGTGTGGTCCAAGCGACTGGCGAGGCTGGTTCCTGCATCTGATATCTGAGGATCTCCGTGTCAGGGACTCACTACAGCACTCTCTGCTCTTTTCTGACTGCCCTGAGTTCTGTCCACTGACATGTGTTGGTCTCCACTGACTGTGGAAACTCGGACTAAGTGTGTGATTCCTGCCCTGCTACGTAAAAGCACATGGTCGGCATCAGTGGGTGCTTGGCGGGATGCTGGAGGCGGCCCTTTCATGAGCGACTGGGAGCAGGGCAGTGAGGGCTGGTCCCCACAGCCTGGCTGATCTCACTGCGCAGAGTGGAATGGAAGGAAACGCCCCTGTGAGCACAGCTGTTTTCATGGCCTTTCAAGGACTGTGCATCGAGTCTAAAGATCGGAGTGGCAAAGAGCTGCTCAGCCCACGTGGAAGAAGACGAGTTTCAGAGACGTGGTGCTTTGGGAGTCCATGTCTGGTGGAGCCGACGGCACACATCCTGCTGAGCTCACCTGGGTTTTCCTTGGACCCTGCTGCTTGTGCAGTCCGGGGCTCTGGGGGAGCTTCTGGCTCAGACCCCGGCCCTGCTTAATCCCCTGATGCCAGATCTTGGACTTGGAGCACTTTGTCACCACGTTGGTAACTACCTCTACAAATCCCCTCGTTTTCAAACATTCAGGCAGAAATCTAATCGTATAAGATTTCTTTTCAAGGTTTATTAGATTAAGTTATTGCTAGCATGAGGTTTTGTAAGTAAATGATCTGGATACAATTTTTAGAAGATTCAGTTCACAGAGTTTCAGGACACTGTAGTAGGTATCTTCAAATGTTTGTACTTCAGAGCAAAGAAACATCTCTGGCTACAGTTGGGGTCTGGAGATTTGTGATGCCCTTAGAGGAACTTTAGTGTTCTTGAGGGTCAGCAGATCAGCGTCCCCACCCAGCAGTCCGCTTCCTTCCACCAGTGTCTCAGGGGTCCCCGCTACACTCCTGGGAGTGCAGAGTTTAGGCCAAATCCCAAGTCCTGTTGCCTTCGGCTATGTGCTATTCCCTCGTTGTGCTTCTCTGTAGCCCACACGTGAGAGAGCTCATTCTGTCTGTCCCACTCCGTCTCCCTGACTTCACTCAGTGTGAGCCTCTAGTTCCAACCTGGTCGTGGCCAATTGCATTGCCTCATCTTTTTGTATAGCTTAGTAGTATTCCACTGTGCATGTTTTCTCCACTTCTTCATCACTCCTCTGTTCTGGGCGTTCGGTTTGTTTCTAGATGTTAGCTATAGTGGACAGCATGGCAGTGACACAGCTAATAATATAGGTGTACAAATGACCTTTCAGAGTAATGTTTCTGGGCTGAGAGATAGGACACAGTGTCAGTCCTACCTTTGGCCATCCTAGGTTTGATCCCGTGGTCCCCAGAGCCCAGGAGTGAGCCCTGGATAGAGGAGTCAGCCTGGGGTACTGCCAGTGTGGTTCCAGATGAAAATGAAACCAAAATACAGTGTTTTTAGGCTCTGGGATAGATACCTAGGAGTGGAATTGCTGGGTCTTACGGAAGCTTGATTCTTAATGCTCTGAGCTGACTCTGCACTGCTTTCTTCCACCAGTGTCTCAGGGGTGGAAGAGACTAATCCAGTCAGCACTCACACGAGGGTGCTGAGGGCTCGTTTTGCCCCAGCAGCCCCCAGCTCTGGTTGTGTCCGCTGTTGTGGTGAGCACCATCTCAGAGTGTGAGGTGGGAGCTCGCGGTTTGGGTTGACATTTCCTGATCATTTCTCCTCTACCCATTGGCTCTCTGCATGTTTTTAATGGCAAACAATAATAACCATACACACGTCAAAGCGATTACGTTTTCTTTCCTCTCTGTGCCCACACCTGAATCTGGAGCCATGACTGTCTTGTGTAATACTCAGTATTAGCTGCAAACGGGGGCCTCTCTTCAGTGACATACCAGAGGGGGTCCACACAGGCTCCACTGCCTTCCGCTGGACAGCCTTTAGCATTTTGCCGTTGTTACTAGAAAATAAGTTATTTTCTCCAAAATAATAATAATGTGTTTTGCTCACCTAAATTTTTCTTGGAGAATATAGAAAGTGTATGTTTAGTCGAAGAAGAGTGAGCCTGATAGTAGGTGTTGGAAGAGAGGAGTTGTGGGCCTGAGTAGCATCGGAAGGGCCCGGCAGTAGCATCAACATGCATAGAAGTCGCCTCTGAGAAGTGATGACTGTTTGGGTGCGATGTCCCGCCGAGGCACTGCAGCACAGACGTCCCTGCTATATATAGAGCCCCGGCTCCAGCCCATTAGCATGCAGTCGGCTCTGGGAGGTGTGCTTCAGCGGCTCTGTACCAGCCCAGAAAGTCCCGCCTCCTGGGGGTGTGAGGACCATCGTGAGTCTTCCAGCCCAGGCCCCCTGCTCACAAGTGGACCCAGCTGGCACCCACTCTGTGGTCTCGGAGTCCCAGAGCTGGCCAGCGTGGGTGCTGCAATAATTCAGCCTTTTCTTCCAAGAGACGCAGAGGTCGAGCACTGGAGCAGGAGGGAGCTGAATCCTGGCCCTGCACACGGAGGATCGGCTCACAGGTCCCTGGGCACCCGAGGGTGGGCAAGGCCCTTGCCCGTCCCTAGCCCCACTGCTCCCTTGGCTGCTCTTGGGACGGAAATTCAATCCTTAGATTTGAGAAGCCCTGAGTGGGGCCAGGCCGTTTCTCAGGAATCCCATTGAGCTGTGAGCCAACATTCTAGCATTTAATCTAGGGCAATTAAATGCATCTTACAACATGCTTACTTTTTTGCTATTCCATAAAAACTTGCTGTCAGGTCTTCAGCGTGTGCTAAGGAACAAAACACCTGTCTGGACTCTTGTCATTGACCTGAGAGGGGTTTCTATTGTTTGCTGCTTTAGGAGACCTTTGTAAGGACAGTCTTAGCCCTGTTTCTGGAGCGGAACTTAGGATCAAGTAGAGACAAAGAGTAGTTTAAAAAGGGAAAATTCCCTCCCCTTCCCCTCTCCATCCTCCTCCTCTCCCTCCTCTCCCCTTTGACCTTCACCTGGTGGTGCTCAGGAGCTACTGCAATTCAGTGCTTGAGAATGGGATAGTACTCAGGAGGACACCCTGGGGTTCTGGGATGGATCTTGAGTCTCCGGCTTCCAAAGCCTGCGCCCAGCCTGAAGGTATCTACCACACTCTGAGAAAGGAGCCAGTCACTTCACTGTCCCGTTACCATGACAACATCCCTAAATTCACTCTGTCTCACACACATGCCCTGCAGGTCTTTGGGTGTTGTCTGAGTGTGGCTCATCCCTGAACTCCTCAGGAGGCCCCACGATTGTTTCCCAGGGTAGAGGCAGGCTTTTACCCTAGGCCAACAGCACCCTGTGGGCAGCGCACACACAGCCTGGGCCTCGGCGGACCTCCAGAAAGGGTCATCTCTATGACAGACTGTTTCTGGGAGGGGCAGAAGGAAGGAAGCTCACACCTGCACAGACCTACCCGGCACCATCTCCAGCAACACATCAGGTGTCCTGAGCCCAGAGCCAGGAGTCAACCCCGAACATCACTGTGTGTGATTCTAAAACCAAATAGATCAATTGATTAAGTAAATGAAGTTTCTAATCTGCTTTCTACAGCAGCAACATTTAAGCTTCGGCTTACTGACTGGCCGTGTGAGACTAATTTGTCATCTCTTTTATATGCATTTTGTTTGCCTGCTTTTTCTTTATCTTTGGGTTTGTTTTTGTTTCTTGGTTGCTGGTGTGTGTGTGTGTGTGTGTGTGTTCATCACACCAGGGGGAATTCCCATTTTCAGTTTTGTTTTATTTTGGGGCCACGCCCAACGATGCGAAGGGGTTGCTCCTAGCTCTGTGCTCAGGGATCACTTCTGGAGGGGCTCGGGAGGCCTATGGATGCAGGGGATCAAACCTGGGTCGGCTCATGCAAGCCCCCTTCCTGCTGTGCTCTGGCTCCCACCCCTCAGGAGTTCCTTTTGGCTCTGCTCAGGGATGACTCCTGGCAGTGCTCGGGGGCTGTACATGGCGCTGGGAACCACAGCAGGTCAGCCACATGCCAGTCCAGCACCAGGGCCCTGCACTGGCTCTGCAGCCTCGCCCCTCCTGCCCCGGAGCTATTAAAGGAAGGCCGAATGTGCGGCTCCCCCAACCCTGCTCTGGCTGCTGGTGCTCCCCACAGGCTGAGTGGAATTATGAGAGGTATTATGACCTCGAATTATCCGAGAGGAATTATGACCTCGGAATTTGTCCCTTGGAGCCTGGAGACAGTGCAGGGGTCAGGGGCACTTGCTTTGCATATGCAAGGGCCCAGGCTTGACCCCTGGCAGTGCACACTAGCTCCAGCACTGCCAGGGTACGTCACCCTGGTCTTGCAGCACTGACTGTCCAGCCCAGGTGACCAGGGAGCAGTGAGGATGTCCCTCCACGGCCTGAGCACCACTTCAGAGACAGACCCTGAAAGAGTTAGACTGTGTAACCTCAGGTACAAATTCAGGGTTTGGGGTGTGGCAGAGAGAGGGGCTCACGGGCACAGGCAGAGACCTTGGCCCTCAGAGAACCCATCTGTCTGTCCAGAACACATTCAGCCCTGCAGAGTTGTGGCCAGACAGCCCCAAAGGTCCACCCAGACATACCAGCGTTCTGAGCACCAGGGCACGGGCTGAGTTGCTCTAAGGACCGTCGCACAGATGTCTCCACTGACTCCGAGCCCTGTTTCTCACCAACAGAGATTGTTTTCTCCTTGCTTTTACTTGCCCACTCTGGCCTTTGCTAGCAGGGCTTAGATTTTCAGAGAGACAGGTCTATTGTGGTGCTTTCCAAAGAGTTGAATTCACTGTAATCATTGACGACTCCCATCATAGCGTCTACTATAGGCACCGGGTGTTTCTTTCTTTTTCTTTTGGTAATTTTATTTTTATTTCTTTAAACATATTTTATTATACCACCATGAGATAAGCAATTACAAAATGCTCATGTTTGGCATTAAATAGAGGCAAAAGATACACATGACAACCCTTTAATGTATGTTCTGTAATCCATAGTCTGGAAGGGTAGGAAAGAGAAAAAGAGAGAGAAAGGGAAAGAAATAAAGAACCTGCCATGGAGGCGGGCTGGGGAAGGGGGGGGGGAACCAGGGATGTTTGTGGTGGGAGATGGGCACTGGTGGAGGGATGGGTGCTGGAACACTGCATGACCAAAACCCAAATATGAACATCTTTGTAATTGTATATCTCACGGTGGTATAATAAAATACTTAAAAAAATAAAATAAATTAATTTAAAAAAAAGTTCATGTTTGGGTTTCAGCCATACAGTGTTCCAGCACCCATCCCCTCCACCAGTGCCCATTTCCCACCACCAATGTCCCCGATTCCCTTCCCCCTCCCTAGCCTGCTTCTATGGCAGGCTCTTTATCTCTTTTCTCTCTTTTTCTTCCTCTCTTTCTTTCTCCCTTCTCTTACAATTTGTGTAAGAGAAGGTAATACATATACTTAGAAGTTATCATGTGTCTCTTTTTGCCTGTATTTGATGCTCAGTTCTATGTGGGTAATAGCACTTTCGACAATTATTGGCACGCTGTTCCCTTCTCTGTCTTACCTAATCTCTGACTCCCACATGTTTGTGGTAATTTCCACCTTTGACAAGACATCCTGATCCACGTTTCGTCTGACCTTGGATATTGGTGTCATAATACGTATATACATATCATAATATGTATATATATATTTATATCATGCAAATAAATACAGTCATACTATATATTCTCTCTCCTTGTGGCAAATTTCACTGAACACCAGGAGTTTCTTTCTATGCACAAGTTAGGATCTTTGTGGCAAGTCACTGCTTCTTCCCCAGTGAAGTGTCTTTTTTGTATCTGCGAATTCCTGTAAGACTTGCCAGATACCAAGAAGGCCTCTCTCCGGTATCAATATTTTACAGGGCATCAGACGCACTTAAGAGCTTTTGCTGTCTGAGATCATGCATAATTCGTCATTGTTTCTCTTAATGACAAACGACTATTTGGGGGTGGTTGTTTTGTTTTCTTCAGCATTAAATTTTTATGAATGATTGGTTATAGTAAATGTTTTGCCTTAAATTATGATGTGGAATGTTGAAGGATGGTCTCCTTTTAGAATAGTACAGCTCTGAAAGGTCACGGCAGCTACAGGCAGAATTTCTATAAATCTGCAGAAGAATAAATTAGAATAGGGTATAAATGAAACTTGAACCAAAAGTCAAGTTGTGTCGATGGCGTATTCGACATGATTGGACTCACTCAAACATAAAACTTTGGCTCGTTCCATTCAGCATGAATAAGATCTAACAACAGCAAGAAAAAGAAACCCAAAAAACTTTCCTGACATCAATTACTTAATTCAAACATCTACTGAGGATCCACCGAGTTACCTTGAGAAGCTTCAATTTAATATAATTACATCCAGCTCCCGAAATGAAGGGATAATATCTTGGCTGCAGGCAGTGCGCCACCCTCCAGGTTTAATTACATTATTAACTCAATCAATAAGGAGAGAGGGAAGTGAATTCAGAAGCAGGAGAGGAAAGCCGTGAGTGGATTCTTGGCAGAAAGGTCTCCACGGTACCTCGGAGCTGATGGGACGGGAGACAGAATGAGACAAATTTGTTTCTGAAGGATGAAACAATCCACAGCTTTTCTGCAGAGCTCAGACTTGGCCTGACTGGGCAGCGGCCGCTTTCTCCTTCCCCGTGAGGAGCCCTTCTCGCTGTCCCGAGCCCTCAGAGAGGACCTTTGGTGTCAAGACCCAAGTTTGCTTCCTGACAAATGTTTCAGCTAAAGATCCCAGCTAGGACTTTGACTTCGCATGACATCTGCAATTTGCTGTTGTGTCTCGTAGCGTTAAGGGGTGTCCCTCTGTCCCATGAAGGCTCCTGCCTGCTCCCTGCTGGGTCCCATGCAAGAATCCATCACTGACAGACGCCCCCTCCCTCAGACCCAGTTGGAGCAGCCTCTGTGGCCCTTCCTGCTTTCATTCTCTCTCTCTCTTGTTCTCAGCTCTGTAAGTTTCCACTGGAGATGCAAGAATTGGGGAGGACGGGGCTTCCCTCGTTCAACTGGACCTTGGCTGACAGGAGCAGACCCGTCCCCAAGGGCGGCTGCTGTGCTGCTTGACCATGTCTGAGCCGCGTTCTGTAGAGGGCACCGAGCTGCGCATGTTCTGACTGTGAGGGCCAGGGTGCAAAGCCAGGCAGTAGCTCATGGTTTCGTGGAAGTGGAATCTGAGATGTTGACTCCTGAGTAGAAAGGAGAAACAAAAGGAGAATATCTGAAGCAAATCACTAGGAAGGGGAGGTGAGCGGCATTGAAAACACTCTTCCTGCTCCTAGAGTTAGCCAGCACTTGCTTTGACATGCATTGGAAATTGAAAAACCATCACTCCTGGGTGTCACATTTGACATTTAAAAATCATTTTTGTATAATTTTTACATAATACATATAAATCAATAGAAAAAATCAGACACTGGAACATTTTCTCATGTTACAGGGCTCATAAGTTATTTTTCCTCATTTAAAATGCTATTATTTTTACCATATAGATTTGTGTAAGGTTTAATAAATCTAGGTTCATTTTCTCTCTTAACTCGCCAATTATTTTGTCTTTTCCTTTAATGCCTGCTGTCACTTGCTATATAAAAAAGACACCATCCAAAAACCAAATCTTCACACCTAAATTCTGAAATACCTAGAAATTGAGCACATGGGTTTAATGACTTATTCATCCCCCAAGTCTTATAGAATGCCCTGCCATAGCAGTCCCCCTCCTCTGACGAGGGTCCATACTGGCCTCCTATATATGAGAACCTGAAAAAGTCAGAAGCTAATTTCAAAGCACATAGTAAAAATTAAAAATAAATTCCACAGAAATTTTTTCTGATTTTCTGTGAAATCAGAAAAATGACCCACTGAAATGAAAAATAACTTACTGGTTTATATAGACAATTGCTATGAAAACTGAGGCTAGAATTTCATTGTTCCATGACCTTTGGCTATTGAGAAAGAGTATTTAAAATCGCCACATGTTCTCTACCTACCAACACCTACTCTAAGACAAGACACATTTAACAATCAATAACTTCTATTTAGAAGCATTCACAAAGATACGGGTCTGAAGAGATAGTACGATGGAAAAGGGCACTTGTCTTGCTGTGGCTAACCCAGATGTGACTCACAGCACCCCGTCGGCTTCCTGAGCATGCCAGGAGTGTTCCCAGATCACAGAGACAGGCATCAGTCCTGAGCACTGCGCGGTGTGGCCCTGAACTAAAACTATATACTGTGTGCCCGGAAGCTGGGTCAGCACAGGTATTGGTCAGCACAGGTATTTGTCGGCACAGGCGTTGGTCGGCACAGGTATTGGTCAGCGCAGGTATTGGTTGGCACAGGTGTTGGTCGGCACAGGTGTTGGTCGGCACAAGTGTTGATTGGCACAGGTATTGGTCAGCACAGGCATTGGTCGGCACAGTTGTTGGTCGGCACAGGCGTTGGTTGGCACAGGCGTTGGTAGGCACAGGCGTTGGTTGGCACAGGTGTTGGTCAGTACAGGTGTTGGTTGGCACAGGCGTTGGTCAGCACAGGCGTTAGTCGGCACAGGTATCGGTCAGCACAGGCATTGGTCAGCACAGGCATTGGTTGGCACAGGCCTTGGTCAGCACAGGCGTTGGTCGGCACAGGCATTGGTCAGCACAGGTGTTGGTTGGCACAGGTGTTGGTCAGCACGTCCTTTAGTTTGAACAAGCCCAGCTCTAGGCCTTCCTGCTGTTGTGTCACCTCTGTAGAATCTCTGGGAAGTGCCGGTCACCCAGGGCCTCACAGCATGCACAGTCAGATGGATGGAGGGAGTGTGCACTGCATGAAGGAGAGAGGAAGTGACCACTGTGTGAAGGATGGAGTTGCAGCAGATGGACTCTGCTGGCTAGAGGCTGAGCAGGGTCTGAGTAGAGGCTCCTGGGCAACGGGAAATAGGCTCTGCGCAAAGGCAGCCTTGGGTCAGAGAATTGGGCCGCCCTATGCAGCTGCTGCCCCTCAGCTCAGCCTGAAGGCAGCCCTGGACTCAGGATCCCCCTGTGAAGGCCACAGCCAGGCCAGCGGCCCCTCTCCATGCTGGGCGGCCCAGCACTGGTCAGTGAAGCCAAGGAGGCCATTTCCGGGGACATGTCGCATGTGGCCCCCCATGTGAGTTCTGTTCACCCTGTCTGTGTGTGAGCCTTTGAGAGACCTTGGCCACGAGGGCCTTGTGACTTCACGGCCTCCTTCTGTGGAGTAGGGACTTTCTAACTAGCCCAAAGCAGGATGAGTGGCCAGGCCAGGCTGTCTGTTGTGCTAGTCCGCATTGCTCAGCTCCTTCCCTGCAGCGGGTGGCTGCTCACTGCGGGCTCCCAGCACAGAAATCAGCACAGCTGACAGGCGGGCGTCCATGTGTTCACTGCCAGCCTCTCCATGAGCCAGTGGGCTGAGTCACAGGTGGGCGTCCACACTCTCTCTGTCAGCCTCTCCATGGCCAGTGGGCTGCATCACAGTTTGCTTGGCCAGAGCCGCCTGACCTCTGCCTTGAGCACACACTGTGTAGGGTGGATGGTGGACAGGCCACTCCCTTCTCTCAAAGAGCCTGTGGAGGCTGGCTCCAGACTGCACCCACGCTGCCTGTGCAACACAGGGGGCTCTGTTCGGCAGCGGCCTTCAGCTGGATGTGAGCCGGCTTCCCCAGGATCAATGCAAAGCTCTTGCATTTTCTATACATTAGAATATTAGAATGATGAAAAATATAAGCCCCTAATTTGTTTACTAATACTCAATTCAAGTATTAAAATGTTTATTTAATACCAGAATGGTTGGATATTAGACCAGATGTAGAGATGCTGTTATTCATCAAATTCTAGATCTGGGGATTGTTGTTTTAATTACTCATTTAATGATTAAACGGTGAGTTCTGTGTTGTCACTTGCATGTTATAATGGGGACCTGGGATCAGTTACTCCTGGCTATGTTCCTTGAATAAGTAGAATATTTGGTAGAAAAGAAAAAGTTGTGATTCTGTTTTTGCTCATCTTAAATTTTTCCAGTCGATTTGATTTTCTAAGTTCCCTTCTGATCCCGTCAGTGACCCCTTATTTAACGAGGGGCTGGAGCCCGGATGCCTCTCAGAATTCTTTAGCAGTATCAGCCTGGACAGTCTGACAGTCTCGGCAGTGTCTGGGCCTCTGATCTTAGGCACTTTTCTATTACACTGATAAACAAAGACAGCGATGAACTTTGAGTGGAGCTGATCAGTCAGGATAGGTTTCTTTGTTTTTTTGTTTTTAATAATATCAATTCTATTTCCAATAATTCTTAGCTTTTATAATAATGTGCAAGGAGTTTGGGTCCAAGCATTTATAACTTTTAAGCATATGCAAATTGTGACACTTGTCTGGGGGGAGAGAGAAAGTTTCTTTGTACTGAATCCCCTGGAAAGTGTTGTAGATATAGATTATGGGGACACAGGGACCTCTCTCCTGCGAGACTGACAGTCTCCCCACCCCAGACACAGGGAGCACTATCCTGAGAGACTGACAGAGTCTCCCCCGGGACACAGGGAGCACTATCCTGAGAGTCTGACAGAGTCTCCCCAGACACAGGGAGCACTTTCCTGAGAGTCTGACAGAGTCTCTTGCTTTGGTCTCTGACATCAGTGACGCACCTGCCTTATGGTCTGTGGACAGATCTCAGCTATTATCTGCCTTCCCGTCAAAAGTGTGGGACTAGTGCACCGCATGAAAAACAAGACGTTTTCCGTAATTCATGTATTCTGTGTGTGTCAGCGCCGAGCTCTGACTAGCATGAAGTAGTGGCTTGGTTGCGTAAATCTCGTTGAGAGTCCATCTCCGTTTCACAGGCTTCCGTGACAGTCAGGTTTGACACCTTAACTACCCACCTCTGTTAGTTCTCACAGCTTTATTTATTTGTTTGGGATGAGGATAAGAATTATTCCAGATAGATTTTTACACAGATTTGAAGTACAACTTATGTCCTTAATAGCTGCAGTCAGTGTCAGGTGACCCCTGTAGACAGAGCTGCATTGATGGTGTCATGTGACCCCTGTAGACCCAGCTGCAGTGATGGTGTCGTGTGACCCCACAGACACAGCTGCAGTGATGGTGTCGTGTGACCCCGCAGACTCAGCTGCAGTGATGGTGTCATGTGACCCCTGTAGACATAGCTGCAGTGATGGTGTCCTGTGACCCCCACAGACACAGCTGCAGTGATGGTGTTGTGTGACCCCCGCAGACACAGCTGCAGTGACGGTGTTGTGTGACCCCCGTAGACACAGCTGCAGTGATGGTGTCCTATGACCCCCGCAGACACAGCTGCAGTGATGGTGTCGTGTGACCCCCACAGACACAGCTGCAGTGATGGTGTCGTGTGACCTCTGTAGACACAGCTGCAGTGATGGTGTCCCTGTGACCCGCGAGACACAGCTGCAGTGATGGTGTCCTGTGACCCCCACAGACACAGCTGCAGTGATGGTGTTGTGTGACCCCCGCGAGACACAGCTGCAGTGACGGTGTTGTGTGACCCCCGTAGACACAGCTGCAGTGATGGTGTCCTATGACCCCCGCAGACACAGCTGCAGTGATGGTGTCCTATGACCCCCGCAGACACAGCTTCAGTGATGGTGTCCTGTGACCCCCGCGAGACACAGCTGCAATGATGGTGTCCTGTGACCCCCATAGACACAGCTGCAGTGATGGTGTCCTATGACCCCGCAGACACAGCTGCAGTGATGGTGTCCCATGACCCCCGCAGACACAGCTTCAGTTATGGTGTCCTGTGACCCCCGCAGACACAGCTGCAGTGATGGTGTCGTGTGACCCCACAGACACAGCTGCAGTGATGGTGTTGTATGACTTCTGTAGACACAACTGCAGTGATGGTGTCCTGTGACCCGCAGACACAGCTGCAGTGATGGTGTCCTGTGACCCCGCAGACACAGCTGCAATGATGGTATCCTGTGACCCCCATAGACACAGCTGCAGTGATGGTGTCCTGTGACCCCGCAGACACAGCTGCAATGATGGTGTCGTGTGACCCCTAGACACAGCTGCAGTGATGGTGTCCTGTGACCCCCGCAGACACAGCTGCAGTGATGGTGTCCTGTGACTCCTGCAGACACAGCTGCAGTGATGGTGTCGTATGACCCGGTAGACACAGCTGCAGTAGCTGTGTAACAACGGTGTCTGATGTCCAGTGACACCTGTAGACACAGATGAAGGGACATGGTGAGGAGGACTGTCCCGGCAGGCTGCTGTCATCTCATGGGTCTGCCAGTAAAGTATTGTAGCAGGAAGCCAAAATCAGTCCAGTTGCTGCCTGGCCCGAGCTGCTCTCGCTCCACCTGTCCGGTCCAGGCAGGCAGCAGCGATATTCTCACATGTGACGTTTGTAAATGGGAAACTGTAGGAAGAACAAGTTAGAGCTTGCCGGAGCCTTCAAGGTCAGAGACCAGTGTGAGCAGATCAGTCAGTTCTTTAATGTGGGTTCCGTTGGAGCGCTGCTGCTCTCTCTTTGAGAACCTTCCTTCGTGTTTAAATTTATATCTTCCTTTATTTATATCAGAGCACCCATAGCTTCAAATGGACGAATCTGACTTTTTATTAATGAAGGAACACTTGGTTTGTGTGACAAAGTTATTCATAAATTTGTGGTTGGTGCTATAATTAAAATGTCAGTATTCCAGACTGAACATGAATCTGAGCGTAACAACAGTGGTGAGTCCAGGTCCTCTAGCAATGCTGGTGAGTTCTAGCACTCGGTCTTTAGGCCTTAGCTCACTCACTGCGGCAGGTTTGCTAACGTGTTACTCACATTATTTATCTCTGTCTCATTCTTCAGTCGAGATGGAAGAAACAAAGTAGGCTCAGGCTTGCACAGTCGTCCCGTCCGGTACTAGCAGTGTGTGTGCTTGGACGCTCCTGTCTCATTGGGCATGTGTTTGGTCACTGCCGCTCAGTCTCATGCCCTTATTTGGGGCCTCTCTGACATCCGGCTGCCTGGGCACGAGCTCCGGCTTCCGTCACCCAGGTGTGCGCCCCTACTCGGAACTGAGCCGCCTGTTCCTGAAAGTCCTGTGTGCACGGTGCCTAGCCCTGCTGCGTCGTTCATATGTCATGTGTGACATTCACGGTGTTCCCTGCTTCGCTCTACAAGTGTGAGTATTGCAGTGTGTGACATTCACGGTGTTCCCTGCTTCGCTTTACAGGTGTGAGTGTCACAGTGTGTGACATTCACGGTGTTCTCTGCTTCACTTTACAGGTGTGAGTATTGCAGTGTGTGACATTTATGGTGTTCCCTCCTTCGCTCTACAAGTGTGAGTATCGCAGTGTGTGACATTCATGGTGTTCCCTGCTTCGTTCTACAGGTGTGGAGTGTCACAGTGTGTGACATTCATGGTGTTCCCTGCTTCACTCTACAGGTGTGAGTGTCACAGTATGTGACATTCATGGTGTTCCCTGCTTCGCTCTACATGTGTGAGTGTCACAGTGTGTGACATTCATGGAGTTCCCTGCTTCGTTCTACAGGTGTGAGTGTCTGGAATGAGTGTTGCACAGTTTGCAATTCCTCCATTGACTGACAGTTGCGCTGTTTCCAGGTTGGGATCTTACAGTCATACACTGTTGTGTGCTGTGCATCTTGCACGTTACGGACAGTCAGTCACAGGTTGTGTCTTTCACCCCCACGACTGGAATACTGGTATGCAGCAGATGCTTCTGTGTAGCTTGAACAGGTGCCATCTCATATTGCACGTGCTTACGTGGCTTCATCTTGCATCAGAAATATGTGAGAGTTACCATTGTTCTCCATCTCTGCTATTTAGTGATCTCCCAAGCTTCAGCATTTAAGATAGGATAAATTGGGACATCGTTGTTATTTTCCATCTCCATTCATCAGTATTATCAGCATAAAAGTACTTAATGTCTTTTCATATGTTAATAGATATTATCAGAGTCTCCTTGGTAAAGCATTTATTGAAGCGTTTTGTCCATATTTAATTAGTATCTTTATTACTGATTTGAAATAAATCGATATTTTGACAGGTATGAAGCCATGAATCTGCATATCACTAGCATGCTAACCCATCTGATGCTGGATTTTACATTTGCTGGCATTTTTTTTCAGTGAAAGTTTTTCTTTACAAAAGTCAAATTATCTCATTTTTCTTCTATTAAAATGCTTTTGAGTTCAATTTAATTGATATTCTTTTTTAACTATGAGGTTATTTCCTTGTTATTTTCTTAGCTTTAAAATATTGTGACTGTTGCTTCAGATCTGTGATCCATACAAGCCGTGTAAATAGTCATTTGTAAGTAATCGGTTGTAAGTTCCAGCACCATTCATTGAGAAGACTGGAATGAAACGGTATGTGTGTATAATTAATTCCACGCTCACATCTGTGCCAGGCGTGTTCCTGAGCATCCAGTCTGTCCCTTGAGTTGTTTGTCAAAGCCCAATATGCCGGAGTCTGCATTTCTACCTCTAACCTCATTACCTAGTAGTATGAGACTTCTCCCACTTTCAATTTTGTGATCTTTATGGCTAGTCTTCAAGCTTTGCATTTCTGTAGGAATTTCAGAATTGTGTATCCTGAAATGTACTCAGGTACATATTAGAATAAGAATGTGTCTAAATCCCTGAAATCTAGCACTGCATTGCAGTTATGCATTAAGTTGAAGTTGTTTATATTGATCAAGACCTGGGATCTATGAGAATGTCACAGCTCTCCGTGTAGGTCTGGGGATGCTTACACTGGGGTAGGAGCCTAGCATACGCTTTACTAAGTTCTGTTCCACTCCCTCTTTCTGGCTAATATACTGAAGTACAGTTTGTTCTTTTTGTGCTGCCTGACTTTGTTTTCAGGGACTTTATTAAGTCAACATGTGCTGCTCCACTGGCTGGGGACCGGAATACAGCATTAGACTGAAGGGGTGATCTCACCCACCCACCTTCGGACACAACCAAGAGGGAAATCTTACAAAGGCACATACCAGACTTGTTTTCTGTGGGTTACTTCCTGCTTAACACTTTTTTTCCTCACTCAACCCCATTGGACTTTCCAAGTGGGATTCAGGGGACCTGCTGCTTTTGCTACACTGAGCCAAGCCGGCTGGATGACCCAGCTGCCTGGTAATGCAGAGTTATAACTTGGGCACTGAGGTACCCAAGCTCTCAGGAATGCTCTAGTCAAGCTTGGGGCTATGTGGTGATAGGATGAAACTGAGGCTTGGGGACCCGGCATGTGCTACAGCCCTTATCCTGGCCCTAGACCCTTAGCACTTTCTTCATCATATTTAGAATATCCCTTTCATTACTGAAGTGAGCCACATTCAGAATTCTCTAAGTAATGAAAGATTCTATATGTCTTTGAAGTGATCGTCTTATCATTTGTCTTCATTCTGTAAGTATGATGGTACTGGGTGGGGCTGTGTGTGCTCGCACATGCTTGTATGTGCATGTGTCTTGTGTACGTAGGGCTCTGTGTATGTTAGGCCATACTTAGCAGTGCTCACCACTTGCTCCTGACTGTGCTCAGAGATCGCTCCTGGGGGTACTCAGGTGGCCATTTGGGGTGCCAGTAACAGAATTAGAGATGGCCAAGTCAAGACGAGTTCCATAATTCCTAGATTGTCTCTCCAGCCCCGGCAGTCACTTGATCACTTTATCACTTGACATCCTGTTATTCATTGATTTGCGAGCACCAAAAAGTTTCCATTTGACCCTATCACGTGCCAGTGTAGCCCAATGGCATCTGCTTGCTTCAGGAATCGAAGAGCCTCAAACCATTCTTTTCAGGGTCTTATGAAGAAGTCTGACCATCTTGTAGGTGGGCAGATATGTGATGATTTGACGTCCTGTGGGATCCAGTCAGTAACAGCTCTAGTCCAGAAGTCATCTCCGAGTCGTATTACATGTCCAGCCCATCTGATTTTCGACCCCTTGGCAAATGAGACAGCGTCCCTGACTCTGGATCTTCAATGGAGGTTAGAACTCCGGGTTCCTTCTCTCATTTGAGTGAGGCGTAATATTCCAAGCATAGCTCTTTCAACAGCCTCACAATAAGCCAGACGACCCCCCCACTCCATGAGGACCTCCATTTTCCACATCTGGACTTCCCTCATCAGAACTCCACCCAGCAGACTAGCCTATCACAGCCCGGCTCATTGAGATCCACCCTGCAGCAGTCTTTTTTAATCCGGCCCAGGTATGCTGATCCAGAGACAGACATGGGGCAGAGCTGCTACTGGCTCTCACTCTGCCCAGCCGCTCATGAGTCGCCCGGGTGGAATGGCAGGTTCTAGCCGTGGCCTGCCACCCAGCAGAGCCTCACAACAAGCCAGACGACCCCCACTCCATGAGGACCTCCATTTTCCACATCTGGACTTCCTCCTCGTCATAACTCCACCCAGCAGACCAGCCTATCACAGCCCAGCTCGCTGCGGCTGCTTGCGGCTACGCAGTTCATCAATAAATGCTGGATTTTGAGATGACTACAAGAGTATGCTACCTGCACAGCAGAGCCTGGCAAGCTACCTGTGCCGTATTTGATATGCCAGATACCAGTAACAATTATAGACCTCATTCCCATGACCTGATAGAATGGTTTTGAGGCTCTTTATGTTCCTGGAGCAAGCAGGTGCCCTTGGGCTCTACTTGCATGAGACAGGTCATATGGAGATGTTACTGGTGCCCGCTCGAGCAAATCTTGTTGACTTCTTGACCTAGGTACACATAACTGCTGCATTCAGAGATGTCTGTTCCATTGAGAGTCAATGGGGCTTCTGGAACTAGTTCATTTTTTCATAAACATGGTTTTCTTTAGATTCAGCTGTAGACTTATCTTTCCACATTTTCGGTCAAAGTCAGCCAGCATTTGTGCCGCTTGGGTAATGTTTGGTGTTATTAGAATGATGTCATCAGTGAAGCGGGAGGTGGTGTAGTTGCCGACCATCTATCTTCACTCCCATTTCTTCCCAGTCTAATTGTTGCATGACGTTCTCGAGGGTGGCGCTGAAGAGTTTTGGTGAAATGGTATCACCCATCCAAACTTCTCTTTTGACATCAATGATCACTTCCTTGTAGAATGGTGAGATCCTGGTGGTGAATCCGTAATACAGTTCACGAAGGATCTTGATGTATTGAGTTTGAACGCCCTGTTTGGCTAGGGCTTCGATGACCACTTTGGTCTCAAAAGAATCAAAGATTTTCTTTAAATCAATGAACGTGAGACAGAGCGGCATCTTGAACTCCCTATAAATCTCAATGAGCTCGATTACCATGTGGATATGGTAGATTGTGCTGAATCCTTTTCGGAAGCCAGCTTGCTCGCATGGCTGTCCTTTATCTAATGTTCTTCCAATCCTGTTCAGGATGACTCGAGTGAACAGCTTATAGATGACGGACAAGAGGCAGATCGGGGTGATAGTTGCCAATGTTGTGAATGTCTCTCTTCTTGAACAGTAGAACTGTCCTGCTAGTTTTCCATTGGGAGGGCACCTTGCATTCAGACAGGTAGCGTGTGAAGAGCCGAGCCAGTACTGATGGCATTGATGTATTGATGTATTGATAAGTACTGATGGCAGATTCTTCAGGTGTTCGGGTCTGATTTTGTCTGGGCTGGGTGCTGTTGGCTTTTTACCAATGAAATGGCATGTCAGATTTCAGATGGGGAGAACATTGGGAATGACATATCCATCATGCAGAGTTTGGTATGTGGATAGCCGGATGTGGCTATCAAAGAGATCTGAGTAGAAGTCATGGATAATCTTCTCCATTGCCTTTCTGGAAGATATGATTGTTCCATCAGGATGTCGGAGGGCAGTCATCTTGGTCTTATAGTTGGAGAAGGACAGGCGGGTGTTGCGAATGCTTTTCCTGGCTTCTGCTGCATCGGCCAGTTTTTCTTCCCTTCTCTCTTTGAGGTCTTCCTTTATCGCTTCTCTGCACTGCTTTGTGAGCTTGGACATTAGCATTTGTTTGCCTGAGGCCAGCACCTTGCCACAAAAGGCAAATGAGCTCAAGAGTTTTTGAAGACAGGTGTCCTTTTGTCTCTCTCTCTCTCTCTCTCTCTCTCTCTCTCTCTCTCTCTCTCTCTCTCTCGGCATTCTTCACACAATCATGGAGGTGCTGAACCAGTTGGTTGTATTCTTCATTGATGTCGTCAATAATGACATCTTCCCATGTTGCTGCAATGGTGCCAAAGAGTTCCCAGTTGGTGGTCGTTCTGGGAGTTCTCTTCTTAAACTTTGCAGCCTTTTCTCCCCATTGCGTGAAGTAAAATTTTGCATGAAGGAGACGGTGATCCGATCCTGTTTGGAATTTTGGGATGACAGCAACATGGGTCTGACAGAACCATTGATTGAATATGATGTGATCAGTTTCATTGTGGAACTGTCCACCAGGAGATTCCCATGTCCAACATTTCGATTCAGCCTTCTGGAACTGTGAGTTCCCATGAATTGTCTTGGTGGAAATGATGAATTCAGAGAGTCTCTCACCCTGTTCGTTCCGTTCTAGGCCATGGGTCCCGATGTGCAGTTCTTTGGCCTGTCTTCTCGGTCCTATCTTGGCATTAAAATCACTGACTATGATCTTGTAGAAGGTGTGATCTTTTTTATAGAACTCCTCCACGTCCATGTAGAATTTCTCAATTTCTTCTTCTTTATATGTGGATGTTGTTGCATAGACAATGAACATAGAAATTGCTGGCAGTGGGCCACATATTTGTATACATATACATATATATTTATGTCACGCAATTAAATGCAGTCATTCTATGTCTTTCTTTTTCCTTCTGGCCAATTTCACTCAACATGATCCTCTCCATTTCCATCCATCTATAGGCAAATTCCATAACTTCATTTTTCCTAACAGCTGCATAGTATTTCTTTGTGTAAATGTACCAAAGTTTCTTTATCCAGTCGTCAGCTCTTGGGCATTGTGGTTGTTTCCAAATTTTGGCTATTGTGAATAGTGTATCACCGTATCACTGTCTTCCCGTTCATCATCGATTTGCTCGAGTGGGCACCAGTAACATCTCCATATGTCCTGTCTCATGCAAGTAGAGCCCAAAGGCACCTGCTTGCTCCAGGAACATAAAGAGCCTCAAACTATTCCATCAGGTCATGGGAATGAGTTCTATAATTGTTACTGGTATCTGGCATATCAAATACGACACGCGTAGCTTGCCAGGCTCTGCCATGCAAGACAATAATAAAAAAAATTCTTGGTCCAGGGAAAGAACTCGCAGGATATTGGAACCTCAGGCTCAGCTCTGGCACTGCACAAATCCATGAACTCCCCAAAGCCCCCCGGAGATAAATCTATTCTTATGATCACAGGGTCTGCTTCCGACCGGCACTCTTGCTCTTAAGAATCGTGAATAGTGCTGCTATGAAAATAAAAGTGCAGATGGTATTGCTTCTGTGTGTATTTGGCTTCCCAGGGTATAATCTCAGGAGTGGTATGGCTGGGTCAAACGGGAAACTTTTAGTTAACTCCACAGAGGCTAAAGAATCACCAGTAATTTATTTAAATCATTAAACTTTATGCTTCCTAACCTTGTTGAGTACATAGTCTATTTTGATGAAATTTTTACCCGCACATATATGTGCTTGTTGAACTATAACTTCCTTTATATGACACTGAATGCCTTGGGAATTTCGGGCTTATCCTAAATTCATGCGCAGTTTCGAGAGGATTTGAATGGGTGGATTAAAAGAAGTTGCTGTGTTTCATTGCAGATGTCCCCGGCCCCTGTGTGACAGATTCAGTGCCTACCTTTATACTCTAGTATTCAGAACTGACTTAAGTTCTTCAGCACGAGCTCTGTGGCTTTATGAGTAAAAAGGCAGTAATTGTCGAAATCAGTGGCATAGTTGGCATTTGATTGGAGTTCAGACTTAACGTGCAGTTTCTTCCTGAAATGTTTCCTTTCCAAAATATGTTTTTTAGGTGAAGGCAAAACAATAAAAGCACCTTTGAGGGAGGCTTAGAGGATGAAGCCAGAGTGGTTCTACCTTGGGGGCTTTGTTGGAGGGGCTGGGCCACACCGGGCTTGGCTTCAGGCTTAGTCCTGGTTCTGTACTTAGGATGTTTCTGGTGGTGCTCGCGGCCATTTGTGTGCAGGGGATGGAACTCAGACTGGATATGTGCAAGGCAAACGTCTTAACACTTTCACGGTCTCTCCAGCCCATCCCACAGACTGGGCTAAGAGACACACCGGGTCGGAGCAGTACAGCTGGTCCGGGTGCTGGCCTGGTGTGTGTCTGACCTACGTTGAATGCCCAGAACCCCATGTGGACCCCAGAGCCCCCCAGGAGGGGATCCCCTAATACAGAGTCAGGAGTAAGCCCTGAGCACCGTGACTGCATCCCTCCCCCACGACAGACCTAACACACCTACACCCGTCCCCTCTCTCTGAAGCTTGTCCGGGTCATTCTTCCGTGCTAAGACCCAAATGCAGGTGGCAGAATCCTGATTTGGGGTGAAGGAACCACCGTCTCCAACTCTGTGGGTACACTCATACACACCCTAACTGCCGTCTCCAATAGTGTGGGTATACTCACACACCCCCCTCCCCGCCCCCACACACTATTTAGGAGGGTGGATTGGAATTAATTTCGTGTCAGAGAGATTTGAGGTGTCATTGGGACACACAGTTCCCAGGCAATTTGTGGGATTGCAACAGTCAGAGGCAGCCCCAGCTTAACAAACTGGCCCTGTTTGGAGCCCCCCAGAGTGTGGGTCCTGCTTCATTAGGGGATTATGGGTGAGGGCAGCTCCAGACTCTGTGTTCATACACCCCCTGGACAGTGCAGAGCATGGACAGAATATAAATAAGCAAGATATTCTGGGCGTGTTTCCAGCCCACTGCTTGGTAAGAACAGCCAGTGGCCATGAGGCCCCGTCCTTGGCATTCCTGGGAAGCTGCTGCTCCCACAGACGACAGTTTGGATGCTTCTATGTCGTCATTGTGCCACGGGCACATCCCAGAAGGAGCTGCTTGGATGGCCTGCCCTGCCCAGCCTCCCTGATGCTCTTGGGCACGGTATATCTGGGTTCCTGTGAGCTGCCTACATGCCCTGCCCGACTGTGACTGTGCTGGAGGAGTCATGGGCTCGTGACATGTGCGGTGACAGAAACAGCATGTAGCCACACCTCACATGTTCCGTGGTGTAGGGCCGTGGGCTTGTCAGCACGGAAGCAAGAGAACCGAGCCCAGACAGGTGGAAATGCTGCCAGCCTTCCCTGGGACACCTTTCAGAGGCTCACACATGGCCTTCCATGTGGACATCCAAGGGGTCAGCAGGGGGGAGAGTTTACATGGACCAGATGGTAGTGGCCGAAGGGAGCCATGAAGGCGAGCGGGCAGTGCCTGGATTCTCAGCGTTGCAGGGCTGTGGCACTGCCCAAGCACTCGGCCTTCTGCTTCCTGAGTCTGATCCTCCTAAGCTCGTGCACACAGGGAGTAAATGAAGGCTAATGGGCCGTGACGTGTGCTGGGATGCCGGGTCGGTCTAGTCTCCAGTTCAGCAGTAGAGGCCTCCCGGGAACGGCCATCATCAAGTTCTGGGTCTGTCACCCCTCAATCTCTGCATTGCCTGTTTCAGTGCTAATGCACCCATAGCTGACACGACCTCCTGACACCACACTGCATGCACACAGCCAGGGTTCTGCCACACTCCTGGGGCTGAGTCTGTCTCAGAGGTCTAGCTCAGAGCACAGGGAGGGGCCAGACCTGCCCCAGAGTCCAGGGTTGGGTCTAGACCAGCCCCAGAGTCCAGGGATAGTTCTATAACAGCTCCGGAGGCCAGGGGATGAGTCCAGATCAGCCTCAGAGTCTAGGATGGTCTAGACTAGCCCCAGAGTCCAGGATGGCTCTAGAATAGCCCCAGAGTCCTCTAGAACAGCCCCCGGAGTCCAAGATGGCTCTAGAACAGCCCTAGAGTCTAGGGATGAGTCTAGACCAGCCCGAGTCCAGGGATGGGTCTAGATAAGCCCTGTCTGTGGCTTCCTGAGAGTATCTGTGGAGTCAGCAGCCCAGGGTCTGGGGACTGAGCAAGGCTGGACTGCTGGGCTGTGCAGCAGGACCTGGCCATCAGTTGCTCAGGGCCCACACTGGACAAGCTGCCTCCGACTCCTGCCCACTAGTCACACGCAGAGGTCCCAGCAGTATCCTGGAGGAGAAGGGCGCCAGCATGGAGAAAGAGACCACCAGCCTCTTGTTCTCTGGACAGTCACAAGTTCTTTCTTTTGTAAATCTCTCATGGCATCTCATTGTGACCTGGTCACAGTCATGTTGACATTTGTGGCTCTTTGCTTTGGTTTCACCCATAGCTGTGCTGGTGCTCAGAGGTCACGTGTCATTGAGCTCTGGGACCATGTGTGGTGCTAGGGATCAAACCCAGTCAGTCAGCCATGTGCAGGGGCGGCGCTTGCTGCTGGACCGTCTCTGCACCCCAGTTATGGTTTTGAGCATGCTCCTACCCAGCACTGGCAAAGTGCCCATGATGCCCACCCAAAGTCCTTTCACCATCTCTGCTGTGGTTTCCCCCTCCACTTCATAGTGTGTGGACCAGGTTAGGATTCAAGGCTGGGGTGTAGCATTGTTGGACACCGTCTATCCTCGGGCTGTCCAGTCTCCAGGTACTAACAATAGCCCCCACTTGTCCTGTCCCTCTGATGTCACGGCTGCCCCCAAGTTCCACCGAGTGGCAGCATGGTGCATGATTCCCAGCTGCAGAGTCTCCCCCTACCCAGGACAGTTCCCTGACCATGCCCCTGCCGTGGGGGACGCAGGTGTGCCAGCATCTGTGGATTACTAACATTTTACACTGGGGTCAGGGCCAAGCAGAGGGACCGCCAGGGCGTGAGAACAGCATTTAGGAACGTCAGGCACTGCCCTGGCAGCGAGAGGAGCAAATCCTGGTTCCCCAGAGAGGTGCGGGAGAAGCTGGACCCCAGGCTCGGACAAGGACCACATGTAGATCTTGGGTTCAGCTGCACAGGTCGGAACAGTCCCTTGGGCCTGTCTTGCTGCAGATTGGCTGGGTCTGCTGTCCTGTGACAGGGGTCATGGCCACATAGGCTTGGCCACTGACCTGTGAGGAAGTGTCCTGACCCAGATCAGTATCTTGGGAGGAGCCTCTGAGACTTAGAGAGACGGTCAGGCCAGGCCAGCATCCTGCAGAGCAGCTCAGCCACACCCCAGCTGCTCCTGGGGCCTGGAAGGACAGTGGCCCAGCTGCCACAGCCACTGAGGGCTGCTGTGGGACAGGAGGACAGAGGGAAGGGGGGACGCAACTGGGCACGAGGCTCCGGCTGAGACAGGGCATGGGTGAGGCTCAGCCATCTGGGCTTAAGGAGCAGGTGTGGTGAGTGAGAAGCTCTTGGAAAGGTGACAAGCACATGCTGTCGTCGAGGTCACAGGAGCCTACCACCGAGCTCAGGCCTTGCACCTGTCGGTCTGTGCTCACACAGCAGCTGGGGCTTATCTCTGGAGGGGGCAGGTGGGGCTGCTTCAGGGGGCCAGTGCCTCCCATGCTGTGCTGGGGGCCAGGCCCACCCTAACCGAGAGGGAGCCCAGTGCTAGCCAGACCCACCGTAACCGAGAGGAGGTCTTCAGATCCTAACTAGGCCCACCCTAACTGAGAGGGGCCTGCAAACGCTAACCAGGCCCACCGTAACCGAAAGGGACGCCCATTGCTAACCAGGACCAGCCTAAATCAAGAGGAGGCCCTCTGAGCCCTAACTATGTACATCCTAACTGGAGGGCCCCCCAAAATGCTAACCAGGCCCACCCTGACCAAGAGGGGTCCTCTGAACCCTAATTTTTGCCATAAGCATTAACCACATCAGCAGGCACCACTTACAGGTGCTGATCGGAGCTCAAAGAAATCACGTCTCATTCTAGAACCTTTGCTCTGACTGACCCTGGCTCACATGCCAGAGGGAGAATTTATCCTTCACCCCTATAGGTCCTCAGCTAGATGTAAGCCCACCCTGCCCCACCTCCTATTCCAGGGGCATCCCTCCTCCATGCAGATTCCTTTCCTTGGCCAGCCTGTCCAGTCTGGGACCAACCTGGAAACAGTGCAGCTGCCTGCCCACCTGCAGTGACTGGTTAGAGGAGCGAGTCCAGCTGCGACACAGACCCTCATGCTTGGGGAAAAGCCCATTTCATGGCCTGCTTTAGAATTCTGGGAACATCTACAGGATATGGGGAGAACACAGAGACGAGGGGTCAGGACGGCCCATTCCAGACCAGAGGGGTCAGGAGGTTTCATCCTTCTTAGCTGTCGTAGGAGCTGGGTCAGGGAAACAAAGGCCAATGAAGAAAGCGTGCAAGTTTCCCTGAACTGTGGGAGTTCTGGCCTCCTCAGCTGGCGGGAGTCAGCGCCCATGGTTCTGTGTGGTTTGCCCCAGGTCACTGCCCTGATGCCTGTCCTGCAAATCATAGCTTCTGGCTTTAGCATTTCAGAGTGAAGGAATTGAGGCCAGACTGCCGATTACTTGGTGATTAAACTGAGAGTAAAAACTTGCTGATTTTATTCTTCTGTCCATCTTCCTTCTCCCCCTTCTCTTTCCTTTCTTCTCTCTTCCTTAATTCCCTCCTTCCATCCTTCCCTCTTTCCTGCCCTTCTCTCCCTCCATCCTCCCATCCTCCCTTCCTTTTCCCCCTTTAGTCTTAGAAGCCACCCTTTGTGGACACAAATAGCTTGAGTTAAAGTTAATTCAGTTAAAAATGCTTAAGTTAATTTTATTCAGTTAGTTTTATTAATAATGTACATCTAAGCATCTGGAATGGAACATCTGGAACTAGTTTGTTTTTCAACAAACAGTTGAACGAACGGGTTTGAGTCTCTTCATATTCCTGGAGTCAGCAGATGCCATTGGGCTACACTGATACGTGACAGGGACAAATGGAAAAGTTACTGGTGCCCATTTAACCAAATTGACGAATACGGGATGGCAAGTGATCAAGTGATCAAATACTTGTAAGAAACTTACAGTTTAGAAGAGAAGTATTTCCCTTATTTCTTTATGAATTCAGTAAATGGACTTATCTTAAAATTCAATCTCCAATTTTATGAAATGGACCACCCAGCTGGGTTTGGAAATTCTCATTGTTTTTGTAATATTTAAGCTCCATACTATTCAGCTTAATTTACCGGGCATTCCATAAAGCAGCGTATTTCTCTCTGCATTTATGCTGTTTCACTCACTGGTTTATGTTATTTGATACTCTTCAGGAACGTACAGTGTGGATTTGTGAATGGCAGTTTAGTAATTCAGTCTCCTGTTAAGAACGTGGTTACCTCACTGTGGGGCATCGGAGGGATGCCTGGACGTGATTTTCCGGTACCTGCAGCTTGGGCTCCACCTTCCCTTCACTGTGTGGTGTCTTTGGCTTCCGTTTAATGTGCTTGGATTACGGGATGGGATACAGAGTTAGGCTCAGCAGTCTTTCACATCTCTACATCTAGAAAAACCTCTTGTTTTTAAAGAGTTTTTCTTTTTTTCACTTTGGAGGTGCCCAGTTGTGAGTGAGGCTGTGCCTGGCACCCTGCTCAATGGTCGCTGCTGGTGTAGTTGGGGCACATGGGGTGTGGGGCTGAGCTCACCGTCTCCCCGCCCCATGCACATTTGCTCAGGCTGGAGCACCTCTGTGACTCCAGAGGTATTTTTTCATCTTTAAGTCTTAGGTCGCAAGAACCTGTTTTGTTATAGCTTGAAGCCTGCATCCACTTAGGTTGTTTTCAGTGGCAATATCCACTTACTCCTGGATATTAAATTATCCGTCGATGTTTGGAGGACATGAATTGTGTAGGAGACAGGTGCCACTGGAGCCACGGTGCCGCCGTGCCCAAGTCCAGGACAGCCTCGCCTGTGATCAGTGGCCCTGGCAGGCTCGGTGCCCTGAGAACAGGCCACGATGTGATTAATTCAATTAATCCAGCCTGCACACAGTGCGTCCTAGACTGTTGTGATAAATCAGCACCGAGCTGTCCCCGGCAATGAGCTGTGACAGCTTCCTGACAGCCTGCACACGCCCCGTCCAGCCCAGGGCTCAGGGCTCACTCACAAGGGCGTTCTGGGCTCGTCAAACCATCACAGAGAACAAGGCGGGGCCTGAACCTGTGGTCCCAGCAGCCCGTCCTGTTGATCTCTGTCCTTCTGCCGTGACAGTGTCCCTCACTCGGGGCCTGAGCGGCCAGCAGGCAGCTCCCCCGCAGGACTGAGGTTCAGAGGTGTGACATTGGGGCACCTCGCGTGGTCGGTCCTGTTGCAGTGGGCCTGGCCCGAGCCAAGGGGTCTCCCTCGGCCCTCACAGGGGGACCTGCAGGGCCACCATACCGCCCCCAGCCACCTCAGGAACCTGGAGTAGAGACCTGACAGGAAGATTGGCAGGAGGGGTGAGAAGCGTCGGGCCCATGCTCTGAGCATCGCCCTGCCTGTGGCTGCCACAGCCTCGCACGTGCCCAGCCGTGGTTGAGCCCCAGCACCATACGGTTCTCTGGACACCACTGGGCGGCTCTGAGCAGGCCCAGCATGGCAGTACTGTCCAGCACGACAGCCTTGGGCTAGCGCTGAGCCACTGGCCATACTAGCTGAGAATTACGAAGAAGTGCCCCAAGACTCTTGAGCAGTTCTAGGGGTTCCCAACCCCATAAAACATCACTGTCTTAGGGAAACTTTTGAAATTACAATTTAGGCCTAGAGCAAGGGTTCAGCAGGCAGGGCACAGCTTTACACACAGCCAACCCAGCTTCAACCCCTGCACCCCAGGGTCCCCGGAGCCCCACAGGAGTGAGCCCTGAGCACCACCGGGTGTGTCTCCTCCACAAAACCATAAATAAATAAAAGAACAATGAAGAGCATGTCCAGACGGCCAACTGGGCCCGGCCCACTGTGCGCAGAGCAAAGGATGGTCATGAGTAGCATCATCAGGATGCTCAGTACGTGTTGTCAGAGCAGCTGTGACTGTGTCATTGTGTTTCCACAGGCACATGGTGCCCCTGCCAAGGGGCGGGGGGGCTTGATGAGAATCAGATCCCATCTTTGATTCACTTGTTTGGATTGGGGCTCCCTAGGCAGTGCTCAGGGCTCACTGCTGGCTCTGTGCTCAGGGCTCACTCCCTGCTGTGCTCAGGGCTCGCTCCTGCTGTGCTCAGGGCTCACTCCTGACTCTGTGTTCAGGGGTCACTCCTGCCTGTGCTCAGGGATCACTCCTGACTCTGTGTTCAGGGGTCACTCCTGCCTGTGCTCAGGGATCACTCCTGAACTCTGTGCTCAGGGATCACTCCTGGCTCTGTGTTCAGGGATCACTCCTGACTCAGGGACTATTCCTATTCTACACTCGGATCATACCTCACAGGGCTTGGAAACCAAATGGGGTGCCAGGAATTGAATCTGTACTTAGCCATGTGCAAGGTGCACCCTACCCGTGGGACTCTGGTCCTGCCTTGAGCTCGTATTTTATACAGAGGTTTTCTTTCTTGGAGAAATTCACCAAAATCCACTTAATAAGACCCAGAAAGCTCTCCAATAACATCACTCACATTATTTCTTCAACCTCCCAACCTCCGTTCACCAACTCAGTCTGTGGTCTAGAATTCAGGACTCACCCACTCACTTTTTCACTGGCTAGATATTAACAAGCTTAAAAACAAAGAGGAAATATCTTGGCCCTGGTTGCAACTAACTCACTGTCCAGCACAGAAGTGAAAAGCAAAAGTCCATTTCCAATGTGTTCTGTGTTAGAATCATTAAGCAACGGTTTAATGCAATTCTTTCAGGCTTTAATCTATCCACAGATCTTAACTGACAGGATGGTTCTGTTGTGAAGCCATTTACGGCGAGGTGTGTGGGTCACTCTGGCACTACCAGTTGGTCATGTGGTGGGGTAGTCACTGTAAACACTTCAGAGTTTGTGAATCCAGGTGACTTCACCCAGTGTGGAATAGTTTCTGAAACAGTCCATCCGTGATTCTTGTGGCTCACGGCCCGGGCTGCGTCCTGGCAGACACGCTGCTGTTCCTCTGCCCCTGCACACTAGGCCTTATGTATGAGGGCCCCGGAGGTGTCCGAAGAAGGTTCACACCCAAGTATCTTTCTGTCAATCCCTGTACCAGCTCTCCAGCCCAAACAAACAGTTGTTTTAGTATGAGAAGTATTAGGTTATACATAGCCTAATATCACTATTAAAGACATTAGCGATAGTTCCGTGGGTAGGGCTTTTGCCTTGCACTCAGCCAACCGAGGTTTGATCCTGGTGAAACAAAACAAAACAAAAAAGTTACTCTGGGCTAATAGAAAGATATTGGTGTGGGAAACATTGGTTTCTTACCTCCTCATACCTTAATAGATTGTTTGCTCGTTGGTTATATAGTTTCATAAAGTGGAATCCTGAAAGCTCAGCATGGAAGAAAACGACTTCGATAGCATTTTTCTTCATTCACTGGACATCAAGAGAACATTTTCATACCCACTGTACACACACAAATGACATATTCCATCCTCAGCCACGCAACAAACGAATATATTTTGGTCATATTTGTTTGTCATTACTAGTAAAAAATGTGATACTTTCAGAGAAAGTTATTTCCAGAGTCATAAAACTTATGGTCCTGCACGCCTCAGCAGCCTTCTCTGACGTCTGCTTACTGCGGACTGAGCCCTGATCTTGTCCTGGGTCTGATCTTATTCCTCAGAGAGTTAGTTGGGCTCCGTTAGCAGCTTCACTTCCTTTCACTGTTCGTTTCTAACTTCCCTCAGGGAGGAAACGGGACATGCATCTGAGCCACTCAGGAGACACAGCCTACACTGAGTTTCTGTTCTGGGGCGGCCACAAGGGCAGGAGAGGGCATGACCAGTCCTTAGATGGTAAATCCAGAGACGAGATCGTTGGTTCAAACAATGTCTATGTGTTTGGTTCATGGACGCTAAGCTTGAACCAAAGTATTACTAGGTGTGTAGAAGTCAGAGTGACTCCAGGAAAGCAATAGCATCTTATGATATCAAATATAATGTATACGGTAGTCTTGCCTGAAATCAGGACTTCAAATACATTATAATGTATATGGTAGTCTCGCCTGAGATCAGGACTCGATCTTTGAGCTAGTTCACGCACTGGACAAGGGTCTCTGCTGTGTCGTTTCGGCGAGGGTGCGGGTTTGCATGATGGCTCAGCAGGTGACAAGTGCCACTGTCCTTGTATGTCTCTAGCACACACAGGAAGCTGCCCGGGATTGCTGTCAGCCAGGGCACTGCCCCTCTGAGCTCTGGGCTCTGAGCTGTCCCTTCACTCTCATCTGTGGTACCACCTGTTGGTGCCCAGATGACCTCATCTCGCTGTGCCTGTGTGGCATCCATTCAGCCATTCACTCCACACAGCACTGTCTGTACCCACTCTGGGCCTAATCCCACCAAAGGTGCTGCCTCCTGACAGGCCTCCTGGGGGTTCATGTCCCCTGAGTTCTGGGGCCAGGCCTGATGCTTTATCCTTCCTGTGGGCAACCCCTGCCCCGCCCGAGGTCCAGTTCATTCTCAAGAGCAGGGCTGGCATCGTCTCTCTTCCAAGGCCGGGAAACCTGTAGAGCCACCCGAGAGAGAGCTCAGGAGACTGAGCACAGGCTCTGCTCACAGGCAATTCGGGCTTGGCCCCACCTACCCCACCCCCAGACACTCTAGGAGCTGCCCCTGAGCAGGGCACCAGGCCTAGCCCCCAAGGATTCTCTGTGTGGCCCCAAACAAAGCAAGGCAGGAATTTCCCCCATGACTTCCCTTTCCTGGTTGTGTGACTTTCCTGGTTGTGTGACTTTCCTAGCATAGGCAAGTGGCCTGTGTCATGATGGGATTCCTTGCCCTAAACCGTGGACATATTCTCCTGCTCTGCGGGCGAGAAGACGGTGTTGGGGCAGGAATCGTTTGAAATACTGAACCTTTAACTCCACTGTCTTCAGTTGGTGAACTAGTGATCAAAGCCTGATGAATACAAAGACCAGGAAAGGTAGATATTAGATTTCTTGAGCATGAGTCTCCCTTGGGCCATGGCAAACTCTGAGCGGCCATTGCATACACATTTGTAGCTGTAGAAAGACTTTTGAGCATGCAGTAACATAGCTAGTAATAGATGCACCCTCCAATCAGACACGTTTGGTTTAGTGCTCAATTGGGTGATGATGCCTCCTAGACACATTTGGACGGGAGTCCATGGGATCGGGGAATTTAAATCCGTGTTCCTAGAGATCAGTCGTCTACTAGCTCTAGGAGCCTGTACAGCCATGAGGAGAGTGCCCTTAACAGACCCGCCATAGCAGATGATCCCGGCCCTGTAGAGGTGTCGGCCCCCTTCACACTTCAGGAAAAGTGTGCAGCAGCACATTTTTATATAAACAGAAGCAAAACAAAAGCTTTGATGTTATCAGGACCAGAACAGAAGACCCTGAGCGAGCCTGTCTCATGCTTGCATCTTATTCTCATGGCATTGCGCCTGTCCGGCTTTCTTGTGGCTGGGACAGAACCAAGAACAGGGACTGTCCGCATGCCCGACACCTCTCTCTTCCTCCTTTGCTGGCATTGTCAGGGTTCCTGATCTGAAGACTCCAATCTCACCTGGTGAAAGAAGTACCAAGTCCATTGTTAGAAACTTGAAGTATTTTAGCATTTTAGACTTGACACATACAATATAACTGAGCTTGACTGCATTGGCTCCATTTTCGTTTCTTCCATAGTTAAAGTATCTGCCGGCACTGCAGTGTATCACACAGTTCAGGGGAAAAGGAAGTCAGTGACAGGAGGGAGTGAAATAGAATGTTGTTCTGATCAATTGCTGTTTCACAAAGTTTACCGAAATATATGATTGTTTGGAAAAAATGTACTGCGTTCATCCCAGATTTTTGGAAAGTCCTGAACAAGTGGGCGTCTCTTAAGCTCAAGCCATTTTAGCTTTACAATAAATCAGGCTTTGCTTTCAATCGCATCCTGCGTGCTTCAATGAAAAGTCTGTGTAAACAGTTCCCCGGCAGTTCCCGTGTCCCTGAGCTCCGAGTATAAACCTCGCCTTGGTCTGTCAAACAGCAGACACAGTTCAGCTTAATCACTGTTCAACAACTGTTTGGAAAATGCTTGTTTGAAAAACGCTGGTACGGCCCGGGTTTGCTCACAAAGATCCAAGGACAGAATACACCAAGACGTGCCCCTGTAGCTCCAGGATGGGTTAACGTGTGTCCAGTCTATCTCATGTGTGAGGTAGAGGGCCAGCTTCTGAGGGATGTGGGTGTGGAGTAGAGTGGACAGAGAGCCCCTGCGTGGGCAGAGTGGACAGAGAGCCCCTGCGTGGGCAGAGTGGACAGAGAGCCCCGCGTAGGCAGAGTGGACAGAGGCCCTTCGCGTGGGCAGAGTGGACAGAGCCCCTGCGTGGGCAGAGTGGACAGAGAGCCCCTGCGTGGGCAGAGTGGACAGAGAGCCCCTGCGTGGGCAGAGTGGACAGAGAGCTCCTGCGTGGGCAGAGTAGACAGAGACCCTGCGTGGGCAAAGTGGACAGAGAGCCCTTGCGTGGGCAGAGTGGGCAGAGAGCCCCTGCGCGGGCAGAGTGGGCAGAGAGCCCGCGTGGGCAGAGTGGGCAGAGAGCCCCTGTGTGGGCAGAGTGGACAGAGAGCCCCTACGTGGGCAGAGTAGACAGAGAGTCCCTGCGTGGGCAGAGTGGACAGAGAGCCCCTGCGTGGGCAGAGTGGACAGAGAGCCCCTACGTGGGCAGAGTAGACAGAGAGTCCCTGCGTGGGCAGAGTGGACAGAGAGCCCTGCGTGGGCAGAGTGGACAGAGAGCCCCTGCGTGGGCAGAGTGGACAGAGAGCCCCTGCGTGGGCAGTGCTAGGAGACCTTCCCCACAGACATGCTGATGCTGGTTTGCCAGCCCTGGGCTGCTGCACGGCTAGGGGACAAACCTCGCCCTCATTCACTCACTGACCTCAGTATGCAGATGGATGCACAGTCTCTAGGGATTCAAAGCCCGAAAGCCCAGCGGCACCACTGATGTGGGCAGCTTGGTCACAGGGTTGGTTCGCTTTTTCAGACAGGAAAGGGACTCACTCCCGTTTCATTCGCATCATCCTGAAGTGATGGTCACATCTTCGCTTAGTATACTCACACTCGGGTCCATCTTATTCACCCAGAAAAATAGGTCCGAACCAGAGCTCCCACCCTATGCAAGAGAGAAAGCAAGCTCATTCTCTGAGCCTCTGGACTCATGCCGTCACTCACTGGAGGACGGAGCACAGAGTGGCCAGCCAGAGTGTGACCTGGTGTGCTGCTCCTGCTGCATTTGACCAAATAGGGACAAAGAGGACAGTCTGGGGAGCCCCAGATCAGACTTAGCAGAGCCTCCTGCTTCTGAGTCCCGAGACCTTCTGGGTGAGGTCACTCGTCCTCAGTCTGACAGTGGTCATGGATGATGCTTCACAGTTGCTGGGCTTTGTCATGGGGGGACTCCAGGCTGAATGCAATTCTTTGGGGTACTCAGGGCGGCTGTTCTGGGGCAAAGTCTTGCATTGGAAGTGCCGTGGTGCTCTGTGAGGCCTCATCTCCTTGGACACTGATGCTGGTCCTTTTATCTCTGCTGGTGTCGGATACCTATAATTCACGGACCATTTAAAAAAATTTGATTTGATTCTAGCTTATCTTCTGCCCCTGATGTGAAGTCGGCTGTGTTGGTTACTGTGGCAGAGGTGCATTCTGCAAACCACCAGCTGCTCTGCAGCCCTTCCTTGTCCCCTTGTTCAGTTCTAGCTCTTGCCTCTACATATTCCCTGCCTCTGACACTTGCCAGGTTTGAATTAGAATCCGGGTATCCTCACACTCTACGCCAGTCTGCATTTGGATTCCTGGACGTTGTTTGTTCCAGACATCTCTCAATTGGTCTCCAGTCCGGTAGGATTCCTGGTGTCCGCTGCACAAACCCTCTGTCTCTGGTTTATCATTGGCCTTTGGCTTGGCTGTCCCCACACTTGTGCTCACCTTGGGGTGATGGGCCTGATGCAGAGCAACCATGTCAGAGGGTCCCTCTGTTACCCGCCTACGTAAAAGGCTTCTGGGCATCCTGTGCACTGAGTTGGCTCTGAAAGGTGTGATTCAGGCCTGGTCCCTCCCAGGGCTCTGCCCCGACCTGAATGCTCTTTAGGGCTGTGCCTCCTGACACCGCCCCTTATGCCATTACCTCTCCCTGACATCTGAGGCCCAGCACTGACCTTTCCGTCCTTAGGGTGGCCAGTGCTTAGTGAACCTGAATCCTTGACCAGGATATCCACAGCTCCTTGCCCACCTCTGCCGTCTAACACTTTCCTGTCATGCAGCAAGAGGTTGAATATTGCAGTGATATAATGACATCCTGTCTGTTCTAGGATCTGGCCCCGGTGGATTCTATGTGAGATCCTGTCTGTTCTAGGATCTGGCCCTGGTAGATCCTGTGTGAGATCCTGTCTGTTCTAGAATTTGGACCTGGTGGATCCTGTGTGAGATCCTGTCTATTCTAGGATCTGGCCCTGATGGATCCTGTGTGAGATCCTGTCTGTTCTAGGATCTGGCCCCAGTGGATCCCCATGTGAGATCCTGTTTTGGTCCCGGTGGATCCCATGTGAGATTCTGTCTGTTCTAGGATCTGGCTTCAGTGGGTCCCATCAGGACCAGGGCACCATGAGTAGGGTGCATCCCTTGCACCTGGCTGGCTGTGGATTCAATTCCTGGCACCCCAGCAGGACACGCTGTGACTTCTTTTAGCCGGTGAACTGAGGAAAGGGCTGTCCGACAGCTCGCTCGCCAGGGTTGGGTGTTAGAGCATTATATAATGCATTTCCCATTTCCCACCTTGGCGATGTCCCGGTCATGCATCACCAGAGAACCTGGGACTGGTGGGGTTCCCCACAGCCCGGTAAGGGCAGCCTAGTCTGGGGATCAGGGGACAGTCACAGAACTGGTGCTGGCGAAGGGACAGTAGGCTACAGTGGCCTTTGCCGAGGCCCAGCCTTTGGTCTGGCCCTTTCAGGTCAGTTGGGAGCAGTGGAGGCATTGGTGCCTGTTCTGAAGATTCAGGGGAGCTGCCGGGCCCACCAGGCAGAGCCATGTGGCTCCCGCTATTCTCCTCACTTGGGGCATCTCTGCCAGTGTCTCTGCTGCCAGGTAATAAACACCCAGACGTGACCCTCTCTTGGCGGAGTCACTTAGAGCTTGGATCACTCACTCTTCCCATGCTGTGTCCCAGTTGCCTTGCCTCGGGTCAACAGAGACAGACCTGATTCTCTAGAACACCTCAGGGTGTGCCTAGAGCTGGGCTGAGAACGTGGCGCTCTTTTTGTGACTGGGGGTGGCACACACTGAGAAATGCTCTGCACTCAGGAACCATTCTGGCAGTGCCTGGGGAACCATATGGGACCCGCATACCCCATTCAACCACAATGGGATAGAACCTGGCTTAGTTGCATGTGAGGTGAGTACTGATCCACTGTGTCCCCCTGTGTGGGCCCACTGTACTGTCTCTCCAGCTGTGTAGATTCAATGCACTGTCTCTCCAGCTGTGTTGATTCATTGCACTGACTCTCCAGCTGTGTGGACCCACGGCACGGTCTCTTCAACTGTGTATATTCACTGCACTGCCTCTCCAGCTGTGTGGACCCAGTGCACTGTCTCTACAGCTGTGTGGACTCACTGCATTGTCTCTCCAGCTGTGCAGAACCACTGCACTCTCCCAGCTGGTGTGGACCCACTGTACTGTCTCTCCAGCTGTGTGGACCTATTCTTTACCCCTGGCTGAAGTTCGTGACACTCAGACATTGAAGCGATTCTAGGTTTCTCGGCTGTCAGGAGCCCAAATGTGGACCTGGAACATTTCCTACCCTGAGCCCAGATAAAGGGACACAGGGGGACTTGGGGGTTTTGCTCAACATGCAGAGATACCTGGGTATGACCTGAGTGGCCACGTGACAGCTGGGCTCGGATAAGATCAGGGGAACCGTGTGATTTCACGATGCTCACGGGAACCCCTGTGATCTGAGCACTGCCCCTCTCTGTTGCAGTACACTTTTGCCCAGAGCCTCCTGCATCTGGCCTGGAGTTGCCTCCTGCAAGCCACCTTGTAGATGGGGCAGGAAAACTGTTTGAATGTGGCAGTGTGTCTTGCCACATATTCCTGTTGGCTGGTATAAATATTCTCTCATGCTGCCACAATCATCGTGGGACTAGCTAGATCTTACTGGTATATTTGCATGGCCACACTGAATCTCTTAAGTAATTAGATCAGAGAGAAATGCTGTTTGTCTCCAAGCAAGCAAGCACGGCTCTCAGATAAGTCAAAGGTTAATATACAAAACAACTAAGAAGTAAAGATGAGACTCTTGTGAAGGCTTGGAGAAATTTATACCTAGCTATCATATATTCATTCAGTAAAGATAAATGCCCTCCACCCCCCCACATTCTACCCTGCAAGGGGGCTTCCAAGGCAGATCTTGGCTAGGCAGCATTAACATCTCAAAGGACCTATATGAGGTCCTGGGAGAAATTACCTGAGGGAATTGACCCTGATGGCTTTCTGTTGGAGTGGGCAGTCTGTAGCCGGCTTTCGGCTTTCTTTCTCACGCTTTTGCCCATTTTGCCTTTTGTCTCTTCGCCCTCTCTTCTCTGTTCTCCCTGCAGGTCCTTAACATGTGGTGGCTGCCATCTTGGTCTAAGATTCTAAACCCACACCTAGCTGGGGCCCTGCTAGAAACCTAAGTCTGAGGTTTCCCCATTACATTCGGGATTGTATGCCAGAACCTATGAGAGTAAAGCCTTTTGAAATCTTGTTGGATTCCCATGTCTTTCTCTATCCGCCAACTGCCAATCCCTGGGGCAGAAGGGGATTGGCAGATCCCTGCTCCCAGACTTTGTTGGGGCGCACAGCCGTAACCAGCATACCTCCATAGCCCTAATAAAGAGGAAAGAGCAGAGCCGAGTCCACACTGAAAGTTTCCTCAGGGAGAACTGTCCTGTTCTGACACAAACCAGGCACAGCATCATGGGGAGGGCAGGGAGCATTCTGCACAGTAGGGAGGGCAAGGAGCACCAGTATAGTGGGGAGGGCAGGGAGCACCAGCACAGCGGGGAGGGCAGGGAGCACCCGCACAGTGGGGAAGTCAGGGAGCATCCGACACAATGGGGGAGCATCAGCACAGCAGGGAGGGCAGGGAGCACCCGACACAGCAGGGAGGTTAGGGAGCACCTGACACAGTGGGGGGAGGGCAGGGAGCACCAGCACAGCGAGGGAGGGCAGGGAACACCCGACACAGCGGGGGAGGTTAGGGAGCACCTGACACAGTGGGGGAGGGCAGGGAGCACCAGCACAGTGTGGGGAGCACCAGCACAGCAGAGAGGGCAGGGTGCTTGCCTTATACGCAGTCCACCTGGGTTCCATCCCCAGCACCCCATAGCTTCCCAGGGTACTGCCAGGAGTGATCCCTGAGTGCAGATCCTGGAGCAAACCCTCAGAACTGCCAGGTATGGTCCTAAAACAAACAAAAAGCCAGGCCAGGCTATGGATACAAGTGAATGTCACAGTAAGGCCAGAGTCTTGCTGCATAAGAAGGTTCTGTGACAAACCAGGCCGATTTTATCTTTTTTTTTTTGGGTCACACCCAGCAATGTTCAGGAGTTACTCCTGGCTCCGCACTCAGAATTACTCCTGGCAGTGCTTGGGGACCATATGGGTTACCAGGGATTGAACCTGGGTCAGCTGTGGGCAAGACAAATGCCCTCCCCGGTAGTACCGCTCTGGCCCTCAAAGCAGACATTTCAGATGAATTATGCCTACAGCAACCAGCACGGCTGTATTTAGAGAAGGCAAAAAAACAAATTATTGATGATTCTGATGTTGAATAAAATCTGTTTTATTTTTTTGGTCACTGCTTCCCATGAGTTAGTTATATTTTTGAAAATACCTTAGCCTTTAAGATCTATTATAAATAAACAACTGCTATAGCAATATTGAACAGTTTCGTTAACTTCTAAATTTTGCTTGTAATTTATTAAAATTCAATAGAAAATATTGAAATGAAAGAACTACAGCACCAGTTTCAGATACTCGGAAGAAATTATATTTGTTGATTAACTTTTAATAGTGTTTTTCTTGGTATTGGGGCCACATGGGGTGGTGTTCGGTCTTCCTCCTGCCTCTGTGCTCAGGGATCCTCCTGGTGGGGGGGGGGGGCCAGGTGCTGGGACTTGAACCACGGTCAGTGACATGCAAGGCAAGTGCTTTGGTCCTGGACTATGTCTCTGGCCCTTTGTGTATCTAAGATCCTTTGTATGTAATCTGGCCTCCTCTAAACTTATTAGGTGTGAATACCAATCATATGACATGGCTGTTGGAAGATCCTTTGTATGTAATCTGGCCACCTCTAAACTTATTAGGTATGAATACCAATCATATGACATGGCTGTTGGCACGAATGAGCTAACTACTATACATTTTCCTTGTATATCGTTCCCTGCTGCATCTTCCAGTATTTCTGCTCTTCTGTCTTTGAGGTCTGCTTTTTATCGCTTCTCTGCACTGTTTAGCAAGCTTGGACGTTAGCATTTGGTCTCCTGAGGCTCGCGCCTTGCCACGTTGGCGAATGAGCTCGAGAGTTTCTGAAGACAAGCGTCCTTTTGTGTTTTTCTCTCTCTCGGCATTCTTCGCACAATCATGGAGGTGCTGAACCAGTCGGTTGTATTCTTCATCGATGTCATCAATGATGGTATCTTCCCATGTTGCCGCAATGGTGCCAAAGAGTTCCCAGTTGGTGGTCGTTCTGGGAGTTCTCTTCTTAAACTTTGCAGCCTTTTCTCCCCGTTGCGGGAAGTAGAATTTTGCAACGAAGGAGACGGTGGTCCGATCCTGTCTGGAATTTGGGGACGACAGCAACATCAGTCAGACAAAACCGTCGATTGAAGATGATGTGGTCGATTTCATTGTGGAACTGTCCACCAGGAGATTCCCATGTCCAACGTTTCGCTTCAGCCTTCTGAAACTGTGAGTTCCCATGAATAGTCTTGGTGGACATGATGAACTCAGATAGTCTCTCACCCTGTTCGTTCCATTCTAGGCCATGGGTCCCGATGTGGAGTTCTTCAGCCGATCTTCTGGGTCCTATCTTGGCATTAAAATCACCGACTATGATCTTGTAGAAGGTGTGATCTTTTTTATAGAACTCCTCCAATTCCATGTAGAATTTCTCAATTTCATCTTCTTTGTATGTGGATGTTGGTGCATAGACAATGAAGATAGAAATTGCTGGCAGTGGGCCACATCTCCTCAAGTGTAATCGTCCTATTCGGTTTGTTAGGCATTCAAATGAATCAATGTTGACAGCCATGTTCGTGTTGACAAGGACACCAACGCCACCGACGCCTCTTTCATCACATGTTCCAAGGAACAATTCTTCTCCGGTGTCAAATACAGCATGATGCGACTGACGCCTCCCTCGTCTCAGTCAGACCAATGATGTCGTACTTGATCTTTCTTGCTTGCAGCATCAGATCCTCAATATATGCTTCCGTTGCCAGTGTACGTGCATTGAAAGTACAGACAGTCATTTTAGTCCTTCTTCGTTTTGGCAGCCTAGGACAGCCGTGAAATTTTATCAGGCACTGCTTGTTTTCCTTTCTTACTGCTGCCGTATTAAGGGCTCTTTCGGGGTCAGGAAAATAAACATTTTTGTTACTGGGTTTGGCATATCGAACACGCATCGGACAGCTTGCCAGGCTCTGCCATGCGGGCACTATATTCTCATTGCTTTGTGGGGCTCTCTCAGAGGGGTGGGTAGAATATTTGTGGTAGTTTGGAGGTAAATCGTGCGCAAGCGGCCGCAACGGGAAAGCTGGTTTCTGCTCTGCCGGGTGTACCTGTGTCTGAGGCTCAAGCATTCCTGGGTTTGAAATACTCTCCTCTGAAGGGCGGGTCTCTGCAGGGGCGGGTCCTTGTAGGCTGGGTTTCTGACAAGCTGGGCTGGAGACTGGATTAATCTGTGGGCTGGAGAGTGGATTAATATGCTGGGGAGAGATCTTACCAGCTGCAGAGTGTGGATTGTGACACAGATCGCTGCCAGCAAGGTGTGGGAGTTTCTCTGGTCTCC
The DNA here is from genome assembly GCA_021461705.1 of Cryptotis parvus. NCBI lineage: Eukaryota > Metazoa > Chordata > Mammalia > Eulipotyphla > Soricidae > Cryptotis > Cryptotis parvus. The sequence goes on from JAJIBD010020966.1 coordinate 239,268, forward strand.
TCCGAGGCTCCATCGGGATGGTGGACTCAGGTCGAGTTGCTCTCGTGGTCCATGGAGTGCAGGGGGTTCAACGGGGAAAGCTGGTTTCTGCTCTGCCGGGTGTACCTGTGTCTGAGGCTCAAGCATTCCTGGGTTTGAAATACTCTCCTCTGAAGGGCGGGTCTCTGCAGGGGCGGGTCCTTGTAGGCTGGGTTTCTGACAAGCTGGGCTGGAGACTGGATTAATCTGTGGGCTGGAGAGTGGATTAATATGCTGGGGAGAGATCTTACCAGCTGCAGAGTGTGGATTGTGACACAGATCGCTGCCAGCAAGGTGTGGGAGTTTCTCTGGTCTCCTCCGAGGCTCCATCGGGATGGTGGACTCAGGTCCGAAGTTGCTCTCGTGGTCCATGGAGTGCAGGGGGGTTCAACGGGGAAAGCTGGTTTCTGCTCTGCCGGGTGTACCTGTGTCTGAGGCTCAAGCATTCCTGGGTTTGAAATACTCTCCTCTGAAGGGCGGGTCTCTGCAGGGCGGGTCCTTGTAGGCTGGGTTTCTGACAAGCTGGGCTGGAGACTGGATTAATCTGTGGGCTGGAGAGTGGATTAATATGCTGGGGGAGATCTTACCAGCTGCAGAGTGTGGATTGTGACACAGATCGCTGCCAGCAAGGTGTGGGAGTTTCTCTGGTCTCCTCCGAGGCTCCATCGGGATGGTGGACTCAGGTCCGGGCTGCTCTCGTGGTCCATGGAGTGCAGGGGGTTCAACGGGGGAAAGCTGGTTTCTGCTCTGCCGGGTGTACCTGTGTCTGAGGCTCAAGCATTCCTGGGTTTGAAATACTCTCCTCTGAAGGGCGGGTCTCTGCAGGGCGGGTCCTTGTAGGCTGGGTTTCTGACAAGCTGGGCTGGAGACTGGATTAATCTGTGGGCTGGAGAGTGGATTAATATGCTGGGGGGAGATCTTACCAGCTGCAGAGTGTGGATTGTGACACAGATCGCTGCCAGCAAGGTGTGGGAGTTTCTCTGGCCTCCTCCGAGGCTCCATCGGGATGGTGGACTCAGGTCCGAAGTTGCTCTTGTGGTCCATGGAGTGCAGGGGGTTCAACGGGAAAGCTGGTTTCTGCTCTGCCGGGTGTACCTGTGTGCCGGAAAAGTATTTGCACAGCCCGCCTGTCCTTCGCCAACTATAAGACCAAGATGACTGCCCTCCGATGCCCTGATGGATCTATCACATCTTCCAGAAAGGCAATGGAGAAGATTATCCAGGACTTCTACTCAAATCTTTTTGATAGCCACATCCACCTGCCCACATACCAAATTCCACAGGATGGATACGTCATTCCCAACGTTCTCCCTTCTGGAAATAAGACATGCCATCTCATCGGTAAAGAAGGGAACAGCACCAGGCCCAGACAAAGTCAGACCCGAACATCTGAAGAATCTGCCATCGGTGCTCATCAATACACTAGCTCGGCACTTCACACGCTACCTGTCCGAATGCAAGGTGCCCTCCCCAATGGAAAACCAGCAGGACAGTTCTACTGTTCAAGAAGGGAGACATTCATGACATCGGCAACTATCGCCCCATCTGCCTGTTGTCTGTCATCTACAAGCTGTTTACACGAGTCATCCTGAACAGGATTAGCAGAACACTAGATGAAGGTCAACCATGCGAGCAAGCAGGTTTCCGGAAAGGATTCAGCACAATCGACCATATCCACACAGTAACCAAGCTCATTGAGGTTTGTAGGGAGTACAAGATGCCGCTCTGTCTCACGTTCATTGATTTACAGAAAGCCTTTGATTCTGTGGAGACTGAAGCAGTCATCGAAGCCCTAGTCAAACAGGGTGTTCAAACCCAATACATCAAGATCCTTCGTGAGCTGTATTACGGATTCACCACCAGGATCTCACCATTCTACAAAGAAGTGATCATTGATGTCAAAAGAGGGGTTCGACAGGGTGATACCATCTCACCAAAACTCTTCAGTGCCACCCTCGAGAACATCATGAGACAATTAGAATGGGAAGGAATGGGAGTGAAGATAGATGGTCGGCAACTACACCACCTCCGCTTCGCTGATGACATCGTTCTAATAACACCAAACATTAGCCAAGCGGCACAAATGCTGGCTGATTTTGACCGAGAATGTGGAAAGGTAGGTCTACAGCTGAATCTGAAGAAAACTATGTTCATGAGAAATGAACTAGTTCCAGAGGCCCCATTCTCTCTCAATGGAACAAACATCTCTGAATGCAGCAGTTATGTGTACCTAGGTCGAGAAGTCAACATGATGAATGACCTAAAACCTGAGCTGCGCAGGAGGAAGAGAGCGGCATGGAATGCCTTCAAAGGCATCGAAGAAATAGCTAAAAGGACAAAGAACCTCCGGCTCCGGGCACATCTCTTCGACTCCACCGTTCTCCCTGCATTAACATACGCCTCAGAGACTTGGGTCCCTACGAAAGCAGGATGAGAATGCTATTCGGGTCTCCCAGAGAGGCATCGAAAGAGCTATGCTTGGAATATCTCGTCTCACTCCAAGTGAGAGAAGGAATCCGGAGTTCTGACCTCCGTCGCTATTCCAGAATCAGGGACGCTGTCTCGTTTGCCAAGGCATCGAAAATCAGATGGGCTGGACATGTAATGCGATTTGGAGACAACCGCTGGACTAGAGCCGTTACCGACTGGATCCCACGGGATGTCAAAAGATCACGTGGCCGCCCACCTACAAGATGGTCAGACTTCCTTGTTAAGACCCTGAAGGAACGGTTTGAGGCTCTTCATATTCCTGAATCAACCAGATGCCATTGGGCTACATTGGCACGTGATAGGGTCCAATGGAGATGTTACTGGCGCCCGCTCGAGCAAATCGATGAGTAACGGGATTCAAGTGATCAAGTGATCAAGTGATCGTTCCCTACCCCTTTTGGGGGTAGATTTAGCATAACTTACTTAATTTCCTTCATAATTGACTTACTAGCGATAATTATCTCCTCTCTTCATTTTATTGTGCTTTTAATAGTGGCTGCTTGGGGGTTTATAAGATGCCTCTTTAACCAGTTAACCATACCAGCTTTTCAACAGTCTTTTACCAATTTCCACTTATTATAAGAACCTTATTAAAGCGTTTCCCTGCGCAGTTCCTCCCACCATCCCACACACACATCACACCGATTCCACTGTCCCCCCCCCCCCCCCCCACACACACTTCACACCGACCCCCACCATCCCATACACACTTCACACGAATTCCCACCAACCCACACACACTTCACACCAGCACACTTCACACCAACTCCCACCATCCCACACACACTTCACACCAACTCCCACCACCCCCACACACTTCACACCAATTCCCACCAACCCACACACACATCACACCAGCACACTTCACACCAACTCCCACCATCCCACATACACTTCACACCATTCCCACCATCCCACACACACTTCACACCGACTCCCACCATCCTCACACACACACTCATACCAGCACATGCAGCTTGTTTCTGCACTACGTTACCAGTGATTTTTTTTTAGAGATTTCAGAACCGGGAAGGACCTAATCTTTTATTCAGCTTCATCTGCAGATTTGAGGTGTTCTGTTTACTTATAACTTCCCATTCTGAAGCTTTCTCTCTACCTGTAGAATCTCCTTTAACGCCCCGAGTGTGCATGGTGGCTGATGAATTCCCTCAGAGCTTTGGGTGTAAAAAGTATTGATTTTAGAATCTGTTCTCCCCAGGAGGAGGGTTTTCAGTTGACAGTTCCTCTCTCTCATATTCCAGATTTGCTCCCCATTGTTCTCTGGCCTCCAGTCTCTCACGAAACCCTTAATCATTTGCCACCATTTTGTCCAAAGTTAAGAGGTATTTCTTTGCTCTAGCTCTGTTTAAATCTTTATTACTGGTCATTGGTGATTTTATTTTGCTCTGTCTTGTACAATTGTTTATGAATTTTATAGTTGAGTTGTGTAAATTCTCACAGCTGTTAATCTTCATCAAATAGTTTATCAAATTACGAAACTCATCACTGTATCACTGTATCACTGTCTTCCCGTTCATCATCAATTTGTTTGAGCGGGCCCCAGTAACATCTTCATATGTCTTGTCTCATGCTAGTAGAGCCCAAGGGCATCTGCTTGGTCCAGGAAAATAAAGAGCCTCATTCCATTCCGGAATGAGGTCTATAATTGTTACTGGTATTTGGCATATCAAATACAACATGGGTAGCTTGCCAGGCTCTGCCATGCAGGTAGCATACTCTTGTAGTCATCTCTAAGTCCAGCATTTATTGATGAACCACGCGGCTGCTTGTGGCCGCGCAAGCCGGGCTGTGATAGGCTGGTCTGCTGGGTGGAGTTCTGACGAGAGAGAAGTCCGGATGTGGAAAATGGAGGCCCTCATGGAGTGGGGGTCGTCTGGCTTGTTGCAAGGCTCTGCTCGGGTGGCGGGCCAGGGCTAGAACACGCCATCCCTCCTGGGCGCCTCGTGGAGTGGCTGGGCACAGGGAGAGCAAGTAGCAACTCTGCCCCAGGTCTGTCTCTCATATACAAATACTGAAACTCATATACAATACATATGTATTGTATGGGGGTTTATACAATTCATACATATACTGAAACTCATATACAAATAAAGTAAGCTATCATTTATGATTCACTGTTTGGGGTCCATTTTCTCTTTTCTTTGACTTAGAACACATGTATTTTTTACTGCTTGGGATTTTGCCATTCTTCAACAATACTTTTAACTCATTTTCTTTCTGTTTCATTTTTGATATATTTATGGCTATTTCATATTATTAAGGCCACTAATATTTTATTTTGGATTTCAAATCTGCTTTTAATTTTGCCTAGGGTATATTAATCTAGTGGCTAAATGTCCACCTTCAGAAGTGGTACTTATTTTTTTTAAAAAGGTGGTCTCAGGGGTCTCCTTACCTCGGAAATGCTTCTCAGTGTTCCCTTACCTGGAAAATGCTTTGGGTCTCCCCTTATCCTGCACTGCTTCTCCTGAACTCAGGCACATGTAGCACAGCTGTGTGGCTCTCAAGGCTACGGGCCTGGTCACTGTTATCTCTGTGGCTGTCGTGAGTTACAGGGATCTGGTCCCAATCATGGTTCTTGCCTTTGTGCTCCCTGCCTCTGCCTCATGAAGCTTCATTAGGTGCCAGACCACGGCAGCTCTGGTGGCTGGATACCCCTTGTTTCTGTTCCTCCAACAGTGTCTGGCCATGTTCAGGGTTTTAGATGGACTGACCCAGCCTCAGCCCCAGCCATGCAGGATTTGCTTGAAGCTTTCTCACTGCAAGAACCTGTCTGCTCTGCTCACGGCTCCGTTGGGACATCTGTTGCCAAATGCTCTTGGACTTCCATGTGCCCTCAGGGAGGCGCCTGGTTCTTTCTGCTGATGAAGCCTGTTCCCAGATCCTGGTGTGTCCTGGGATCTGCCCTACCTGCAACCTTTCTCAATTTTCCCTTAGGAGGAATGAGTTTCGCCTTCTATGTTTACTATTGAATATTGAAAATTCAAAGCGTCCTCTGCAGATCTCCAGAATTCTCTTTATGCCAGCCTGCCCCTGTGGCAATGTTCTTCCCTGTAAATTATAATAATCCAACCTTGAATTTCCACCAGTTCCCTTCACCTGATGAGAACCCAGGGCTTTGCTGGCTTCCAGTAGGCTCCATCCAGAAGACATCCCCTTGCCCGGCTTGGCCTGCCTGGGCTCTCTGCACCCATTCTCCCGCTCTTGAGAATGAAGCTCTGCACTGCCTTTTGTCCATCTTATGAAAGTAGCTCCTTTTTGTGAATTCCACACAATTGATAAGTTGTGGCTGTGAAGGAGCGAGCAATTTCCTTCACAGTTCATGAAAGACATGCAGATATGTGTATTATGACTTGGTGGAGATTGTACACCCAGTTCAGTGGTTCTCTTACATGCACACAAAGATACATGTATAGTTTCAAGGGGAGTATTGGAGAACTGATTATTTCAACGTCCTTGACAAAGCTGAGAAAATTGTGCATGTTCAAGTGGACTCGCTTCTTGGAGGTATTTTAGATTTATTTGCGATATTGCTTAGCAGATATTTCTCCTGTCCTCACAGACATAGCCCAATGAGCCCACAAGATGGCCTCAGCCCCAATATCCCCATAGCTGGGATATTTGGAGTTCACTCGGGGTTCTGTGGATTCTGGATACTCCGACACAAGTAAGTGTCCACCACAATAGCACGTGGAAGAGCTACCCTGCTCTCCACGCCCTCTGTGCTCCCTCTCTCCATCCTTCTCTACTCCTGCCAAAATCACAGCCAAGCCCCTCCCCACAGAGCTCCTGTTGGTGTCTCCTAGCTCTCGCCGTGTCCAGAATACCTGGGCTGGACACACGGGCATGCAGTGTGTGTAGATCAGTGCTGTGGTCTCCAGAATACCTGTGCTGTGGTCTCCAGAATACCTGGGCTGGGCGCACGGGCATGCAGTGTGTATAGATCACTGCTGTGGTCTCCAGAATGCCTGGGCTGGGCGCGCGGGCATGCAGTGTGTGTAGATCAGTGCTGCCCTGAGCGGGGTGCACTGGCAGCCTCCATCTTATGATGGCTAAGCGCCTTGTCTCTCTTTAGCACTGAATAGTATTCCTTTGTCTGAAGGTGCCGTCCTGGTTTCTTGACTCACACCTGGTATTAACATCCCTGTGCAGGCTTTTTGTGAGACATAATTTCAGGGGTTTTGAGTAAAAAACAACGCATTTGATTGATAAGTCATGTGGTAAGAGTGTGTCAGGTTCATAGTAATTTCCACAAGCATTTTCCAAAGTGCCTGTGTGATTCTTATTACTGAGGCCATAAAGTAGAGTCGGAGAGATGGAGCATGAGCTTTGCATGTGCCTGGGCTTGATCCCTGAGACTCCGGAGGAACCCAGCACCCCCAAGAGTGACCCTCAGCACAGACCAGGAGCAGCCCCTGAGCACAGCAGTTGTGGCTCATACAACAAACAACAAAAATGTTCTTACCTCACACTTGCCGTTAACACGGAGAATTCTCACTGCTGTGCAATTCTGACAGCTACTAGGGTCGTCAGGCTCCGTGTGCCGGATCCTCCAGCAGCCCATAACAATTCTCTCCTGTCTTCATCTATACGGCCCTGACTGCATATGCTGTGGGCTGTTTTTTTTTTTTTGGTGCTCTTTTATGGATTTGGGGTCATGCCTATGATACACAGGGCTTGCTCCTGGCTCTGTGCTCTGGAATCGCTTTGGCGAGGCTCAGGAACTGTATGTGGTACCAAGGATCCTAACCCAGGTTGGCCACTCAAGACAAAGGCCTTACCGTTACTCTCACTTCAGGCCCCATGACCCATGTTTCTGTAAGTCTGCTTTCACCTGTTTATGCATCTTCTGTGGCAAGGTGGCTGTTAAACCCTCATTTGTAGCCACTTGATTTTCTTCTCATTGGATTGTAAGAGTTCTTTGTATATGTTGGATAGTAGTTCTTTACCAAATGTGTGCTTATAAACATGTTCTCTCACCCCGACTTGTCCTCTTAAGAGAAACACTTTTTTTAATCAACAGAAAGGTAGGTGAATTTTCTTACCACCGGTGAATAATAACTATTCTAAAAATTCACCAAAGGAACCATAATTAATGTGCATGTTTAGACCTGATTTTTCAGTTTTGCGTCTCTGAATTAAAAGGCAGGTGAGAATACCCACCTTCAGTGCCTCTCAAGTCTTGATTTTATAAACTGAAGATCATGTGGACGTGTGCAGGCTGCAAGTCATATTTCCATGCAGGAACACGTGCAGATCAGGGGATCTGAGGACTCGGGCAGAGAGACCTTAGTACAGAAAGTCCGTCTTGGGGCCGTCTATGACAAGCTCAGTATGTCTTTTGGCATCACAGGAGAGAAACGTTTCAGAGCAGCAGAACTGGAGCTCATACCTGTCCCCACCCTGCCCTGCCTCCTGCAGCTCATGACCCCAGGGCCAGAGCCCAGGGCCAGAGCCCTCACCACCTCACTGGACCCAACAAGTGCCTTGCTGGCCATTTTCTAGCCTAAGGTAGTTACGTAAGGTAACTTGGTGTTGTTTCGTAGCTGTATTTTGTCTGCAACTTACTTTGTCTTGCTTCATATTTTGTATTTGAATGACCAAGGCTGACAGTGTAATTTGCCGTTCCTAGCCTGGGCTGCTGCTCCTTCTTGCCTTGTCTAAAGCACCATTTGTCTTGTGCTTTTTCTGCTGAAGGCTCGGAGCATTTCCAAGTTGTGTTAGAAACCCAGTGTGGGAACCTGTGTGTGATTCCTCACACGCTGGCTGCCGAGAGTCACGCCAAGAGATGCTTTTCAAGTGGGCTTCCCTGGTTTGGAGAGAGTCGCCTTCAGATGGAGGCTGTCTTGCCGTCTCGTCTCCAAAGGGCCGGTCATAATTGGGGGTTCCTGCCCACAGGAAAGCGAGGCTCCTTGCTGGAGATCCCTGCCAACACTTCCCTGTTTTGCAATTTTTCTGAAGAAATGTGCAAGCCTACCTGCGCCCAGAAAGGGGGTCATTATCTCGGCAGGCTGTGGCGTTTCCAGGGAGATGGAGCCGGAATCCGGCAGCCGGGAGGGACCGAGCACCAGGGGCGGGCAGCCCTGAGGCACATGGATGCTGCAGTTCTGCAGTCCGCAGCCCTTCCGGAACCAAAGCCACAGAGCAGGAAAATATAAGGTGCCTTCGGCTCCTGCGGTGAGGGTGGGCTGCAGCCCACCGAGGACAGGGCTGAGTGTCTTTGCCAAAGAATCCCGCTGGGCGTGAAAGCTGAGAGCAAAGGTGTGAGGGCCGGGGGCACCCGGCTTCCTGTTGATCTAGTATCAACATAGTCGGTGAGCTGGGCCGCTGGAATCTCTCGGAAACATCTTTGCTCTGCTGGGCCTGGGGCAGGAGTCGGCAGGTGGGGGAGCCCATCTCCGGGGAGAAGCACCAAGAGCAGAAGGTCGATTGCTGAGCTGTCACCCCTTCCATAGATGGCGCTTGTGACCTGAGCCTTCCTCGGGAGAGTCCCGATGCGGGATGTGATTTATTTGGGAAGATAAATAGAACCGTGCTCTGGCTGCACTAATGATGGGAGTTCTCCCTGTAATTACCATCAAATTATAAGCTGCAGTAATTTTCCGTGCTCCACCAGGGAAAATGAAGTTACCTGGAATGATAACAGCAAATTAGGCGGTAACTGATAAGGGTGCGAGGCAGCAGAAGTGATCAGCAGAAGGGGTACTGCCCTTGCATTCTGTTCCCAAGTGCAGGCTTCCATGACGGGGTCCATCAGAGCCACGTGTTCATGCTTCCTCCCTCCCTCAGTTACCCTCCCTCTGAAGGATGAGGCCACTGAGACTAGCAACCAAGGGGCCACTGTAGAAAGACTTTCTCTTGGCTTTGGGTTCAGGGATCACTACTGGCAGAGCTTGGGGGGTGAGGTGGGCCATAGGAAGCCCTGGGGAGTGAATCCCAGCCACATGTAAGGCCAGTGCCTACCTCCTGTAATATCACTCCAGCCTTTATCATCAGCGAAAAAAGATAAATGTCCTTATCAAAGCCTGGTGAGCTATCACTGTATCACTGTATTCCCGTTCATCATCGATTGGCTGGAGCGGGCACCAGTAACATCTCCATATGTCCTGTCTCATGCAGAGCCCAAGGGCATCTGCTTGCTCCAGGAACATAAAGAGCCTCAAACCATTCCATCAGGTCATGGGAATGAGGTCTAAAATTGTTACTGATATTTGGCATATCAAATACAACACGGGTAGCTTTCCAGGCTCTGCCTTGTGGGTGGCATACTCTTGTAGTCATCTCTAAACCCAGCATTTATTGATGAACTGCACGGCTGCGCTGCACGAGCCAGGCTGTGATAGGCTGGTCTGCTGGGTGGAGTTCTGACGAGAGGAATTCTGGATGTGGAAAATGGAGGCCCTCATAGAGTGGGGGGTTGTCTGGCTTGTTGCAAGGCTCTGCTGGGGTGGCGGGCCAGGGCTAGAGCCAGCCATCCCTCCCGGGCGCCTCATGAGCAGCTGGGCACAGGGAGAGCCAGTAGCAGCTCTGCCCCATGTCTGTGAATCTCTGGTGAGATATATAGAGATAAATGTCCTTCTCATAGCCTGATGAGTTAGGTATATAGAAATTTGGACCCAGCTCTAACTTGCCTTGCTTTTAAACTTTCCCTAGATTGCTTAATGGCTGCTTCTAGCAGGGCATTCTCTGCTGGGTTCACACTATGGACTGCACGGATGCTCTGTACTTCCAGCTCCCCACTGTTGCACGCGACATGGACTGTGGGCTGCTGTGCGTGTTCCCATGTACTGTGCTTGTGTACTACGGCTACATGGTCGGCGCTTCACTGCTGTTATGGGAACATACGTGCTGCATGCTGGGCTCGCGTTGCCTAACGGGTTTGATCACATATGCTTTGCACTCAGCCCTTTACTGTATACCATGCACATATTCTGTATCAGATGCTGTAGTTATGAGCATGTCACCTGAAGGAGTGGTGCAGTGCGGACAGTCCTCTGCAGTGTGTAGTGGACGTGCACCCTAAGTCAGCGCTGCATATGTGCACAGGAGCCAGCCTACCCCACGGATAACTATTGGTTCTTGTAGCTGCATATTTGCTTAAAGGGCAAGTGTTCTGGTGTGGGTTCTGTAGCCCTGAAAACCCAGATCATTTTTAGCACTAAAGTTAGCCCTCGCGTGTTGCGCAAAAGTGCGATAACTTGGGCTGTGTCTTCTACGACAAGATGTGAGGGGCCCATCTCGGCACTCTCATCTGGGAAATTAAGACCACAAGAATTATCCAAAGAATATCGATTGTTTGATTATACAGCTGAAGACCCTTTATAGAAATAAAAACCTGTCAAGAATTTTCCATTTATATTCTTGATGATACTAATTGCAAGCATCATCTGTAATTATAAATAATGTAGAGATGAAATAACGTATGAAAATGGTAGCTTTGAGAGCTAAAATCCTTTTCATCCTGCACCAGGAGGAGGTGATGCCCTCCACCCCCTGAAGTGGTTTTGCAGGTAGCTCGAAACTCCGGCCAAGGCTGGCAGCTGTGCCTTCCATCTTGCATTTGGAAATGGCGCCTCTTCCATGCGGTGAAGCTCTCTCCGTGGAAATGGCTCTCCCAGTGACTCACCTCGGCAATGCTGTAATCTCCTCCCAGGTTGCTGGTTTCCATCTCTGCTGTGGCACTCCTTTCTCTGATGGAAAAGTTCCCCTCTGTGGTCTGAGAGATTGCAGAGATTCAGCTCTGACACAATTGATTCTTGGGAATACTCTCACTGCACTTGAAGATTACCAAGCGCACCAGGTGTCCCTTCTTCCCGCTCCACAGCACCAACATAGGGCCGCTGAGGCATTGGGGGCTGTACGCTTGACCCCTGGCTTGGCTGAGGCCGGCCCTGCTGGGTGGGGTTGGGGTCTGGTACGCTGCAGGCGTTGCCATGACTGGTGAGCACCTGCTTCCTCTCCACGCCTCAGTCTTGCTGTGTGCATGCTCCTGGTCTCCGGGGTCTTCTCTTGATCCCTTTCTTCCAGTGTGGCCTCAGACTTGCCTGGGGATCTGAGCACAAAACACAGGAAGAGTCAGTTCTTGGAGTAGAACGGGTAGCAGAAATGCGAACGGGTAGCAGAAATGCGTAAGAAGCCAAGAGGAATTTCTTCCTCCCTGACACACACGCACACAGATAACTTTGTGTGCAGATAACTTTGCCCATTGCCTCCATTTCTTCCTCAGTGAAATGGAGGCTTTGAAGTCAGAGTTCTGGAATGTGTTTTCACTCTAAAATGAAAGAACACTATGGTAAAGCCGTTAGGAAACCGAATTCAAGCATTCTCAGCCTCAACTTGAAAACTTTTCCTACTCTACATAATTTCAAGTTCTATTCTCTGTAACTTGCGTGTGGTTAGATAACTTGCAGACCCCAGGAATTATGTGCTGAGTTTCAAAGATATTTCTAGTCACATTTATTTTCTCTGTCAATGGTTTTAACAAAATAGATATCATTTCAACAGAGCAAACAAGAAAATACAGACACTAAAATTGCATCAAAGAAAATTGCGGTTAATTGCTTTGTCTGAAAGTAAGCAGTGTTTAGTGTTGAGTTAAGAGAAGAGAACATCTGACGCTAACAGAGCTAGGAGGCCGGCACAGTTAGAAGCTACTGTCAGACACACAGCCAGGAGGGTAGAACACAGGAGACAGGCCCGTCACAAACCGAGATCGTCTGAGACATTTATAGACCATTAAACCATTTTAACAAGTGGAGAAAAATTTATCCCATCACTATGCTAAAAAATTAATCATTTGGAAAAACATGAAATTAAAATTTATCTTCATGCGATTGAGTTTGGAAACACGAACAAGGAAACGGTGGTGCTGAGGATGGAGAGGCTGTGAGGAAGGAGACTCTGGAGGCGGCCATTGGAGGTGGACAGGCCACATTCATGTGGTCAGTTCCTGGGCTCAGACCTTGTCTGTTTGTGGGTCAGGGTCAGGCGGGTGACTGATGGTTTCCCGTCCCGTCTTCTGAATAAAGTTCTCTGCAGCAGGCAGAGTTTGCGTTGCACATGGCCAGCACGAAGTTAGCTCCCTGGTACCCCAGAGGAACCCCCTGATCCCTCCATCAATGGACCATGAGAGCAGATCCAGGAGAAGCCCCTGAGCACACCTGGTGGCGGAAAAGGAAGGCTTAGGAGCTAAGTGCTTGTGTGCATGTGTGTGTGCATGCCTACCCATCTGGGGTGTGTGCACATACATATGCAGGCAGGGGTGTGTGAGTGTGTGTGTGGGGGCTCAGTGTGAGAGACACTCTCAGCTGTCCCTCAGTGGGAGACACCCTCAGCTCTACCTCAGCGGGAGACACTCTCAGCTATCCCTCAGTGCGAGACACTCTCAGCTGTCCCTCAGTGCGAGACGCTCTCAGCTGTCCCTCAGCGGGAGACACTCTCAGCTGTCCCTCAGTGGGAGACACTCTCAGCCGGTCCCTCAGCGGGAGACACTCAGCTGTCCCTCAGTGGGAGACACTCTCAGCTGTCCCTCAGCAGGAGACACTCTCAGCTGTCCTTCAGCGGGAGACACTCTCAGCTGTCCCTCAGCAGGAGACACTCTCAGCTGTCCCTCAGTGTGAGACACTCTCAGCTGTCCCTCAGTGTGAGACACTCTCAGCTGTCCCTCAGCGGGAAACACCCTCAGCTTTACCTCAGCAGGAGGCACTCTCAGCAGTCCCTCAGTGTGAGACACTCTCAGGGGTCCCTCAGCAGGAGACACTCTCAGCTGTCCCTCAGCGGGAGACACTCTCAGCTGTCCCTCAGCGGGAGACACTCTCAGCTGTCCCTCAGTGCTAGACACTCTCAGCAGTCCCTCAGCGGGAGACACCCTCAGTTCTACCTCAGCAGGAGGCATTCTCAGATGTCCCTCAGTGTGAGACTCTCTCAGCGGACCCTCAGTGGGAGACACTCTCAGCGGTCCCTCAGCGGGAGACACTCAGCTGTCCCTCAGTGGGAGACACTCTCAGCGGTCCCTCAGTGGGAGACACTCTCAGCAGTCCCTCAGTGGGAGACACTCTCAGCTGTCCCTCAGTGGGAGACACTCTCAGCTGTCCCTCAGTGGGAGACACTCTCAGCAGTCCCTCAGTGCAAGACACTCTCAGCTGTCCCTCAGTGCGAGACACTCTCAGCTGTCCCTCAGCGGGAGACACCCTCAGTTCTACCTCAGCAGGAGGCATTCTCAGATGTCCCTCAGTGTGAGACTCTCTCAGCGGTCCCTCAGTGGGAGACACTCTCAGCGGTCCCTCAGCGGGAGACACTCAGCTGTCCCTCAGTGGGGAGACACTCTCAGTGGTCCCTCAGCAGGAGACACTCTCAGCAGTCCCTCAGTGGGAGACACTCTCAGCGGTCCCTCAGCGGGAGACACTCTCAGCTGTCCCTCAGCAGGAGGCACTCTCAGCTGTCCCTCAGTGTGAGACACTCTCAGCTGTCCCTCAGCGGGAAACACCCTCAGCTTTACCTCAGCAGGAGATACTCTCAGCTGTCCCTCAGTGTGAGACACTCTCAGCTGTCCCTCAGTGCGAGACACTCTGGGGTCTCTCAGCGGGAGATACTCTCAGCGGTCCCTCAGCAGGAGACACTTTCAGCGGTCCCTCAGTGTGAGACACTCTCAGCTGTCCCTCAGTGCGAGACACTCTCTGGGGTCTCTCAGCGGGAGACACTCTCAGCGGTCCCTCAGTGCGAGACTCTCTCAGCCTTCCCTGAGGACTCTGCACACTCTTTCGTCAGGACTGCCTTGGAGAGTGTGTCAGACTCCTGAAGTTTCCTGCACTTCACTCTCCTGGTCCACCTTTGACTTCTCTGAACAGCACAGAGCCAGCAGGGTCGTTTCTTGGCTCTCCGTTGGAGCTCTGCATCTAGCCTCACTCCCAAGATCTACGTGGGCACAGCCCACATGTCAGTGGTGTCCATCCTTGGGACATGCGCTCTCCCCTGCCTCCGGCCCTGCTTCTCCTCAGGGATGAGCTCCTGGACCTTCAGAGTGGCCCAGGGGTGTCTCTGCATCAGGTCCCTGACACTCTTGCTCCTTAAATAGCTCCAACATGCAAAACAGTAGTGTGAGTTTCTCCTGGTGGCCTTGAGAGCTGCCGACACCCTGATGTCTGCTTAAGTGGTTTTCAGAGGAGGGAGAGGACAGTCTGAGAACACAGGCTAACAGTTCGGGGTCCACTGAGATCACAGGAGTCCAGGGGGTAACTGAGCTCACAGGCCTGGAGGCAGAGTCCAGGGGAGGGCCCTGCCTTTCTTGCTGTTCACCCCTTTTCTGCACATGGTTCCGAGCACTGCCAAAATTGATCCCGGAGTATAGGACATTTGCAGGTCATTTGCTTCACTTGTATCACTTGTCTTCCCGTTGTTCATCGATTTGCTCGAGCAGGCACCAGTAACATCTCCATATGTCCTGTCACATGCTAGTGTAGCCCAAGGGCATCTGCTCACTCCAGGAACACAAAGAGGCTCTAACCATTCCTTCAGTACATGGAAATGAGGTCTATAATAGATACTGGGTTTTGGCATATCAAATACGACATGGTTAGCTTGCCAGTCTCTGCCGTGGTCATTTACTATCATGTATTTTTTGTTTGGGGATCACACTTATGCTCCATCTGTGCTCGGACAATACTCCTGCCTCTGTGCTCAGAGATCTCTCCTAGAAGAGACTGGGGTTTTCTAGTTGGTGCTGGGGATTGAACCTGGCTCAGTCAGTGCTTGGCACCTGTAGCATCTTCGCAGCCCCCTGCTATATTACATTTTTAAGATATTTTAAAGAGCTAAAAAGACAAAGAACCTCCGGCTCTGGGAACATCTCTTCAACTCCACCATTCTCCCTGCATTAACATACACCTCAGAGACCTGGGCCCTATGAAAATAGGATGAGAATGCTATTCGGGACTCCCAAAGAGGAATTGAAAGAGCTATGCTTGGAATATCACATCTCACTCAAGTGAGAGAAGGAATCCAGAGTTCCGACCTCTGTTGCTGTTCCAGAGTCAGGGACGCTGTCTCGTTTGCCGAGGCATGGAAAATCAGATGGGCTGGACATGTAATGCGATTTGGAGATGACCACTGGACTACAGCTGTTACCGACCGGATCCCATGGGATGTCAAATCATCATGTATCCGCCCACCTACAAGATGGTCAGACTTCTTCTTCAAGACCCTGAACGAACGGTTTGAGGCTCTTCGTATTCCTGAAGCAACCAGATGCCATTGGGCTACACTGGCATGTGATAGGGTCAAATGGAAATGTTACTGGCGCCTGCTTGAGCAAATTGATGAATAATAGGATGTCAAGTGATCAAATGAAGTGATAAGATGTTTTAAGGTTGGTCAAGTCTTATGATTAGCTTGATATGTTCATGCAATCTGGCCCAGGTATGCTGATCCAGAGACTCTCAGACATGGGGCAGAGCTGCTCCCTTGCTCTCCCTGTGCCCAGCTGCTCATGAGGCGCCCGGGAGGCATGGCGGGTTCTAGCCCTGGCCTGCCACCCCAGCAGAGCCTCACAACAAGCCAGACGACTCTCCCTACTCCATGGGGGCCGCCATTTTCCACATTCGGACTTCCCTCTTGTCAGAACTCCACCCAGCAGGCTAGCCCATCACAGCCCGGATCATTGTCACCCACCCTGCAGCAGTTTTTTTTTTTCAGTCTGGCCCAGGTATGCTGATCCAGAGACTCTCAGACATGGGGCAGAGCTGCTCCTTGCTCTCCCTGTGCCCAGCTGCTCATGAGGCGCCGGGAGGCATGGCGGGTTCTAGCCCTGGCCCATCACCCCAGCAGAGTCTCACAACAAGCCAGACAATCCCCACTCCATGGGGGCTGCAATTTTCCACATTTGGACTTCCCTCTCGTCAGAACTCCACCCAGCAGACCAGCCCATCACAGCCTGGCCCGCACAGCTTCAAGTGGCCACGCGGTTCATCAATAGATGCTTTATTTGGAGGTGACTACAAGAGTATGCCTCCCGCACGGCAAGCCTGGCAAGCTGCTCGTGTCATATTTGATATGCCAAATACCAGTAACAATTATATTAGGTCAATCCCATGACCTAATATAATGGTTTGAGGCTCTTTATGTTCCTGGAGCAAGCAGATGCCCTTGGGGTCTACTAGCATGAGACAGGACATATGGAGATATTACTGGTGCCCGCTCTAGCAAATAGATGATGAACAGGAAGATAGTGATAGTGATCGTGATAGTTCATGCTAGTGAGTATTTGTATAAGAAGCATGGTTGGGTATGGCTTAAGGGGAGTGATGAGAGAATATCGAGGCTCTTTCTACCCAGACAGGCTCTGGGCCAACCAGT
Source organism: Cryptotis parvus (assembly GCA_021461705.1). Classification (NCBI taxonomy): domain Eukaryota; kingdom Metazoa; phylum Chordata; class Mammalia; order Eulipotyphla; family Soricidae; genus Cryptotis; species Cryptotis parvus. Next base: position 256,146 of record JAJIBD010020966.1, read on the forward strand.
GTTGGCTGTCTTAGTCGATGTCAGCCTTAGGTCCCCTCCATGACTGGGCAGGATCCCTTCTGAGTGGCCTGTACACTGGGAACGATGAGGATGGTGCTCATGTAGTGTGAAGTTCCAGGTGGGACATGTCTGGGCTGGTGAGGTACAATTGTCATAATAAATAGGATATCCAGAGCCTGAGCCATAGGCTAGAACGTAGGCTTAAGTCAGTCTCATTTTTGACACGAATAGTTGCCAAGTTTCACTGCTAATCCATCAATGAGAGCACAGATACAGGAAAAGAGAAGCTGCTCACTGTCTACTGCCACGCACGAGATAAAGTCACAGAACCTTTCACTCGTCTGTCTTCTTTGTGTGTGCCACAATGTCGGGCAAATGGGATGACACTCAAGTCCCATCTGCTTTCTGACTTGATGACGTTTGCTTAGCTCACGACCTAGACTATCATGAAATGTGGACATGAAGTTAATGGCTAAGTTCCAAAAGACAGGAGCTCTACATCATTAATAAGCCCTTCCCTGTCCAGAGATTGATTTCTACTTTTTATGCATGCGGTTGGGATTAAATAGTAGTTGAGTTTCCTGATCTGGACTCTTAAGGAGAGCAGGTTTAAAAGGGGAGAGGAACATGGGCTGTGAACTGCATGTGAGTGAGAGGAAACATGGGCTGTGAACTGCATGTGAGTGAGAGGGAACATTGGCTGTGAACTGCATGTGAGTGAGAGGAAATGTGGGCTGTGAACTGCATGTGAGTGAGGGAATGTGGGCTGTGAACTGCATGTGTGAGATGGAATGTGGGCTGTGAATTGCATGTGAGTGAGAGGGAAAGTGAGCTGAGAACTGCATGTGAGTGAGAGGGAACATTGGCTGTGAACTGCATGTGAGTGAGGGAATGTGGGCTGTGAACTGCATGTGAGTGAGGGAATGTGGGCTGTGAACTGCATGTGTGAGATGGAATGTGGGCTGTGAATTGCATGTGAGTGAGAGGGAATGTGGGCTGAGAACTGCATGTGAGTGAGAGGGAATGTGGGCTGTGAACTGCATGTGAGTGAGGGAATGTGGGCTGTGAACTGCATGTGAGTGAGAGGGAATGTGGGATGTGAACTGCATGTGAGTGAGAGGGAATGTGGGCTGTGAATTGCATGTGTGAGAGAGGGAATGTGGGCTGTGAACTGCATGTGAGTGACAGGGAACATGGACTGTGAACTGCATGTGAGTGAGGGAATGTGGGTTGTGAATTGCATGTGAGTGAGAGAGAATGTGGGATGTGAACTGCATGTGAGTGAGAGGGAATATGGGCTGTGAACTACATGTGAGTTAGAGGGAATATGGGCTGTGAATTGCATGTGTGAGACGGAATGTGGGCTGTGAACTTCATGTGAGTGAGAGGGAATGTGGGCTGTGAACTGCATGTGAGTGAGAGGAAATATGGGCTGTGAACTGCATGTGAGTGAGAGGGAATGTGGGCTGTGAACTGCATGTGAGTGACAGGTAACATGGACTGTGAACTGCATGTGAGTGAGAGGGAATGTGGGCTGTGAACTGCATGTGAGTGAGAGGGAATGTGGGCTGTGAACTGCATGTTAGTGAGGGAATGTGGGCTGTGAACTGCATGTGTGAGAGGGAATGTGGGCTGTGAACTGCATGTGATTGAGAGGAATGTGGGCTGTGAACTGCATGTGAGTGAGAGGGAATGTGGGCTGTGAACTGCATGTGATTGAGAGGGAATGTGGGCTGTGAACTGCATGTGAGTGAGGGGGAATGTGGGCTGTGAACTGCATGTGTGAGAGGGAATGTGGGCTGTGAACTGCATGTGAGTGAGGGGGAATGTGGGCTTGAACTGCATGTGTGAGAGGGAATGTGGGATGTGAACTGCATGTGATTGAGAGGAATGTGGGTTGTGAACTGCATGTGAGTGAGGGGGAATGTGGGCTGTGAACTGCATGTGTGAGAGGGAATGTGGACTGTGAACTGCATGTGAGTTAGAAGGAATGTGGGCTGTGAACTGCATGTGAGTGAGGGGGAATGTGGGCTGTGAACTGCATGTGTGAGAGGGAATGTGGGCTGTGAACTGCATGTGAGTGAGGGGGAATGTGGGCTTGAACTGCATGTGTGAGAGGGAATGTGGGATGTGAACTGCATGTGATTGAGAGGGAATGTGGGTTGTGAACTGCATGTGAGTGAGGGGGGAATGTGGGCTGTGAACTGCATGTGAATGAGAGGGAATGTGGGCTGTGAACTGCATGTGAGTTAGAGGGAATGTGGGCTGTGAACTGCATGTGAGTGAGGGGGAATGTGGGCTATGAACTGCATGTGTGAGAGGGAATGTGGACTGTGAACTGCATGTGAGTGAGAGGGAATGTGGGCTGTGAACTGCATGTGAGTGAGGGGGAATGTGGGCTGTGAACTGCATGTGTGAGAGGAATGTGGCCTGTGAACTGCATGTGAGTGAGGGGGAATGTGGGAGGGAATGTGGGCTGTGAACTGCATGTGTGAGAGGGAATGTGGGCTATGAACTGCATGTGTGAGAGGGAAAGTGGGCTGTGAACTGCATGTGTGAGAGAGGGAATGTGGCCTGTGAACTGCATGTGAGTTAGAGGGAATGTGGGCTGTGAATTGCATGTGAGTGAGAGGGAATGTGGACTGTGAACTGCATGTGTGAGAGAGAGGGAATGTGGGCTGTGAACTGCATGTGATTGAGAGGGAATGTGGGCTGTGAACTGCATGTGAGTGAGAGGGAATGTGGGCTGTGAACTGCATGTGATTGAGAGGGAATGTGGGCTGTGAACTGCATGTGAGTGAGGGGGAATGTGGGCTGTGAACTGCATGTGTGAGAGGGAATGTGGGCTGTGAACTGCATGTGAGTGAGGGGGAATGTGGGCTTGAACTGCATGTGTGAGAGGGAATGTGGGATGTGAACTGCATGTGATTGAGAGGGAATGTGGGTTGTGAACTGCATGTGAGTGAGGGGGGAATGTGGGCTGTGAACTGCATGTGAGAGGGAATGTGGACTGTGAACTGCATGTGAGTTAGAGGGAATGTGGGCTGTGAACTGCATGTGAGTGAGGGGGAATGTGGGCTGTGAACTGCATGTGAGAGGGAATGTGGGCTGTGAACTGCATGTGAGTGAGGGGAATGTGGGCTTGAACTGCATGTGTGAGAGGGAATGTGGGATGTGAACTGCATGTGATTGAGAGGGAATGTGGGTTGTGAACTGCATGTGAGTGAGGGGGAATGTGGGCTGTGAACTGCATGTGAATGAGAGGGAATGTGGGCTGTGAACTGCATGCGAGTTAGAGGGAATGTGGGCTGTGAACTGCATGTGAGTGAGGGGGAATGTGGGCTATGAACTGCATGTGTGAGAGGGAATGTGGACTGTGAACTGCATGTGAGTGAGAGGGAATGTGGGCTGTGAACTGCATGTGAGTGAGGGGGAATGTGGGCTGTGAACTGCATGTGTGAGAGGGAATGTGGCCTGTGAACTGCATGTGAGTGAGGGGGAATGTGGGCTGTGAACTGCATGTGAGTGAGAGGGAATGTGGGCTGTGAACTGCATGTGTGAGAGGGAATGTGGGCTATGAACTGCATGTGTGAGAGGGAAAGTGGGCTGTGAACTGCATGTGTGAGAGAGGGAATGTGGCCTGTGAACTGCATGTGAGTTAGAGGGAATGTGGGCTGTGAATTGCATGTGAGTGAGAGGGAATGTGGACTGTGAACTGCATGTGTGAGAGAGGGAATGTGGCCTGTGAACTGCATGTGAGTGAGAGGGAATGTGGGCTGTGAACTGCATGTGTGAGAGAGGGAATGTGGGCTGTGAACTGCATGTGAGTGAGAGGGAATGTGGGCTGTGAACTGCATGTGAGTGAGAGGGAATGTGGGCTGTGAACTGCATGTGAGTGAGAGGGAATGTGGGCTGTGAACTGCATGTTTGAGAGAGGGAATGTGGGCTGTGAACTGCCTGTGAGTGAGAGGGAATGTGGGTTGTGAACTGCATCTGAGAGAGGGACTGTGGGTTGTGAACTGCATGGATAGTGAGGACCATCTCACACTCACCTCAGTGTCCCTCCTCCTCACTACTTTTGGATCTTCCCTTTTCCTTTTGATATATGTGGTCCATAAGAAGAACACAGCCTCCTATCAAACACTCAGGGCCTGCTGCCATCTCTGGGGAGCTGAGGTGAAGGAAGATGGAGATATCAATCACATCTTCCAAGAATTGCTTATTTTATTCAGATTTACGGTGTCTGCAGACCAATAGCACTGCCACTCAGGATGACGGGTCCGTTGTTGACTCCTCAGTGTGGCTGCGGCTGCAGCTCCCTGCGCCTGGATGACTGGGTTTTCTTTTCCTACCAGCCTCTCCTCTCCGCTGCTGTCTCTGCCAAGCTTTTTTGGAAGCTTCCTCGTCCCAGTGCCACCCGACATGGTCTGCTCAGGTCTGACCCTCCCCCTCCACTCGTCAAGGAACAGTAGCACCGGATATCAGGCACAGAGACTAGTCCTGAGATCTGGGCGATGGTGAGGCAGTGGGCAGTGCCGGGCAATGGTGAGGCGTGGGCAGTGCCTGGGCGATGGTGAGGCAGTGGGCAGTGCCTGGGCGATGGTGAGGCAGTGGGCAGTGCCTGGGCGATGGTGAGGCAGTGGGCAGTGCCTGGGCGATGGTGAGGTAGTGGGCAGTGCCCGGGCGATGGTGAGGCAGTGGGCATTGCCCAGGCAATGGTGAGGCAGTGGGCAGTGACCCCCTTCCACCCCTGACAGACCACTGACCTTCTCTCCACTCAGGCTGTATTAGCAGCACGTGCTGCCCAGGGTAGCTGGGGAAGCTGCAAGTGTGGATGAGTGTCCAGGGAGGTGTCAGGGAGGAAGAAGGGGTGCCCCAAGCCCAGACCCCAGTCGCCTTCAGAGGAGCCTGTGTGGACAGGGTTTGTGAGTGTGGCAGCTGTGGGGTCCATGACTGAGTGTGGCTCCAGGTACCAGGAGGTCAGCCTTGGGGACACTGTAGAGCGTGTGATGGTACAGGTGCAGTGCTGGGGAGGTGGGCGCCGATGCCCGTGTTGCTTATGGCAGGTCTCACTCCAAGGCTTGTTGGCCAGCATAGTCCCCAAGAACAAGACACTAGCCTCTTCACACTGCCCAAATCACAGGCCTGTGGTGAGGGGCTGAGTCAGCACTGAAAACCTGACTTGCCTGACGTGAAGGGTTGTTTCAGGATTCTAGACTCATCAGCTTCGCTGCTAACCAGCAGTGGTACCAAAAAGTAGTGATGCCAGCCAACGGTGGTGCCAGTCAATAGTGGTGCCAGCCAGCAGTGGCTCTAACCAGCGGTGGTGAACTCTGACTTCGTCATCTTAACTTCCTTCTAATTCCAGTTTTCTTCCTACTGGGCTTCCGGACCCAAGGCCTGAGGCATGTGTGACCACAGTCTGCTGCTCTCCGGCTCTAAAGGCTATTTTGGCCAGCTCTGACTTCTGCCCTGTTGATTAGAACACCTGCTTTTCTGATTCTTACTGATTGCATTCATTTGTTGGCTGTTTCATGCCGTTTCCCATGAAATCTTTAGCTTGCATTTTTAGTGTGTCATTTCATGGATTCCCCACAAGGGCCTGTATGAAGACCCCAGGAAAGCCTGTCTGTCCATCAGAGAGTTGACTCGGGCATCGCTGGGGTTGAGGACGGCAGCACTGACCGTGGCGTGACAGGTGATGGGCAGGAAGGGTGAGAGGGCCATAAAGTTTGCGAAGGGCAAGTGAGAGTTTTTCTTCTTTACTGACCAGGAGGAAAGGAGATGGAATTAACTAAAACACAACCAAGTGGGCCTAGTCATTAGCAGAAATATTTATAGACTGTTCAGTGCATAAGGAGAGATCATAAATCCACAAAGACTATAAAATGCAGCTTTGCAAGAGAGACTCCAGCAAGGCTATTCTGGAGAGAATGAGCTGTCAGGGAGACAGGCTGTGTCGCTCGGAGACCCGGCGACCATGGCCCAAATCCTGGGCGTGCGCACTCAGCCGCTGACCCAGTGCCGGGACGCTCTGGGAGCTGGCGGATCTGTGAGAACCCAGGCAGAGGAACGCCACCACACTGCATGCAGTGTAGACCGCGGTGATGAATCAGCACCACACTCACCATTTGTGTCTTCTCTTTCAAAGTCCCTCAAACATGGTTGTTCTGACCAAGCCTCCGACATGGTCCCTGAAAGACCCCGAGGACTGTTGCTGAGACTCTCCTGCGACACCTTCCAGGGAGGGAGAGACGATTCTGGAAGGATCCGGAGGTCACACGTCCTGCAAGAGAAGGTGCTGTGAGCGCTTTCACTGTGGGATGGAGGGCTGAGCCCTAAGGAGCCCAAAGCTTCATTTCTTCATTTTCTTTGGGAAAACAATTTATTTTCTAAGGAAAAAAAACCAGGAAAGAGGGAGGGAGAGAGAGACAGAGAGAGAGACTAACAGAGAGAGAGAGGAAGAGTGAGACAGACACAGAGAGGGAGAGAGAGATACATTTATACACATTTATTATACACATTATGCATCCTGATCTCACCCTCCTCAGTGACTTGGTTCAAGGCCACATCATGGATTTTATCAGACCTACATATGAAGGGGTAAGGCAGAGACCGTCTCGCATGTCAGACCTACACATCACGGTAAAGGTAGACACTGTCTCCCTTGTCACACCTGCACATGATGGGATAAGGCAGACACTGTCTCGTGTGTCAGACCTACACATCATGGTAAAGGCAGAGACTCTTGCATGTCAGACCTACACATCACAGTAAAGGCAGACACTGTCTCACGTGGTGCTGAGGTCGGCCTTCCTGTGGGGACAGCTTCGAGGCTGAGGCTCAGGACAGCCCGCAGAGGCCAGTCTATGCTCGCTGTGGCCTAGAGGCCCACCCGTGGCTTCTGCGTCAAGCAGAGTGACTACTCCTCACAGCCGTCAGGAGGCCAAACTTCACGCTCTGCAGTTCTGTTAGGAGTGAGGAGCCTATGAGCACGGCAGGTGGAGGAGCTGCGCTCTCTGTCTCGGCTCACATGTGCCCTCGTCAGGTTCCTGCAGATCTCGGCCTGTGCAGGCTAGAGGTGGAGAGGCACCGCCAAGGGGCTTGTCATGTGGCTTCTGAGGGTGTGGGGGATATTTGAATAACAGGTCCCCGTGCCTCTGGTGGATGGAAGGAGCGTTTATATGACCAGCTCAAAACAGAGGAACACTCCACACAGACACACATACTCATAGTCACTGTCACTGTATCACTGTCTTCCCGTTCATCATCAATTGGCTCAAGCCGGCACCAGTAACATCTCCATATGTCCTGTCTCATGCAAGTAGAGCCCAAGGGCTCCTGCTTGCTCCAAGAACATAAAGAGTCTCAAACCATTCCATTAGGTCATGGGAATGAAGTCTATAATTGTTACTGGTATTTGGCATATCAAATACGACACAGGTAGCTTGCCAGGCTCTGCCGCTCGGGTAGCATACTCTTGTAGTCATCTCTAAATCCAGCATTTATTGATGAATCGAGTGGCCGCTGCAGGGAGCCAGGCTGTGATAGGCTGGTCTGCTGGGTGGAGTTCTGATGAGGGGGAAGTCCGGATGTGGAAAATGGAGGCCCTCATGGAGTGGGGGGATCATCTGGCTTGTTGTGAGGCTCTGCTGGGGTGGCAGGCCAGGACTAGAACCCGCCATCCCTCCCGGGCACCTCGTGAGTAGCTGGGCACAGGGAGAGCCAGTAGCAGCTCTGCCCCATGTCTGTGAGTCTCTGGATCAACATACCTGGGCCAGATTTAAAAAAGACTGCTGCAGGGTGTAACTCAATGAGCCAGACTGTGATAGGCTGGTCTGCTGGGTGGAGCTTTATTAGTAGTGTTTCATTATTGAAGATGCCTTTAGGTTCAATGTTGTGGAGGATTTTCCCTATACTCTCTTTGACATATGTTATGGATACAGGCCTGATATTGAGATCTTTAATGCATTTGAGCTGACATAGTGAATAGTGTTAGACAGAGGTCCAAAGTCATTTTTTTTACATGTAGCTGCCCAGTTTTCCCAGCATTACATGTTGATGAGGCTTTCTTTGCTCCATTTCGGTCTCTTTGCACCTTTATCAAAGATTAAATGATCATGTGTTTGAGGATGGGTGTCAGGATACTCAACTCTATTCCATAGGTCCACAGGTCTGTTTTTATTCCAATACCATGCTGTTTTAATTACTACTGCTTTGTAGTAGAGTTTGAAGTCGGGAAAGGTGATGCCTCCCATCTTCTTTTTCCCAAGGATTGCTTTAACTATTTGTGGGGGTTATTATTCGGTATGAATTTCAGGAGTGTTTGATCAATTTCTTTGAAGAATGTCATGGGTATCCTTATAGGGACCACATTGAATCTGTACAATGTTCATAGTCACACACACAAACTCACACTGTTACACATAGTCATACACACTCACACACGTACTCTCACACACACACAACACACACAGTCAACACAAACATTTACATATCCACACATATACACACACAACCTCACACAAACACATTTGCATACAGTCACACATGGACACATACACAATACACATAGTCATACACTTTCACTCACACACTCAGTAACAAATACACACTCACATGCAGACACACAAACATATTGACATACAAACACTCAACATACACACATGCATACACACTCACACACAGTCACAAAAGGGGCTCCAGTGTTGGCCTCAATTACTGAGGCAATTCTCTTTCATGCCTACTTCCCTGTGTGTATCCAGCCAAGCTAGAGCCTGGCACCTGAGAGGAAGAGGAGGGTGTCGGGGTGCAGGGACGAGGCACAACCCTGACTGAGGCTGGGGGAAGGGGAGTCCAGTCCTTGGGCCTCTGCTATGGCGCCGTAGGGGGATCCGCCCTTCTTCCTCCTCAGGCCCGTGAGTCAGTTTTTGTCAGTTTTCTGAAAAATGGTTTTCCCAGATCTGTGGCTCTTGCCTGTACTCTGGGCTCAGCTCTGAGGTTCCAAACTGAGACTCTCCTAATTAAATTCCTCACGGATTGCCAGTCACTACAGGGTTATTCATTTGTGCTCTGAAACCAGTTTTCAGAGATGAAAGGGCCCTGAGTTGGGGCTGGGGGGGAGGGGGCAGGGGTTACGTACTTGCCTGGTGCATGCCTGGCCCTTGTTTTACCCCTAACCCCCGTATGGTCTCTGAAGGGCCCGGATGACTCCTGAGCACTGCAGGGTTTGGCCAGAGTCCCTGAAAAACAGGAAAGGGTTCGGTCATTCCTCTCAACTCTAAGCCCTTTGTTTTCACATCAGAGACACAGCTGTGAACCAGAACCTAACATCTGTCCGCTATGGCCGTCAGGGAGAGGAGAGATGAAGACCCTCATTTTCTGCATCGGGTGAGCTGGCAAACGTGGGCATTGTCACGGGCTGTCCTTCCTCAGAGACGTTAGAAACAGCCCTGCTGAGGGACGGCTGTAGGCTGAAAGGTTTCTCGACAGCACTCAAGACTTCTTCACACTTGATTACACAGGCAGCGGCTCCCCTGAGCTTATTTCCTGGGCCTTCCAGAGATCACTTAGAAACCGTCCACACCCTGCAGTTGCTCTGAGATCACTTAGAAGCCGTCCACACCCTACAGTTGTTCCATGTCTCTGGTGTGCTTCCAAATCCCAACAGTTGCAAAGAAATTATTTCATCGGAGTGCTTGTAAAATCATTCAGTGCAACCATGAAAGTGAATGCAGATGGACGGGTCTCATCGTGCCAAATGAAAACCATCTTTCATCTTGGATGAAATTAAGGAATACAGATGCTGAGACTTTGGTTCTGTGGGGCGCCCTTTCAGTTCGTGCCATCTCCTCGGTATGAGTAAGAGGTTCTGCGACTCTGAAACTAACGATGTGGAAGGGCAAGCATTGTTTCTGGTTCCATTAGAGGAAGACTTTGGGGATCTCAGCATTTTATATGTAAATAGACATTCAAAATGAATGCACTGTGCTCACACAGGACTGAGATTTTTAAAGTACAGGGCCCTGTCACTGTATTCTTGTTCAGAAAAGAATGATCTGGTCTTCCAGTGAGACCGAGGTCAACGGCGAGCAGGAGAGGCCACCCAGCGTTACTGTGCTTGGAGGTGACTGCCGAGCACTAGAAGCCAAGGGGGCCTTAAGGGTGAGTCCGAAGACTGGATGGTGCCAATGCCATTATGGAAATGAGGGGCCGCACCTCCGAATGGAACAGGGATAGATGAACTCAAGGGGATCATTGCTTGCGCCTGTCCGCACTGCTTGGGAGCACAGAAGACACACGTCGGCCCACTCTGTCGCCTTGGAATGCAGAGATGTGCGGCTTCCTAAGACAGAAACGGGAGGTGCGACTCTCATGCTAGGAGGGAATGACAGATGTTTGGGGGTGCCGGGATGGGAGAAGCGAAGAGGGCTTGACCTCCCTCGTCCCTCTGTGCCCTGATGCGTGTGGCCGGCCGGCACTTCCCTCGTCCCTCTACACCTCTCAGGCTTGGCCAGATGAGCTTTGGCTTCATTCTGTTCCACCTGGAAGAAGGACGACTTGGGTTGCGTTTGGTCAGACCGGAAGGCACCCCTGGGGAAGCTGCAGCTCCCGACATGCAGCTTCAAGTTTGGAAACACCAGGGCAGAGCTGAATTGAGCATTAGTGACTCCCGGCCAGTGTGTAATGTACAGTTGTTTTTCTACTCAATTTTCCTCTAGCCCCTTGGGAAAGACTGTGGGTATCACAGCGCACTTCTCACTCTTGAGAGGGTCCTTCCTGGGGATATTGCTCCCTGCAAACCTGCCCCACCTCAGAGTGGCTCAAACCTCATCATAACCTTCCAGGCCCATCTTGCTCTCGACCACATGGTGAGGCTCCTAGGCAGGTCCTCTGGGTTTTTTCTACTGGAATATGCAGAAAGGTCAGGGCTCTCTCTCCACTTGACATCAGTGTAATAAACTAGCCCGAATGTGCACCTGGCTGTCCCTGATGGAGCTACAGGAAAACACCTGGTTTTGAAAAGTTTAGGGCTGAGAGCCAACAGCAGGTAGGATACTTGCCTCCCCATGTGGCCTAACTGGGTTTGATCCCTAGAATCACCGGTCACCCGAGTCCTGTCAGGAGTGAACCCTGGACCAGAGAGTCAGCTGTAAGCCCTGAGCACTCTGGGTGTGGCCCAACAAAACCCATCTAATAACAAAACAAGAAGTTAAAAAACACCAAGAAAGAATGACCAATAAAGACTGTTGAAATAGTAGCTGTGGCTGCAGCTGTGTGGTTTGGAGTGATGGTGCCACTGCAGACCCTGTCTATACAGCAGTGACTCCTTACTAGGTGAGGATACTCACTGCAGACCCTGTCTATACAGCAGTCTCTCTATACTAGGTGAGGATACTCACTGCAGACCAGTCTATACAGCAGTGACTCCGTGCTAGGTGAGGATACTCACTGCTGTCCTGTCTATACAGCAGTCACTCCGTACTAAGTGAGGATACTTACTCACTGCAGTCCTGTCTATACAGCAGTGACTGTACGAGGTGAGGATACTCACTGAGTCCTGTCTATACAGCACTGACTCCGTACTAGGTGAGGATACTCACTGCAGACCTGTCTATACAGCAGTCACTCCGTACTAGGTGAGGATACTCACTGCAGACCGTGTCTATACAGCAGTAACTCTGTACTAGGTGAGGATACTCACTGCAGCCCTGTCTATACAGCAGTGACTCCGTACTAGGTGAGGATACTCACTGCAGACCTGTCTATACAGCAGTGACTCTGTACTAGGTGAGGATACTCACTGCTGTCCTGTCTATACAGCAGTGACTCCGTACTAGGTGAGGATACTCACTGCAGTCCTGTCTATACAGCAGTCACTCCGTATGAGGTGAGGATACTCACTGAGTCTTGTCTATACAGCAGTGACTCCGTACTAGGTGAGGATATTCACTGCAGACCCTGTCTATACAGCAGTGACTCCGTTCTAGGTGAGGATACTCACTGCAGACCCTGTCTATACAGCAGTGACTCCGTACTAGGTGAGGATACTCACTGCAGTCCTGTCTATACAGCAGTGACTCCGTACTAGGTGAGGATACTCACTGCTGTCCTGTCTATACAGCAGTGACTCCGTACTAGGTGAGGATACTCACTGCTGTCCTGTCTATACAGCAGTGACTCTGTACTAGGTGAGTATACTCACTGCAGTCCTGTCTATACAGCAGTGACTCCATACTAGGTGAGGATACTAACTGCAGTCCTGTCTATACAGCAGTGATGCTCGTACTACTGAAAACCATGACATTCAGAAAAAAGATCATGATCTTCCGTTGATCATCTATTTGCTAGAGCGGGCACCAGTAATATCTCCATATGTCCTGTCTCATGCCAGTAGAGCCAGGGGCATCGGCTTGCTACAGGAACATAAAGAGCCTCAAACCATTATATTAGATCATAGGAATGACCTAATACAATTGTTACTGGAATTTGGCATATCAAATACAACATGAGAAGCTTGCCAGGCTTGCCGGCGAGAGGCAAACTCTTTTAAACACCTCTAAATAAAGCATTTATTGATGAACCGCGCGGCCGCTTGTGGCGCGCAGGCCGGGCTGTGATGGGCTGGTCTGCTGGGTGGAGTTCTGACGAGAGGGAAGTCCAAATGTGGAAAATGGTGGCACCCGTGGAGTGAGGGGGTGGTGGTCTGGCTTGTTGTGAGGCTCTGCCGAGGTGGTGGGCCAGGGCTAGAACCCGCCATGCCTCCCGACTGCCTCATGAGCGGCTGGGCACAGGGAGAGCAAGGATCAGCTCTGCCCCATGTCTGAGAGTCTCTGGACCAGCATACCTGGGCCGGATTGAGGAAAGAGCTGCTGCAGGGTGGGTGTCAATGATCTGGGCTGTGATGGGCTGGTCTGCTGGGTGGAGTTCTGACGAGAGGGAAGTCCAAATGTGGAAAATGGCGGCACCCGTGGAGTGAGGGGGGTGGTGGTCTGGCTTGTTGTGAGGCTCTGCCGAGGTGGTGGGCCAGGGCTAGAACCCGCCATGCCTCCCGACTGCCTCATGAACGGCTGGGCACAGGGAGAGCAAGGAACAGCTCTGCCTCATGTCTGAGAGTCATGACTATACAGCAGCAACTCTCAGACTCTCAGAAAAAAAGAACTTTGAGAAAAATGCAAGTAGCTAGTTCAAAGGTAAGAGCCGATCCTTCACACAGGACTCAGCTGCAGGAAGATCTGTGTGGCCCCACGCTGGTGCCAGCTCCATTGCGGATGGTTCTGAGTTTCGGGTCCAGGCAGTCCCACTCAGAACATCTCCCGCTCTGGAGGCTCCACACATCACCTTCTCCCGGCCTAGAGGGCTCAGCCCAGGTGGCCTCCACGGCTCCCCATTTCTGAGTCAGTGGGGCTCTCTCTCCCTCTCTGACCCCGTATGTCCTGAGCACCCCCCAGCCATACCCTCTGCTTTTCATTGTTACTTGCTTTTTCCCTCTCTTTAACCTGCAGGCATGTGGCTGCCCCTGTCTTAGCACAAGTCACCAAAGACCCTATTAATTTGCTGCCTTATTCTAGCCTCATCTCCTCCCACGTTGCTCCCAAGGTAATAGGCAGCCATGGTAAATTCTCAAGGAAAGAGCTCAGGGCTCTTAAGGGCATGTCTAAGATGGTGGAGGTGAAGAGAGGCAGTGGAGAGAGGCAGTGGGGTCGGAGTGGAGGGTTGAGGGTGAGCATAAGAGCCTGGTGTGGCCAACGCCTAAATGTCCTCAGCACACCTGCTGTGTGCACAGAGCACACAGGCCTTTGCAGGAAGCACCAAGGCTTTCTCCAAGGGAATGGTTGGATGAATGATCTATGAAAGTCTACCCAGCCGAGTGCTAGCAATGACGGGAATGTATAGACACCTTCTCCCAGGAGGTTTTCAGAAAGTAAAGGCGGGTGTGAATCACATGTCCAGAGTCTTGAATTCACTGTGGTCCTGGATGGCTACAACCTATTCAGGAAAATATTTATACTGAAGACTTAACAGAGAGTTGCTAGCATCCCAGAAACCATTTCTAGGTAGAAACGGCATGGCTTGGGAATGTCTGCGTGGCGTCTGTCACTAGATAATGTGGGGGCTGAACCATAAACTCACAGGCAGGGGCAGACGTAAACACAGCAGCCAAATATTTATCAATTATTCAGGTGAATATGTCTGCTGCTCTCTGGCTTGTAACAACACATGTGAGTGTAACAGCGGATCATCGGCACAAATTCTGCGGGAATCTACCTCCAGCTCTCTTCCTCAGCACAGGCGTCTCGACTTAGTGAAGAAAGAGCAGTTTTCTCTGGCAGCTCAGTGTGTTGCCCGCCCGTCACTGACTCTCAAAGGAGCGGACGCAAAGTGGAAAAGGGGAGGTTTGGCAGGAAACAAGCAATAACCAAGTTTAATTTTGTCCCCCTATTTTGTCAGTGCTCAGCTGGGACATTTGCTGTATTACACATTCATGGAAACATTAAACAATTGTGTGTGCACACCAATACAATCGACCCAGGCAGCCGGCCGGCACAGTGATTGGGCCGCACTCCAAACCCAGAAAGTTACGGGACTTGCAAAATTGAAACTAACTTATTTTTGGGTGTGCAATAATTGAATATCATGCCATTTTAGCCATAAAGAATGAGCCATAAAAGACTTGTTTCCACTCATAATTCCTGGAAACAAGATCCCAGCACGAGTCAGAGACACAGTCAGCATTTATGTGCAGGCCTTGTTCTTGCCTCCACTTTATCCGAGTTGCTCCCAACGCTTCATCATCCTCAGGTGGAGAAGCCCTCGCCTGCCTCCTCAACACCTTTGCGGTGTGTCTGTGTCTCCAGGGAGGCCTCAGCGGTGGCTGTCCTCGGCATGAACACAAGTAAGCAATAAGAAAAGGTTTAGGAGAATGCAGCTGAACTCTTGGTGCCCAAGACAGGCGTCAGCCAAGGTAACGTGGCCAGTGCACCGCAGCCTTTGCACGGGTCCTGCCAAGCAGAAAGTCCACTACAAAGGGGAGCCAGCCAGTAGCGGTTTCCATGTTATATTGTAACTCACCGGACGTAGCCCCATTCAAGCAGCATTTCCAGAGCTCTGTGTGTGTGGAAGGGGCCAGCTGAGAGGCAGCCACTGAGGGGACAGACGTTGTAAGACTCGGATTCGTGACACACTTTACAACAGCTTTAAGTCAGTTCAGAGACACGGCATGATTTCTACAGGGCCAGCATGAGAACAGGCGACTCAGGGCTACTCCTGCTATCGGCGCTACCTCCCTCACTGTCGCTCTCTAAATGGTGAGTACATGGTATGATGGTCGGGGCACAGTTACACAAACTCTAGTCAGCGACTCTAGTACGCTTTTTGTTGTGGTGGTCATGTTGACTTATAGTATGAAAGTTAGGGATGAAGCAGAAGGATGTGATATTTGTGGACACGAAAATCATCATTCCAAGACATCAGCATCACAGAGCAGCACTTGTTCCCATGAGAGATTCCAGGAACCTTCATGACCCATTCAGCCCTCTGGGCGGGTCAAGGGACCAGCAGTGCAATGGCAAGTCTTCAGTTGCTTCTGGGGGCGGGGGGCTGTGCTCAGAGGCTATTCCTGGCTTTGTGCTCAGGGATCACTCTTGGTGGTACAGTATGTGTGCTGGGGAGCGTGCGGCATTGCTGTCAGCAATCGACCAAGTCAGCTGCAGGACAGGCAAGGCTTAGCCCTGTTGTAGATGGTATCATGTGAAGTCACGCTGTCATTGCAAACTGCTTCCTTTCCCCAGATTCTTCATTTCTGACTGTCAGGAAACAGAGCTGCTGAGCTGGGGCACAGCTGTGCTGCCCAACATATCAGGGAGCAAGAATGAATCCCCTCCACCCCAAGGGACTGGTGGCTGGCAGATGGGTGAAGACTCACGAGTCCAGCAAAGTTTCCAAAAAAGCTTTACCCACACAAGTTCTGGTAGTACAATCCAAGGTCATAAAAATCCCAAACTTCCAATTCCTAGCCAGACCCACACCACCTGCTTAGGTCAGGATTCTAAAGCCAAGATGGCCGCTGCACCATGAACCATGTGCTCAGACTGGAGAGCAGACCCAAAATGACAGGCATGTAGGGAGACGAGAGGGCAGAGAGAGTCAGAGACAGAGACAAGCAGAGAGACACAGAGACGGAGACACAGAAAGAGAGCAAGCAAAAGAGAGCCACTTTTTTTTTAGTCAATAACTACATGTTCCGTGTATTTGTTTCCTTGTTTTTTTTACTTTATTAATTTATTTTTTTAATATTTTATTATACCACCGTGAGATATACAATTACAAAGATGTTCGTGTTTGGGTTTGAGTCATACAGTATTCCAGCCCCCCATCCCTCCACCAGTGCCCATTTCTTACCACCAATGCCCCCGATTCCCTCCCCTCCCCTAGCCTCCCTCTATGGCAGGTTCTTTATCTCTTTTCTCTCTTTCTCTCTCTCTTTCTGTCTTCCTTCTCTTACACACTGTGGATTGCAATACATACATTTAGAGATTATCATGTGTACCTTTTTGCTTATACTCATTGCTCAGTTCTAGGCTGGTATTATCACTTTTGACAATTATTAGCACACTATTCTTACATACCTTCTACCTACCTTCTCTGTCTTACCTAACCTCTGACTCCCACACATTTGTGGTAGATTCCACCTTTGACAAAACCTCTTGATTCATGTTTTGCCTGACCTTGGATATTGGTATAATTATATATATATATATATATATATATATATATATATATACACACACACACACATATATATACCTTGGATATTGGTATAATTATATATATATATGATTATACCAATATCCAAATATCTATATAATGTGTATTCAATGTGTACATATATACACACATATATTTATGTCATGCAAATAAATGCACTGCACTCATTCTATATCTGTCTTTTTCCTTTTGGCTAATTTCATTCAACGTGATCCTCTCCATGTCCATCCATCTATAGGCAAATTTCATAACTTCATTTTTCCTAACAGCTGAATAGTATTCCATTGTGTAGATGTATCAAAATTTCTTTATCTAGTCGTCAGTTCTCGGGCACTTTGGTTGTTTCCAGATTCTAGCTATTGTGAATAGTTCTGCTATGAAAATAAAAGTGCAGATGGTGTTTCCACTGTGTGTTTTTGGCTTCCCAGGGTATATTCCCAGGAGTGGTATGGCTGGGTCAAATGGGAGCTCAATTTTTTAGTCTTTGGAGGAATGTCCATATTCACTGTATCAGTGTATCACTGTCTTCCCATAGATCATCGATTTGCTTCGAATGGGCACCAGTAACATCTCAATACTTCCTGTCACATGGGAGATAGCCCAAGGGCATTTGCCCGCCCCCAGGAACATAAAGAGCCTCAAACCATTCCATCAAGTCATGGGAATGAGGTCCCTAATTGTTACTGGTATTTGGCATGTCAAATACGACTCAGGTAGCTTGCCAGGCTCTGCCGTGCCGGTGGGATTCTCTTGGAGTCACAGCTCTTCTGCTGGGTGGAGCTCTGAGGAGAGGGCAGTCCAGATGTGGAAAATGGTGGCCCTTATGGTGTGGGGGTGTTGTATGACAGATCTAGCTAATCTGGGAGCTTTGTTGTTTTGCCCACTAACATCTTAATCTATTTAAGCCAAGGTTCATTCTAATGAGACCTCTCTTCTATGTAAGCACTGCTAGAGGGTGCGGCAGTTACAGAAGTCACCTTGATTGAATAACTTCTGACTTATACATCTACTAAGACTTCTATGTTTTCTAGATTGGGCACAGCTCCTCTTTATACCCACTGCACCCAGCGTGGGACAGTTAGAATTTACCAGACTACCACCCTGGCTACGCTGATACTATAGGAAGACTATATAGGAAGGATCATACTAGTTTGCTCTAAGCAGGTGAGTGTGACCCTTTCAGTACATGAGAACAAGATACTCAGAATCACCCTGGTGCAGATAATAATAAGAAGGACCTTGTGGGTACCATCTAGACTACATGAAGCTCATGAAATTAAGATGTATTACTTTATATCAGCTCTCTCTCTCCAGTGTTTTACATAAGAGATAATCTCAGGATTAGTCCTTGGCATAACCTTTGTTTATACCTGCAATAGGGTGTGGCACTGCTCTTCTACATTCTGTTTAGGGTTCTTTGTTGACATGACCCTCCCTGTCACAAATCGGATTACTTTGGTGTATATAAGGGGACTGACTTGTGGCCCCTTTGCCTTTTCGCTTCCAGCTTTTGGCTCCTGTGGCTTTTGGCTCCTGTGGCTTTTGGCTCTTTGGCCTTTTGCTCTTTGGCCTTTTGCTCCTTCTTCTGGGTAGGACTCATCTTGGGTGAGATCCTCTCTCTTTGGTGGGAGACTTAGGCTCTTTTGTATGGTCTAAGATACAGAGCTAGAGTTAGAGCTAGCTCGGACCAGAGCTAGAGTTTGTTCATTATATTGGATTGCTGTGGAAGAGCTTTTGTACTATTAAAAGCCTTTTTGGAACTGCACCAGACTCATGAGTTTTCATCTGTTCCCCGGCGTCCTCGGAGGTAGAAGAGAACTTCTGTCCTGACACTGTTGGGGACCCTAGCGGCCTCCCAGACATGGGGATTCTTCTGGCTTCTTGCGAGGCTCTGCTGGGGTGGCGGGCAAGGGCTAGAAACCGCCATCCCTCCCGGACGCCTCGTGATCAGCTGGGCACAGGGGAGAGCAAGTAGCAGCTCTGCCCCATGTGTGTGTCTCTGGATTGGCATACCTGGGCTGGGCTTGAAAAACACTGCTGCAGGCTGGGTCACTGACCATGTCCATATGTTTTCCAAAAAGGCTATACCTGTTGACATTTCCACTAACAAACAATGGATGAGAGTCCCTTTTCTCTACATCCACACCAGCACTTGTTCTTGCTCTTTTGGATATGTGCCAGTCTCTGTGGTGTGAGATGATATCTCATTGTTGTTTTGATTTGCATTTCTCTTATGATTAATGATGATGAGAATTTTTCATATTTCTTCTGGCCATTTGAATTTCTTCCTTTTCTAAGTTTCTGTTCATTTCTTCTCCCCGTTTTTTGATGGAGTTGGCTGTAACTTTTACCAATGCCTGATATATCCTAGATATTAACCCCTTATCAGATGGGTATTGGGTGAATGTTCTTTCCCATTCTGTGGACTTTCTTTCTTAGTCAGTTTCTTTTGAGGTGAAGAAGCTTTTTAGTTTCATATAGTCCCATATGTTTGCTTCTAGTTGCTTTGTTAGTGGTGTTTCATCTTTGAAGATGCCTTTAGCTTTATTGTCATGGAGGGATTTTCCTTTATTTTCTTCAACATACTTTATGGATTCGGGTCTGATATTTAGATCTTCTTACTACTAGCATGAGACAGGACATATGGAGATATTACAATTAACGGGAAGATAGTGATAGTGATACACCCCCTTTAGCCCCCTGCCTGGCCCACAAGGATGGGTCTCAGTGAGGCCCAAAGGCTGTCACTTTCTGGTGTCAGAAGCTGCCCAGGCCTTTCAAATGCTATTTTTCCAAAGCCAAGATCTCACTCTACAAGCTTTCCTGCAGGCACTTTGCAGAGATAAGGGTCAGGACACCTGAGATGAAATGTACCTTGGGATTAATACAAGGAAAGGCATATATCTATACCATGAATATCCTGCACCTAGATATATATATTTCTCTAAACTTCCACGAGAGCCTTTTCTTCACTTCAGGGCATTCTGGGTACTAACCTTTAGAATTACTGAGAGCCACGCTCGCTTCCCAGGAGGCAAACAGTATTTCTCTCTGTTCTTGAAGGGCTTGTCTTCCCGTTGTTCATTGCTAGCGAGGGCACCAGTAACATCTCCATACATCCTATCACATGCTAGTGTAGCCCAAGGGCATTTGCTCACTCCAGGAACACGTAGAGCTTCAAACCAATCCTTTAGGTCATGGGAATGAGGTCTATAACTGTTGCTGGTTTTGAACTTATTAAATATGACATGGGTAACTTGCCAGGCTCTGCCGTGCAGGAGAATGATCATTACAGTGTATAATGTGAAAGATTCTGAGTAGGACCTGGTCCTAACTTCCATTATTGTCTAAGAATGTCTCACGGCGGCAGAGCAGCCGTGCGCCAGTGCAGCTGTGGGTCTGGAGTATCTCTCTTCTGGTTGCTGGGTGTGGCGGCTGGGAGCTTGCAGCTACGCCCTCGGACTTGGAGGTAGAGGAGTGGGAGGAGGAGCCCAAATTCCCACTCTAAGTCCCGCCAGAGTGGCCCCACCCCGTCCCTGCATGTGTGAGCGAACCCTAGGAGCTATGTTGGACCCTGCCAGGGGCTGGTTGAGCCATTTACAGCTCTCCGGAACTCCTTGGGGTGCTCCACATGGGGCCGAGCAGTGCAGCTGTGGATCTGGAGTATCTCTCTTCCGGTTGCGGGTGTGGTGGCTGGGAGCTCACAGCTACGCCCTCCAAATGGCTAACCTGTCTTCCTTCTCCTAGACCCTCAACTTCAGTCAGAGTGATGAGCCAGACTAGCCAGACTCTGAACAGCCCTGGGTGACACAGACAAAGCATCAGCTCTCCCCATAGCTCTGAGTTCTCACCTTGCATGAGGCTGACCCAGGTTTGATCCCTAGTCCCTTGTGATCCCCTGAGCACCGTCAAGAGTAATTGCTGAGTGCAGGGCCAGGAGTAAACCCTGAGTATTGCCAGATGTGTCTTTTCCTTTAAGCACTGGAACTTCTTGGGGTAGTCTCCTGTTTCTTCACCCTTTCACCCTCTTCATTCATCTATGCATCCTACTTTCCTCAGAAATGGAGGCCTGGTTCAATCCCCAGCACCACTTATGGTGTCCCAAATACTAAGAGGAGTGATCTGAAAACACAGATTCAGGAGTACGCTGTGAGCACAGCTGGATATGACCCTCAAACCTCAACCTGAACCATACCTAGGTGCCTCAACTAGTTTTACTTTGTCTCGGGACACAAGAAAGGCTATTTTATTTAAAGGAGGATCCAAGAAAATCCTGGTAAGATTGTCCAGTCACACGGAGAAGATCTATGGGAGCATGAGGAGGAAATACTTTGACAGCTATCATAGAATTATGATAGTAATACTCAGCCACATAGAGTCACATCCAAACTGTCTTCCTGCACTGTATCTGCAGTGTGACCTTCAGGAGACAGCTCCTCTGAGATGCAGAGGCTCTGGGCAGCTGTGACCAGGAGCCCCCGGGCATGTCCTCCAACAAATGACTAGTATTTAGCTGTGGAAAAGATGCCAGAGTGTGAAATCTGCCTTTAAGTGGCAGAGTCTAATCATTATGGCTGCTGCCATGTTACTTAAAACCTTTGAGGTGCAAATTTTTGTAAGGTGGGACACTGTCATGCCCTCTGGTGCAGTGCTGGTCAGTCAGTGCCGGTTTGTTCCCTCAGACCCCGCAGAGTTCGAGATGAGCCTGGTAGAAGCTCACTTTCGAGGAAGTCCCTGACGCCACGCTGTAGAGGCTCAACTCAATCCCCACCTGGCTGGGGCACAGCTCCCCTGAGAGAGGAGCCGGCTGCCCTGAGCGGTCAGGAAGATGCACCAACCCTGGTGCCTGTGTCTGTAGGGAGAGCTGGAGAATCTTCCACTTTACAAATCAGCTCGTTTGCCCTTTGGCATCCCTATGGGCAGTAATTGAGAGATAGGCCTTTGTTTGTGACTTTGGAGGAACAATGACAGAGAATTGCTGAGAAGACTCGGAAAGGATTCCAGGCTCATTCCGCAGAGCCGGAACTTCGGGCCTGCGGCCTCACAGACCCTCCTACTGACGGAAGGGGAAGCCACATGTGGAACCGCTGCTTTGCTCTTGGAACCCTTGGTATCACTCCCTCTTGGCTCCTCAGAGGGCACTTCCCACTAGAGCCCCCTGCTGTGGAACACAGCCTAGGGAGCTTCCTGGGAATAGTCGAAACTATTCAGTCACACATCGGGGGTGGGGGGCACAACTGTCAGTGCCAGGGCTCACTGCTGGAGGTGTCGGAACGTGTGGCACTGGGGTGGAACAGCCTCGTCGGCGCGAGGCAGGCGCCTTATCCCTGCGCTCTCCAGTCCCGCAATGGCATGTTTTGCCCATGTACAAATTCCTTCCGCGCTAAAACAGTAGGGCATACATTGCCTCCCTGGAAACTTCACGAATCCTCTATATGTTACTTAATTGCATGAGGACTAACAGCTATGGCAGCATAAATTTAGAAAATAGCAGAATGTTGTAGATTATTTATTCACAGAATATAATGTGAACTTCTTGTTATCTCTCCTCTCCCGTTTAGGCAAATTCACAGCCCATTTATAAAAGAAGGGAATGTACTTACACATTTTAAAATTGTATTCGAATTTCCTTATAAATGACACACTGCAGCAAGTGAAAGCTAAGTATCTCTGGAATATATTTTGGATGGATAATACACTTCATTATGACCGGATTGAAATTATGGAAACTTATGAGCCACGTTTTTATTTATCTTTATTGCTCTATAAAACATCTCCTAAACGTACCAGCAGATTCTTTTGCAGAGTCCTGGGCTTTAAATTACCATTACTGAGACTAATTAAAAAGGTGTTTCATGGCAAGCAGTAAATACACCTTAGAAGAAACCAGGATCAAGACAGATATTTGCCGGGCCGGTGCTCTGTATTTTGTGAGTATTTTCCATTCCTGCTGATTCTGCTCTTACAGTGCTTTGGAAAGAAATTTCTGGAAATGCATTACTGACTCTTTGTCCTGGAGGGGTTTACATTCCTGTGGTCTGGGGCTTCCCTCCAGGTGAGTGGGAGCAGGGCTCGGCCCTTGGCCGGCGAGGAGGGAGGTGCAGAGATCTCCGACTTCTCAGCAAGTTGGGGGAGCAGAGGGACCGGGGAGGCCGGGCCGGGCTGAGCTGTCCAGGCCACAGCTGCCCCTCTGACTCTTGACTGCCTTCAGGTCACTGGCTTGTTCTAGCTCCCTAAGCGTCTGGCCAGATGCGGGCCTGTCCCTGACGACACTCCTTCCCGTGGTTTGACTCTTGTTTTCTTTATGGCACCTGGACGGGACGAATATTCTCAACACTGAGCAAGTCTGACTTGCTACAAAAAGTCTGCCAAGGTGTGAATTTGTGTTTTCTGTGTGAGGTTTATAGCTTTTGATTTTGGGTTACATGTGGTCTGATTTGCTCTTTCACCTTTTTGGCTCACAAGACTTTTCTTCCATAGTGCTTTGTCTTATCCAAAACGCCTATGTGAGCTTGCGGATCCGTTTCTCCCAGATCAGCTTCCGCTCTGCTCACTTCGTCTCTCACCGTCCTTCTCTCCTCACTCTGTCTCTAATCATCCCTCTCTCCTCACTCCGTCTCTCACCGTCCCTCTCTCTTCACTCTATCTCTAACCATCCCTCTCTCCTCACTCCAGTCTCTCACCGGCCCTCTCTCCTCATGCCAGTCTCTCACCGTCCCTCTCTCCTCACTCCAGTCTCTCACCGGCCCTCTCTCCTCACGCCAGTCTCTCACTGTCCCTCTCTCCTCACTCCGTCTCTCACCATCCCTCTCTCTTCACTCCATCTCTCACCATCCCTCTCTCCTCACTCCGTCTCTCACCTTCCCTCTCTCCTCACTCTGTTTCTCACCGTCCCTCTCTCCCCCACTCCGTCTCTCACCATCCCTCTCTCCCCACTCTGTCTCTCACCGTCCCTCTCTCCCCACTCCGTCTCTCACCGTCCCTCTCTCCCCACTCCGTCTCTCACCATCCCTCTCTCCCCACTCACGTCTCTCACCGTCCCTCTCTCCCCACTCTGTCTCTCACCGTCCCTCTCTCCCCACTCCGTCTCTCACCGTCCCTCTCTCCCCACTCCGTCTCTCACCATCCCTCTCTCCCCACTCCGGTCTCTCACCGTCCCTCTCTCCTCACTCCGTCTCTCACCGTCCCTCTCTCCCCACTCTGTCTCTCACCATCCCTCTCTTCCCACTCCGTCTCTCACCGTCCCTCTCTCCTCACTCCGTCTCTCACCATCCCTCTCTCCTCACTCAGTTTCTTACCATCCCCTCTCTCCTCACTCCGTCTCTCACCGTCCCTCTCCTAATTATCTTATCATCCCTCTCTCCTCACTCTGCCACAAATGCTGCCACAAATGCTCTCCACAAACCGCCACAAATGCTCTCCACAAATTCTCTCCTCCCTGCCTCTGCTCCACACATGCTCTCCACAAACACTAGCACAAACGCTCTCCACACTCTCCACAACTCTCTCACACCAGCTTCCATGCCACAATTGCTCTCCACAAATGCTGCCACAAATGCTCTCCACAGATGCTCTCCCACTTGCCTCCATTCCACAAATGCTGCCACAAATGTTGCCACAAATGCGCTACACAAACGCTGCCACAACTGCTCTCCACACAGGCTTTCCCATCTGCCTCCATACCACAAACACTCTCCACAAAAGTTGTCACAAACACTGCCACAAATGCTCTCCACGAACTCTCCATAAAAGTTCTCTCACCAGCGTCTGTGCTGCGAACACTCTCGCCTGGGTGCTCCCTCCTGTCTCCCCTTTGTCCTCCTTCCTCCGGGCGGGGTCAGGTCACTTTCCTTCTCTGTCAGCTGGAGTGAGCTGTGAGCTCTGGCTTGCACACCGGCACAGAAACCTGAGATCTGTGTCCTCTGCGTCCAGGGCAAGGAGAGGCAGTGAGGAGCCCTGTGGAGAATGCGCTGTGGTGAGCAAAGAGCAGCTTCCCGGTCCGCACCAGTGAATAAACCTGATGGACGGACCCTGCCACTTCTCTTTCCCTTTTGCTTTCTCCGTCTCTGGGCCTGGACACCAGCAAGCATGGTATTTCGTTTTCGTTTTCTGGTATTTCGTTTTATGTGCTAACTGCAAGAGTGGTTTTCTTTTTTATTTCTCTTTTTGGAAAACTACTTATCAAAGCACTTTATTTGTGATATTTTGAAACTGTGATGACCTGGTGACTTGGTAAGCTCCTTCCCCCTTCATTGAAGCCAGGGACGCTAAACATTCCAATAATACCCTTGCACAGAAATGAGGCATGTCTGAGAGACAGACATGGGGCAGAGCTGCTACTGACTCTCACTGTGCCCAGCCGCTCATGAGGTGCCCGGGAGGGATGGCAGGTTCTAGCCCTGGCCCACCACCCCAGCAGAGCCTCACAACAAACCAGGCGACCCCCCCCCACTCCATGAGGACCTCCATTTTCCACATCCAGACTTCCTCCTCGTCAGAACTCCACCCAGCAGACCAGCCTATCACAGCCTGGCTCGAGTGGCGCATAGCGGCCGCACGGTTCATCAATAAGTGTTGTATTTTGAGATGACTACAAGAGTATGCTACCCCACGACAGAGCCTGGCAAGCTACCTGTGTCATATTTGATATGCCAGATACCAGTAACAATTATAGACCTCATTCCCATGACCTGATGGAATGGTTTGAGGCTCTTTATGTTCCTGGAACAAGCAGGTTCCCTTGAGCTCTACTTGCATGAGACAGGTCATATGGAGATGTTACTGGTGCCCGCTTGAGCAAATCGAAGATGAGCGGGAAGACAGTGACAGTGACAGTGACAGAAATGAGGAATCCTTTGTCTCCAGGGTTAAGTGACGATGTGAGCAACTCCCAGAGAAGAGCCCAGCCCAGCTCCTGAGCCTCCCTCCTTGCTCTCCCACAGAGCCAGACGACCCGGAGGAAACCCTTCAACGCTGCAGTGGAGAGTCGAGTTGGCTGTCAGGTACTGTCTGAAGTTGCACACTGTCCGGAGGTTGGGAGGCTGAATGATTGCTAGAAACAAGGGCACTTTATGGAGCCAAAGAGAAGGAACAAATCGAGTCAATTACATCGTCCTTATTAAAAAAAAGGTTCAGAGTGAGCACAACTATTCCTCATGATTATAAGGGAGAGGGTCCGCCCTGAGCAGCAGAGAAGAAGCCTCATGCTCTCGGAGCATCGGCCCCAGGAACATCTTCATAATAAACACAACAGGAGTTTCACAGGGCTATATTTATTAAATTTCTTAGTATAAACCAATCACAGGACCCCAAAGGGAAAGTTAATAAAGGCGGTTCAGTGTGGGCGGTCAGGCGGATTCTTCCTAGCTCATAATCATGCCGGCTCTCTGAGCTCAGCTAGGGCTGTGCTGTCGTCTCAGTGTTCGTGTCTGGATGTGGCGTGTCTGTCTCTACAGCACAGTCACACGTGTGTGCATGCCGGAGAGAACTGTCTTTCTGAGTATTCATCAAGCTGTGTTCTGAGGCTGTATAACTGCTCTCTCTCTCTCTCTCTCTCTCTCTCTCTCTCTCTCTCTCTCTACACACACACACACACACACACACACACACACCAGACTATACCAGGTAT
Organism: Cryptotis parvus; assembly: GCA_021461705.1. Lineage (NCBI taxonomy): Eukaryota > Metazoa > Chordata > Mammalia > Eulipotyphla > Soricidae > Cryptotis > Cryptotis parvus. Next base: position 282,541 of record JAJIBD010020966.1, read on the forward strand.
CGGGAGGTAAAGAGCCAGTCTCTCTAATCTAATCATAAGTAATACTCAGAAGGAGCTCTAGGTTTTTGTTTGCAAATCAACACATGCTTCTTTTCTGTAATAGCGTAATAACTGCACCAAACATCCCACCAGGGCTGTAGAAGCTTCCCTCCCTTCTGTCTGCGTCCGCACCAACACTTGTGATTTCTGAACTTTGCAGAACTGCCTTTGTGCCTGCGTTTCCCCAGTGACAAGTGCAGCCAAAGGTCCCAGGCCCTGTGGGCTTGTGCGTCTTCCTGGAGACTTGCTTACCCGGCCCCTTTGTCCACCTTCTAATTGGACTATGTACTTTTTATTTTATTTTTAGTTTTTCTTGGGAAGGAGTTTAATAATATATTTTTCCATCCTTGAAGAGAATTGAGAGTTATAAAAATCGTATACCATGTGGCATAATGTTTCTTTGTTTTGCTTTTTTATATTTTTAAATTTTTTATTATACCACTGTGTGATATACAATCAAAGATGTTCATAATTGGGTTTCAGTCATACATTGTTCCAACACCCATCCCTCTACCAGTGCCCTATTCCCACCACTAATGTCCCCAAATTCCCTCCACTCTCCTCTAACCTGCCCCTATAGAAGGCATTTTTCCTTTTCTTCTCTCTCTCTCTCTCTCTCTCTCTCTCTCTCTCTCTCTCCTCCTACATATTGTGAGTGACTTACCCTATAGACATTTAGGGATTATCATGTAAATCCCTTTGTGTACATTCAGTGCTCAATTTTAGTTTATCATTACCATTTCCCACAATTAGTAGAACACTGTATATATTTATATTCCAGTAATGAATGCGGTCATTCTATACCCATCCTTTTTCTTCTGACTAATTTCGCTCAGCATGGTAATCTCCATGTCCATCCATTTGCAGGTACATTTCATGACTTCGTCTTTTCTTACAGTTGCATAGCATTCTATTGTGTAGTTGTACCATAGTTTCTTTAGTCAGTCCTCTGTCTCTGTTCTTGGGCATTTAGGTTGTTTCCAGATTATATATTTTTTAAATTCCTAAGGCTTAGGAGTTCCGCCTGTGTTTTGAAAATTAGCTGCTTACCAGAGAAATGTTCTAGCAGGATGTTCCAAGGATGACTGGGGGTCTTTGAACTTAGTGGTAACTTCCCTGTGGGGGGGTGGCAGCAGCATTTCAGGGGTGAAGAGCTCATGGGCTTCTTGGGGGCCTCATGAAGGGCTCATAGAGAGTTCATGGAGGGCTCATGGAGAGCTCACGGAGGGCTCATGGAGAGCTCATGGGGGCCTCATGGAGGGCTCATGGGGGGCTGATGGAGAGCTCATGGGGGGCTGATGGAGAGCTCATGGAGGGCTCGTGGAGGGCTCTTGGAGGGCTCGTGGAGGGCTCTTGGAGGGCTCATGGAGAGCTCATGGAGAGTTCGTGGAGGGCTCTTGGAGGGCTCATGGAGAGCTCATGGAGAGTTCGTGGAGGGCTCTTGGAGGGCTCATGGAGGGCTCGTGGAGAGCTCGTGGAGGGCTCTTGGAGGGCTCATGGAGGGCTTGTGGAAGGCTTATGGAGGGCTCATGGAGAGCTCGTGGAGGGCTGATGGAGGGCTTATGGAAGGCTCACGGAGGGCGGATGGAGGACTCATGGAGGGATCACTGGTCTTTGGTTTCCGGCAGTTGTGCTCTGGGTTCACACCCTAGGAATTGTCTTCTTGCTAGACAGACCCCGGATTGTTGTCCCTCCAGTGGTGTGAGGAGTTTGGTGCTACTGGCCTTCAACTTAAATTGCTATTTGCCTTTGAGTATGGAAACAATCTTCTTTCTTAACACTCAGGAAATTCAGTGACTTGGAGAGGAAGTCAGTGAAAACGTGGCCCCAAAGTCTCTGTTTGAGGGTCTCTGTGTCCCTCATTCCTTTGGCTACTCACTGGCTTCCTCAGGTTCCAGTGCTGGTGCTGGTTTTGTCAGTGACAGAATGACAGAACTTATTCATACATTCACGATGATAAAATTAAAATTATTTCAATAAATATGTAATACAGCACATAGTTACAATGAATCACCGATTATTCAATAATTCATTGTTTAGTGGGTTCAGTGAAATATGCCATGAGCCACATGGGCTCTGAAAGTGAGTGATATTAGCTTGCTCCTGCCAACTCGCCTCAATGCCCCTCAGTGCTTCTCCAGGTAACCCCCAGCTGGTTTCTGCTTTTTTCATATTCTGCGATTAAGTCCCAATGCTTTGATTCATCTGGAAAGAATCTCATAAAGTCTTTGCTCACGAAACATACAGCATTCTCTCTCTCTCTCTTTCTCTCTCTCTCTCCCCCTCTCTCTTTCTGCTTTTGCACATTGTGGTTTGCAATACAGACACTGAAGGGTAATCATGTATTATTGTATGCTGAGCGGATCCCCAACAATATTAGGATCTGTCAGGTTCCGTGGTCACACTCAGGTGCTGATGACAAATGAACAGAAGTTCGTGAGTTCAGTTTAGATAATCCAAAAGCTTTTGCTTCTACCAACTTCACTCCACACCAAAAGTTATACTCACTCTGCCATCACCACACAAGCCGACAGGCTCACACACATCATGTGCTGCCAACCAAGTGATGCAGACCATGTGCCCTGACCAGGTGCCTTTACCATTTGCCCTGACCATTTGCTCTGTACCCCCAGATGGCCAGAGCCAAAAGCCTCTGCCTCCCCTGGGGTGGAGCCTCACAAAGCCAAAACCAGTGCAAATCCCAGGGTACGGGCTTGTGCCCTGACTCAAGCTTAAAAGATGCTAATAAAGAGCACTGCTTTTCTCCTCCCAGGATGATAAACGGTCATCTGTGGTCTTCTTATGTACACACAGAAAGAGAGAGACAGTTATAATAACCACACCTGAGATCTAATATATGGGGTGAACTTTCAGGGGAGATCATGTTGTATCATCCAAACTGAGCTCCCCCTGTCAGACTGATCATTTCTTCCAACCCCTCAAGGTCCTGTCTTTAGTTACAAACAGAATTCCTCTGCCCCAGAGCATTAAGTTGCTCTTGTTCTGATTCACACTGGGGGCCATTCAGGCCCTGTTGTTACCTACACTTTAATCTTTTGGGTCAGAGCAGGGTTTATATTAAGGGTCCCATTTCATAGCCAGGGTATCTCTCTTCATGCTACTGTCAAGTCCCTTGCAGAGGACTGGGGCTATGAGATCTAATCTAAATGGTACTAGGGCTTACAGTTAGAAAACATGACAGGATGTCCAGGAGTCATCAATTCAGAGTCAAACTAACTCACAAGTACCTGCTACAACAGTCCTTTTGTGTTTACACAAGAAAGAACTCTCTTTGACCTAAACTTTTGACCTAAGGGTATGCTAATGGCTTATAGGAAGGAGAGCAATCCCTCATCAGCAATGAAAAAATCCAGGGCTAATAGGTGGAGTTGTTCTAACAATGTAAATCCCTTTAGCTACTTTAAATTCTCAGTTCTAGTTCAGTGTGACCATTTCTAACTACTATTATCAAACTGTCCTTCCAACTACTATTATCAAACTATCAATTATAGACCTCATTCCCATGACCTGATGGAATGGTTTGAGGCTCTTTATGTTCCTAGAGCAAGCAGATGCCCTTGGGCTCTACTAGCATGAGACAGGACATATGGAGATGTTACTGGTGCCTGCTCGAGCAAATCGATGATGAATGGGAAGACAGTGAGACAGTGATTATCAAACTGGTCCCATCTCTCTCTTACCTACCCTCCACCCTCCACACACTTGTGGTAGATTCCAACCATTGACCATTCTTCCTGGCCCCTGTTTTCCCGGGCCTTGGATATTAGTCTCACATTGTTTTTTATATCCCAGTTCAGTCTTTATATCTGTCCCTCTCCTTCTGACTCATTTCACTCAGCAGGACACCTTCCATGTCCATCCATTTATAGCAAATTTAATGACTTCATTTTTCATAACAGCTGCAGAGTACTCCATTGTGTAGATATACCATAGTTTCTTCACTCAGTCATCAGTTCTTGGGCACTCAGATTGTTTCTAGACTCTGGATATTGTGAACAGTACTTCAATGAACATGGAAGTGCAGATAGTGTATCTGTTCTGTATTTTTGGGTCCCTGTGATGCAGGCGAGGCAGAAGTGGCAGTGGCTGGTCTCTGTGTTCGATCGCGAGTCCCAGGTTCTTCAATATTTTCAAGAATGAAAATATTGAATAATAAAAAATGCTCAGACTCAGAATTAGAAAGTAGAAAAGTTTATTGGAAAGTATTAGAGAAAGGAAATGTACTTCCCTTGCGGGGAGGAACTTAGTATAGGACTAAGTTAAAGTAAGGGATTTTGTGTAAGCCCACCCACAAGATGGTCAGACTTCCTTGTAAAGACCCTGAAGGAACGGTTTGAGGCTCTTCATATTCCTGAATCAACCAGATGCCATTGGGCTACATTGGCACGTGATAGGGCCCAATGGAAATGTTACTGGCGCCCGCTCGAGCAAATCGATGAATAACGGGATTCAAGTGATCAAGTGATCAGTAGGGCATGCTCAGCACTGGCTTAGGCCTACCACGGCCTCCCCTGTTCGTCCTTCTCGTTTTCTTGACCTCATCTGGGCTTGTACAGCATTAGACAGTGTGCCCCTGTACCACCTGCTGCCACCCTAATGGCCAGTGCAGTGCCTGGCATCAGGTCACCAGTGTAAGCAGCTGCTTCCCAGTGGATTTGCTATGTGGGAAACTTTTGTGAGTTGTGCAGAGCGTGAGTGTATGTGTGTGTGGTGTGTGTTTTCTTTGTGGCCTACTCAGGAGACCGTACAGTGCTAGGGCTTGACCCTGACCATGTACCACATACATATTTTGTGTGTTTAATATTTGGTTAATATTGAAATTGTATTGTGTTATAAAATTAGACATACTGATTATGGTTATAAACTACTGAAATTATCAGCTGCAAATAGAAAAGCAGGCATATTGTTAGAAATCTCATAGGAAGAATAGGACCAAAGTCCTCCTAACAGTCTTTTTTCTAGAGCTAAGCCTAAGTATGCTGTGGCTCCCATTGTGTGTGTTTATCTTATTCTCTTTGAGTTTTCCTGTTTGTATGGGAATCATACAAAGTCATCCAATAAGTGGTCATACAGCTAATGTTCTGGCATGAAACAGGATCACCTCACAGGGACCCTGTGTTGGGTACAATTTCTGCTGTCTCATGGGACCCTGTGTCAGGGACAGACTTTCCCCCTGTCTCATGGGACCCTGTGTCGGGGATAGACTCTCCCTCTCTCTGTGTGCTGGGCCTGTCACAGCTACTATAGCTAGTTTGCATTGTTTTATTCAAATATTGTTCAATAACATTATTTAGAAAATCTTATTTTATATACCAAGATCATTTTTAAATTTAAAATAAAAGATCATATTTTATAGGATATTTTTATAGGATACTGAATTTTGCAAAAGGTTCTTCCCAATTTCTTTCACATTTATACATAGTAAACAGTTATAGACATGTTTTAACTGATGCCAGTAAGCCTGGCAAGAAGCCAGAACAAACCACACATCATGCAGTTAGTCATTCTCAACATCCAGACTCCATAGTTCCTCAGAGCTCCGTTCAAGAGAAAACCTGATCTTCCCCCTTTAAGTTTCATCAGTAAATGCTCGAGTTTAGAACCTTCTACTGAGACTATACCACCTACACGGTAAAGCCTCGCAAGTTACCTTGTTTTATCTACTTTTTATGCCAAAGACTAGTAACTATTATGGACCTCAGTTCCATAACCTGAAGAATGGTTTCGGTCTCCTCCTCTCCCTGTAGCAAGTAGATGCCCTTGGGTTGCACTTGCTTGTGACAGGACTAATGGAGATGTTACTAGTGCCCACTCGAGCAAATTAATGAACAATGGGAAGACAGACAGTGATATATGACAAAGGATTACTACTTCAAATATGTAAATAACTCATATAAGGCAGCCGGAGATGAACAAACAATCCATTAAAAATGGGAAGAGACTGGCACATATCCAAAAGAGCAAGGACAACAAATGCTGGCATGGATGTAGGGAGAAAGGGACTCTCATCCATTGTTGGTGGGAATGTCAACTGGTACAGTCTTTTTGGAAAAATATGGACAATCCTCCAAAGACTAGAAATTGAGCTCCCATTTGACCCAGCTATACCACTCCTGGGATATTCCCTGGGAAGCCAAAAACACACAGCAGAAACACCATCTGCACTTTTGTTTTCATAGCAGCACTATCACAATAGCCAGAATCTGAAAACACCCACAGTGCCTGAGAACTGACGACTGGATAAAGAAACTTTGGTACATCTACACAATGGAATACTATGCAACTGTTATGAAAAATGAAGTTGTGAGATTTGCCTATAAATGAATGGAAATGGAGAGGATCATGTTGAGTGAAATTAGCTAGAAAGAAAAAGAGAGATATAGAATGACTGCATTTATTTGCATGCCATAAATATCTCTCTATATGTGTATATATATATATGTATATATATATATATATATATATATTACGATACCAATACCCAAGGTCAGGCAAAACATGAATCGGGAGGTCTTGTCAATAGGTGGAATCTACCACAAATGTGTAGGAGTCAGAGGTTAGGTAAGATAGAGAAGGGAACAGTGTGCTAATAACCATCAAAAATGATAATACCAGGAGCCAGAGCGATAGTCCAGCAGGTAGGGCATTTGTCTTGCATGCGGTCGGCCTGTGCCAGCCAGGGTTCGATTCCCGGCATCCCATATGGTCCCCCGAGCACCGCGAGGAGTAATTCTTGAGTACAGAGCCAGGCGAAACCCCTGAGCATTGCCGGATGTGACCCAAAAAAGCAAAAAAAAAAAAATATATATATAATACCAGCCTAGAACTGAGCATTGAATATAGGCAAAAAAGATACATGTGATAGCCTCTAAATGTATGTATTACAATCCACAATTTGTAAGAGAAGGAAGAGAGAGAGAGGAGAGATAAAGAACCTGCCATAGAGGCAGGCTAGGGGAGGGGGAGGAATTGGGGACATTGGTGGTGGGAAATGGGCACTGCTGGATGGATGGGTGCCGGAACACTGTATGACTGAAACCCAAACATGAACATATTTGTAATTGTATATCTCACGGTGGTATAATAAAATATTTAAAAAATAAATAATGGGAAGAGACAAATCAGAATGCACAGAGACAGAAAGAAAGGGAGAGAGAAAGAGAGGGAGAGAGAGGGAGACAGATAAAGCAAACCTGCTATAGAGGTAGGTTGTGGGTGGGTGGGAGGGGAAACGGGGCACTTTGGTGTTGGGAAATGTGCACTGGCAGAGGGATGGGTGTTGGAGCATCGTATGATTGAAACACAATCATAAACAGCTTTGTAATGGTTCATTGCATGCTGTTTCAATAAAATACAATTGAAAAGATTGGGTAGAGTCTCAGAATAGACATTTCATCAGAGAAGAGGTGCAGGTGACAAATTGCTGTGTGAGAAGGTGCTGATCGTTATTCGTTATTAAAGAAATGCAGATGATAACCACATCTGTGTGAATGGCACCGCAAGACGAGAAACAAGGCGTCTCCGGGAGGAGAAAGTGGAGTCCTTGTGCGTTGTTCGCTGACTCAGCCTCTGAGGAAACAAAAATCTCCAGAACACCCAGATTACAGCTATCACGTGGCCCTGGATTTCCACCTCTAGAATCTATCTGGAATAGCATGTGAAAATTCTGTTTTGGAAAGCTGCTTTTACCTGTTTTTACTGTAGCAGCCTTGTTGGCAATAGCCAAGATCTGGAAACAACCTGAGTGCCCAAGGGCAAAGATAAAGGAGTGGTGTACGGGTGTAGAGACAGTCCTTGTGTGCATGTAGAGACACTCCCTGTATGGGCTTAGAGAGACAGTCATGTATGGGTGTAGAGAAAGGAGTGGTGTACGGGTGTAGAGACAGTCCTTGTGTGCATGTAGAGAGACATTCCCTGTATGGATTTAGAGAGACAGTTGCTGTATGGGTGTAGAGACACAGACCCTGTATAGGTATATAGAGACAGTCGCTGTATGGATGTAGAGAAAGGAGTGGTGTACGGGTGTAGAGACAATCCTTGTGTGCATGTAGAGAGACACTCCCTGTATGGATTTAGAGAGACAGTTGCTGTATGGGTGTAGAGAAAGGAGTGGTGTACGGGTGTAGAGACAGTCCTTGTGTGCATGTAGAGAGACACTCCCTGTATGGGCTTAGAGAGACAGTCACTGTATGGGTGTAGAGAAAGGAGTGGTGTATGGGTGTAGAGACAGTACTTGTGTGCATGTAGAGACACACTCCCTGTGTGAGTTTAGAGAGACAGTCACTGTAGGGGTGTAGAGAAAGGAGTGGTATACGGGTGTAGAGACAGTACTTGTGTGCATATAGAGAGATACTCCCTGTATGGGATTAGAGAGATAGTCGCTGTATGGGTGTAGAGACACAGACCCTGTATAGGTATATAGAGACAGTCGCTGTATGGGTGTAGAGAAAGGAGTGGTGTACGGGTATAGAGACAGTCCTTGTGTGCATATAGAGAGCCACTCCCTGTATGGGCTTAGAGAGACACTCCCTGTATGGGCTTAGAGAGACAGTCACTGTATGGGTGTAGAGAAAGGAGAGATGTATGGGTGTAAAGACAGTCCTTGTGTGCATGTAGAGACACATTCCCTGTATGGGTTTAGAGAGACAGTCGCTGTATGGGTGTAGAGAAAGGAGTGGTGTATGGGTGTAGAGACAGTCCTCGTGTGCATGTAGAGAGACACTCCCTGTATGGGCTTAGAGAGACAGTTGCTGTATGGGTGTAGAGAAAGGAGTGGTGTATGGGTGTAGAGACAGTCCTTAAGTGCATGTAGAGAGACACTCCCTGTATGGGCTTAGAGAGACAGTTGCTGTATGGGTGTAGAGAAAGGAGTGGTGTATGGGTGTAGAGACAGTACTTGTGTGCATGTAGAGACACACTCCCTGTATGAGTTTAGAGAGACAGTCACTGTATGGGTGTAGAGAAAGGAGTGGTGTACGGGTGTAGAGACAGTACTTGTGTGCATATAGAGAGACACTCCCTGTATGGGATTAGAGAGACAGTCGCTGTATGGGTGTAGAGACACAGACCCTGTATAGGTATATAGAGACAGTCGCTGTATGGGTGTAGAGAAAGGAGTGGTGTAACGGGTGTAGAGACAGTCCTTGTGTGCATATAGAGAGACACTCCCTGTATGGGCTTAGAGAGACACTCCCTGTATGGGCTTAGAGAGACAGTCACTGTATGGGTGTAGAGAAAGGAGAGGTGTATGGGTGTAAAGACAGTCCTTGTGTGCATGTAGAGACACATTCCCTGTATGGGTTTAGAGAGACAGTCACTGTATGGGTGTAGAGAAAGGAGTGGTGTACAGGTGTAGAGACAGTCCTTGTGTGCATATAGAGAGACACTCCCTGTATGGGCTTAGAAAGACACTCCCTGTATGGGCTTAGAGAGACAGTCACTGTATGGGTGTAGAGACACAGACCCTGTATAGGTATATAGAGACAGTCGCTGTATGGGTTTAGAGAAGGAGTGGTGTACAGGTGTAGAGACAGTCCTTGTGTGCATATAGAGAGACATTCCCTGTATGGGTTTAGAGAGACAGTTGCAGAATGGGTGTAGAGATACAGTCCCTGTTTGTGTATAGAGGCATAGTCCCTGTATGGGTGTAGAGACACAGTCGTTGTATGGGTATAGAGGCATAGTCCCTGTATGGGTGTAGAGACATAGTCGCTGTATGAGTATATAGAGACAGTCCCTGATTGGGTATATAAAGACAGTTGCTGAATGGGTGTAGAGAAACATTCCCTGTATGGGTCTAGAAACACAGTCGCTGTATGGATGTAGAGAGACAGTCTCTGTATGGGTGTATATAAACAGTCCTTGTATGGGTGTAGAGAGACAGTCCCTGTATGGATGTAGAGAGACAGTCCCAGTATGGGTGTAGAGAGACAGTTCCAGTATGGGTGTAGAGAGGCTGTTCCTGTATGGGTGTAGTGAGACAGTCCCAGTTTGGGTGTAGAGAGGCAGTGCTCAGGTCTGTAGAGAAAGAACTGGGCCCTTTGAACCACGGCTTGCCTGAGGCTGAGGAAAGCAAACACTGGTTTCACTCCTCCGTGACATGAAATAAAGAATGCATAAAGCAGACAGGACGAACGTCTGCCTCTGCTGGGCATTTGCTGGGAGAAGGCTCTGGGAAATGGAGATGGAGAATTGATGCTCGTCCACACATGCAGCTCTTAGCTCCCTGCTGTGACTCGAGCGTGGATTTCAGTGTCTCATTCTAATCCATGCTTTAGCTCCAGAATTTTGGAGTGCTTCTCCCAACACAACCAGCTTATTGCCCTTGCGTTTGGATTATCCCGCCAGGCACAGGCTTGGAGAAGTCCCTGAGGTCAACAAGGACCTTCATCTGAGTAACTCTTTGTAAACGAGGACAGAAAGTGAATTCCTTAAGCAAGGAAGGGATAAAATAAGATGAAATGACGGGGAGGGGCGGAGGGGGGCTTAAGATCCACGACCTAGCAAGGTGCTGGTGTAACGAGCGGACAGTGTGTATGAAGGCGTTTCATGTTGAACGCGAGCAAACACCCATCAACCCACGGCAGGTCCTCATTGAGCAGCTGGAGTCCAGGTCTGGGTGCTCGGGGCCACAGGAGACAGATGTGCACCCACCGGCTCCTCTGCCTGCGGCTCCGATGGAGCTCAGGCCACACGGGATCCAGGCCCTGCCGCTGTCTTCGGGAACAAGTGGCTTCAGAGTTTCGGGGGCACTCGAGAGTGTGGGGTCCCCCAGTCAGTTCTCTCAGATGGTAGGCATGGAGATGTCCACAGCAAGGACTCCTGCAGAGAAGGCCTTTGGGCGATGCTTCTTTAGGCTCTGGTGAGAGCAGCTCCTGTCTTTGCTGCCTTTCGGGGACACTTGCTCTGTGCAGGCACTGCGTGGGGCGATGCCGCAGGAACTTGGCAGGTGAATCACAGCATCCGAGCAGCCCCCAGCCTCACAGTGTGGGGCCGCTGGCTGCCTCGCCGCAAAGCATCTGCGGAGGTTTCACTAACGTAGAAGTCTTAGGGCCAGGAGGTAAAGCGAAGTGGCTTTGAGTGAGGTGTGTGGCTATGAGACGACTTTGAGTGAGGTGTGTGGCTACAAGGCGGCCTGCTGCGAGGCGTGTGGCTACGAGGCAGCTTTGTGTGAGACACCGCCTTAGTCTGTGGATGGGAAAATAAGATTAAAATGGGAGCGAACAGCTTCTGAGCTTGCATCAGAGACACGATTCTAAACAGTATGTTCTGTCTTCTGAAGTGCATTTCTTGCCTTCTTGTCACCAAACTGTCAGTGGTGACCATTTGTGGAAACATTAGGGTGCTGATGTCCACTTCAGTGGTGTTGGTTTAAGGGCCATTCACCCGGCAGCTGTGTTGTTTACAGTGTATTTCATGGACTTCTTCACTGTTATTTTAAGTCAGAGACCAAGAATAAGAAACCGCACAGAAGTCTTGACTGAAAAGTCCCTTTAAAATGTTTAGAAAACTGTAAGTTGTGAAAGCACCGTTGCTTTATTCGGATTCCACTGAGGTGATGTCTAGCGGGATTCTGAACAATGAATCTATCAACCCTTAAGTCATTGATGACTCTTTGGAGTGCTTCTCTGTTGTGTTTGTTATTGTGGAAAGCAAAACAGTACCTTTCTCGGGAAACCCTACAGCCCGCACCTAAGTTCTCACACAGCAAACATTCTTGTTACGGGGATTGGTGGATGTTGGATTTTGTCAAATGTACCTTATGTCCTAGGTAGATAGTTTTATCCTTTTAAGTCTTACTGTGAATTGTTTTATTAGACTTCAAACAGGACATTGGAGGCTGGAGAGAAGGTACAGATAGCCGGATGTGGCCTTACATGGACTGGCCGGGCTCTGAGCATCTTCACCTCATACAATCCCAGAGCCCTGTCAGGAGTAAGCCCTGAGCAGTGGGGGTGTGACCCCAAATGGAGAAATTAAAATGGCTCATTCCATTACCCTGCTTGTTTCAGTATCTCGGGCCAGTTCAAGCTTTACGAGACCTTTGAAGCCTGAAGCGCTGTGGTGTACAGCACTGTTAGTGGTAGGGCTTCCTGCGTCCAACCCCCAGCACACACCCCTTTGTCAGGGTCTTCTCCCACCCGCCGCCCCGGCCCAGGTAACTCAGACCCATTGATCAGTTTCTGCCTCTTTGGGGGTTTGTTCCCTTACCCTAGGTCCCACCTGAGAGAGATGATTCTGTACCCGACCCTCTCCATCACTCAACACGGGACGAACCTTCTGGAACCTTCTGCCTTGCAGCAAATCTCTTGATTCATCTTTTCTTAGAGCCTCGAGGTGCCATTGTCCAGACACACCTGTTTCTTTATCCGCCTTTCTCTTCCGGGCACTCAGCTTGTTTCCAGATCTTGGCTCTCGTGAGTAGCGCTGCAGTGAGCATTGGAGGGTGCAAGTCTCTGAAACAGTGTCCTGGGCCTTTGGGAAAAAATACAGAGAAGCAGAGTTTGCGCCTTCTGGCACATGAGTCTTAGTTTCAAGACTATTGACTTCGTAATTGATATTGTTCAAGAATTTGCTGTATATGTGGTTTCTCGGATTTTGTGTCATTATGCTAATGCATAAGGAAAAAATCATCCCCTCTAATCTCTGCACTGGAAAAGATCAGAGAGCACTGGCTTTAGTGCCTTTAAAGTCTGCTAAAATCGCCTAGGAAAGGGCTGGGCCTACTTCTTTGATTTTTGTTGTGAAGAGGGGTGGTGTTGATATTTGAAAACCCTCTCACATTCTTTTTTGCAGTGATGATTGATTTAGACCTTAATAACTCCTTAGATCACAAAGTATTAATTGTATGTGTTTTGAAATGTGTCAGGTTCAGCCAGATTTTGATTCTTACTTACGTGGGGTGGGGGGTAGGTGGCTGCCACGCAGGGCTCAGGGGGCCGAGCACTAAGCGGCAAGTCTCAGCCAACTGGGCCAGAGGCTTGGGGTTATGGCAGTGCTCAGACCCCACAGTGCTGGGGTGACTAGGCCCCGTGATGGAGCTTCGGAGCAGTTCCCAGGTGTCGGAGACTGCAGGTGCCACTGAGCGCGTGTCCCCTAACCATTCTGCTATGCCATGGCCCTTCCTCTGGGTTTTTGATTCATCCGCCAGCACTGAAGAGCACAAGGTCTTATTGTTCTGCACTTGTTTCGTAACCTTATATTCCTTCCAATTTTATGACTCTACATCTTGTCGCCACACCGGCCGTCTGGGTTAGCAGTTGTAGCTCGTGTTCTATTCGATTTGAAAGGATTTTCAGTGCTCAGAGCTTACTCATACGTCTGCTCAGGAATCTGGGCATTGCTCAGGGACACTCTGTGGGGGATGAACCAGGACGAGCCACACACAAGGCGAGTGAGCGGCTTCTTTGCTGTCTACCTGCCTAGCATGTGTGCTTGTCTTCACTTCAGAACCTCTCTGGACCGAGAGGCGCTGGGCCATCCAGGCACATGCTGAGATCAGCCTTGGCCTGTGTTTACTGTGGAGAAGGATTGTCCCGCGAGGACCCAGTGTTTCAGAATCCTCCAGCTGCTATTTGGTGGGGGGCTGGACTTGAGTGTCCAGAGAAGGACAGACGGCTGAGGCGGGCCTCGGGCCAGCAGCGCGGACAGGTTGAGCGCCCCTTTGGACTCAAACACTGGGGCCCTGTGGCCAATCCCAGATCCACGGATGATTCATCAGAGCAGGCTCATGGCCAGTTTCCACGGGGACAGGACGGGCTCCAGGGGGCAGGCAGAGGTGGCGTGAAGGGCAAGACCTTGGTACTGACCACCACAAAGCTAGTCACCGTTCTTGTGAGATGATGGTCCAGGAGGAAGATGCCCCTAACGTGCATTTGGACCTCACAGAGAGCACAGCCTTCCGGCCTCAGCCCTGTCTGGGGCCCTCATGCTACCTGCAGTCTCCAGCATCAGAACGCCCACAGGGACCACGGTGGGCACCGCCAGTGACTGTCCCAACAATAGAGTGGGAGCTAGAGAGATGTTACCAAAGTGTGGGATGGTCACATGTGCTTCCACACCAGGGAGGTGATGGCCAGGTGGGCCTGTCACTCCGGGCCTCTGGGGGTCCTGGGGTCCTCCACAGCCAGGGAGCAGGAGCTGCACCATGCTGGAAGGCAGGGGCCACAAGGGCCCCAGGAAGTGCCCTCATGGACACGGGACGGGTTCAGCGATGGCAGTTTCTCTCCTGGCATGTGCCCACCTGAGGCTGGGTGGGGGCTTCCTCAGAGCGGGACCTTGGAGGCTGCCATCGTGTTGCTTTGGGTCTTTTGAGGAAGGGGGACAAGCACGGCTGCCAGTTGGTGGCCAGCCTGGGCCTGGCCTGCGTGACTTCCTCTGCCCAGACCCTGTGCCCCTGCCAGGGCCGTGACCTGCCCCACACCCACTCATTCCTCGATGTGAACCTCTGGCCGCAGATGCCAACCTGTTGTGTGATGGAATGTCTACAGCCCTGAGTCGGATAGGGAGACGGGACTCTGTGTTCCCAACACCCCACCCCAGCGCCCAGCCCAGGCGAGTCAGTGACTGCACTTGCCCGAGTCAGGGCTGGCTACTCTGTGCACTGCGGCCTCTGCCGGGCACGTCCCCCTGGTTCTGCTCTGCGTCCTGGCAGTACCAGCGCCCGCCCGCCATGCTCTAGTGTCAGTCCAACTCCCTTGTACAATTCCAGTCTGGGAATGAGGGTCCCGGCGTGGATTCCGAGGGTCAGCGATGTCCGGAGCTTTGTGCTGTCTCGCCTGTGGCTGTTTGACTCTTTCCTCAACGGTCCCCTGAGCCTGGCTCACTCCACTTTTCCCAGAAATAATTTTATCTCATTTATATCCTTTTTTTCCATCTTTCATTCAGCTCATATTTTCATGGTAAATTTTAGAACTGTTTTCACTTTTAACCTTTTAGCTATAATTTTAATTTTATTGGAAAGGGTCCCACCCAGCAGTGCTTGGGAGATAGTCCTGGAAGCATTGGGTGGTGCCAGGGGTCACTACCTGGGCCAGCAGCACCCAGGGCAAGCACTGTCCCTGCCGTGCTGTCTCTGTGGCCCAGTGTGATGAAAGCCTGTGTGTCCGCGGGCAGCTGCGTCTGTGTCCATGGACAGCTGTGGCTGTGTGTCCGCATGCAACTGTCTGTGTGTCCACGTACAACTGTGTCTGTGTCCGCGTGCAACTGTCTGTGTATCCACGTACAACTGTGTCTGTGTCCGGCGTACAACTGTGTCTGTGTGTCCATGTACAACTGTGTCTGTGTGTCTACATACAGCTGTGTCTGTGTGTCCGCAGGCAACTGTGTCTGTGTGTCCACGGACAACTGTGTCTGTGTGTCCGCGGGCAACTGTGTCTGTGTGTCCGCGGGGCAACTACATCTGTGTGTCTGCGTGCAACTGCATCTGTGTTCACGTATAGCTGTGTCTGTGTCCCCGCATGCTACTGTGTCTGTGTGTCCGCGTGCAACTGTGTCTGTTTGTCCACGTACAACTGTGTCTGTGTCTGCGTACAACTGTGTCTGTGTGTCCACATACAACTGTATCTGTGTGTCCACGTACAGCTGTGTCTGTGTGTCCGCAGGCAACTGTGTCTGTTTGTCCACGGGCAACTGCGTCTGTGTGTCTGCGTGCAACTGCGTCTGTGTGTCTGCGTGCAACTGCATCTGTGTCCATGTACAGCTGTGTCTGTGTATCTGCGTGGAACTGTGTCTGTGTGTCCACGATACAACTGTGTCTGTGCATGCAGCTGTGTCTGTGTGTTCATGTGCAACTGCGTCTGTGTGTCGAGTGCAACCGCATCTGTGAGTCTGCACGCAACTACGTCTGACTTCTCTGTATTCCAGTCATGACCACTGGCTCACTCCACTGAGCCTGACCACTGAAGTGGTCTTATTTAAATCTGTTTGCACCCTGCTTGTGACGCTTTCTGGGTTTCCCTTTTCTGAATCTTCAAGAACATTTGTATGTTTTTGTATTTCCATTGTGTCTTCTTTGGGGCTTATGGGCTCACACTCCTGTTTTGTATTTTCGTATCTGTTTGGAGGTTGCTCACTCTGTCCGTCTTACACCTCAGATCCCCTCCAAGCCCAACCCCCACTTCTTCGGAACAACTTGGACTGTGGCCCCTCGATGGCCCCCTTCATCTTCCCGCAGGCACTTTCTTCGTTGCTCAGTGTCGTCCTTGTCTGTCTGGTTTGCTTAGGAATGTCTCGGGTGGGCGACGGTTCTCGGGTTCTGGCTGGTCCCACGGTCCCCTGGGCCCTCCTGCCCTCCACGCTGACTTCACTGGCTGGGCGGCCCCTCTTGCCTGAGTCCCTCCGTCACTTTCTGCCCAACTTTCTTCTCTCCTTCCCCCTGTGCAAAACGAATCTCCTGAATCTCCGTCTGCGTTTCCCGCAGGGTTTAGGCTCCAGGAGGGCCCAGCCGTGTCCTGGTGACCCAAGGACAGTGCAGCAGAGCCAGGCCTTTGCGGCTGAGACCAGACACGGCCCGGAAACCCCACGGCCACATCCAGAAACTTCCAGCATGGGAAGCGAGATTTAGCATCAGAGCTGGGCCTGTGTGTTTGGACGCTCCAGGCCTTGCACATCCTGCTCTGCTCGCTGTCTGCTCCAGAACCTAGCTCCAGAGGCCTGGCTCCAGAGCCAGAGCTCCAGAGGCCTGGCTCACTGCTCTGCTCCAGAACCGGCTCCATCCTCGGCCTTTCATCATCTCCACACCCTCCCCTGCGCTTAGCTGCATTAGGCCTTTCTCTTTCTCTTCTGCTTGGTGCTGCGTCCTGAACGCCTGTTTCCACCTGCCTTCCCGCCCCACACGCCCCTGCTGCACCTTCAGCGTCTTCCCTTTGTGAGCGAGCTGCTCTTTCAGGGCCAGCCTCTGCGCAGCCGCCCTGCCCCTGCCCTCCGCGGGGACCCGTCTGCAGGGTCTGAACCCCCTCGTTCACTTTCATCTCTACGGTGCCCTTCATTATTTGACTCTCTAGACGGCAACCGATATTTCACTCTTTGAAACGGGTGGATTTAGCCCAGAGCCCCCAAGCCTTGCCCAGGGTTATTTTATTAAACCGAAGCACTTCACACAATCAGAGCGTTTGTCAGGAATAGAAAATCTTCCATCTTCCTTCCGTGGCCGGCAGATAAACCACCCTCGGCGGCTCGGTGGTTTGTGTGTTTTGGCAGTTGCTCGGTCATGTTTAATTCATGAGGCCTCCTTGGGTGCCTCACAGGTAGGGCTGCCTCTCGCTCCCCGCGCCTTTCAGATCATCTCTGCGCCAAACACCGGGACGTTCCCTGCGTTTTCAGAGATTAAGTCTCTTTGTTTCTGCAGTGGCCTGTCCCTGTGGCCCGGCTACCGGCGTCCCTTCATGCAGCCGGGTCTCTCTAGAGCTCAGTGCTTGTAAGCGAGAACATTCTGAAGCTGATTCAAGCCTCCCGAGAAAGGTCTCAGCAACTGCAAGGTGTGCACCTAACCCAGCCTTCCCGAGAGGGGACCTGCATGTCTGCCGCGCCGTGCTCTGACAGGAGGCTCCTGAAGAGCCAGAGGCTTGCTTGCCGACCAACACGGAGCGTGGAAGCCAGTGGCTCAGTGGCTGGAGCGTGGAAGCCAGTGGCTCAGTGGCTGGAGCGTGGAAGCCAGTGGCTCAGTGGCTGGAGCGTGGACCAGGGCTGCAGGGGCAGCAAGGGGACGATGAGGAGGAGACTGTGAGGAGGGGGTCGGGAGGAGGGGGCCGTGAGGAGGGGCCTTGAGGAGGCGGCTGTGAGGAGGGGGCTGGGAGGAGGTGCCGGGAGGAGGAGACTACAAGGAGGGGGCTGTGAGGAGGGGCCATGAGGGAGGAAACTGTGAGGAGAGACTGTGAGGAGGGAACCGTAGGGAGGGGCTGTGAGGAGAGGTCGTGAGGGGGACCACACACCTCATCTGCTCTCTCCAACCCTCCCGAGCTGCCCTGTGCTCAGTCCACGAGCCCCCACCCTGAACCCTCGACCCTCTCTCACTCATGCGCCTCTGCTGGGCACCATCCCAGGCTAAAGGACTCAGAATCTCCCGCCGTCTCCCAGCTCCACTCACTGGGAGCCCGTCCAGCTGCTCCTCAGACAGCAGCTCCCCTCTGCCGGGACTCCCCAGCCCTGAAGCTGCAGCCCCCTCCTGTGTTGCTCTCTGTCTCTCAGTCTCTGTCTCTGTCTGTGCCTCTGCCTGTCTCTGTCTCTCTGTCTCTCTCTGTCTCTCTCTGTCTCTCTCTCTGTCTCTGTCTCTCTCTGTCTCTCTCTGTCTCTCTCTCTCTGTCTGTCTGTCTGTCTGTCTGTCTGTCTGTCTGTCTGTCTCTCTCTCTCTCTCTCTCTCTCTCTCTCTCTCTCTCTCTCTCTCTCTCTCTCAGACTTCCTCTTCCCTGTGCGTGGCTTCTTGATCTCAAGCAGGATTAACGCAGCTTCTCATCTTGCCTTTCCTCCCCTTTCCACTCCAATTCTCTCCTCTGAGCTCGTCCGTGTCATCTCCTGGTCCCCCAAGATGAAGCTTTAGGGACAGTCTCTCTCCGCCTTGACGTGCAGGCGGTGCCTTGGGGGCTGGCCGCACTCCCTCTGCCTCTAGGAATTTCCCTCTCTGTACGGGTCCAGGCCCCATGATACCTGTGTTCAGGTCCACGCCCCTCAGCTCCACGCCCTCACACCCTCACGCCTCACGCCCGCACACCCTCACCCTACACCCTCACACCCCCACACCCTCACACCCCACACCCTCACAACACCACACCCTCATACCCTCACACCCCCACACCCTCACACCCCACACCCTCATACCCTCACACCACCACGCCCTCACACCTCACACCACCATACCCTCACGCCTCACGCCCTCATACCCTCACACCCCCACACCCTCACACCCCACACCCTCATACCCTCACACCACCACACCCTCACACCGCCACACCTTTACACCCTCACACTCTCACACCACACCACCAACCCTCATACCACCAAACCCTCACACCATCACACCCTCACTCCCTCACACCCACACCACCACTCCACCACACCCTCACACCCTCACACCCTCACACCCCTCACACCACCAATCTACCACACCCTCACACCCTCGCACCCTCACAACACCACTCCACCACACCCTCACACCCTCACACCCTCACACCACCACACCCTCACGCCCTTACACCCTCACACCACCACACCCTCATGCCCTCATGCCCTCACACCCTCACACCCTCACACCCTAACACCACTACACCCTCACACCGCCAAACTTCACACCCTCA
Source organism: Cryptotis parvus (assembly GCA_021461705.1). Lineage (NCBI taxonomy): Eukaryota > Metazoa > Chordata > Mammalia > Eulipotyphla > Soricidae > Cryptotis > Cryptotis parvus. The sequence goes on from JAJIBD010020966.1 coordinate 301,890, forward strand.
CACTACCACACACCCTCACACCACCACTCTACCATACCCTCACACCCTCATGCCCTCACACCCTCACACCACCACTCCACCACACCCTCATACCCTCACGCCCTCACCCCTCATACCACCACACCCTCAAACCACCACACCCTCACACCCTCACACCACCACTCCAAAACACCCTCACACACTTACGCCTTCACACCCTCATGCCCTCACACCCTCACACCACCACACCCTCACACCGCCACACCCTCACACCCTCACACCACCACTCCACCACACCCTCACACTACCACACCCTCATGTCCTCATGCCCTCACACCCTCACCACCACACCCTCACCTTCACACCACTACACCCTCACCCCACACCACCACACCCTCACCTTCACACCACTACACCCTCACACCTCCACACCTTCACACCCTCACAGCCTCACACCACCACACCACCAAACCCTTACACCCTCATACCCTCACGCCCACACACCCTACACCACCAATCTACCACATCCTTACACCCTCACAACCTCACATCACCAAACCCTCACACCCTCGCACCCTCACACCACCACTCCACCACACCCTCATAACTTCACACCCTCACACCACCACACCATCACGCCCTCACACCCTCACACCACCACACCCTCACACCACTACACCCTCACACTGCCACACCTTCACCCTCACACCCTCACACCCTCACACCACCACACCCTCACACCACTACACCTTCACACCCTCACACCACCACACCCACACCCTCACACCACTACACCCTCACACCTTCACACCCTCACACCACCACACTACCAAACCATCACACCACCACACCACCACACCCTCACACCACTACACCCTCACACCACCACACCCTTACACCACCACACCCTCACACCCTCACCCTCACACCACCACTCCACCACACCCTCACGCCCTCACACCCTCACACCCCCATGCCCCTCACACCCTCACACCCCCCATGCCCTCTCCCCTCATACCTCACACCCTCATACCCTCATGTTCTTATGTCCTCACACCCTCACACCCTCACGCCCTCACACCCTTATACCTCACAACCTCACCCCATCATACCTCACACCCTCACACCCTCATGCTCTTACACCCTCAGCTCCACGCCCTCACACCTCATGCCTCACACCCTCACACCCTCATACCTCACACACTCACACCCTCATGCTCTCACACCCTCAGCTCCACGCCCTTACACCCTCATGCCTCACACCCTCATACCCTCATACCTCACACACTCATGCCTCGCACCCTCATACCCTCATACCTCACACCCTCACACCCACATGCTCTCACACCCTCAGCTCCACGCCCTCACACCTCATGCCTCACACCCTCTCACCCTTATGCCTCAAACCCTCACACCCTCATACCTCAAACCCTCACACCTTCATGCTCTCACACCCTCAACTCCATGCCCTCACACCCTGATACCTCACACCCTCATGCCCTCACACCCTCATGCCTCACACCCTCACACCCTCATACCTCACACCCTCACATCTCATGCCTCACACCCTCACACCCTCATGCCCTCACACCCTCAGCTCCACACCCTCACACCTCATACACTTACACCTTCACACCCTCAGCTCCATGCCCTCATACCCTCACAGCCTCACACCCTCACGCCCTCACAACCACACACTCTCATGTCCTCACACCCTCATGCCCTGCAGCCCGGTCCCCCTATCTGGTGCTGTTGTTTGAATTTCAGGATCACACTGTGATACCCAGACTCACATTCCAACCAGGGTGAGTGTTAGGGATGATTCCGTATGTGGCTTCTCTGCTCCCTACCTGGGCTGCTGCCAAATTCTTCCCTTTCTTAAATTAGTGTCGTGGAATTGGCAGAGGAACAGGCTGAGCAGTTAATTCTACAGCCCTGGAGAGAGTATCTCCTGCAGCTGTGGCATCCGTCGGGCCAAGCAGTCACAGGCCCAGATTAGGCTCACTTAGAGGGAAGCACGTGCAGGAATGTCCCTTCCATCTGCCTTCACGGCAGCTCGGTGCGTTCCACAGGCAGAGCCCAAGGAGAGAGCGATGTGGGCGCCCAGCCCTGGGCAGCTGCTCGCTTCCACCGAGCTGTTTCTCTAGAGATTAGATTTCAGGTGCGAGACACAAGCACAAGTGAAAAGAAAGTTCGATTTTAAACCTCGCGCCACCTGCTTTGTCTTTTCCTAATGAGCTCGTAGCATCCTGGGCTTCCCTGGCCTCCAGCGGGGAGAGTCGAGACCAAGTAGACACGGTTCAGGGAAGCGTCTCAAAGCTTCTAATCCAGGACTCCTGGTTCTCGTTTGCACTTTCTGTCACCGCTTTGATGGCTTCATTTTTAAGGCTCATGGCTGTCCCAGTGATAACGGGCAGCTGCTGGCTCACTTATCACTACTGGGTAGCAACTACAGTAATGAACTGTCTGGAGTGCCGGGGCAGACGGTCAGCCCCTCTCACCTGGGCACCAGCCTCTGTCCTGTGTCAGCAGTTGGAAGGTCAGCTGACCATGACGCCCCCCCAGTGCTCAAGAGACATGGATCCCCCCAACCATATTTTATCATCTTTATTTTCAAATTTTAGTCACAGACACTGGTGAATCACAAAGGCACTGGCAGTTTCCGACATACGATGCCTAAGCCCCGATCCTACCATGGGCCCTGGCCCCTCCCCGCCCCAACAGCCCTCTGAGAGACGCATTGCTTAGTTTCATGACAGTAGTTGAGCGTCATGCTCTGCTCTCACACACTGTGGAATTTCATGACAGTCGTCAGGGGCCGTGTTCTACTCTGACACTCTGTGGAGTCTCATGACGGTAGACAGGCACCGTGCTCTGCTCTCACACTCTGTGGAGTCTCATGACAGTCATCAGGGGCCATTTTCTGCTCTCACACTCTGTGGAGTCTCATGACGGTAGTCGGGCACCGTGCTCTGCTCTCACACTCTGTGGAGTCTCATGACGGTAGTCGGGCACCGTGCTCTGCTCTCACACTCTGTGGAGTTTCATGACAGTCATCAGGGGCCGTGTTCTGCTCTCACACTCTGTGGAGTCTCATGATGGTAGACGGGCACCGTGCTCTGCTCTGCTCTGACACTCTGTGGAGTCTCATGACGGTAGTCGGGCACCGTATTCTGCTCTCACACTCTGTGGAGTCTCATGACAGTCATCAGGGGCCGTGTTCTGCTCTCACACTCTGTGGAGTCTCATGACGGTAGTCGGGCACCGTGCTCTGCTCTCACACTCTGTGGAGTCTCATGACAGTTGTCAGGGGCCATGTTCTGCTCTCACACTCTGTGGAGTCTCATGATGGTAGTCGGGCACTGTGCTCTGCTCTGCTCTGACACTCTGTGGAGTCTCATGATGGTAGACGGGCACCGTGCTCTGCTCTGACACTCTGTGGAGTCTCATGACGGTAGACGGGCATCGTGCTCTGCTCTGACACTCTGTGGAGTCTCATGATGGTAGACGGGCACCATGCTCACAAGGATGTTGGGTATTTAGTTTTCTGAGTAGTACGTTGGGGAGTCATTCCCCACCCTTGACGGAAACACCACAGAGCCATGTCCCCACTCCTCTTGAGCTCTTGAGCTTGTGACAGAAGTGAGGGTTCCTCTCAGAGTGTCAACTATCTGGCATCTGTCACGAGACAGGAGCTACTGACTTTCGTCTGCTCCGTCCTGCAGCTCGCCATCAGGTCGTTGATCTCCACATACAGAATGAGACTCGCCCGCCAAAGCAGGGGTGGGGGGTCAGTGGAGCACAGGTGGGCACCCTCTGGCCGCCTGATTCTGTCCCGGTCAGGTCTCCTCTCCCGTACTCCCTGGCTCTCCCAGGGCACTGTGACTGGCGTCAGTAGCAGGACGAGATGCCAGCTTTGGAATTCTGGTGTGTTAATCACTTCTAATGATGGGAGTGATTTAGTGGGTGAGAGAATGAGTATTGGGCAAAGTGATTCTACGCCACACGTATTTCTCGGGCTCACAGGCTCCCAGCTAACACATTTCAGTCTGTGTTTGGAAAGTATCCCTGAAAAGGCTTGGAGATTGGAAACGTCTCTGAATGGAGACACATTCAGGCATTTTCTGGTGTTTTGTTTTGTTTTCAGAAATAAAGATAAAGGCTTGGACAGTTTTAGGTCACATCTTGCTGTTCTGAAAGTATCTATCACCCACAATGTAGCTTTTCTCTGGCCGAAGTCACCAGCAGGTGAATGGGCGTCTCCTGCTGACCCCCACTTGGGGCATCCAGCAGAGCTGTGAGGGCAGTGTACAGACCTGGCTGCACCCCACAGAAATCTGGGGTGACATCAGAGCAGAGTCCATAGGCCCAGGCCCTGTAAGCCCGGCTGGCCTGGTCTGCCACTGTGGGGGGACACGGAAACAGCAGAGACCCTCACTGCTGCCTCGCGCCATGCTCTTTCCCCACGGGGGCAGAGAGGATCTGACTAGGAGGTCCGGCAGCATCAGGCCCTGAGGAAACAGAAAGGAAGGGCTGGCTAGGACACGTGGGCAGTGCCGGGAGGACTGAGCATCTCCTGGACGCTCTGCTGCCATGCCATGGCTGTGGGGTGTATGGTCTGCCCGCCGTGTGAAGTGTGTGTCCCTAGGAGAAGCCGACCTTTGCTCCGGGACCCACCTGGTCCCACCCTGGGTGTACAGGGGAAGCTGCACACTTGCCACAGGCAGAGACGTGTGGGATGCTTGCGGGGGCTTAGTGGATGCGGGCAGACCACCGTTGAGAATGCCAGCAGGGAGCTAGAACCTCATACAGTGGGAGGCGTTTGGTGTGTGTGTGTGTGGCCGGCCCAGGCTTATCCTCAGCACCAACTTGGTCTCATGAGCACTGTCAGGAGCGATCCCTGAGCACTGTCAGGAGTGATCCCTGAGCACTGTCAGGAGTGATCCCTGAGCACTGTCAGGAGCGATCCCTGAGCACTGTCAGGAGCGATCCCTGAGCACTGTCAGAAGCGATCCCTGAGTGCAGAGCCAGGAAAAGCTCTGAACACTCCAGGTGTAGCCTGCAAATCAAAAAATCAAAACAAAACTGAATGTTAGTTGGGATCAGAAACCTGGTGCTGGAGTTAAGGTACCTCTTTGCGCACAGAAACCCCCCCTCCGTGAACTGTTGGCACCACCCTGGTCCCAGAGCACCACCGGCTGTGGTTCAAAACAATAATAATTGTAATAAACCATGTCAGCCAGGCCCTGAGTGTCGCCCAGCTGTGGATCAGTCTTGCGTGTGTGAGGCTCTGACAGAATCCCAGCACTGCAAACATTCCAGAAAGTTCCTTGTCGCAGGCCAGGGCCGGGGCTCGGGGACTAGTGCGGCGTGCTTCCGTGAGGGCCCCGTTCAGTCCCCAGAATGGCCCCATCTGCTGAGAAGGGCCGGAAGTGAACCCTGAGCACCACTAGGGAAGGCCATAAGCAACCAGAGCAAGACCGTGGGAACGCGGAAGTAGGCTCCGCACCCGGTGTTTCCTGAGTGTGTGGGCCTGAGGTCAGCACCGCTGTCTGGCTGTCTGTTGAGCGCTCTGTGGCTCGTTAGTGGCCCTGTATTGAGGCCAGCTCCTGGGCTGACCTGCAGGCCACCGGCTCTTCATTTGCAGAAGCCGCTGACACCTCCAGGCGTGGCGGAGACCAGGGACGCACCTGGCCCTGGGGCCGGGAAGGAAGGAAGTGCTGCAGCGAGGGGCAGGTCAGGTGTTCTGAGCTCGCTCCCCAGAGCAAACAACTGCGCGTCGCGGAGCTGAGCAGGGGCAGGACGTGTGAAAGCTGAGTCTGTTGGTGCCCGTTTCCTCTAGAGATGGATTTTGTTGGGAGGAAAATAACTGAAGCCTGTGAGACTCTTGCTTCTCTGGACACGGTCAATGGATAAAGGACCTATTGATCCGGCGGGAGCCACAGCACAGACGCTGGGCTTGGTTACAGCTGCGGCAGCTAAGAAGCTGCTATTTAACTAGCAAACTGCTAGGGCGGTTTCTGAACCGACCTTTTCTCCTCAACAAGCTCAAAGCAAAGCACTCTGACCCGGGCAGGTGGAACCTTGTCTCCGCTCAGAGATGCATCATCGCAGGGTTCCAGTAGAAAGAGGGCGGCCACGGGGTGTCTGTTAGGGCTGCTGGGTTGTGGGTACATTTACCCTTAGCTCATGGCCTTGATGAATTCATATCTGCAATATTAAATCATGTATATAACTGACATGTGTGTGCTTGCTTTTAAAACCTATTTATTCCAATCTTACTTTAGGTACCGTGATTTACAGTACCAGACAAGAAGATGAACTCAGGCCCTTCGGGAGCTCGTGGCTGGATCTGGAGAAACTCGAGCATGGTCCTGAGAGACGTGAGCCTGCTTCTATTATTATTTCTATTTATTACGATTAAGCCACTAACATTTCTGGAATAGTAATAGTTGCCTGATTGGGAAAGTTCTTTTATTGTATTGAGAGCCAAGGAAAGACCATTCAGGGCTTACAAGAAATGGTCATGAAGTGAAGCCAAATGCCAATGGGGCCTCTCCAGTACTGGACCACCAGAGCCCTGTGGCCGGACGTGGGTCTACACTGCCACCACCAGAGCCCTGTGGCTCAGCCGTGGTCTACACTACCACCACCAGAGCCCTGTGGCTCAGCCGTGGTCTACACTACCACCACCAGAGCCCTGTGGCTCAGCCGTGGGTCTACACTGCCACCACCAGAGCCCGTGGCCCGGCCGTTGGTCTATACTGCCACCACCAGTACCCCGTGGCTCGGTCGTGGGTCTACACTGCCACCACCAGAGCCCTGTGCCCGGCCGTGGGTCTACACTGCCACCACTAGAGCCCTGTGGCTCAGCCGTGGGTCTACACTGTCACCACCAGAGCCCTGTGGCTCGGTCGTGGTCTACACTGCCACCACTAGAGCCCTGTGGCTCAGCCGTGGGTCTACACTGTCACCACCAGAGCCCCGTGGCTCGGTCGTGGGTCTACACTGCCACCACCAGAGCCCTGTGGCCCGACCGTGGGTCTACACTGCCACCACCAGAGCCCCGTGGCCCGGCCGTGGGTCTACACTGCCACCACCAGAGACCCGTGGCCCGGTCGTGGGTCTACACTGCCAGCACTAGAGCCCTGTGGCTCAGCAGTGGGTATACACTGCCACCACCAGAGCCCGTGGCCCGGCCGTGGGTCTACACTGCCACTACCAGAGCCCTGTGGCCCGGCCGTGGGTCTACACTGCCACCACCAGAGCCCGTGGCTCGGCCATGGGTCTACACTGCCTGCCCCCACTCCCTCTTTCTGTGTGTGCGAACCTCTCCCAGAATGTCCTTTCTCAGCGTCTTCTGCATGTTGGCTTATGTTCACGTAGGTTCTGAGAATTCTTTTCTCTTTTTTGAAGTGAATCACTGTGAGATACAGTGCAGAGCTGTCTTGTTGGGTGTCAGGCATGCAGTGTTCCAGCACCCCTTCACCAGCGCACATTTCCCACCACCAACGTCCCCAGGTTCCCCACCCCACCCCCTGGGCATTACGGTTTGTGAGACAGCTCCTGAGAGGTCGGGTTCTGCACATTCTTGCTGAATGGACTTCACGGCCTTGAGTCCACCGAGGAAGGCAAGAGTCCTTCAGAAATGAGTCTAGGGCAGTGGCTCCTGCTGGACAGTGGTCCCAGCTAAGATCTGACATGGGAAAAGTCTCAGTGTGTTTGCTGAGACCGAAGGTCCACCATGTGGAAACCTAAAACTCCCCATGCTTGCACATGGGAGACATCTTTCTGTCCCCCAAGACCATGTTCTCGAATTTGTAGCAGCTCCCTGCTCGGCATCTGAAGACATGTTAAATTATGCATAGTGTTTGGCAGACACAGAGGGAGCTGTTTCATTGGACGAAACCTAACCTGGTCCTGTCCACAGAAGTACGTCTTGATGCAGTCTGAAGTATGGAATCAATTTCCCCGAGACATCTTAGCAATTCTGTTTGCAGTGACCATGTCTCCTTCTTTAGCAATACCAGCTCCCACCACCTACAACGGCTCCTCCCACCTGCCTGGTGAGACTTGACCACAAACAGCCCTCAGGGCAACACACGAGGGAGAAGCTGGTGGGCAGAACCCACGGGCACACGGGCCCAGCCCCTCTGAATCCACAGGGCACACGGGCCGGCCCCTCTGAACCCAGGGGGAACACGGGCCTGGCCCCCTCTGAACCCATGGAGCACACGGGCCTGGCCCCCTCTGAACCCATGGGGCACACGGCCCGGCCCTCTCTGAACCCATGGGGCACATGGGCCCGGCCCCCTCTGAACCCACGGAGCACAGGGGGCCCAGCCCCCTCTGAAAAGCTGGTTCCAACTTGTCCATTGTGACCCTGGGGAGAAGGAGGGAGAAAGACAGACAGGGAAGGAAATAGAGAAAGGGAGAGAGGAAGAGAGAGCTGGAGAGAGAGGAGGTGGAGGAAGAAAGAGGAATGAAGAAGAGATAGAGGGGCCGCAGAGTTAGCACAGGGGTACAGTGCTTGCCGTGCATGTGGCTGAGCCCCCCCCCCCACCCCCCACAGAAGAACAAAAGGAAATGGGCATGGGGGTGTGAGAGGAGAGAGTGGAGAAAAGAGACAGAGACAGAGGGGCAGAGACAGCGAGGAGAGAGGACAGAGCTGGGGGGGTGTGAGATGGTTGTGCCCGGAAGGCCAGTGCTGCCTGGCGGAGAAGGTGCCTCGGGCAGATGTCAGGCACCAAATCCAACGGCAGAACGTGGCGGCGGCACACCCGGATGAAATCAGAGATGAGAATTTCACGGGGGTGCTCCCCTTTCTTTCCTTGGGGGTCACCACCTGCATTTCTCCGGAGACCCTCCCTCCAGAAAGATGCTCCCCCTCTGTCTCCCTCCCAGCTGCCCCCTGCCGTGGAGGGCGGAGGGGCACTGCAGTGTCTTGTCTGGGCCGGGGGAGTGAACCCAGCCTCAGAGCGGAAAGGTGGCGCCTTGCTGGCTTTCTCGGCCTGAGTCGGAGCTGAGCGAGTCCAAAGTGAACAGCAGGCCCCATCTGTGAAGGCTGGAAGGCAGGAGCTCAGCTTCTAAGAAGGGCGCGGGGCTGAGAGGGAACAGGAGGTGAGTCAAGACCAGATGACGCACGTTTGTCAGAGGGAAAGAAAAGGGTCAGGGAAATGAGGGGAAAGGATGTCTCCTCGTTAAGTCACAAGACAGATTGTTCCGTGCGGGACAGCTCCATTGCAACTTTGCAAGATTAATTCCTCAAGTAATAGGTTGTAAATGCCGATGGACTCCGCTGAGATTTAAACCCCACGTGTGTGGATTAAAAACTCAAGGACCAATTTCCTCGGGGGCCATAATTCTCTGGTTCGATATGGACATCTATCTTTGCTGTTGTTAACAGGAAATATAAGTTCCATTTTCTTTGATGGTCTTTTTCCCAGTCTTTGTAACAAGCTTGAAAGGTTGGCTATAAAGTTTTCTATTTCTTCAATTCTCTGTGCTTGATGGATCTTGGCACGAGGTGGCCCTGTGCAGGTTTCAGCTGGATCACATCTGGGCAGAAGAGAGCTCATTCTTATGTCCAGGCTGGCCAGGCAGGGAGATGTAAATAATTTCTGCTGATAATCCTTACTGGCGCTGGGAACAGTCCTTGGATTGCGAAATGTCCATCATATGAAATTTTAACTACCTAGCTGGGACAGGCATGCTTAGGAGGGACCCGTAATCCGAGCCCGAGGCCAGAGCTCAGGGAACCTGTGAGGTGACTCATCTCAGGGAGCTCTCCTGTGGCTGGGGGCTCCATCTCCTCTGTGGGCTTGGCAAGGCGGCTCCTGTGCCACTCCTGAGAAGAACACTTGAAAGCAAAGTTGACAGCATTTCTGCCCAAAACAATAAGCTTGAAATCTTGCTTGGGTGTACTCACAGGGGTCTCGGGTCTGTCTGTCTTGGGTGTACTCACAGGGCTCTCGAGTCTGTCTGTCTGTCCTGGGTGTACTCACAGGGGTCTCGGGTCTGTCTCTCTGTCTTGGGTGCACTCTGAGGGTCTCAGGTCAGTCTGTCGTGGGTGTGCTCCGAGAGCCTTGGATCTGTCTGTCTATCTTGGGTGTTCTCTGAGGGTCTCGGGTCTGTCTGTCTGTCTTGGGTGTGCTCCGAGGGTCTCGGGTCTCTCTGTCTTGGGTGGGCTCTGAGGGTCTTGGGTCTGTCTGCCTGTCTGTCTTGGGTGTGTTCCGAGGGTCTCAGGTCTGTCTGTCTGTCTTGGGTGTGCTCCGAGGGTCTCGGGTCTGTCTGTCTGTCTGTCTTGGGTGTGCTCCGAGGGTCTCGGGTCTGCCTGTCTGTCTTGGATGTGCTCCGAGGGTCTCGGGTCTGTCTGTCTGTCTGTCTGTCTGTCCTGGGTGTGCTCCGAGGGTCTCGGGTCTGTCTGTTTTGGGTGCGCTCTGAGGGTCTCAGGTCTGTCTGTCTGTCTTGGGTGTGCTCCGAGGGTCTAGGGTCTGTCGGTCTGTCTGTCTTGGGTGTGCTCCGAGGGTCTCGGGTCTGTCTTTCTGTCTTGGGTGTGCTCCGAGGGTCTCAGGTCTGTCTGTCTGTCTTGGGTGTGCTCTGAGGGTCTCGGGTCTGCCTGGGGCGTGCTCTGAGGGTCTCTGGTCTGCGCAGGAAGAGTAGGGAGAGTGACTCACCGTCCCCTCCCTAAAGGGGTCTGGCTCGCAGCTAGCTGAGAGGAACCAATCTGAAAGTCTTGAGTTTGACATGATAAGCATCACTAGCATTTTGACTGATATGAGGAAAGGCTGTTCTCTTGTATATTTCATGCCTCCTAGACATACATGTGCTAATACAGGCATGCAGTCACGTATGCCTATACATGTGTGTGTACAGGTACACTCAGACCAAGAAATGCACATTTATTCCTTTCCCTTAGTGATTTTTTCAGAATTTTTTCCCGTTTTGGTGCACCTTGAAGATGTGACAACTGATCTTTGCGTGTCGATTTGTCTTTCGGGACAGAGTAGGTTCCAAAAGGCATCTTCTGGGCCCAGAGCGACAGCACAGCAGGGGAGGGCGTTTGCCTTGCCTGCAGCTGACCCAGGTTCTATCCCAGGCATCCCATAGGGTCCCCCCGAGCACCGCTAAGCCGTAATTCCTGAGTGCAGAACCAGGAGGAGCCCCTGAGCATTGCCAGTGTGACCCTTAAAGGCCAAGAAAGCAAAGTGCCTTCTCTGTTTCTCGGGAGCCTCGCCTTCTCTGCTCACCCTCTTTATTCTGGCTCTCCTGTCCCGGTGAGATACAGTCAAACACAAGGTGTTTCTGCCCTGTAGGGCTCTGATATCCTAGGGAGGAGTCACAGGCTGTGACCTGAGGGGTGGGGGAGGAGGAGAGGATGGGGGGTCCTGAGAATCAGCCGGCCCAGCGACCCTCCCTCCGCCTGCTCCCCTTAACCTGAGCAATGAAACTTCTCATCACTGGAGCTTCCTGCCTGTACAGAGGCTGCGTCACTAACATCTTTGTTCTTTACTTTTCAAATCAGGAAGTCACTGACTTGCTCAGAAGCACTCAGGCTATGCAGTTTCAATTTAAATAGCCTGGAAATAATACCTGAATTTCAGAGTACTGACGAGGATAAACGTTTCTAGCTTCTCCAGGGAACATGCCAAGGCATCCGCTGTGTGTCTGGGCTTCCGTGCCACCCTCAAGAGGGTGCAGCATGTGAAAGACGGATCCAAGGAGTATGGCATCATCCTCTCCCACTGTGGGCCTCATCCTAGTGCCAGAACTCCAGGTCAGTCGTCCTATGGGGAAAACAAGCTGTCTCCCTGGTAGTGTAGCTGGCCAAAAAAAGAGAAACTTCCTGTCTATACCAGTTCCTGTCAGTGTGTGTGTGGGGGGAATGGGGAACTTCCTGTCTATATCAGTTCCTGTCAGTGTGGGGGATGGGGGAACTTCCTGTCTATACCAGTTCCTGTCAGTGTGGGGGCTGGAATGGGGAACTTCCTGTCTACACCAGTCAGTGTGTGTGGGGGGGGATGGGGAACTGCCTGTCTATACCAGTTCCTGTCAGTGTGTGGGGGAATGGGGGAACTTCCTGTCTACACCAGCTCCTGTCAGTGTGGGGGTTGGAATGGGGAACTTCCTGTTACACCAGCTCCTGTCAGTGTGGGTGGGGAGGATGGGGAACTTCCTGTCTACACCAGCTCCTGTCAGTGTGGGGGGCTGGAATGGGGAACTTCCTGTCTACACCAGCTCCTGTCAGTGTGGGGGAGGGGCGGGAATGGGGAACTTCCTGTCTACACAAGCTCCTGATAATTTTCTCATACACAACTCCTGGGATTTTCTTTCCTTCCCATGATAGAATTCTGATCTGAGAGAGGATAACATTAGAGGTACAATACTCCCAGCCATTGGACACCCTAAATTAAGGGGTCGGATGATGTTTAACTTCACAGTAAACGATGAATAGCAGAAGTTTCAAAACCTCGTCCCCCTCCCCATCCTGTGACTGGAGAAACTGCCTCGTTCCTGAAGACGTGATGTTGTTTGGACTCCATGACCTCCCGGCTGCGGTCAGACTCTAGCCATGGCGGGCCTAGGGAGTAAGGACTATCGGGATGAGTAGTAAGGGGCTCCCAGGTATGTGCCGGGGCCTCATAGCCCTCTCAGAGCACCTTCCGGCCAGGCCGTGAGGTGGCAGGACCCTGCAGTGCGTCAGGGCCTCAGGCAGAGGAGCTGGGGGTAGACCGGGGCCACAGTATGTGCAGCCCGAGGTTCCTGCTTCCTCCCAGCGCCGGGGCTCAGCTCCTGGCGGCCTCCCCAGTTCCACCAGCTGGGGACTGAGGTAGAGTCACACAGGGAAGGCAGGTTGCTCGGCGAGACACACCAGGGCGAGCACTCACACAAGGCTGGGGGCCACTCTGGGTGAGCTCAGGGGATCATATGGGGTGTCAGGGATTGAACCCGGCCGGCAGCATGCAAGGCAAACACCCTCCGCTGGGCCATTGTACCTGCTTCGTTGTAGCTGTCCTACTACTTCTTCTCATTTCTCCACACCCTGTAAGTGACTGTCCTTGCCAGTCATCAGACTACGTAGATGTTGGTTTGGGGGATGAGTTATGAGTGAGAGAAACAGCTCCCAATGCAGGCACAGGCAGAGTGGTGCATGCTCCAAGGCACAATACCACTGCTCACCCAGTGCCTTAAATTCTGTGTCATTACACGACTCTCAGCTAACACTCCATTCTCTGCTGGTTGCACCGTGACTGTTTCAAAACAGCTGGTATTGTTGCATATTCTGAAAATGTGTGGTTGACAAAAAGGGTTAGGGATTTCAGCTGCCAGTTAGCCTGGGGAAAATGTCAGCTCTAGCTGTTTGAGTGGAGGAAAACAACAAGAATTTAGTTCAACTTTTGAAAACATCTAAGAAACTCAGACAAACATTTTAACATAATTGCTCATTTTTCTTGTGGCAGTGCATTATTTAACTGCCATTAGGGTTTTGATAAACAAGAGTTTTTCTTTTTCAATATAAGAGAGAGCCTAGTAAGACGATAAGGTAAAAATGAAATTCATATCGAAAACTCTTTCCTCTTAATAGTTTTTTCTTATTAGTGCTCAAAACACTTTAGTTGCTTCAGGAAATGATGGTACGCTTGATAAATTAAACTTTAATAGATGATCAAAGAGAGTTCAAAATCTTAAAATAATTGCTATTTTTGAAAGAAGGAAACTAACAGAAATGTAATTTTCTGTATATGCCAGTATGCAGATAAATTTGAGATAACTTTTTAATAAACACATAATGCCTCACCATACTAATGAAGTTTGTACTTCCTCAAATTCATAAAACACATATTCTCCTTAAAGGCCGTCTCATCAACAGTTTTAATTTTTATGTGAATATTCTTTTCATTTTTATGTGACTATTCATTTTAATATGCTCTTCATGTGATGGGTCTGGCCTTGACCAATTTGCTGAATTTTCAAGAGTATCATGTCAGGGTGATTTGCTGTTTTTGCAGAAAGCAAAGAGAAAGATGTATATTCTAACCATATCTATTTACATAAATATACCAGGTTCCTGGCTTCATGGGAGAAAACCAGGGCAGAGGATCCAGACCATATTGGCGCCACGATATGGACAGAGACTCGGTAGCTGAGCCTTGGCGTCATCTTCAGCAGGCCTGGTGGGGGCACAGTCCCATTCCTGGCCCCTCAGGGCACCCGGGGAACTCCAGGAGCAGTCCTGAGACCTCTGGTGTGACCACTAAATAAACGCAAAGAGTAAAGGGAGAATAATCTAGATCTGTCCTGCGTGAGAGGCAGGACCATGACGGCCATTGTGGTGTGTGGAGTGAGGAGGGGGATCCCGGACTGAGGAGGGGGATCCCGGAGAGAGGAGGGGATCCCAGAGTGAGGAGGGGGATCCCGGAGTGAGGAGGGGGATCCCAGAGTGAGGAGGGGGATCCCAGAGTGAGGAGGGGATCCCGGAGTGAGGAGGGGGATCCCGGAGTTAGGAGGGGATCCCGGAGTGAGGAGGGGATCCCGGAGTGAGGAGGGGGATCCCGGATTGAGGAGGGGATCCTGGAGCTGTGAGGGGCTGTGGAGCGTGGGGGGATCCTGCTTGTTGCAGGGGGCTGGGGCCGGCTCAGGACCCTGTGCTGGAGAGAGCCCTAATGAGCTCGTGGCTCCTGCTAACATTAGCACGTGTTAAGAGCCGCTTTCTACCTTAGCATGTCCGGAGCACACAACAATAGGAGCATGGGCACAATTGGGTTGATTTTATAACTTTCCATAAGCAGAATATTGCTATCATGAGTAGTAGCTCCAGAGAATCTCTTAACCCCACAGGTATCCAAGGGGGCACACGTGTAGTTTTTCCAAGAGATCACGTGGGGATTGGCAAAGTCTGGATTCACCACTGTGAATCTCCTGCCGGGTCAGAGACACGTGACAGTTTGCCTCCAGGCAAGCGATCCTGAGGCCAACACTAAAGGCAGAGTGAGCGGCTGTTCTGACAGATTCTGGACCTCAGTGGAGTTTCAGAGAAGTGCTGGCAATGGCAAGACATATTTGTGGCATGTGCTCCCTCAAGCCAGCGGCTTCCCCACCCACATCTCAGGGACTCACCTGGCTTTGGCTCTCTTGTTCAAACTTCCGTGGGCCAGGCCCTTTTCTCAGCACTGGGGCTGAGCTCTAGGGTCCACATATCTGTGGAGGAGTCAGACAGTGGCCCTCACCAGGAAACACAGGGTACTGTCAGAAAACCTGATCTTCCCCCTTTAAGTTTCATCAGTAAATGCTCGAGTTGAGAGCCTCCTACTGAGAATATACTACCTACACGGCAAAGCCTGGCAAGCTACCGTGTTTAATTTACTTTTTATGCCAAAGACTAGTAACATTTATGGACCTCAGTTCCATACCCTGAAGAATGGTTTCGGGCTCCTCCTGTCCCTGGAGCAAGTAGATGCCCTTGGGTCACACTTGCTTGTGACAGGACTAATGGAGATGTTACTAGTGCCCACGCGAGCAAATCGATGAACAATGGGAAGACAGTGAGACAGTGATGAAATATTGTGTTTTTTTTTTTTTTTTTTTTTTGCTTTTTTGGTCACACCCAGCAATGCTTAGGGATTACTCCTGGCTCTGCACTTAGGAATTACTCCTGGTGGTGCTTGGGGACCACATGGAATGCCAGGGTATCGAACCCGGGTTGGCTGCATGCAAAGCAAATGCCTTCCTGCTGGACCCTGAAATATTGTGTTTTCATCTATAATCCTGAGCTGCTCTCTGATTCACAGATATTGCCTCGTCCCCACAGCGCCTTGCAAGGGAGCGCTGTATAGCAGGAAGTTAAGCATTTGTTAAGCGTGGGCCAGGGGCTCACCTGAAGATTTATGTTTATAAACTGTCCTTGGGCCCATCAGAAAGGTGGGCTCTGAACTCTTTAGAAGACACTTTCTTTTGACCCTAGAAAGCCCAGCCCACAATGGGCAGGTCTGGAAGTGCTTAAGGAAGCTGAAGAGGAAGAAGGGGCCATTTTCTTCCAGCTTGGCTCTGACCTCCCACTGGTGCACATGGCTTGAGGTCCAGCGGTCATCTTGGCCTAGGCGCCTGACCCAAGCACGTGGTATGGGTCCAGCTAAGAAATGGAAGTTTTGGGTTTTCCTGGCCTTGGATTGTAGTGCCAGAATTTAAGTAAAGCTTTTTTAGGAAACTGTGCTGAGCTCGTGAGATTCATGCGCCTGCCGCAGGCTTTTGAGTAGAAGGGCTCCAGCTCCTGAGCTTGTTAGCCACAGTGAGTCCCCAACAGGGGGCTTCCTGCCAGCTCGCCCTGCCACCAGGGGCAGTGGCCCAGTTCCTGCCCACTCACTGGCCTTTACTACAGCTCATTTTCCATGTCCTGCTGGTTCCTAAACATTCTGACCCACAGAAACCAGAGCACTGAGTCCCGGAATGTTTATCTCCTGTGGGCATGTGCTCTGCTCCCCAAATTTGGCAGCCCCCGCCCCCGCCATGCTGCTGCCGGGGTGAGGCGGAAGTTTCTGGTCCTCCTCACCCCTCCTGTGGCTCAGTTCCACATGATGCCCCATTGCTGCTAAGTTGTGGAAAGCCTCTCTCTGGCCGCCCACCACATCCTGTGAACTCCAACACCCCATTCCTGCTGACCTTGAGCTGAGTCTTTTTTATAAAAGCATTTAGTATTGCAGTGGGCTTGTTTGCATCTGAATACAAACAAACCCTTCTTAATACATTCGGTCCCCGGGGGTCAGTGCTGGCCCTGCAGATGACTGACTCCGCTCTCATCCACAGCATGGCCAGGAGGGCGCCCCGAGTGCAGAGCCAGGAGTAAGCCCTGAACATATCTGGTATGGCCAAAAGACAAATAGATGGAAAGCTGTCAAGACTAGTGATCGCACGACTGTGTTTCCCAGTGGCCCCGCTCCCTCCCTGCGGGCCCTGTGGGTGAGCTCAGCTCTGTCAGGACCAGGGGCTGGCGTCTGCTTCTCTGTTGGAGATGGAGGTGGTGAGTCTTAGCCAGGTAACCACGCCATCAACCAGATGCCCAGTGTGATCCAAGCAAGGGAGGCCCCGTGAGTGCCCCCTGTCCTCTGGCCAAGCTTGGAGGCCACTCCGAATGTGTCATGCAGAGCCCACAGTCCCTCCTCGCATGCCGCTGCCGCCTCCGGGTATCCCTGCTCCTGAGGTGAACACTGCGGGGCCAGAGGGGCATGTGGCGACGCCATCCCCATGATGAACAGCTGTGGGGCTGCGCTGTGCCTGATTCTGGCCCTGGGCCAGCATGTCCTTGAGCCCCGTCCACTGGCTGAGCAGGACTGACCTGTCAAAGGCCCCCATCAGCCACCAGGTACGTGGCCACAGTCAAGCCCTTTCCTTCT
Organism: Cryptotis parvus; assembly: GCA_021461705.1. NCBI lineage: Eukaryota > Metazoa > Chordata > Mammalia > Eulipotyphla > Soricidae > Cryptotis > Cryptotis parvus. The sequence goes on from JAJIBD010020966.1 coordinate 319,256, forward strand.
GAAGCCGCAAGTGACAACGGACTTTCCTGAACAAAACCGCGCACTTCCCACCCTCTGGTGTGTCTGGAAACGTTGGACGTCTGTCCCTTGCTTGAGCTTAATTAGAGTTCTATTGGGAAGAACTGGAGGATGTATTTTAATTAGATAGCTTTAAAAATATTTCTTATTGCAATTTCGCATTTGCACGTAAGTCCTCAGGTGCTGTATTTATAACTTGCACCAGTCAGAAACAGGCTGGAACTCTGCCATAAGGAAGAGGGTGGGAAAAGCCATACTCACTTCCATGGGCGCTGACAGCAAGGAGGGCGGCCCAGCCAGCTTTGACTTCTCCTTCCTGAGATTTTATAGCTATTTTAATACTAAAAGTCACCCAGACTGCCTCCTTAGAAAGCACCGTTGGCGAAAGGTTTAAATCCAGGCTAGAGAAAATGAGATAGCTCATTTTTATATCATTGAAAAAATAAAACTTGAAAATTAAACAGGAAGGGGCATACCTACACAGTTTCTGTTTAAAAAAAAATTCTGTTTTGCAGCCAGAGCGATAGCACAGAGAGGAGGGCCTTTGCCTTGCATGCTGCCAACCTGGGTTCGATCCCTGGCATCCCATATGGTCCCTCGAGCACCACCAGGATTAATTCCTGAGCAAAGAGCCAGGAGTGACCCCTGAATGCCGTTGGGTGTGACACAAAAAGCAAACAAAAATAAATAAATAAAATTCTGTTTTGTCTTTTTTTAATTGACAGAACAAAGTTCAGAAATGGTTTGAGCGTAGACCCAGAGCTGGCTTGTGGGGAGGGCTTCCCTCCTGTGGCTGACCCAGGCCCATCCCCAGCTCACTGCCTCGCCAGGAGCACCCCAGGACAGATCCCGTGTGCAGAGCCAGGAGTCAGCGCTGAGCACTTCCAGGTATGGACCCTCCAAAAAAAAATCCCCAAACTTATTTGAGTTAACAAATACCGCTGTGAAATAACTGTGGTTTTATGACAATGAATGTATCTTCATGAAAGAAAGAGAAACCCCTTCTGGGCAGCGTGACCTCAGGTGCCGTGGAGCGACCTGCCCGTTCTGTCTCGACACAACTAACACAGACAGCGCCAGGCAAACTCTGTTTACTCGGGACGCGCCTCTCTTTCCGAGAAGCGAGGTGCGTTTGTTAGCACGGGTTAGGAGGTGGCAGGAGAACGATAAAGTCTTCAGAAACTTTTTGCCTTTGATGTCCGCCAATTAACTGCTTATACCTGCTTAATCGTTTAATGTCGGAAAGATCAAGATGTGTCTGATCAACTACGGAGGGGCTCTGAGGCTAGAGAAACTTCTCATGTTAAATCACAGGCTGGCACTCCTTTGAGGTTGGAGCTGTCGCTCAGGGAAGCAGTTGGAATGTTCAGTGCTAGGGATGTTTGGAGTGGCGAGCGGCCCTGCCTGTGTTGGGGGCGAGTGCAGGGGGTGTGTGGGTACAAGCTCCCCCTGATGTCCGGGTGCAGGGGCAGCCCCGGGAGGTGCTGGGGCAGTGGAGTGTGTGCTGGGCGGCTCCCACTGAGGTCCTGGGCACTGCTCCTGGCAGCTCCGTCACTGCTCTGTGCCCTGGTGCCAGCAGTGTGTGCGGGAGCCCAGCCATCCGGGTGACCTTCATGTGCCAGTGACACATGGATGAGGAACAACAGGAGTGTTGGGTTCACCTTTGGGGGAAAGTGGCTGCCCGTGGGGAGGGACATGCTGCAGACTGCAGCCAAGAGTCGGTCCAGGCCAGCTTGTAGCCCTCCTCTGCCACTGATATGATATGGCACAACATTAGCCACAAAGCAGCTTCCACAGAGACATCGGTGACCATTGAGAACACATGAAGCGGCCCTGGGGACGGTACAGAGGGGAGGGCACTTGCCTTGTGTGCAGCCTGCCGGGATTAGGTGCCCGCACCCATGACCCCATTAATCCGGGCAGGAGTAGACCCTGAACACAGCCTGAAGTAAGCCCTGAGCACCCAGTGCGGCCCCCAACGTCAACACAAACAAACAAACAAACAAACAAACAAACATCTCGCCAAGACCATGAGCCTCCCTTCCTCTCTCCCGTCCACTGAACCTCCTTCCCTCTCTCCCATCCACCGCGCCTCCTTCCTCTCTCCTGTCCACGGTGCCTCCTTCCTTTCTCCTGTCCACGGCGCCTCCTTCCTCTCTCCCATCCACTGAACCTCCTTCCTCTCTCCCATCCACTGAACCTCCTTCCTCTCTCCCGTCCACTGAACCTCCTTCCTCTCTCCCATCCACTGAACCTCCTTCCTCTCTCCCATCCACGGCGCCTCCTTCCTCTCTCCTGTCCACGGCACCTCCTTCCTCTCTCCCATCCACTGAACCTCCTTCCTCTCTCCCGTCCATGGCGCCTCCTTCCTCTCTCTCCCATCCACGGCGCCTCCTTCCTCTCTCCCATCCACTGAACCTCCTTCCTCTCTCCCGTCCATGGCGCCTCCTTCCTCTCTCCCATCCATGGAGCTTCCTTCCTCTCTCCCATCCACGGCGCCTCCTTCCTCTCTCCCATCCATGGAGCTTCACTCCTCTCACCCATCAGAAGAGCCCTGTCGGATGCCTGTTCAGTTCCTACAAATCCCCTTTTCCTCACTCACTAAATGGAGCTAGACATGTGATTCATTACAGTGAGCAGTAGATTATAAACTTGTCTAATTCTCCTGTAGAAATATGTGCCCTGAACAATATGTAGGAGAAGGACCCTGTTACCCAGATACTGTTCAGGTAACGACCCTGTTACCCAGGTGCTGCTCAGAGAAGCCCCTTGTTACCCAGATATGTCTCAGATAAACCCCCCATACCATGCTACCTGGAGGCTTAGGAACCAAGGAGGGTGTTATGGTAGCCCTGGTGTCCATCGCCTTCCCTGGTGGCCATCCCCTGACCTGTGTCCTTCCCTGACCTGTGTCCATCCCTAACCTGTGTCCATCCCCTGACCTGTGTCCTTCCCTGACCTGTGTCCATCCCCTTACTTGTGTCCATCCCTGACCTGTGTCCATCACCTGACCTGTTTCCCTCTCCTGACCTGCATCCATCCCCTGACCTGTGTCCTTCCCTGACCTGTGTCCTCTCCTGACCTGTGTCCATCCCTGACCTGTGTCCATCCCATGACCTATGTCCATCCCCTGACCTGTCCATCCCCCCCTGACCTGTGTCCCTCTCCTGACCTGTGTCCCTCCCCTGACCTGTGTCCCTCCCCCTGACCTGTGTCCCTCCCCTGACCTTTGTCCCTCCCCTGTGAGGTCCATCCCCTGCCCGGTGTCCACTCCCAGCAGTGCCATGCGGAAAGGCAGAGGGTGGGCCCTGCTCCTGCCTGCTGTCCCGAGCACGCCCACACACACGGCTGCTCTCTGTTCCCCCGGAGCCGAGAGGCAGGGGCAGGTGCTATTATCCTGTCGAGAGAATTTCACAGTCCGCTGGAGGTGATTGGCCGGCGGGCCCAGACATAATCTGCTCTAACTCTGATTTGACTTAAGTGGCACTTTGCTCTCCCAGGCTCCTCGCTCTGCCGTGGGGGATCAGGCCCTGATTATTTTCCACCGCCCCAACAAACCTGCCCCTTTGCTAGAATGAGCGTTGGACCCCTGTGTGGGTGGGGGATGTCGCTCACATCCCACCTGCCCTCTCAGCCTTGGCCACCTCTAGCGCTGACCCCGCCCCTGCCCGCCTCTGACCCTGCCCACCTGCCCGCTTCCAGGGAAGCACCTTGTGGGAGGCTCAAGTTGGTTCTGGTCAGATGCAGCACTGGGCCTGCAGGGCCTCTCCCGAGACCTCCCTGTCCACGGGCCTTCAGGGCCTCTCCCGAGACCCTCCTGTCCATGGGCCTGCAAGGGGCTCCGGGAGCATTACTGTGGCCATCTGCGTCTGTCCTCTTGCCTGCCCCCAGGTCACCTGAGTGGCCCTTGCTCTGACCCCGCCCGGGAGGCCCCCTCGTAGTCTTTGTCGAGCACCTGTGGCTTACGGCCGCGCCGGCTCCTCGCTGCAGCACCTTGTTCGGTTCCTCCAGAAACACCAAGTTTTCCTTTATTCTCGAATGGCTCTTCTGGAGGAAAGTTCAGAGCTTCTCCATAAATGTTTGCCCAACGGATGCATAAACCTCCCAGCCCGCTGACCTTTCCCTGCAGGGCTTGGTGTGGAGCAACCCCCTGCTTCCAGGCACAGCGATTCCTGTTTCATTAGTGAGTCGACGTCCTTCTGCCAAACACAGACAAGTTAAGGCACAACCCAGCAAACTCCTGCTTTCAGCTGGGATAAAGGGAGACCATGGGGCGTAGGCAGGCCTTTGTGGGCATCACGGAATATTCTGGGCTTATCTCAAAAGGGGCTTTGTTTCCCCAGCCGGAAGCTTGAGGGGGAGCCCTCGGTGCTGCTCCTGCAGCTGGGGCTCATGATTGTGGAACCTGTTTCAGTTCAGCCTCCCAGAACCAAATGAGGTCCCACATATCGGCCTTGGCCATGAGCCGCTTCCCCAGCCCCGTTCTCTTGGGCTTGCAGGAGCGGAGAGTGTGCCCTGCTCTCCCAGAAGGCAGAAGGACAGTGGGGTCACTCCCTGATCCCCTGGAGAAAGGCAGCAGCGAGTGAAGCAGGGCCCTGAGCAGAACCCAGGGCCCCTCAGGAGCAGGGCCCTCCCCAGCCACTGAGACAGTGGGTTGGAGGTAAGAAGCCCCCTTGGAATCAGCCTTGAGCTCCGCTGGGTGTGTTCCAAAACCTAAACAAAAGAGCAACTTAAACGGGGGTGCCGGGTGTCCCCCCAGCTCTGAGGGTCGGAAGGGGTTCCCGAACTCCGGTTCCAGAGAGCTGGAGATCTCCCCCAAAGCCCAGACGCCAGCAGTCGCAGTCGCTCCTCCGCGCACTGAAGCCAGGTGTCGCATATTTTCAAGCTCCCCAGACACCTTCAGCCTCTCTGGGATGACGGAGCAGATCTGAGATGCTGCAGAAGCCGGGGGAGGGGGAGGGTAGACTCCACTGGCTCGGAATGGCAAAGGGGGCAGCGGCCACACAGCCTTGCCGGCCCCCGGCAGCAGCTGGGCCAAGTAGGCGCGATCGCAGCTGGGAGCCCCGGACGGTCCTCTGGGGTCCCACGGGAGCAGAGCTGGGCACAGGGTTTCTTGAGCTCGTTGGTGTCTGTGGGATGCCAGTGGACAGTGCGGCCATGGCACCTGGCCTGCTGCAGAGCGCGGGGGGGGGCAGGTCTGCTGGCCGTGGGCACTGGTGGGCCGTCCAGGGGGTGGTGCTGAGCGCTGGGAGGGACTGAACCCTGAACCCCAGCGGCATAAGTGCAGGGGGAATATTAAGGCCCAAAGCACAGATTCACCACAGCTAATGCAGCCACGATGCACTACCACGGTTTCCTCTCACGAAGCAGTGTGCGACGCCTCGTTCCCCGAGACTGGTCAAGACGCTGGGGCACCTCCCGAGGCAGCTCAGAGGCTCCAGAGCTGACCGGGAAGTGGGGTCGAGAGTCCAGAGCATGCTGTCCCTTGAGACCCTCAGGCTGCCACCCGGACCTCCAAAGGGACCCTTCATCATCTTCATCTCGGGCCCGCTCTCCCCGAGGCGGTCGGGCTTGTGAGCTGGGCACCAGCAGTGCTGCTGGAACAGTTGGGGCGGAGGAAGGCACGCTCAGCCCTGAGGAAGGACCGACCCCACCGGCCAGTCCGGGATGCCTGAGCCGGGCACCGCCACCTCCAGCTGTGCTTTCTGCAGTGGCCAGGTGGCCAGCCTCGCCCTCACTGTAGCCATGGTCACTGAGTCGCCTTCGAAAGGAGTTGGTAGTGGTCCACTTGGGGAAAGGGAAGCCGTTATCGACCCTCACTGGTCACCAAATGACGTGTTTGTCTGCAGTGAAAGATGGATCCTGTTGATGCCGGCTCTCACCAAGCCTGGGTGGGGCTAGCTGCATGCACTAGGGGTTTCCTCACCTCTCGGACCCGTGAAAATAAGTCCCTTGGAGGGGCTGTGGGGATGAGGCAGCCGGAGCTCCATCCAGAATTCGAAGAGCACCTGCCCCAGTGCCATACCAAGCCCGGTATGGCGTCCGGGAGCACGGATGAGCCAGGTGAGCCGTAAACGAGCTTCATCCCCATGGTGAGGACTGGGGCTGTCAAGAGGGTACCAGACTCTCGCTCTCTAGGTAACAAGATCAGCTACAAGTGACTGGGATGTCTCCTCCTCTCCGGAGTACCGGGACGAACATCTATTCACGAGAGAGGCACTTGCCCTCTTTGCTACAGCCCAGAGGGCTCGGGTGCTGTGAGGCGGGGACCCCCAGTCCGTAGGGAAGTCTCTTCCCCTCTGTGTTCCGCAGACACTGTGAGACTCTGCACTGTGCATGAATTTGTGTGTTCTGTGGCTCAGGACTGGTACAGGGCTGCCGTCCCTGCTTGCCTACGTGGAGTGGTGTGCAGGAGGCTTGCCAAATATGAGATGCTTCTCTCTGCTTTAATGCATGGTGTAAACCCAGAGCTGAGTGTGGGGGTCACTGCCCGTACATCCACGGAGTGCCTTTTGTAATTTTTCTCAGCAGTGGGCATTTGTAGCTTCCGTTTGTTGGGTGCAGTGCTGACATTTTTGCAGGGTGCAGCTGTCTGCCCGGCCCTTGCTTTCTGCTCTGCTGGGCTATGTCTGGTAGCAAGCTCTGGGGTTAGCTTCTGAGGAAGAGCATGACTCTCTTCCTCCTGTGGCAACATTTGCCTTGCCGATAAGCTGCAGGTCTCACTGGCAAGTCATCCCAAACTCTGCCAGAGCTGACTACACACCAGTCCTATCTGTGCGTTTTGTGTGACTTTATGCATCTTGGTAGGTGTGAGGTAGTATCTGGAGTGCTCTGAGAAGCAGATGTGAGCCCTGGCATACCACAGTGCCGAAAACCTTCCCACAGTGCTGAAAAACCTTCCCACAGCGCTGAGCACCTTCCCACAGTGCTGAAAACCTTCCCATGGTGCTGAGCACCTTCCCACAACTCTGAGCACCTTCCCACGACACTGAGCATCTTCCCACAATGCTGAGCACCCACAACGCTGAGCACCTTCCCACGATGCTGAGCACCTTCCCACGGCGCTGAGCACCATCCCAAAATGCTAAGCACCTCCCCATGACACTGAGCACCCACAATGCTGAGCACCTTCCCATGGCGCTGAGCACCTCCCCACGGCTCTGAGCACCTCCCCCACTAACGGTACACACTGCTTTCTCTGAGCACAGCAGTTAGCTTTTTGTCTTCTTACACTTCAAGGTATTTTGTGCTGCCCCTCGCAATTTACTGTTTAACTCATTTCTGCAAACCATGGATCTCCCAGGGTTGCTGTTAGCGTTTTGTCCCATTCATTGGAAGCGGTGTGTATGATTTCACTTTTCTTCGAGTCATTAAGGCTTGATTTATGGACGAATCGATGGCCTACTCCAGTGAATGTTCCATATGCATTAGAGAAAGATTTGGATTGTTGGAAGTTCTGTTAGGGCCCATTCAGATGGGGCGGGGCATGTTATTCCCAGGGCCCTGAGGAAACCAGATAGTGCAGAACTCCAAGGTTTCTGGTTCCTCGAGTCTTTACTGACTCTGTGTGTTGGTTTGAACGTTTCTTGTATTTGTATGTCTTTGATAAAGTAAAGCTTTTGGCACAGTGTTACGTATTTCTTAATATTGTAACATTTGCTTCCCTTTTGTCACAAAATAATTCTCCCCCAATAGATGGGTTACTAGTTGGTGTTGCCTTTGGTGTTGCCTTTCCTGACGCACCTGCTTCAAGATCATCAGACCTAAAGCGGCAACAGACTTGGTCATGCAGGTCAGTGAAGACCTTCATCATTTGTTTTGTTTTTGTTAAAAAAGTGAAGTGAAATAAGCCATTTTATTTATTTATTTGTTTGTTTGTTTGCTTTTTGGGTCACACCAGCAATGCTCAGGAGTTACTCCTGGCTGTGCACTCACGTATCACTCTTGGTGGTACTCGGGGACCATACGGGATGCTGGGAATGGAACCCAGGTTGGCCGTGTGCAAGGCAAATGCCCTTCCCGCTGGACTATTGCTCCTGCCCCATCAATTCTACTACTTTGGCAACAGAGTTTAATCTGCTTATGTGTAAAGAAACATGAAGTGAGCTTTAGTACATGGAGGAATAAAGATATACCGCAGCATCAGCAGCGAATGTCTCTGCTTATTGCCGTGGTTTGTTCATCAACGGCGAATGTCTCTGCTTATTGTAATGGTTTGTTTTCCAGCGGTCGCATTACCGGCTTTGAGTTATCCTACCCCAGTTGAATTCCCTTCCTTTCTTGTGTCTCTTTTGCTATTATTTTTAAAGGCTATCTTGGGAATTGAATTAATGTGTTTACCTTCAAGCAGGCTACTGTGAGGAATGCTAGTTTACTATCAATAGTATCGTTGCTGTACATTCCTCCCCTACCTCTTGTATTCTGACTGATTTCCGTTTTGCATTAATTTTTTTGTGCCCACAAATGTGTGTGTGTCTGTGTGTGTTGGTGTGTCTGTGTATTCAGTCATTCATGGAGCCAAAGAGGAGTCAAGCAAGACGCAAAAGTGACCGAGAGGCTTTTACTGTCACCTACGGGCTAAATTTTAGTGTCCGTTGCCTCTTTCTGCTGCTTTGCCTGTTGCCAGTGACCTCTGCTCACCCAACGGCCTCCCTCCTGCCCTGTGCAGTGTCCAGGCTTCGGGAGCAAACCTGAAAGTCACAAACTGAGTTTTTGCTTATTTTGGAATTCTTCCTTGTTTTTGGCAGAATCTTTGCTGTGCTTCTTGGTTGGCTGTTTCTTCCTCTCCACTCTCTTCTGCGTCACACTTGGTCACGGCTACACCATCCTATCTCAGAATCGCCTGTCTCTGGAGCACCTCCCAGCCCTGTGCTCTAGTGGTCTTTTGACTGTTTTCACCTGTGGTTTAAGCAGCCGTGTGTGGACCAGTCATGGGCTCAGGTCACAAACTGTTGAGCTCCACATGTCTGTGTGACTTTCCTTCATCCGTCTCATCTGGGGTTCATTGTGCGGCTTGGGTGGGATTCATTTTTTCTTCATTCACTTGGAAAGTTTTAGTCACTGTCTTTCAGATAATCTGCCTCTTCTTATTCTGGGACCCTTATCCACAGAGCAGTTGACCGACACTCTCCAGCCTGATGGAGAGTCACTGATGTATGGTTTTCTTTAGCTCTTTGCAAATATTAAAGTCTTGATTGAAAATCTTTGTTACTAAGGATAATGGCTGACCCTCCTTAACGCAAGTTACTACCCATTGACTTTGTTCCTTTGCGTTGATTATGTTTTTATCCTTCCATTGTTTTATGATTTTACCAACTTTTGTTATTGTTGTAGGGAACCAGAAAATAGAATATGATTCTGGGCAGCAGTTTTCTTTCTTCTCTTGTTTTTTCTCTTCTTGTTCAACAAGAATGGAGTGAAGACAAAGATTTCTCAGTTCTGTTGGTGGAAAACCAAAGATAGACCCAAGCTCCCATCTCCCATGTAGTTGATTCTACTCTGGGAGGTTCTTTGGTTCTGGCTCAGATGACGGACTTGCCTCCTGGCCCCTCTGCACGTCCCGAGCCCAGGGCTGGTGTTTATTGGCTCCCCACCCCCATCTGCTGAGCTGTGCCTGACTCCCTGAACCCCCCAGCAGACACCGATACTTAAGAAGGTCCGGATTCCCCAGGCACCCCCTTGGCAGTATCCCCCACCGTCCTCCGTGGTCTGTTACACATCTTGGCTCTGATCTTTTGCCGCTCGTAGCTCAAAGTTTTCCTTTGTCCCTTGTGTTTGACAACAGGGCTTCAGTGGGTTCTCGATGCAGTGACCAGAAAGGAAAGCTGGCAGGAGTCAGCCAGAGGACTGCAGACGAGTCCATGCGGTGAGTCCAGCTCTGTGAGCAGGGGCCAGTGGAGACCAGGGCCCAGACCACGAATGTGGGTTGCAAGTGAGTCAGACAGGAAAACACGCCAAAAACCTTCCTACGATTCTCAAGTTGCCTTTTCCTTTCTTTTTATGTTTGTGAAGATTTGTTTTTTCAATAACGTTTTTAATGAATGCACCATGGTTTACAAAGTTGTTCATAGTTGAGCCTCCAGGATTGCAGCGCTGATCCCAGCACCATGTCCGTGTGTGGGCCCGATCTGGGCCTCCCCAGCCCTCCCCTCATGACAGGCGCCTTTCTGAGTCTGGCCTTAAAGTCGGGGGCTCCTGCTCGCTGAGCTGCTGACTCAGTGGCTTGGCTGTTTGGCTCTGTCACTCCTTAACGCCCCAAGGTGCGGCTCCCCTGACCCGGCCCCGCTGCTTCTCCTCTGTCTCCCCCACCCCTTTCAAGTTGCCTTTTTTCTAAATTCAACCTTTGCTTGGCTGCCAGACACCTTTGACTATTTTCCAGAGCTCTGATCCAATTGGTTCTGACAGTTTCTCCCTGATTTTCAGTGTTTCAGCGGAGAGAGGCAGCTGCGTAGTTGCCCAGAAAACTGGGCCAAAGTCACCCCTCTGGCTTCTGATTCCAACCCCTGTACATCGCTGAATTCCTACTGAATTTACTGCTTTTCTCCCACTTCCTCCTATCTGTGTAAATGGTCAGATTGATTCAATACATTTACTAAGATAAGTTAATGTAGCAAACATTATTTTATAATAGCAAAAATATTTATTGACTTGTACAAGCAAAATTAACATTTAATGTAGAAAAGACTTCCAGTTTTTGGAGTCTGCATTATGCATTTAGTGTTAATTAATATACTCTTTGGCTTATCTTTGCAAATCTGTTATGAGTTCCATAGTAGAAGTCATCTGAATGCATTTCAATTTTGTTTGCTTGCTTCATCTTAATGCTGGATTTTCCTCCTTGAGCTTCTGAAAATCGGCGTGTGTGTATCCATGTTCCTAAATAGATGTATGTGTGCACAGACAGGCTCATATCCACATATATTCCAGAGCTCTATTGAGTTGTCTTGGTAATCTGCAGTGTAATTTTGTGTCATGGAGAGCATTTCTCTCTAGCATTTTCTCCTATCGCTACCTTATGTGGCGGGAACCCCACAGCACAATTTAAAGGTAATATGAAGGGTAAGAAAGAATATATTTTGACAAATAACTAAGCCACGACATAATAATCTGATAGCTGAGCTCCTCTCTGTCAGATGCAATCAGAAGTAAAAAGGCAGAAGGAAGCAAGGGATTGGTTTTTAAGGAAATTAAATTATTATCTTGAGACGCTTTCCAAAATGTGGCTTGAAAGGGCCTCCTCCATCTGACAGGCATGTTCTTCAGATTCCGTCGATTCAGAGATCCTGAGTGACATCATTCAAGCTGACGTATCAGGGAGCCTCCTGGAGTGTTAGGGGCAAGGTCTCCTGGACTGAGTCTGGATCCCAGCACAGCCCGGCCAGCCCAGCTGTGGTGCAGACTCCACAGTGGTTCCGTCAGAGGGCCAGAAGCCCCCACTTCCTGCCTTCAGTTTCTCCATGGTAATTAAGATAGTGGCTTGTACCACCTTTGCAGACACGGCCCATGCAAAGAGCTCCTGTCACGGTCACTCTGGCTGCCTTGAGGGTCACAGCATTTTCTCAGGGTCAGATGTCCAGCTGCAGAATAGCATGATTCTGAATTCATCTGAACCAAGAGGAAAATCTTGCCAGTGTGGCCACTGAGAACTGTCGGAGTCATTGCCAGGGAAGGTGCCGTCACACCCAGAGGTTGGTCTCGACGTCCGGGATGGCAAAACAGCGTGATGGAAGAGTCCATGCAGGTTTTCCCCCAGGCTGATGTGAAGTAGTGGGCCCCGAAGTCTGGACCCCATGGGCATCCTGAGAAGACTGACCTTAGTATCGGACAGCGAGGTCTCACCCATGAGCCTCTTGCGGGAGACTGACCTTAGTATCGGACACCGAGGGTCTGACCCATGAGCATCCTGCAGAGACTGACCTTAGTATCGGACACCGAGGGTCTGACCCATGAGCGTCCTGCATCACACCATGGATACAGAAGCCTGCGGGCTCTTGCCCTTTGAGACAGCTGCAGTAATTCAACAGGGCACTGGTATGGGATGCCCAGGCTCTCTGTTCAGAGGGCAGGGCTTGGAACACGCAGATGGGGCCCGTGTGGCAGATGCCCGGCAGCCCACCCGGCGCCCGCCTTCCCTCTCGCCCCATGCGCTCACTCGGGAAGGGAAACCCACGTCCCCTTCCCGCAGTCATTGCGTGGCAGTACCTGTGTTTCCATGGCAGCACTGTCCTCTGGAAATAGCACCGGTCTTTGGCTTGCGGGTGGTCCAGGAACTCTGAATCATGCACATTCAAGAGCTGCTGCCCGGGAGAGGCTCGGGCGGAATGCAGCACGGCGGGCGCATAATCTACCGCTATGGCTGCCTTTGGCCACTGATCAGCTGCTGCTGCAGCCGTCAGACTCTGGACGCTGACGTGTTTCCACTTCAGTCTGAAGGAGCACTTCCGCCTGGGGGTGCCTAGACTGCACGTTGGGCTGTTACAGGAACAGGCGAGCACCGGGGCAGGGAGCAAGAAGCAGAGGCTTGGCGTCAGCCGCCTCTGCCCTGCATTAGCTGGTGGGCTCTGCCCCTCCCCATTGTGGGCAGCCGAGGTGGGCATTCTCCTGGCTCTGGAGCTGCAGGTGCCGGCGGAGCCTGGTTTCTGCTTCTGCTGAGACTTCCTGGCTGAGCCTGGCCTTTGCCAAGAGCAGATGCAGAGAAACGGAGGCAGCGGTCCGAGGCAGGTACGGGGGCCCGGCATGTGAAGTCGGGGCAGACACCCACTTGAGCACCCAGCCACCCTCTCCCGAGGCAGGTGAGGGGCCCGGCATGTGTAGTCGGGGCAAACACCCACTTGAGCACTCAGCCACCCTCTCCCTGAGGTGCTGGCAGCGTCCTTGCTCATGTGGCATAAAGGGACACAGTTTTGCAGCTTCTGGGGTCCGGAATGTGTCTGGGTGTCTGGGCAGAGCCCTCAGGAGGGTCTCGGTTGGGTGAGTCACTGTTTACCCTGAGCTGCTTTACTCGGCTGAGTGGACAGTGCCCAGGAGGCCGACGTGGCCATGTGTTCCTTGGAAGGTGCTTTGGCCCCAACCCACATGGAATGCCAGGTCTGAAGCCTCAGCGTGCCCCTGGCCCCTCCTGACCTTGGGAGCTCATTTCCCTGACCTCAGGCCTTGACATGATCACTCATATGCAAAAATTATGACTGAAACAGAAAGTGCACCCACCTAGCATCATCCCCCGTCTGAGGAGGTTAGGGGTTCCCTCCCAGAGCCTGAGTGGTAGAGGCGCTGGTTACCCGAGGGACACTTGGAGTATGGATCAATGGTCTCCTAAATCAAAGGGCAGGACCTGCTTCTGCTCTAGCACATGTATTCTGGAGTGGTCCCGCTGCGTGATCAACTAAGCCTTCTGAGGAGGATCAAGATGAATGGGGAGCCTGATAGTAGAGGAAAGATATGTGGCCCGCAAGAGAGACTGTAGCCCCACAGGTGAGGAGAAACTGTAGCCCACAGGTGAAGAGAGACTGTAGCCCTGCAGGCGAGGAGAGACTATAGCCCTGCAGGTGAGGAGAGACTGTAGCCTCACAGGACAGGAGAGACTGTAGCCCCACAGGAGAGGAGAGACTGTAGCCCCATAGGAGAGGAGAGACTGTAGCCCCACAGGTAAGGAGAGACTGTAGCCTCACAGGACAGGAGAGACTGTAGCCCCACAGGGGAGGAGAGACTGTAGCCTCACAGGACAGGAGAGACTGTAGCCCCACAGGCGAGGAGAGACTGTAGCCTCACAGGACAGGAGAGACTGTAGCCCCACAGGCGAGGAGAGACTGTAGCCTCACAGGACAGGAGAGACTGTAGCCCCACAGGCGAGGAGAGACTGTAGCCCCACAGGTGAGGATATACTGTAGCCTCACAGGACAGGAGAAACTGTAGCCCCACAGGAGAGGAGAGACTGTAGCCCCACAGGCGAGGAGAGACTGTAGCCTCACAGGACAGGAGAGACTGTAGCCCCACAGGCGAGGAGAGACTGTAGCCCCACAGGTGAGGAGAGACTGTAGCCTCACAGGACAGGAGAAACTGTAGCCCCACAGGAGAGGAGAGACTGTAGCCCCACAGGAGAGGGAGACTGTAGCCCCACAGGCGAGGAGAGACTGTAGCCTCACAGGTGAGGAGAGACTGTAGCCCCCACAGGCGTGGAGAGACTGTAGCCCACAGGTGAGGAGAGACTGTAGCTTCACAGGAGAGGAGAGACTGTAGTCTCACAGGTGAGGAGAGACTGTAACCCCACAGGACAGGAGAGCCCCACAGGTGAGGATATACTGTAGCTTCACAGGACAGGAGAGACTGTAGCCCCACAGGACAGGAGAGACTGTAGCCTCACAGGACAGGATAGACTGTAGCCTCACAGGAGAGGAGAGACTATAGCCTCACAGGACAGGAGAGACTGTAGCCCCACAGGAGAGGAGAGACTGTAGCCTCACAGGACAGGGAGACTGTAGCCTCACAGGTGAGGAGAGACTGTAGCCCCACAGGTGAGGAGAGACTGTAGCCCCACAGGTGAGGAGAGACTGTAGCCCCACAGGTGAGGAGAGACTGTAGCCCCACAGGTGAGGGAGAGACTGTAGCCCCACAGGTGAGGAGAGACTGTAGCCCATGTCCTGCCGGCCGGCCACATCAGACAAGAGTGTCCCATTGTGGGTCCCACTGGCCGAGTGGCAGTGCCGGGCAGGCAGCGGGCACCCAGAGCAATGAGTTCCACAGTCATGGAGACGTGCTCCCCAGAGACGGGCACTCAACCTCCGCTACAGGAAATAGTGACAGTCTGTGACTTTGTTCTGGGTCGCGCCTGGCCGTGCTCAGGGCTGATTCCTGGCTCTGCACTCAGGAATCACTCCTGGTGGTGCTTGCAGGGCCCTGTGGGGTCCCAGGGATGGAGCCTGATCTGCTGTATGCCAGGCAAATGCCCTCTCTGCTGTGCTCTCGCTCAACACCTATGGGCAGTTTCCTGCAGGGCACGCAGTTCAGCAGCGGTTCCCGACACCTTCAGACATACTTGCCTACGTCTGTAGAAACCTGCAGCCCTTCATGGAATTGAACCATTTGAAGAAGCTGCACATGAACCAGCCAGGTCTCAATGCAGGCCCTCCTGCGGACAGAGAACATAATCTTGTGGCAGAACCGGGATCTTTAAGGGTTGGAAGAAGAGGGAGAAACGTGCTGGCTGTCGGCTGACAGGTCACCCGTGCCCCAAAGGAAGAGACGGTGCTTTACCACGAGCCGTCCCAGCCAGTAGCAGGGTACACGCATGTGCCTGGATGTGTACACACACTATGCACACATGGGCGTGCATATTACATGCGTGTGTGCGCGTGCAGGTCATGCTTCTACACAGAGACTGTCTTGGCGCTTCCGTGCTGTACTCTGGCCCCCTGGGGTGCGTGCGGGGATGTGCTGCGGCCTGCTCCCTTGCCCTCGTCCATGCCACCTGCAGGTGTCCAGCGGACCCCACCGCCATCAGCACATCAGCACTTTGCTCCCGAGCCAGGGCACTCTGTTCCTCGCCTGTCACCATGGGGGGCTGGCCAGAACGTCCTCGGACTTTTGTGTTTGATTGCGTGTGTGACCGAACACTTGGGGTGGGGTTTGTCCATTTGTCCCTGCCAGGACGGGAGTGACTGGGCTTCGGGCCCTGCTGCTCCCAGTGGCCCTGGCCGTGTGTTCTGGGGGGCTTCTCCAGACAGTCACCTGTGTGGGGGCAGCCCGAGTTGAGACCCCGTCCGGTGTTTGGGGAGTTTCAGTCTCCAGGGGGTGGCTCATGGATGGAAACCCCCAACCTTGCCCCTAGGGCACCCCAGAAACGTTCTCCTTGGCCCTCGCTCCTCTCGCCCCCACCCCCGCCCCCACTGTGCTGTGTTTCCCCTCAGCCCTTCCCGGCCCCCAGGGGGGCTCCACCCCCCAGGCTGCTTGCTGGAGGCTTCAGCACCAGGTTGCTGCGAGCCTGGATTCCCGGGCCTGAGTGAGTCCCAACAAGGCAAATCTCTGCTCCTCGGGGCTGTGCGGCGGCGTGTGAGGCCCAGGCGGGCCGTTGGCTCATAGACGTGATAGAAACTGAGGTGCTCTGACTTCAGCGGGGCTGTGATAAAGGAAGGGTGGGTGCTGGTGCTGTGATAAAGGAAGGGAGGGTGCTGTCAGGCTGCGGGGTTGGACCAGCAGCCCGAGGGAGTGGGGAAAGCTTCGTCCTCCTCGTGGCTTCTCCAGCCCTCACCAGCACCGGTCAGCCAAAGTTCTGGTGATTCTAGCATGTGTTACAAGCATTTTCTAAGACGATGAGCCAGTTTATTACTGCCTTCACTTCCAGAAGGGCTGACACTCTGACGTCCAGCCTGCTCTCTGGGAGCCACCCAGCAGTCGCCCGGCGCGGCCGCTGCGACTCCGACTCCCTCTCTGTCGTGTTGAGTGCTCGCCGTCTCCAGCCAGAAGACTGTGCAGTGACTTGGGTGCCCAACAGTCTGCAAGGAGACATTTTATAATCCTCAGTTCTCGGCTCTTTGTGGTGGTGGTTCTTTTCACGAAGCAATGGCCAGCATTTGAATGAAACCGCTTCAAGAACCCTCGGCGAGAGCCTGGCACTGCAGCTGGTGGTCTCTGGGCAGTTGTGTGCTGCTTCTGGGCTGCCCAATGACCAGCAGGGCAGCCGTGCCTGTGCTTGGGCAGCTGTGTGGGTCTGCAGGGCAGCTGGGTGCTAGCGACGGAAGGCAGGTGCACACACCTGGCGGGCGGGGGCTGTGCCAGTGTTGGTGATGCCAGTGGTGCCCACCAGCTGGCACAGCACCAGCACAGCCGCACATGGCTTCCTGCAGAGGCTCCGGGCCAGCCCCCTCCTGAGGGCCCAGGGAGAAGAGAAGGTCTGGGGCCCACAGTGCTGGCCCTGGAGTTCTCGCCTCCCTGTAGACCGTGACATCACACTTCCCGCTTCACTAGGCCTCAGTCCCTTCTTTGGCTGCCATCAAATGGGGCTGTCGTGGCACAGACTCACCCTGGGGTTGGCAGCAGCCAGTGAGCACGTTACAAATCACTGTGGTGCTGGAAATGTGTCAGCTCAGTGCTAGCAACTGATATTGGTGCAGACCTGGTGTATATGGGTGCCTGCGCCTGCATGTGTGTGCATACGTGTGTACCTGTACATGGTATCTGTGCATGTGTGCACATGTGTGTAAAGGTACGTGTACATGCTATCTATGCATGTGCACATGTGTCTGGTACTTGTACATGGCATCTATGCATGTGTACACGTGTGTACAGGTACCTGTACTTGCTATCTATGCATGTGCGCATGTGTGTATGGGTACTTGTACATGGTATCTATGCATGTGTGCACACGTGTGTACAGGTACTTGTACATGCTATCTATGCATGTGCACATGTGTGTATGGGTACTTGTACATAGTAGTTATGCATGTGTGCACATGTGTGTACAGGTGCTTATACATGAGTACCTATGCATGTGTGCACATGTGTATATGGGTACTTGTACATGGTATCTATGCATGTGTGCACATGTGTGTACGGAACTTGTACATGGTATCTATGCATGTGTGCACATGTGTGTCCGGGGAACTTGTACAGGTCTCTATGCGTGTGTGCACAAGGTCCCTGGGGTCCCTGGAGCTCAGTCCTTGCATCACTGGGCACGAGAGACCTGGGGTGCTGGGAGCTCAGTCCCCTGCGTCACCCCGACACTCTGCAGGTCGCTGTGCCCCGGATCCGCTCCCACTCATCATCTGGGCGAGATCCCGGAGTGACTGATGACTCCAAACTCCTCAGGGATCCCTGGATGGCACGGCCCCAACTCCAAAGACACGGCCTTGAGACAGACTTCCCCAGCACACCCACAGAGACGTCCCTGGAGGCGTCCCCAACACCCACACGTTCAGAGAGGTGGCCCGGACAAAGGCCCTACACGGAATCGTGGCGAGTTTGTGTGTGCAGATGGGACAAGCCCATCTCTGCTCGAGAACCGGTCCCAGGAGAGCCGCTGCCCCAGCTGGTATCGGGGACTCCCGCTGACCGCAGCTGCGCGGGAGACCCCCAAGCGGAGGGGCAGCGCCTTGACTGCCCCCCCGCTGTCTTGCCCACCTCGGACTCTGCCTCGCACTCACACTTGGCCAGCTGGAGGTGGACAGAGTGAGCCCACAGGGTGGGGGGCACCATCATGGTGACAAGGGGCACTGCTGGGGTTTGAATGCCCACATGGGCCGTGCTGTGGCGTCCTCTGTGTCCCCAGGGCAAGATCAGTGCTGGCCTCATGGTTTCTGGGCACTGGGGGACCATGGAGAGGAGGTGGAGGCGGTCAGGCAGGAAACACGGAGCCTTGGACCTTGCTGCCCCGTCCTTTGGTGCCTGGATCTGGGCGTTTGTGGGGAGCGTGATTACCTGCCATGTTCTTGTTGCTGCGCAGCTCATGACTCTAGGAAGAGGTAGCCCAGGTCAGGGCACTTCCTGTGTACAAAGGAAAATACCTGCGATGATTTGTGTTCTGAGGTTGCTTCAGAAACACTTCAGCGTGCGAGTGTGTGCATGTGCTTGTGTGTGTGCGTGCATGTGTGTGCATTGCATGTGCATATGTGCACCTGTGTGCATGCATGTGGATGTGTGTGCACATGTGTGTGCATGTGTGGATGTGTGTGCACATGTGTGTGCATGTGTGCGTGTGTGCATGTGTGCGTGTGTGCACATGTGTGTGTTGCAGCTGCTTTCTTTGCAGACTGCTCTGGTAAACAGTATACCTGTGATAAAGTAGGTGCCCCAGAGACTCCCCAGCCCGGCCAGGACATCTGCACTCCCGGTCCTTCATGGTGAAGGGAAGAGCCAGAAGCCTCGAAGTGAGGAGGCGGTGGAGGGGAAGGCACGGAGGACGCCCGGCACTTCAGAGGAAGCATCAGTCCAAACTGTGCTCTGCAGATAAGGGAACCGAGGCTGGAATAAAGAGGTTTTCTCCGACAACAATATTGGGCCTGGCCCGTGTGAAATTGAGTTATACTGGGGAAGAGTTATCAGCGTAGGGCAACAGCCCCCTCTTCTGGCCTGCGGGTTTCTGAGTCTTCACTTGGCACATTTAGCCCTGGAGGAGCAGCTGAGTCTCGACCCTGCCTGGTGGGTGCCTGGGGCTGGGAGCCCTCGGGAGAGCAGAACCAGCAAGCACAGGAGGGGCAGGAGGGGGTCTCCCTCGGGCAGGGTCCGTGGAGGCGGTGGGCGGACCCTGGGGCAGGGTCCAGAGGGCAGTGGGCAGCCCTGGGGCGGGGTCTGTGGAGGAGTCTGTGGGCAGCCCTGGGCGGGTCCGTGGAGAGTCTGTGGGCAGCCCTGGGGCGGGGGTCCGTGGAGTGGGCTCCAGGAACACGGTCTCTGTTCCACTCTCACATCCTCCCAGCGGTAAGGACTGAGTTTCTGGAGCTGAGCCATGGGGCCTCATGCTGACCCTTGCTGCAGAACAGACCCCAAGGGCTTCCAGTGTCCACTGCATGGCTCTCAGGCAGCACATGGCCACGTCCATAATCTTGCCTTATAACCTGACACATGCTCAGTCGTCCAAGTTCATTAACACACTTATTCCAGCAAACACCCATTTATAATCTTATTCCAAGGATACTGTGAGATGTACCAGCCCTTCCTTATTCAACCTCAATTAGAACTAACCCCTCTGCTCTCCGTTAGGCTCGCTCCAGATGCGTCAAGGCTCAGGAGTAGCATGGATCAGGTATGCCATGGATCAGGTGTGCCACGGCTCGGGTGCCCCACGGCTCCAGGTGTGCCACGGATCGGGTGTGTCACGGATCAGGTGCACCATGGATCCAGGTGCGCCACGGATCAGGCGTGCCACAGATCAGGCGCGCCCACGGATCAGGTGCGCCACGGATCAGGTGCGCCACAGATCAGAGTGCGCCAGGCACTGCTCCTGATGTGTGATGTGGCAGGAGTCAGGATATTTTTCTCTTCCCAGTCTTGCTCTGCACTTCCTTCCCAGGACCAATGATAGTGGCAAGGTTGCCCCGGTTGAGCACTGCAGCGAAGGGACCTTGAGCGGAGAAGCTGGGGCCATCCCTGGCAGAGGTGCAGCTCCCTCTGCCTCCCCTAAATCCATCTGGTGTTGGTGCTGGTCTGACAAGGTTTTCACGTTCATTTACAAAGAAGAGGGTGGAAAACGCCCAGAAACCTCCTAGGCTTCACCTACTGCCGGAATGCTCCCAGGAGTCCCAAGCTCTGGGGGCGCAGGCACCCAGCGGGGAACGCTGTCCACTAGATGGCAGCAGCGCCACGCACTTCCCGGCGTGCCCGCAGATGGGCGCGGAGGAGGCGCTGCCAGGCTCAGTCTACCAGGCCCAGCCCACCCTCCTCTTCCTCAGATCAGAAAGCACTTGGCATGAATCCCCGTTGCTCTCTAACTCGCGACCTGGCGGAGGAAAACGTCCACATGAATAATCGCAGAAACAGGACTTCCTGGGAGCTGAGCTTGACTTGCAGAGATGCAGCCAATGGCGTTGCTGCAGCCCAGGCAAAGCGGGTGGCATTTGAGGCTTCAGGCAGAAACCAAGGGCCGCGAGGTACAGCCCAGCATCGGGGGCTGGGCGCGAATAGAGGCCCTCACTTTGGGGTGACCCCTGCTATGGCCCTTGGGTTTCTCAAACCGGAGCCCAGCCCCGGCTGGTCGGGTTTGGAAAGGTCTAATGGCAGTCATCCTGCTCCGTGGCACCGACCAACCCCCGTGGCTCCAGGAGGAGCTGGTGCTTCTTCTCCCCTTTGTGCGTGATGCAGAACGGGGGTCTTCACCGCTGAGGTGTGTCCATGCACCTGCGAGGGACAGAGGCCGCCTGGCCACACCTGTGGTCTCCATCCTGTACTGGGGATCCCTTCCTCCCCCTCTGAGGCCAGCCCTCCATCGGGGCTGTGGGAGTGGGGCTGCCCAGAATCCACAATGAGGGACCCCTGGAGCTCTGGGGGTGTTCCTGGCTGGGCTATGGGGCCAAGGGGTGCTGCAGGCTCTGGGGTCCCCTCAGAAGCCCTGGGGGGCTTGAGGAAACCTAATCCTGGATGACAAGACTCAACCGGGACGCTGAGCGTGATTGGGGGCGGGGGGGGGGAGCACTGGCAGACTGGCAGCTCACGTGCCCCAGCCCAGCGCTGGGACCCCGTGGTGCAGGAGGCAGGGGCCTGTTGTCTGGGCATCCCTCCCGAGAAAACGGGCTTCCCTCTGCTCCCTGCGGGCCCTGGAACTCACTAGGGTACCCACGTGTCCGAGGCCAGCCCTGACCCAGCCAGTGGGCAGTGAGGGGCGCCCATATCGGGGTGTCCAGGCGCACGCTCCCTATGCACGCCCTTTGCAGGGTCCGGGCAGCCCTGACCTCCCCGCTGGAGTCTCCAAGGCAGGCCTGGGGGCATCCTCGCGCGCGGGAAGTGCCCTCCGGCAGCCCCGCAGGCCCGACCCCGGCCCCAATCCCGAGTTCCCTCGGCCCACATCTCAGGCAGACCCGAGTGTGCGGCGCAGGGTGCCCCCAACCAACAACCCCGAAGTGCGTGTGCGGGGAGGCCCCGGGAAAGCGTGGCGGCCTGGGCGGGGCGCGGTGCGGGGTGCCGGGCGTTGAAGGTCCGGGGCCGGGGTCGGAGCGCAGGGCGCGGAGTGCGGGGCGGGGCGCGGCACCCCCACCCCCAGCCCCGCGCGCGCCCAACAAGTCTCTGCGCGCCGGAGGCCGCACGGCGTGGGGCGGCGCGGGGCGGCGCGGGGGGCCGGGCGCGCGGTCGGGGCTCGCGCCGTGCCCGCTCCCCTCGCGGCGGGGAGGATGGTTGCGTCCAGCCGCCGCGCCGCCGCTCCGGGCCCCGCTAGCCGCCGCCGCGCGCCCCCGCCCGCCTCCCCGGGGGCGCCCGCACCGCCCCGCGCGCCGCCGCCGCCGCGCCACTCGCCGCTCGCTCGGGCCGCCGGGCTCGGCTGGGTCCGCGGGCGCCGCGCTCAGGCTGGGCGCGGGCACCCATGCGAGCAGCGGGGCGCGGGCCGGGCGCGCTACACCTGCAGGCGGCGGCGCGGCGGCCGCGGGACCGGCGCCCCCTCGCGCCCCGCCGGCCGAGGCCGCTGCACCCGCGGGGCCGCAGGCGCCAGGCGCCCCGAGCAGAGGCGGCGCGTGGAATCGCCGCAGACATGACTGCGCCGCTCGGGCTGGCGGCGCGGCTGTTGGTGTGCGCCGGGCTCCTGGCCGCCGCCAAGGGTAAGACGCTGCGGGGGCCGGGCCGGGCGCGGGGCGCGGGCGCGGGGGCCGGGCCGGGCGCGGGGGGCGCGCGGCCCGTGACCCCCGCCGGGCTCCGCCTCGAGGCCCCCGCGCCGGCCGAGGCCCGGAGCTCGGGCGGGGGCGAGGGCGCCGCGGCGTGGGGGCTGCGCCCCGGGAGGGGCTCCCAAGCCTCTGGGCGCGGGGAAAGTGGATGGGGCCGGGGTCGGGGTGCGGGCGGGAGGTCCCCGCGCGGCATCTCGGCTCGCTCTGGGGCGCGGAGCCGCGGCATCCTGGGGTCGCCCCGCGGCCTCCCCGGACTTTGCACCGCCTCGCAAGTTGCTGAGGGCGGGCGAGGTGCGTGGAGGCGGCCGGGCCACCTCCCCAGCGGAGCCTCCGTGGGGTCCGCGGATTCCGCTCCCCGCGCGCCCCGGGCCGGGAGCAGGGCCCCGGCAGGGCGCCCGGGGCGCGGGCTGTGAACTTGGTACCCTCCCGGGGCTGAGTTACGGGTGTTTTTCCTCTCTGAGCCGCCCGCGGGCTGCGGCCCGGGGCTGCGCGGAAACACGCGCGCTCGCCCCGGCTGCCCGCGCTGCCCCGGCCTGCCCCGAGCCCACGACGATGCCCCGACCGAGCCCAGCCCTCGCCCGCTTCGGGAGCGCCGGCGGCCAACGCTTCCCCACTGCCCTTCATGGCCGGCCCGGCGGCTCGTGGCGCCTCGGAAATAGCCATTTGCTGATCCCGCCGGCCTCTCCAGTCCCTGCTCCAGATTCGGGGTGATTGACAAGGCGCAGGCGGACGGAGCGGGCTCGATCGCCAAGTCCAGATGGGCCTGGCTGGAGGGGGCCTTGGGGGGCAGGGGGCCTGCCAAGCGCCTTCGCGGCGGGACCGCCCCGCCTCCACGCGTGCCTGTGCCGGGTGCTGCCCGAGGAGCATCCGCGCCCACCGAGGCTGATGGGGGATTCGTCCTGCGCCCCTGGAACGCAGCTGGTTGGGGGCTTTGTGCCTACACTGCTCCAGCCCGGCTGTGCCCCAAGCCTCGGCCCCCTGCTGGATCTCCCCGGGCAGCTGAGGCCAGCCGGTCCCACTTGCAGGTGGGGCCCGGTGCCCCTGGAACGGGGGCGCCCAGGGTGCAGATGCAAGGGGTTGTGGGACTCAGCTTCGCCCAGCACAGACAGGACCGGGCGCCCAGATGCAATTCGGCCAAAGTTCCCTGTGCTTGGAGCCCCATAAGGCTGTGGGGAAGGGCACGCACCTGCCCTGTGGCTTCCCACGGTGCCCCCCATCTCAGAGCTCTGCCTGGACAAGGCCCAGCCGCCGACTGCCTCCCGGCCCGCACACGTGCGTGCGCGCTCCGCCCAAGCTGCCCCCACGCTCGAAGGGGTGCCAGGAACAGCCACTGGGGTGCTGGGCGGAGGGGAGGGGGACAGAGTGCAGAGCTGGGGTGCCCCGGGACTGGGAGCACTTGCCGCGTTCCCTGGTTCCTAGGGTAAGGCCCTGGACCTTGCAAAGTGGTGTGTGAGCTCCTAGGCCCAGGCATGAGCACTGCTGAAGAGTAGGTGTGTGTGAACGCGCGCGGGCGGGCGGGCGCGCGTGCGTGCTTGTAGCCTGGTGGGGTCCAGCACCCACGGGTCGCTTTCCCTGTGCTAAGGCCTGGCCCAGCTCCTCCACGCCCAGCGGGTGTCAATTCCCAAGGTGCCGGGTGCTTGCAGGGCGCAGCCAGCCCGGGGGCTGGGTGTGGGGAGGTGTTCGGGGCGGGGCCGGCCGGGCTGGTGACGCTCCTTGCTGCTGGAGAAGGGGGCGAGAGGAGAGAGGGGCGCTGAGTGAGTGCCGGGGACTTCCCTGCGCTGTGGCCAGCCGGGTGCAGGGAGGCCCGAGGCTGGGGGCGGGCAGCTCCGTGACCTGTTTGCAGAGTCGTGAGGGAGCAGCAGGAGCGCTGGAAGGCTCCAGCTTTGGTTGAGAGCCAGGGCTCCCCCGCACCCCGTTTGTGGGCGCGTGCTCAGGACACCCATCTTTTAGTGTGGGGTGGGGCTGAGCCCCTGTGCCGTGGGGAAAGTTTGCTCCTACAGGCTGTCGGAGGAGGGGTGGCGCGGGGCACGCAGGCTGTGGACACCCCGCCCTGCACACGCAGGAGCCCGCCCGGCCTCCCGTGGGAAGCCTGTGTGCGCCGCCTGGAACATTCATTAGCTCTCCGGGCTTGGAGGTGCTAGCAGGGAAAGCTGGAGAGGCAGGGCCAGATTTCCCCGGAGTGGGGAGGGAGGAGAGCGAGGGAGAGGAGGGAGAAGGGGTGAGAGAGGGAAAGAGGGGGCGCGGAGAGAGAGGAAGGGGGGGAGGAAGAGGGAGGGAACCAAGAGACCCTGCAGGCATCTGGACCAACCGCCCTTTTTAGGGATTCCTGTCACAAGCCGAGAGCCCTCCAGTTTGTGGCCACAGTTCTGGCTGTCGGGATCTTGACTCCAGCCCTGGGCCCCTGCGGAGCGGAGCAGAGCGGGTACAGCCGGAGAGGCACTCTGTCCCTCCTGTCTGTCTGCAGGTGTGGTGGGGAGATGGCCCCTGCCCCAGCAGAGCTTCCTTCCAAGCAAGCTCTGGCGCTCAGGGTGCCTTGCTGCCTTTTTAGATATATATAATCATTTTTACCGCGTTGTCATGGGGACTCGCGTTTCGCTTCCCAGCGACTGAGCCAGGCCAGCGCGTCTGGAGAAAGCCCCTCTTAGTTCTTAGTTTGAGATTTGTATGTACCTGACCAAAGTGAGGCTTGTGAGCGAGGGGGGGGAGACGCCCACCCACCCGGCCTGTCTGAGCGCAGGGCGGTGCCCTGAGTGAGCCTTGGGGACCGGTCCTGCTGGCTGAGGACGAGGCTGCAGCTTATGGCCTCCCTCCGGAAAGTTCCTCCCAGCAGGCAGGGGCAGCTCCGGGAGCCGCCTTCCTCCTCTCTGGCTTACTGTCTCCAGCAAACACCATCAGAGCTTGGAAATGTCAGGAAAATGGTTCAGCTTCCTTTAAGAAGTAGATAAACAAAGGCTCAGTGGCTGGTGAGAGTCCTAGCACAGGAGACAGCTAACCCAGTGTAGACATTGCTAAGCTGTCAGATGCAAATGGCATATTAAATACTCTCGATCTGCTGAATTCTAAACCCTCCTCTGGTCATTTCTGCGTGAGAGCTCTGAGTGGGGCCCTTCTTGTCCTGGCACGGGCGGATTGCTCTTTCTCTTGGTCTCATGCTTCTTCTCGGAAGTTCTCTCCCTCTGGAAGGCAGACACTGAACCAGCAGGCAGAGGCCTGGCCGCCCAAGGCTCCAGCTGTTTACTATTCTAGGTTTAGCCGATAAGCAGCGGCTGGTGCCCTCAGTGAGTCGGGCCTGGCTCCTCCGGCCTGCAGGGCCTATGTTCCCGGCCCCTGTGCGGGTGGCAGAGTTGGGGGGCTCCGGCCAGCAGCAGAGGGTGACAGAATCCAACTGTTCTGAATGAACTGGCCTCAGAGCAGCTGGGGGTGAGGGCAGTGATGGCTCCGATGAAAGGAATCGTTCCTAAGTCAGCCTTTGACCCCGCGGGCATCAGTCTCCTCTGCTCCGAGCAGGTAACTCCTCCGCCCAGGTGTAAGGGACTCCCTCCCCCAAGCAGCTCTTTTGGCGACCTTACATGACCTTCTGCTCCTCAGTCTGCCTAGACCCAGGAGGGGGTTAGTGTAGAGGTTGCGGTTTTAATACCCGTTTATAAAGAAACAACAGCTGTTGTCGCCCAGAGCAGAAACAGGCTTTTCACAGAAGAGCGCTCACGGCCTCCGAGGCTCCCCACACTCCAGCCTTCAGATGCACAGTGCCGGGTGTTGGATTTTCTTTCTGAGTTCTGCTGCCGTTTTCTCGAGCCGCTCATTTCAGCCAGTGATTGCCGGGGAGGCCTGGGCAGGGCTGCGCCTGTCCTTCTCCTCCTCCTCCTCCCTCACCATTCTCACTGCTGCTGGAAGATTCCATGCCCCTGAGGCACCCAGCTATTGAGGGCACTGGACTCTGCCTTTCAGCACCCACTAGGCACCCAGCTATTGAGGGGCACCGGACTCTGCCTTTCAGCACCCACTAGGCACCCAGCTATTGAGGGCACTGGACTCTGCCTTTCAGCACCCACTAGGCACCCAGCTATTGAGGGCACCGGACTCGGCCTTTCAGCACCATTGCTGAGCTCCCAGTTAGAACCTTTGATCCTCGGTGGCAACCATTATCTTTATCTTAAATTTCTCTCATGGGTAGAAGCAAAACATAGCAACATGGAAGTGTGTAGAATAACTTCCCAGTCATGGATGTGTGTCTAGAATAACTGCCCGGTTGTGTGTCGTGGATGTGTGTCATGGATGTGTGTGCGTGGATGTGTGTCGTGGATGTGTGTCGTGGATGAGTGTCTAGAATAACTGCCCGGTTATGGATATGTTTCTAGAATAACTTCCCAGTCTTGGATGTGTGTCTAGAATAACTTCCCGGTTGTGTGTCGTGGATGCGTGTCTTGGACATGTGTCGTGGATGTGTGTCATGGACGTGTGTCGTGGATGTGTGTCATGGACGTGTGTCGTGGATGTGTGTCATGGACGTGTGTCGTGGATGAGTGTCTAGAATAAATGCCCTGTCCTTGTCCCCGGTCACTTTGTAGCCTCTTGGTTGAAACTTCCTGCTTTGTTCTGGTCTCGTGGTATCGCAGGGCAATCCCACAAGGCCAAGGCTACTGAGCATGGCCATTGCTTCCCGGGTAATTTTGCCTCTTTTGTTTGTAAATACTAAGTTTGGGATCGTGCTTTGGGATACAAAATTTTCTTATCGACTGAACTCAGGGAAAAAGAGTTGTGAGTAGTTGTTTAAGAAAATCATGTCTACATGCGTGTTGTACCTACATGACACCCCAGAGAATTACCTTCCTGGCTCAAAGTGTCAGCTCTGTCTGTCCCCCATCTTGTCACTCATCCTTCCCACCAACACCGTAGCAGCAATCTGTTTATCTAAGCACCAGCTGCGCTCTCTCTCCCCCTCTCTCTGTGTCTCTGTCTCTGTCTCTCCCTTTCTCTCTCATATGTGCGTGCCCTGTTTTTAAGTTCTTTGGTACTTTGGAGACTCTCTCAGTCAGTTCAGGACAAACAGTGACCTGTGGCTAGTATAAACTGGATTCGGCTTTAGTTGTCAACGTGAAGCTAAGCCAGCCCTATGGTCTCAGGGCAGCCGTTAAGTACAGGGCCGATTTCCTCCAGAGTTTTGGACCACGCACTTTTTTTTAAATATACAAAAGTTGTCCCCTTGTAGCCACAGATGTTGGCCGCATGACTGTGCTGTAGTTATTTTGAATAATTTTGTGGGAGGTCATGAAAGCCTGTTCTGCCAGATTCGAGTTTCTGGACGGGGCCTTTCTTACTAAGTCGGTTTTGGATTGTGTCAAAACTCTGCCTGCCTGGCTGTCACCCAGCCTACCTTGGCTCCTCTTCAATAAAGAATACCCGAGTCTACCCCACTACGCCCTGAGCCATCACAGGGTCACGATGCATCGACTGTTATGAAACTGCGATGGCAGCTGGTGTCTGTCTCGCAGCATCTCCCTAATCAGGGAGGGGTGTTCTGTGCGGTGTGATACTTCTAAACAGGTGTTTGGGCTGCGGGGCACACCTGGCAGTGCCCAGGATACCTTGACTGCATGCAGGGCCCTCCCTGGCAACTCTTGTGGGAATGGTTGTGGTTGTGGTGCCGGGATAGGACTCGGTGACCTTGTGCTACACAGATACACCTGACCCCTGGCACCTGCTCTTCTGCCCCATTCGCTGTTGAATCCTTAAAGAAAACAGTTTCATGACAAAGATGAGACTCAAGTTCCTTGTCTGCCGTGGTTGTGATGCAGAGGCAGCCGGCCTGTGAGGGCAGGGATGGGGAGACAGTGACTGACTTCTCTACCACGAGAAAACTCTGACTAGGTTATGTAAGAAAAAGCTTTGTTAGATATTATTTGGGGGGAGTGATCTCTAATGAATTACAAACCATTGACGCTAATTGTGAGTTCTTGAGGAATGCTAATCCTTTATTCAGAGAGTTTTCTTTCTCCACTTGTCGTTAATAGAAATGATCTTTATTGATCTTGTACCAGTGAATTGAAATTCACGCCTTAGAGGGGAGACCCATCCTCTTCCTCTGAGCTCCTCCCCGCCCCAAAGGTTTCTGAGACCCTCCCTGTCCACCCCGAGGCAGGGCCAGCTCTCAGCCTGACCCTCCCTGGGGTCCTGGAGTGAAGCAGCTCCTGCTGGCCGCTCTCTGCCCCTCTTCTGGGTTCCCTTTTCTCCCGCTGTGTTTGGGGCCACTGGCGATGTGTGTCCACATGCTTAGAGCTTTTCCTTGATGGTTAGGAACTCGGTGGGCTTGGATGCATGGTGCAGCTGGCCGAGGCTTTGCCGGGCGGGGGCGGGGGGCTCCCTGAAGTGTGTCTCCCTTTGGGGGGACACCGCGTGACTCCACGCCTCTTCCTGAGCTGTTCCTGAGCGTCTCTTTGGGAGCAGGGGGGTCGGAGCAGCTGGACTCCAGCACAGTGGGCCTCCCCTCCCTGACGGCAGGCTTGAGGGCCCAGCTCACGGACAGCAGTGAGCCTTCTGACGCTTCTCTCGGCTGGCAGAGAGCGGAGGGAGTGGCCGTGGCCAGGCAGCAAAGGTGTTAGGTGGGACCCAGTGCTTGGTGCCGTGGGAACTGCGAGCGTGGGGAGACTGTCCTGTTTCTCCTCTGCAGCCTCCAAGCTCAGGGAGGCCCTACCCCAGGGTGAGGCTCTGGCCTTCTGGGCACATGGACAGTGCTTAAAATGTCAGTTCTGTCTCGATTCTGATGAAGAAGCCAGACCTGTCGTTCTTGCCAGCAGAGCCATGTCCGCTCTGATGAGTGCGCAGGGACACGGCGGGCAGGTCCCCCGGAGGGTGGGGGGGGGACAGTGGGGCCTGAGTCATACCGAGCCCTGACCGGCTGGATCCCAGCCTGTGTGTCAGAGGCCCCTGACAACCGTCAGGGAGTCCTGAGCCCATCCTGGCACCGTGGCCAGGACTCTGCAGCCACGCCCCTGCCTGGACTCCTGGACATCACCCTGCAGTGCCCCTCTCTGGGATGGATGGGCCTCGGTGGACAGGGCTTCCCCACTCGTGCTTGCAGTTTCTGGGATTCACGCTGGCACTTTCATTTGCTCTGGCTTAGGGTGTTGCAGGGTGGTGGTGCTTGTTTTATGGCTGTAGTACTGGTGCTGTTGTGGCTTGTGAGGTGGTGGTCTGTGGTTGTGGTTGTAGTTGTGGTGGTTGGTTGTTGAGGCTATGGTGGTGGCGGTGGTGGTAATTGTAGCTGCGATGGTTGTGGTGATGGTTATTGGCAGTGACTGATGTGGTGGTAGTTGTAGTTGTGGTGGCTGTAGTTTTGGTGATTGTTGAGGCTGTAATGTAGTTGTGGTGGGTGTTGAGACAGTGGTGTGGTAGTTATAGCTGTGATGGTTGTGGTTGCAGTTGTGATGGTTGTTGTTGAGGCTGTGGTGTGGTGGTGGTAGTTATAGCTGTGATGGTTGTAGTTGTAGTTGTGGTGGTTGCTGTTGAGGCTGTGGTGTGGTGGTGGTTGTAGCTGTGGTGGTTGTAGTGATAGTTGTGGTGATCGTGGTGTGGTAGTTGTAGCTGTGATGGTTGTGGTTGTAGTTGTGATGATTGTAGAAGCTATGGTGTGGTTGTAGTTGTAGCTGTGATGGTTGTGCTGGTCTGTGAAAGTGATGGTTGTTGAGGCTGTGTTGTTGTAGTGTGGGATGTGTTGAATCCATAAGGAAACGCCAACCACACGGGGGTGAAGCAAGGTGAGCACTTTTCATTTGTTGGTCTCCTGCCGCTGGGAGCGGCTCGGGAACTCTGGTGGGGAACGATGGATTCCACTGGCGCCCAGGGGTTTCCTGCCCTGACAGTTGCGGGAGGTGACCAGCGCATTGGGCCCTGCTGGGCTCGCGGACTGCTGTGGTGGCGCCCTCTGTGTCACTGCCTCTTGGTGATGTCACTGCGGAAGATTTAAATCTGGGGCCCTCGACCCTCAGGGTCTCACTGCCCGCCGGCCCTCGCTAGCTCTGCTCCGATGCGGAGAGTTGACAGTCACATGCTTAAATCCTTTATTCTCTTTCCTTTTGGTGGGTGTGTGAGGAGATGTAGCCCCCACGCCAGCAGTGCCCAGGCCTGACTCCTGGCTCTGTGCTCAGGGATCACTCCTGGCAGGGTTCAGAGGACGGGGATCAAACTGGGATCAGCACACCAGGCGAGCGTCTCTCCACCTCGCACGTCTCTCTGACCCACACGTTTCTTAGTGCTGAAGAGAGATTAAATTCCAAAATGACCTTCTGAGACTGAAGCACAAGCATCGTTAGACGCACAGCAGTCGCCCTGACAGGAATTCTTGGTCTCAGGTGTCCTGAATCCGTGACGGAGCCAGGCTCACTGCTGCTCCGTCTCGGCAGCAGGCTTTGTGGGAAGGCGTGATGCTGACCCCAGCATCGCTCTGCGCCACTCGGCGGGAGCCTGCAGCCATCAGGGTGCGAAGACGCAGCGCAGAAGGGTGAGTGCCTCGCATCTGGCAATGACTTGCCTTGAATACGCCAGTCGCGGGTAGCAACCAACAGACTCTCAGCCAAGCCCTGGCTCAGATGATCCTCGAGAAAACCGTTTCGAGCACAGAAATGGGTTTAGTTACGCTCGGAAATTCAGTCACGTTTGGGTGTAAGAGATGCGTGACAAGAGTCTTGGTAGTTTCTAGAACTTCTTTGTAGGACTCTTTCATTTATAGGGAAACAAACAAAAGCCCATAGAGAGTCTAAGGAAATTCAGATGACTTCAGAGTCATAATTCGACCTTGCCCAAAACATTCAGTTCTAAAAATTGCACCTGGGGCCCCTTGAGAAGCATCTGTGCGTTCCGATCAAGGTGGTGGGCAGCAGCTGCCCAAGGGCCATGGGGAGTGGGCACAGGAGTGGGCCACGCAGTGGGGTCAGCACGGAGGGTGAGATGGCCACTCAGTGGGGTTTCGCACTGGGGCGAACTGACCACACAATGGGGTCAGCCCTGGGTGAGCTAGCCATGTAGTAGGGTCAGCCCTGGAGCCATTCTTGTAGTGCGGTCAGCATAAGGGCGGCACTCGCCGGCCACGTCACACAAATTGCTGCTCTCGTTTTGCTGGCTGCGTCTGTGTGTTCTCAGGCACCGGAGACTGTGTGTTCAGAGAAATCTGCATCATTTTCTGATTGCTTTGTTCGCCCCGAAAAATGCCCAGAACTATTTTTGAAAGGAACATCTGCGCTGTTCTGCCGACTCCGTGGACAGCAGAGCTCACTGGGCAGTGCACCAGAATAGGGCCCTGGGGGACGGAATCCCAGAGACGAGGCTTCTCCTGACCACTGGCCGCTGTCCCGGGCTCCTGCGAAACACCGGGGACAAAGTTCGGCCCGCCCCTGGCCTTGTCTGTGTTGCCGAGGGCTGAGGCAAGAGACAAGCCCTGGGGACGCTGGACCCCACGCGGAGGGTGTGGCATGGTCACTCTTCTCAGACCCGGGACCTGGACAGCAGGGACAGGCCTTGGCGCCCGGGCTGTGAGTCCTGAGTGCAGGGCACGGCGGTCACTACCCCACCCCCAGTGTGGGCCAGGGACATGGCCAGCAGCTCCTCCGGGGCCCTAGTGGATGCTGAGTCAGGATGTGGGGCAATGGAGTGGGACCTGAGTGCTCGTAGTGGCCGACCTGGCCTTAGTGGGAAGAGAGCCAGGCCACAGGTTCTGCAGGGGCTCCACAGGGGTTAGGTGCAGCTGTAGGGCTGCTCAGGGTCGGTGTAGCCACAGGCTGTGCGGTGTCAGGCTGAGCAGAGGAGCTGTATGGCATCAGTGTAGCTGAGGGGCTGTGTGGGGTTGGACTTAGCCGGTGTGGCCATGGGCTCTATGGGGTCAGATGTAGCTGTGGGTCCATATGGAGCTGGATGTAGTCATGGGTGTAGCCATGAAGCTGTACAGGCTCAGGCGTGGTGCGTAACAGGTGCCGTGGAGACCCAGGGCCCGAGCACAGGCAGCTGTCAGAGCTGAGTCTCCTCAGGTGTTGCCTGCTCGCCGGTGCAGCTGACCTCTGACAAACAGTGTCTCAGAGTGAAGGCAACCATCCACGCCCTCTGCCCTCAGGGGACACGGTTTGCCCCATCTGGCTTGGCCATCCAGTGCACTGTCACTGGACACCAGAAGGGTCAGGGCACCAGGAGGCTCTGACTGAAGCGAGGGTGTGGCTGGAAGCCTGGCTCAAGCCCGGCTGCCTCATCCCTGCCCTGTCGCCTTCAGTTCCAGGTGAAGCCGTTCCCACAGGGGCAGAACAGGCGGCCGGGGGAGCTGCCGGCGGTGAGACACCAGCTGTGTCTGCAGCAGCCTGTGAGGGCGGACGAGGTGGATCCAGAGAGGCTCCTGTGGACAGACTGGCCGCCACGAGTCCCAGTCACGCGCGCTATGTCCCTTCTGAGCGTCCGGGGATGAGGGATGTTTCAGAGCAAGCCTCTGGTGCACTCCAGAATCACTGCCTCGCTTGGTGCTGGGCACATTGAGGGAGCTGGTGGACTGAGGCACGTTTGGGGTCAGGAACAGCGGAGGACAGTGCGAGGTGCCCCCCACACGGGTCCAGAGCTCCAGAGAGAGGTCGGCTGGTGTGGGCTGGCCCTGCCCACATGCCCGGGGCGCACAAACTGTTCCCGCTGCGGAGCCGCCATGATGGGCACAGCCGTGGACAGCAGTGACCAAGACTGTTTGCCGACCATGGCCAGTGGGGTGACACTGGACCGACCAGCTTGTGTCCTCCAGTGCTGTGGCTTAAGGACTGACTCCGGCCCTGTCCACAGCGACTTCCTTCCCGGGCTGCCCAGGCTGCTCTCTGAAGTGTCCTGTGCGTGCTGGGCACCTGCGGATGGACCTGGCTGGCCCAGCTCCTGCCCCCGCCCCTGGTCTTTGTGCCGCCACTGCTCAGCTCGTCCAGTTCTGCTGAGGTGGTCGAGTGGCCGGACACCACGGTGGCATGCATTTTTCTTTTCTTTTGCTTTTGGGGTCATATCCGTGATCATCAGCGGCTCCTCCTGGCTCTGTACTCAGGAATTACCCTGGTGGTACTCAGGCGGAGGGGTTGGGGGGGTGCCTACGGGATGGCAGGGATCGAACCGAGATAGGCCGCATGCAAGGCAAACGTGCTACCCGCTGGACGATCACTCAGGTCTCAGAATTTTCCTTTTTCATATGAAAACAAACTCTTGTTTCTGACACCTCCCTCCATGAGCCTCACACCAGCTGCTCTCACTGACCAGCGGACACAGCGACTCCTCAGGCCTTTCCCTGGCGCTGTCACCGCCCTGACGCTCTGCGGGGCCGCTCCTCCCAGCACGGCCGCCTCTGGTCTGTGTCCTCGCTCCCGCCTGGTATCTGTGCTAGTGCCATTGATTAGTCATGGGGCACAGACGCCTCCAGACTGCACAGATCCCCGCTCCTCCCAGAAGGTGTCTGCGGCGCCCGGAAAGAGCAGGACCCCACAGCTTAGGCCAGGGGCTCGTCCCAGTCTCTGCCCCTCTCGGGCTCCATGTCGGGGTTGTTTCGCCCCACCTCCCGCCGGGTTCTGGTGTCTTAGCAGGGACGCCGGCAATGTATGTGGGAGTTTATTCCTTTTACGGCTCAACCTGTAGAATGTTGGCTGGGTCACTTTCTGAAGGGTGGCGGCATCCGTATCGAGCTGGCTGGGTCATTCCCGTGGCGACCATCCTCCCTGGGCACTGGTGGAGCTGCCGAGGGAGACTCTTCCCGGCTCATCAGCAGCGTGGAGTAAAGCGCCGGGGTGGGGCCTCAGGGTGGGCTGCGCGCCTCTCGGCCTGGGCGCTTTGGCCTTTCATTCCCGACATTGATGAAGTTATGTGGAAGGTAGGGGAGTAGCCCTGAATTTTAGGCTCGGCTCTGGCAGGAACACATGCTTTGCTGGGCGGACAGGTGGGGGACAGGTCGGGGGACAGGTCGGGCGGGGGGGCAGGTCGGGAGTGCGGCTCCTTCCATCCGCAACTCTCTGCTCTCCAGAGACCACCTTCTCTTCCATTTCCGGGAGAGCCATCGCGGAGACAGTGTCTTCCATCGGGTGATCCGTTGGGCTCCTCCTGCTCTTGGAGGTGACCCTTCTGGGTCTCTCTAGGTTAGAGGAAGCCGGACCGTGGCAGGGAACCTGCTCGGACCGTGGGGCTGGTGTTTGCCGAGGGTCGAAATTTGGGCGCCAGCTCCATCCAGGTTATTCCTGTCGTCCAGGCGAGTGGACCCTCAGTTTCAGTCCGGCCTTTCTGTGTCCAGACGACCCTCAAGCCTCAGGGTCCAAGTGCTGGAGCCTCCCCCCACCACAACACACACACAGATATGCACTCACACATTCACACTCACTCACATTCTCTCTCTCACGCACTCACATTCATACATGCGCTCACACACACTTATACATGCACTCGTACACTCACAGTTCATACATGTACTCACAGTCACACACTCATACATGCACTCATATACACATATAGCACATGTACACATATAGCAGATACATGTACTCACACACATAGTCACATACATTTATACATGCACACACTCACAGTTCACACATATATTCACACAGTCACACTCACATTAACACTCACACACTCATTCATGCACAGTCATACACAGACACGCTCACTCACACAGATACACGCACATATACACAAACACACAGATTACTCCCACATACTCTCACAACTCACTGGCAGACACTCTCACACTCTTTCACATACTCATATACTCATACACACACATAGACACCACACTCACACTTTCTCACACTTATACACTCATACACACACAGACACTCACACTCCACTCACATACTCTACTCAAACACAAACTCATACTCCACACTCACACATGAGCCTACACACACATATACACATATACACATATACACACACTCTCATACAGACACATACCCATACACACACTCAGAATCTGCCTTGAGTGAGCTTGGAACTCTTTCTCCTCTCTCTCTCTCTCTCTCTCTCTCTCTCTCTCTCTCTCTCTCTCTTCTTCTCTCTCTCTCTCATGTCCCCTTCACAGTGTGTGTCCTCAGTTTTACTCTCCGAGTCTCCGGGAATCTCGTGGAGAGTTGGTGAAAGTGGCCCCACTTTGCTGCTTCTTCCTGCTGCCATCCTGCGTCTGCTGCCAGTAGACGTCTCCGTAGACGGAGCTAATATCCTGGCCTAGACTGAGCTCACGGGACCCACAGGCCGTGACTTCCCTGGTCTGGAGAAAGTGCCAGCATAGTTCTGATTCTGTGTGTCCATTCTCGCTGGTAGAAAGAGCCTCAGTCTAGGAGTGACATGCCTGATAGCACGCTGTGATAGTCATGGGGTAAAGTGAGGACACTCATACACAGACACGCTCACTCACGCAGATACACGCACATATACACAAACACACAGATTACTACAGAGGAGAGGACACCAGTGTCTTTGCCCCATGTGCGCGTGGATGATGCTGCTGTGACCCTTTATGTCCACTTCTCAGATTCGGAAAAATCAACCTGATGCAGGGTCAACAGCTTCCTGCTGAGTATGTTCCAACTTAACTCCCCCAGGAGTGGCGTCCTGTGAAATCAGATTATCCTCCCTCCTTTATTTTCACAGCAATGGCCAATGATCCCTGGGAGCCAATATCCACTTCCCCAAATCTAGGTATCTGGACGTTTTCTGCACTACAGTATTGGAATGGAACCTTCCCATAGCCCTCATGAGTGGTGTCTGCTGGCCACAGGGTGGCCCTGGCTAGGCATTTCATAACATCACAATTGCTCAATGATTCAAGAACTGATGTGCAGGAAATCTATTTGAGCGTATAGGAAGTTTACAGAATAATTTTATTTTACAGTTTTATTATAGGTACCTCATAACAGTACTTCTCTTATTTCAAAGAGACCCTTTCATGTTTATATTCCTGGCTTTTAAACTGAAAAATATATAGCTTCTAAGAACTAGAGGAGAGAGGTTTTAACTTGTTCACAGTCTTCATTCTGGATATAAAATATTATAAACTATAGGACGCTGGAAAGAAGCACAGTTGCTACTAAAGGGAGACTGGTAGGGAGCCCGCTCGCTCCCGGGACTGGCTGGTGTCTCCACCCACCCCATGGGAGAGTTTCCCTTTGGGGCTACACGGGTCCCCACGGATGCAGAATCTCAGCAAGTGGACCTTTGGGCAGTTGTTCCCAGTGAAACTGTGAAAATCTTCTTAAGATGCAGGCTGAGACTCTGGGAAGAGGACGCAGGAGCCACATTGGAGGCTCTGGAGCTGACAGCATAGACCTCCTTTGGCTGGTGACCTTTGGTGGGTGACCTTTGCACCATGCCCCGGAGCCTCCTGTGGTCACAGAGCACCCTACTGGGTCTGCAGTCAGGGCACATCATTAAATCATTTAATTAGCTCTGGATGTATAGAGTCACTGCCTTCACCAGGGTTTCTGGCACTTTGGTGTGGGGTTACCACTAATGGCACAATAAAAATCCTTAGTACACAGCATCACATGAGCCAGCGGTGTTCAGCTACTCTGCCCATGTCCCTGTCTTCCCTCCTGAGTGTGGGAGGGACGGTGGTGTTGCATACACTCACACACACATGTACACATACACACGCTCATACACACACCCACACATACACACACACAGTGCCCACCCAGGGATGCCAGATGTCTGGGAGTCTCTGCTGTCCCCAACAATGTTGAGGAGTGAGTTCCCTTTTTACCTCAAGGACGAGCGACAGACAGACAAACTGAGTTCAGCACAGTTCCAAAAGGGTTCTACTAATCAGTGAACCAGCTTTTAGGTATAGATGTGAGGTGGTGCCACACCTCTGGTTCAGGTCTACACAATGTGCAGGCTACATTAAGACTACTGTTTATCAACTCTGCCAAGATCAAAGGAGGGATCATGCTAGTTGCCCTCTGGCAAGCAAAGCATGACCCTTTCAGTAAACAGAGGGCAGAACACTCAAATATACCCTGGGCCAGAGTTGAATGAAGGACCTTGTGGGTACCATTTAGTTGCATGAATTCCTTGATCACTTGATCACTTGAATCCCGTTGTTCATTGATTTGCTCGAGCAGGCGCCAGTAGCATTTCCATTGGACCCTATCACGTGCCAATGTAGCCCAATGGCATCTGGTTGATTCAGGAATATGAAGAACCTCAAACCGTTCCTTCAGGGTCTTGACAAGGAAGTCTGACCATCTTGTAGGTGGGCGGCCACGTGATCTTTTGACATCCGGTGGGATCCAGTCTGTAACGGCTCTGGTCCAGCGGTCATCTCCAAATCACATTACATGTCCATCCCATCTGATTTTCGATGCCTTGGCAAATGAGACAGCGTCCCTGATTCTGGAAGAGAGACAGAGGTCAGAACTCCAGATTCCTTCTCTCACTTGAGTGAGGCATGATATTCCAAGCATAGCTCTTTCGATGCCTCTCTGGGAGACCCGAATAGCATTCTCATCCTGCTTTCATAGGGCCCAGGTCTCTGAGGCGTATGTTAATGCAGGGAGAACGGTGGAGTCAAAGAGATGTGCCCGGTGCCGGAGGTTCTTTGTCTTTTTAGCTATTTCTTCGATGCGTTTGAAGGCATTCCATGCCGCTCTCTTCCTCCTGCGCAGCTCAGGTTTTAGGTCATTCATCATGTTTATTTCTCGACCTAGGTACACATAACTGCTGCATTCAGAGATGTTTGTTCCATTGAGAGTGAATGGGGCCTCTGGAACTAGTTCATTCTTCATAAACATGGTTTTCTTTAGATTCAGCTGTAGACCTATCTTTCCACATTCTCTGTCAAAGTCAGCCAGCATTTGTGCCGCTTGGCTAATGTTTGTTGTTATTAGAACGATGTCATCAGCAAAGCAGAGGTGGTGTAGTTGCCGACCATTTCACTCCCATTCCTTCCCATTCTAATTGTTGCATGATGTTCTCGAGGGTGGCTCTGAAGAGTTTTGGTGAAATGGTATCACCCTGTCGAACCCCTCTTTTCACATTAATGATCACTTCTTTGTAGAATGGTGAGATCCTGGCGGTGAATCCGTAATACAGCTCACGAAGGATCTTGATGTATTGGGTTTGAACACCCTGTTTGGCTAGGGCTTCGATGACTGCTTCCAGTAATTTACCTCCAAATTACCGTAAATATTCTACCCACCCCTCTGAGAGAGCCCCACAAAGTAATGAGAATATAGCGCCCGCATGGCAGAGCCTGGCAAAGCTGTCCGATGCGTGTTCAATATGCCAAATCCGTAACAAAAATGTTTATTTTCCTGACCCGAAAGAGCCCTTAAAACAGCAGCAGTAAGAAAAGCAAACAAGCATGAAGTCCATGGTCTGAAATTGTGATGTGATTCTCCCCATGAATATACATCCTTTAGATGTTATACCAGCCCCTCTCCCCAGTGTTTGTCATAAGAGATGATCTCAGAGGAAGGGACCAGGCCCTGGCATTATCATTTGTTTAGACCTTAACCAGAGGAGTGGCGCTACCCAGCATCTGCACCTAAAAGCTGGTTCATTGATCTTTGTTGACTCATGGTTTGTCCTTCTGATGCTGGTCCTTAGGGAACTTGTTCCATGATATTGTTGAGGACCCCGTGGCTCCCTGACAAGAATGAATACTCTGGTAATTAGGAACTACATAAACTATTGAATTGGCCATTTCGAGTTTCTAATCTAGGACAGTAACTGGCCATAGGCTGTGTTTTTGGTATCAGCTGTACTGCAGCTGTGACCGGGACTGACCAATAGACAAACACAGAAGCTATGTGTGTCCCCAGAGCGGGAGGTGTTGGGTGCATTTAGGGGTCACAAAAGGCTGAGCAGAGGCAAGATGATGGCCACTTCCTCCGTCAGGTGGGGCTCAGATGTGTCCGGAGGAGCGAATATCCTTCCCAGGGGAGGCGGGGGCTTCGCCCTCCTGAAACTCCCCTTGAGGCTGGGAGAGTAGGTGGAGGCCCAGTGGGATTCCCCGCAGGAGACCAGGTTCTGATCCCTCCTCCGGCTCTGAGTAGCAGAGGCCCACGTCAGAGGCTAACGGGAATCGGGAGATTGTTGAGGCCGGAGGGAGCCGTGTGTGTGTGCATGTGCCCTCTGGGGAAAATGGGCGGAGAAGCTCAGCCTTTACCCTCTGTCTAAAGAGTTTGATGAGTGCGGGCCATTGTATTAACGCTTTGATCGGAGCTCCTGGCAAGCTTCATTTTTTGAAGTCTGTTTGCTTTTGGATCATGGTGTGCAGCTCTAAAGAATCCTATTTTAGAACTCTGGGACCGTGTCCTTCCTGCAGCGTGAGCTTCTCTCCTTTTTCATATTTGGATGGAAATTCATCCAGGGGCACGCATGATTCTCAGCTAACCAGAGCACTTTGGCTCGGCCGCCTGGGTTTGTGGCGTTCAGCTACATACACCTGTGCCACTCATGAGGGCTCCCTGGGCCCTTACGTGGGAGAAACCCTTTGCTCCCGAGGATCCTGGAACACCTGGCTTGAGGATTTCCATTTTATTAGTTAGCACTCTCTGGATTAAGTCTGGCCACCGTCCTGTCTAATTCACCAGCTCAGGTCTAAGTCTTGTCACTGTCCTGCCTAACTCACCAGCTCTTTGATTCTGTGATCCTGAACCCAGCAGGGGCATCTCTGTACTGGTCACTAATGCCTTAGCAATAGAAGGTGCCCGCCCTGCTGGCCTCGAGAGAATGTAGCTCCTTTGCTCCTCGTGGTGAGAACAGGAGACTCAGACCTCTGCAGGTCTGAACCCAGGTCCATGGTGCTGTCATCCTTCCGCTTTCTCCAGGTTAGAGATCTCCTATAGGAATTTCGGATTGCTGGAATAAAGCATTGTCTTAGGATGTAGGTAGATTTGTATTGAATATTAAAGTTTGAATAATTATGTTATTAATAAGTAATAATAATTCACACCATAGAAAGAGTATATATAGCACCCCAACACGAGTAGGCAAACACCAGAATGAACCTATTTAGAAGTGCTTATTTATCGATAGGTGTTATAGTATAATGATGGTAGCGTGATGGAGATTATTCTTGTGTTGAGTGATATGATTAATTTCTCAGCAGAGGAAAATTCGAGAATGATTGAAAGGCTGAAGAAAACAGATGAATTGGGATCAACCTAATTTAACTCTACTGTAGCCTGATGGTTTCCTTGCTGTCTTCTTAGTAAGCTGATGAGGAGTAATGGCTTAATCTTTAAGAATTATCCTCTGAAGATAAGAGTCTTTTCCTGTGTTTTATTCCTGGCATGTTTATTTTTTTGAAGTCAAGTGTAGCTGCTCAATCATTTCCAATCAGTGACTAATTGATGAGTGACCAGCCATTGCCCTCTGGAAGGACTGTGATGTCCAGCTAATTTCTTTCCCTGCGGTAGCCCCAGAGGCACTGTGAGCCATCCAGGAACAGGCGAATTGTAACAGCATCTCCAAGGCCCGTGCTGCTCCCGGCCCTGCGTGAGAATAAGGGAGGTGCCCTTATATAAGCAGCCTCAGCATTTGAAGGCTATGTTGACAGCGCACCATAAACGCCTTGGATTTTTATAGTTTAAGTATATCTGAGATATTTTTAATCAGAGCACATGATAAATCCAACCCTATAGTTCCTTTAAGTTTTTTTCTCTAGTATACATTATTAGAAGGATCATTTGTGGGGACTTACTTGTATTTTTTTTTTAAAGTAGCTCTAGGGAAGGGGAGAGGAGGGAAGGAAGAGGGAGGGGAAGGGGATAGGAGGAAGGGGAGAGTTCAACTGGAGGGAGAGAGCAGGGGGGGAAGGAAGGAAGGAAGGGGGAGGAAAGAAGAGGCAAGAAGAAGGGAGGGAGGGAGGGAGCTGTAGAGAAAGAATCGAGGGGCCGAAAGATCATACTGGTCTCTATAGCAGGTCAGTGTGAGGTGTCTGGTTTATTCTGGATGTGCAGTCAGCACTGGGCAGCAGTTGTCCACAGCGGCCTGGGCCCCTCACGGTCATGGTACTGATGACTGGGAAGCTCATGTCTGCGGAGCCCTAGGGTACGATTTGCCCCACGCCCCGAGAGCCTGGGCCTGCTGAGCCCTTTGCCAGGAATCCCTGCTGTGCTGGAAGGCGGAGTCTTCTCTGAGACCTACTGGTGGTGCCATTGGGGCCACCCCACCAGACTCACCTGTTTGCCAGAATCCTGTGGTCACCTAGTGAGAAACTTCACCCGCCTCCACCTTTAACGCCACTTTGCTGGAAAGCATGGGGAGCTCTTTGTGTTCAACGGGGCTTGTGCAAAAACCTCCAGTCTCCAGCACAATATAGACACATGTGTCGCAGCACCCAGAGGACACCTTTGCATGGCCATCGACCTCCAGAGTCAAGCACTTTTGTGTCTGCAAAGCAAGAGCCAGGGATCAGAGAGGAGCCATAACTACTGACAATTGCAATTAGTGTCTGGATGAAACAGCCAGTGGATGTTCGGAAAATTAAAGGGGAAAAAATCCAGGATGGTAAAAAGATAGTTAAAATTGAATTCAGCAGTCAGTAAGATATAATTGAAAACTGTTAGATTAACAGCATTAAGTAAATAACACAAAATGTTGTTAGAACTTAATGACAGAAATTGCCAGACCAAGATTTTTATCTGGAAAAGAAAGAAGAATAGCATGACAATGAAACTTTAGAACTAGGATTTGGGGAAAATGAGATTTTTTTGGAAAATGAGTAGAGTGAAGAGTGTCAGGGGAGCCCCCAGGACACACAGCCCCTCCCGGCATTGAGTGTCCTCAGAGAGCAGGAGGTGACAGCACCTGGGAGCAGGCCATCAGCTGGCACCTGCTGGCTTTGAAGAGAGGCCCCAGGTGATGCATCGCAACCTCACAGGGGCCTGTGCACAACTGGAGCACCAAGAAAGGGAGCGGGGATCCCTGATACCCAAACACCCTCACGCAGGTACTTCAGGACAGGAGAATGACGGAATGTCTAGGGAGTCGCGTCATCAGCGGGAAAGAGGAGCTCTTGAACCTGTCAGTCACCGGACAGAGGGACTAATATTTTGGAAGTTTTTCGTATACCTGCAGATGTGCGGAGAAAATCACGTAGGCACGTAGATTTGTAACTTAGGGAGTAAAAGTGATTGGCAGGTCCCGTGGCCCTAAAGGGCACATTGGCTCTAGAGACAGACAGTGTCGAGCACCGGGCTGGGTGTAGTTACTCTCTGAAGTGTGAGGAGAGAGACCAGAGAGTGGTCTCTGACCGCTAGCATGTCACTCTGTCACATGGTAGCGCCAACCCCACCCCACCCCAAATTCTTGAGTGAATTGAAGATCATTGTGTCTCAGAATCCGAGGGGTCTCTTCCGATGTGTTTTTGCTAAATAAATGATCACTTGATTACTTGTCTTCCCATTAGTCATCGATTTGCTTGAGCAGACACCAGTAACGTCTCCATATGTCCTGTCTCATGCTCGTAGCCCAGGGGCATCTGCTCGCTTCAGGGACACGAAGAGCCTCAGATCATTCCTTCAGGTCATGGGAATGAGGTCTATAATTATTACTGGTTTTCGGCATATCAGATATGACATGGGTAGCTTGCCAGGCTCTGCCATGTGGGTGGTATACTCTCGGTAGTAGGCTCTCAGTTTGTGCATTTACTGATTAACCGCACTGGGGAGAGATTGGCTTTTCTTGGATGGAGCTCTGACGAGCTGTGGAGTCCAACTGTTGAAAATGGCGGCCCTCATGGTGTGGGGGTTCCTCTGGCTTCTTGCAAGGCTCTATTGGGATGACGGGCCAGGGCTAGAACTTCGCCTTCCCTCCTGGTTGCCTCATGATCAGCTGAGCCCAGGGAGAGCCGGTAGCAGCTCTGCTCTGTGTGTCTGAGTCTCCCCGTGTATCATCAAATCATCAAATAAATGATACACAGACTAAAATGTATCCTTGTGATAAAATAATTTTTTGCCCCCATTATAAAGGCAGCTGCGTGCCTTGAGGCAGATAAGGAAATGTCATTTTCCTTTCAGAAAACCAGTGACCCACAAGCCACAGTCGTCTGCACGTGCACACAGTACACATGTGTGCAATTTCATTCTCAGTCTGTGTGTGATGTAGCATGTTGTGTGCATTTCATTCATTTTCCAGTCTTGTGAATCCTGAAAACACAGCTCGAGCGTTTCTGGCCAGTGGAATCTTGACTTGTCACTTTCCCCTTGCATTCCACGTCCCAGGTCATGCCAGTAAAAGGGCTGTCATCCATGGTGGGGAGAGCTAGTGGGACCCCCCCAGCCCCCTCAAATTCACGTCTCCACGTTGGGGTCCTCTCTTCCATTCCGCTTGTGTGCCAGACACGAGGCACATCTGTCTAGGAGAGGGACGTCGCGCCTCTGGTGACTGTGGTATCCACACTTAGCTGTCGCTGCTTAGATTGTGTGTCTGCTGCTCTTGGCGCGCAAGCTACGGCAGTGATGTTCAGAATAGTGTTGAAACAGAGTTTGGGGAATCTAACACCCCTGGGAAATTCTGAGCACAGTGGGTCCCTCCCCGCATGCCTGCATTGTCAAGCAAGTGTTTTTATAATCTGCTCTGACAGCAGTGGGTTCCCCTGGGTCTCCTTGGGGTGTGTCTGGTTCCCGAGAGGTGCGGGGCACCAGGCAGGGGGTGCAAGGCCCCTGATACTCCTGAGCATCTCCGAGGATAAGGAGTATTAGTCTGCGGAGCTACCTGGAGCAGTGCTGGCGACTGAGCTGGCCACGAGACTCTTCCCCCCTTGAGAAATGACTATTTCCAGAGATTTCGGAGGTTAGATATTCAGCTTCTGGATCTCTGGGGAAAGGCTTGGGAGGGCCTGCAGGGTGCGCCCTCAGACATCTGTGGTCAGAGGCTTTTGCTGTTGCTGAGCGAGGAAGCCAGAGTCGGAATCGAACAGCCCCCCACAGAGAGTTGCAGCTCATGGGGCAGGGAGAAGGGAAGGGGGTTAGATTCGGTGGCCCTTGAGGGCACCAGGTGGTCGGTGCGAAGGGTCACGAGGTCTCCGGTAACCCGCGTCTCACTGAACTCCTCTGAGTGTCAGCCCTCGATCCTGTCTGCCAAAGGCATAACCTGGCTCTGTTGTGGCACTAATGTAGCACAGAGCGGATTTGCAAATGCTGTCATAGAAACCAAGGGACTCTGTGAGGCTGAGCAAGCCCTGAGCGTGATACGTGCTATGGAACATACCTGGTAGCCTC
Source organism: Cryptotis parvus (assembly GCA_021461705.1). NCBI lineage: Eukaryota > Metazoa > Chordata > Mammalia > Eulipotyphla > Soricidae > Cryptotis > Cryptotis parvus. The sequence goes on from JAJIBD010020966.1 coordinate 363,777, forward strand.
AGCTAAAACACGCAATTAAGATTTCACAACTTTATTTTAAATTTTATGATTCTAACAAGACCCAAGGAAGCCAGGACTCTTCATATATACTTTTTTTTCCTAAGAATATTCCTTCTTTTCTTTATTGAATGAACAAGAAGTCAATAAATTATCTACTTTCTTTGAGTAGAGGACATGCATTTTTCAGATACTTGTCAAAGAGCATAGGATATTTTCTGCATGAAAGCTCTGCTTTTTTCACTTCTAGTTTCAAACAGGAAAATTACTGATGGCTTATAAAAAGTTTCATTTATTTATTGAGTCACTAAATCTAATTAGGTCTATTATTCTTTAAAACTCCATGGTAACTCGCACAAGCAGAAAGGCTGATTCACGTGGATCCCATCCTTGAATAGCTGGTTATTGCAGTAGAAGCCCGAGACTGCCTCGCTGAAGAGGCTGTCAGGCTCCTATTCATCTCCAGAGTTTATAGATTAACTAGGGATATTTCTGGCTGTGGAGCGCCTGATCCGGAAGTGTTGGTGTGTGATATCTCTGCGGTTCCCTTCAACTTTGACCTTTTAGCTACCTCTGTCACAGGGTCACTTCCTTCCACAAGTCCACCGCCCACCACATGCGTCCAGTGTGGTCTAAAGCGGGTAGGTGGACACCAAGAACGTTCACTTCTGAATTGATTTTGACAAGTACAAACCCCGAGGGCGATGAAAGCCCTGGTGACCGTTGGTCATTGTGGGGAAATTGTGGGGATGGTCGGACCCACCCTCCATTTCAGATTGGCGACCACCTGGGCCTTGGGCAGTGCCAGGCACGTAATATGGACACCGGGAATATCGGATGCGGTTGATTAAAGGAGCGTTTCTCTGACTGGGGGCAGGGACTGAGAGAGATTCTAAATATAAGAAGTACAAAAGAGCTTATAAAATTCTAGGGACCCGCTTGGTAGATGAAGAAACATCCAGTACTCTCTGCTCTGTAAAATCAAATGAATACTAAAGATTTTTTCTTTTCAACTTCGTGACTCGTACCATCTGTTGACATCACGCATTTATGGGAAAATAACATCTTACCAGGGAGCGAGAGGCAAAAAGAGTCCTGGGAGTGAACCTGGGAAATGTTGCTCTGTGTGGACGCCTGCTGTGCTCCCTGTGGCACTGTGGACGCCTCCCATCACCCCCTCCGCATTGGCCCTGCAGACGCCTTCCCATGCCCCCTCCCCATTGGCACTGCACACGCCTTCCCAATGCCCCACTCCCCATTGGCACTACGACGCCTTCCCAATGCCCCCTGCTCCCTGGTGGCACTGCAGACGCCTTCCCAACTGGACCACCCATTTAAATTTATTTTAAAACTTTATTTTATCATACCACCTTGAGATATATACTTAAAAGATGTTCATAACTGGGTCTCAGTCATGCAGTATTCCAGCATCCGTCCCTCAACCCCTGCCCCATTCCCACCACCAATGTCCAATCACCAGTGTGCTCCTACGTCCACTGTGGCCAAGGCCCACCACCCACTCCCCATTCCCCATCAGCCCCCTCCCCAGTTTGTTGCTACTACAATGATCCTTGTCACTTGTCACTTGTCTTCCCGTTGTTCATCGATTTGCTCAAGTGGGCACCAGTAATGTCTCCATTTGTTGGGAATGAGGTCCATTATTGTTACTGTTTTTGGCATATAGAATTCACCACGGGTAGCTTGCCAGGCCCTGCTGTGGCTCTGGGTTCATCCCAGGGGGCCCAGTCTTTTTCTATGTCAGACCATCAACCATCCAGGGCCCACAGGGCAGAGCTCTAGGTGTAGACAAGCCTGTCTCCTGTCTGCCACCTGCTGACACAGTCGGGCACTGCAACCACACCTGCAACACCTCGAGGGGCAGGACAATGATCCTTACAGTGTACATATGGGCGAGATCCTGGGCAGGACCTGGTCCTAAACTCGATTATTTTCTAAGCCTGGCACAGCTGTGCATCTGGCCTGTCTCTTCTCCAGCGTTGCTGGTGGTGGTGGCTGTGGAGCTTGACCTCACCTGTCGGGCCAAGGAGGTGGAGGGGTTGGGGGAGGGCCCTGCTCCCAGTTCCAAGTCCAGCTGGTGACCACATCAGCTTACACGTCTGCTGGTCCTAGGAGCTGTGTTGAACCTGGCCAGGGACCGAGCCAATTTCAACCTCCCGTTGCTCCCTGGTCAGCTCCACGTGGGCGGTATTGGCAAGCCTCTGCATCTGGCCTGTCTCTTCCCGGCATTGCTGGTGCTGGTCCCCATTTAAAATTTTAAGCTAAATTATGCATCATGAACCCTTATTGGGAAGGAATAGGGAAATGATAGGAACAGGAGTAAAATAATCATTTCACTTGTATCTCTTGTCTTCCCATTGTTCATTGATTTGCTCAAGTGGTAGCCAGTAACATCTCCTTTTGTCCTGTTGCATTCTAATGGAGCCCAAGGGCAACTGCTCGCTCCAGGAATACAAAGAGTCTCAAACCATTCCTTCAGGTTGGGAATGAGGTCTATAATTGTTACTGGTTTGGCATATCAAATACGAATATAGGAATTTGTAGAGGAATATAATAATAGGAAAGAAAAAATCCTAATTTGGTCTTTGTTTTCTCCACTGCTTTGTTCATTTTACCTTTAGAAACTTAAACATAATTCATCCCTTCAGTGCATTTTTTAATGAGCTATTTTACAAGGTTGTTATTTTTAATCTTCTACAAAGGCGGTGGCGTCACAATCAGTTTTCCCTTTGACACTCGGTGGAGCTGGGGAGAAGCTGCATTTCCATCCCCACCGTGGCAGTGTCCTTCCCTGCAACATGGAGGGACTGCAGCCGCCAGCAGGTGGCTGTCCGTGACCTCGCTGGCCCTCCTGGGCTTGGATTTCCAGGTTAATTGCTTTGCAAACATCAGTGATTCACGCCTCCCTGTGTCCCCTGGGGCTGCCAGTGACCAGTTCCTGGGTATGAAATATGAGGGTCTTTGAACTGGTCTGGGACGAGGGTTTCAAGCCTGTCTCCACAGCTCCCTGCGGGAGAGAAATGGGCTATTTTCAGTCTCATATTTCTAGGTATCTGGCAGCAGCCCCAAGTTAAAACACGTTTATTCTTCTCTGCGTTAGGGAAGAGTCCCAGGTGTTGCTTTTAAAACCTTGCTAGATCGGAATTGTGCCTCAGCGGGACTAGAAAAGGGGCCTGGTGAGATGACCACGGGGTCACCGCCCATGGACCTCACACGCCCGGGCGGGCAGTGCGGCCTCCTCGCCTGTCTCTGCGGCTCTCACTCGCGTGTTCGCACCCTCTGTTGGAACATGAGTTTGCTACACTGGGGCAGCCGGGCAGCAGCTCGGACACCGTTTCCTTCCCGTATCCCTTTACCCTCATCCTTCTCTGTGTCCGTTAATGACCTAGTAAATGCGCCCCTATTCGTGTCATCCTACCTTAGCTAAAGAACTGCACGATTTCGATTGGGAGCTAATGCTATCTCAGATTTTAAACCTGAGAATCTGTACCTTCTTTCCTGTTCAATGGAAACGACCATCTTATTTGTGGCTCAGGTGGAGCTAAAGGTGGTGGACAGTCGGTGAGGACGGTGCTGGAGGAGGACTCCTTTGGCCTGAGGGAACAGGGCCCGTGGTCTCGGCGGGCGGAGCTGGAGCCGGGCTCCGTGTTGCCCCGGGACAGCTGGAGCTGTGGCGGGATCCGGGCAGTCGTGGCGAGTGCGTGCGGGCAGGATGTCCCTGGCAGAGTCTCCTGGGCTTGCCTTGGGCTTTGGGGTGTGGAGACTCGGTCAGCAGCTGCTGGCAAGGGAAGCTGCTGCTTCACTTGCCAGTTAACCCTGGTGCCAATGCCCCGAGATGGCTCGTTTTGGGGGTGCGCCCAGTTGGCCACGGGCCTGTGGTCTCCAGACGGTTGTGGTGCCAGGTGGCTGTCACAGCTGACTTGGGGGCTTGGGTCAGCTCTGGGGTGCTTCGAGGCTAATGTCCTGGTGCTGATGCTTTGCTGATGGCACCGTTTCACAAACGACTTGCGTGAGGCATGAGAACGCCCCGCTTGGGAGGTGGGGTGCAGGTGACCGGCCTTAGGTGCACGCCAGGTTCCTGGGCTGGGCTGGGTCCTGTGGCGGCTGCCTCCTAGAGGGATCAAGCATCAGCCAAGGCTGTGGATCTCCTGCTTCCCTTTGCCAGGAGAGCCCAGAAACTACCGGTGGGTCCCTGCAAATGGAGAGACGTGCGGGTCCTTTCAACCTTTGAAGCTGGAAGTGGCTGGTTAATTGGGCCCAGCCTGGCCCATTGACCAAAGCAGGACAGAAGTGAGTGTAAGGAATCGCCCCTGAAATCAAATACGGTCTCCCGGGCTCTGCAGGTATTGCTGCGTCTTCGGTTCTCCTCTTCGTTGTCTTTTCCTTCAGTGTGCCCGTGGGGCAGCCGCGTGTTAGTGCTCAGTGCTCTGGGCTCCGTGCTCGAGGGTCAGTCGTGTGCTGTGAGCAGTGTGCATGGCGGGGACTGAACCAGGATCAGTCACCTGCAAGGCAAGAGCCTACCACCTAACCCCGGGTACTTCCGTCCTCTGGTTTTTCTTCTTTCTGTCCAACTGGGTGTAGATTTCATCAGCTTAGACATGAATGTTCACATATTAATCCGTATTAATCTGTATTAATCCGTTCTTTCTGTCTATGGGTTTGCATTTTGGCAGTCTTGTTCTATTGAACACCCTTCATTGAAATTGTATACAAGTCCCCCCGCCCCCCCGCACGCACACACACACACACACACACACACACACACAGGGGTTGCTCTTGGCTCTGCACTAGGAATCATCCTAGAGGGTCCAGGGGACCATATGTGGTGCCAGGAATAGAAGCTGGGTTCCACTGCATGTAATTGTGTACAAGCTCTAAATCGACAACATGTGGTCATCGGAGCAATTACTGTACAGGAGTGAGAGCTGATTGTGGTCCTCAGGGCAATTCCCGTATAGGAGTAAGAGCTGATTGTGGTCCTCAGGGCAATTCCGTATAGAGTGAGAGCAGGCATGCCTCGGAGGTGACTCTCTGGCCTGCTTTGCTCCACGATGGTGCCTCACTCAGCTCATGAAATGACGTCAGTGTCCAAGAGTACCAGGGCACACAGTGCTAGTCCAGGCACTCACAACTCTGGTCAGAAAGGGAGAGAGAAAAACACCTTGTAATTTTAGTTACAAATGGAAATATCACCTTTTTTTTCTTAAATAACACGCTTCCTTATAACAAGCTTCCTTTACTTAAAACCTGTTATTGGCACTTCCATTATAACACTTATCACACCATATTGTAATTGGTAATTGTTGTTTAAAAATAATTCCTTCTGCCACGAGTCCCTGGGGGCTAGGGAACATGTAATGTGTTCTCTGTGTGCTGCTTCTGTGCTGCCAAAACAGTAGGTTCCTAATTGATGTTTGTTGGAACCGGGGCATGGAGAACCCTGGAAGAAAATGTTGATGGAATTAAAGAATGAAACGAAAACCTTCAGTTAATGATTTTCCTGGGGGCTGGGGTGGGACCTAATCTTCATGTGGCCACAGGCCGCCTCCCTGGGGATGGAGCTGGGGTGTGCGTCCCCTCTGGTCATGGAGCTGTTCACACATCAGGCCCTAGGGCCCTGTGGCCAGGCCCCAACTCCCTAAGCATGGGCTTCACCGAATGAGTCTAGTGCCTCTTCCTTTGAGAGCACCACGGCAGCTTAGGGAGCACCTCCAGATGAGTCACCGCCCCAGAGAAGCAAACAGCCATGATATCCCTCCCTTGGGATCCAGGCTTAGCTGTAGACATGCTTAGCGTGGCAGAAACAATGGATGTCTCCCTCCCTTTCAAGAAAGGTGAGTATGTAGTGTTTGATTTGTTTGATTGGGGCCACACCCGGTGGTGCTTCGGGGATCGCTCCTAGTGGGGCTTGGTGTGTGTGGGGCATCTATGATGGTGAGGACTGGGCTGGACCACGAGACACGTGCATCACCCCTGTCCTGTCTCTCCGGCCCCCAGTTGTCTAGCTTTGAATGCTTGTATGTATTTTCATATTGTCATATTTTCATTATAATGATGATGAAAATACCAGGAACAATTATAGACCTCATTCCCATGACCTGAAGGAATGGTTTGAGGCTCTTCCTGTTCCTGGAGCTAGCAGATGCCCCTGGGCTACACTAGCATGTGACAGGACGTGTGGAGATGTTACTGGTGCCTGCTTGAGCAAATCAATGATCAACGGAAGACAGGTGATATAAGTGATATATATTTTCATTACTAAGTTTTATGATTAGGAGCAACTACGTGTCAAAAGACAGCTGCCAAAAGAGATCAGGCTCTATGGGGCAGCTGCAAGCTTGTCGCTCCACAGCACGAGACTCTGATCCAGCAGGAGAGGTGTGCATCTTGCTTCCAGACAAACCGTCAGGCATTGGTCATCTCTGTGGCTGTCACAGCCCTTCCGTTTAGATGCCCCCAAATTCCCTCTTTGTTCTTAGATTCTTAGGGTCTGTTCCAGTCCCAGTAGGCACTTTGCTTCCGAAAGGCCAGATTCCTGTGTCCTTTAGAAATGCAGGTTCAGAACATAAGAGTGGGAACAGTTCTTTCGATCTCAGCAAGAAATAGATTTCCTTCCCTCATGCCAGCTTATCCCTTGACAGTGTTTTTATCATGAGGATTGAAGCTGCTCAACATAATCTGACCGGGTCTCTGTCACTTCTGCCCTGTGAGAACGGTCACTCCTGTCTTCGTTTGGGAAGACTTAAACATAATTGCGAGCAGATGGACCTGGTACAAAAGCCTTTATTCTTGCATTACAAATTGGAATGCTGCTAACATCAATCCATGAGCCAGTGGCCAGGACCCAGTGTATATTTCACTGTGACATGTTCCTTGCTGTGGCCAGCACTGGCCACATCTGAAGCAGGGAGCTGTTACGGCGTTAGTTACAGCGCAGACACCATGTACTTCCTTTAGCGTGATAACCAGACATTCAAATGCGGTGAAATTTCAAGGAAAAGTATATCTCTATTTGATATTCTTGCTGTGAATGTTCATTGGAGTTTTTAAATCTCATTTTGCTTCTAATAGATTTTAAGGTTCATATTCAAACATCCACTGAAAAATTCTACGTTAATGATGTTTGCATATAAATTGAATACAAATGCACATTATGGAAGGTTTTAAAATTAAGATCTCAAAATGGTCTTTAAAATATTGAACAAAAATAGATTTGCTCAGGGGAGAAATTTGCTAGGAACCCCTAAAATCATTTCTTGTTCTTAAATGTTGGTGACTAAAAGCCAATCAGTATCACCTAATTGCTACATTTTCCCAATTTTTAATTATGAAATGTGCAAACATATAAAAATATGTCAACATTGGAAAATGTGTAAGTTTTTTTCCAAATTCAAGGGGTGGGGTGGTATGTTCATTCTTTTAAAGGTTTGCCAGCCAACTTACCCCCAAAATAACTGTCGATTCCTCGTGGTTATTTGTCCTGTTTTACTATATATAGCTATTTAATTTTATCATTAAATAAAAGCCCTAAAACTTCACATGAGTAAATTGTTCTTGTCTACAGTCGTATGATACATATGCTACTCACAGATATGCCCCTGGGGTGAGCCCAGAGCCACGGCAGAGCCTGGCAAGCTACCCGTGGTGTAGTCGATATGCCAAAAACAGTAACAGTAGTAGACCTCATTCCTAATGAATGGAGACGCTACTGGCGCCCGCTCGAGCAAATCCGTGAACAATGGGAAGACAAGTGATACTTACAGATATAGTTTAGGCAATATATTTAATGAAATTTAGCATCTTCACATCTATGACTGATGTATTGATATTGTATTTGCCCACAATATTCTATGAAATGCACTTGAAGGGCTGTTTCCCGCAGATTCTAAACAGTCTTGCAAGCTATGCAACGTTCAGGGCTGGTCTGTTGGGACCTGCCAGCTTCAGACTGGGGCGGGGAGACTAGGCTTTTTTTTCTCTACCATTCTTAATATTTTGTAGCATGTTGTAGATTCAAACCGTTGATTGACCCTCTTGACCAAGGGGAGCAACCCATGGGAAAATCAAGCTCCGCATCTCGGCCAACGCAGCAGTGGAGATAGTGGAGGTGAGGAGGGGAGTTAGGAGTGGATGTGGCAACCGGCAGGTAGCTCTGGATTTTCTTCTTCAAGTCAGGAAACCACAGAAGACGCTCGCCAGCTTCTGCCGGCATTCTCGGGTATTTAGGGATCTTTTTCTGTCGGGGTTTTCGGGATTTTGTTGCTTTTGCAGATCACACGGACTGAGCTCACACCTTCAGCCTGCCTGCACGGAGCAGTTAGCAGTTAAATGCAGAAATAGCCGTGGCGGGGACTTTGCTGTCAAGTCTGTGAGCAAGTTTAGGCAGCTGCTAAGTTATCAGCGAGCAGAGAGCCCGATTCCAGACACAGGAGTAGATGGTCGGTATGGAGACGCCACTGCCGGCAGCCAGGAGCACACAGAGGTTCACGTAAGATATTCTTCTAATCTGTAGGTTTGTCCAGCGTTACTTAAAGTTTGGTAAATCTCATGTTAAGACTTTGAAAATCTAGATAAAAATGGGCAAATTTCCATCTTGTCACCTGTCACTTGTCTTCCTGTTGTTCATTGATTTTCTCAGTGGGCACCAGTAATGTCTCCATTCGTTGGGAATGAAGTCCATTATTGTTACTGTTTTTGGCATATGGAATACACCACAGGTAGCTTGCCAGGCTCTGACGTGGCTCTGGGTTCATCCCAGGGTGCCCAGTCTTTTTTCTATGTCATACCATCCACCATCCAGGGTCCACAGGGCAGAGCCCTGGGTGTAGACAAGCCTGTCTCCTGTCTGCCACCTGCTGATGAAGCCGGGTACTGGAGCCACACCTGCAACACCTTGAGGAGCAGGAAAATTTCCATAAAAACTTTAAAGTTCTAAAGCAAGCAAGTAAAAAAATCATTGGACTGTGCTGATTAATGAGGACTGACTGGTGTTATTGGAACTTGGACCGGAGTCATCTTGGTTGGGTAGATGGGGGCAACAAATGGGAATTTGGGGGCATCTCACAACCTTTGTAGCTACTGACTCGACAAGTGTCACTTGAGGTGACTGTCTCCAAGCTGCCAGTTACACTGACTCAAGGAGGAGGTTGTTGAGCACTTGCACACACGGACAAGTGCCACGTGTAGAATTTACCAGGCCTTGGGAGGCAGTTTCCAATTTCACCAGTTTCCCCAAACGCTGAAGATGCAGGTGACAGCAGTTTCATATGCTTGTTTGAAAGACATGAAGAGACCAGCAGTGAGGGCAAGCTTGCTGATGGGCTCTTCGCGCAGGACGGTACAAACCCTGAAGAAAGTATTATAGACCAAACACAGCAGCATGGACGACGATACTGTGATGAATCACCTAGTACGAGGGAGGAGTTTTTGTGATGAAATTGTTGCTTTGGCCACATTTATAGATCAAAGTAACAAAGGAAACTCATCTGATTTCCCAATAGAATCAGAAAAGGCACGTGATAACATTTCATATCCTTTATGGGCAAGACATGTGGCAAACAGAACAGAAGGAAACTTCCTAAAAGTGATAAATTATATCGACTCAGCTCTGTGGAGCCTCTCTAAAGGTCTCTCCACCAGAAATCTGAATAAACGTTACTCTGGTAGAAAATCCTGGTGTTCTCCTTAAAGCAGAGTTACAGCGGCTCTCACAAACACCTTTTCCAAGGAACTTCACACAAAACCTTCATCTAGGGCAGCGACAAGATACAAAAAACACACTAAGAGTTTTAGGACTATAATGGCTGTAATCAGACTGTTTTTCCTTTTTCTTTTGTGTTTACTCTCAAATGATTTAATTGCCTTCCTAAGAAAATCCAAAAGATTGTAAACTGAGCTTTAGAATGCAGTAGTTTAGCAACCTAACGACTAATATATATTTGTAATTCTGTTTTTCAGCAATAATTTAACGAATGTAATTCTAAAAAGGTACCACTTAATATGATAATAAACATAAGTTACTAAAATAAATTTTATAATACATGGATAGTTTATAGTTCCTGGGTAGTTTATTCTTAAATGCTGATGCCACATTTCATTTTCAGAAAACTTATTTTATATTTAAGATTAAAAACGCTAGGACTTCTGCAGTCACTGCTCTAAAAATTGGTAAACTTGTGTATTGGCTGGAATTTCAAAATAAGCTACATCATAGCTCATGTGTGTGGGTGGGGGGTGTATGTGTGAAAATAAATTGCAGTTTAGATAACTCAACTAGAGGCAAAGAACGAAAGTTAATTCTAGATGCCATGACACGGACAAATTATCTCTGTTAACACTATTAAATACAAATTGTTAGATCTATAAGTGGCTGAATTCTCCCCCCCATTTTTTTTTTTTTTGCTTGTTTGGGTCACACCTGGCAATGCTCAGGGGTTTCTCTGGGCTCTGCACTCAGGAATTACTCCTGGCGGTGCTCGGGGGACCATATGGGATGCCAGGGATCAAATCCAGGCCGATACAGGCTGGCCACTTGCAAGGCAAACGCCCTACCCGCTGGGCTATCGCTCCCACGAATTCTTTCCCTTTTGAGTGTTACTTATATGATTACTTATTATGAAAGAAAAACAATCTGCTGCTCTTCCACCTAGTGGAAGAGCTGATCACAGCCCGGCTTGCAAGGCTGCTTCCGGCTGCACAGTTCATCAATAAATGCTGGAGATCAGAGGTGACTACAAGAGTATGCCACCCGCACAGCAGAGCCTGGCAAGCTACCTGTGTCATATTTGATATGCCAAATACCAGTAACAATTATAGACCTCATTCCCATGACCTGATGGAATGGTTTGAGGCTCTTTATGTTCCTGGAGCAAGAAGATGCCTTTGGGCTCTACTAGCATGAGGCAGGACATATGGAGATGTTACTGGTGCCTGCTCGAGCAAATCGATGATGAACGGGAAGACAGTGATAGTACATGAACAAAACCAGTATAACAAGATTGTAGTGAAAATCATAAAAAATTTAAATAAAAGGAGATATTTATTGCCAGCGGTTCACCAATACTGAATGAACACTCAGTATCAAAAATAATAATTCTTGCCTCCAAATATATTAGTTCAAGGGCTTTTCCTTAAGCCACCAAATGAGTTTTTCTAGGGTCTGACAAGATGAGTGAAAAACTTTTGTGCAAGGATAACAGAGCCACAATTTCTAAGACTTCCACAAGGAAGAGAAGCCATCGGCACTGTTGGACCCTAGACAGACAGTCCTTATGCAATTCTGATGCTTCTGCAAGGTCCGAGTAGAACAAAGCAAGGGTGTGGTGTCTTTGTGGCTGTGTGGAAAGGCAAGTGCCCGCCGAGGCGCTCTGTAGGCGGGGAAAGGGTGTTGCGATTAAAGCAAGCATTTGGCAGTTGTTTTAGGTAAGTTAAACGCAGAACTGTTTCAAATGTCAGGATAAATAATGTTTGCTTAGCCTACGGAGTTATGAGATAGAGCAGGGAGTGCAGTCTAGGGCACAGCATAGGGTAGGAGCTGACGGAGTCCGGTTGAGCCCTTGTGGGAGGTCACAAAGAGCGCAGCAGGTGAGGTGCTCGACTTGCACGTGACTGGCCCAGGTTTGATGCCTGCCTGTCACATAGCAGGTTCCCTCCAGGAGTGACCTCTGAGCACAGAGCCTGGAATAAGCCCTGAGAATAGCCAGGTATGCCCGAACCAGTGATGACAATAGAAAGATCTGACTTCAAGAGACAGCAGGGAACTAAAATCTGCATACCCAGGAATAGAATGGGCTTTCTGAAAGAGTGTAACTGAGAAGTTGCTAGTGGAAAAGATGTAAATTACTCCATGTCAAACACACACACACACACACACACATACACACACACACGTAAATACCGCATATTGGTCCATCAGAAAAAGATGAATGCTAACCAACCAATGGCTGTACCTGCAGCTCCACAAAGATATTCAACACTGTTATCAGAATGATGAGATTTCTAGCACTGGTTGAAACCGGCTAGGACGGCAGAAGCTACACCCCAGGGCAATAGCAAGCGTTAGTAGATGGCATCCTGATGATGGGAGGTAAGCTGACCCAAACTGGGGCGCTCGAAACGTCAACAGTCCTGGAAAGACTCTTACATCCGTGAAACTTCATGCCTTAAAAGTTACATAAAGAATCAGACATGTGAGAAATCATTCCTATAAACATTCATGTACAAACTCTTACATAAAAGTCTTTTAAGTATATAAGACTTCATTCATACAAAGACTTACATATAATGGCTTGGACACAAACTCTTGCACAAGTCTTCCATGCGTGGGGCTTCATACAAGGATTCAGATAAAAACATCCTTTAAAGTCTTTCATATAAAGACTTTCTCAGATATATACTGTCACAGAGGCCCACGTGAGGAGGCTCAGGAGGGCAGATTCCTAGGTCAGGACACTCAAAAGTGAAAAAGCAGTAGCCCGCAACAGATAAACAGATGCATAAGCTGTGATTGCTTACAGGACAGAGTATTCATAGCAGCGAGGGAGGAAGGAAATACATTTTCCTTCAGTGAACGTGGAGGGAGTTTAGAAACACCATCAGCATAAAGCACAGAACGAGCAAGACAGAACTGCAGAGTTCAGCTAATAATGTATGAGGAAATATTTTTTAAAGTTCAGAATGAGAAATACCAAAATCAAGTTAGATTTTACTTATCCGGTAGGCTGGTAGAGGACTGGGGAGATTGAAGATATTGATATGAAAGTTGTCAGATTTTTCAGAAAAGTTATATTCAGAATTGTCTGCCCTGATTTGGCTGTGGAGGTGATTGGAATTCTCGTACAGGGTTTCTCGCTTGGGGTGCGGGCAGGTGAGAGGTCCAGATTGTCCTACTTGGACTGTACTTGTGGAGAAATAACAGTAATTTTGAAAGTGTTGGTTTCTTTCTAAGGGATTTCCTATTAAACAATAATAAAAACATTCTTCAGAGATGCAGAAACTAAGAGAGAATAGGGGAAATCTCTGCTCAATCACTAAATTGTCATGAGATTATGTCACACATAAAAATCTCATTGTTTGAATGTGGAAAATAAAGTAGCTACATACAGTGAGTTTATTTGCTGAAGTGTTTTTCTATTTTTGTTGTATTCTTCAACTGTGTCTTAGAGATTTATGAGAAAGAAATAACGTGAGCAGATCCCTACAGTATTTTTTGGAAAAAATACTCAAAAGTTTATAGTATTCAAAAAATACGATTAGAAAACCAAACCTTCTATTTCTTGACTTTTTATCAGCAGTTAGATTACAGAGGTATTTCATAATAGCTAATCAACATGATTTTTATCACTGGGCAAGGGAAATAAAGTATTAAGATACATATGCACATAGGATCATTCTTCTTTAACGAAACAATCATATTCTCTAATTACCAAATGAACCGTGGCTTCGGTTCAAAATGTTCTGTCAAAATAAATGTGTTACTGGAGGCATCCATTCTTTAAATAGGATCATCATATAATTAATAGCCATACAGCTGACCCGTTAACAATGGTGTGAAAATTACTGAACATGCTGGTGCTGAATTACAAGCCACTAAACATTTCACAACTGGGGCTAGTATTAGGGTAGTATGTATGCTCTGACACTGGCTTTATTTTCATGAGGATCAGAATTATATAAATAAAGCATATATTTTTTACATTGTTTCTCGAGCACATGAAAAACACTATTGTGGCACAGTGATACAGGTTGGGTGATTATTGGGTGGTCCTTCGTGTGGACTGATTATTGGGTGTAGGTGGTCTTCCTGTGGACTGATTACTGGGTGGTCTTCCTGTGGACTATTATTGGGTGGTACTTCATGTGGACTGATTATTGGGTGGTCCTTCCTGTGGACTGATTAATGGGTGGTCCTTCCTGTGGACTGATTATTGGGCGGTCCTTCCTGTGGACTGATTATTGGGTGTAGGTGGTCTTCCTGTGGACTATTATTGGGTGGTACTTCGTGTGGACTGATTATTGGGTGGTCTTTCCTGTGGACTGATTACTGGGTGGTCCTTCCTGTGGACTGATTATTGGGTGGTCCTTCCTGTGGACTGATTATTGAGTATAGGTGGTCTTCCTGTGTACTGATTATTGGGTGGTCCTTCCTGTGTACTGATTATTGGGCGGTCCTTCCTGTGTACTGATTATTGGGCGGTCCTTCCTGTGAACTGATTATTGGGTGGTCTTTCCTATGGACTGATTATTGGGTGGTCCTTCCTGTGGACTGATTACTGGGTGGTCCTTTCTGTGGACTGATTATTGGGTGGTCCTTCTTGTGGACTGATTATTGGGTGTAGGTGGTCTTCCTGTGGACTGATTACTGGGTGGTCCTTCCTGTGGACTGATTACTGGGTGGTCCTTCCTGTGGATTGATTACTGGGTGGTCCTTCCTGTGGATTAATTACTGGGTGGTCCTTCCTGTGGACTGATTACTGGGTGGTCCTTCCTGTGGACTGATTATTGGGTGGTCCTTCCTGTGGACTGATTATTGGGTGGTCTTTCCTGAGGACTGATTATTGGGTGGTCCTTCCTGAGGACTGTCTTAGTCCTGGTCATGACATGTTCAGGGCTGGCTGCCTTATGACACTTGAGTAGTGCAGACCCTGGGGAGAGCAACTGGAATTGGTCTAGCCATCTCACTGGACACGAGGTGGTCTCTCCTGCTCCTGTTTGTATTTTCGTAGTGATTGGAGCAGGCGGGTGCTTTCTGCAACCTTTTTGCCCAGCTTTACCTGAACTTTTGAATTGATGATTCTGCTTCTTTCTCGTGTGATAGTTTTGTCTTCTCAGAGGGATTGTGGCCTCTGCTTAGAGTTTCTGGCTTATTCTTGCAGTTTCCACAAGCTCAGTAAGCCATTTGCTTATTTGATAAGAATAAAGTTCGGAAGGTGGCGTTTCAGAGCATGTGTTTGCGTCTCTCTCAGTGTGACTTGGTCGAGATGTGGGGCCACCTCCTACCCTGTCTCCGTGCTGACGGACGGCTCTCTTCAGCCTCCTCTGCCACCTTCCACTGACCTGTGAGTCCTTCCCACCTCCACCCTCAGCAAGGTGAGGGCCCGCTTCTTCCGACCTTCATGGTCTAACTGTCGTCCAGGACACTCGCGGTACTCAGGTGCCCACGGCCCAGCAGAATGAATTCGCACACTGTTTCCTGGCGATCTGTCATGTCTGACCTAACTCTTCATTCTTCCTTTCTTCTCAAATAAAGTGGCCTATAGCTCTCATCTGCAAGCCCCCATGAATCTAGTTTTCTTGTTCTCAGCCAGTATCCGTTGATCTCCACAAGTGGTCATCCACACTTTAAAGGCCATGATCTCAGCCTCTGTTTTTTCTGAATAATCCAGTTACTGAGTCTCTTCTCCTGAGGGCTGGTGTTTCCTTGTGGCTCTTGCACATTTCCTGAACGCCTCTCCCTATCATCCCAGAGTCAGACCCTCAACTATTTTGCACAGAGATGTAGGGAACGTGCCTGAGAAATTGGTCTTCACTCTCCCAGAGCAGAAATCACGAGAGCAAGTTTTTCAACTTGCCATGCAGGATACTGTGGTGAGTTTCCAAACTTTACGATTACGGGACACTGGTCGTTTAAAAGCTGGGCCTGGAGGGAGGCTACCGCAGATGGGGTATTGGCCTGCACGGGCCAATGCAAGTTCCATCCCCAGCACCCCATATGTGTGTGATTCCTGAGCACCCTCAAAACAAATGAAAACAAAAACACTAACAAAAACAAGGGGTTACCATGGTTCTTAGCTTATTAGGCGCCTCTCTGAGCCTGGCCTTCCAGGCCTTCTGAAGAGGGAGTGGCTGTCCCTAGAGCAGCAGAAGTATGGAGTCTCTGGCTCCTCTAAGGCTCTGTTTACTTGGAAGAGACACTCTCATGGTTTCTTGTTGACGTGGCTCTGTTCTGGGTAAACTACCAAAGGTGGTGAGTCCTGAGAGCAGCGTCTCACGTGTGTCCATCCGGCTGCCTCTCCTGCTTCTAATGCTCTCAGACAGGCGCCTCCAGGGAGCTGGAATCAGCAGCCCAGACACTATTCTCACTCTCTTGGTATTCCTGCAGCTCGTTACCACTTTATTGACATCATCATTAAACCCCCAGTTACAGGGTCCTGCGTGGCCCTCCCCAGCTCTGTGTATTAAGTCAACAGGGCCGGGCTACTAATCTCCCACTTGTCATGGTTCCCGTCCTGATGAGATCTGCGGAGGCTTGAATGAACGTGTGTGATGAGGAATTTGTGAAATGTCCTAAGATACACATATTAGAATGTGGCACTTGAGTTATTTGAGTCGAATCATATTCTCAGGAATGTGAGAATTGCTCATCTGTGCATTGTTTGAATCAGGAAAACTATCTCTTTAAAGCAATGGACTTGACAAATGGAAATCATTAATTCTGGGTTTATTTTTGTGCCACACCCGGGGTGCTCGGGCTTAGTCCTGCTCAGGGAGCAGCCCTGGTGGGGATGTGGGGGCACGTGTGGACCTGGGGATCCGGCTGGGTTGGTCCATCAAGGCAAGCGCCCTACGCACTCCTCTAGCCCTATAGCCTCAACAAATGGAAATTCAATGACTAAAACCCACACAGTTCGGCTTTCGTCCTGCACAGCTGGTGGGGAAGGACCTAACACGTGACCTGCTCTCCTGGGCCCTGAAAGAGAGGGTGGAGCTCAGCGAGAAGCAGCGGCCTCTCAGGAGGGCCTCGCTCTAGCAGGCAGGCACCTGGTATTGGAGGGTTATTTGCAGGAGAGGAGAGGTGTGAGTGTGCATGCATGTATGTGTGCATGCGTGTGCATGTGCATGCATGTGCGGGCGCATGTGTGTGCACATGTGTGTGTGTGTTGTACTGGATAAAATTAAGTGACCTAAAAATAGGAGTTAGAATATTATTTGTTTGGAAGAAAATAGAGATTTTGCCTTTCTGCGGAAGTCGGAAGCAACAAGTCTTTCTAGACAGCGAGTCCCAGATTCCTACTCTGAGAACGATTTGGGGTGGCATGTTTTGGTGTTTGAGAATCCCTGCTCTGTCTCTCCTCCACCCCCTCCACACACACACCACACACCACACACACACACACACACACACACACACACACACACACACACACACACACACACACACACACACACACCCCCACGCCCCACCCCACACACACACACCCCACACACACAGTTGCAGGCACTCTTTGAGCCTCCTCCCCATCCGGTGTCTGGTGTTGTCACTAATAGAACAGGCACGAGGAAATGAACAGCTGCCACATGAGATAACTCGCGCAGAAACCCCCTTAGCATCTGGTGTTTGATTGTGGCTCCTTTCCATGTTGGGGGAAGACCCCGAGGCTTGGTTAGAGGCCCGAGTGCTCTGGGAGACCCGAGGCTGGGTCAGCCCCCAGTGCCATCGGAGACTTCTCCCCCTCCTCCCATCTGTCTGGGCCGAGGAGAGCTCAGGGGTCTTGTCTCGGAGCACGTGGTCCTGACATCATGCCACAGCCTGGGGCCGTGGCTCTTGAACCTCCTGGCGCTCTGGGGATTGCTGAGCCACACGCCTGTAAGGGGGCACTCTGGAGGCTGCTGGGCCCTCCTGTTGGTTCTCATCTGTGGGCTTGGAGATGCAGATGCTCAACCTGTGGACAGGCTCTATAGCCACCCCCAGCAGTGCTTGAGGCCTCCAGGACTGTAGCTGGACATTGCTGAGGGGAGCAGGAAAACCACAGGCATGGGTGCGGCCACCACAGTGAGGTAGTGCATAGCCCGGGCTCTGGCCAGCTCTTCCTCTCCCTGCTCTGCGCTTCCCGGGCTCTGGCCAGCTCTTCCTCTCCTAATCTGTCCTTCCCGGGCTCTGGCCTCTGAGCCCAGCGCAAACCAGCCCAGAGTCACTGGTGCCCCTGGGCTCTCTGCTCTCCACAGAGCCCACGCGGGAGCAGTGGCCACCTCTGCTCTAGGAGGGCCGGGGCTGCTCACAGGCTTCCCGGGGCCTTTGTGCCTCCTGGGAGTCAGGTGGGAGGTAAGAATGTGCCACGCCAAGGGCCCTGCTGAATCCAGAGCAGAGGTCCACAGTGCTGTCTCAGAGACACACAGATGTGAAGACGGGAGAGGCCGGGGGTGCCTGGTGGGGGGGGGGGTGAGGAGAAGAGAGGCCGGGGTGCCAGGCGGGCAGGAGCTAACCGGGAAGAGTGGTGTGTCAGCCTGGCTCCCGTGTGATGTGGGCGGCATCCGCAATGCTGTGTTCCCACACGCTTGTCCTGTGTTGCTGCTGCTGGTATGTGTCTGGTAGACATGGTTTATGTGCTGTGGACATTTGGTATTTAGTGTAGTCTTGTGTGGTCCTTGCCATGTGATGTTGTACGTGTGTGTGTGAGTCTGTGGATGTGCTGTGGCAGTGTATATTTGTCTTGTGTGTGTGCATTTTTTGTGTGTGTGTACTGTGTGGTATGTGATGTGGTGTTTCCTATCAAATGAATCCGTGTGTGTGATTCTGTGGCCCTTATGTGATATGTGATGTGTCATGTATGTGTGTGCTGTGTGCACATACATGTGTGTGATGGTATTGATATAGTGTCTCATGTGTGGCATGTGGGTGTTTGTGGACATGTGTGGTGTGATTGTGGCATGTGTCGTGGCGTGTGCATGTACGTGTCTGACACCTTCCCGGTGTGGCTCGTTGCTCTCTGAGCTCAGGCTGGCTCCGAGGGCCGCGCTGCTCTCTGGGAAATGGGCCGCCTCCTTCCCGGCTTTGATTTGCTCCTTGTTAGCTGCGCTGATGCTGCCGGTCTTAGAGGACTTTCCTTCTCTTTGCTCTTTGTCACGCTGACTGGAGAATTGTGGTGCAGGAGGTGATGAGCCGTCGTTTTTGTCACCTTTGTAAATCTTTTTATCTAGACATCAGTCCAGGCTGCTTCTCGGGATTATGCAGCTGAGCTGAGGGGCAAACGTCCCCACGAGTCCCCTCAGACACGGGCACCCAGCCTTTCACTCAGCTGAGCTGAGGGGCAAACGTGCCCGTGAATCGCCTCAGAGTCGGGCATGCAGCCTTTCTACTACTGTGCTCACATCAGGGCGGGCAAGTCACGGGATTCCAGGAGTGTGTGAGGGACAGTGAAGGCAGGACTCACTCCGGAGGCTCTGCTCAGGCTGAAGGTTCATGGCTCAGTTAATGGTAAAGCGCAGGAGGGAAGATCACCACAGCGTGTCTCAGGAAACTTCCCGTCGGAGCTTTCTGTGACTTCTTTTCTCTCCACTCAGGCACACTGTTGGTTTCAGCAACATCCCTACATGGATTGTGCTTTTGGGGGGTCCCTACAAATGATTATTATTATGTGTGATTATTATGGGCTGGACATGTAATGCGATTTGGAGACGACCGCTGGACTAGAGCCATTACTAACTGGATCTCACGGGACATCAAAAGATCACGTGGCCGCCCACCTACAAGATGGTCAGACTTCTTCGTCAGGACCCTGAAGGTACGGTTTGAGGCTCTTCATACTCCTGAAGCAACCAGATGCCATTGGGCTACACTGGCACGTGATAGGGTCCAATGGAAATATTACTGGCACCCACTCAAGGAAATCGATGAACAACAAGATGTCTTGTGATCTAGTGATGTGAGATTATTATTATCATCTATGATACAGATGATTATTATGTGTGCTCTGTCCACTGTCTGTTAACCAATGCTTGCAGAATTGTAGAAATATATTGATGGATACAGGTAATAGTAATCCAGTTACCCTCTTTTGGGAATTGAAAGTCATCCATTTTGTTCTAGGCTTTTATATATTTTTTAAATGAAGTGCGCCACGCATGATTTCGTATCAAATACGTATCCCTTTATCATCAAATACGGTATTGAAAGATAATCTACCAAAGGATATGTGTCTGGAAACAGAGATTTAGGTTACAATAGTTTGCACTGATCTTGTGTTTTGGATAAAAGCCCTTTATTTTTCCAATTATATTAATTTTACTAAACTTTTTCCCACTTTAGCTACCTTCCTACAGAGCATTCTTTCAGATTCTTTTGGCCCGCTCTCTGTCTTCTTGGGAGTTCATGTTCACCTGTTTTCCCCCATTTTGGGATGGGGTTGATAGATTTTTGTTCTTGTTAACTTTTCTAAGTGTCTCATATATTGTAGCTAGAAACCCTTTGTCAGATGATTGGTGGGTATTTAAATATCTTCTTCTCATATGTGGGTGACAGTTTTGGTCATTGATTCTTCCACGGGAAGAAGCTTCTTAATTTGCTGGAGTGTCATTTCCTTATCTGTACTTATGTTTGCTTGACTGGTGGTGTTCGGTCATTGACAACACCTTTAGATTCTATATGTGAAGGATTCGGCCTGTTTTCCTTAATGCAGTGTTTGGGTTCAGGTCTGATATTGAGGTCTTTATTTCCTTTTTTGTTTTGTTTTGTGTTTTGGGGCGCTACACCTGGCAATGCTCAGGCGTCACTCTTGGCTCTCGTCAGGACTTACTCCTGGTGGTGCTCGGGGGGACCATCTGGGATGCCAGGGATCGAATTCAGGTCAGCCATATGCATGGCAAACGCCCTCCCACTGTAAGGTTGCTTCATTACCTTTATTTCTAATCAACCCAGATGCATAGAGTGAGGTGGGGTCTGAGGTAATTTTGTGGGGGAGTCTGAGTTCTTTTTTTTTGGGGGAGAGGTCTGAATTCTTTTAATTTGTTTTGCATGTGATCAACCAGTTTTCCAAACACCATTTGTTGAAGAGGCTTTTCTTGCTCCACATCATACTCAAAGCTCTTTTGTCAAAGGTTAGCTGTCCATATAAAATGATTAGATATAACCTCACACCAGTGAGACCAGCACCACGCCACACATAGAAAATAACTACCAGCATTGGTACTTACGTGGCGACCAAGGGAGCCTCATCCACTGCTGGTGTAATGTGACCTGGTTCAACCTTTTGGAAAACAGTATGGACCAAGAATTGAGCTTCTGTATGACCCAGCGATTCCATTTCTTGTTATTTACCCCAAGGGCCAGAATAATCTATTCAGAAAAGACTCGCATATTCACTACAGCACTAGTCACAATAACCCAAATCTGGAAACAGCCAGAGTGTCCATGAGGAAATACGTAGATAAAGAAACTGTGGTACATCTTCACTTGATCACTTGAATCCCATTATTCATCTATTTGCTCGAGCGGGCACCAGTAACATTTCCATTTGACCCTATCACGTGCCAATGTAGCCCAATGGCATCTGGTTGCTTCAGGAATACAAAGAGCCTCAAACCGTTCCTTCAGGGTCTTGACGAAGAAGACTGAGCATCTTGTAGGTGGGCAGCCATGTGGTCTTTGACATCCATGGGATCCAGTCGGTAACGGCTCTAGTCCAGCGGTCGTCTCCAAATCGCATTACATGTCCAGCCCATAGTAGCTCAAAGATCAAGTATGACATCATTGTGGTACATCTATACAATGTAATAGAGCCTGGCTGAGAGGGAAGAGGGAGTTGTGTAGTTCCCAGCTCTGTGGCTAGGTCTGGGGCATCAGACTGCCCCAGGTGAGCCGGAAGGGAGGGACAGAGAGAGAACAAGCTCTCTCCTGTGTGGGAGAGACTGAAACACAGTGAGGAAATGACACACGACCAGAGACAACAGAGCTTCTGTATGGACGTGAGCTTAGGAAGGTGGCAAGATGCTAGGGGCGGGCGCTCCAGGGGCTCAGTGTGGTGGACGGAAGTGTGTGAAGTCGCAACTCTGTAGTTATGGAACCCTGAGCACAGCAGTCCGTAAGCTGCGGCTCCTACAGTCAGACTCTGCGGACGTATACACGGACCTGATCAGGCATATTCACTGCTTCTGCTTTCCCCAGACCACATTCATTTATGCACCACCCCACGCACTCGACTGAAAAATCAGAATCCCAAAGAAACGTTGATGTGTTTACTGCAGCCAACAGTCTCTGACAGCCCAGCCACTCGCAATCGCAGGACACCGTTGGCTGCTGCTTCTTCACTGTCATCTTTCCAGGATCAGGACGGAGCAGGGAAGATTCCGTGGTGCAGGACAGAGCCTTTCTGTAATGTAATTACCTGTGCTGCCCGGCTGCGCTAGTCTGGGCCCCCTTGCCGCGCCGGTCTCTCCCTGTGCATTGCACTTTGAGGTCCCATTATTCTTGGCTGTTTTGCTGATGCTTCTGTGAAACTGCTGAAAAGCTGGTGTAAGTACTGAGTGTTCTGAGAGGCACGATGACATCCTCGGGGTTCTTGGTGGGGAGAGTGAGTGCAGTCACTGTTTCCCATTTGATGTCACTTGAATGGAAACTCAAGAAAGCAAACAATGCTGTCGTCCCAGCTGCAGCGCTTGTCCTGGCGTCTCTGAAGAACTTCAGTTTCCACTGTGACATCAAACCTTCAGTCATTTACCTTTTTCTTTTTCACCTGAATCCTGTTATTCATCGATTTGCTTGAGCAGGCGCCAGTAACATTTCCATTTGACCCTATCACGTGCCAATGTAGCCCAATGGCATTTGGTTTCCTTCAGGAATAGGAAGAGACTCAAACCGTTCCTTCAGGGTCTTGACAAGGAAGTCTGACCATCTTGTAGGTGGGCGGTCACATGATCTTTTGACATCCCTTGGCATTCTGTAACGGCTCTGGTCCAGCGGTCATCTCCAAATCACATTACATGTCCGTCCCATCTGATTTTCGATGCCTTGGCAAACGAGACAGTGTCCCTGATTCTGGAATAACAACAGAGGTCGGAGCTCTGGATTCCTTCTCTCACTTGAGTGAGGCATGATATTCCAAGCATAACTCTTTTGATTCCTCTTTGGGAGACCCGAATAGCATTCTCATCCTGCTTTCATAGAGCCCAGGTCTCTGAGGCGTATGTTAATGCAGGGAGAATGGTGGAGTTGAAGAGATGTGCCTAGAGCGAGAGGTTCTTTCCTTTCAGCTATTTCTTTGATGCTTTTGAAGGCATTCCATGCTGCCTCTCTTCCTCCTGTGCATCTCAGGTTTTAGGTCGTTCATCATGTTGACTTCTTGACCTAGGTACACATAACTGCTGCATTCAGAGATGTCTGTTCCATTGAGAGTGAATGGGGCCTCTGGAACTAGTTCATTTTTCATGAACATCATTTACCTTTATTATTATTATTATTATTATTATTTTTAACTGAAGCCATGACAGCTTGTAGGGCCCCTTGTCTTGTTTGAAGGGGATACTATCCAGAGCATTTCCATCGACAGTGCTCAGCGTCAGGGTGGGTGTGAGGAGCTTGCAGACACATCGCTACGATAGAAATGAAGGCACAGATCTCACAGAGCTGTACACAATCACGTGTGTGGCTGCCTGCAGGAGCCAAACCCGCTGTGCCGAGTGGGCCCAGACATAAATACGCTTCGGCTCCTGTTTCAGTCCTAACAGAGTCCTTCAAGCACGTCAAGGGATCCAGTCCTTGCCACACAGAGGAGCTTGTAGAGTTGCATTTCCTGGGGACTGGGGCCAGGCTGCAGGGTCCCCTGGTGGCAGAGTGGTCCACTCTCTTGGTGAGCATTCTGCCTGAGCTTGGGTGTGGAAACTCCACCATGAAGACAGCCCAACAAAGTCATAGTCGCAGGCCAGGCCCGCCCGGGGCTCAGGAGGGCAGGGACAGGAGGGGCCAGGGGCCATGGGGAATTTAAGCCTTGACAGGGCAGCAAAAGTAAGTAGGTGGAGGGCAGCTGCCTTCCCGTAGAGGGATGTCAGGAGACACGGCATGAAACCTCTCACCTCCCTCTAGTGGCTACTGGTCACCCGCTGGGCTAGGTGGAGAGAGGGTTAGAGAGATGGACTGAGACAAGGGAGAAACTGGAAGGTGATGAAGGTTATTGTAACGAACAACATAGGCATGTGGATGGAGGATATGGTCTCTCAGTACGCCTGCGTAATACGTCATGGGTTTGATGAACATATAGAACAGATTAATGGACATAGAGGCATAGACGATGTATAGAAGCATTGATAATAGATCAATATAGAACATATAACTCATCTTATATGCTAGGTGATAGATGATATTTAGAGGATAATGAGTTACACATAGAGTGGATTGATAAATGGATTATGCATGATTGATAGGAGATGGATGATTGATAGGTGTGTTCAAAATGACTGGCGACTGATGGTGGGTAGGTAGATTATAGACAAATGACTGAGAGATGATAGGGATAGAAAGACAGATATAAAATGATGGATAGATGGTTGCTAGACTAGACCTGACAGGTGATAGATTGCCGACGGTAGTCGGTTGACGAAGTGACTGATTGGAGTGTGTCGCTGTGTTCGCCTGTACCATGTCATGCTCTTGACCTCATTTGTGACAGCATCCAAGAGCGTTCAGTGGCCCAGCCAGTGGACCAGCAGCTTTCTCCTTTCCTGGCTTGGGGAGATTCCTGAGAGCTTACAAAGCCACATTGCAAACACTGAAACAATAGTGGGTAATTACTTCCATTTGACGGCATCATAAAATATTATTTCCTATTAAAACAAATCATTGTAACTTTAAACAAAATTTAGGAAATGATGTTGCAGTTGCTGTGGAGGGCAGTGTGCGGCCCCCTTATTACTGCCCCTCAGGGAAGCCCCCTGAACATCTGGCCTGCTCATCCTCTCTACCTTCACTCCCCACATAGCCGTCTCTCTCTACCATTACCCACTATCGCCATCTCTGCCTACTCGTCAGTTATCTCTGTTAGCTCTCCATATCCATACTCCTCATCTTTCTATGGAAATCATTTTTCTACTCACCTATGTGCTATATAGACCAACTCCCTGTTTTTCCTCTGCCTTTGGCATTCATGTGCCCACGCCCATGTTTGTCCTCCGGCGGCCTCTTTCCCTGATAGCCCTGACTCAGCCTCTGTGTGTTTCCGTGTGCTGGTCTGTCTTCCCCGCCTCAGCCTGCTCTGCTGACTGTCCGGAACCTCCTCTGACCACCTGATCCGCCCATGGTGCCCAGCATGTGTGTGTATGTGTCTGTTTCCTGGCATCTCTTCGTCCACCCCCGCCCCGGTGTCCCAGCCTGCTGTTGAGTCTCATCTGGTCAGCTCCTCACGTGTCACCACCTCACGTGATGCCTCATTTTTAATGTTGCTGCAGAATGTGTTTGTTTACCTTGAGCGTGTGCACCTTCTCCCAGCCACCGGAAGGTAGTTAGGCGGGAGCTGTGGCAATCTGGTGAGCGGCCGCCCCACCGCCTTTCCCAGGAGCTCTCCCGCCGCACGGCCAGCCTCCAGCACCGCCTTCAGAGCCACCTGGGTCAAAGTGCCATTTAGGAAGAGAAGGTTCGTGTCTGTCTTGAGGCCAGAGTGCTGTGGCACTTACCTCCGCAGCAGAGGTTCTCTTTGTCGGCTCTGAAATTAATTTTCCTTATCTTGACACAAAGACCCAAAATATGACTTTTCCCCCAGAAGAACAGACGGTGAGGAGGCAACCGGGTTACAATTTACCAAAAGCGGGATGCTATATTTAACCGGCGATTAATACATGGTTTTACAGCTGGACAGATTGTGTTCTCTGAATGTGGCTGTTGCTTTTCTGAAACTCACTAGAGCCGTACTAACATATTTAGTGGGAAAGCTGGTGACGAGGAGGAAGGAAAGGGGGAAGGGCCCAGGGGTGCGGGAGTGAGGGCTGGAAGGAGACGGATGGAAGGAGGAGGCGGTAGTTGAGGATGGAAGGAGGAAGGGTGGTAGTTGAGGAAGAAATGGGAGGAAAGAGGGAAGGAAAAGAGGGAAAGAGAAGGAAGGAGGGAAGACAAAGAGGGAAGGAAGGAAATAATCACAAGGGTGTAGGAAAGCGGAAAAGAAAGGATGGAAGGAGGAATAAAAGAGGGAAGGAGGGAGGGAGCGAGAGGAGAAAAGGAACCGCATACAGAGAAGTAAAATTCTCCACTGCATCGAGGATGAACCGAGGAAAGGATTAAAAGACCCAGCGCTTCCCTGCTGCCCGCCCGCTGCCCACTTCCTTCGTGTGACAAAGAGAAGACACGTTTCCCCATATTTAAAGATTCTCTTACACGCCGTTTCCCCAGGTGCACAGGTGGGGCCCCGTGTCCACGTGCCTGGCACTTGCTGGGTAGAGACGTGTCTGTTTGGGGGGTGCTGAAGAGCAGTTGGGGTTGAGTCGGGCAGCGTAGGCGGCGTGAGGACCCCCAGAGAGGGATCTCGCTCACACTGGGCGGCGTGGGTCGGATGCAGCCCGCAGGCCCTGGACTCCGCCCGCCCCCGGCTCTGCTCCTGTCCCTCCTGAAGACCCGTGGACTCCTGTCCACTTGGAGAGCTGTGGCTTGGATTGCCAACCTGCTGGACCAGCCGGTTTCAAGATGAGAGTCCATCTGACAAACGAAGAGTTTTATTTTCAATTAACTCTAGCTAAATGCTTTCATTTATATTTTATTTTAATTGAACTAGTCTTAATGAGGTAGTCAATTATTTCTGCTCCAGAAAAAGTGCCAGAGAGATGTTTCTGGAAGCTAGTGTGTCTTCAGCTCACAGAAGGAACAGATTCAGGGTGCAGATATTCTTGTTTCTGAAATCAAGTTTATTTTTTCTTCTAGAAATATGTCAAGTGGATAGTTACTTGATACCAAATGTTACTTTTAAAATACTTTTATGCAAAAGTCATTTTTCTAACAGAAGACAAGTTATATTTAAAGACTTCCCAAAATGAAATAAAGGGAACAAATTCAAGTTTATGATTTTAATTTTAGCAGCACCCTCTCAGTTTAATGAATCGATCTAGATGCACCCAGGATGTGATTGAAAGTTGAAATAATTCCAGGGAAGGTTGATTTTAGTAAAGCAATCATGCCATTATTTAATATGTGCCCAACCAAATTAGCAATATGTATTTTACTCATTAATACTCATGTTTAGAAAAACCTCCAGATGATTATAGCTTCAATTTTCTAGGGTCTTTAGGCAGAACTAAAACACACTTTATGTGTGGGGTGTCACTCAACCAGCTCCCGGCGCAAAGACTGTGAAGCTTGGGCACACACAGAATTATCAATAGGTCGAATTCCTCAAACTGCCCCAAATTGATCTGCGTCTTAAAATGTTTAACAACCTACTTGATGTCCAGATATCTCGGGTCTCCTGCACCTTGGCTCTCAGGCTGAGCCAACAATGGCCGGGAGGGTGGGCGAGGTTGGGAGACACCGCCATGCACTTTCGGGCCTCCATTTACGGCTGTCTGAAGCAGAGAGGGATCATAGTCTTCTCCAAGGGAAGGGGACTGCAGTGTGAGCAGAGGGCTTGGAATAAGCCTCCTGGGCGGGAGACAGCCACGACTCAGCAGCCTCCCTGTAATGTGGCCCTGGGCAGAGCCGGTGGGGCTGTGGTCCTGGGCAGAATAGGAGCATGACAGCCATGCATGCAGTGAACCCCGGGCACAACAGCCAGGCATGCAGTGAACCCGGGCATCACAGCCATGCATGCAGTGAACCCCAAGCATCACAGCCATGTATGCAGTGAACCCCGGCATGACAGCCATGTATGCAGTGAACCCCGGGCACGACAGCCATGTATGCAGTGAACCCCGGGCACGACAGCCATGCATGCAGTGAACACCGGGCATGACAGCCATGTATGCAGTGAACCCCGGGCACGACAGCCATGTATGCAGTGAACCCCGGGCATCACAGCCATGTATGCAGTGAATCCCGGGCACGACAGCCATGTATGCAGTGAACCCCGGACATCACAGCCATGCATACAGTGAACCCCGGGCATGACAGCCATGCATGCAGTGAACCCCAGGCACGACAGCCATGCATGCAGTGAACCCCAGGCACGGCAGCCATGCATGCAGTGAACACCGGGCATGACAGCCATGCATGCAGTGAACCCCGGGCACAACAGCCATGTATGCAGTGAACCCTGGGCATCACAGCCATGTATGCAGTCAACCCGGGCACGACAGCCATGCATGCAGTGAACCCCGGGCACGACAGCCATGCATGCAGTGAACACCGGGCATCACAGCCATGCATGCAGTGAACCCCGGGCACAACAGCCATGTATGCAGTGAACCCCGGGCATCACAGCCATGCATACAGTGAACCCCCGGGCATGACAGCCATGCATGCAGTGAACCCCGGGCATCACAGCCATGCATACAGTGAACCCCGGGCACGACAGCCATGCATGCAGTGAACACCGGGCATGACAGCCATGCATGCAGTGAACCCCGGGCACGACAGCCATGTATGCAGTGAACCCCGGGCATCACAGCCATGTATGCAGTCAACCCGGGCACGACAGCCATGTATGCAGTGAACCCCGGGCATCACAGCCATGTATGCAGTGAACCCCGGGCACGACAGCCATGCATGCAGTGAACCCGGGCACGACAGCCATGCATGCAGTGAACCCCGGGCACGACAGCCATGCATGCAGTGAACCCCGGCATCACAGCCATGTATGCAGTCAACCCCGGGCACGACAGCCATGCATGCAGTGAACCCCGGGCACGACAGCCATGTTTGCAGTGAACCCCGGGCATCACAGCCATGTATGCAGTCAACCCCGGGCACGACAGCCATGTATGCAGTGAACCCCGGGCATCACAGCCATGCATGCAGTGAACCCCGGGCACGACAGCCATGCATGCATTGAACCCCGGGCACGACAGCCATGCATGCAGTGAACCCCGGCACGACAGCCATGCATGCAGTGAACACCGGGCATCACAGCCATGCATGCAGTGAACACCGGGCATCACAGCCATGTATGCATTGAACCCCGGGCACGACAGCCATGCATACAGTGAACCCCAGGCACGACAGCCATGCATGCAGTGAACCTCGGGCACGACAGCCATGCATGCAGTGAACCCCGGGCATGACAGCCATGCATGCAGTGAACCCCGGGCATGACAGCCATGTATGCAGTGCCGACGCTGGGACCAGCACACAGCCTGTGCTCTTGAAGTGTAGACATTGGGACCTGCACCCAGGCTGTGCTGCTGGAGTGTAGACGCTGGGACCCCACCCAGGCAGTGCTGCTGGAGTGTAGATGCTGGGACCCCACCCAGGCTGTGCTGCTGGGGTGTAGACTCTGGGACCCCACCCAGGCAGTGCTGCTGGAGTGTAGACACTGGGACCCCACCCAGGCTGTGCTGCTGGAGTGTAGACGCTGGGACCCCACCCAGGCTGTGCTGCTGGGGTGTAGACTCTGGGACCCCACCCAGGC
Organism: Cryptotis parvus; assembly: GCA_021461705.1. NCBI lineage: Eukaryota > Metazoa > Chordata > Mammalia > Eulipotyphla > Soricidae > Cryptotis > Cryptotis parvus. Next base: position 393,038 of record JAJIBD010020966.1, read on the forward strand.
AGTGCTGCTGGAATGTAGATGCTGGGACCCCACCCAGGCAGTGCTGCTGGGGTGTACCCTGCACCCCATGTATCCCCACAGGGGGCAAACCCGCCCACATGGAGAGGACCAACTCTTCTTCTACTTCCTTGTCCCAAAGGGAAGAAGCTGCCACCAAAGTGCCCTGTCCTGTGACCCCAGTTAACTGGCGTAAGAGCAGAATTAAAATGCTATCATCACTTGTAGCCAATAACAGAAATGATAGTGAATGGGCTTTAGGGTTAATTATAAATAACCAGCAGTTATTATTAGAGCTCGGCTTGTTTAACAGGAATTCAAGGTGTTGTGCCATGGCCTCTCATCAGAACTCCACCCAGCCGACCAGCCCATCACAGCCCGGATCATCGACACCCACCCTGGAGCAGTTTCTTCCTCAATCCGGCCCAGGTATGCTGGTCCAGAGACTCTCAGACATGGGGCAGAGCGGTTCCTTGCTCTCCCTGTGCCCAGCCGTCCGTGAGGCAGTCGGGAGGCATGGTGGGTTCCAGCCTTGGCCCACCACCCGGCAGAACCTCACAACAAGCCAGACGACCCCCCCACCCACTCCATGGGCGCCGCCATTTTCCACATTGGACTTCCCTCTCATCAGAACTCCACCCAGCCGACCAGCCCATCACAGCCCGGATCATCGACACCCACCCTGGAGCAGTTTCTTCCTCAATCCGGCCCAGGTATGCTGGTCCAGAGACTCTCAGACATGGGGCAGAGCGGTTCCTTGCTCTCCCTGTGCCCAGCCGTCCGTGAGGCAGTCGGGAGGCATGGTGGGTTCCAGCCTTGGCCCACCACCCCGGCAGAACCTCACAACAAGCCAGACTGACCCCCACCCACTCCATGGGCGCCGCCATTTTCCACATTGGACTTCCCTCTCATCAGAACTCCACCCAGCCGACCAGCCCATCACAGCCCGGATCATCGACACCCACCCTGGAGCAGTTTCTTCCTCAATCCGGCCCAGGTATGCTGGTCCAGAGACTCTCAGACATGGGGCAGAGCGGTTCCTTGCTCTCCCTGTGCCCAGCCGTCCGTGAGGCAGTCGGGAGGCATGGTGGGTTCCAGCCTTGGCCCACCACCCCGGCAGAACCTCACAACAAGCCAGACGACCCCCACCCACTCCATGGGCGCCGCCATTTTCCACATTGGACTTCCCTCTCATCAGAACTCCACCCAGCCGACCAGCCCATCACAGCCCGGATCATCGACACCCACCCTGGAGCAGTTTCTTCCTCAATCCGGCCCAGGTATGCTGGTCCAGAGACTCTCAGACATGGGGCAGAGCGGTTCCTTGCTCTCCCTGTGCCCAGCCGTCCGTGAGGCAGTCGGGAGGCATGGTGGGTTCCAGCCTTGGCCCACCACCCCGGCAGAACCTCACAACAAGCCAGACGACCCCCACCCACTCCATGGGCGCCGCCATTTTCCACATTGGACTTCCCTCTCATCAGAACTCCACCCAGCCGACCAGCCCATCACAGCCCGGATCATCGACACCCACCCTGGAGCAGTTTCTTCCTCAATCCGGCCCAGGTATGCTGGTCCAGAGACTCTCAGACATGGGGCAGAGCGGTTCCTTGCTCTCCCTGTGCCCAGCCGTCCGTGAGGCAGTCGGGAGGCATGGTGGGTTCCAGCCTTGGCCCACCACCCCGGCAGAACCTCACAACAAGCCAGACGACCCCCCCACCCACTCCATGGGCGCCGCCATTTTCCACATTGGACTTCCCTCTCATCAGAACTCCACCCAGCCGACCAGCCCATCACAGCCCGGCTCGGCGGCCGCTAGCGGCAGCGGTTCATCAATAAAGGCTTTATTTGGAGGTGTTTATAGAGTATGCCTCCCGCACGGCAAGCCTAGCAAGCTGCTCGTGTTGTATTTGATATGCCAAATGCCAGTAACAATTATATTAGATCATTCTCATGACCTAATATAATGGTTTGAGGCTCTTTATGTTCCTGTACCAAGCCGATGCCCTTGGCTCTACAGCATGTGACAGGACATATTGAGATATTACTGGTGCCCGCTCTAGCAAATAGATGATTAACGGGAAGATCGTGATCGTGATCGTGATCGTGCCATGGCCTAGGGCTGCCGCCCATCTGCATGGCCGTATCTCATGTGAACTGAATACGAGCTTTGTCCTTTTACGAAGGACGTGCTGTTGGACGTGCAGTGTCGTACCATGTTTTCATTTGGACCTAACTGAAGCTGGAGTCTTTGCTGCCGGGGGGCTGTGTTGGGACTCAGTGTGACGCTCACAGCGAGGGAGTGTGTCAGGACACAGAGTACGGTGCTCAGGCTGGGGGCAGCTTGCTTCGGGCTGTAGGGAACCTCCAGGGGAGGCGGGATGAAGCTTCAGCGAAGAGGCAGCCGCATAACATTGGCCACCCAAGGTCCCGCTCCTGCACCGGGAACCTCCCTGACTCGAAATGAACAATTAGCACAGATTAGCCACAATATAAATGACCTAAAATTGATACCTGGGGTAGGGAATTATTCATGGTGCTGGCTTTGGCAGGGACGAGTCTTGGGAGAGACAGGTGATGAATGTAATTGTATTCTTAGCTGTGCCAGTCATAGCAGGGGGACCCTAAACTAGAGAGAAAACAGGCCCGAGCCGGAACGGGCTGACTCCAGCTGTCTCTGGGCTCTGACTGCTAATGATCGTGCCACAGCTGTGCCGAAGAAACTAATAAATTAGCAGCGTGTCACCATCCTCGGTCAGAGTCTGATCTCAAGGTGGGTCCGTGCATGCGCATGCACCTGGTGTGTGTATAGGGACTGTGTGTAGACGGGGTTGTGTACTTAGATGAGTCATGTAAACACTCACCTGGTGTGTGAATGGGGACTGTGTGCAGACGGGGTTGTGTACTTAGATGAGTCATGTACACACCCACCTGGTGTTGTATGGGGACTGTGTGCAGATGGGGCTGTGTACTCAGATGAGTCATGTACACACCCACCTTGTGTGTATATGGGGACTGTGTGTGCAGACGGGGCCGTGTACTCAGATGATCATATACACACCCACCTGGTGTGTGTATGGGGACTGTGTGTGCAGACGGGGCCGTGTACTCAGATGAAGTCATGTACACACCCACCTGGTGTGTGTATGGAGACTGTGTGTGCAGACAGGGCCATGTACTCAGATGATCATGTACACACCATCTGGTGTGTGTATGGGAACTGTGTGTGCAGACGGGGCCGTGTACTCAGATGAAGTCATGTACACACCCACCTGGTGTGTGTATGGAGACTGTGTGTGCAGACAGGGCCGTGTACTCAGATGATCATGTACACACCATCTGGTGTGTATATGGGAACTGTGTGTGCAGACAGGGCCATGTGCTCAGATGAAGTCATGTACACACCCATCTGGTGTGTGTATGGGACTGTGTGTGCAGACAGGGCCGTGTACTCAGATGATCATGTACACACCCACCTGGTGTGTGTATGGGGACTGTGTGTGCAGACAGGGCCGTGTACTCAGATGGTCATGTACACACTACCTGGTGTGTATGGGGACTGTGTGTGCAGACAGGGGACTGTACCCACAGATGAAGTCCGTAAAGATCTTTTTCCTGCCCCCACCCCAGGGTCAGCGTGTCAGAGTCACTGTCCAGTTGGTGTTGGCTGTGCCTGCCATGGGCATGAAATCCATTTTGTCCCCTCCCGTGTGAGTAATTGGCAGAAAGCACCAGTGGAAGCCTGTGGGCTGCATGTGGGCCCCTCCAGTCCTGCCTTCATCTTACCTGGCACCACCTGGACATGTGGGAGGTCACAGAAGGCAGGGCTGGGAGGGACCACGAGACGTCTCCCATCTCAGCTCCGACATGCCTGACTGCACCAATTCTACCTTGCTAGCAGGGAACTGTTGGAAGACGTGCCCACTTTTCGTGGGAGCAGAGTTGGCTCTTCTGTTATTTATAATGACACTGAAGACCCTCTGGGGTCAGCGAGTGCTGTACACAGTACTTCCTTCTGCCCCTTCTGCTGGTCAGTGAGTGCTGAGCACAGTACTCTCGTCTCCCCTTCTCTGTCTCTACTCTCCATGGACTATTTTGTTGTGACTGTCTTGGCCTCCTGTTTCACCTGGGTGAAACTAACATTGGTCTTTCTGCTTTGGCATCATTTTGTTTTGCATAATCTCCAGCAATTCCATCCATCTTACTGTAAATGACAGAGTGACATTGTCTTTATAGCATCCTACGAATATTAGATATCCTGTCACGTAAATGTCCGTATCCAGTCACCTGCCAAGGGCGTTTTGGCTGTTTCCATAGTCCTAAGTATTGGGATGACGTGGCATACGTGGCCTAGGTCTCAGGCACGATGAGTCCTGAGAACAAACTACTGCCTAAAGAAATTTTGGTGCATCTACACAATGGAATACTATGCAGCTGTTAGGAAAAGCAAAGTCATGAAATTTGCTTATAAATGGGTGGACATGGAGAGTATCATGCTGACTGAAATTAGTCAGAAGGAAAAGGACAGCTATAGAATGACTGCATTTATTTGTGGGATATTTAAAAACATAGTATGAGACTAATATCCAAGGCCAGGCAAAACCGAGACCGTGAGGACTTGTCCATGGTTAGTATCTACCGCAAGTGTGGGGGGGTAGAGGTTAGGTAAGCTAGAAAGGGGACAAACACTGCAATAGTTGTTGGAAATGGCAATGCCAGACTAGAACTGAGCAGTGACTGTAGGTAAAGGGATAATATATGATAACCCCTTAATGCATGTACTACAAGCCACAATGCACAAAAAGGGAGAGAAAGAGAGAGAAGAAAAGTGCCTGCCATAGAGGTGGGGGGGTGGCGGGAGGGTACATTGATTTTGGGAAATGTGCACTGGTGGGGGGATGGGTGAGGAACACTGTATGTCTGCAACCAATCATGAACAGCTTTGTAGTGGTCCATTCCACGGTGATATCACTTGATTGTTTGAGCACTCCATCACTTGACAGCCCATTATTGTCGATTAGCTCGAAAGTGGGCACCAGTAATGTTTCCATTTGTCCCTGTCACGTGCCAGTGTAGCCCAATGGCATCTGCTGGCTCCAGGAATATGAAGAGCCTCAAACCGTTCGTTCGTTCATGGTCTTGATGAAGAAGTCTGACCATCTTGTAGGTGGACGGCCGCATGATCATTTGACGTCCCGTGGGATCCAGTTGGTAACGGCTCTAGTCCAGCGGTCATCTCCAAATCGCATTACATGTCCAGCCCATCTGATTTTCGATGCCTTGGCAAACGAGACAGCATCCCTGACTCTGGAACAGCAACAGAGGTCCGAGCTCCAGATTCCTTCTCTCACTTGAGTGAGGCATGATATTCCAAGCATAGCTCTTTCAATTCCTCTTTGGGAGACCCGATTTTTTTTTTAGGTCTCCTAAAGAGGGTCTCTCACAGTGATATAATAAAACTAAAAAAAAAAAAAACCCTCAGGTACGATTTCACATTCTAGGGATAGATTTGCCTCAGAGTGGTTGTTGGGACACTCGTTATTCGACTTTTAGCTTGTGGAAGGAAGTTCACAGCATTTTCTAAGAGGTTGTAGCAGTTTCTGTTGCAGCAGTTTCTGTTGCAGAACGTGGGCCCTCATCAGCTCTCCCGTTCCCACTCAGGCCAGGTTTCCTCGTGGGGGTCTGCACTTCCCAGGGCTCAGTGACAGCATTTTTGCAGGGTCCTTTCTCTTCTTGCTGTCCTCAGTGGAGAAGTAACTGTTCATCTCTTCTGCCTATTTTTGTTTGGCTGCTTCTATTATTTTTGATTCTGGGCTCATACCTGGCAGTGCTCAGGTCTCCTCCCAACACTGTGTTCAGACAGCGCTCCTGGGCTGCTCAGGGGACATGGAGAGCCATGGGATGGGCTCTGATCGGTGTCGCGGGAGGCAGCCGCCCGCCTCCTTCTCTTGGCTGCATTCCGATTGTGTTTCGCTGTGTTGCTGGTTGCTGTGACTGACGTGTGTGTCATTTTGACCCCAGAAAAGCCAACACAGAGCACGTCTGGTGTACTGAGGCGTGTGTCATTTTTGACCCAGGAAGAGCAACACGGATCATGTCTGATGACGTCTGATGTGAAATATTTTGGCGTCTTGTCGTGCAGTCTCACCCCTATGACAGTGATGTGGGAAACCGGGTGTGTGAGTGGGACGGCACTGCTCTGGCACACCTGCTGCCCACGGCCACATGGAGTGACTGGCCCCTGGGCAGCAGCAGCTCCGGTTACCTGGGATGGGGTCTGGTGGCCAGAAGGAAGCATCGGAGCACTTGAATTCCAGCGTGAGGACACATGAGGTGATGCCGTGCGTGGCATCACCTGTCCGAGCTGCTCTCTTCACCGCCCTGGTCAGCACACCTGTCCGTGCTGCTCTCTTCACCGCCCTGGTCAGTACACCTGTCCGTGCTGCTCTCTTCACCGCCCTGGTCAGTACACCTGTCTGAGCTGTTCTCTTCACCGCCCTGGTCAGCACACCTGTCCGTGCTGCTCTCTTCACCGCCCTGGTCAGTACACCTGTCCGAGCTGTTCTCTTCACCGCCCTGGTCAGTACACTTGTCCGTGCTGCTCTCTTCACCACCCTGGTCAGTACACCTGTCCGAGCTATTCTCTTCACCGCCCTGGTCAGTACACCTGTCCTTGCTGCTCTCTTCACCGCCCTGGTCAGTACACTTGTCCGTGCTGTTCTCTTCACCACCCTGGTCAGTACACCTGTCCGAGCTGCTCTCTTCACCGCCCTGGTCAGTCTCTCTCATTCTTGCGTGTGAGCTGCCGAGGGTTTAGTCTGTCAGAGAGTTCAAGGAGGGAGGCCAGGGATACCCTGACATCACACGCTGACTCGGGGTCCCGAATCCACTCTCACGGGAACTTTGTGCCTTGGCCAGCGCCGCCCCCCTTCTCTGATCCCCCTTTACCTCCCGTGAGCGTCCCTCTGTGTCGCCTGCACCCTGGACTCCGAAGGCATTTCTCTGTCACTGTGTGTTACCTCAGCAGCGACCCCAATACTTGGGCACCCACTGTGGTACCGGGAGTGACCCAGGAGCAGGACAGCTGGACAGGGCTCTACAGGCCAGGCCAGGGACTTTGCAGTGACCCCCATGAGATCCCGCTGGGGCCAGAAGAAGGTGCTGGGGAGTGGGAGGGCTGAGGGGAGAGAGAGGCCAATGCTGTGGGAGACGCAGTGCATGTGCCAGCAGGCTCGGGGGTGCCAGTGGATGTTTTAAGGGTCTCTAAAACCAGCTGCACCACGCTTCGCTGCGCTGAGCCAGGAAGCAGCTGTAGGTCCTTGATGAAGAATGATTTGAGCGACTCTGGAGATGTCCAATGGGGCGCAGCACGCAGGCCTCCGGGGTGGTACCTAAAGAGCTGCAGGCACGGTAGCAGTGAGCCAGACGGCAGGAGAACACTGGGTGGAACAAAAAATGCAGAGCCGAGTGGAAGGCTGAGTGGTCTGCTCAGTGCGCCAAGCGGACGCAGAACAATGCCTGTGATTATACTGGCAGGGAGATGAAGGGATGAGGGGAGCCAATTGATTTCAATGCTGTATTTTCTTCCTTATGTTTAACCCACCCCCCACCCCCCGCCTCCATCAGTGTTTGGCACCTAAACAAAGTGGCTAATTAAAAGCACACAAATATAGCACGGGTGAATATGTGCAGTTGGTAGACTCAGGTACACTTGGAGAATCCAAGCTTTTGGGGCACTTCCGATGTGAGGTGATCCCTCTGGCCCACAAACTGACCCACTGAGGAGTGAAGGGAGGGCAGAGCCCAGGGGGTATGGTGCTGAGTTTGTCACTCACAGTGACAGTTGTTGATGACGAGCTTTTCCGACACCCCGCAGCGCCTGCATCTACATCGAAGCTGTCAGTTTTTCTCATTTCTTCCACAAGCACAAATGCAATGGCTGTGGGCTCCTTCTGTGCCTGGCACTATGGATAATCCAGACCAGTGGGCCTGGCGGTCTGGGCTCATAGTGCGGTCATTCATGTGTATCTTTGTAAGTCTACTAGCACATGATATTGCAGATTCAAACACGATCTGTTTACATGGTCGCTCATGAGAGCCGGCTCTTGGGCTCTCGTTTATTGGTTCATCAACTGTAAACAAGATGCTAAACTAGAGGTGAACCTCTGCAGAAGGTGCATTATGTAACGGGAGGTAAAATATGTAAATAATTTGCTTATTAGACATATAGAACACTAGTTATATGAAATCACTTGTATCACTTGCATCTCTTGTCTTCCTGTTGATCATCGATTTGCTCGAGTGGGCACCAGTAACATCTCCATATGTCCTGTCACATGCTAGTGTAGCCCAAGGGCATCTGTTTGCTCCAGAAAGACAAAGAGACTCAGGCCATTCCTTCAGATCATGGGAATGAGGTCTATAATTGTTACTGGATTTTGGCATATCAAATACGACATGAGTAGCTTGCCAGGCTCTGCCCTGCTGGTGGTAGTCTCTCTTCTCGTGCATTTACTGATGAACCACAATGGGAAGAGATTGGTTTTTCTCCTGGGTGGAACTCTGACAAGCTGTGGAATCTAGATGTTTAAAAATGGTGGCCCTTATGGTGTGGAGGTTCCTCTGGCTTCTTGCGAGGCTCTAAGGGATGGCCAGCCAGGGCTAGAACTCACCTTCCCTCCTGGGAGCCTCATGATCAGCTGAGCACAGGAGAGCCGGTAGCGGTTATATGAACACATTGTAATAAATAACACATTTTAAAGAAGGGAAGAACATGAGAATAAAGTTTATTGAGTTTGATCATTTGGAGGTTGATTTAGAAACCATTCCAAGTTAACTGTAGAAGAAATCTATATTCTAAAGGGGTATTACAAGGTCATTAGTATTTATTTACTGCTAACAGAAATATAAATTTTAAAATTATATCATTAAAAACTCTTCATAACCAGTTCAGTGACTGTGTCTGGAAATGAACCATATGAGCCCAAGCCTTAAACAAAATTCAGTCTGGGGTCAAACCTGTCCTATAAAACCTGTGTCGGGCTGCTGTCCTGGGCCCTTGGCTCAGGCGCTGATGGCTGGAGCGACAGGCAGAGCCTTTCTCCCACATGCGAGGCTTCAGCAGAGACCTTGGGCTTCGGGAGTGACCTATGACACTTTGAAACAGAGTTCATGATAGTTACTCACTGTACATAGGCATTCATTTACTTGTGGCGGAGACAGGCATGAGCTGGAGACGCTTTGGTCGACAGGTGGGGCTAGGGAAGATGATCCCGGAGAACTTGAGCTCATGTACTGGCTGCTTCACTCGCTGTCTCTTAGCAAATGTCTGTTTCTTTTGCAGCCTGAACTGAGAAGCTAAACTTTGATATATCCATAACTTTGAATGATTTTTCAAGTAAGATCATGTCTAAAGAATTCTTTGAAAGCTTGATCATTTTAATTTTGTTTCCGTGAGTCTGCCTGTTGGAAACACCATTCAGTTATTCCTTCACTTGTATCACTTGTCTTCCTGTTGATCATCGATTTGCTCGAGTGGGCACCAGTAACATCTCCATATGTTCTGTCACATGCTAGTGTAGCCCAAGGGCATCTGCTCGCTTCAGGAACACGAAGAGCCTCTAACCATTCCGTCAGGTCATGGGAATGAGGTCTATAAATGCTACTGGTTTTGGCATATCAAATACAACACGGGTAGCTTGCCAGCCTCTGACGTGTAGGTGTTACACTCTCAGTAGTAGGCTCTCATCTCACGCTTTACTGATGAACCTCAACAGGGAGAGATCGGCTTTTCTCTTGGGTGGAGCTCTGAGGAGCTGTGGAGTCTGGATGTTGAGAATGACTGACCTCATGGTGTGGGGGTTCCCTGGCTTCTTGCTAGGCTCACTGGGATGATGGGCCATGGCTAGAACCTGCCTAGAACTGTATACAGTGTATAAATGTGAAAGATCCTGGGAAGGACCTGGTCCTAACTTCCAGTATTAACTAAGACTGTCATAGGGCCAAGCGGCACAGCTGTGGGTCTGGATTGGCTGGGTCTGGAGTGTCTCTCTTTCGGGGTTGCTGGCTGTGGTGGTTGGGAACTCGCAGCCACGCATTCTGACATGGAGGTGGAAGAATGGAGGGAGGAGCCCAAATCCCTGCTCCAAGTCCGCCAGCGTGGCCCTCTCCGGCATGAGTGAGTGAACCCTTGGAGCTATGTTGAACTCTGCCAGGGGCTGGCCGAGTCATTTACCATCCTCTGGAGCTCCATGGAGTTTTTCCTTAGCACAAGTTTTTCCTTAGTATCATGAAAATCTGATTGCTCCAGGGACAATCTGCTTGTCCCTGGAGCAAGCAGATGCCTTTGGGCTATACTTGCTTGTGACAGGACGTGTGGAGATGTTACTGGTGCCTGCTCGAGCAAATCGATGAACAACAGGAAGACAGTTATACAGTGAAACCATGAAAATAGAAGTACAGAATTTTTTTTTAAAGCTGTTTCACAACTGTTTGGTTTGGAGGTCATTCCTGGTAGTACTCAGGGCTCTATCCCAGATATGAGCTCAGGGGTGAGCCCAGCAGTGCTCAGGGCAGCATGCAGTAAGAAGGACTGAGCTATGGGCAGCTGAACATGGGAGGGAAGTACCCTGATATAACTTTATATTAAAAAATTTCTATTTCTGTGAACAGTAATACTAATGAATTGGTAGTACCCTTTTTAAAATATGTAGGACCTGCTCAGGAGTGCAAATTCTTAAGAGGAAATTCACTGTATCTGACAATTCTGTTGTATTTCCGTGACATTGTCTTTGCAAGATTGTGTACACCTGTATTTACAATAGTCACGGAGATACAAACACAAGTTATGTAAGTAGAACAAAGTCACTTGTGCATGTGTATTGTACTGAGATTGTAAATTCTTGGTGATTGTGGAAGTTTGGATTTTGTTTGTTTGCGGAACCTGAATCAGCTCATTGGGTTGTTCTGGAGAGAGGCCCAGAGCGTGGGCCGTGCCCAGCCCCTGGGGTTTGGGACTCCAGGTGTTCTGAGCACAGGACGGTTAGGAATTCTATTCCAAGACTTTCCCAAACAGTTCAGAGATGACTCAGATTCCAAAGCTGAGGGTGGCTTGCTAAGCTCCTCTGTCTCCATGGAACCCAAACCAAATGGACCAGACAGGAAAATAAAGCAGGTGTAGGGCGTGTCGTTTAAGGGTCAGTTATTTCTCTTCCTCATCTGATTCGACAGATGTGTTAGTTTGGTCGCCAGCTTCACTTTCAGCAGATGCACTCAGGACCCCAGAATGCCTGCTGGAGGGTCTCTCGGCAAGTTCCTGCATGACCTTCCCTGCTTAGAGCTGTGCTCTCTCCCTGGAGATGAGTCTCTCTTCTCAGGCTTGCGCCTGCGGCTCTCAGGACGTGGGGTCTGTGTGGGCAGCCTCAGTGTCCCGCTCCAGTGGTGCCTCTTTATGTTCTGAAATCCGCTTGGCTTTTGTAATTAAGAAGCATAGTGCACATCCCTAAGACAGGGTAAGGGCAGCTCAGCCCTATCTTAGAACAAGGAGGCCTTGGGACCAGAAGATGCAGTATAACGCTGCTGGATATCCTTATGGCCATGGCTCTCCCTGCAGCTCCCCCAAACTTCCCTGATGGAACAGCACTTTGCTTAACATTTTGGCTGGAAATCACACACCTTCAGAGATAGGCTGAGCTGCGTTGACATGCAGGGAGTTTATGCGAGAGCCACAACATGCGTGTTCTCATTAGGCCGGTGTCGTGACGGGCTGACTGTGCAAACACTCTGCATTGAGAACAGAATCCAAAGCACACACACACGTGCATACACACGCATGCACTCACACACACTCACACAGGCACATGCACACACGTGCACGCTCATGCACACGCACCCACACACACAAACCCCACAGTGTCACTCTTTCTAAAATATACTGAGTGGGAGCTACACATATCAGCTACACAAATATCACTATCGGTGATAGTGGCAGGATTATGGGATTATGGCTGAGAGAGTCCAGTGCTGTGGGTACACATGCGAAGGATGGTTTGGCCGACGAGGGATTCTCAGAGAAAATGGAAAGATTGAACTTGGGGCAAAGCTTGATGCTAAAGAGGGTGATCGAGCTTCCCACTGGGCGTAAACGTGTGTAAGGGCCCAGCGTGGTTTCCTGTCCGAGATGCCCAAGTTCCGCAAGTGCTGCCATCTTTAGCAAAGGCCCCTCTCCCCTCACCAGAGGAGCCACGCCGACAGATCCAGGTGCTGGAGAACGGTGGGGCTGCACTTTCGCCTGAGATGGTGAAGCCTTTCACACGCCGCCTACACACGCAGTCACCAGCATGGTGTCTGCAAGGAACAAGCCGCCGAGGCCATCCTCGTGGAGGGGCCATCCGAAAGTGAGTGTTTTTATGGCTGATGTCCAGTTTTGGAGAGGTTAGCAAGTGTGGTGAGTATCTTTGTGCCTGCCTGTGTATGTCTGCGCACTCATGGGAGACGCTGTGTGATGAGGCTGTGTCTGACAGACTCTGCTGTAGTTCATCGTGTGTGTGTTTGAGTGTCGAACAGGGGTAACGTGGACCCACTGTGACCTGTGAATGCCCAGGGCCCTCTGAAAGTGGGCAGGGGTCCCAGTGTCCATGGCAGGGCAGAGCAGCCTCTGTGGGGATGTTTGTCAAACACAGTGTCAGCGTGGAGGAAAGACGCCCCTGCTGGCTTCACACATAAGGAGTAAAAAACTTAATTGCTGCAGAATTTCCCATCGAAGAAAGAATTTTTTTGTCAGCGTTGCCCTTGAGGCTGGATGACTCTCCCGGCTCTTTGTAGCGACCTTTCGGGGTTTCTTCTGTCTAAAGACTTGGTTGTTCATTTTCAGCGGTTCTCCAGTGTGACTGATCAGTGAGTCAGTGCATGCAGACGAGGGTGGGCAAACGGACGCCGCTGTCACAGCAGTGAGGGGCTGTCCGGGGCTCGTTCCCAGGGGCACTCTGTTCGCCTCGGCTCAGGAGGACATTGTCCCAGTCCAGGCTCACAGGCACTGCGGGGGTGCGGGCAGCCCCCGCTCTCTCCTCCGTTTGCCTGTCCTGTTTTCCGTTCTTTCCATTTAATTGAGGGGTAGGAGTGGGCCTTACCCGGCAGTGCTCAGGGGCTGGCTCTGGGCTCGGGGATCACATTGGGCAGGTCTCAGGGGACTGTCTATGGTCCTGGGCTTGAGCCCATGTCGCCATGTGCAAAGCGAGCCTAAGATTAGCCCCCTGTCTTGTTTCTGACTTGCTGGTCACGAGAGCTGAGAGCTGCTCGGTGTTTCCTGGGGGTCCTTTGATTCCAGTTGGAGAAGCAGGAGGTGGGAAGCATCGGGCCCCGCCATCAGCCACCATCAGGCGTGGCTCTGCTCTCGCACAGGGAAACACCTTCTCTGCGCACATCTGCCCGTGTCCGCTCGTGTCTGAGCCTGGACGCCTCAAAGCAACAGCTGTTCTTGGCAATTCCCCTCGGCTTCCTCTTCTCACACAGTGTCCTCTGGGCTCCTGCCCCGTGGCCTGGTCTCTTGGTCTCTTGGGCCTCAATCTATAGCCTAAGCCCCTCTCTGACATTGCGAAAATAGGGACCTTAGCAGTGTGTGTGTGTGTGTGTGTGTGTGTGTGAGAGAGAGAGAGAGAGAGAGAGAGAGAGACAGATAGACAGAGACAGAGAGACAGAGACAGACTAGCTTAGTTGCTTCCCAAGACCTGCTTGAATGAAATTCCAGCAGACTGTATGAAGTTGTTATTTTGGCGCTGTGGCCGACAAGCCCAAGGCCTGGTAATGGGGTGCTTGAAACCCCTGCACTTTTTCATCGCGCCTCGCGGAGTAAAATAAATCCTTGCACACTCCCCCTTTCTGCGGGCTGCTGTAGCCTTTTCGGGACAAGGAGGGTGAATGGTGCCTGGTAAAGCGGGACTGTGAGCACTTGTTCAAGGGTCTGCCCGGCCTTGAGGGGATCATAAACGCCCCCGAGGGTGCGCCCTGCCGTGAGGGGTGTAAATGCCTCCCTAAAAGCCTCCAGGTAGGGAACAGGCCCGTGTTCCGGTGCCCGTGATGCCAAGTCCTGCACTCCTGGCACGTCCTACTCACTCGAGAGATGCGGAGAAACCTCTGCTCTCTTCTACACAAACGTTTCTCCGCCTGAGCCTCTTCCTGGCTTCCTCAGACGCCCGTGGAAACGCCACCTGTCCCTTGGCGGGAGCCCATGTGGAAAGTGCTTGACTTTGCCATTCCAGGCAGGTGGAGCCTCCTGGGGACAAGCGACACAGCTGTGGTGACTGCAGGACAGGCAGAAGCAGGAGCTGCCGGTGGAGAGATGCCACGTTGCTGCCCCGGAGCGCCCTGTGGCCGGGCACCTAGACTGTACTGAGAGGAGTCAGTGTGGTGCACTCAGCAGGTGTCCCTGGCAGACAGGCTCCGTGTGGCCACGGTGCCAACTATGCCCACATCAGGTGTCTCTGCCCAGTGCCTCACTCTGCTCCAGGGCACGCCACACCGTGTGTCACAGCCTGACAGGGCACGTGGCTCCTCCATGCTGGCCATGCACGGCCAGTCAGCCCCAGTTCAGAGGCTGACCGCAATGGATCCCCAGATCAGAAGGACATGTCTGCACCCCGCCTCCCACCATGGGCATGTGTCCCGATGCCTGGGTGCTGTCCTCCGGCAAACACATTCTCAGGGCTGAGAGCTCTCGGCTGCCCGCTGCGAGGGACCAGAAAGGGAAGGCTCCCGGCGAATGGGTGGTTCCTGGTACTTGACAGTTTGGTATAGAAGCAAGGGGAGTGGTGACTGTAGGCGACACGGGATGGAGTTTTTAACCATTACTCTGACCTTGATCTCCAACACAGTCTGCTTCTGGGACAGCAGAGGGCCCTGAGGGTTTCTGTGGGGGGAGCCCGTGTTGGTGTCAGGTTTTCCTTTGTGAGGATGGACTCGATCTCCAACATAGTCTGTTTCTGGGAGAGTGGAGGGCCCTGAGGGCTTCAGTGGGGGAGCCCGTGTTGGTGTCGGGTTTTCCTTTGTGAGGATGGAGTGGTCAACGACAGCCGACTGCTAAGATGGTCATACAGAGGCAGCTCCATGGATAGTAGATCAGCGAATGATCCATATATCGATACTTGGGTTGATTGACGGATGATCAGTGGCCGTGAGCCTGTGGCTTCTATGTGCTTCCTCTTGGCTCCGCCTCCCTCAGCACTGACGGTCCCGAGTGAGCCTTCAAATATTCATCAAGACCAAGTCCACGGGCTGTTGGTTCTGTCCAGAAATAGAAAGCTCGTGTCTTCTTTGAGGGAGATGTTCTTGCGTTGGCTTTCCGGGACTGAGGCCCAGTAAGCGTTTCTTGCCTTTCTGGTGACCCCAGTCTGGGGTTCTGGTAGCATCTGAGGCTCCAAGATGGCCTTTCCGGTGGCAGAGGTGGATCTCCCCAGGCATCCCGTTGCGGAGGGGTTGATGCTTTTGACCCTGAGAGACCTCCCTGTGGCCCAACACCTTCCAGTCCCTGTTGCAGGAGGGTGGGACAGTTGCCTTCCACCCAGCAAGGTTGTGCTGCGCCCCCCACCCCAGTTTACAGGAAGTTTCTCTCTCCCCCTGCCTGCCCCAATGCCACATAAGCTTATTATTTATCTACTTACTCATTTTTGGGTTTTGGGTCTCACCTGGCAGTGCTCAGGGCTTGCTCCTGGTTCTGCCATCAGACATCACTGCTGGTGGAGCCATATCCAGTGCCCAGGATCAAACCCCATGCCAGGAGAGGTGGGCATGTGTAAGGTAAGTGTCCAACCCACTGTACTGTCAATCCTGCCCTATACTATACATATTTAAACTGATATGTTTAGGTCACACCCAGCAATGCTCAGGGGTTACTCCTGGCTCTGCACTCAGGAATTACTCCTGGCAGTGCTTGGGGCACCCTATGGGAAGCCGGGGATCAAATTCCAGTTATCCGTGTCCCAGGCAAACACCCTCCCCACTGTATTATAGTTCCAGCCCACTATATAGATTTTTTAAAAACAAATCATATGATCAAAATGTCCATGGACCTTTTTTTGAAAAAGTGTGGCCTTTGATATAATTCAGTGGAAGAAACAATGCAATATGTCACCTGATACAAGCATTCATAGATTAAAAACTTTTCACTCCACCTGATTTTGCTAACATAATGTCACTTGTCTCTCTAGGAAGTTTCAAACAGAGATAACGTTGGTTTGTGCGTGTAAACGCTCATATTTTAGGGGTACAATCTTAGCCTGCACTGCTCACCAAGAGCTAGTATCTGTTTCTACCTCTAGAACTGGTTACTGGAAACTGTAGCACCACACTAATGAATGATGTAATCCCTCAATTTATGGTTTCAAACCTTAATTGGGCACAATTAATTAGAGGCCAGTTTTATAGGTTCCTTTGATAATCGCATTAATTAGGAAGGATGCACAGTAATTGGGTCCCATCCAACTGGTGCTCCCCAGATGCTGGCTGGAGATGTTCCTCTCCAAGTAAGCCCCCAAGACTGCGGGGGGCGCCTGGCGTGCCATTTGGCAGCGCACCGGGTTTCTGGAGACCAGCGGACTCTTCCTTCACCTACAGATTTGTCAGTGCCAAAGATTAATTACAGTCAGGAAAAGCACGAAACGTGGAATTGGAGTCTGCGGAATACATGTGGCTGACCCGAAGCCCAGGCTCAGGGCACCAGGGCGGTTGCAAGCAGAGACAGCCACTGTGAGAGCGGCTGGTGCTGTGTATGTGTATGCTGTGTAAGGGAGAATTCTCCTTCTCTGTAGACTTCAGATCGGGCGCTTAGCGGATGGAAGAAATAGATCCTGCAGATGGAACAGATGAGACTTGCCGCCTTACTGGTGGTTGATGTGCTGTACCGCCTCGGGCCCTTTCTGGGAGCAGCGAGTCGTGGACTGTCCTTGCGGAGGACACCGTCTCGGGCTCAGTAGAATCACTTGGGTAGATCATATGCAGTGATGGTGTTGCCAGACTGGTTGTGGTATCAGGCATGTAATAAAATGTTATATGTAGTAGCGTATAACTACGTGTTTTATAAAGTTTCCTTAGTGCGTCACTATGCAGTCCACTGGGACGGATGGCGGTGGGTTGTTGTTTTCACAGTTTGGGCTGGGATTTGACGATTTCCATTGAATTTCACAGCTTCTCCCCATAATCCTCCATGGTACGTTTTTGTTTGTTTATTTTGGGGGCCACACCTCAAGGCTTACTCCTGACTGCACTCAGGAATAATCCTGATGGGCTCTGGGACCATATGGGATGCCAGGGATTGAACCAGGTGGGCCGTGTGAAGGGAAACGCCCCACTTGCTATAATGTTCTGACCTCCATAACACATTTTAAATTCAAAACAAAACAAAAGATTTTCAGTTATAAGCCTCTTGTTCCCTTGAGTCTGAGCAGAGAGAAGGTGTAATCCAGCCCGTTGATATTTAGGAGGTTCAGAACAGGGCTTCAGAAATCAGAAAACTTTCAAAAGTAGCTTCAACTGCCTTGTGGGGACCAAGGCCACATCCCTTGGCCTTCGCCAGTTACTGCGTCTCTTCCGCCTCACAAAGCACATCTCTTGGCATGGAATTGCAGAGGTGTATCACATATTGCTTATAGAATAAGGGGCATGAAAGTGAAGTGAGCGGCGAGGGGTCGCCCAGGGGTGAAGGCACTCACCTTGCCTGCAGCTAGTGACCCTCGCTCCTGCCTGGCCAATGGTCCCCCACTGTGATCACAGATCCACGAGTACCACTGACTGTGGCCCCCTAAACTGCCTCCACCCCGATTAAAATAGTGAATTACAAGGAATGCTCTATTTAAAACCAACACGGTGGAAATTAGGGAGGGGAAAGGAAAGTAAGCAATTAATTAGAAAACTGATTGTGCTGACTCTTAATCCACCTACACAGACACCAATTATTCTTGCGACATATATGTGACCTTATAAGACAATCAAACTTAGAAATTGTCGAGTGAATCGAGAGCCCACATGTGCGTGTTGTGTATAGCAATGCACTTTGAAATGTACACTGAAATGGAGGCGGAGTAGAGATTAGGGGAAATATATGTGGTCCCTACAGAACTTGGAAAAGTGCTGGGTACTTGCATTAATTTCAAATGAAACCTTATCATTTAAGGAAGGATAAATGAGAGCATCATGGATCACTTTTAGCACAGTATCTGGGATGCGAGAGAGTGCTGGAATCACCGCAGAGAACTAGACAAGGTCCTGGCAGCTGGCGGCACGCTCACGGGCGAGCAGGGAGGTGGCTGCTGTGCCGAGTGTCATCACCAGCCAGGACACTTGCCCCCGAGGGCAGGACGCGTGTTAGTAGGGAATTCACCGGAAGAGCCCACGCCAGAGAACACCAAACAGTTTTAATACGACTGAAGAAGGACTCATACAAATCACACTCCCGGTCCATAAAGGCATTAACCCAGAACTCAGTGGCAGAGTCTAGAAAGCCCTGGCGGCTTGCAAGGTGAACGGCGCACTTACGTGGACCAAGGAAGACGTGCCAGTAGAAATCAGGAACTATTCAGGAAACCTCCCGAGATTGTAGGGAAGCAGCAAAAGATCGGATTGAAAGGAAATAACCCTGTCACAGAATCAAAGGCGAACATGCACTGTATATGCATAACTCTGGGAAACTAAGGAATAATCGCTTTGGATGGTCTGTTTTGGACCACACCCAGTGGTGCTCAGGGCTTCCCCGGCTCTGTGCTCAGGGGTCATTCCTGGTGGGGCTCAGGGGCCATAAGTGGTGGGGGCATCTGAAGGAGAGGGCCTTACCCACTGCACCTTCTCTCCAGCCCCTGGGAGAAAACGATTTTAGCTTGAGTTGAGGAGAAAGGAAAGCATAACAATGAAAGCCCGAGTGACTGAGTTCAGCAAACAGGAGACAGCCCAGAAAAGCAGTGAGCCCGAAAGCTGGTCCTTCGAAAAGAAACAAATGGACATGCTCTGAGAAGCCGGGGTGCTCCAGTGACCAGGGAAGGGGCTGACGGGTCATTCCTCGGAGACTGACGGACTCCCCGGCGCTCACACCTGAGGGCTTCAGCCTCTCCACCCTTCCAGGAGGGAGAGGAGAGCAGCGGACACACAGCAGAGACCTGTCGCTTTCAGAATGTGAACGAACTACTCACAGCCCTTAAGCATGATCCGCAAACAGGAAGCTGCAGTAGCACGCTGGTGGAGAGAAACGGCTCCCTGTGTGCCAGCCGTCTCCCGCATGAGCCGGAGCAGAGGAGAACCCAAAACCATTAGCTGCTGACAGTTCTCAGACTAACAGACGTGAGGGGCCTTAATGGCAGAAAACACAGAATCTTCTTTCCTGTTTCGAGTGAAAATCGACTTAATACCACAGAGTATAGAAGAGGCGAGTGTGCGCTCTGCTGCATGTACTCACTGTAGCCTACATTCGGAGGCAGCGAGTCGAAAGGAGAGAAAGTGTTTGATGGTCTCCCCACGGCTCTCCCAATGTCTGTTTCAGGGGTATCAGAAATGATGGATTACTTGCTCTGTCCCAGAGGTGCATGGCAGTACGCTTCTTGTGAGTCAGAGTTTATAAATATAGAAAATGGGCTTAGTTCTGGGTTAATGGATTTGGAAGTTGGAGGCTGAGGCTTGCCTTCCACTGGTAAGCGCCTCCTGGTAAGTAATGAGATTTAACACGTCCGTAAGTGGGAGTGATCACTGGAGATGAGTCTCCGCTTTCACTCCAGCATCTGGGTTTAATTTAGGTCCCAGCCTTTTATTTGATAACAGGAGTTTCTGAGTTTTTTTGATCAGTTCTTTCATGATTAATGTTGGCTGGAGAGTCCCCCCCTCTCTTATGGCACTTTCGTCTGATTCCAGCCCAGGCGCTGGGATTTGGGGGTTGTCGGGTCCCGGATTTACAGGTGGTTTTCAGGCTGTTGGTCAGTGGCTGTCAGCACAGGCCTTGGCATTTCAGAGCCCCGAGGACGTAGCCATTTTGCAGAACACACTTGAGAGAAAGGGTTCTCTGCAGTAATAGAAGTCGGGGTGAAGAGTGAATTGTAAAAATAGACGTTCCTGAAAATACTTTTTAATGGAAAGAATTCAAAGAAAATTCTGGTTTAGCAAGAGGCAGAGAAAGTGAACCCGGAAAGCACTGTCTCTGCATTTCCTTCCACCCCATCTCATGCACATAGAGTGTCAGACCAGCTTAGAATGGAAACTGTGTATGTGCCTGTGTCTGTGTGTGTGCATGTGCTTGTGCATGTGTGTTGTGTGTGCATGTTGAATCTATATCTGAGGCCGGCACTCTAGGCATAAACAAAATGTAAGCTCCGAGTAACTCGACTGCTTCATTTGGGAGGGGCTTGTCTGAAAAGCCGCGAGTGGCTCTCGTGAGGGGATGCAGCCTGGAGAGGAAGCCCAGACACACAATGCTGAAGGCAGTCCTGAGAATATGAAGAAATGGTCAGAATGCAAAGTCAAGCAGCCTCTGCGGCGATGTTGGCAGGTGCGTTGCTGTGCGTTAACACAGTCCCTGCCCCAGTCTGGAAATGTGCAGAGGCCCAGTGACCTGCCAGTGGCCTCGCTGCCCCACTGGTCTCGTAGCCGTGTTCCAGGCAGCCCGAGTTTCTGTGGGAATTTCTCTCTGACCAGCAGCAGTGCACGCACGTCCCTGCGGGTCCCGGGCCTGTCCCAGAGCTTCGCCTGGGTCTCCCCTGGTCAGCAGCCAGGGAAAGGGCAGCAGCAGAAGCTGCTTTCGGGAAGGGCCCCTGGAGCAGGCAAAGGGTGCCCAGGGTAACGTCCTCTCCCTCTGGACCTGCCAGAGCCATCTCATTCTGTGCTTGGCCAGGGCAAGCCTCTGCCGCCAGCACTTTGAGACCAGCGTCTGCAAACAGTCAGAGGAGACATTAGACAACAGCACAGGTGAGGGCAGTCACAGGGGGCCATTGTGGGGGTATTGAGAAGCAAATATGGTAGGGGTAGTTATTGATACAAGCAAATACATTAGTGATAGTCTTTATTGAGAGACACCAAAGACAGGGAAATGAAATGGGTCATATTTGAGGTGAAAGCGAAAGGTTGGCGTAGACCCGTCTGTCTGTCTGTCCGTCCATCTTAGGCTGGTGTAGACCCGTCTGCCCGTCTGTCCGTTCATCTTAGGCTGGTGTAGACATGTCTGCCCATCTGTCCATCTATCTTAAGCTGATGTAGACTTGTCTGTCTGTCTCCCTGCCTGTCTGTCTGTCTTAGGCTGGCGTAGACTTGTCTGTCCGTCTGTCTTAAGCTGGTATAGACCCATCTGGCCATCTTCCCATCTCTCTTAAACTGGCGTGGCCCATCTGTCTGTCTTTCCATCTGTCTTTCCCTACCTGCGTGTTGCTGAGAGTCACATGTATTTCCATCTGTTCACCTGTCCAACAACCACTCTACACACCCAGTCTTGAGCCTGACGCCTTAGCTTCTGTCTGTCTCCCAAGATCTGTCTACATGAATGTTTCGCCTTTATATACGCCCGATAAAAGACAGCATGAGAAGAAAGTAGAGCCTCTGTGGGTGTTGCTTTTCATTTCTGACCTGTTTCCCAGTCATCTTGTCACCGTTCTGTATGAAGCTCAGCCGATGGTAGGCTGGAGGACTGGGGCTTCCGGCAAGGGGAGCGGGGTGCGTGGGCGTCACGGCGGAGCGGGAAGCCAGCAGCAGAGTGAGTCTGGGAGGCTGGGCCGCAGCCAGGACAGCCGCTTCCCGAGGAAGAGGAGCCTGCAGAGGAGACACAGGCGAGAGCAAACAGAACTGTTTTGGGAGAGGTGTTCGGGTAGTCCTCCTAGGATTTCGCTGCTCCTGACATTTAAAAGCAAAGTGGAGAGACACTAAAAATACACTGGAGGGAGCGATCCTGAGCTGGTGGAGAGGCTGGAGCACCCGAAAGGTCCCTGCTATTTTTACTCCCTACTCCAGCACTACCTTCCCTTCCGTGAGTAATGCCTTCCCACTATGCCGGCAGAAGCGGGCTGAGCTCCTGGTCCCAAAGAAACAGCTGCCCGGGCTGAGCTCCTTGTCCTTAGGAAACAGCGGCAGTGTTCTAGAACGTTCTAGAAAAGCACTCACCTGCTCTTGCCCATTGCTTAGAAGAGACCCCTGACCGAGAGGCAGCTCAGAGGCTGCAGCCTCCGTTTGCATGTGGGAGGCTCCTGGGACTGGGGGCACCTGTGTTAGCCCTGAGCAGTTCCCAGGGACCCAACACCACCGGGAAATCTCCTTCAAGGGAAGGAAGAGACCGCAGAGCTTCCTGCATGGAGAGGCAGTGACTGTCTTGGAGCCTGAGGCCACCAGGCGTGTCTAGGACATCCACTGAGCAGGCCCCTAGCCCCCACCCCACCTCCGCGGGAGGAAAGGGACCATCCTGGGGACCAGGATACAGCAAGGGTGGAGTCGGCTCTCGGAACTGATCACTAAGGCTACACAGAGCACATTGAGCAGAGCCGAGAAATGCTCTTAGCCATCACACAGTCACTAAGTGGAAATCAGAGTGGTCAGAGGCTGTCCCCTGAGGCAGATCTGTCCTCACTCCAGGAGCCAGAGACAGTGTTTGGTTCTCTCTGCCTTGCTGCGGGTGGTGCAGGAAATGCCGGGAGCAGCCTCCAGAGCAGAGAATTAAGGTGAGTTATGAATGGCAGAAGGGCCACGGCTAGTCTTCCTCTGTCTCTGCGGCATCCATTATAGTTTCCGTTTATAGCTTCCTTAGTTATCTGCAGTTAATTAACATCAATAAATGAAAACGTTATAGAGTACTTTGATTGCATTTTTATCTCCTTGGTTTCTTTCTCTAGCAAATTGTCACCCAGAACTTTTTAGGGACACGTGTTGGCTGAGGCAAGAATCCTACTGGATGGCCTCATGGCTTACCGAGTTGGCCCTTGGTACTGACTTCCAGTTGGCATTGTCTCACAGGTCCAGAGAATGTCACACCTGTGCACGGGTCGCAACCACTCACCAGCACAGCCCTGAGTGAGACCCTCCCCTGGTGGGTTCCTTCACACACCCACTATCTGGTCCTCCACCGGGCCTGCTCTGAGCTAGAGTCAGCCTGTGTCTGCGCATGGTTGCTTCCCTTATTCTCATTGCACAGGGGAGTAGGACCGTCGGAAATCGCCTTTTCCTATTGCACTTGGCACCATCACCAGGGAAAATGGGGGCTGTTGTGTCCCAACAGCTCAGCCTCGTCCGCCCCTGGGGACAGAGTTTCTGGGTAAAGAGACCAGCGACGCTTGGTGGCGCTGCTTACGTGGGTCCCGTGCGTGGCCTGTGCTCCACAGAGGTGTCAGTGGCTTGTAGAATCGGTTCTTCATGCCCTTCAGATAAACCACATGGGTGGTGGCTGGGCCGTGTGGAACCCCCTTTGGTCAGAGTTGGTCGTCAAGGGCTTGCTTTAGATCTTGTACTTTCCAAGACACTTGGAGATGTGGGCTTACCTCAGCACTAGCTGGCTTACTCTGGGGTTTCATACACAGCTAGGTGCAACTCACACTTCCTAGAATGATAAAAATAAAACTAAATGTAGTGTATTTTTATGAGGAGGGCCTAGGCTTTTTGAACTTTATTTTTGAGGTGTGAGATTTAGTTGCTCACTTTTAAAAAAAGTGTATATTTAGTTCCTGCCATATGTAAATCATTTAGTATTTTTCTCAGAGGGATTATTATTTCTTGATCTAAGTCATAACCTATCCCTTTAAAAAGTTTATTTCCAGTTTTATTGAAGTATAGTTTGCAGATATGTATACAAAATAACAATTTCATCTGTGTATCATGAAACACATGAATAAACGAACTTTGCCTTATCTTGTCATTTTCTCCCATTTATGATGATATTCGGAAGATCATAGTGATTGTTTGGATTCTCTGAAGAGAATCTTGGTTAAGCTGGCGAATGACTGTGGAGGCCAGGTGATTTCTCTCTCACTTTCTATTTGCAGGAACATATTACATGAGCAGTAGTTGTTTAGAGTCCCTATGTTTTTCAGGAAATTTTCAATACATCTTGTAGGATGACTATGATGAATTAAAAGTGTATCCAGATTCTTAAAGTATTAAAATTCTGTGCATAGTAATTGTAGAAACATTCCCCTGTCAACAGCGGAGCTCAGTCCTGTGGGGGAGGGGCAGCCCAGAGCACGCCCGAGCAGACGGTGGCCCTGGGGTCGCTGTGTTTAAGGTGGACTCGCTCATGCTAAGGACACTCCTGGCCGTCCCCTTGTCTTTAGGGAATACTGTGTTGGAGTTGTGCATACACGGATAAAGTGAAAAACATGGACACAGTGTGTGTGTCCCCGTGGGCCGAGGGCCGTGCGCCTGGGCTGTCCGTGCTCACACTGATGCCTTGCAGGCCGAGGACCGGGGCGAGATTCATTTCCCTGACACCCTTTCACAGCAGGTTGAGTTTTGTTGGGTGCCCCGCCTCCCCAGCGTGCTGGTCGACTGATGTAAGCAGCAGGAAGGTTATGGAGCCATCACAGCAGAAGTGGCGTCATAGTCAAGGTGGTTCAGGGCTTATTGATCCAGAGAACAGCGCAGGTTTCCCGTGAAGCATGTTTTCAGGTGTTACTTGCTTGGGAAATCACGCTCAAGTTTCATTTCTCTCTGGGAGGGTAACGGTGCTCCTTCTTTTTTCCACACATGTCATCTGCCCTGCAATATTCTTAGGCAGGGAAACAGCAGAGAGCGTGTCAGTTGTCTGTGACTGTGTGTACACACACATGCGGCTTGTCTTGTGTGTGTGCAGTTCTGTACACCACCACACTGTCATAGGCCTCGGAGCGGTCTCTCCTCATACACTCCCCTTCAGCGACACTCAGACCTGACACGGTGACTCTGTGCAGCGACCTTTGCCTGGACAGGTCAGCCCCTGAGCTGCGAAGGCTTGGCTAGAGTTTAGCAATATACAAGTTTTCTGCAGCAAAGCGGCAGGAGAAGCTGGAGCAGGCGAGCTGGGCAGTGGTATCCTGCATCCCACAGGTCGGAGAGAGGCATCACCGCGTGGTCTCGGAGGGGCCGGGCACCATGGATGGACAAAAGCCAGCGGGTAGCACAAGCAGAGCTGGCTGAGGAGAATCCGAGGCAGGATGGATTCCCCAGGCACAGTACGAGGCAATTTCGACCAATTCGTCCTATTTCTGCCTGCGTGCCACCCTGGCGGGCTCTCTCTCTTCTTCCCTCCCGCCCCTCACCAGACAACCCAATTTTCCTCAGCAGTGGGTTGATTATTTCTTCTGGCCTGTCCACTCACTGTAGTTGCTTATATTACATGTTGTATTAGACTCGAGGAGCCTCTTTCGCTTTATTTCCTGGACATACTCACCACCAACTCCATCTTTTTCATCCCAAAGGGCATAATTTGGTCTCCTGCAGCCCCAGACAGGTGGGAGCACAGATTTCATCAAGTCTCTGGACTTGAACTTCTCTGGGGTCGTCCTTTTCCTCCCCACTCATCTGTCAGTGGACATTCAGGTAGAATCTGTGTTCAGATTATTCTGAAAATGCTGCCATGCACACACGGATGCAAATACCCTTACATTAGTGTCCCATGACCTTAGGATAAATCCAGTGACTCATGTGGTTGGGCTGCAGGAAATCCCATTTCTATGGGATGTATGTACTTTTAGGTAGCAGCCCTCGTTAGCCACGTGATGTGCAGATATCCTTGCCCGTTTCGAGGTTGCCTTTTGGCTTCACTTCACAGTTCTTTGCTCTCGAGCCGTTCCAGGGGCTTCTCTTCCTGCCCACGCCCATTGGCGTGTTTCCCCGCCAGAAGGGCTTACATCTCCAGATTTGTCCTGGATGACGAGACACCAGAGTCATAACCTGAACTCTCAGGCAGAGAATATTTCCAGGATGGTAAATGCCCCGACAGGACAGAGAGACGCTGACCTTCTTAGGGGCCAGTATGAAGGAGTCCCAAGTGAGGACCGGGTCCAGGGTCGAGCTGCAGGAACGGAGTCTCCTGAAATCTAATGCCGAGCATCCATCCAGCAGGTAGATCCACTTACCCTGTGACACTGAGCCCCGTTCGGGCCCACCGAAGATAGAGCGCCGATGCATGTAATGTGAGGAAAATGTCTTCTAAAATGCAACTAGAGATTTTTTTAAAATTTTGATTTCTAAGTCACTCCAGGACATAATTACCTCATATTTTTTGAAAAAAAAACTACCAGTGATACTTCACACAATATGTGATCGGGGGTGATTCAAACAAGGAAATCACAGGCTGACTCGATGCCTTGACAGCCACACGGGAAGGGGGTTTGACTCTGCTTCTTTGTTGTTTTCTTCCAAACAAATCAAATCTGGCACATCATGATTTTGCTTCCTGTTTACATCTGAGGTGCTGGTCTAGGTTTAACTTCCAGTTGCATTAAAGAGCCCGGGATTAGTATCTGAATATTTCCTTTAAACAGTTGCCCAATCAATTTAGACTGCATTTGTTCCAATAAATTCTGCCTCAGAAATAAGACAAGATTGTGTTAGTACACATCAGTTCTTGGTTCTCATACACGTGTGCCAGCGTCTGATCATCCCACAGCTTCTGTCATTGGTGTGAAATGACAGATCCTCCGACTCTCCGAGCAGCACCAATGGCATTGGTCATCCTACAGTTATGCGGTCTTGGTCAGCCTGCAGTTACGTGGCCTCGGTCAGCCTGCAGTTATGTGGCTCAGTCAGCCTGCAGTTAAGTGGTCTCGGTCAGCCTGCAGTTACATGGCCTTGGTCAGCCTGCAGTTATGTGGCCTCGGTCAGCCTGCAGTTATGTGGCTCAGTCAGCCTGCAGTTATGTGGCCTCGGTCAGCCTGCAGTTACGTGGCCTCGGTCAGCCTGCAGTTACGTGGCCTCGGTCATCCTGCAGTTATGTGGTCTCGGTCAGCCTGCAGTTACGTGGCCCCTCGGTCAGTCTGCAGTTATGTGGCCTTGGTCAGCCTGCAATTATGTGGCTCAGTCAGCCTGCAGTTATGTGGTCTCGGTCAGCCTGCAGTTACGTGGCCTCGGTCAGCCTGCAGTTATGTGGCCTCGGTCATCCTGCAGTTCACGTGGCCTTGGTCAGCCTGCAGTTATGTGGCTCGGTCAGCCTGCAGTTACGTGGCCTCGGTCAACCTGCAGTTATGTGGCCTTCCTTAGGGGGCACATTTCAGTTATTCTCAAGGAGAGACATAAGGAAAAAGAGTCTGTAGGACGTGACTAATCTCATGAGACAAAGAGAAAGTCTCTGATAAGGCAAATCACACCAGTTTCATGAAATGAAGCAAAAGAAAGTCCTCAAGGAGGTAAATATTAATGATTCTCCTGAAAGAAAGAAGCCAGGATGGCAGAGCCTAGATCGGCCTAGGGAGGCCGTTACCAGACTGTGCTGGGCATTCCACAATACACGTGTGTCCAAAACCTGTTTTGTATTTTTTATACAATTCCAGTGTGCATTTATTCCCTGCTGGAGTGGGATATAGACAGATCAGTGCAGGGGCAGGAACAGCGCTTGTGTAATCAAACTGCCCCAGAATGGCACATTGTGCTTAGAGCAAAGCCCTCACTGTTCCGTTTGCAAAGCAGTTACCCTGTGACGGAGAGTGCCTGTCTTCAGAGAGTAACAGCCAGCCTTGTATTTTCAGCACAGTGTTATCCGCGAGGTGGAACTGCGTGCAAATAAAATATCCTGGTCCCACCCAGCTCAGGCGTTAGCGGCGTGGACGGTCAGCATCAGTACTCACGGTGGACTCCACTTGGTGCCCACCCGCTCTCAGCAGAGCTGGAGTCGGCCCAGAAGTCATTCCATACTGAGCCACCAGGATCCCCAGGATCCCCTGCCCCTAGTCTGACACTTGTCACCAAACCCGCCTTCGCCAGGCCCTGCTGCGGGGTCTGTGTCAGCTGAGTGGCTGGAGACAGGAGGTGACGCTGGTCCTTCTTGGCCTCTGGTCTGCACGCACAAGGCCGGTGTCAGCTCTCTCGGGCGCAGCTGCTGAACGCAGCCCTCTCATTGGACAAACATCACAGGGTGGGCGGGAGCTGCTGCTGAATGCGGCCCTGTCATTGGACAAACTTCATAAGGAGGGCGGGAGCTGCTGCTGAACTTGGCCCTGTCATTGGACAAGCATCACAGAGGGGCTCTGTCAGTGGTGGCCAGTGTCCTGGCTAAAGACAGCGACGCCCTTTTACTTCTGCCTGAGGCTGACCTGCCACTCAGCGCCCTCCCAGATGGCGCTGCACTGACGTTCCTCCTTAGAAATGCTGAGATCCACGCTGGTCCCTTCAAACTTAAGGATGTACTGGAGTATATTTATTTTATAGAATAGAGGAGGAAGAGGCTGACGTTCACAAGTACAAAAGATACACATTGCACATAATAGAACGTAAATAAGATGCAACTTAACAGCATGCATAGCATGGTGTATGTGCCATACACATAACACGGCTTAGGGAATTATAGACGGCACTGGGAGTTGTAAATGAGTTTAATACTCGGGATATGGCCCAGACGACTAATGTATTCTCTGCAACACATTGTATTTGCGTGCAATATTAATTTCATAGTTGTCTGTTTAGCAAAGTGTTGTTTTACAAAGATCCATGCCTTAACATTTCCAGCCAAGAAAACTAAATTTCCCTTAAATTTTATATAAGTTTGGGTTTGCTTTTCCAATATGAAGCTAAGAGAATGCGGCTTAAAATAGTTTGACTTAGCATATCTTTGGAACCAGATATATGAAGAAATTGAGTGTATTCACTGGCCTGGAAGTCTTGGCATTAGCTCGCAAGGATGATGCACTCACAGCTCTGGGAAATCAAGATGCAGATTTAAATTGGTCTCTAAAATGATAAAGGCTAGCTTCCTCTGACTGTTCCTCAGTCTGTGTAGCTGCGTGTGTTTACCCACGTTCATCCTTCTCCGTCCAGCCTTCCATCCATACTTTACACCGCCACCCACCCACCATGCCTGCACTCTGGGCTCGACTCGCCCAAGCATGGCGAGTGGCTCAGCAGTGCAATAAACCAGAGCAACAACACGCTCTTGTTCCTTCCTCTTCCTTCCTGAACGTGCCCTGCAGGAAATGCCTGACCTTGCCCTTCCATGAACTTTGAGCTTCACTGTAACTAAGGATTTCTAAGGCAGAGTAGCATCTTGGCGCCACTGAAACCCCAGCTGCACTCTTCTGTGAAGGCGCTGCTTTGCACGCAGCCTGCGATGCCCTGTCTCAGCGCTCTCAACAGCCTCTGAAGCGCCTGCTATGGGGGTGGGAGTGACTTATTTTCTGAGTCACGCTCATTGCCCCTTTGTTTTGTCACAGTAGATTCAATCCGCCAGCTCTGTTGGCCGAGGCCTACGGAATAATGAACATTGTCATGCTTGGTAGAATCCTATTCATGTGATCTTCTTTTCTATTCTTTCCTTTCCTTTTTCGAATTAACCTTAAGTGTTTGTTGATGATACCAAGAGATTTTGACAATATGAAATGGGAGAGACCTAATGTGAATTTTTACTTTTTCCTCCCACGACAGGGCCTCAGCTGTGCGGGCTGGGCTTAGATTTGGACATTCAGATGCTGCTTATCCTGAGGCAGGGGCAGAGAAACAGGAAAGAAAAGCCGTCTGGTCTGAAACCAGGCGTGGATCTGCCGAGTAATGGGAGACGGAGTCTTGGGAAGCAGGAGTGAGAGCAAACCCCTGCCGTGACGTTTCTGGGTGCCCAGCACCAAGGGGCACTTTCACACACACACACACGGGGACTCCGTAGAGACTATCTGCACACTCCAAAGATTCCCAACAGAAGAGATACTCAGCAGCCTCTCGGACATGTTTGCCAAAACAGCAAAGTCTTTGGGCTGATGATGAGCTATTGAAGCCACAGTCACTAAAGCTAGCAGCCATGGGCCGGACTTCAGGTGCTTTCCTTGCATGTGGCTGACCTGATTTCCATTCCCTGCATCTCATAGGGTCCCTGTGAACCCACATGAATCAACCCTGAACACAGAGCCAGAAGTGAGCCTGGAGCACAGAGCCAGGAGTCAACCCTGAGCACAGAGCCAGGAGTCAGCCCTGAGCACAGAGCCAGGAGTCAGCCCTGAGCACAGAGCCAGGAGTCAGCCCTGAGCACAGAGCCAGGAGTCAGCCCTGAGCACAGAGCCAGGAGACAGCCCTGAGCACAGAGCCGGGAGTCAGCCCTGATCACAGAGCTGGGAGTCAGCCCTGAGCACAGAGCCAGGAGTCAGCCCTGAGCACAGAGCCGGGAGTCAGCCCTGATCACAGAGCTGGGAGTCAGCCCTGAGCACAGAGCCAGGAGTCAGCCCTGAGCACAGAGTCAGGAGTCTGCCTTGAGCACAGAGCCAGGAGTGAGCCCTGAGCACAGAGCCAGAAGTGAGCCCGGAGCACAGAGCCAGAAGTGAGCCCGGAGCACAGAGCCAGGAGACAGCCCTGAGCACAGAGCCAGGAGTGAGCCCTGAGCACATAGCCAGGAGTGAGCCCTGAGCACATAGCCAGGAGTCAGCCCCGAGTACAGAGCCAGGAGTCAACCCTGAGCACAGAGCTGGGAGTGAGCCCTGAGCATAGAGCCAGGAGTCGGCCCCTGAGCACAGAGCCAGGAGTCAACCCTGAGCACAGAGTCAGGAGTCGGCCTTGAGCACAGAGCCAGGAATCGGCTCTGAGCACAGAGCTGGGAGTCAGCCCTGAGCACAGAGTCAGGAGTCAGCCCTGAGCACACAGCCAGGAGTCAGTCCTGAGCACAGAGCCAGGAGTCAGCCCTGAGCACAGAGCCAGGAGTCAGCCCTGAGCACAGAGCCGGGAGTCAGCCCTGATCACAGAGCTGGGAGTCAGCCCTGAGCACAGAGCCAGGAGTCAGCCCTGAGCACAGAGTCAGGAGTCTGCCTTGAGCACAGAGCCAGGAGTGAGCCCTGAGCACAGAGCCAGAAGTGAGCCCGGAGCACAGAGCCAGGAGACAGCCCTGAGCACAGAGCCAGAACTGAGCCCGAGCACAAAGCCAGGAGTGAGCCCTGAGCACATAGCCAGGTGTCAGCCCCGAGTACAGAGCCAGGAGTCAACCCTGAGCACAGAGCTGGGAGTGAGCCCTGAGCATAGAGCCAGGAGTCAGCCCTGAGCACAGAGCCGGGAGTCAGCCCCGAGCACAGAGCCAGGAGTCAGCCCTGAGCACAGAGTCAGGAGTCAGCCCTGAGCACAGAGCCAGGAGTGAGCCCTGGGCACAGAGCCAGGAGTCAGCTCTGAGCACAGAGCCGGGATTGAGCCCTGAGCACAGAGCCAGGAGTCGGCCCTGAGCACAGAGCGGGATTGAGCCCTGAGCACAGAGCCAGGAGTCAACCCTGAGCACAGAGTCAGGAGTCGGCCTTGAGCACAGAGCCAGGAATCAGCCCTGAGCACAGAGCCGGGAGTCAGCCCCGAGCACAGAGTCAGAGTCCCGCAGTCAGAGTCCCGCAGAGAGGCAGAAGTAAATAACAGCTTTGGAGAAAGCTGCGTAGGGAGGAGGAGCCTGACTCACATCCTTCACATCCTTCGGACCCTTCTGGCCACTAGAGGCTGTTCTCCTGATTCTGGGGAGATCACAGCCCTGGGCTACAGGTGGGTAGTGCCAGGAGGTGCCTGGTCCCTCTCTGAGCCGGGCTGCCCTGCCGCGCCTGCCTGGGCCCCACTTGTTTGGTTCCTGGCGTTAGGCCTGCGAGCCGCAGCCCTTTTGGAAAGAGAGAAGCCAATGCAACTGATTTAAAAAAATCCTCTGGGGCTGGAGCAGTAGTACGCGGGGGCTTTGCCTTTCTTGCAGCTCACCCGGGGGCTACAACCAGCACCCATGTGGTCCCCTGAGCCCTGCCAGGAATGATCCTTGATGCAGAGCCAGTGAGCCCTGAGCATCTTTGAACATATAAACAAACCCCCATCCCTGGTTCTAGAGAGAGGCTGTTGAGAAGGTGCTAATCAACAGGAGCTGGACGCCTGCTGAGCCCAAGCACAAGGGACCACAGGGCTTACCCTGACTCGGAGGGGAGGAGAATGTGTGCTTCCTCCCCCGGGGACTTGGCCTGAGTCCGCTCTCTCCATGGCAGTGTTTTAGGGGTTCCCGCAGCAAACACATGGACACTCGCCCATATTGTCATAATAAAACTACAATGCAAATTGGTCCAGGCTGACTTCTTTGTCCAGGCTGAAATCAAATGAAAACGTCGTAATGGTGTCATTCCCTAACGTATCGGACAGCCTGCACTCACGTCACACCAGACAGCTTAGGCTAAGTCGAAAATGAAGACTCCTTTGCTTGAAATCGTTAGCCAGCATCTTGCTGCTGGGTCCAGAGCCTGGGGTGCAGCCCTTAGAGAAAGAGAGGAGGGAGGGAGGGGAGAGGAGTCGGCGGGACGCCTAAGCACCGGGAGTCCACAACAGACACGGAGCTAAAGGAAGAGAAACGGAGAGAAAGGGGATAACAAGTTGGAGATGAAAGTTGACAGCGCGAACAGTCAAGGCCAGATGGACAAGAGATAAAACTATTCCCCAGAGGATCCATTAATCCTTTGCTTATGTGAGGGCCAAGGGCAGGGGTGAGGTGGAGAGTGGAGGAAGAAAGGGAGACGGAGAACAAATATTCAAATTAGTTTACAATTAGAACATGTGGAACAGTGAAGTAAGTACGCGAGGACCACAGGGACTTTGGGGCTCTTTGTGAGATTTGAACTGGACGCCAGAAAGGCCCTTTGCATCCTGGGAAAGCCGGTAGCAATCACCCTGGGAGGCCGGCACATTAGTATTATAAGGCGCGATTAGGATGGACATGGCCTCAGTAGCTGCTGACTAGACAGTCAGGCAGCATAAAGGAAGGCCAGCGAGACAGCGGGTAGAGTGACCGCAAAGCTGGGAGCAGCCCTTGAGTCTGGCCAGGTCCCCAAACAAACAAACCAAACAACACCAACAAGAATAAATAACACCTGGATAAATAGTCGTAAAGGAGGAGAAGAGCAGCTGGCGAGGGAGGAAGGTGCTAACCAGCGAAGTCTCAGCGGGAAGGTGGGCACGGAGCAAGAGATTTTCCCCCTTTCTCTACTTCTGCACGGATTCTTCTTTTTCTGCAGTCAGGCAATATTTATGGGCTCTGTGAAAACCTCTCCGATGCCGCCATAAATATAAACCTCTCCCTTCCACGCGCCTCTTTCCCCACTAAGAATTAGAGCCTGTCTGTAAAAGCCAGAGCCCCAAGACCAGATCAGCCGGGGATGGTCTCCCCGCTGACTCGCTGACTGGAGGCCTCAGCCTGTGTCTGCAGACTCCTGCCCTGTGTCCCGGCTGCTCACAGCTGGGTGTTTGATCCCGAGTGGGAGAGCGTTTACCCAGAGCATGTGTGGGCACGCTCCCCCAGGGTTCTCCTGACTCCTGAGCACAAGTGGGTTTCCAGAGCTCTGTTCAGTAGCTCGTTCCCAGCTCGTTCCATAACATGGCCTAGCAGAGTTATTCCAAGGACATTTAGATGAAATCACTTTGCCCGAATCGCAGGTGAGAGATGAAGAAAACCCGCATGTGACGGGAGAAAAATAGCAAGTTCTATTTCTTCATACCTCCTCACCCTCCTGACGCAGAAGCCTTTCCTGTGTGCCGCGGCGTGGCGGCTCCCAGCAGCCGCAGTCCAGAGCTGTCTGTTCTCGGCTCCTTTGGATCCTAAGTCTCTGTGCTGCGCTCTGCCTTGGCTTCGTGAGCTGCTGTCTGTGGGGTTTGGGTGGCCTGTTCTTTTCCTTCTTTTTTTGCTAAAATAAGCCATAAAAAAGTGAATGTTAGCTTATAATCAATGCACAATGCAAGATTGTTTCTGCACAAATAATGTAAATCCGGCTTAATTAATTTAGCCTTCATAGATTGCTAATTAATTGCTCGGCTTAAATAGCTAGGGAGTTGTCGGCACCAACTCGGTCTTTGCTTTGACTGTTAAAGTGGTTTGTGTGCACCGGAGAAGCCCAGAAGGAAGCATGTTGGCGCATCCGGCACGTTTCCGCGAATCGGCTGATATTCCTGCTGGAGAGGGAAGGAGGCTGTACAATGCCATGAGTTTCTAGACTGTGCATGAAAACATTCTCGTGTGCACTATTGTTTGTTTAATTGGAAGCATTTTTAAATTAAAAAGGCCATTGTGAACTAAGTCATACTTAGACACAGTGGGATAAATTGTTGAAATCTCAGTATTCAAACCCAGTCAGATGCTGTTATTCATTCAAGGAATAAAATGCTGTACGCTAAAAAAAATGCTCTGATAAATCTCAGTATTTTAAATCAGGTTGAGTCATTAACGTGGTGTGTTAGCTTATATCCAGTTCTCAAATTCGATTCTTCTTTGTCCCCAAAAAGTAATTTTTTTTTCTTTCTGGGTCACACCTGGAGGTGCTCAGGGCTTCCTCCCGGCTCTGCACTCAGGAGTTACTCCTGGCGGTGCTCGGGGACCCTATGGGGTGCTGGGGATTGATCCCGGGGCAGCTGCATGCAAGGCGAACGCCCTCCCTGCTGTGCTGTCGCTCTGGCCCCCTGCAGTTTTACTACTACCAGCTCCTGATGCTTGAGAGTAAGATTCAATACTCAGACCCTCAGTTTTCAGTTGTTTTGAAAAGCTCAGGAACTTGCAGGTGCCTGGGGGCCCCTAAACCAGCCTCAGTGGTGGGGCCGGGCCGGGTGAGTGCGCAGGGAAGGAGGAGACCCCCTTGCTGTGTCGCTGCCTCAGCGGCACCAGTGAAGAGTCGCCCCATATCTGGCTCCTCGCAGGAGTTGATGTGGCAGGATGTTTCCCAGTATGAAATGAGATCTGTGCCTCTCGCACCTCCTGGCCGCTCGTGACCAGGCTGAGAAGCGTTGGACAGGAAACTGCTGAAGCAAGTGGGGTGTTTATCACCCAAACGTTCTGATGATGTCACAACTTTCATTAAAATAGTTTTAGATAAATAAGACGCCAAGGCATCCTGTTCATTCTGATGGCCAGATTTACCCCATAACTGCCCTCTCACAAGCCCCGCCTCCTCCAGGGAGCCCTCCAGGTGCACCACTGACCCTTGAGCATTCTAGCCCCGCCTCCCCCAGGGAGCCCTCCAGGTACACCACTGACCCCTGAGCATTCTAGCCTTGCCTCCTCCAGGCAGCCCTCCAGGTACACCACTGACCCCTGAGCATTCTAGCCCCGCCTCCTCCAGGCAGCCCTCCAGGTGCACCACTGACCCTTGAGCATTCTAGCCCCGCCTCCCCCAGGGAGCCCTCCAGGTACACCACTGACCCCTGAGCATTCTAGCCTCGCCTCCTCCAGGCAGCCCTCCAGGTACACCACTGACCCCTGAGCATTCTAGCCCCGCCTCCTCCAGGCAGCCCTCCAGGTGCACCACTGACCCCTGAGCATTCCAGCCCTGCCTCCCCAGGCAGTGCTCCAGGTGCACCACTGACCCCTGAGCATTCCAGCCCCGCCTCCTCCAGGTATACCACTGACCCCTGAGCATTCTAGCCCCGCCTCCCCAGGGAGCCCCCGAATGACCCCCAGGCATTCTTTCCTCACACCTCCCTGAGCCGTTTTCCCGCTCTTCTGTGATTTCATCACAGCACATTTGCTCCATTTTACTAAACCATAATCTCCCCGAGGCAAAGGCAGTCTAGCTCTGAACAACGTCCAAACAGGTGTGTGAAATTGTAAGTAAAACGACAAAGTCGCTCTCTACGAGGACTCTGAGGGGAGATGTTCTGAACGAGCCACCCGAGAAGAACAAGCTTTTGCATTTTTTAGAACAAGTTTCTTATTTACAAAATATTTTAAAATGCTTTTAGCACCTTTTCACGTTCGGGAGGTCACCCCATGCCAGAGGTCTCCGCTTGCAAAGGGCATCTCTCCTTTCCGGGTGCTGATCTTTGCAAGTAAACGCACGTGCTTTGAGCTTGGGGCTTTGCAAATAGCCTGTTTGTCCATGAAACTCCCATCGACCAGCTTTAACACATACCGAGTCCTCTTGTGTGAAATAATTTTCACCATGTGCTTGTCCAGTGATGGCTTTGTATTTCCATCATTTCCGTGCTGGGTATTTACTGGGTACACACTGTAGATGCGGCGTCCTCAGAATATTCCCTCTCCTTCGTGGTATATACGGTGACCTAGCGAGGACCCGAGGGCAGTTGGGAGTCGCTCTGGGAGAGGGTGCAGGGCTGGAATAGCGTCTACAGGAAACCCGTCTGTAGCAGAGTTGTCAGCTGGGGCACCGATCGTTCAGAAATGCAGATTAAAATGGAAGCATGCATCTTCCTTTGCTCCGGCTGGGGAGGTTTCTCCAGGCTTTTAAGGGGCCTCGCAAGCAGTGGGCAGGGAGACTGGGGCCATCCCGCCACGCTCAGCCTCAGCCCGTCGTGGGAGATTCCTGGGCGCTGCTCAGGCCCTGCCATGCTGGGCATCTCCATGTGGGCTGGGGGCCATGTGGACGCTGGACAGATGGGTCAGCAGGGAACACCACGAGCCTTGCCCCATCAATGTTCCTCTCTCTGAGCTCGGCATTTTCTATGACATGTGATAGGAGTGTGGGTTCATAGATATGGTTTTGGTGTCGGAGCTAGAACCGCTGTTCTCACGACTTACCTCATTGTCAAATCTGTCCCGGAGGTGCACCTGAGGCCACGTTCCTGTCACCAGTGTGTCCCTAACCTCTTGCTTACTCTCTCTCTCTCGTTCTCTCTCATTCTCTCTCTCTTTCTCTCTTACTCTCTTACTCTCTTTCTCTCTCATTCTCTCTCTCATTCTCTTTCTCTCTCGTTCTCTCTCATTCTCTCTCTCTTGTCTCTCTCTCATTCTCTCTTTCTTCTTCTTTCTTTTCTTTCTTTCTTTCTTTCTTTCTTTCTTTCTTTCTTTCTTTCTTTCTTTCTTTCTTTCTTTCTTTCTTTCTTTCTTTCTTTCTTTCTTTCTTTCTTTCTTTCTTTCTTTTCTTTCTTTCTTTCTTTCTTTTCTTTCTTTCTTTCTCTCTTTCTTTCTCTCTTTCTCTCTCTTTAACTCTTTTTATCGACTCCCCACGAGATGCCTGATAACACGATCAAGTCTCTGTCTTGCAGTGTCCAGCGCACACGTCCCCCCCTGGGTCTCCGGAGTCTCTCCCGCTGGCCTCCCCTACCCAGCCCTGCACGTTTCTTCTCTCTGTCTCTTCCTTTCCTTTTAGGCCCTGCGGTTTCCAAGACTGTCCCTGAAAGGGCCTCATCCATCTCTGTACCATGGTGACAGTGATGGTTGTAAATGATCGCTCGGGACAAGAACCGGGTGCCGAAAGGAGAAAAGGCGGCGCAGGAGCCACTTTCCTCCCAGAGTCAGCCCTGATCCCCTTCTCCCGCACGGCCAAGGCTCCCAGTCCCTAAGGCACCTGGTGTCTCACTGAGAGTTCATTGATGGAAGTCTGGGTGCTGACTGTTCTGTTGCCAGCAGTCATCATTGGCTCCTAGACCCCCAGAGCACACAGAACACACTTTAAATGTCATGGGCATTTAAAGGCCAAAATTCCATCACAGATGTGTGTATCTACGGGTTGACTGATCGCTCACTGTAGTCACTCACCTCCTGTTCATCCGTCGAGCACCGCTACCTACTGCATGCAACTGGGAGCTCCACCTGAGCTAACTCTTCCTCATTTTCATCTTTGTGACTCTGAGAAACTTGCTTTCATTATCTAAAACATATTTAACTATTTTCTAATAGAATACATGGGGTATAGTTTAAATATTGCAAATAAATACACAATAGAAACAAAGTTACTGATTAGAGCATATATAGTTTTGCACAGACTGCCTAGCTTAGCCTTACTTGATACAATCCAAAGAGTATTTGCTCTTGCAGCAGTGTTATAAATCTTGTCCCGTTTACTTCATTGCGCGGTTCTGTCTTTGAAATAAAGGCAGGTTTGTTGCATATTTTCTGTAGTTTAGGTAGTCATCGCTTTATGGTTGATCTGAACCATTCTTGTTAAAAACATTGTCTGGCGGCCGGAGCAATAGCACAGCAGGAAGGGCATTTGCCTTGCATGCTGCCGACCCAGGCTTGATCCCCAACACCAGCATGGTTAAATATCCCTGAGTAATCTTCCTTCCGGCCCAGTTCATTCATCTGAGCCACTGTTTCCTGAAGTGAATTGCATTGCCGGGGACCTGGTGATGGGGAGCAGTACCATGACTGCAGCCAATGGGGTACACTTGCTCAAAGACTCTGCTTGCTGAAGAGAAGCCTTTCCGGGTGGTGGTGATGGTAGTCAAAGAAGTTTGGGAATTGGAGCCAGAGCGATAGAGCAGCGGGAGGGTGTTGGCCTTGCATGTGGCCGACCTGAGTCCAATCCCCGGCATCCCATAGGGTCCCCGAGTAATTCCTGAATGCAGAGCTGGGGATAACCCCTGAGCATCTCCAGATATGACCCAAAAAGCCAAAGGGGAAAAGAAAAGAAGTTTGGAGTCTTCCGGTCTCTGCTTTCTGACATTTTCTTCAGAAATTCCCTGTTGATCACTAATCTTTTTATTTTATTTTTACTTTATTTAAACACTGTGATTTACAATACAAAGTTTTTTACAGTACAGTTGCTAGACACACTCATTATTCAACACCAATCCCACCACCAGTGTGTCCCACCACCAAAGACCCTCATTTCCTATCCACGCCCCTGCCCCACGCCCACCCCCAGCCGGCACTGATTACATTGACCATTACAGCCCATATGGGAAGGGTATTGGTAAGGACCTGACTTTTCTGGATTGTTGATAACTGATCTCACTGTTTCTGGATTGAACCGCTTTTTATTTGCTTATTTTAGTTTGGGGCTGCACGTGAGAGTTCTCAGCTCACTCCCGGCTCTGGGCTTAGTCACACCTGGTGGCTCTCAGCAGTTCTGGGGACCAAACTGGGCTGGTCACATGTGACACTCACTGGGGACGAAACTGGGGCTGGCCACACGCACAGCAACTATCTTACTCTTGCCAAGTCTAGCACCATTTTCATGATTTACTGACAACACAAATGAGAAATTATAATTTCCTTATTTTTATTCTTATACAAGGGATAAGTAATAAATGTGTCGTGTCTGTAACATAGTCTCTGTATTAGACATACAAGCTTATCTATGTGTGGTATAAAACAGCAAGCAATAAAAATAGGGTGACTGTGCTATCATTAAGTGTATATACTTGAAAATAGGTGACCTTGCTAGAGATAAAATGGAATATTTAAAAAATTATAAAATCGTCAATTCATTGCAAACATATGGATTTAATACCAAAACTCCAAGCATATAAAACTAAACTAGCCGAACTTAAGTGTAGAAATAGACCCATTAAGAATTATATTTTAAACCTTCTCTATCCCATTTTTAACATCGCAGTTATTTAAAAACCTATGCAAAAGATCAGCAAGTAAATAGAATATCACCATGAATGGTCTATCACTAATGAAAAATCTGTAGAACTATCCAATCAACAATAGAATACACATTTTCCTATTTGTATAAGAGACAGTCTCTAGAATAGGCTGCATATTTAGATATAAAACAAAGTTTGCTTAGTATAAATGGATTGAAATTATACCAAATATGCTTTCCAACCACACTGTAATACAATTAAAAACTAGGAAGAGAAAAAATTGTGCAGCTCAGGTCTCAACCAACAAAGTAGTCAAACAACACACACCTAAATGATGGAGCAGAGAAGAAATCAAATTAAATTCCTCTGAACTGAATACAGTAGATATGCCACATACAAAATTTAAGGAGTCAAGTTAAAGCAGTGCCTATAGGAGATGGACTGGTAGGCAGTGGAGAAGGAGAACAAGCTGAAATTAATCCAAGTAGGAAAAATTAAAATAAAAGCATAAGTTGATCTGAAAGAAGTTGAGTATATGGGAGCTAAGAAAAAAATAAGGTGGTTCCTTGAAATTAACATTAAAATATTCAACTTTTCCAAAAAAAATTATAGAAGACAAAGGTCACATAAATTGAATCATATGAAGAAAGAAGCATTATTACACAAACTCGGAAATAGAAAGGTTCTAAATACCAAGACTACCTTCAGTGCCAACAGCATCAATAATGAATGAAAAGAAAAAATATTTCAAAAGGTGAAATATAGCAATCATGTATTTGTTAGCTAATAAAAGGAATATTTAGCCACAGAGATAAATCTAGATCTAGCAATTATCAAGAATTTACCAAAAATATAAGAAGGAACTTTTCTCAAGTTCTTTCATGAAGTTGTTTTTAAACCAGATACCAATCAAATATAAAGACATCACACAGCGAAATCTAAAATACAGATTTAAAATTCCTGAATGAACTATTAGCTAGCCAAATCCA
Organism: Cryptotis parvus; assembly: GCA_021461705.1. Classification (NCBI taxonomy): domain Eukaryota; kingdom Metazoa; phylum Chordata; class Mammalia; order Eulipotyphla; family Soricidae; genus Cryptotis; species Cryptotis parvus. Next base: position 433,372 of record JAJIBD010020966.1, read on the forward strand.
ATAATGCTTAGAGAAGACAACCATGTAAAATGAAGCAAGATTGGTTTAATATAAAAAATCAATCAATGCAATGTACCATATAAATAGAATAAAGGAGAAAAATCATCTGAGATACAGGAAAAGCATTTGACAAAATCCATTACCTCTTTTATGATAAAGATACTATAAAAAAGAACTCTAATAATAAAGGGATCTTTCTCAATTTGATAGAGGACATATAGAAAAATCCCTAATGTTAAAATGTTAAAGCACACTTAATAATGAAAGATTGAGTATTGTCCTGAGATCAGGAAGAAGATGAGCCGGTCAGTTCTGTTCAGCATTGAACTGGAGTTTCTACCCAGGATCAAATGGAATGGAAAGAAGAAACGAAGAATGGAAAGAACAAACGAAGCTGCTCATAACTGAATGCGACACAGAGACACAGTTGTAGGGGGAAAATGCCACAGTCCTATAATTAGGTGAATCCAGTCCTGAAACTTGAGGATACAAGATCAAAGGACAAAAATCAGCGATAAGTCCTTACCTACCATGAATTCTTATAAAATAATAAGAATATTATTAACTTTATGGCATGCTTTAAAAAGAATGTGCCACTTAGTAATACTATTAAGGAAAGAAGTCCTAGTATACTTTCTAAAATAGATTATCTGGAAGTCAAATAATTAAAGAAGATGTCAAAATTCCATCCCTGCCCCTTGAGGTGTTGCAGGTGTGGCTGCGGTGCCCGGCTGCATTGGCAGGTGGCAGACAGGAGACAAGCTTGTCTACACCCAGGGCTCTGCCCCGTGGGTCCTGGATAGTGGATGGTCTGACATAGAAAAAGACTGAGCCCCCTGGGATGAACCCAGAGCCACGGTAGGCCTGGCAAGCTACCTGTGGTGTATTCGATATGCCAAAAATAGTAATAATAATGGACCTCATTCCCAATGAATAGAGAAATTACTGGCACCCGCCAAGCAAATTGATGAACAATGGGAAGACAAGTGATACAAGTGACAAGTGGTCAAGATTCCATGTCCTTGAGTCAGAAGTCTTAATATTGTTAAGGAAACAACATCCCAAATCAAACTACACCCTCAATATAAGACACGAAACCCAGTTGGATTCTTTCTAGAAGTTAACAAGTGCACCCAAAAACTCAGGTGGAAATTCAAAGAACCCAGAGGACACAAGACTTTCTTAAAAAGAAAAAGTAAAGTTGTTGAACTCATGCGTCCTCACCCTGCCATGAAGCTACAAAAGCCAAGACTTCATTGTACGGTCTTGAGAATGGGCATGTAGACCCAAAGACTAGAACTGAAGGCTTGAAAATCAACAATCACATTCACGGTCAAGTAATTCTTACAAGGCTGCCAAGACAGTCTGTTGCAGGGAACTCCAGTGTTCCAACAAATGGCGCCAGAATGACTCGATACACACAGGCAAAATAACGATGATAGACCATCCCCAAGATGAAAACTTAGCTCCCAAAAGGATGAAGGACCCAGATGTAAGAGCTAAATCTGTTAGACTTTCACCAAGAAATCACCGCAACTGTTCATCTCTGTCATCTTGATGAAAGCCAGCGTGGTCCTGTGTTTTGTATTTTAGATAAGACAAAAGTATAAGCAACACAACAACAAAGAGAAAGTTTTCATATATGCCGTCATTGAGACACACAGAGACACAGATGCACACAAGTTTGTGCATCACAGTCCCATTGCCGTAGTAATGAATCTCTTCGTATAAAAGCGAGACTGGCCTCCGCAGTGCACTCCAGATGTGCAGGCTACTCTGTCTCTCCACACATCGACCACGCAGGTGCGTGGTGGGTGTCTGAAGCGGGAAAGGCAGTGTGTGTGGTTGTTCCCAAGAGGAAAGAGAACGAGGGAAATAGAATGCATCAGATAATCCACGGGAGAGTTTACAGACTACGGATCGCGCCAGAGACCGGCACCTAGATTGTCAACAGAGGTCTTACATTACAGGGAGAGGAAACTATTTTAGGAAGGACAAGGGCCCTTGTTTTATATCACTTTGTTTTTCACTTCGTCTTTTCGGAATAATTTTTACAGGAGTGCAGATGTGTCTGTGTTTCACACCACCACACTAGCCACCGCCAGAGCGCTGGTGAGGTGGTGGGGCGTGAAGGGGCGAGTCCCAAGGAGCAGAAGAAATGGTCAGTGACCCGAGGAAAATTCCTGCAATGTCTTTCATCATCGGAGGAGCGAAAATGTCGAGCCACAATAATGAGACACCCTTCACATTCATATAAAAATACAGATAATGCCAGGAGCTCTGGAGGGTTTCTGGATGCTGGAAGTCTGACACACTAGTTGAATGGCCAAATGGTGCGATCTTACTGGCATAGACTCTGATGATTCTTCAGTAAGTGATGCATAATTTGATCATGTGATCTAGAAATTCTGCTCCTGGGTTTATCTCATGAGAGAAACAGGAGCTGGAGAGCAACACACGTGGTGTTCGCCGCACGTGGATGACCTGGGTTTGATCCCTATCATTTATATGGTCCCCAAGTACTACTAGGAGTGACCCTGAGTACCCTGAGTACAGAGCCAGGACTAAGCCCTGGAACCATCAGGTGTGCCCGCCGCCCCAGATAAAGGACAAAACAAATGTCCACACACAAATGAGCACATAAATATTCACTGGTACATGATTCATATGAGCCCAAAGGTGGGGTGGCGGGGGGGACCCTACTTATTTGATTAACTAAGTTCACCTTAACTAACGAGTGATGGTTCAATGTGACGTGAGTCAGTGGTGACATAAAAGCAGCCCGCCGTCCAGGTGCCTTGTTCTGATCCTGCCGTAGAGGCTGAGCTGTAGTTACGCAGGAGCCCTGCGGCACAGAGAGCAGCATCACAAAGGCCAGGCCTGGCATCAACCGGTGAAGCAGAATGTCCCAACTTGGCAGTTCCACATGCAGATAGAGGACACACGGAGTGACCGCCAGGTGCTGGCTGTGAAGGAGCACACTCTGCTCATGGCTCGCAGAGCCTTGTTTGAATGGTGAAGACCCAGAAATCCGTGTGCTGTGTGTCTCAGTCGCTGAAAGCTACTGAAGCACACAACTGACAGCGAACTTTCATCACATATGAATTAGACCTAACTCTACGTAAAAGGGGACGCACACCCTTCAGCGTCATTCCGTCACCACCTTTAGGCCCGTCTGTCTCCTTGCCAACCTCCATCCACTATTTCTTTCTCTCTTTGCACTGATCTTCAACATCAAGGGACTGAGAGACAAGATCATGCATCATTCCAGGGAAGATGAGAACGCATGAGAGAAATCATGATTTTTTAAAATTGTTCTTTAAGATACTTTCTGTGATAAAAAAAAAGAACTAAGTTCCCAAGACAGTGACTCTGCAATGTTATCCGATGCTGCTGTTCTCAGAAAAGTGCTCTGAGCTTGTCATTCTGTCTGGAAGTGTTGTGGGTTTAGGTTCTATAAATTTTATCGGAGGCTCAGGGTTGGCGGTACACGGCCCTCCAGCACACATGCTCTCCACAGAGGCCTCCCCAGATGAACTGAGATCTGAGACCAGAGTTCAGATTTTGTTGCCTTCAACAATTCGTCATTCCCTGAGTTTCCCTTATTTCCATCTACGCTGGCGGTGCTGTCTCTGTCCCTCTCCTGGTCACTCTTGGCCTGACACTCTCTAGCTCTGTCCCTGTTGCAGCAAATCCAGTGGCTTTTGTCTTTTCTCGGGCCCCGTGTTGCTCCACTGTGCTTATACAGTTTGCTTTTCCAGTCATCTCTTATTAGATCCTTGGTGTGTTTCCAGACCTTGGGTGCTATGCGTGGTGCTGCAGTGAACCCAGACGTGCAAGTGGCCTTCTGCGATGGTGTTCTTGGGTCCTGGGAGCAGATTAGAGCAGAAATGTTTAGTTTATTGGCAGTTAACACAGCTAGGCCCAAGCTCTCTGCCTAACTGACCATTGGGCCCCATCCATATTTTTCCCCTTTCTTCTTCCAAACTCTTAACCTTAAATATTTGAATCAAAGGCAAGAAAAAGTCCATCTCAATTTTCAGAGGAAGGTCAGATTGCCAGTGAGCCTTTGGGTAAGGACAAAGGTTCTGATTCCATTGTGACAGCTATCCTTGTCTCTTCCCGTTGCACACCGGTATCACCCCCAAACCCAACAGACATGGTCCGTTGAGTAGGGCGGGAATTCGGGAGGTGGAAGTTCCGGAGTTCCCAGGGGAGTGGGGAAACCCCTCCTTGTGGTCACACGTTTAGGGGAAGTCGCCCTTCCAGGAGGGCATCTAGGAAGCAGGGCTGACCCGACTCAGGGCTCTGTAGCCGGCAGCTGGCACTCTCCGCTGGGCCATCAACCACTCCTGTACTACTGCAGCTGGGAGAATCCCTTTCCTCCAGCCCATCAGTCAGCAGCATCCACGGAATGACAAGCAGAGAGCCGTGAGGGCCACACGCAGAGAGAGCCCTGCCCTGCCCCCACAGCGGCCTGGAGGGCGCAGGCACCTTTCCGAGCCCTTGTGCTGAGTAGGGGCCACCTGTCATCCCACACATTAGGAGGCAGATGGGAGGTTTTTTGGTTGTCTCTCTTAGAAGAGGAAAGACACGCCCAGAGAGAGATTGCTTTCTTGATGTTGCAGGGCCAAGATTTTATCCTGAACCCCGCTCTGGCTGACCTTCAAGCCATGTTTTCATTACAAAAACTTGATCTGTAGCTTAAAAACATGCAGTTGTAAAGCATCGAAATTTTTCTCCTCCCTTGTAAAAATCACTGAAAGGAAACGAAACAAGATGATGTACAAATTGCAAACATGTCATTTAGTCTTGGGTCCTGAGTGTCGGCCATGTTCTCTAAGGATACGTCATAAACACAGATACCAGGTGGGAGAGGGAGGCCACTGCCATTCAGACCTCCCTCATGTAGACCCATGACGAATGGGTCTTACTACCGAATAGAGTCAAGGAATTGCACATTCATTAGCTGAGTAAGTTTGGGCTTCTAAATGTGTGTTATTATATATATATATATATATATATATATATCACACATTATGTGTGTGTATATATATACACACATAATGTATATATGTGATTATATGGTATATATGTATATACATTTGTTTGTATATATGTATATATATAGTTTGTTTGTACGTACACAGATACACACACATATATACAAACCTGTTCCTAACTTCAGAGATATTAACACTGAGGAAAAATCTACCATAGGTAAAAGGCAGGAGCGACATGTATATGGCACATACATCAGGTTTTCAATACAGAGGTGTATGTGTGTTTGTGTAAATCGATGAGTAAAGACAGGTAAGTGGCTGATAGACGGGGGTGACAGATGAATAGTGGATGTACAGATAGAGAATGGTATATGATAACAGATGAATAGTGGGTGTACAGATAGATAATGGTATATGATAACAGATGAATAGTGCATGTACAGATAGATAATGGTGTATGATAACAGATGAATAGTGGGTGTAGAGATAGATAATGGTGTATAACAGATAAATAGTAGATGTACAGATAGATAATGGTGTATGATAACAGATGAGTAGTGGGTGTACAGATAGATAATGGTGTATGATAACAGATGAATAGTGGGTGTACAGATAGATAATGGTGTATGATAACAGATGAATAGTGGATGTACAGATAGATAATGGTGTATGATAACAGATGAGTAGTGGATGTACAGATAGATAATGGTATATGATAACAGATGAATAGTGGGTGTACAAATAGATAATGGTGTATGATAACAGATGAGTAGAGGATGTACAGATAGATAATGGTATATGATAACAGATGAATAGTGGGTGTACAGATAATGGTGTATGATAACAGATGAGTAGAGGATGTACAGATAGATAATGGTGTATGATAACAGATGAGTAGTGGATGTACAGATAGATAATGGTGTATGATAACAGATGAATAGTGGGTGTACAGATAGATAATGGTATATGATAACAGAAGAATAGTGGGTGTACAAATAGATAATGGTATATGATAACAGATGAGTAGAGGATGTACAGATAGATAATGGTGTATGATAACAGATGAATAGTGGGTGTACAGATAGATAATGGTGCATGATAACAGATGAATAGTGGATGTACAGATAGATAATGGTGTATGATAACAGATGAGTAGTGGATGTACAGATAGATAATGGTGTATGATAACAGATGAATAGTGGATGTACAGATAGATAATGGTATATGATAACAGATGAATAGTGGGTGTACAGATAATGGTGTATGATAACAGATGAGTAGTGGGTGTACAGATAGATAATGGTGTATGATAACAGATGAATAGTGGGTGTACAGATAGATAATGGTGTATGATAACAGATGAATAGTGGATGTACAGATAGATAATGGTGTATGATAACAGATGACTAGTGGATGTACAGATAGATAATGGTATATGATAACAGATTAATAGTGGGTGTACAGATAGATAATGGTGTATGATAACAGATGAGTAGTGGATGTACAGATAGATAATGGTATATGATAACAGATTAATAGTGGATGTACAGATAGATAATGGTGTATGATAACAGATGAATAGTGGGTGTACAGATAGATAATGGTATATGATAACAGATGAATAGTGGGTGTACAGATAGATAATGGTGTATGATAAGGGGACAGTGGTGAATGAATAGACCATAAACTAAGGATATTTGTCATATATATATATAAATGTATTTCAGCACTTGTTCAAATATCCATTTACCTGCTGATTAAATGTATCTGAATGTCAATGTCTCTAGTATATTAATTACTGTTTACGTAAAGATAAAATATATGCAGCCACTGCCCTTATGGGGTAAACAGCCAAGCGGTGAATTCACAGGAACACGGATTCTGAAAATATAGTTAAAACTTCAAATGGCCTGTTGGAAACATGTTCACACGGCATACAAAAAGGGCTGCTAATATAGACCAGAAGTAAAACATGATTAAATCCGCGTTCTGAATGCCGGTGGGGCTATTAATAGGGAGCGTCACTGGGGCTGGGCAGCCCGCAAGCCCTGTCCAGAACAAGCCATGGTGCAGGGCCAGCAAAGCCAGTGCGGTTTGCAAAGCAGACAGCGTTCACTTGGCCATCAGGAGGGACCCGCGTTCCTGGTTACTAGGCGTGTCCCTGAGACCAGACGGGAAGTAGGAAGAGACTTTCCTGTGATCCGCTGAGGAAGTCCCAGGACATGAATCGCAGGAATAGATCCCGCCTTTGCACAGCTGCCTCCTCTGCTGTGGGGGAGGACGGACGGCACGGGGCGCAGCCAAGTGTCACAATGTCAGTGTCTCTGCTTCCTATCACTGTGCCAAAATCAGCGAGAGAAGGTTGCTCTGAACTCCGGGGCCCCCAGCATCCGGGACCCACGGGCTGTCTAATGAATGCGACACTTCTGAGGAGCGGGTGGAGAGAGGGTCCGAGCAGGCAGCCACTCTGCGTGAGCAGCACCCAGGAAGCTGTTCTGTTTCAGGCTGACATGAGCTGCGGGCAGAGGGGAGACACGCCCCCCTCCCCCACCATGCGAGCTGAAGGCTGAGCTATGCGTTGGCCACTAGCCGTCTTGTGGTCTTGTGCCTGCTTCACACTGACTGAGGAAACACTTCTCCAAAGGAATAGCTGGGCTCTGCCCTTGAGACTCCAACCCAGGGAGTGGCTGGCAGTTCTGCCCAAGCCAGCTCGGTGTGCCTACTCCACAGTGTGTCCCCCCAAATGCCAGCTCGGTGTGCCTACTCCACAGTGTGTCCCCCCAAATGCCAGCTTGGTGTGCCTACTCCACAGTGTGTCCCCCCCCAAATGCCATCTCGGTGCACATACTCCACAGTGTGTCCCCCAAATGCCATCTCGGTGCGCATACTCGCGTTGTGTCCCCCTAAATGCCAGCTCGGTGCCCATACCCCACTGTGTATCCCCCCAAATGCCAGCTCGGTGTCCATACTCCGTGGTGTGTCCCCCCCCAAATGCCAGCTCGGTGCCCATACCCCACGGTGTATCCCCCAAATGCCAGCTCGGTGCCCATACCCCACGGTGTGTCCCCCCAAATGCCAGCTTGGTGTCCATACTCCTCGTTGTGTCCCCCCAAATGGCAGCTTGGTGTCCATACTCTGCGGTGTATCCCCAAATGCCAGCTTGGTGCCCATACCCCACGGTGTGTCCCCCAAATGCCAGCTCGGTGCCCATACCCCATGGTGTGTTCCCCAAACGGCACATTGTTTAAAATCAACCACAAACCATCAGAGTGAGGTCCGGAGAGGGGTTTATTTCTTTGATTCCATTCAGTGTGATTGCGTAGTCTGCACCATGCTGTCCAGTCGTGGGTAAATGTCCAGCCAATCCTCCGTCACTGCAGCGTCCCTCTGACCACGGGCCCTCCCCTGCTGTCCTGCTGGGCCTTCACACTGTCAGCAACAAAGGGGCTGATTTAGACCCCTCATGAAATGAGCCCCAGAATCAGTCTCGGTGCTTCCTCACCATGTTCCCACCACAGCCGTGACCATGGCCTCTCTCCCACCACAGCCGTGACCATGGCCTCTCTCCCACCACAGCCGTGACCATGGCCTCTCTCCCATCACAGCCATGACCGTGGCCTCTGTCCTACCACAGTCATGACCGGCCGGCCTATGTCCCAACAAAGCCATGACCGTGGGCCTCTGTCTCACACAGCTGTGACCGTGGCCTCTGTCCCCACCACAGCCGTGATCATGGCCTCTGTCCCCACCACAGCCGTGACCGTGGCCTCTGTCCCCACCACAGCCGTGACCGTGGCCTCTGTCCCCATCTTGTACCATGTCCCGTGGGCTTTCAGGCATGCCTGCACCCTTACCCTGTCCCCTGTCTCTCCTCCCCTGACCTTCCTCTTCCCCCTCTTCTTCCTCCTGGTTTCTTTTTGTGTTGTTCTGAGACTTACCTGTGCAGAGTCCGTGGTGAGACCCATCCTGCCTCAGCGCCCCTCTCCTTCGCTTCAGAATTGCCTTGGAGATTGCATCCACTTCCCTGTCAAAGTCTGAGGTATGGGTCTGTGTCACCTACAGAATCAGGACAATCTGCTTGTCCTGATTCCCGCCAAACTGTCCCTACCCCCACACTGCCCCTCTCAACCCTGCTCCCTGCCCCCAGCCACGTGTGTTGTGTATGCAAACCATGTGTGCTGTGTGTGGAAACCAGGTGTGCTGTGTGGGGAAACCTCGTGTGCTGTGCATGGAAACCACGTGTGCTGTGTGTGGAAACCACATGTGCTGTGTGTGGAAACCACGTGTGCTGTGTGTGGAAACCACACATGTTGTGTGTAGAAACCACGTGTGCTGTGTATGAAAACCACGCATGTTGTGTGTGGAAACCACATGTGCTGGTATGGGCTCACATCTTGCAACTCCTTTCAGCGCTCTCCCATCCTCTGCCTTCAGTCGCCTCTTCTGTCCTGTTGTCCCATCCCTGCTATTGCCATGGAGGTCGGTCTCCAGTCCCTCCCCGTCTCGGGACCCCTGTCTGCCAGCTCTCTCCCACCACTTTTGCTACCTTGCACATCCTCTGTTATCTCAGCATTCTTGCTCCCAGCATGAGCTTTGTGGCCTCTCCTGTGTTTCAGGCCGGCCCCGTGTTTTCAGAGACTTCACAGACCTGAGCGGACTCTGCTCCCTGCTTAGGTGACCCCTAACGCGGCCACAGCGCTGTCTACTGCAGGTGAGGTCACGGTTAGTCCCGAGTCTCTGGGACATGGACCGTCACTCCAGCTCTCAGAGTCTGTGTTCTGTGAGTTCATGTCCCTGTCTGGAAATGAGTCGATTCACCGCGAGCATTTCAAAGGGACCGCCCGCAGTGAGCGGGAAACGCAAACGAGCAGCCCCGCAACAGTGGTGGTCCCTGGGCAGAAGCGTGGCGGCTGCTTCCACAGCGGCCATGGCCCTTTCCTGGGGAGCCCTGAGTGTTCGCCCCACGCTGAGTCATGGATAAGGCCATCACTTAATTAATTTCTTGGAAAGTATGCAAGAAGGCTGGGGAAACCCACAAAGTAGCTTCAAGAAATGATAATTCTCCATCTCGCTCCCTTGCCGCAGCCCCGCGGAGGCCACGTTCCGTGTTTGCAGCATTTACTCCGTATGCATTTTCCTATGGCTACAGATGCAGATATTGGTCTCATGTACTGGTGATGTTTCGATATTTCCTGGGAGGCGAAAGGGACACGCCATGTCCTCACACCTCTCTGACATGGGCTTGAGGCTCCGTCTGCTCTCAACCAGGCATTCCCTGTAAGGCAGCTTTGGGTCTATGTAGGGTTAAGAGGTTTAATAATTCATCTTTTGTTTTTACTGTTGTTTGAGGGCTACTCAGGGCAATGCTCAGGGCTTACCCCTAACTCTGCACTAAAAGGTCACTTCTGGCTGGGCTCAGGGGTCCACATCTGGTGCTGGATCAAACCCAAATAGGCACCTGCAAGGCAAGTGTCCACCCCACCGTCCCTATCTCTTTGGCCCCTAATAACTCATCGTTCATCAACCCTCCTGAACTTTCTCTCATTGACTTCTTTTGGGTCCCTTGGTATCACCTCCAGGAGATGCAACTCCCCTACAACCCTGCCTTACCTCTGCTCCTGAGGAGAGCCAGGGTACCCAGGGAATGGGGGTGCCTTCCCGATTCTGATGGCGTTCTGCAGGAATTGGGCTCTGTGCAGAGGCTCTTGGCATGGTTGACCAGATGCACAAGCACCTGTGTGGGCCAGCATCCAGTTTTCTGCTTTTACACAAGTGGCTCATTGTGCGCTTAAACACCCCATCTCTGCTTGTGCGTGGAGCTGCCCACTGGGGTCCTTTCGTCCTTTGCACACTTTCAGTGGGAGGGGGCAACAGCTCTTTGGGGCCGTGTGTAGAGGCCAGTGGGGCAGGCAGAGAGGAGCCCTTGGGTCATTCTCCATAAGGGAGTGTCACCCTTGGCCCTTCTCCGAGAGGGATCGGCACCCCTAGGCACTTCTCCGGAGGGGAACGGCATCCCTAGGCCCTTCTCCCGAGGGGGAACAGCACCCCTAGGCCCCTTCTCCAGAGGGGAACGACACCCCTAGGCCCTTCTCCCTAGGGGACGGCACCCCCTAGGCCCTTCTCTGGAGGGGAGCGACACCCCTTGGCCCTTCTCCCGAGGGGAACGGCACCCCCTAGGCCCTTTTCCCGAGGGGAACGGCACCCCTAGGCCCTTCTCCTGAGGGGAATAGCACCCCTAGGCCCTTCTCCAGAGGGGAACGACACCCCTAGGCCCTTCTCCCAAGGGAAACGGCACCCCTTGGCCCTTCTCCCGAGGGGAACGGCACCCCTAGGCCCTTTTCCCGAGGGGAACGGCACCCCTAAAGCACCCCCAGGCCCTTCTCTGGGGGGGAACGACACCTCTAGGCCCTTCTCTCGAGGGGAACAGCACCCCTAGGCCCTTCTCTGGAGGGAAACAGCACCCCTAGGCCCTTCTCCCGAGGAGAACGGCACCCCTAGGCCCTTCTCCGGAGGGGAACGACACCCCCTAGGCCCTTCTCCGGAGGGGGAACGATACCCCTAGGCCCTTCTCTCGAGGGGAACAGCACCCCTAGGCCCTTCTCTGGAGGGAAACAGCACCCCTAGGCCCTTCTCCCGAGGGGAACGGCACCCCTAGGCCCTTCTCCGGAGGGGAGCGGCACCCCTAGGCCCTTCTCCCAAGGGGAACAGCACCCCTAGGCCCTTCTCTGGAGGGGGAACGACACCCCTAGGCCCTTCTCCCTAGGGGAACGGCACCCCTAGGCCCTTCTCTGGAGGGAACGACACCCCTTGGCCCTTCTCCCGAGGGGAACGGCACCCCCTAGGCCCTTTTCCCGAGGGGAACGGCACCCCCTAGGCCCTTCTCCTGAGGGGAACAGCACCCCTAGGCCCTTCTCCAGAGGGGAACGACACCCCTAGGCCCTTCTCCCAAGGGAAACGGCACCCCTTGGCCCTTCTCCCGAGGGGAACGGCACCCCTAGGCCCTTTTCCCGAGGGGAACGGCACCCCTAAAGCACCCCCCAGGCCCTTCTCTGGAGGGGAACGACACCTCTAGGCCCTTCTCTCGAGGGGAACAGCACCCCTAGGCCCTTCTCTGGAGGGAAACAGCACCCCTAGGCCCTTCTCCCCGAGGAGAACGGCACCCCTAGGCCCTTCTCCGGAGGGGGAACGACACCCCTAGGCCCTTCTCCGGAGGGGAACGATACCCCTAGGCCCTTCTCTCGGGGGAACAGCACCCCTAGGCCCTTCTCTGGAGGGAAACAGCACCCCTAGGCCCTTCTCCAGAGGGGAACGGCACCCCTAGGCCCTTCTCCGGGAGGGGAGCGGCACCCCTAGGCCCTTCTCCCAAGGGGAACAGCACCCCTAGGCCCTTCTCTGGAGGGGAATGACACCCCTAGGCCCTTCTCCGGAGGGGAACGGCACCCCTAGGCCCTTCTCTGGAGGGGAGCAGCACCCCTAGGCCCTTCTCTGGGGGGAACATTACCATCCTGCGGAGTTTGACTTCCTCCTCTCAGCCATCTCTCTTTCTCCTCATGTTCATTATGACACATAAGAAAGTGTTAGAAAACGCAGTGAGTGTTTAGCGGTCAGCTTCAGCAGGGCTGTTTCTCTGCATGCGCGCTGTGTGTGTGTGTGTGTGTGTGTGTGTGTGTGTGTGCGTGCGCAGACGGCATCCCCGACACCCAGTGACTTTGCACCTATTGAAGATCCATGGCCGGGCGTGTGACCTTTGCGCAGGCAGCCCGTGGTGTGTAAAGGAGGGGTAAGTGGCAACCTTCCGTAATGGAGGCCAAGAACAGAGCATTTCAAACAGGCTAAGGGGCCTGTAAATCTTCAGGTAGACCAGCTGACATTCATTTTCTCTTCCTGCAAACTCTTTGCTCTTTCCTCAACAAAATTCTTTATCACGAGCTTATATAACTGATGTGTCTTTTGGGACGTGTAAGCAGGGAAGATGTGGTGCCTCTGTCCTGGACATTTTTCACAATCCTTTCTTTTTCCACTGCTGCTAATTGCTCCTGTGCTTAAAATTTATTTTGGACTAATTTGAAAGTGAGAAAGAAAAACAAAGAGAGCACGTCCCATAAAAATGAGTCACCTGTGGATGCGGTCAGCAGGTGGAGGGACAGCTCATTGCCTGGGCAACCAGCCTAGAGAGAGACACGGAGCCCCCTGGCACAGGAGCAGTGGGGATGGTCCACTTTGCTCAATTACCAATTATCACCTCATTTGCTAAGTTAAAACAGACACTTGAGCGGTGTCCTTGTAGAGCGAGACTCGAGAAAGCCTTGGAATATGCTTGTTTGTTTACACGGAACCCGGTTCAGAGAAGTCTAATTGAAAAGCTGCACGCACAATACCAAAGGGATTTGCTGATTTATCTTTTCAGAGTTGAGCCACACCTGGCCATGCTCAGCACTTGCTCTGACTCTTGGCCGTGGCTCATCCGTGGCGGCGCAGGGGCCCCTGTGTGGTGCTGGGGATCAAACCTGAGTTGGCTGTGTGCAAGGCAAGCAAGCACCAGCTGTTTTATCTCTGAGTCCCTCAAAGTGATATTTTAAAAATCTGCATGACACAAAGCTCGCAACAAAAGCAGGGCACATGGATTTCTCCGACAGTTCTTCAGAGAGGGGTGAATTCTTGCACAATCGTTTTTTAGCACATTCTGAGTGAATTGTGCTGCCTATAAATGCTGATCCTTTTTAGAGAAGCGATGATACAGCCTATGAATTATCTTGTCACAGAGGGTGAAATTATATCATAGTAATAGATGACTTGCAGGTAGAGTTCTAGACGTGGCCTACATATTTAGTTAAATTCATGTCATTACCCAGCGGGAATTAGCCCAGACCCACTTATGTTCTCTAACTTGGCCTTTGTTCAAACCGGGCTGAACCACTGCACTTCCGTCATGCCCTCTGCGCCAAGGGTTGCTGTTCTTCCTATGCTCTGCGCCAAGGATTGCTGTCCGTCCTATGCTCTGCACCAAGGGTTGCTGTTCGTCCTATGCTCTGCGCCAAGGGTTACTGTTCATCCTATGCTCTGCGCCAAGGATTGCTGTCCGTCCTATGCTCTGCGCCAAGGGTTACTGTCTGTCCTATGCTCTGTGCCAAGGGTTGCTGTTCGTCCTATGCTCTGCGCCAAGGGTTACTGTTTGTCCTATGCTCTGCGCCAAGGGTTACTGTCCATCCTATGCTCTGTGCCAAGGGTTACTTTCCTAGTGTGCTAGCAGGGTACTTTGATTTTTCCTACTATTGAAGTTCTCACATTTTATTCCCTGTCATGATAAAAATATTATTCAGAAGGAATATGAAGACAGGATGTTGTTTCGTGCAGCGTATTCTATTTTGGGTGTTCAAGATGCTTTAAACAGCTAGTGTTTGTGAAGTGGCTTTGTGTTTCCATTTGCAATTCTGTGTATGTGTGTTTAGGTGAGAATGCTGTGTCCCAGAGTTCAAGCCTCTGAATTTATGGTGTTTATTTGTGTGTTGTGTGTGTGTTTATGTGAAAACATTGTATCCCAGAGCTGGGGACCGCTGAGTTTGTGGTGTGTGTGTGTGTGTGTGTGTGTGTGTGTGTGTGTGTGTGTGTGTGTGTTTGTAGACACTCTGCATCCCAGAGTCCCAGAGATCAGAACCTCCCAGTTTATGGTGTTTATTTGTGTGTCCTTCAGTGCAGATGTGATTTAGATTCTCACCTTCCCTTGTGTTTGTCACCCCTTCGCGTTTTCGGTTCAGCTTTGTCTGATCTCTCCAGCCCCCGTCTCTGCTATTGCCAGCTCGGTGGGCTGCGGCGTCTCACAGTGAGGGGCTCTCGTGCCTCTACTGGACTCGGGCAGTAGGTGGCGCTAGACAGATGCCAAAGCTGCTGGAGTCAGTCATCAGAGCAGAGTAACATGAGCTTAATTCGAATGTAAAGCAAGGCCCAGACTTAATCATAAATTTTGGTGCCATAGTGCTCCTGATAGGAGGGATCGGTAGCTCTCCAGTCCTGAGAGTGTAAGTGACCCGCACGTCATCCAGAGCCCCAGTCCATCCTCTGAGCGTGTGGGGAGCTTAGCCTCATTGAGGCCTGGTGGAACAGTGGCTCCTGACCATGCGTTCACTCGAGCCGGCCCGCCGGGAGCTGCTGAAGGCGCTTCTGCAGAGAGCAGGCGGCCGTCGGGATCTGTAGGCAGAGCACAGAGCCGAGACCACGAAGGGGAAGGATGGGACTGGCTGGGAATTCTTAATTTTAGAGCAGATTTCCATAGGACAAGGGAGGAAGATGCAAAGTGAGAGAGAAAAAGAAGAAAGATAAAAGGCAGAAGAGGGAAATGAAAGCTCAGAGATTTGGGTTCCCACTTGAGTCTATTAGAAATGAGTAGACCGAGAAGCTGAAACTGTTCAGGCTCTGTGCTGAGGGTGGAAGATAGAGTCGAGTCGTCTCTTATATTCATCAACATAAGGGCTCAGTCTGGGCCCGCAGAGTTTGATTCTGGGTGGGTGAGTGTGAATCTTCAACTGAAGATGTGTGTGTGTGAGGACTGCGACTCAGGAATTATTCAGATAAACAAAATCACTGATATCCCGGGGAGGATGAGTCACTTGGTACTAAATCTCTCCCACCATTCTTTTCCCTGCCCCTTTGTTTAAAAACATGCCGAAAGTTCTAATAAAACACTCGACAAACAGAGCAAACAACAGATGAGAGTGTAGGAAACAGAGTAGACTCACGCAGGGACCCGAAACCTTGCCACAGACTCAGTGACCGATGTGCTGCAACAGACCACCCCAAAGACAGTTCACTTTCGAATGTCAGGCGTGGGTACGGGAAGCACAAGGTCACGACGAGTAGCTGCGTGAGTCCGACCGAGAGCCTGACTGAGGCCACGCTTGCACACATGGCTCTGTGGAGTAGATTTCACATATGGATTAAATATGTTTTGGGATTTTTTCTTCTCTTTATGGAGGCCACAGCTGCCTGTGCTCAGGGCTCACTCCTGGAAGGACTTGGACCATTTGCGGTACCAGGGATAGAAAACAGCTCAAAGAACCTTTGATCTGAGTGAATTTGAAGGTTTTGCCCAGCACTTATCACCCAACCACAGTTGTCAGTGATTGGTTCTTTATTAACCCCATCTCATACAATCTTAAAATGGACAAAGACAAATGCTCCATCAGTCGAAAGACCATGCCAGGAACTTACCAATAAAGCCTTAACCATTATCCAACATCCACAGATTTTGGCTTCTTCCTGTCCAGGTCAAAGAAAATTCTCAGCATGTTGGTGTGCACCTGGGGAGGGTTGGTTCTTCTTGGACGCCGAGAAGGAGGCTGGCTTGCAAATACACAGGCCCATGTCCTGCCTGACAGTGTCTGCCATTGATTTTTTGCCAAGGTGCACCCCAAAACATGGGGAGTGCAGGAGGCATCTTTGTTCTTTGCATTCGGTGCCGAGGCTGCTGTCTCTGTGTGGCTGAGAGTGCGGAGGATCCTCTGATCTTGGCTGTCTAGAATAACAATGAGACCCAGCAAGGCCGCCCGTAGGACACACCACTGTGCTCAGAGAGCTGCTGTCTACACACAGAGGCCGGGGCCACACACTTCCTGTCACGATCCACAGGAGGCGGCCCAGCGGTGGGAGCCTTTGCAGTGCGTGGATTGCCCAGGGCTGGCCATGCCTGCTGGACTGTAGAAATGCCATTTTATCAATATGCCTGGCTGGAAGCCTCTGGAAACCAGAGTCTGGGGGCGGTTGTGAGAGGGTCTGCAGTTTCTGTTCTGGAAACAGTCATATACAAACAATTGCTTTGTGGCGGAGACGACTAACCCGCCTCTGTGCCCTGGCGGTGAGGCTCAGCCCTGCCCACTGCCCATCGGGGCACATGAGCCTTCCAGCTCTGAGCTTACCCAGGGCCAGGGCCCCTGTGCCCAGAGGCGTCAATCAGCCCACTGGGCTCATGCATGCAAACACAGGCTGCGGGATCCGGGCTGGTCTCTTTCGGCAGGGCTGCCGTGGCGTCATCTCCCAGCAGCACGTCTGATAGGGGCACAGGGTTTCATCCTGAGTCACCATCACTCAGTGCAGACTTGCATGGGCTAGTGAAGACCCGCGATACAAAACAGCCTCTCTGGAGACACAGGCCATGCTCTGCTGCTCCGGCCATGATGGGGGAGGAAACTGAGGTGGGGATGGGCGACACGGCCATGGTGTTGGCTGTGAGATCGCTGCCTGCAGTTCTGGCTCTCAGTGACTGAGCTCAGAGGGGTTCAGCTTCTTCCTGCCCCTGAGGCCTTTGCAGGAAGTGTTGGTCCCTCTTCAGGGTGACAAGGGGACTCTGAGAGGCAAAAGGGTGACAGGCGGGGAAGGAAGGTCCGTCCACTCACGAGCATTCACAGCATCCCTCCCAGCGGCCTAAGTGCTTAAGAAGTGAGCAGTGTCAGTGCTAAGCCTCGACTGTTGCCTGAATGACCCCCGGAGACCTTGCTTTTCACTCTATTTGAATGATAAAATTTAGCAATGGAGGTTCAGATACTAGATTTCATGCAGCAAGGCAGCATCTGAAGCTTCCATGCTGGGGGCAGATTCTGTGTCAATGGCGCCATCGGGCTATAGACGGTGAGCCTGTCCCCAGAGCTACGGAGTCTGTCTTTGGGGCGTTCGTCTTTGCCCCAACAAACTAATGTCAAAAGTGTTGACATTAGCATGGGAGGAAATTTACTGGAGGGACCGATTTGCCTTCTCTGGTCCTTGGTGCTCACCACGTGGGAAAGAGAATCTGTGGTCGCCTCCTTCAGGGGCCAACGGAGACAGCCAGCAGAAGGTGTGAACACCGTAGTCTTGAAGGAAGTTGATGGATTTAAAAATGAAGTGCGGTCAAAGGCTCCCAAGGATACACTTAGGTCAAGGGAGAATCTGAGACAGGAGGCCTGTATGCTTAGGTGACAGGGAGCGTCTCTGAGACGGGCCCATACACTTAGGTGACAGGGAGAATCTCTGAGACCAGCTCATACACTTAGGTGACAGGGAGAGTCTCTGAGACAGGCTCAACACTTAGGTGACAGGGAGTCTCTGAGACAGGCTGTACACTTAGGTGACAGGGAGTCTCTGAAACAGGCCCCTACACTTAGGTGACAGGGAGAGTCTCTGAGACAGGCTCTACATTTAGGTGACAGGGAGAGTCTCTGAGACAGGCCCTATACTTAGGTGACAGGGAGCGTCTCTGAGACAGGACCCTGCACTTAGGTGACAGGCAGAGTCTGTGAGACAGGCCCCTACACTTAGGTGACAGGGAGCGTCTCTGAGACAGGCCCCTACACTTAGGTGACAGGGAGAGTCTCTGAGACAGGCCCGTACACTTAGGGTGACAGGGAGAGTCTCTGAGACAGGCCCCTACACTTAGGTGACAGGGGAGGCGTCTCTGAGACAGGCCCCTACACTTAGGTGACAGGGGAGAGTCTCTGAGACAGGCCCGTACACTTAGGTGACAGGGAGTGTCTCTGAGACAGGCCCATAGGGAGTATCTGATGCGCTGTTGCACATTTTCAGTGGGAAGAGATACCCCAAAGCCAAATTCACCCCTCAAATCTCCATTGGCTAAAGATACAGTGGCCTAGGTCTGATTTCAGATGCTTTACTAAAGGAATTATATGACTCCCGTGAGACCCTGCCTGTCTCTGAGCAGGATGTCGTCGTGTTCTCTTATAAACATCAACAAGAAATTCTGTGACCACAAGTATCTTAATTGCCTCATAATGGGTTCCACCTTATGTGAGAATCATTTTATGTTGTTGGTTCAAGATAGATAAGACAAAATTAAGCAAATGTTTATGACATCTGGATTTTCAGATACTGGTCAATTATTAAAGTGAGGGATGTCACTTTAAAATGTGCATATATATTTTGTAAAGCTTTCTAAATGCATATGACTGTGATATTTAAATATAATCTGTAGGAAGCGCTATGTCTTTGACCACACGTGAGTGTGTATAGAATATAAAATTTCAAGGTCGGTACATTATTTTAAGTATTGTGTAAAATGGAACCTTCCAGATAACGTAGATATCATTGTTTTGGGCTGATGGAAGAACACAATCCTATGCTAATTATTTATCCCACGTAGTTTTTGGTCTGCTGTTGATTCCTGTTCTTTGGCAGCAGTGTCACTAAGCCATACTTGGGGGCTGCTGCACCTCTCTTTCCCTTTGCTCTTTGTCTGCGTTTGTTCCCTTTGAAACAAGCTATTACAGGACTTATATCTGCTGTGGATGAATTATTAAAATTAATAACAGTAATTGTCAGGGTGCTCCGCTGGGGTCCCCCGACAGTGCCGGGAAGCGAGTTCCCTTCTACCTCTGAAGCCGGCGAGGAATGGATGAAAACTCAGGAATCCGATGCAGTTTTAAAAGGCTTTACTTATCACAGGTTCAGGCATACAAATCAGCAAAAGGAAAAGCCCGGTGCTTAGGATTCCAGGCTAGAACCCCAGCCACGTGTAGGCCAAGATGGTGGCCACCACGTGTAAAGGCTTTAAAAAGAAGAAGACAAGAATCCCAAGAAGGGTGAGCGCTCACAAAGGGAGAGAGCCCACACAGAAGAGCGCGTGAGAGAGGAAACCGGCTAGTTTATACCCCTGCAACTCAGACCTTCCTCCCAGTGTTATGGAAAGCAGGGAGGGCTAAATGCCCTTAGGTAATCCCTCCCTGCACCTTACCTAGGCCCTTTAGTATGCTAATGTTTTGAGCCAAGATCTGCCTGGAAATGCCTTTATAGGGTAGAGAAGGGGGTTTCTGAGATGGCATGTCTCTGTACCAAAGACTAATACTAATGCCAGTTAAATATTTCTCCAAGCCTTCACAAGTCTCTTCTACTTCATTGTAGTTTTGTATTTTAGTTGCCTTTGAGTATATCAGGGAGCCATGCTTGTTTGCGGAAGCAAACAGCATTTCTCTCTGGTCTAATTACTTAGGTGTCCTACGTGGCCAGGTTAATATGCTGGTAAGATCTAGCTAGTCCCACGATGATTGTGGTAGCATGGGAGAATATTTGTACCAGCTAGTACAGCATACATGGCCAGATAAACTGCCACATTTAGACTACCCCCTTATCTACGAAGTGATTTGCAGGAGGCAATCCAGAGCAGATGCAGCGGCCCTTAGGAGTCCTGCAACAAGTAATGACTTTTGTGATTGTAGAAATTCAATTGTTATTAATATCGGACGAACATCATGATGTAACTCATGCTACCCACTTAAAAGTGCACACAATCACTATGTGTAGAAGCAAACAAAAGCTATTTTTGGTTTTCTGGGAGATGCAGCGTGACTGTTCCAGTGTGACCCAGGGCACGCCCACAGCTGGCATGGTGCGGAAGAGCCTCAAGCAGCTGAGAAATGATGGTTCTATCATGGGTCTAGATTCATCAGGGTTATACCATGGGTTTGGATTCATCAATGAGTTATATCATGGGTATAGATTCATCAATGACTTATATTATGGGTCTAGATTCATCAATGGGTTTTATCACAAGTTTAGATTCATCAGTGGGTTATATTATGGGTCTAGATTTATCAATGCATTATATCATGGGTTTGGATTTATCAGTGGGTTATATTATGGGTCTAGATTCATCAATGGGTTTTATCACAAGTTTAGATTCATCAGTGGGTTATATTATGGGTCTAGATTTATCAATGCATTATATCACTTGATCACTTGAATCCTGTTATTCATCGATTTGCTCGAGCGGGCGCCAGTAACATTTCCATTGGACCCTATCACGTGCCAATGTAGCCCAATGGCATCTGGTTGATTCAGGAATATGAAGAGCCTCAAACCGTTCCTTCAGGGTCTTTACAAGGAAGTCTGACCATCTTGTAGGTGGGCGGCCACGTGATCTTTTGACATCCCATGGGATCCAGTCGGTAATGGCTCTAGTCCAGCGGTTGTCTCCAAATCACATTACATGTCCAGCCCATCTGATTTTTTGATGCCTTGGCAAACGAGACAGCATCCCTGATTCTGGAATAGCGACGGAGGTCAGAACTCCGATTCCTTCTCTCACTTGAGTGAGGCGTGATATTCCAAGCATAGCTCTTTCGATGCCTCTCTGGGAGACCCGAATAGCACTCTCATCCTGCTTTTGTAGGGCCCAGGTCTCTGAGGCGTATGTTAATGCAGGGAGAACGGTGGAGTCAAAGAGATGTGCCTGGAGCCGGAGGTTCTTTGTCCTTTTAGCTATTTCTTTGATGCCTTTGAAGGCATTCCATGCCGCTCTCTTCCTCCCTGCGCAGCTCAGGTTTTAGGTCGTTCATCATGGGTTTGGATTTATCAGTGGGTTATATTATGGGTCTAGATTCATCAGTGGGTTATATTATGGGTCTGGATTCATCAATGGGTTGTATCATGGGTCTATATTCATCCTTCCACATTATGTGAGTGAATGAGTGTTAATAGTAAATAGTAGTTCACTCTACTTTCTGTGCACTGGAGAAAACTGCCCACAAGTGATCAATTTAATCAGGATATAGTTCTAATTTACAGTTTTATGAAGTAAGCTTTAAAACTGCAATGTTGTTTTATATGGAACATGCTACAGAAGAGATAGACACTAAGAAATAAAAATGTCATTACTATAATGCATAATTATATTGCCAGTACAAGTGTCTAATAGATAAAATAGAAATCATTTTTGATTGTTCCCTTGATATTGGTTTTGGGATCCATTTATAAAAGAAACATTTTACTTGATCCTTGTTCTAACTTTAATTTTGCCATTTTAGAAAAACACTCACCTTACTTAGCCTTATATAAAATTGTATGATATATTTATATTTAAAATAGATGCAACCTCTAGATTTAGTATCATTTAAATGGCATAAAATTAATGTTATTTTCTTAAGGGATTTGGACATTGAATTCAGATTTACTTCGAAGAAATAGGAAGCAACGCACTGATAAGAAACATAAACTGTGTGGCTGGATTTATTGGAGTCAACGTTAATTTTTAATGAGAACATGACAGGCCTTTGTTCCTGTTTGCTCGCATTTGAGAAGACTCATGCTGGGATCCACCCTCCACACTGTTCCGCGGCCCCTGGGTGCAGGCTTGGCAGTGAGCCTTGTCTCTGTAGGGATGGGCCGTGCCCCTGAGACGGTGACTGAAACCTGCAGCGGTATGTGTTGGGCTGAAACAGATGGCAGGAGCATTGCACGGAGATCCTGGCCCAGTGCTGAGCGCTGGACCTGTGACTTAGCCCCTTTGTTCTGCTGGACCGGGTGACTGAGCCCCCGAGTTCTGGAGTGGGTCAATGCTGGGCCCGATGACTGAACCCCGAAGTTCGGAACATGCCTCAGTCTCCAGCCTTTGTCTTTCTGGCTGGCCCCGGCTTAGCACCAGCTGATCTCTGCGAGTTTCTCAAGTAGCCCTCAACATCCATCTCTTAAAAATGTTGCCCAGGTCCCATGACTTACAGTCCTGTTACTGTACAGCATTCCCACACCCCAGCACCCACCAGGGTGCCACATCCCTCCCTCCCCCTCACACCCACACAGTGCTGAGCTCGGTTCTGTCGACCAGCTCTGGGTTCTGTTCCCCTAGACTGTCATTGTTCCCAACTGTGTTTCTTCGTAGCCCACCCTGAGAAACCGTCCTGTGCCCCTCTCCTTCCAGCTGGCAGCGCTCGGCCTGGCACTGTCCAGGTCTAGCCATGGAGCAGAAAATGCAAGATTTCATCTCTTCTTACAGCGAGTAGTACTCCATTGTGTGGATGTACCATAGTTTCTTTATCCATTAGCTGCTCTCAGACACTCGGGTTGTTTCCAGATTTTTGGCTATTGTGAACAGTGCTGCGGTGAACGCAAGAGTTTTCTGAACAGTTGGAGGCACTTGGGATAGGTTAGAAAAATGGAAGTGTTGGGTCAATCTCTTGTTCTTTGAGGAGAGCATTACTGATTTTCAAGAAGTCAGTCATTGACATCCCTACCGCAGCAGGTGGATGCCCCTCTCCCTACCATCCCCCAGCTGGCCACTCATGATGTTCATTGTGTGAGCTGGTCTTGTGGTGTGAACTGCTCTCATGGTGCGAACAGGTCTGGTGGTGTGAACTGGTCTCATGGTGTGAACTGGTCTCGTGGTGTGAGGTGCTCCCTTGGCTCACCTCCTTGTCATTGTTCTCTCCAGGTGGAGATGGGAAATGCTGGGGAGTAAAGAAAGGACTTTCTCAAATCTCAGGGCCTCATTACCTCCATCCATTGATGATTTATGAGTCTGTGTTTGTGTTTATCAGAATCTTAACTGGTGAAGCTTCTGAACCCTCCAGAGAGGTTGACCAAAATTTCTCAGCAAGTTTTCAAACCACCCCCTAGGGTGTGGGGAAGTCAACATTGGGCCCTGGCAGGGTCTCCTCTCTGTTCTTGGTTTCCTGGGTCTCACCTGCCTGCCCTGGATCCTGCCTGCTCCCCTTGGGCCTCACCTGCCCCCCCAGGCTTCACCTGCCTGCCCTGGACCTCACCTGCTCCCCATAGATCTCACCTGCTCTCTCTAGGCCACACCTGTCCCCCTTGACCTCACCTGCCCCCTGGACCTCACCTGCCCCCTTGACCTCACCTGCCTCCCTTGACCTCACCTGACCCCTTGACCTCCACCTGCCCCCTTGACCTCACCTGCCCCCTGGACCTCACCTGCCCCCTTGACATCATCTGCTCCCCTTGACCTCATCTGCTCTCCCTAGGCCTTACCTGGCTCCCTAGATCTCATCTGCTCGCCTACACGTGGGCTTGGAAGTCCAGCTTCATTTCTGAGCTCTGTGCACCTCTGGGCAGGGGCCCCACTGGTCGGTCCCTGGACCCTGCACTGCGTGTTCTTGGGACAGTTACATTGGCCCTGAGGGATTGGAGCCAGGCCCTCCCTGTGGCTACCTTCCACTCTAAGCCGAGGGTCCCACTAAGTCCTCTGACCACACTGCATCCACCTCATGTGTGGCGTCTTCAGGGTCTGAGCTGCCCCAGGGCCCCAAGAGATGCCCCCTCAGCACCGTCAGAACCTGTGCTGTCCACTGTGTGCTGCCCGCTCCTCCTCTGCCCTCCTGCCCCCACCCCGCACGCCGCCCTCCATTCCTGTGTCTCCCCTGCACGCTGCCCGCTCCCGCTCCCTCTCCCTCTCCTCTTCCTTCTCCATCTCCCCCTCCTCCCTCCCCTCCCTCTCCTCTGGTTTCTTTCCCTGCAGAAGCTCTTCCTGACACTTCCTTTTAATGCATCTCTGCATTTCGGAAAAACAACTTTCTTCAGACCTTTATGGTTTTTCTCTTTTTGTTTATTAACTAATTTAATTTTGGTTTTGGGATCACATCAGGCTGTACTCAGGGTTTACCCCAGGCTCTGCACTCAGGGATTGCTCTTAGCAGGGCTTGGGGACCCCGTGGGGTAGACCCTTCTACTCTGGAAAGCACATTCAAAGCATCGATCCCGCTATCTGCTTTAATTGGTCATTCTTCAAACCAGCTCAGCAGTTCCTTAGAATCACCATGTTTTTAAACAAACAAGATTCTAAACAATTCAGCATGGAGAACTGTGGCCGTGGGAGGGGGCTCACCCTCACATCTGGGGAGGCCACTGCATTGAAACGGCTCCTTTTTTTCCAGGGAGACCTCCGAGAAGGGGCATCACAGGCTGACAGAGGCCAAGAGGCTGCCCTGAGTGAGCCCAGGCTGTCCCCTGCTCCCTTGGGAAGGGTCGCAGACTGAGAGCCCCCCAGGCCTGGCTCTCTCTGCCCTTCTGCCCTCACCCCCGAACCCTGCCGAGCTGAACAATGGCTAAAATTCTCTCTCTGCTTCCGCATGAAAGTTCTGGAACTCTGAGTTTTGCTCTGAGCTTCAAGGATCTGCTGTCAGGAGGAGCCACTGCTCTGTAGCGCTCCCACGGCGGCCCACATGCTGCTGTAGTATCAGAAACGCCATGTTCTCACAACATGGGCGTAGCTTGTTGCCCGGCCAGGAGCTGCAGTGAAGTATCGCTGTGGGCACTGGGCGCCACCTCTGGGATAAACGTCCACCTCGGTCCCAGCTGTCCCTCTTGCGACGTTGGTGGACATTACAAAGCACGTGCTCGCTGGCCCGTCAGCTGAGGCACCGTCCAGGAGCTCTCGGGGCAGGGGCATGAGGCGAGTTTATCAGCGGCCAGAGTGTCATGCGCATGCCGAGGGGACGCCCAAAGAGCACTCAAGTTCTCAATTGACACCAGGGGTGCCGGAATGGGCCGTAGTCTCCCTGTCAGGGGTCACCGGCTGCTGGGCCAGGAATCCTGACCAGCTGGCCTGCGAGTGGCTCGGACCCTCCGTGCAGCAAGCAGCCTGGCTCTGGTTTTTGTGAAAAGAATCACCCTGCCAGCCGCGGGGTGGGGAGCGATTTATAGTTGGGGCCAGTGAGAAGCAAACTGCAGTAACGCTGATAAGAACAAAAGCAAGAGTGGACTGAGAGAGTAGATCAATGTGAGCCCTTCCGAGGAGGCATGCAGATGAGCTCTTAGTGACAGATGAAGAGCCGGCGGAGAGTAAATCTGCAGGGCCATAAACTCCATCAGCTCACCTGGGGCGGGAGATGGGAGCATGCGGGGCGGCTGCAGGGGGGGACTGCAGTGGGCCCCGGGGGCTGGGTCCGTCTGCAGATGTGCAGGGACGCCCAGTGCTTCCTGCTGGTGTCTCCCGACTGGCCCCTAGCGAGGGGAGACTCTGGTCTGGGGTATTCTCAGATGACTGTGGATCCCGCACAGGGACGTGGAGGAGGCCTCAGGACCGATTTGGCCCCGCAGACTGGGGCTCAGGCCTTCTGGAGGTAAGAGTCTTGCCCCCAGGAGCGCACACATACTCAGGGAGGAGAATCGGGTGGGCAGAGATCGGAGCAGCTGAGGGAGGCAATGGAGCTGGAAGGAGACCCTGGAGGTACGGGGAGATGGGCTGGGGACAGCAGCAGGCAGGCCCAGGACGGTGCCCACAGCTCATGGACCAAGGCCTAGAAAGAGCAGAATTGGGGGCCTGCAGGGGGCGTGAGAGAGCCTGGGTGTTGCACTGGGTTATTATTGGTTGGTTGATAGCAGGTGTTGCCTCTGAGGCAGAATCTGTGCAGCACCATGTGGCCCAGCCCTGCAGAAATACTGAAATAAAGGTGATGTGGCGGGACTCCCGTGAATGGGCCACATTGAAATCGGCGCCATGGGGATGAGCTGGTCATGGGGATGAGCCGGCCAAGCAATCGAGCTGCTCATGTGCCAGAGCAGGGGGTGGGCAGGGCAGGGACAGAATCTACGCCAGCCTGTTTCTAACTCCCAAATCAGTCTAGAGTAGGGTCCATTTAAATAGGTTTTTATTTTCACTTTCTTAAAATGGGATGTGAGAACCCTTCTTTAGAGTTCAGTATTCAGAATCTGCTGTCAGAAATTACTTCTGCCAATTAATTCTTTTAGCCTCTTTGAGATTCTAAAAGTGCTAAAGAAATGGTTCATGCTCAAACTCACTGTGAGCTGGAGCAGTAATTAATTTTCCATAGGCAGCATCTTGGATTTGCGTACAGAAAGTGCAGGGCTTGGGAGACAGCAGCAGCCAGGAGTAAACAAGTCCCCGTCACTCTCTGGCCAGACTAAAGCTCTGCCTACAAGCTTGCAATTGAGTGCTGCGGGCTAAGGTGGCCAATTATGGACATTTTTCTAAGGCCAGAGGTAGTACAGAGGTTAAGACACTTGCCCTGCACGTGGGAGAGCTGAGCTCCATCCCTGGCACCTGTGTGGTCTCCTGCACCCCCAGGAGTGATCCCTGAGTGCCCAGGCCTGAGTAAAACCCCTGGGCATCTCTGTCTCTGACCCATCCCTCTGCCGTTTTTACTTAATTTAAACAAATGCTGAGACAGACATGGGGCAGAGCTGCTACTGGCTCTCACTGTGCCCAACCGCTCATGAGGTGCCCGGGGAATGGCAGGTTCTAGCCCTGTCCCGCCATCCCAGCAGAGCCTCAAAACAAGCCAGATGACTCCCCACTCCATGAGGACCTCTATTTTCCACATCCGGACTTCTCCCTCGTCAGAACTCCACCCAGCAGACCAGCCTATCACAGCCCGGCTCGCGCGGAAAGCGGCCGTGCGGTACATCAATAAATGCTGGATTTTGAGATGACTACAAGAGTATGCTACCCGCACGGCAGAGCCTGGCAAGCTACCCGTGTCGTATTTGATATGGCAGATACCAGTAACAATTATAGACCTCATTCCCATGACCTGATGGAATGGTTTGAGGCTCTTTATGTTCCTGGAGCAAGCAGATGCTCTTGGGCTCTACTAGCATGAGACAGGACATATGGAGATGTTACTGGTGCCCGCTCAAGCAAATCGATGATGAACGGGAAGACAGTGATACAGACAGTGAAACAAATGCTGTTTCCTCTATTCACAGAACAGTATATCTGCCAAACTGTTTTCTCTCTCCCTGGAAGAGTACTTCCGATGCTCACATGTTCATTGTCACGCTTCCATGATTGTCGCCATCTGTGGTCTCTGTGTGTATTTACAGGCATAAGTGTCATCGCGTGTGCAGAGTTCTGCGTCCAGTCTGACCTTAGGGTGGGCTCCTGCCTCTGCTCCAGCAGCCCCTGCAGGGACCCCTGAGGCGCTGGCCTTTGGGTTCCTGGTTGTCACGGCAGCTCACGGTGTGTGAGCCGCCTCCTGAAACAGCCATCGGAGGAGCAGGAGGGGCTCTGCCATGGTGGACTCCACATTCCTGGCCTGGAAGAGCCAGACTAGAACCAAATTCGAAGGGCAGCATGGCTGTGTGTGACTGGGAGGCGGGAGATGGTCCCATCCGGTCTCCATGCTGAGCAGGGGCTCATG
This sequence comes from Cryptotis parvus, assembly GCA_021461705.1. NCBI lineage: Eukaryota > Metazoa > Chordata > Mammalia > Eulipotyphla > Soricidae > Cryptotis > Cryptotis parvus. Next base: position 461,243 of record JAJIBD010020966.1, read on the forward strand.
TGGGGTGAGGGCAGCTCACCCCAGAGCAAAGGCCCTGGGGGATAGTGCAGCCAGAGGAGAACGTAGAGGCAAGGACAGGCCCCACCGGGCCGGGCGGTGCCTCCTCTCCTCTTGTCCCTGGGCAGTGGCCAGGCAGACGGCGCGTGGGCAGCAGAGCAGGTCAACAGCCACCATCCGCTCTTGGAGTTCTCCCCTCACACACCAGCAAGCAGGGGAGCTCCGGTCTCTGTGCTCCCTCAGCACACGGGTGGTCTGTGGGGTACTCAGGGCCTTTCTCGGGTGCTCTGGAAGGAGACAGGCTTGGGAGCTGGAGCTTTGGGGGGCTTGCAGTAGGCTGGCTGTCGGCCTTCGTGTGCGGCCACTCCGTGTCCCCCAAGGCCGTCCCTGAGACTCAGGTGAAGGGAGTAGCATCTCCAAAGGGCATTTTAGCACCTGCGGCAACAAGGGCAGCTTCACTGAGGTACTCAATGAAGTTCAGAGGGTCTCAGGCCTGCAAGCAAGCCCCCTGCTCCCAGAGGCCTCACGTCAACGCGCCAGGACAGCACGGGCTGCCTTTGCTGCAGACCTGAAGGTAACACTGGGACCTTGCTTTCCCTCTGAGTTCCCAGGTCCCCCACTGATGCTGGCCACTGAGGAGAAGCCCAGTAAATATTGGGTGAATATTCAGAACTCACCGCTCAGCTCACCGCCAGCATTGAGTAACTGTCAAAATATGTATTTGATGGGCATTTTAGCTCAGAATTGTCCATCACTCAGATTTTTTGCTGACTGTGCACACACATTGTTCCTTGACTCAAATTCCTTGTGAAACCAAATGCGATGTAAAGTGTGAGAAGACAGAGACACGTCACGGGGGTGGGAAGTCGGCTGGAACTGGGTGTTGTTGACATTCAGAAAACAAAGTGTTGGAACAGGATTTATGTTTCCATTCTGAAAAACCGTTGCTCTGTTTCGTCTTCATCAAATGCACTAATGACAAACAGTTACCAAAGACACAACTGAGAATTTTGCGTCATAATTTGTTCTGGTTTTCATCTCCTGCGAAGGCAGTTTGATGTGCTGGGACAGGAGTGTGAGCACTCCCAAGGTTGGCTGGAATCCTCTCTCTGTGCACTTAAAGAATCCTGGGCAGCGGGCGCTTTCTTCTTTAATATAATACATCTGATTGACTGATGTCAGCTGGAGAAATAAAGTCCTATTTTATTTATTTGTAAACAGCAAACCAAGCACAGAATGGCTCAGCATCGGCATCTCAGCGAACTCTGTTGTTTCTCCTTTGCTGTTGCTTTGGTTTGGGGGCCACACCCAGTGGTGTTTGGAGCTTACTCCTGACTCTGTCCTAGGCTCACACCCAGGGAACCCACAAGGAATGGTTTGAGCTTCGTCAGAGCAGTTTCCAGAGAGTGGTTTTGTGTGGAAGATGGTTAGGGTGTCACTGAGATACTCTTATCTTCCCGTTGTTCATCCATTTGCTCAAGCAGGCGTACACCAGTTACCGTCTTCATTCATTGGGAATGAGGTCCATTATTGTTACGTTTTTGGCATATCAAATAAACCACAGGTAGTTTGCCAGGTTTGTCGTGGCTCTGGGTTCATCCCAGGGGTCCGGTCTTTTTCTATGTCAGACCATCAACCATCCAGGGCCCATGGGGCAGAGTCCTGGGTGTAGACATTAACCCATTAACCATCAATAAACCCTGAGGAAGCTGGATCCACCTTCTTCCGTCCAGCCCTTAAACCCCCATCAACCTTCTATGGCCCAGCAGAAAATTCCAGAGCATTCCAGCCCAAGAAGATAAAAGCCCCTTTTGGAAATGAGGGCTCAGTCTATGGCCATGCCACCCTGAGCGTGCCCGATCTCGTCTGGAAATTAGGGCTCACACTCCGCCTTTGGAGCAGCCCGCATCTCCCCCTCTTGAGATGTGTACTCTCTCACTTTCCCTCCTCCTTCCCTGTCCTAAAACCTCCAAAATAAAATCTGTTTTACTTTACTGCTTGTCTACTCCTGAAAATTCTTTTTCTGCGAGGAAGACAAGAGCCCTGAAGAAACCCTGGGTAAGGCCTAGGACTGACTTTCCTTTCCTGCAAAGGGCAATTCCTCACTCCAGCCTGAGTCTGTGGCTCCCGAGAAATCTCGGGTGGTGGGGATCAACTCCCATGCCTAGAGATCAAGCGGACATCAGGTGTGGCTTGGACGGCCACCTTGTGGGGTTGGTGGTATTATTATTATTATTACCATGATGATTACTGAGACATCTGGAGAGCTGGGCTCCTAATGGCCATTTTGGTTAGTTCTAATGATGTTGGTCAAGAGTTGTCTGGGGCCTCTTAAGCAGAGGCCAGAGAAGATGGACAGTCTGTGTTCATCTCGTTGTGTGCAAGTCCCCTAATGGCTGCTTGTGGCATTGTAAGACCCTCTGCAGGCCACACTGAGCTCACAGCATAAAGGGGAGCTGATCTGGTGATTGTGAGTCAGAGGATGGTATTATGATGAATCCCTGAGGATCCGGAATAACAGCACAGGAGTGTCAGGATCCAGAATAACAGAGTGGGGGGGAAAGTCAGCACCCTCAGGATCTAGAATAACAGCACAGAAATGTCAGCACTCTCAGGATCCAGAATAACAGAGTGTGGGACTGTGGTCGCCCTCAGGACCTGGAATAACAGAGTGTGGGAGTGTGAGCACCCTCAGGATCCGGAATAAGAGAGTGTGGGAGTGTGGTCGCCCTCAGGATTCGAAATAACAGAGTGAGGGAGTGTGAGCACCCTCGGGATCCAGAATAACAGAGTGGGGGAGGTCAGCGTCCTCAGGATCTGGAAAAAAGAGTGGGGAGTGTGGAGTGTCCTCAGGATCTGGGATAACAGAGTGGGGGGGGTGTGAGCGCCCTCAGGATCCAGAATAACAGAGTGGGGGAGTGTGAGCACCCTCAGGATCCGGAATAACAGAGTGGGGGGAGTGTAAGTGTCCTCAGGATCTGGAATAACAGAGTGGGGAGTGTGAGCGCCCTCAGGATCCAGAATAACAGAGTGGGGAGTGTGAGCACCCTCAGGATCCGGAATAACAGAGTTGGGAGTGTGAGCACCCTCAGGATCCAGAATAACAGAGTGGGGGGAGTGTGAGCACCCTCAGGATCCGGAATAACAGAGTGGGGGGAGTGTAAGTGTCCTCAGGATCTGGAATAACAGAGTGGGGGAGTGTGAGCGCCCTCAGGATCCAGAATAACAGAGTGGGGGAGTATGAGCACCCTCGGGATCAAGAATAACAGAGTAGGTGAGTGTGAGCGCCCTCGGGATCCAGAATAACAGAGTGGGGGAGTATGAACGCCCTCAGGATCCAGAATAACAGAGTGGAGGAGTGTGAGCACCCTCGGGATCCAGAATAACATAGTGGGGGGAGTGTGAGCACCCTCGGGATCCAGAATAACATAGTGGGGAGTGTGAGCACCCTCGGGATCCAGAATAACAGAGTGGGGAGTGTGAGCGCCCTCAGGATCCATAACAACAGAGTGGGGGAGTGTGAGCGCCCTCGGGATCCAGAATAACAGAGTGGGGGAGTGTGAGCACCCTCGGGACCCAGAATAACATAGTGGGGGAGTGTGAGCACCCTCGGGATCCAGAATAACAGAGTGGGGAGTGGGAGTACCCTCAGGGTCTGGAATAACAGAGTGGGGAGTGGGAGCACCCTCAGGATCCATAATAACAGAGTAGTGGAGTGTGAGCACCCTCAGGATCCAGAATAACAGAGTGGGGGGGAGTGTGAGTGTCCTCAGGATCCAGAATAACAGAGTGGGAGAGTGGAAGCGCCCTCAGGATCCAGAATAACAGAGTGGGGGTGTGGGAGCACCCTCAGGATCCATAATAACAGAGTAGGGGAGTGTGAGCACCCTCAGGATCCAGAATAACAGAGTGGGGGAGTGTGAGTGTCCTCAGGATCCAGAATAACAGAATGGGGGAGTGGAGCACCCTCAGGATCGATAACAACAGAGTGGGGGGAGTGTGAGCGCCCTCAGGATCCAGAATAACAGAGTGGGGGGAGTGTGAGCACCCTCGGGATCCAGAATAACATAGTGGGGGAGTGTGAGCACCCTCGGGATCCAGAATAACATAGTGGGGGAGTGTGAGCACCCTCGGGATCCAGAATAACAGAGTGGGGGAGTGTGAGCGCCCTCAGAATCCAGAATAACAGAGTGGGGGAGTTTGAGTACCCCTCGGGATCCAGAATAACAGAGTGGGGAGTGTGAGCGCCCTCAGGATCCATAACAACAGAGTAGGGGAGTGTGAGCGCCCTCAGGATCCAGAATGTAGAGTGGGGGAGTGTGACCACCCTCAGGATCCAGAATAACAGAGTGGGGGGGAGTGTGAGCGCCCCTCGGGATGGACGGAGCCTGGTAGTTCTGTCCCTCCCCTGTGTGGTGCAGTTCCCTTGGTCCTACTCATTACTCATTGTTGGCGGGACATCATTTTGTCCAGTGTCGTGGAAAGTACTCCCCCTACACTAAGCTTATGTAGGATGAACTATTGTCCATCTTCACATTGACCACCTGCTCCCCCAGCAGTTAGGCCACGATGCCCTAAGCGATGTCTGCACAGTCTTTCAGTGCAGTGCATAGGACAGTGGCTGCCATCGGGAAGCAGCCCCAGCCCGCTGACAGACCAGGGGGAGACCATTATTTCTATGCCTCAGGGGTGGATTCCCAGTATTAGAAATACTAGCACAAGTAATAGGCGTGATTACTTCTGGTGAGGGATGTTCTGATCTCTAATCTCCACGGAGGCAGGCCACCGACAGCCCTGCCCTAGGAAGCCGATTGGTAGCAGAACCTGAGGCTTATTAATTCTGTGACATTCAACCCCGACACACTTCCAAATTAATGAGGCTATATTTAGCTGTAAGCCAGCACATCAGCCTCCCCTTCTGAACCTTGGATCGCTGCTCTGAACTGCACATTGCTGGCTCCATGCACAGCCCTGAACTCCCAGAGATGGGACGTCGCGTTGGGGCTCAGAGTTTCTGTCTAGTTGCTAACTGTGGGTTACAGGACCTGCTAGCCGCATCCCAGCCCTCCTCGCTGCTCTTCTCCAGGACCTTCTCAGATAAATCTCTGAGTTCTGTGTGCACTCCTTGGAGAAAGATGAAACACTGCTGAAATTCAGGGGCTGTTCATGGCTAGTCAGTGGCTGAGTTTTGAGACGTCATGTCTGAGTCAGTAACTAACAGGCAGGGTCGGTCTCTGCAATGTCCCAGACGCCCAGCAGCATCCATCGCTGCTACAGCAGAGGCCAGTGAGAGGAACTGAGGGCTGTGCATGCAGTCCCGTGCTCTCTGTGGCCACGATCTTCCCGTGGGGCCCGAGCCACAGAGGCTGAGTCCCTTTCAGTACACGTTTACTCACATTCACCACCACTCAGCACTGGAGTAACTCCTCCAGTGTCTAAAGTTACGGATTTTGCAAAAGGACGTGGGGAACAAGAGTTTGATTCAAAGCTCCCTGGCAGAGGCGGCCCCTGTGGTTGTTCAGGTCCTGTCTGCTTGGACGCCGGCTCCGGGGCGCTCCTGGGCAGTCCAGGACAGTGATTCTGCTCTGGGCGCAGAGACACTGCCCAGCACGCGCGGGATTACTGAGACGAGAGCAGGTCCTTGAGTCCAGCACTAAGGCTTTGTAGGTGCTGGCTTCAGGTTTTGTCTTCCCGATGCTTAGCTTCTGGGGCCTCAGCTTCGATACCCCGCCTCCTTCTCGGTCTCTTCTCGCTGTCTCGCATCTTACGCCAGAGCGGTATCTCAGGGGTGTGCTTCTGGGGGCATGGCTTTATTGCCCATGCTCTGTGCCGGCACCCTTTGCTCACTCACTCAGGGTCAGTAAGTGCCCGGCGGCCAGGCCTGGACTAAAGAGCTGCTGTACCTTTAGAATCCCCAACGGAAATACCTGGGTGCTTGGGGCTCCGGGTGCAGGTCCAGTAAAACAACGAGCCCCCAGAGAGAGGCCCCAGGTACATATTCAGTAGTTTTAAAGATTTTAGGGCACAAGTTTCATTAATGAGGAGCTTCCTGGTGGTCTCTGGTGGTCCCGGTGGCCGGGCAGCTCTGCACCCTCATGCCCAGGTTGGGTCGCGGTGCCACCGGCAGTGCATCCTGCCTCTGAGCACACGTGGGAGTCCCCAAAAGACCCCTGCAGGGAGTCTCTCCCTCTGCTACAAATAACGTGTCGTGGATGGCTTGAGTGTGTCTAAAATCGCTTTTGTGCCGTAGGCTTTAGAAATGATGTCATAGTTGTCAGGTGTGAGCTCTGGGCTCTGAGGGAACTGGAGAATCGGAGAAGGCTGAGGAAGGGGCCGTGGGGTGCAAAGGGTGGCTGGGAAGGAGGGGCTTGGGCATGGAACAGGGCCTGGGTCCAGGGCATCTGGGGTGGGGAGGAGATGGCCACTCCCAGCAAAACAGCCAGAGTCAAGCATGTGACTCCAATTCCAGTTAAGTCTTACTCCAAATGAGCTTGCTAAGGAGGGGCAGTGTGGCCCTGTGGTCAGGCCCGCAGCTGACTCCCACCTCCTGGCCTGCTGTCTAGTCGAGCTGGCGCCCCGCCCTCAGCCCAAAACCCACTCCCAAGACCGCTTCTGAGCATCCGTGCGCCCACCAGGAGGGCTTCAGGACACTGGGTGTGGCTTGCAGGTGGGGACCAGGATTCCGGCAAGGATGCAGCAAGGCGCTGGCAGCTGCGGGGGCTTGAAAGCATGGTTGCGTCATGACTGCCTCCAGGAGGAGGAAGAGGCGGAGTTGTTGCTCGGGCGCATACTAATCAGCAGTTATTCACAGAGTTCAAGTTCAGACCTCGCGGTGTCTCAATATTTCCATTATTTATGACAATTAGCATATGCATGATTCACGTTACCTGTCTGCGGCATTCAGGAGCGGGAGGCTTGCGGAATAGCTCTGGAGGGAAATTTGGACCAGCCTCTCGCCGCGAGTCTCCCTGTGCCGTCTGCGAAGCCGTGCTCAGACAACGTGGAGACGGAGCAGGCCCGGATGCATTAATTAATATCTTCGAGGCAGAAGGTAAGGAAAATTAGTCTGGGTGTTATAATTTGAAAAATGAATCATGGAAGTTAATTAACCTATCTAATACCTCAAGGTAATGAATGCCTGAATCAATTCCCAATTAACAATTTAAATAACCCTGCACCTAAAGTCGCCCTATTACACCTCTGCCGAAACTGGGAGCCGTGGCGCCTTGGCGAGGGATCGTGTCTTGCCTTATTGGGGGATTTCTCACCTGCCCGCATCACCCTTGAGGCTGAGGCTACTTCCCCGCCGCCTTCACGGCCTCCTTGGGGTTTGCAGGCTGCTGTGGACTTAGAAGGCCCCACGAGGGACTTGGTGGCATCTCAGCATAGTGGTCTCCTCCCTGCACCAAGTTGGCTGCTGGCGTTGCCAAGGAAATGGGAGTTTCCGGCTCAAAGTCCACCCCATCTTCAGGCGGGCACGGGGGTTTCTGCCATTAGCTCCTGTGCTCCTCGCCCCGACCTGCACTGGACAGAGGGGATTTGGAGCTGGTGTGGCCAGCTGAGTGGTGGTCAGTGTCCTGTGGAAGTTCACTCAGCCAGCCCGGTCAAAGGGAAGCACTTTGAAGAGTAGAAGCACGTGCGACAGGTCAGCGTGTCCACTTATGGTCAGTGTGTTCACCTTCGTGGTCGTGAAGTTGTTTCCTCTCCCAGACATTTTCGCCATGGCCACAGCGTGGTCTCTCGGTTTCAGAGCTGCAGGGAGAATTCTCCCACCACCATCCCGGCTCCACTCACGGATACCCCTGGCTGAGGTGCACCAGGGTGGGTTGGGAGCCCCGCGCAGCCCCTCCAGAGGTTCCATCCTACATCTTCCTTCCTTCCTCACACCCTCGTTCGGTCCAGGAGCTTAGGCCACCAAGGCACAGACCATTCATGGGAATGGATCTGTGCACACTCTTGTCTGTTGCCTGTCTGTAAGGAATCAGCCCCATGAGCAGTGACAGCCGTGGGGATAAAGCATAGGCGGGTGGTGTGTCCGTGGGTGAGGAACCGGGTGGTGTGTCCGTGGGTGAGGAGCCGGGTGGTGTGTCCGTGGGTGAGGAGCCGGGTGGTGTGTCCGTGGGTGAGGAGCCGGGTGGTGTGTCCGTGGGTGAGGAGCCGGGTGGTGTGTCCGTGGGTGAGGAGCCGGGTGGTGTGTCCGTGGGTGAGGAGCCGGGTGGTGTGTCCGTGGGTGAGGAGCCGGGTTGCGTGTCCGTGGGTAAAGAAGTGTGTGGTGTGTCTGTGGTGAGGGAGGCGGGTGGTGTGTCCGTGGGTGAAGAGCCGGGTGGTGTGTTCGTGGGTGAAGAGCTGGGTGGTGTGTCCGTGGGTGAAGTGCCGAGTGGTGTGTCCGTGGGTGAGGAGCCGGGTGGTGTGTCCGTGGGTGAGGAGCCGGGTGGTGTGTCCGTGGGTGAGGAGCTGGGTGGTGTGTCCGTGGGTGAGGAGCCGGGTTGCGTGGTCCGTGGGTAAAGAAGCGTGTGGTGTGTCTGTGGTGAGGAGGCGGGTGGTGTGTCCGTGGGTGAAGAGCCGGGTGGTGTGTCCGTGGGTGAAGAGCCGGGTGGTGTGTCCGTGGGTGAAGAGCTGGGTGGTGTGTCCGTGGGTGAGGAGCCGGTGGTGTGTCCGTGGGTGAGGAGCCGGGTGGTGTGTCCGTGGGTGAGGAGCCGGGTGGTGTGTCCGTGGGTGAGGAGCCGGGTGGTGTGTCCGTGGGTGAGGAGCCGGGTGGTGTGTCCGTGGGTGAGGAGCCGGGTGGTGTGTCCGTGGGTGAGGAGCCGGGTGGTGTGTCCGTGGGTGAGGAGCCGGGTGGTGTGTCCGTGGGTGAGGAGCCATGTGGTGTGTCCGTGGGTGAGGAGCCGGGTGGTGTGTCCGTGGGTGAGGAGCCGGGTGGTGTATCCGTGGGTGAGGAGCCGGGTGGTGTGTCCGTGGGTGAGGAGCCGGGTGGTGTGTCCGTGGGCGAAGAGCCGGGTGGTGTGTCCGTGGGTGAGGAGCCGGGTGGTGTGTCCGTGGGTGAAGAGCCGAGTAGTGTGTCCGTGGATGAGGAGCCGGGTGGTGTGTCCGTGGGTGAGGAGCCGGGTGGTGTGTCCGTGGGTGAGGAGCCGGGTGGTGTGTCCGTGGGTGAAGAGCCGGGTGGTGTGTCCGTGGGTGAGGAGCCGGGAGGTATGTCCGTAGGTGAGGAGCCGGGTGGTGTGTCCGTGGGTGAGGAGCCGGTGGTGTGTCCGTGGGTGAGGCGCGGTGGTGTGTCCGTGGGTGAGGAGCCGGGTGGTGTGTTCGTGGGTGAGGAGCCGGGTTGTGTGTCCGTGGGTAAAGAAGCGTGTGGTGTGTCTGTGGTGAGGAGGCGGGTGGTGTGTCCGTGGGTGAAGAGCTGGGTGGTGTGTTCGTGGGTGAAGAGCCGGGTGGTGTGTCCGTGGGTGAAGAGCCGAGTGGTGTGTCCGTGGGTGAGGAGCTGGTGGTGTGTCCGTGGGTGAGGAGCTGGGTGGTGTGTCCGTGGGTGAGGAGCCGGGTGGTGTGTCCGTGGGTGAGGAGCCGGGTGGTGTGTCCGTGGGTGAGGAGCCGGGTTGCGTGTCCGTGGGTAAAGAAGCGTGTGGTGTGTCTGTGGTGAGGAGGCGGGTGGTGTGTCCGTGGATGAGGAGGCAGGTGGTGCGCCCATGGGTGAAGAGACGGTGGTGTATCTGTGCACAAACACGTGGGGTGGTGTGTCCGTGAAGAGGCGGGTGGGTGGTGCGCATACACAGCAGAGTCTGATGCAGGGTTAGGGTCTGTCAGATCATCCCCTACTGCTGGGTGGGACTCGGGGATCCTGTAAGCAAGTGAATGGGACCACAGTCAGGCACTGAGTGAGCTCTCCTGAGGTACACAGGTGTCTAGTCAGGCAAGCCCTCGGTCCAAGAGGCTAGAAACACCAAGTGAGGAAGAGAGTGGACCGGTCAGGGCAGTGGGAAGGCCTGAGAATGCGTGAACAGGAGACCCTGTGCCCGGTCGGGCCTTGAGCACCCCAAGGTGCAGAGGCGAGGCGGGTGTTCCGGTTAGCACAGAACCAGAGCCTGAAGCAGGACACTCATCCCACAGTAATTAAACTGAACATGTGCAGGGCGGGCTTGCCAGGAGGGCTGGAGGAAGTGGACACAGGCGGTAAGGTTGGGGTGGAGCATCATATGCGGAACCCCAGTGCAGAGACAGGCTCGGTCACAGTGCTTAGGGCAGGAGCGAGAGCACAGTGGGGAGAGCATTTGCCTTACATGCAGCCCACTGGCTCGATCCCCGGCATCCCACATGGTTGGGCCCCTGAGCACCGCCAGGAGTAATTCTTGAGGGCAGACCCAGGAGGAGCCCCTGAGCACCGCCAGGTTGTGACCCAAAATGAAAAAAAAAAAAAATCATGGCGCCTAAGTTGAAAAGAAAATCTTTTAATATAGGTATTATAGGTATTGATCCAACTGCGCCCACCATAACTTTAAATATAATCATGTAGCCCAGGTGACTAAAGACAGAAACAAAAAGCAGTGTGGCTAAGGACAAACCCTGACAGGCTCTAGAGTGGACAGTCGCCCTCTGGCTCAGTATGTGCTGGCCAAGGCCATTCCGGCACTGTGGTCAGTCTGTCCACATGTCCGGGCAGATCCTTCTGGGGCGAAGCGGGCCTCACTGCACTTGGTCTTGACCCAGACTTTCCATCGGAGTCACTCAGTGTCTCCTTCCCCAGCTCTGGACCAGCGTGGGCCGTGACCGAGAGCCACTTAAATATTTAGCAGCATCCTCTTCCCCGGATGTTGATGGAGAATTTGGGATGGCAAGTAGCACCCGGCTCAGTCATTTCAAGCACACACTAATGATCAACTATAAATATTTCATACTCTCGCTTTTGATAACCTGCATTCCATTTGGAAAATAATTGGCTTACCACAATGGCTTCTTCGGGAGTGGCTCTCTTTAGGGCGCTGCAGTCTGCTTTGGAATGAGGATTATCAGAAGCTCACATGCATATTTAAATCCAACAGGATTACCATAGAAGTGGCACACTCAGGTATAATATCAGCCTTGGGGAAGTGCACGAACTTCGCTGACCTGATTCTCAGCCGCTCTCCCTCACCTTGCCGCACACTTGATCAAATGCTCCTCTTCTGGCCTCCCAGAAACTCTTCCAGTGACTCCTGGAGGGAATTCCTACTTTATTTATGGTCATTTGTTTTGTTCAGGGGCCTCACCCAGCAGTGCTCAGGGTTACTGCTGGCTCTGGGTCACTTCTGGAAGTGCACAGGGAGCCAGCGATTGAGTCCGGGTTGGCCACACACAAACCAAGCGCCCTACCTGGGGTACCCTCTTTCCGGCTCCATCTGCCTATATTTCTTACCGTAAATCTTCAAGAAGTCAAAGAGATGCCCCTGGAAAATCATTGTTAGATAGAATCATTTATTTTTTTTTATTTTATTTATTTATTTATTTATTTATTTATTTATTTATTTATTTATTTATTTATTTTTTTTTGCTTTTTGGGTCACACCTGGCAATGATCAGGGGTTGCTCCTGGTTCTGTACTCAGGAATTACTCCTGGCAGTGCTCAGGGGACCATATGGGATGCCAGGGATCGAACCCGGGCCAGCACAGGCCGGCCGCGGCAAGGCAAATGCCCTACCCACTGGGCTATCGCTCTGGCCCCAGATACAATCATTTATATATGACATTAATAGTTGTGTACATACAAGATGGAAACCATCAGCCAAGCCTCACACACAGCTCACATGAAGTAACGATCAGCCTTACACACGGCCCCTCTTGAAGTCTCGTGTGAGCCGTGGTTCTTTAGGGCATTACTCTCGGTCTGCTCTGCAGCGAGCTGAGGTGGGCAGGACCTGGGCGACAGACACAGGGCCTGCAAGCCGAACTGCAGCAAGAGCTGAGGGGCCTCAGCACCCAGCAGGCCTCATGCCTGCTTCTCCCCGTGCAGAGTCAGCCCACGGTCTGTGTGTCCGCCTGTGACCCCTCACGCTTCCACCTTTCCACAAAACAGTCGGCATGTGACTGAGAGTTGCTCTAGGAGAAATGAGCTCCCGTGTTCGAGGCAGCTATCACGTGTCGTCACACAGACGCCGCTCAGGTGCCCTGAGGATGAGCGTGTGTGTGGGCAGGTGTTGCTCCACACTGCTGCAGCCCGATCTCAGTGCCCCCGCCCATGTGCAGTCTGTTGTGCCTAACGTGTGTAACATGCCCTAACGTGCCTAACGTGCCTAACATGTATAATGTGCCTAACGTGTGCCTAACGTGTATAACGTGCCTAATGTGTGTAACGTGCTAACGTGCCTAACGTGTAACATGCCTAACATGTGTAACGTGCCTAACGTGCCTAATGTGTCTAATGTGCCGAACCTGTGTAACATCGTGCCAAATGTGTAACATCGTGCCTAAAGTGTGTAACATCATACCTAACGTGTGTAATGTGCCTAACGTGTCTAACGTGCCTAACTTGTGTAACATCGCACCTAACATGTGTAACATGCCTAAAAGTGTGTAACATGCCTAATGTGTGTAATGTGTCTAATGTGTAACATTTGCCTAACGTGTGTAACGTGCCTAACGTGTGTAACGTGCCTAACATGTGTAACTTGCCTAACGCTGCCTAACGTGCATGAGCGTGTGTGTACTTGTGTGTGCTGTGCATGTGATTGCATGCATGTACATCGCACATTTATGTCGCAGCACATACAAATGCACATACATATGCGCATGTGCGTGCTTGTATACATGTGTGTATGTGCATGTGTACACGCATGCATGTGTGCATGTGTGTACACATAGACATGTGTGGGTGTGTATCACGAGTGTGCGTGCACGTGTGCTGTGCATGCATGTACATGTCCACTCTTCTCTCCATGGAGCATGTGGAGTCCTGTCCCGCTGACACTTAGTGGGCTCTTGTCCTGCCACACAAGGCTGGTGTTGGGGGCACGCTCACTCCTGGCGCTGAGGGACAGGGGGTTGGGTAAAGTCCACTGTGCTAGTCTTTCCTGACGATGGGACACCAGCCGGGAGCCCCTGTGCAAGGGAGCTGGGGTCCGCCTCCCTGTGTCTGTGTTCATGGCAACTTTGCTGACAAGACCATGAGTCTCCATTGCAATGGAAATAAAGTGACTCATCGCATGGTGGCTTTGGAGCCAGACTAACTTTGGTTTAAACCTAACATTGTAGGACTTTGTGGGAAAGTGACTTAAACTCTTCTGACACTTTTGATTTAGCCGAGATGAAGAGGTATAAGGCAATGACCAGGTTTCGACATGTCCAGTGAGAAGACGCAAGGGCAGTACTGGAGCTCCAGGGATACGGACCTTGTCAGTGGGCGCCGGCCAGGTCTTAGAGTCTTCTCTGCTCATGATCAGCTGTGGGCTGGGTGCTGGAGAGCAGAGAACATTCTAGAAGGCCTTTGAGCCTGCAATGAGAAGTCTTCGGAGAAGCTCCAATTTCACGAGCTTCAATCTGCCCTTGTAGCCCCAGCCTCTCTCCTGGACTCGGTTGTGGAAAATGAACAGAGCCAAAAGAGTTGTATTTTTCAGATTCTGGAGGTGTGTGTGTGTGTGTGTGTGTGTGTGTGTGTGTGTGTGCACAGGCACACATTGAATAGGGACGCTTTAATGACATTTTGACGACATCTTTATTCCGAGACGTTGGTGAACGCAAGAGCACTCCCCTCCCACTTCTGACCTGGCACATTTGGAGCTGAAGGAAAGGTCCGTGTTCCACAACTCTGTGTTCCTCAGCCTCAGCCTCAGACAACCCTTTGAGGCAAGCTCTAAGTGCCTTCTGATTAGCGTCGGTGTCTTCTCAGCACGTCATTTCTGGGTGACACAAGGGGTCATGGAAAGTGCAGTCGGCTCAGTTCTAGAGCTGTCTTCCTGTAGTGATTCTTTTCCAGAATTCCCTCCACCCCCTCTCATTTCTATGTCTTCTCTCTCCCAAGCATTTCATCTTCACTGTGTGCAGAGTGCTGGCCTCTGTGTCTTGAATGATGTTTGCATGTCACAGAACGCGACGCTGCAGGTGAGCTCCGACATAGGCCCCCGCCTCCTGGTGTGGCTGTCCTCAGGGGCAAACTCACAGTCCCATGTGATTGTTCAGCAGTATGGGGATCGCTGCCAACTGTGGCTTAGGCTACCATTCTCCGTCTCTTTCCTGTTATCAGTTTTCCGTCTATCATTTTCTATTATCTAGTACCTGTCCATATATCATTCTTTGACTGTTATGGAGCCAACAGCCTGCAGCTTTCTTTCAAACATCTGTTTATCAGCGGTCCTTGATTAGGTGTCAGTGTTTTTGTTTCTACACAAGGGACTACGCCTGCTTTAGCACGGTGGCAGAGCGTCACTTCCTGAATGCCCGGCACAGAGGCAGGCCTGAGCCCTGTGCTGGGAGGAGTGACTGTCCCGTAGAGCCGACAGTCAGTTCATCTCGTCGCTGCCTGCTGACTCAGGCTGTCCTGGGGCAGGTGCCAATAAGCACGGAGTGGGCAGCATTTGCACAGATGAGAGTCTGGGGGAAGGGGCCAGCAGGGGCCGCCGCCCTGCTTCTGCTCTGGGTGAATCATGGCGCCATGTTTAGAGCTAGCACTGGGCTCCTTGGCTAGGAGCTCCCATGGGCTCCATGGGGAGACAGAATCGCCTCCGTGTGCTCTGGAAGTCTCCGGAAGGTGCGTTTTGAGCACTGGGGTCCCTGTGGGCTGGGGGGGAAACACATGTGTGATGTCAAGCACTGACCCAGCAGAGAGGGCAGGAGGGAGGAGAGGCCTGCAGGGGGGTGAGGGCTCTGCAGAGGCTCCCTTGGAAGTGGCCTGAGCAGTCGGGGGTTCCCGAAGGCGTCTTCCCTTCTGTGCCAGAGCCCAGCCATAGGGGCTGCCACCGGGCCGGAGGGACGGACTCAGTGAGGCCTTTCCCCGCTGGGTGCTGAGCCTCCGAGAGGGGGAGCATGGCTGAGCAGCGCTCAGAGATGAGGACAGTGACCAGGAGGGGCAGCAGTGACCAGGAGGGGCAGCAGTGACCAGGAGGGGTAACGCTCAGAGAGCGAGGGCAGTGACAGCTCCTCAGCTCGAAGCCCAGTTCGGTGTCAGTGTGGACGCAGGTCCATGGGTCTATGGAAAAGTGATTTCCGGAGAGGTGGGTGGGACCACTGCCGATAAAGGACGCAGAGTTAGCTCTGACCTGGGGACTCAGAAGCCTTCAGGGTTTTTTCAATTTCTTGGAGATGTCTTATTGCTTGAGATTCTGTGACTGGCAGTCCTGTTTGTGATGGTTTCTCAGGCACGTCCTGCGCCCACCGTCCCCTTCCTCCCCGGGGGCCCCAGTGCCCTCTCAGCCACCCTCTCCACCGACCAACTCAGCTGTGTGATCGGTTCTCCTCTGGCCTTCTGGACTTCTTTGGGACTAGCGTTGCTCCTGTGCTGTGTACTGTAAGTGGCACCGGGGAGAGAGATGGCGCCGTGTGTGTGTGTGTGTGTGTGTGTGTGTGTGTGTGTCTGGACAATCACTTCCTGGTCATGGCTCCCGTATTGGGATTTGACGAATGACTTGAGACATGGGTCCCAAGGGCTACTCCCAGAGACTTCTGGTCAGCTAAAGCAGATAGTTTAATGCTGATCCTCCGGGACCTGGGCCTCACCCTACAGTGCTCAGGAGCACGTGATTCTGCGATTGGACTCAGGTCTCTGTGTGGGTGAGACCAGCACCCCTGGCCCTGAGCTCTTGCTCCGTTCCTCTAGCCTTTTTGATCTGGTGATTCCTTTGACAAACTCCAAAGTAATTAGGGAAGAGTAACCTAAGTTGTTACGGTTACCAGTATTTCATGTAACTCTAATGCCAGTCGCCAATGACGCACTTTGGGCAAACACTCCCAGCTGCAGTGACAGGAAGAGCCGTAAGTTCGAATCCAACTAAGCCTTTTTCTCCTGGAAGTCTCGTGTGACTGGGCTGGTTGACTGCAGGCAGCTGAAGTAGTGAGTGAAGGGTCGGTCCGTGCTGTTCTTCCCAGTCGGGCACTCAGCACACACTTCCGTCGGTGGCCCAGGAACCAATTCCCAGACTGACCCTCCCTGTCCCGTTCGCAGGGCCGGAGGGGAGGGAGCTCACTTCAGGGCTTCCAACCTGTGAGCTTGACCTGTGCAGCTCATCCATTGGGGCCCGCAGCAGTGGGTGTCCTCGGGCATTGATCTCGGCTCTCGCGGTGGTTCCAGGTGAGACAGTCGCCGGGAGGTGGCAGGCGGGACAGGCTAGATTTGCTGCAGTTGTGTAGGAGGGCGGGAGATGGTGCCATGAATAAAGGGCCTGAACCCTGGAAGACCAGTCCCAGCGTCGTCCTCCTCGCCAGGACTCGGAGAGAGGGTTGGGGGTCAGCTCATCACTCCAGCCAGTTAAGAGGAAATTGAGTGCATTCTTCCTGATCAGGGCGAGGCTGGGGGGCCGTCTTGTTCCCTCTGCATACAGGAACCTCCATGAAGTTAGCATAGCATAGCATGCCTTCCCGCTCAGGGTGGTACTGGCGTGGCCTGGGAACAGCAGGTCGCAGGAGCCCTGCTCTGAAGGGAGTTACATGAGCTCGGTGCTCATGACCAGAAATCAGTTATCCCACGGGATAGCTCTCCGTGTTCAAACTTGGACTTTGTGTGATTCAGTAAAAAAAAAAAAAAAAAATCTGAAGAATGTTTTATTCACAAAAAGACAGAGAAGCCCCATGATTCTGCCTTTGATTCTGGCTTAAATATTTGATTTGTGATTTATAACACACATTTTGTTATTTGTCACTGTTAGAATGGGATATTTTGATTACGAGGCTTTTAGAAGTCACAAGTGTAGCGTTTGCCATTATTATTCGTTGTGTTTCAGATGGTGGCCAGTGGGAGGCCGGTGCGGAGGCTGGTGGGAGGCCCGTGAGAGGCCCGTGGGAGGCCACCCTGTGCCGTATTCGGGGGTCCCACCTGAGAGGTGGCCCGGGAGAACGGGGGAGGAGGGTCAAGGCAGTGCAGGGTCCCGTGGCCCACGCAGGGTCTGCGAGGAGCCCAGTCTGCCTCCCACCGTTCCTCACCTGCCCCACCATCCCCACCTGGGGACTTTCTAGAAACTTCTGCTCACTGTAAGAGCTTCTTCAGTTTGTACATTACGCAGAACTCAAACAGAGAAAGCAAACTGCCAAGGACTTTGTCTTCCAAAAGGATAATCCCCAGGTGCCCTGAACATGGCGTGTGCTCAGCTCCAACTGCGTTCAGAGGAAACTCTTCTGAACGCCTCTGCCTCCATTTCTGCTGAACCACAGCTTTGTGTTAGCATGTGTGGCCGTCAGAGCCCGTTACCCTGTGACAACAGTCTATTAAAATGACATTATTTCACTTGGAAATGTTGATTGTTTCTTAAATATAGGCTATATACCTGGTCGTTTCTAGTAAGTGCATTAAAATAGTAATTATTAGCCTTCTGGCTTTTGTGTTTGAGTGACAGTCTGTAAGTGTTGTTCCAAGCAAGGCCCTGGATGTCTGTTGTTACTTCATTGGATAAAAATGCCAGTGCAGAATTGTTGCTTTTGTTTGGAGACTCCTGTACGTGATCCATGCGTGTGGCGGCGTCTCTCACGGATCCCGCCCTGAGCGACTGCTGCGCCTCCGTGCTCCTGGGCACAGACCCATGGACGGAATCTCAGAAGGGACAAGCTTCCACCAGCTCCACTGCGAGGCCACCCTGCCTTTCTGCAGCAGCCACGTCTTCCATCACTTGCGTTGCTCTCAAGTGCTTCGATATGTCTTCCAGAAGCCACACTGGGTTACGTCCCAGGAAACTGACCCCTCCTGTGGGCAGCTTTCATGTCTTGGGTCATGTGCCTGAGAGCGCAGAGTGTGATGCCAGCTGTGCCCCTAGAGAAGCCTTGACCTTCTGTGCCATCCTGTCCCAGCCAGCTCCCCTTCCTGGGACTCCAGATACCATCAGATGTCAGGGAGAGCGCTCGCAGGCCTTGCCCAGAGCAGACACTTTTCTCCGTGTGTGAGTGTGTGAGGACATGTGTATGTGTCTGTGAATGTGTGGAGTATGTGCATCTGTGAGTGTGTGTAAGTATGTGAGTGTCTGAGTGTGTATGCGTGTGTCTGACTATGAGTGTGTGTCTGAGCGTGAGTGTGTGGGTGTGTGATAATGCCTGAGTGTATATGTGTGAGTGTGAGTTTGTGTATGTGTGTGTGTTTTTCTGAGTATATGTGAGTTGTGAGTGTGAGTTTGTGTGTGTGTTTTTCTGTGTGTATGTGAGTTGTGTGAGTGTGAGTTCGTGTAAGTGTATGAGTATGAGTGTGTGTGAGTCCGTGTATGTGTGTGTGAGTGTGTGAGAGAGAGACATAGAGTAGGAGAGTGTGGGCGTACAACGTGCTCCTTACTTGTGTGAGTGTGAGAGAGAAGCTAGAGTAGGAGAGTGTGGACGTACACAATGTGCTCCTTACCTGTGTGAGTGTGAGAGAGAGGCTAGAGTCGGAGAGAGCGTGGACCCACAACGTGCTCCTTAACTTGTGTTGTTTCCTTTGCTGTCCTGGGACATACTTTCATTCTTCACCTGGGAACATTGTACCCGTGTCTCTAAGATTGACTGAAGTACAGTGGTCAGAGCTTGTCCTGCTCACAGCTCACCCAGGTTGTTGCTGGCGCCCACAGGGTCCCCTGAGCACCCCTAAGAGTGATCCTTGAGCACTGGGCCAGGAGTAAGCCCTGAGCACCGCCAGGTGTGGCTCCAAAATAAACATACAAGATCGACTAAACTCTATCACTGCTTTTTACTTTCTTACGCCAAGTTAATACTTGATTTTGGGGAAGCATTATTTCCTCACTCCACCACACAGACACATGCACACAACCCCTCATACAGGAATGCGTGTCCACATAGGCATGCAGTAAACACAACATACACAGACACGCACACGTAAGCATCTCATTCGCACAGATTCATACTCACGCATGCACACATAGGCACTCACATGCACACAGGTGTGTGCACACAGGCATGCGTGCACACAGGCACACACGTGCATGTGGGCTCGCACACTCAGAGGCGTGCGAGTATGTGTTGTATCACAGGCGTGCGGCACCTGCCCAGTCTCTGAGGGAAGGCTCGGCCGCCTCCGGCCCCCGTGCCTGGGTTGTCACCATCAGGCAGAGGCAGTTGCTGACAGGTCGGAGCTCTGTGACTGCTGGTCCCGCTGTGCATCTCTGGAGGTCGTCACGGGTGCATGTGACTGGTCAGTGAGGCTGATGGGATGGACGGAGAATGGCCGTCCTGGGTCTCCTGTCCCTGGCTCCACACCGCTTGCTTTGCTCAGGCTTTCTGAGACTCGTCTGCCTCAGCTAGCACAGGACCTCAGTGGTTCCCCCACGGGACCCTCAGCTGTTCCCCCATAGAGACCCTCAGCTGTTCCCCACAGGACCCTCAGCTGTTCCCCACGGGACCCTCAGCTGTTCCCCACAGGGACTCTCAGCTGTTCCCCACAGGACCCCACTCTTAGGGGTCCCCCTGAGCACCCTAAGAGTGATCCTTGAGCACTGGGCCAGGAGTAAGCCCTGAGCACCGCCAGGACCTCAGCTGTTCCCCACGGAACCCTCAGCTGTTCCCCACGGGACCCTCAGCTGTTCCCCACAGGACCCTCAGCTGTTCCCCACGGGACCTCAGCTGTTCCCCACAGGACCCTCAGCTGTTCCCCACAGGGACCCTCAGCTGTTCCCCACGGGACCCTCAGCTGTTCCCCACAGGACCCCTCAGCTGTTCCCCACAGGGACCCTCAGCTGTTCCCCCATAGGACCCTCAGCTGTTCCCCCATGGGACCCTCAGCTGTTCCCCACAGGACCCTCAGCTGTTCCCCCACAGGGACCCATTTCATATCCAGGGCTCAAAACTTTCAATGCTGTTAGGTGGGGGAGGAAAAAGAACTGTCTTGAGAAAAAACCAAAATCTTAGATCTCAACAGAGCTAATGAGAACACGAGGAGGGAAGACTATGTCGGAGAGGTGAGAACAAAGGACTCTGCCTAAAATCAGCCCCGATAAATCTGTGACTGCAAACACGGTGTTTGGCGCCAGGAGGGAGTGTAGGTTAAGGGACGTGCTTCAGGTGTGGGAGAACTGCTTTGGTCCTGACAGCCTCATGGTCCCCCAAGCACTGCCCAGGTGATCTCAGCACAGAGCCAGGTGTAAACCTGGCCTAAAGCTGGGTGTGACCAAGCTCCAAACAAGTAAATAAATTTAGTCTTAAGAGAATAATTGAAAATCGCCACATTGAAGAAATACTAAAATATGAGAAAAGAATTAATAATCATATTTTTAGATTCCAAAATTATTCCAACCTGTAAAAACCAGAACCATGAGACCGGACAAGAAAGCCAAGGATTTAAACTTCTGGATTAGACCTATTAGAAACCTTTGGTTAAGAAAAAAAAATACCCATGACCCAGAAATGATAATGATTATTGCATAAAATATCAAATAGCCTCATATGCCACCAGAATATCATGTTCTATCAAGACATTACTTAAAATAAATTTAGTGGACGGAGCAGCAAAAATGCATTTCACAGACACAGTAATGAAATGGGCAGATACAGTGAAACAAAATTAATTACTGGGTTCCCGAATGGTCGCTAGACGGTACCGTCAGAGACAAAGTCAGAATAAATTAATTACCAGCACACAGTATTAGTCACAGGCGTGCACAGAGTGTTTCTCCAATTAACAGGCGCTACTGTGGGACAGTGGAGGCAAGAACAAAGCACTGGGGCATCCTCAGCCTGAGAAACCGTCCGAGAGGAGTGGCGGTGTGGGGGTGGTCGCAGGGAGGCCAGTGGTCTGGACAGGGCCATGTTCTCTGGGAAAGCAGGGGAAGTGTCCCAAGCATGTTGATGCCCTCCCACTCTTAGGACTAGGAAGATGCTTGTTCTCCCCCTCTGAACCCCTGGCAGTAAGGCCCTGGGGGTTGGATGCGCCTCAAGGCCCAGCGGAGGGAGGCGGAGGCCCGTTGGAGGGCCCATGTTCTCCTGGGGTTGAGCAGCTCTGTGGCTTTCACTCTGACAGATTCAGGCTGGGTCTCCTTTCAGGGAAACACACCAGGAAGGCAACTGAGCTTCTCTTCAGAGCCTCGAGGGTCCCTGAGGCTGTAGAAACCCGGGTCTCGGCAGCCCCTTCAGACTGTGGCAGTTTCAGGGCTCCTGGTTCTGTGAGCGTTTCCCCTTCGGCTCTCCGGACTCAAAGGAGAGCAGGGCTGGCTGCCATCATCGCACCATCCCAAGCTCTTTCCTTTGTAGAGAAAATGCGTCATTAATGGGTTCTGAGACGGCTGAGTGGCAGTGGGTCTCAGGGACATTTACACTGATCGAAACAGCACAGTCCTCCGTGGAGATTAGACATCATCCTTCTCCCTGCCAAGACCTGTTTCTGCATCTGGGCTGAAGTGGGGGGGGGCCACGGCCGGGCTGGGGGAGGAGGCGAGTCCCACACAGGTGCTGGATCCTGCAGATCCCGGAGAGCTGCAGCCCTGCCTTCCAGGGCACAAACGCTGCACTTCCTGGGTACGAGGCGGGTTCCAGGATGCAGCGTTGTTTTCCGCTGCATGTAGCAAAGGTGAGCACTGGAGGTAAAGGCCACTGCGGCCCGAGAAGCTGGGGACGGAGCTGCATGATATAAGGGCGTCCTGGCCAGCCACTGGCCAGCGAAGGTCCCAGGAGTTAATCAGCAGCATTTGTTTGCACGATTGTCGTTGCAAAGTAAGGAGATGAAATAAAAATGGAGCTTATTTACAAGCCAAAGGGACGAGAAGACACGTCCTGCCTGGGGATGCCCTCATTGCCTGATGACTGTCCAGTCGCTCGGGCAGTGTTTCAGGATGGTCAGCTTCTGTTCACTTGCCTGATGACTGTCCAGTTGTACGGGCAGTGTTTCGGGATGGTCAGCTTCTGTTCACTTGCCTGATGACTGTCCAGTCGCACGGGCAGTGTTTCGGGATGGTCAGCTTCTGTTCACTTGCCTGATGACTGTCCAGTCATACGGGCAGTGTTTCGGGATGGTCAGCTTCTGTTCACTTGCCTGATGACTGTCCAGTCGTATGGGCAGTGTTTCGGGATGGTCAGCTTCTGTTCACTGCGCCTGATGACTGCCCAGTCATATGGGCAGTGTTTCGGGATGGTCAGCTTCTGTTCACTTGCCTGATGACTGTCCAGTCATGATCTCCTGAGACTCTGTCTCTATCTATCCACCGTCCATCTTGTTTCCTTTTGTCCACAGCCATCAGAGCTCAGGGATCCTGGTCGGATGCAGGGATCCAACCAGGGTCTGGTACAAGGCAAAGCTTCATTCCCTCTAATAGCTCCCTGGACCCGCCGGCATCTACCCTGGATAATATGATAATTGTGTTTACATAGATATTTTTATGAATGTAGGGAAATGTGTGTTTATAACAAGGAATTTATTTAGGTATCTATTTCTGTATACTAATTAAAATAGCAAACCCTATTTAACCTCTTTATTATGTGTGTGGCCATGTTGGGACATATAAGGGAGATAGATGTATATATCACTATCACTATCACCTATCTTCCCGTTGATCATCTATTTGCTAGAGCAGACCCCAGTAACATCTCCATATGTTCTGTCTCATGCTAGTAGAGCCCAAGGGCATCTGCTTGCTCCAGGAACATAAAGAGCCTCAAACCATTCCATCAGGTCATGGGGATGAACTAATATAATTGTTACTGGTATTTGGCATATCAAATACAACATGGGCAGCTTGCCAGGCTTGCCATGCAGGTGGCATACCCTTGTAGTCACCTCTAAATATAGCATTTATAGATAACCGTGCAGCCGCTTGTGACCACATGAGACGGGCTGTGTTAGGAAGTCTCTGGGTGGAGTTCTGACGAGAGGGAAGTCTGGATGTGGAAAATGGCGGCCCGATGGAGTGGGGGTCATCTGGCTTGTTGTGTGGCTCTGCTGGGGTGGCGGGCCAGGGCTAGAACCCGCCATCCCTCCCAGGCGCCTCGTGAGCGGCTGGGCACAGGGGAGAGCAAGTAGCAGCTCTGCCCCATGTCTGTAAGTCTCTGGATCCGCATACCTGGGCTGGATTGAAAAAAACTGCTGCAGGGTGGGTGTTGATGATCTGGGCTGTAATAGGAAGTCGCTGGGTGGAGTTCTGACGAGAGGAAGCTGGATGTGGAAAATAGCGACCCGATGGATTGGGGGGGGCGTCTTCTGGCTTGCTGTGCGGCTCTGCTGGGGTGGCGGGCCGGGGCTAGAACCTGCCATCCCTCCTGGGCTCCTTGTGAGCGGCTGGGCACAGGGAGAGCAAGTAGTAGCTCTGCCCTATGTCTGTAAGTCTCTGGATCCACATATCTGAAAAAAACTGCTGCAGGGTGGGTATATATCTGCTGCAGATGTATATATAAGAATATATATTTATATCTATATTCTATGCCCACTCATATGCATGTATGTGAGTATGGGAATAGAATTCATGAGTAGCGAAGGCAAAACATAGACAAAAAATGTTGATATTTCCATAAGTTTGAATTGATTGAGTTTCAATGAAGCTGTAGAGAAAGTCCAGTATATTTTTATCTTTGATCTGAAAAGAAATTATGTGGGGGGCAGAGCAATAAAGGCTGGTGAACGTGCTGCCGCCTCTGCGTGCTCTTGGCCCCTAGCCCAGTCCCTGGAACCATGGTTGGCCCGTCAAGTACTGCCTCGAGTGACCCCTGAGCACAGAGTAGGAGTCAGTCCTCACCAATGCTGTACGTGGTTGCAAAACAAAAAATAAGTAAATGAATAATAAAAGATTATTTTTAAAAATCACTCTATTGGGGCCGGAGCAATAGCACAGCAGGTAGGGCATTTGCCTTGCATGCGACCGACCCCGGTTCGATCCCCGCATCCCATGTGGTCCCCGGAGCACCGCCAGGAGTAATTCCTGAGTGCAGAGCCAGGAGTAACCCCTGAGCATCACCGGGTGTGACCCAAAAGAAAAAAATCACACTATTATTCAAATGTCATTGAATGATGTTATGGCTAATGTTCAAATCTGCGTTTGTAAGGTCTGAGTGTGGTAAACTTTGTGAGACTCTTTGACAGTTTCCGAGTGTCTGTCAGGGACGGTAGGAGAAAGTGTCTGGTGAGTTTTATCGCAAGCGTATCTAGGGACTTCTGATGACTGCATGGGCAGAGGTTTGGGAGCCGCTGGCGACAGCCCTTTCTGCTCTTAGTTTGTGGCAGGGGACCACGGCAGGGGTGTGACACGTGTTCACTCCGTGGATGGCTCACCACACCTCGAACGCAGAAGACACCGGTCACTGCCATGGGCTGGATTTCATTGTGCAGTGAGGCAGGACGTTTGGCTGCAGAGCTGCTCTTCTCAGCACGGAGGAGGACGCAGGCGTGACAGGTTAAACTATTGTGGCGAAGTAAATGATAGTGGACGGCTTCTCCTAATCTGCTTCGCCAACACCATCTATTGAAACATTAGCTATTTCCAATTTTCACCAAGTGATTCCGTAGTCATAAGCTTTCTTCATTACCATAGTACTCCTGATGACTTATTTCTAATCATATTGAGAGTACGTATTTGAGTGTGATAGCTGAATTATATTAATTTGGCTACAAACAAAACAAAGCAATTTAAAATATTGATTTCAACAACATTCTCTTTTCATAAATCTGCCTGGTAATTCCATTGATTTTAAGTGTGTGATTAAATTGTTTAGTTTGATTCAAAAATCGTATTTTGATTACAGGAGATGACTCAAAATGTGGAAAATTATATAATTTTAAGTTGCAAGAGTAAAGCAGTGGATTGTGTGTAGAGTGGGTGGGGCTTATTTAGACAGATGTCGGTGAACTCTGACCCCTCTATGAAGGTGTTGGTGAACTCTGACCCCTCTATGATGGCTCATTCTTGATTGGTCACCCTGAGGCTGGGGTTCCAGATTTCCTCTTTTCTCTGATCTAAATTTTATCTTTGCCTATAAAAATGCTTTCAGCAGATAAAGTAACAAAAAGACTTTAATAGCTGGGTAGCCCTGGTACATGTCTGTGATAGAAAGAGACCTCGCGGCTCATGTTAACCTAGTCCGGGTTAGAATCACGGAGACGTATTCATGTAGCTTGTCTGTGTCACAGCATAAATTGTTTAAACATTGATATGCCACAGACCGCTGAGGGAGCTCTTGGTCATCAAACAGTGACTGCCATGGACTCATATTTAACCATGAACTTGAGGGTAAGTTTTACTTTGGGGGCCCCAGGCAGTGCTCCTGGCTCAGTGCTCGGCATCACTGCAGGTTCTGGAGCCCACACCAGTGCCAGGACACAGTGGACTAGGCCACGAGAGGCTCTTCCTGCTGGCCAGACCCTTTCTCCATAAACCTTCTATTGTAAGTGGAACTGACCGTGCCACGAGCCCGCCCGCCCTCTGTGCTCTGCTGTAATGCGACACCCACTGACCATTGTGTGTCCGTGAGGGGCAGGACACTAGGGCCAGCAGGCGGCAGTTTCTGGGGCCTCCTATGAAGGGAGCCTTTCAGTGCTTCAGGCTCGCCTGCCGCCCTGCTCCGGACCCCGTGGCTGGCCAGCTCCTTTCCGGTGCCCTCGGCACTCCCAGACTCATCTTGGGCACCTCGGGCCCCGCTTCAGATGCTGCTGCAGGGTCACGTGCCCAGCTGCCCCCTCCCCTGTGTGGCTGAACGGGCGCATCTGGGGCACGAGAGTGGCTCACCTGAGCAGGCACGGCCGAGGGCTAGGTCCCACATTTGCTACAGCCCGTCCTGTGGAGTGTTGGCAGCTCCTGCACACTGCCTTGCGTGTGTTTCCCCCCGGCTCTGCCTCCAGTGCCCGCCGCTGCCCTTCCCCTGGGAGCTTTACTTTGCTGACCCCATTCAGAGCTTGGCCACACAGCCTGCTCCGGCCAATGTGACGTGGGACATCCCTCATCTCTGAGGCTCTCCAAGGTGACGCTGCACACGGCTCACTCTGGAAACATGTATCAGTTCTTCCCAGAGTGTGCACTCACTGGGCAGAACCCAGAGATGGGCCTGGAGCGATAGCACAGCAGGGAGGACGTTTGTCTTGCATGTGGCCGGCCCAGGTTCAATCCCTGCCATCCCAAAATGTTCCCGAGCAACACTAGGAGAAATTCCTAACTGCAGAGCCAGGAGTAACCCCTGAGCATCACCAGGCATGACCCAAAAAGCAGGAAAAAAAAAAAGAGCCCAGAGATGGACTCAACCAGCTGCCCCTGAGCCCTTGGGCCCTGCAAAGCCCGTGGACAGGGAAGAGAGGAAGAGGACCTGGCATTGCTTCCATGCACCAGAGCTGCCCAAGAATGTCCCACACAGACACAGGCCTAGTCCTGCCTCATTCATGATGCCTTGGACCAGTATGGAGGGTGTCGTGCCTGCCACGGGACAGTGTCTCTTGACCATCTCAGGTTTTCCTTCCTCATTTCCTGCTCCTAGAGCCCCTAAAGTCAGGGTGCCCGAACCCTCTTCTGATCGCATGAGCTGTGACTGGGCTGTGCGGTCAAGACCACTGTGGGCCAGCTGAGCACAGACCAGCTCACACAGGCCAGTTTAATTTAGCTCCATAAATAGGAGTTACATTGTGCGGCTGATGGTGGTTCCATTCCACGCACGGTTTTGGGGTGAAGGTGAGGGGTTCTTACTTCAGTGAGCAAAAACGGCCTCTTCCCAGGTGTGGGATGTGGCTACGCATCCTTCACCCGCCTCCCCATCACTGTATCACTGTCTTCCCGCTCATCGTCAATTTGCTCGAGTGGGCACCAGTAACATCTCCATATGACCTGCCTCATGCAAGTAGAGCCCAAGGGCACCTGCTTGCTCCAGGAACATAAAGAGCCTCAAACCATTCCATCAGGTCCATGGGAATGAGGTCTATAATTGTTATTGGTATCTGGCGTATCAAATACGACACGGGCAGCTTGCTAGGCTCTGCCGTGTGGGTAGCATACTTTTGTAGTCATCTCAAAATCCAGCTTTTATTGATGAACTGCGCGGCCAATTGGGCTGCGCGAGCTGGGCTAATGATAGGCTGGTCTGCTGGGTGGAGTTCAGACGAGGGGGAAGTCGGATGTGGAAAATGGAGGTCCTCATGGAGTGGGGGGTCGTATGGCTTGTTGTGAGGCTCTGCTGGGGTGGCGAGCCAGGGCTAGAAACTGCCATCCCTCCTGGGCACCTCATAAGTGGCTGGGCACAGTGAGAGCCAGTAGCAGCTCTTCCCCATGTCTGCCCGCTCCCCATACTGGGCCATTATGTGAGTAGTTGTGAACATCAGGTCTCACACACATTTACCTCAAGCTCGCCGAGGGCTGCTTTCTTTGGGAATAAAGCGAATGTTCTTACTATGTCCAGGACATTTGTATTCTTAGAAGTAGGCTAATGCTGCCATACACATGATTAAAACGCTGCTCGAAGTGATTTTCAGAACGCTCTTCCCATTCACGCGTCACCTCACTTCCTCACCGAAATGGAGTGAATCCGGCTCAGAAATGGTTCTGTGTCACGGTGCACTCGCTCTGGATCCATCACCGCCGCAGTGATTACCGACAGTGACGGGGCTTGAGAGGGGAGGTCGACCTTTGAATGACTCGTCCCACGTTCCGCTGGTCCCGGTTAGCAAACAGGCAGGAGCTGGCCACGGGAGGCAACGCTGCCCACAGTCATCTCTCCTTTGTCTGAGGCTCAGCAATGACGGATTGTGGTCTCTCCCAGAGGCGGGCAGTGGAGAGTCTGCTGGAAGCCTGCGTGTCAGGGGTAAGGGGCTATTTTTACCATGAATTGGAGATGGTTCTAGAATCTCTTGGGCATGTGGCCTTATCTCCTGCAATGTGAAAATTGAAGTTATTAGAACTCAGAGACCTTTTGGACCAGGGGGAAGAAGCACACTGAGATTTGAACTTTGATAAATGCATTTCTCTGGGGTGTGGGAAAAGGCCCAACAATTTCACTGGAGTTTGCTCATAATGATCAGGAAAATAATAAATCAGAGAGCTTCTAAATTTCTTTCTGGAAGTCCCCTGTTGCATCCAGGAAGAATCCTCCCACTGGTGTATTTGTGGGCCAAAAAATTAAACTTTGTAAGGCAGGGCTGGTATCCATTTTATGTTTTTCTGTTTTCAGGGTTTTGTTGTTAATGAGAATCTTGGCAAATTTTATTCCTCTTGAGAGCACTGATTTTAGGTGGAAATATTTGTTTCTTTATCAACAGATAACTCTTTTCTAGCATTTTGAATTTAGGTTTTCACAGCACGTTTTCTCCTTGAACACATTCCTAGGACCAAAACAGACAGCGTTTCATTCCATCTATGAATTAATCAATGATGCTTATGTCATGATTTAGAGAGGACTTAATGTATTTTTAGAAATAGTTTTTCTCAACTGTATAAATCCTGCATAAATATCTCCATCTGCCAGAGAGATTTTGCGGGTGAGCTGGAGTCTGTTTCGCCTGGATCCCGATGCAGATGAGAGTTTTGACAGATAAATAAGACCAGGCTAGTTTTTTTTTTTCAAGAAACATTCATTCTTAGAATTGTGTTAATACATGCTGGTTTAATAAATTATGTTCTGCTCTAGAAAGTAATACCGCATTCACGGGGCTGCCGTAGACCTACTTCCGTGAAGGAAATGGGCTGCCCTATGAAAACCCAGATGGGTTTTCTAGAACACCTACAGAAATAGACTCTGGATCTTTCCATCCCAGCTACCCCAGGAGTAGAGATGATTTTCTTAAGTAGCATTTTTTTTCTGTCGAAATTCATTTTCTAGCTTATTTCTTTAATGGAGGAAGCATGCAGACTAAATTAGGGATCTTTGTGGGGAATGAACAAAGAAATTGCTCCGTGGAGCGGGGGTGGGAGCGCTTTGTGCTAGTGAGAGCAGAGTGGGTCTGAGAGGGGGAGTGCCGAGGTGCGGGGACAGTCTGGGCGAGGTCCTGTGTCCAAGAGGCAATGTCGAGGTGCGGGGACAGTCTGGGCGGGGTCCTGTGTCCCAGAGGCAATGTTGAAGTGCGGTGACAGTCTGGGCGGGGTCCTGTGTCCAAGAGGCAATGTCGAGGTAGGGGACAGTCTGGACAAGGTCCTGTGTCCAAGAGGCAACACTAAGGTATGGGGACAGTCTGGGCGAGGTCCTGTGTCCAAGAGGCAAAAGCCGAGGTATGGGGACAGTCTGGGCGGGGTCCTGTGTCCAAGAGGCAACACTGAGGTATAGGGACAGTCTGGGCGGGGTCCTGTGTCCAAGAGGCAACACTGAGGTATGGGGACAGTCTGGGCGAGGTCCTGTGTCCAAGAGGCAACAGGCCAGGAGAGGACATGGTGGCTATTTGCTGGTGAACCCCCAGGAAGCCCATGGCTGGGAGAACCCAGACCCTTCTCAGCACTCCCGATACCTGCACAGCTGTGCAGGGGTTTCCCTGCCGGCAAAGCCAAATCTGTGTTTGTAACAGAGCATGGGCTGTTTTGCCATTTCTTTGTTTTAATGTTTAGGAAAATCGTCAGTTGGCATGACTACAAGAGTATCAGATGAACCTGCTGTGGTGCCAAGCTTCCCGCACACATCAGCGGACCCCTGCCACAAGCTCTGGGGAACCCCTCCCACCCCACTGCTTGGTAATGTCAGTTTTGCAGTCAATGACCCAGACTTCATCATCGTCTGATACTATCTTGTCCTCCTGGTCAAGACACTCAGATGACTAAGATCTTTGGTCCTCCCTCTGGACTCTTTGCCTCTGGTGGCCTCCAGGTGGCACTAACCTGCAGTTTCATCTCTGGTGTTGGGTCCCACCAGCTGTGTTCGAGGGTACTTGGGGCTCTGTACACAGGGATAACTCCTGGTGTTACTCAGGGAACCCTTACGGTGCCAGGGATTGCACGAGACAATTGCTCTCCCGACCACACGATCGCTCTGGCCCCAGGACTTTCCTGATATTCAGTCATGAATATCTCCCATGACGTCTTTCTCCATGGGTCATCCGTTGGATGTCGGGTTGCTCCATTTCTGTTTCTTTTTCTTTTTGCTTTTTTTGGGTCACGCCTGGCAGTGCTCAGGGGTTTCTCCTGGCTCTGCACTCAGGAATTACTCCTGGTGGTGCTCAGGGGACCATATGGGATGCCGGGGATCTTACCCGGCCGGCACAAGCCGGCCCAGTGCAAGGCAAATGCCCTACCTGCTGGACTATTGCTCTGGCCCCCGGGTTGCTCCATTTCTGGTCCTCCTGCTAGGCTAGGAAGATGCTGTTGTCTCTCTCCTTACTTCACTTGCTTGTTGGAAGCTCAGCATGCTTTGTGTGACTTGCTGTAAGCTCCTCTCACAGAATTCTGTGGAGACGCACCAATTTGGGGGGGCACCTTCTCTCATCCAGAGCTGGTGCCCTTCTGGTCACTCTGAGCCCAGATAAACCTCCTCATGCCAATTTTTTATTTCTCTGCAAAACCTGGTGTTTAAAGTGTACCCTTAAACACACTTGCAGGTTGAAGATAAATAAAGGATTTAAGGTTGTGGAGGAACGTGCTCTCCAAATCCTGCTCTTACCTTCAAGACTTCATGAGCCAACATAGATTGTTTTGACGTAACTGCAGCCTCATTCCCAGAGTTCCACCAAAGTTTTGTGATAAATACTAGATATCACCTGTCAGGTCCTCCCCCGTCACGCTAAAGGATACAAGTCACATTCCTTTTCTAAGTCAGATTTAAAAATACCTTTAGCTCCCACATTGCCAACTCATGAGTGCCAAGACTCCCTTCATCAGGCCTTGAGGCTGTTTCCTCTATAATTAAAGGCAAATATGGGCCTGAGGACAAACCCAGCGAAGGGGCATCTGCCTTGCTTGCAGCCCACCCAGGTTCAACCCCCCAGCATCCTGTGCCCACCCCTCCCTGCCGGAATGACCCCTGAGTGCAGAGCAAGGAGTAAGCCTTCAGCACAGTTGAGTGTGGCCCCAGATCCAAAGTAATCACAGTGACAGTGATGGTGATGAGCCAAATAACCATTTAATATGCTTGCGCGGGATCTGCCGGGAATCCCAGGACCGAATCCCTGGTTAGGAAGCAGCAGCTCCGCCAGGCTGCTCCAATAACCAGCTCACACTCAGAGCGCACTCAGTGGAGACCGTCGCACCTCTCATAAAGGTCTCATATTTCTTATTTAAACAGAGTAACTCGAGATTCATGGGGATTGAATTGTCTACAGGTCTCAGCTCCATGTTTTACAACTTTCTAGACAGGGGAAGAGACGAAATTAATGAGGCAGTGATGGTCCTATCAGCTGAGTCTTTTTTTCTCTCTTTCTCTTTCATGTGTCGTAATAATGATGCTTTTCATTTGCATCACCTTCCTCCAAAATACTTGATTCACTTTGCAGTAGAATGTGACGAATCCTCTCATGTGAGCACATTTCACTGGGTGGAACCCTACAGAAATGAAAATCTTAAAACAAATTTCCTTGAACTCTCCTGCTTTTCCTGTCTCACTGTTCTTCCTTCTTCTCCGTCTTGGAGAGCAGTAGCTGTTCCATCTTGCCCATTCTCCCTCTCCTCCTTCTCAGAGCTGTTCCGTTTGATGTGCATCCTGCCATTGGGTCTTACGGTTGTTTGGTAAATCATTTCATCTCTGTGAACTAACTTATAAAGCTTTCCTTTTCTGGCAACACTCTCATTTTTAATTTAATTTAATTTTTATTGAATCACCAGGAGGCTAGAGTTACAAGGTTGATCATAATCAGGCTTAGTCACACAGTGTTCCAACACCCGTCCCTCCACATTGCACGTTTCCTGACACCAGAATCCCCAGTTTCCCTCCTGCCCACCTACCTCCTCCCTCACCCTGCAGCCTGCCTCTATGACAGACATGTTTCTTCTCTCCCTCTCTCTGTCTCTCTCTGCCTGTCTCTCTGTCTCTCTCTGTCTCTCTGCCTGTCTCTCTGTCTCTCTCTCTCCCTCTCGTTCTCTCATTCTCTCAGTCTCCCCACTCATTTCTCCCTTTTTACACAATTTATTATATGGCTGATCTGCTAGGCATTTTCTTGGTCCTTTTCAATTTTCTTAGAGAAAATACGTTGTTGCTATGGATTTTGAAACTTGCCAGTTGACTGATTCTCA
Organism: Cryptotis parvus; assembly: GCA_021461705.1. Lineage (NCBI taxonomy): Eukaryota > Metazoa > Chordata > Mammalia > Eulipotyphla > Soricidae > Cryptotis > Cryptotis parvus. The sequence goes on from JAJIBD010020966.1 coordinate 493,409, forward strand.
TTAACTTACCGGCACAGCATGGAGATGATACTCAGTTATCTATGAAATACAAAATCATAGTGTCCGCCATATTCCCCTAAATCCTCATTGTACAGCACGCGGAAGCACATCCATTCTGCATGTTACATGGCATGTGCTTGTTGGCTTGCCGCCCCTGTATCACTCACATCCTTGCGCGGGGCGGTCCCGCGTCTCCATGTTTATGGGCATTTCATGCAAACACAGCTGTCCTGGGTCCTGCTGTCCGTGTGTCCGGAGGGCAGCATCTAGGATGTGCTTTGGATTTACACACTTTGTCTCATGTCAAGGAGTTCTTTGAAAAGGAGCATTTGGAGGTCATTGATGGTTTATGCTCAAGCCTCCCCCGGCACCCCCAGGTACCTACCCAGCCCCTCGTACACCTTGAACTTGTATTTCCCGGCTCAGCTCTTTACTCCAGCTACCTGCCGGGGCTGTAGTGGTGGCCCCACTGCCGGCCCCAGCCCAGAGCCCTCGTGCAGATGGGTTTGCTGCAGATGCTATTGAGGCAGGGAAAATCCAGAATCCTAAGTTTGTGGTTTGCGTAACCAGCTCCAGTGAGGAAGCAAAGGAAGACACAGAAGGTCGTTGTCCATGTAGAACCTGACAACGTTCACTCCAGTCTCTTCTGAAAGTGAGGTGGGTGTGCTGTGAGGCTCACATGGATCATGGCGAAAAGCCAGGCATGGCCTCAGGCCTCCCGGAGCCCCTGCAGTCCTCTGGGGAGTGAAATGGGAACCAACAATTACTCAGTGAGTCCTTGCAGGGAAGATGGGGGCAAGAGTCTAGTGTGTCCGGCTCTGGGGGTGGGGCTGAGACTCCATAGAAACAGGAGGCGTGTGTGCATGAGTGAATATGTGTGACTCTATGTGTGTGTTTGTGGCTGCCTGTGTGCATGCTTGTGCAAATGGGCAGGTGTGTGTTCTTCATGTGTTTGTGTGAGTGCTTGTGCGTGTGCTTGGCCACATTTTGAGTATGTGAATGTGTGCATGTGTGTTTGAGTGTGTGTGCATGTGTGTTTGTGTGCCTGTGCATGTATTTGTATGTGTAGGTGTGACTGTGTGACTGTACGTGTGTGTGTGTTTAGGTGCATTCAGCCTGGGAAGACCCTCGCTTTTCCTTGGAGTGGGTCTGAGCACCCAAGTGGTCTGTGGAAGCTGTTTCTCCGCCTTGTTGCGCCGGAGTCTGGCAGGACCCAAACGTTCCTCCCTCAGTATCAGGCGCTTCCCCCCGCGTCCACCTCCTCTCTCAGGCCTGGACCCGGGGGCTGTATCCTGGTCACATTTTCATCCCTCACATGCTTGGGCTATTCTAGGCGAGGTCGTTTGTGTGTTAATGTTGCCTGTCGGGTCCGTGAGGTCACTAGAGTCGGTTCCCGGACCCCCAGGTGCTCATTTCCCTTTCTGGCTCCTAGAGTTGTGGCCAGGGAGGATCCCTGGTGCCCTGGGAGGTCACTGGCTCCCTGAGTGCTGAAAGTGAGCGGAGTGTGACCTTTGAAGACCATATACTTCTACAAACAAGGCCCAGAGCCATGCTTGGGGCAAGCGTGACCTGCAGACCGTCAGGGTCACACGGGCAGCTGTGCTCAGCTCCTGAGGGGAGCTCAGTGGCTCACACAGATCTTATGATGCTCATTGTTTACCAGGTGCAGCTATATTGTGACTTATATTCCCCAGAGATTGCAGAAAATAATAAACACTTGTCTCTAAAATGTGATAAATTAAGATGCTGATGAAGAATAGCAAGAAAATGACGATACCACCTAACAGTTTATTATGAAATATAGGCCAGGAGTGAAATGAGCTGTGGGTAAGGAGCGCTTGTATATATGTTGCTCTTAGCTGGCAGGCAACGTTTGAGGATTTAAATTCTGTGTCTGACCTCTCCAGGGTTGGGATGCCGTGGGAACCGGAAGGCTGCACTTCCAGGCTCCTAACACAGATGTATTTTGTGAGTCACATGTACACACATCATTGATTTCTTTATTGACTTTCTTTAGGAGCATTTGTTACTCTTCCTTTTTAATATAGTTATTAATATTGTTACAGCTACCTGGTTTGGGGGCCGCTCCTGCAGTGCTTATACTTCCGCCTGTGTCTGTGTCTGGAATCCTGATCACTCCTGGCACTGCCGGGGACCCAGTGGGGTCCCAGGGATGGAGGTGCTGGGGACCTAGGGGGTGCCTGGGATTGAGCCTGGGTCATCCTCCTAGGAGACAAGGCCCGCCCTCTCCTGCTTCTCTGGCCTGTGTTTCCAGACTTTTCAAAACCTGCTTTCACTTGGAATGAATCTGTCTGTGGCCCTAGCAGGCCGAGTATGGTGGACCTATACTCTGAGTTGGGGGACCCGCACTTTGATTGGGTCAGAGGCCCCGCCCACTGCTGTTTGATTGAGTGGTAGCTGGGCAGAGCGGTCCTGGGTCCATGGGTCTCACCTCCCGTCCCCCTTCTGAGGTGCTTTCCAGGGAGGACAGTAAAGGGGTCTCTTAAATAGGTGTGTCGTGGTGGCCATCAGAGACATGCTTTGAGTGATGAGCCTGGCCCAACCCAAGCGCCCAGGACAGTAATTTGGAAATAGCCCAAACTCTGGGCCAGAGTGTGAGAGGGAGAGAGAAGTAAGTGCCTGGGGGTCCCACCGCCTGTCCCCACCGCCTTTCTGTTGATCATGCTTTGACGATCAAAGCATCACTTCAGCTGGCACATTCCTGTTGTCTGCTCGGACCCCTGCCGGTGTGAGAAGCCACTGGGCCACGGAGGGCATTTGGTCATTGCCGGTGTTCTGTGGAAAGGCAGGGGACACATGCATGACCCTCGGGGTGGGCTCAGGAGCTGCGACCACCCCTGTGAGCCCCTCAGAGGTGCCCCCGTGTCCTCTCGCTGGCATTGTTGAAGGCGACAGGAGTGGCCGGGAGTTCTCTGGGTCTGTCCTTCAGACCACTGTCCTGCACGAGAGTCTGGGTGTTTTCTCTTACAGCTGCCCGTTCCCACGTCCTGCACCGCAGTAAAGGCCTTTCCTGTCCTCCTTACACGTGCTGCAGAGATGACGATCTCCTGGGATTGGCATAAGTGCAGGCCGCGTCCACGGTGTCCCATCCTGTGCTGTGTGAACGGCGCATTGCCTTTATAAGTCAAGCGTCACTGAGGAGACTGAGCTGCACGTGAGAGTGCTGATGGCGGCGCCAGCACAGACTGTGTATGTTTAGGACTCCAGTTTCCCTGACTGGATCACAATGAAGGCATGCACAGTGGACTCGCCCTCCCACGTTTCAGATATTCCTATGGGAAGATGCATATTTCCTAGGGAATCCCTGCCATGGAGTGATTCGATTTCAAGGGACATTGGAAAGAGAACACGTGCTTTCCTTATTGAGATTGCTTTTCCTAATGGGGTAGCTGGCATTGGGCGCCGTTACTGTAATGAAGGTATGTTAGCATGGACGTGTGCTAGCAGACTTAGTTCTTAAAGCAATGAGCCTGGAGGTGACCTTTGTATTCTGTGTAGCAAGTGAGCCGGCACGCGTGTACCGGTATGCGCCTGTGTGCACTGTCTGTAAGGCACAGGAATGTTCTGACCCTTGCTCTCGTTCCTGGAGTCCTGAGCACCATGTCACAGACAGTCGCGACGTCCCCCTTCCCCTGGGTGATGTTGTCAGAGGTGGGCTCAGTGCGGGCCCAGGAATGCCCTGAGCCTAATTCTCACATACACGGCTTCTGCCTGCCTGGTACCACCTTCCCCATGGTCAGGAATGAAGTCCAGGGGTCCCTGCTCTGGGCTCCTGGAGTGTATCTGCACCCCAAAAAATGAGCAATGCGGGTTCTCTGGCCATGCCCAATGCCAGGGAAACCTCGTTCCCCTTTGTGGGACAGAGCGTGGCCACAGGCGGGTGGTGGGAGTGGGAGGATTATGCCACACCCTCTGCCCCTCACCAAGGACGGTCCAGGAAGGCCTTTCTCTGCCTTCTGTTCAGTTACTATGAAAACGTCGCATTTCTGTGTGACAGGAAATCTAAGATTTATTATTGCTTTCCGGTTTGAGAATTAGTGACCTCAGGAGGGCGGCAAGGTGGCATTTGAAGTGGCTCCTTCCATGGTACCTTCAGAAGCCGACACGTGACCTAGCGTGGACAGATGACCAAGTGCCCAGGGCTGGGCTAGTAACCACCCCCACCAGGGATCTTGCCCCTTTAGATTCTGCTTGCATCCTTCATGGCTCAAGAAACCAGGGGATGGCCCCCTTACCAGCCGGACTCTTGCTGAAATGGGTGGTTTCGGTGGGTCCAGGGATGGCTCCTCACCGGCTGGACTCGGCGTCGAAATGGTCGGTTTCCCCGTGGGTCTGCCCTTGATGGGTCTAGCAGTGCTGTGCCGTGTGGGCAGTGATGAAGCCGCTCTGTGCTGTCAGAGGTGAGTGTGGGAAATCCATTCCCGGGCCTCTCAGTGGCTGCCCAGCTCTCCCGCCTCCCTGTTTGCTGATGTGACAGTTGAGTGGGGCCTGGCACGCTCAGAGGACAGTGGCAAATTCATTGCCGACTGATTTCCGCCTGAGTGACAGGTAGCAGCTGGTTGCCTCTGACCTGCGAGGGCCTGTCCTGGGCACAGTGCTGAGCTTCTGGGCTCAGTCCATGGGGTCCGGCCTGGCCCACACCACTGCTCTGTCAAAAGCTGGTGCCTCCTACCCAGAGCTTCAAGAAGGTGAGTTGCCGATGCTTCACCAGCTGTTGATCAGCCAGTGTGTGACCGCCTGACCCCATCACTAGAAATGGGGGTCGTCCCTTTCTGCAGCCTTCTACCAAGACAGGAAACCTCTTGTACGTTTATCTGACAGGGAGAAATTGTGTTTTGCCAGGACACGGTGTCCTCTGAGAGCAGTGTGGGGAGTAGAGAGGTGCTTAAGCTCCTAGTTAGTGCAGCGGGGGTCTGTTGGCTTCTCACTCTGGGTGCCCCCTGAACACCGCCTCTGCCTCCTCCTCCGGGAGGGTGGGGGGGCCCTGGCATTCACCTTGTCCCCAGCTGTGTCAGCCTGTGGTCCATCATCTTGAAATGAATCATCAGGATTCGTCTGTGCATCTCGGCACGCCTTGATGTTCTCACAAATCCCAGCAGACTTCTCCGCGAGAAACATTTACCTGGAACAAATGCACCTTTGCAAGAATATGTGAATTTTCCACCTGTCGGGGGGTTCACGGTGCCCTGTGGGCAGTGCTGCCTCCGGTCTGGGCTGAGAATCAGCCCGCTTGGAAAGCAGGGCTGATGAGGCAGAAAGGTTGGCGACGTGATCAGGAGGTGACAGAGGGAAGGTTTGGGTCGGGACAGTGCTGGCACCCGCCCTGCGGGGCTGGGTAGTGTCTGGGAATCCCAAGAGCGAGGCGGGACGTGTTGGGAAGACCAGGCCAGAAACTGAAGACGTGCTCCATAATTTTAAAGTGCATTTTGCTGTGACATAAAACAAATTACATCAGCATAAAGATAGATGAAATATATATGGAGAAATGTAGGCCTGGGGCAGGATGGAGCACACACACTAATTCCTGAATCATCAGTCACAGTTTTAGCACCAATGAGGCTCAGACATCATCTCACTCCTCAAACACAGAAACTTCTGCAGCCTGGGCTGAAGGAAGCAAGTGGACAGGAGACATGGCGGCGCCCCTTTCTCGCCCAGTCAGGATTGCATGAATCTGCACGTTTAGCTTATTCCAAAGCGTGATTGCGTCTTGAGTCCAATCCTTCTCCAAATGCAAAATTATTCCATGTGTGTTTACCAGGAAGCAAAAATTAATGTCTGGTTCGTATCTCTTTTAATTGTTGACGCTATTTTAAGTGGTTTGTTGTGGAGAGGCTCATCTCCACAGATTGTTTACACAGTGCTTCCAGATAACGAGCTACTCCCTGAATCTGTCTAGAGCAGCAGGCATCAACTCTCTCCCAAGTTTCCCCAGCAAAATCTACGCCTTATAAATGCAAGGGAAAATGCTGAGACACTTTTCCTGGATGTGCCCTGCGTTTCCCTCACAGAGCATCCACACGGCACACTGTATACAAATATTATTGCTTCTATATTTAGATGAATAAATATTCCTCCTTCCTTCCCCCTTCTTTCCCTCCTTTCCTTGACAATTGAAGGAAAAATTTCCAGCTTTCTTGTCTCTCCATCCTCATCTATCGGTCATCCACCCACCTTCTATTTTCTCTTGACTTTCCTGGCCCATGGAGATGGTCTATTGGCAGAGCACTTGCCTGGCACGAGGTGTGGTCTAGTCTTGGTCCCAGCACGTCTGGTAATGATAGAAAGGAAGCTAAGGATTACTTTGTTTACACTGAAAAATGCATGAGAGGGGGCCGAGAGGCGACTCGCCCAGTGGACCACGTGCTGTGCGTGCAGGAACCTGGGTTCTGCTCTGGGTACTGCACAGTTCCCAGAGGTTGCTGGGAGTGGCCCTTAGTACAGAGTTGGGGCGAGCCACCGAGCACTGTTGGGGGTGACCTAAGAGCAAAACCAAAGGAAAAGAGGAAAGAAAAGCGGTGACAATTCTGTGCAGTGTGGTCCAAGGTTAGTGACCCGACCGCTCTTCCCTCATATGGGGTGGCCGGCGGCTGTCCTGGCGTTGCTCCTGTCCTTCTCCCGGCTCTTCTCAGTCCTGTCTTCATTAGATGCGAGAGTTACCGCCCAGATGCTTTGTCTCCTCCTCCGGGTTCTTCGGTGGACAAGGTCTGGGTCCCCTTTTTATAAGAGACATGATGGAATTGAAAACTAGTGACAAGCGAAGAAATCCACTTGAAAGCAAAACAGCAAGCACTAGCAATTGTCCCGGGCAAGCCAGAGGTTCACAGGTAAGAGGACGACCCCGTGATGGTGCGGGTGTATGTGTGGCACATCCATGCTCTTCCGGCTTCGACACAGGCTCTGTTCAGCCACTCTTCAGGGGATTCAGACAGGGACTCGGGCTGTCGAAGTTTCTTTTGTGTCTTTGTGATTGCTTCTTCGATGTGTCGCTGTCCGTGGCATGCCCTGTTTGGGGAATGTTCTAGAACACAATGCTTCATCTCTGCGATGTGTCGCTGTCCGTGGCATACCCTGTCTGGGGAATGTTCCAGAACACAGTGCTTCATCTGTATTAGGAGCTGAACATTGGGTGATAGGACTCGGCCTCTAATTATATCTGCTCTGATGGTCCCCCCAGTGGACGTAACACCCCTCTGTGCCATGCGTTTCCGGGAAAGGCCCTAAACTCCAGTGCTCCCACCACGGGTGTGTGGACGGGCTTGAGGAAGGGGTGGGGCCTGCAGAGCGGAGCCCTGACACGCTCTCGGGAGAGCCGGCCATGAACACGGTGGTCAGGCAGCTTCTGCTGACCCGGCGTTGCTCAAACCCAGTGCCCCGCTTGCCATCCGCCCGGGTTTCCCAGGGCTTGGGATTCTCTGCCTCCGCGACGAAGGCCGCTGCTTGGAAATCCGTGCCAGGAGCGGGCATCAATATTGACTTGGGGTGTGTTCTCGGGGAGTGGTGCCAGCACCTCCGCCTGTTTTCGGGGACGATGCCTGGCATCAAAGCCTCTATCTGCATTTGCAAGGCTGACCCCAGCAGAGGGAGAGGCCGGCTGGCACGTCCCACCCCTCGGGCTTTGGGATTTGGCTTTGGCAGCCGCCAGAAACAGTCTTCCATGGGCCGAGGGCAGCAGAGGTGTGGGCAGCAGTGGGCCATGCACACGTGTGTGTCTGCGGGCCAGTTGTCCCAGTCCCCACGAGGCTGGACAGCCAAAGGGGGCCTTCTCTGGAGGATCACTCTGATGGGCTGCTTGGAGGGTCAGTCACGGGCTGCTCTCGAGGGTCACTGACAGGCTGCTCTGGAGGGTCATTGATGGGCTGTTCTGAAGGGTCACTGTGACAGGCTGCTCTGGAGGGTCATTGATGGGCTGCTCTGAAGGGTCACTGTGATGGGCTGTTCTGGAGGGTCACTGTGACAGGGTGTGCTCTGGAGGGTCAGTGACAGGCTGCTCTGGAGGGTCACTGACGGGCTGTTCTGGAGGGTCACTGTGACAGGGTGTGCTCTGGAGGGTCAGTGATGTGTTCCCGTCTGCACACGCTGCTTCACCAGGCTGTCACCGGGTCCCTGAAGCCGCACCAGCACATGGACCCTCGCCCCTATATCTCCAACTCTCACACCCTGATTCTTCTACCCTGTTCCCTCCCATCAGTGGGGACAGTGGCATGGAGGTGCTGGATCCACCTGGGTGTGGTCTGAGTGGGTGAGGGGATAGCTGCTCATCACCCACAACTCTGAAGTGGGCACCCTCAACTACCTCCTCGCGTATTCCTCTTCCTACCAGCCAGACCTGATGCAAGCTGAACTGTGATCTTCTGCACAGGCCCTGGGGAGATGGCAGTTACCAGGAAGTAGTCCATTCCGACTATTGGGAGATGGTGGTAATGGGACGGCCGTCCATTCCGACTGTTGGGAGATGGCAGTGAAGGCATGGTGGTCCATTGTGACTGTTGGGAGATGACAGTAAAGGGCCAGTGGTTCATTCCAACTGTTAGGAGATGGCAGTGAAGGGATAGTGGTCCATTCCAAGTGTTGGTAGATGGTGGTGATGGGACAGCAGTCCATTCTGACTGTTGGGGAGATGGCGGTTAAGGGGTGGCAGTTCATTCTGAGTATTGGAAGATGGTGGTGATGGGATAGCAGTCCATTCAGCTGTTGGGAGATGGTGGTGAAGGGACGCTGGTCCATTCCGACTTTGAGAGATGTTGGTGAAGAGTTGGCGTTTCATTCCAAGTGTTGGGAGATAGTGGTCCATTCCAAGTGTTGGGAGATGGAAGTGACCAAACATCAGTCCATTCTGGCTATTGGGAGATGGCACTGATGGGATGATGGTCCATTCTGTCTGTTGGGAGATGGCAGTGATGGGATGATGGTCCATTCTGGCTGTTGGGAGATGGCAGTGATGGGATGATGGTCCATTCTGGCTGTTGGGAGATAGTGATTATGAAATGATTGTCATTCTGACTGTTGGGGGATGGTGGTGATGGGAAAGTGGTCCATTCTGACTGTTGGGAGATGGCGTGATGGGACAGTGGTTTATTCTGACTGTTGGGAGGTGATGGTGATGGGTCAGTGGTCCATTACATCCATTTGGAGATGGTGGTAACAGTACAGTGGTCCATTCTGGCTGTTGGGAGATAGCGGTGATGGGGTGGCGGTCCATTTTGACTGTTGAAAGAAGGTGGTAACTGGACGGCAGTTCATTCTGACTGTTGGGAAATAGCAGTGATGGGACATTGGTCCATTCTGGATGTTGGGAGATGGCGGTGACAGGACAGCAGACTATTCTGACTGTTACTGTAAATCTATAGTATGGCCCAGCCCTGATCACGGCTGTAACCCCAAACAGCTCCATGTGGGTCGCAGTCTGCGGTCAGTTCTATCTTATCAAAAGTTGTCCTTCACCCCCACCCCTGCCCACCAAGTCCCCAGAATAATTCAAACAGTTTCTTTGCAATAGTGCTTTTCTGGGTTTTGAATTTAATTTTTATTAAGATACTGTAATTTACAAAGTTGTTCATGATAAAGCTGTCTCCGCTTACAATAGCACTTCTCTTCACTGGACACCTAGATGACACTGTTTTTTCCTTATAAGCAGGATATGCGTTTGGAGACACTGTCTAGTCTCATATGGTAAATTATTTATGAGAAAAATAGCAGAAGTTCTGGTTCGCTTTCAGGTTGTTGGGTCATGTGAAAATGTATGTAAACAAGAATTTGGTAACTAATATTTACCAGAAAATTATATAGTTGAAGTCTCTGAAGTTTCATCTTTCGTTTGGTTTAAAATTAAGGAAAGAATCATAAAATCTTCTGTAAATGTATGAGTCACAGCAGAATGACATTGTGCAAAAATATACAGTAAAAATAGCTGCGCGCTGAGTTTATTTTCAATGCCGACAAAGAAAATGAGATGTAGGTGTTTCTAAGCTCACAGTGCAGAGCTAAAATGGCTTTGGATATACTTAGGGTGCAATTATAGATAGACAAAAATCTACCGCTCTGATCCTGAAGTAGATTTATTTGATATTTTTCAGAATTTTATACTCAACAAAAGTGACAGCATGGCGTCTGTCTGAAGCATCTGGCCACGTTGCCTGTGCAGTTGTGACTGGGGTTCACTGTTTTCCTGGGGGGTTGATATGAGCTGGAGGCTAGAAGAATGGGCAGTTCAGAGAGCTGAGCCCCGGGGGAGCCCCGGTAACTCTGTGACTGGCCTCTGTGTTCTCAAGAACTTGTGTGTTGTTGGGGTTACGCCTCTTCTCATGAACATTCCTTTCTGAATTGAGAAGGGACAAAGGTTGCCATAGCACCCCTGGCCCAGGAACGGCACCCCCAACTCTGCACCACCCACCAGAAGGGGTGAGCTGTGCAAAGCGTCATTTCCATGAGGCCGATGCTGCACTTGCCTTCAGGCTGGGCTAAGCTCGGCCAGTGGGTAGCCGTCACGCCAGCTCCTGACCCCACCATCTCCGGGTCCCCCCGTCCCGCCAGGGGTGGCCATCACGCCAGCTCCTGGTCCTACCATCTCCAGGTCCCCCGTCCCGGCCAGGGGGTGGCCGCCACGCCAGCTCCTGGTCCCACCATCTCCGGGTCCCCCATCCTGGCCAGGGGGTGGCTGTCACGCCAGCTCCTGATCCCACTATCTCCGGGTCCCCTTCCTGACCAGGGGGGTGGCCGCCACGCCAGCTCCTGATCCCACCATCTCCAGGTCCCCGTGCTCACCTCTGTCCTCTCTTGTGAGCTCCTGGAAATCGCTTTCTGTTCCCGGCTTTGCCTTGTGACTGGCAGCCTTCACTGCATGATGGACATTCGAGCACCCTTCAGGCTTTGTAGACCCAGAGAGCTTAGTGCTGCAGACACTTCCTTGTTGACATGGAAAACAGAGTTGACTGATGCAGTCACCGACTGAAGGCCATCTTGGGCGCATCCCCATCATGACTGGAGGCGTTCAGACACCTGGGTTCATGTAGTCTCTATGAATATCGGTTCTCACCGCCTTTGCCTAGAAACCAAAATCCGCATTGGTGTATCGTACAGGAGGGCAGGGAGACGTTTAGTTTTGTCAGATGTCCATGTCTCCGCTGATGGCCAGAGAGCTTGCTGTTGGTTTGGGTTCATCTTAGCTGAACACCGATGGGCGGTCACCTGTACCCATGGCTCTTGGCTGTCACACAGGAGTCAGCATGTGCGGGTTAGCATGAGGAGTAAGCATCTGTTGCCACTGTGGTGATCGCTCCTGTGTGCTGAGCAGACCAGAGAAACAGGCACTTAGCTTTCCCCTGGCATGACTGTCCCTGGGCAGGGTCAGCTGTCCCCCACACTGACTTAATGATAGATGTTTTTCTGGTTGGCTGTTGTACACCATCACCCATAAGCTCCCTGGAAACTTTGAGCCCACACCCACTGGGTGGATCCAGCCCAGCACAGAGCGTTTGGGACCTGGGGGAACAGCCATACCTGTCCCTGACAGAGGTAGGGGCAGGAAGCAGGGATGTGTCTTCACAAGGGCACGGGAAGAAAAGCCCATATTGGAGCAGGAAAATCTGTCCGAAGACGGCATTTGCCCTACATAGGGGATGATATTCATCCTTGCGTGAGGGATACTGGCAGGAACAGGACCCATGACTTAAGTGTCAGAATGGCTTGTGCTTTTTAAAACACTCAGAGTAAGTGCAGGAGGTAGGAAACAAGGCAGAATTCATTGCTCTGCCCCTGAGAATGTGCTTGAGCAAAACCAGCCAGTGCTAAAAGCAGATGGAGATACTTTGAGCCTGCGAGCATAAGGCGCGTTATCTTATGCCTCCTGGGTAAGGTCATACTTCACTGCGACGAAGCCGTGGACTCCAGCACAGCAGCTGGGGAGGTGGGGACAGGGCAGCAAGCCTTGGGCAGTGGCTGTCCGAGAGAGGGATCCGGCGTTTGTCTGGACGCAGTGAAGCATTTCATCTTGTGCCATAAGGATGCGGAAAAGTCTGGATTCTGGCCCTGAGGCCATGAGGCTAATCTGGGAGTAGGTGCTCAGGTGACCGAGGGGCCCATGTACTGGGCAGATACCCCGGAAGTCCCCTCGGACTCTCTAGTGGTCCTTCATGCTAAAGACAGAACAAGGATCCTCCATTCAGGGCCAACACTGACTTAGCAACGAGCTGGGCAGGGGAAAAGCTGTTTCCTTGGTGAAAATAAAAAGAAGAGCAGAGTCTCTTCCTGAGAGTGGGCCTGGGAAGTGCTTGATGGGGGCTGAACAGCACACCCGGAGCTACGTGTCAGCCCCCTTGCACACCTGGAGCTGCGTGTCATGTCAGCCCCTCAGCACACCCGAGCTGCGTGTCAGCCCCCTGCACACCTTGAGCTGTGTGTTGTGTCACCCCTCAGCATACCCGAGCTGCATGTCATGTCAGCCCCTCAGCACACCCAGAGCTGCGTGTCGTGTCAGCCCCTCAACACACCCGAGCTGCATGTTGTATCACCCCTCAGCACACCTGAAGCTGTGTGTCAGCCCCCTGCACACCCAGTGCTGTGCATCAGCCTCTCAGCACAGCCGGAGATGCGTGTTGTGTCAGCTTCTCAGCATACCCGGAGCTGCATGTCGTGTCAGCCCTCAGAACACCCGAGCTGCATGTCCTGTCAGCCCCCTGCATACTCGGAGCTGCGTGTCGAGTCAGCCTCCCTGCACACCCGGAGCTATGTGTCATGTCAGCCCCTCAGCATAGCTGGAGCTCACGCCAGCCCCCCTGCACACCCAGAGCTGCGTGTGGTGTCAGCCCCCTGCATACTCATAGCTGTGTGTTGTGTCAGCCCCCTGCACACCCGAGCTGCTTGTCGTGTCAGCCCCTCAGCACACATAGAGCTGCGCGGCCAGCCCCCGTACACCTAGAGCGGCACGTCAGCCCCCCTGCACACCCAGAGCTGCGCCAGCCCCCTGTACACCTAGAGCTGCACGCCAGCCCCCTGTACACCCAGAGCTGTGCATCAGTCCCTCAGCACACTCAGAGCTGGTTTTTGCCCCTCCGCCGCCCCCAGAAGGCCTGGAAAGGGCTCTGCCTCCCTCCATTGATAGGATTTATTTTATGACAACACTTTCTCTTCATTGTAAACCTCCATGTCTGGGTTTGCTCTGAAGATGAAATGTTTATAAATAATAGAATCTTTTTATTTTCTTTTGGGACACACCTGGTGATGCTTAGGTTTCCTTCTGGCTCTGCAGTCAGGAGTTACTCTTGGTGGTGCCTCAGGAACCATATGGGATGCTGGAGATTGAACCTAGGTCGACCGCATGCAAGGCAAACGCCCTCCCCGCTGGACTATCGCTCTGGCCCCAAGAATAGAATCTTTTAAGAAGCACTCAACCCAGCTTGCTACAAGGCAGAAAACAAGCAGAATCAGAGGGGCCAAAGGTGCTGAGTTCTACAGCTCGTGTGTGTGGTTCTTTGTTTTGGGGTTTTAGGGCCACACTCAGTGGTGCTCACGGGTTACTCCTGTCTCCGCACTCCAGGAATTACTCCTGGTGGAGGACCAGAGGACCATATGGGATGGTGCAGATTGAGCCCCGGTGGGTCCCTCTCCACCGTGCTATGGCTCTAGCCTCTGCCCTGAGTTTCTCTCTCACTCGAGGCATCTCACCCTGTTCTGTGCCCATCTCCATCGGGCGATGAGGATGGCAGTGCCAAGAGCTGGGGTAGGAATGAGGCTGTTTCTGTGGATGTGTGTCTAGTGAGTTTTCAGAGGAGTAAAGTGTCCCTTTGTATTAGTAGTCACAAGCTGGGGGTTCTGTGGAAATGATATTTGGAACCAATTTCAGTGAATTGCTCTTGACGTAAAAAAAAATTGGGACAGGAGTGAGCGTACAGCAGGTGGGGCACTTGCTTCACAAGCAGCTGACCCAGATTCAGTCCAAGGCACCTTCTGGTCTCCCAAGCCTGAGCTCAGAGCCAGGAGTAAACTCTGAGCAACAGCAGGTATGGACCTAAAACCAAAACAAATGAAGCAACACAGACAGACAGACAGACAGACAGATAGATAGATAGATAGATAGAGCAATAGAGAGAGATAGAGATAGAGAGATAGAGATGATAGAGATAGAGAAATAGATGATAGATAGATAGATAGATAGATAGATAGATAGATAGATAGATAGATAGATAGATAGATGATGGTTAAGTAGATGGATGGGTAGGTAGATAAATAGGAGATATATGAGTAAATGAATAGGTATATGGGTTAGTGGATAGATAAATAGATATATAGATGAATAAATGGATAGATAGATACATGGGTAGACAGATAGACAGACAGATAGACAGACAGATAGATAGAGAGATAGATAGATAGATAGATAGATAGATAGATAGATAGATAGATAGATAGATAGATAGATAGATAGATAGATAGATAGATAGATAGATAGATAGATAGATAGATAAACAGATAGATAGACAGACAGACAGACAGACAGATATTAGCACTTCTAATTCTCTAAGTATTGGCATGCCAGAGAGTGCCACAGGCTTTCACAGAAGGGAACCTCGTGAGTGGGATGCACCCACTTACACACTGTGGCCTCGGGAACGTTTTAAACATCCCGCATCAGTGACTCCCTGAGACGTGCTTGCGCCATGGAGTGCTACCCGAGAAACAGCACACCGGAACTGAGCGTGGCTCGCTCTTTGAGACGGGAGTGTAATAGAATTGTCCTGACACCAAAAGCTTAACCCGTGACAATGGCCACCGATTCCTGTCGTAACCAGAGTCCAGCAGGGTCTTTGCAGTGGAGGTTGGGGAGGGGGCAGAGGCATCTCACGCAGAGACAGGCCCAGATTTCTTTATCCCTGACTTTATTCTTTGCATGCGTGATTGTGTGACCCACTTATACACACTGGCGGTGGCTTGCAGGTAAAATCTCTGGGGGCTGGGGGTGGCTCACCCCTAGAGCACACACGTTCATGTGTGAGACCCAGGTTCCATCCCTGACCCCACAGTTTAAAAAATCCAAAATAAAAGCAAAATTTTCAAAGTCTGTCTGATTTAGGCACCTTCTTGCATGCTTAGGAACAGCCCACAAGGGAAAGCGTGTTTATTATCTTAGTGTTCCTGACCAGGGTGTGCTTGCTCAGGCCTTTTCTCCTTTGTCATGGTGATGGTGTGACTTGTCTATTTGCCGCCTCTGCACTGCTACTCTGCCCAGCGGAGCTGTTCTCTGAGGCTCCCGCCCCACCGCCCCGAGCTCCTCTCCCTCCTCTGGCATCGACTAGACCCAGTTTCCTAGCTGAATCCACCTGCTGAGGCAATTAGGTTTAATTGTTTCTTGGGGTGCTTTGCCTCCTGCTCCTGGGAGGTGCCCTGATTTCCACAACGGTTTAGCTCTCTTTGGTAAACTAGCAGCGGGAGGTAAAACAGGGCCCTGGAAGTGACTCATTAGCCGTCTCAGTGTGGCTCTCATGGACTACATGGGCGGCAGCATCGTTCGGGGAGGAGTGATTGAAATGTGATACTTCTCCAAGACTCAGGCTGTCGTGAACCAGGCACAACTCCAAAAATGTGTTGGGCCGAAATTGAGTTCCTGTTTTATAAGGAGCACCTGAATGTGCATCGACAAACAGCTGTCGCAGTGTGCTCCACAGGTGCCGGGACCTTGGGAGTTTGCGGTAACTTTGGGAATGGAACGTTATTCTCTCAAGACAAAGATGCAGATTAGCAGGGATTAGAAAGGAGTTTGCGGAAACTGCAGAATCAGAAATCCGTTTAAAAGTTAGAATAAAATTCAGCTTAGAACAGTACTCTGTATTTCTACGTCTATTTCTGGAACGCTATGGTGTTTCCCAGTAGAATCAAGTCCATGCTCTGGAGCTTTCTTTTCCTGTGTTTCACCTAGTTGGGTCTCCGTGCTAGTGGCTGCTTTGCCACGCAGCAGCAACCTCCCTGTTGGGATATCATCCCTGATAATGCCTGGTTTATGAGAAGGTGCGAATGAGGCTTCTCAGGTGCAGATTCCCAGGTTCAGGATGTCGGCTTTCAGGAAGGGGCTCAGGGACGCCTCCTACTGTGTTTGCATCAAACTGCCTCTCGCTCCGGAGCCCTTGTTGGCGGATGTGAGACGGGAATCTTAGTTACTCATGAGGGAGGCCGAGAAGATAATCTGAGCTAAAGTGTAGAAAGTAGCAGCCCCTCGATGTTAAAAAATTAGCACTTCTGTCTTATGTCACGTGCTGCTCACGGGCTCTCTGCAAGGCCTGGAAACCTGCTCCGAGATTTTCCGGTAAAGGTGTTCTTGGCAGTGCTGGCTGCTGGCCATGGCAGTGGGCACTCTGTGGTCCAGAGCCACGTCCTCTCACAGCCCTGCATCGTGCCCAGCTGTCCTTCTCTCCTCAGTGTCCAGCCGTCCTGCTGTTTTTGCTGGACAGTTGCAGTCTCCGTGCTTTTGCTGTAGAAGGCCACAGCAGTCAGTGCTCAGAGGAGTCAGCAGGCGCCCTGAACCCATGGCCCTTCATCTCCGCCCGAAGCCCTGTTTGTTGGGAGCTTCTGGGTCCCAAAAGGCTCCTGCAGGCTAGTCTCGGTGGCTGTGTTGCTCATTTGTTCCTCTGTGAGGCTGAAGGAGACTTTTCCTGGGCTAAACGGGCGGTTTTGCATAAATCCAGGACTAGGGTTAGGGCCCCCTCCCACACCCCCACACAGCTCAGGGAAGCATGTCGGGCCCTGGTATGGGCCAGGCCCCTCTCGTCCTCAATTGTTGCAGTCTGAAGATGACCCGAGGAAGGGCGCACCGCCCAAAGCCTTTTTCCTCACTGTTGATAACCAGCATCATGATCATGGCTGATGGCTCTTGGGTTGCTGTTCCTTCACTCATAAAGTGATTCTGCACAATCTTTTCATCCTTCAGGCTGGCGCTGGCGCCCAGCAACACTTAGGCGAGTACGGACATACATCACAGCTCCTGCTTAGCATTTTTATGTCAAGCTGAATACCACAAACACACACTCTGTAGGGCCGCCTCCACCTCCGTTATCCAACCATTCGGGCGCTCTGATGCTGCTGTCTTTGAATAAGACTTTTCTTCGAAGCGGTTAATAGGAAACACCTTGATTGTTTTAATTTTCTGCTGACGGAGGTGCATGTACCCCATGTTTCTTCAGGCCCGGGGCTCCCAGTGCTGTTCGTCACACTCAGTCTAAGGTGCTCCCGCTCTACGCCCACCTCCCGCCAGTGTCCCGGATCCACCCATCCTGAGCACCGCCACCCATGCTCAGGGTAGCGCCATTATTTTCTTCCTGTTTCTTTAATGCTTTCAGGATTCCCCCTTGGTTTGATGGAGCCTTTCTGCCTTTCATCTGATTTGTCATTGTCACGCTCTTTCCTGCTTAGCTCCGTGGTCCAGGTGGGAAATGACCAGGTGCGCCCTTGTCCCTCCGGCACCTGCTGTCCTGTGCCACGATGGCCCCTGCAAATCTCGGCCTGAGACACGCTGTCGGCTCTCTGCAGCCACAGGCGCTTTCCGGAGGGGAGGAAGGGGTTGGTCTGACCCGAATTCATGCTGTTGGCCCTGGGGCTGGCGTAGGGTCTCGGGCGCTGAGGGGTCACGCTCAGGCACTGGGGCTGGCGTGGGGTCTCGGGGTGCTGAGGGGTCACACTCAGGCACTGGGGCTGGCGTGGGGTCTCGGGGTACTCGGGGGCCACCCCAGTCAGTGCTGACTCCAGCCGGCATCTGAGCTCGGCAGTCGACACACTGGCAGTGACAATGTGTGACTTCAGTGAGTGACAGCGAGGAGACATCAGCCTCTATGTTGTCACTTTGTGTTTGGGCTTTATTTTAGTCTGTTTACATAGGGTTGTGTTCTTGTGGGTGGGTTTTGTAGATAAACAAAGGGAAGAAAAATATTTTTATTGTTGAAGCATTGTAAATTAAATATTAGAAAAAACATTTTCCTCAAGCGAATAAACCTTTCAGTTCCTTTACTCCAGTTTTTCATCAATCTTTGATGGTTTCTTCCCATTTCTTTCCTTCCACTTGTATCACTTATATCACTTGTCTTCCTGTTGATCATCAATTTGCTCGAGCGGGCGCCAGTAACGCTCCATTCATTGGGAATGAGGTCCATTATTGTTACTGTGTTTGGCATATTGAATATACCACGGGTAGCTTGCCAGGCTCTGCCGTGGCTCTGGGTTCATCCCAGGGGGCCCAGTCTTTTCTTTCTAACTTAGCATTCTACATGCCAACAACACTTTATCTCACTTTATTTTCATTGTGGGTGTGAAACTCCGTTAAAGGGAGTCTCTTAACTCTCCCAAGGGGCCAGGAGAGTTACAGGGTCTGGAACCCCGTGGGTCCATCTGCTCCAGCCTCTGCTGGCTCTAGGAGAAGCCCGCATTCCTTTTGGCTTTACATAAGCAGGTGATAGATCCCAGAGGGCTGGCCAGGGCTGAGGACTCGGGAAATGCAGTGATGGTCTCCCTCTCTAGGCAGGGGCTGAAGTGAATCCATAGCCCCGAACTGTGCTGATTTTGGATTGCTCACCTCTGGCTCCATCTTAGCCTGAGCATGGCCACTCTCTCCCAGGACTGAAAGAAACGCCCTCCTTAGATCTGCAAACCCACTTTCTTCCTGCCTAGACAGTCTGGCTCTGGGGCCAAGCCGTACAGTGCCAGGGGCAGAAATGCTCTTTGTTGCAGTTTGGAAGACATGACCCACGTTTCTGGGTCACCATGCATGAATTTCATGAAGTCTAACTAAGCTCTGCAAACAAAGACCCATCATGAGAGATTCCGATTTTCCGATCTGTGAATTGGAGAATCATTTCTGTTCACCATTACGTACCCAGGACCCAGAACACGCCTTGGCTCACGTTGATGCTTGGAAATGTGTGGATTCAGCGATGATTGATTACGGACTCAGCCCTCACCGCCCATCAGATGCTTCCTGAAGGCGAAGCTATTTAAGCAGGCCTGATTCAAGAATACAGCGCTGACTGGTATCACAGAGATATTTTAAATATAATCAAATGACTGTTTCATGAAGGTCTCTCTTTGTAGCAAATACAGTGAGGTCCTCCAAGCATTTTCATTTAACTTCCCCCCGCGTGACTCACAGACATCGAGCCACGCCCCAGCCGTGCTGCCCTCGAGGTTTCCGTGGGGCCCACGGAGTCCTGTAAGGTTGTGCCGCTTCCCCAGACCAGGTGGAAGGCTCTGGGAGCGGCAGTGACGGGAAGCAAGTTCCCGGCTGGGCTTCATGTGGCTTATTAATGCCCAGGTAAAATCTTGTCCAACCTGTTAATATGGAACTGCTCAGATGGTTCCTATTAGGACAGGAGGAAGGTTCCTGCCAGTGACGTGCTCCTGCTCCAGTGCTCCACTCTCTGGTGGGGTGCTTCTCCGGTGCTCCACTCTCCATCTGCCTGCCTGAGTCCTTGCCAGCTCACTCCCTGTTAGTAAGCAAACCACAAGTGAGTCATGCATCAGGGCTGTGAGTTCCAAACATGCGCATGTCTCATTTTAATGAAACTACATTTTGGGTTTAATCACGTGGGGAAAATGCCTCTTTTCAGATACCCAAAAGTTATCAATATAATGACCAATAAGTTTCATATGGCTTAGTTTTGTAAACTTGAATGGGTTTCATAATAGGTTCATCTCCATTTCCATTTTCGCAAAAGAACAAATTCTATTCACCACTATGTTCTCTGTAAACAGATGCATTCAAGTAAACATTTAATCTATTAAATATGTGACATTTTTCATCAAGAATTGCTCGAATTTTGAGGTGACTACTAGAGTATCTCACCTGCACAGCAGAACCTGGCAAGCTACCCATGTCGTATTTGACATGCTAAATACCAGTAACAATTATAGACCTCATTCCCATGACCTGATGGAATGCTTTGAGGCTCTTTATGTTCCTGAGCGAGCATATGCCCTTGGGCTACACCAGCATGTGACAGGACGTATGGAGATGTTACTGGTGCCCGCTCGAGCAAATCGGTGGTATACGGGAAGACAGTGAGACAGTGAGACAGTGATGTGGCATTTAAATATATATGTACTTGCATACATTAAAACAAACATTAGAAGATGTTAAATTCCACTTATGTTCAATTCAAACCTATACTAAATTTGTTATCCAAATTCAAGCAGATCTCAAGCATATTGAAATCTGTTCTCAGGGCTAGAGAAGTAGCACAGCAGTTAGGAGGCTTCCCTGCATCAGCTGACACGGGTTGATTCCTGCATCCCAGGTGGTCCCTGAGCCTGCCGGGAGCAAGCCCTGAGTGCAGAGCCAGGATTAGTTGTGAGTATAGCCAGGTGTGGCCCAACACCAAAATAAAATAAAACACTCAGTAGAAGGTAAATGATTTCAAGAAAAGTGTTCTCCAAGGCTGATTCTTGAAGCTTCTTGCATTATTCTTGCCCCCGCCTCCAGTTCCTTGTTCTTGGTATCTCTTCCTCTGGTCTCTGTCCTGAGCTCGCTGCTTGGGTTACTCACGTGCCCTGGCAGCTGCCATCTGTGTTGCGTCCTTGTTCCTGGCTACTCACCGGGCTCAGGCTGTAGTCCAGAGTTGGTCATTTCCGTAGCTGTTTGCCTTGTTCTTTCCCTTCCATTGGCTTCCTATACAATCAGTTTGCGCACAGGAGTTATCCAGAAAACACGTTTTAAACTGAACTGAACTGCAGCAAATTGAATTATGAAACCTCTGTGCGTTAAATTAGCTTGAAAATGGTCAGTGACTCTCTCCTGAGACTGTGACGGCGCCACCCTTCAGTGTTGTGAGAGCAGTGAAGCATAGACAAGCCCTGCTCAGCCCCGCCCAGCCCCGTCCGCGTCCAGGGTAGACCTTTGTGGCAGCACTCAGAGCCCACTGCACGGTGAGAACAGGTGAGGGCTGGCCCGCTTGCTGTCGTTGTTGCTGATTGGGGCGCACCCAGCTGTGCTCAGGGCTGACTCCTGGCTCTCTCCTGAGAGAGAGACTCCTGTGTTCAAGGCTCTCTCCTGCTGGCGCATGGACACCAGGTGCGGTGCCTGGGTTTGGGGTGAGGCTGACTGCAAGGGAGTGGTGGGGCCTTAGGCTTAGGCAAGAGAGAAGCGCTCAGAGCATTAGGAGTGGAGAGGAGGAAGTCAAGCTCTCTTTGCAGATGACAGGATATTATACTTAGGAAATCCTAAAGACTCGCAAAGCCCTCTGGGAAAGAGCAGATGCTACAGAAGGCGGCAGGTACAGTCCGACGGGACGTCTTGCCTGCCGGGACCGCTTCTCCTGCTTCGGGCCACACTGAGGGGCAGTGTTGATGCCTGGAGGCTTCCCACAGCCCTGGCCTCGGCGGGCATAGCTCCACTGAGTCTGTCCCAGGACAAAGGGCCACGCGACAGGCGTGCGCTTCTCCACGGCTGTAGCAGACTCTGCAGCTTCATTGCGTCCCTTTGAAGTTGAGCAAGTGAAGCTCTCCAGGGCTGCTTGACTCCTGGCTCTGAGTTGGGGCTGACATGTGAACCCTCAGGCAAATTCCTGCTGAGAGCCCCACGCCGAGCCACACAGGAGGAGTCTGGGTGAGGATGCCCGGCAGTCCACGGGGGCTCCTGCATGTGCCCAACCCTTCTAGGGGGCGAGGTGCCGACGGCTGCAAACAGGGTCGCAGCAGCTCACGCTCCCCGGTAGGTGCAGGGACCCTGTTTGGGTTGTCTCTGCTCCAGATGTGTCAGGGGATGATGGGGGAGGTGGGGATAGACTGGGCCCGAGAGGTGCAAGGGTGAGTGGGGCGTGGGGTGAGAGGGGCCAGTCACCTGGTCAGGGGCGGAACGTTCCGAGGGTCAGTCCCGGCCGGGCAGCTCAGAGAGTGTGTTGGTCTCACTTAGATGGGCTAGAGTCAGACTCCATCACACTCACACTGTCGTGAGTCCCTGCCCTACACGGCCACCACTGAGATCCCGGTGAACGTGCCCCATTTGGGAATCATTTGGCTACTATGAAAACGCTGAGTCACACCAGCTGGAGTCACTAAACTCCAACTTATTTCCTTTTCCCTTTTTTTTTTTTGCAATAGACATGTTGGCAGCATCAAATGTATAGTCTGTGGGGGTTTTCTCCTCTCTACCTGTTCACTGATCAAAGTGATGCCAGCATGCAGCCGAGGCCCGGCAGTTAGAAAGTTTACTCGCTCGTCGTTTGCTTCATAAAGCGTTAAAGAAGCCCTATGGCATTTCCCAGACAGGGAGAATATTCGTATTCCCGCCCTCTCCCCCCCACAGAGACAGCACCAAGACCACTGCGTCCTGTTCCCTAAGACCCACTCATGTCTAAGAGAAAAAGAATGCACTGGAGTGAAATCCTTCAGGATTAAAATCACACGGAAATAACATACCATATATCACGTTAACATTCCCAAAGTAGCATTCTGTGAAAGCATCTCAGTGGGCTGCCTGCAGTACAGGGTTTCCTTGTGGATTTAATGAGAGTTTTAAGAGACTGAGAAAAGGTGAGAGAACAAAATATGCAAGAAAGGATGGCTAACGTCAGCGTGTCGCTCCCGCATGGTCACACCTCCATGTGGCCAGAGATGGGCAGTATGCTAGTGCCAGGAGACTTTGCTGAAGCCGTAGAGGAAGTCTTTCCATTATTTTAGAAGCAGTAGTCTAAATGTATTTTGTTTGAGGGGAATGTGGTTGGTTTTCGCTTTGGGCAGAATTCATCATTTACGAGAGTGGCTACGTGCTTACAATTGTAATGGTCCTCTTAGCTTACTGCAATTAAGAACACAGAGGATGATCTAAAATGATCTTCAGTGGACACATATACTGGCTTAATGAAAGTACGAAGAGATAAAATATCAGTAAATCACTAATACTACAATGGCATCAGCAATTAATACTACATCAGTATTAATACTACAGTTTCTCCTGTGTGCAAACTTTGATATCCAGACTCTGAAGCTGTTTCCTCTGTGCGCCTCTCCTGTCTGAGCCTGAAGAACACAAGCCCCAGATTCTGCACCAGCTCCCCACACCTAGCTTCAACCACAAGCTCCCCACCCCTAGGTCCCCCACCAGTAAAAAGAAACTCCTGCTAATCCGGTGCAACACCACTGTGCTCCCCTCTGGACCCCTGGTAATATCAGGGTTGGGTCACTCTTTCAAGAGCTTGGTGTGAATGTTTCCTAGGGAGGCAAGCAATGGGAAATTTGCTTCCATGGGGTTGACGCAGGGTAAGCAGGCTCACAGAATGGGCCTTGAAGGCACCTCATTAACTTGCTCTTGGCGCATCCAATGGGCCTTGAAGGCACCATACTCTCTCGCCTTAGCAGCTGTTTCTAATACAGGGTAAATGGAAACTAGACCTTGACTTTGTTCTCGCTGCCCTGTACGCTGGCATAAGTAGTGTGTGGAAAATTATGATTTGTTCAAACTTGATGACCTTTTGCCTTTTGGTTCCTCAGCCTTCAGCTTTTGGCTCCTGCGGCTTTTGGCTTTTGGCTTTTGGCCTTTTGCTCTTTGGCCTTTTGCTCCTTCTTCTGGGTAGGACTCAACTCAGTTGAGATCCTCTCTCTCTTTGGTGGGAGACTTAGGCTCTTTTGTATGGTCTAAGTTCGGACCAGAGCTAGAGTTTGTTCATTGGATTGCTGTGGAAGAGCTTTTGTACTATTAAAAGCCATTTTTAGAACTGCACCGGATTCGTGAGTTTTCATCTGTTCTCCCGGCGCCCTCGGAGGTAGAAGACAACCTCTGTCCTGACACTGTCGGGGACCCCAGCGGCATTTCCCGACAGTCATCAACATGCAAGGCAAGTGCCCTGACCGCTGTGCTATTGCTCTGGCCCCATATTAGTTGTATTACTATTATTTTGTTTTATTTATTTTATTTTTTTGCTTTTTGGGTCACAACCAGCAATGCTCGGGGGTTACTCCTGGCTCTGCACTCAGGAATTACTCCTGGCATTGCTCAGGGGACCATATGGGATTCCGGTTTTCAAGCAGGTCATCCGTGTCTGGGGGTAGGCCGCATACAAGGCAAACGCCCTGCCCTTGTGCTATTGCTCCAGCCCTGAATCAAACCTTCTTCTTTTCTTTTTTTTTTTTTTTTTGCTTTTTGGGTCACACCCGGCAATGCTCAGGGGTTACTCCTGGCTCTGTGCTCAGGAATTACTCCTGGCGGTGCTCGGGGGACCATATGGGATGCCGGGGATTGAACCAGGGCCGGCATAGGCCGGCCATGTGCAAAGCAAACACCCTACCCGCTGGGCTATCGCTCCGGCCCCTAGCCCTGAATTAAACCTTCTGAAGGATAACACTTTGTCTTCATAGAAACAATGGTTGTTTTCATACCCTTTGTTTATTGATACAATATTTAATTAAGCCACAATAATACATACAACAGGCATTAAACAGGTTTAGTAGCAAACACACATGCCTCACTCAGGAGGAACTGGGGCTGCATTCTCAAGGGTGCACGATACTACAGTGTAAGGCCCAGCTCCTGCTCACTAGCTGTGTGAGGGGCCATGTCCTAACCCTGTGATTCCCTTCCTCACTGTGACAGGAAGCGAGTAATAACAGCTCCAAGAGGCTGGCTGTGAGGACTCCTGGAGCAAACGGAGTGAGGCTTTCAGAACAGTGTGTGGCCTGTGCCGAGTGAACGCTGCATGGGGCAGCAGGGACGGTTGCCAGCCTTGACCCAGAGGCTATAGGCCCGAAGGCCGCTCCCATGGCAGGTCTCAGGGGGAAGAGGGCCAGTGGTTCATGATGATGTATCATCTGCAGGATTATACTCCATTTCCCACACGAGAAGGTGAAGATCTGCAAAGAGTTAGTGATTCCCAAATCTTGACCCCAGGGGCCAGAGCGACAGTACAGCAGGTAGGTGTCTCCCTTGCACAAGGCCGACCCAGCTTTGATCCCCGGCATCCCATATGGTCCCCTGAGTACCGCTAGGAGTAATTCCTGAGTGCAGAGCCAGGAGTTAACTCCTGAGCATTGCTGGGTGTGACCCCCCAAAAAAATTTCAACCCAAGAAGCCAGAGGGATAGGACAACAGGTAGGGTGCTTGCCTTTTACACAGCTGATATGGGTTCAATCCCAGAATCCCATATGGTTCCCTGAGCATTGCCAAGAGTGATCCCTGAGCATAGTCAGGTATGACAATAATAATAATAATAATAATAATAATAATAATAATAATAATGTGATCTGGTCAGAAGACTGGACCCTACGGAACGACCACTTCAGCACTTCAGATTGTCTATGATTACTTGTCCAGGCTGGGGTTCGAGGACCCTGTGCGCATACAGGAGGAGGCGACGAATCCTGACCTTGGCCGCATGCCCCGGTTCTATGGTGGTAGGAGCTCCTCCGTGCCTTCAGTGCTTTTGTGGCTCTGCTCACGGCTTTTCATTGAACTTTCCTTCCTTAGTGTTTGGAAGTATTTTTATCTAAACCTTTTAAAAAATTATTTTTTTTTGGATAAAAAAAAAACATTTTTTTTGGGATACAAGAGTATGCTACCCGCATGGCAGAGCCTGGCAAGCTACCCATGTCGTATTTGATATGCCAAATACCAGTAACAATTATAGACCTCATTCCCATGACCTGATGGAATGGATTGAGGCTCTTCATGTTCCTGGAGCAAGCAGGTGCCCTTTGGGCTCTACTAGCATGAGACAGGACATATGGAGATGTTACTTGTGCCCACTCGAGCAAATCGATGATGAACGGGAAGACAGTGATAAACTTGATATTGTAAAGAGCTTAGGGATCTTATTCTCGCGTTTATTTATCTTTTGTTTGTTTTCCTTCAGGAAAATATCTCAAGTGGAAATTAAACTCTAACAATTTAATAATATTAATAAGGTCCTTCCGATGCCTCTGCCTGTGTGAGTGGCATATGGCCATTCCACGTCTGTTCTGCACGTGCCACGGCACGGTGACTGTCGGTCACGTATTTCCGTTGGGGTTTGTTAGCATGCTATTATTCACATCACAGGGTGTTTAGTTCCTAAATCTAGTTGATTAAAGGAAATTAAAAGAGGTAATGGAAGTAGTCTAAATAAAAGAAGCAAGGCTCAGAAAGTTATCTTGTCCTCGGCAGATTGTCCCAGAGGGACATGTCTGACACCTTAGGAGCCACTGGAAGCACTGAGAGATTGTGGAGGGCAGCTGGTGTGCGCGGGGGACCCCCTACGTGCCGACGGAGCCATCTGCACGGAGCAGGACAGAAAGGACTGTGGGGTCAGGGCTGTGAGTCAGCAGGAGAGAAGTCAGACTCCTCTGGGGTGTCTGAAGTACTTGGAACTTGTTGGAACATTGTCCCTTTGTCCGCAGGGCACCTCTCAGTCAAAATAGTTTCGTGAAAGAAAGCCAGAGGGCCTCTTCCCTTCGGCTCACCCAGCATCCTTGAGCTGTTATGCTAGCAGCCCACACTTGGATCGTATCTTGTTTTTAGTTTTTAAATATTTTATTATACCACCGTGAGATATTCAATTACAAAGATGTTCATGTTTGGGTTTCGGTCATACAGTGTTCCAGCACCCATCCCTCCACCAGTGCCCATCTCCCACCACCATGTCCCCAATTCCTTCCACCCCCCAGCCTGCCTCTATGGCAGGCACTTTGCCTCTTTTCTCTCTATTTCTCTCTCTCTCTTTCTCTCTCTCTCCCTTCTCCCCCCTCTCTCCCTCTCTCCCTTCTCCTACACATTGTGGCTTGCAACACATACACTTAGAGGTTATCATGTATATCCCTTTGTCTACATTCAATTTTCAGTTCTAGGCTGGTATTATCATTTCCAGCTATTATTAGCACAAGAACATGTAGGAGAGAATCATAGAACGCATCGCATATGCTCTGTGCATTGTACATGTCGCATGTACTGCACACATTACATGTTTCATGCATTCTATGTAGCATACATGTTGTCTGGAGTTGGCCCTGGAGCCGGACTCTGCGATGCTTAAGTCCACCTGTTCTGCGCCGTGAGCTGCTCAGGCTCTTCAGGGATGCACCCTCTAGTGCTCCAGGGGGTGTGGCATCAGGGGTTCAACCCAGTGCCCTGAATGTTCGAGATACTGCTGGAAGATGCCTCTCCGGCTCCGGGCTAAGGAGACTTCCTTCCCGAGATACTCAGCTCATCTAGTTTGGGTGTGAACATCCTCAGAATGCCTAAGTCCTCCAGAGGTCTGAACCTGCAGTGACTATCATGGGGACTGAGCACTGAGAGAGTCGAGCCCCTCGCTGGGATCCTTCCTGGCCCTCACGGTTAGTCTGGGAGCACCGAGGAGACCGGCTTCCCGGCGACCCGCTCACGGCGAGCTACAGCCCAGTCCCACCCCGCACTTCCCAGTGTTGACCTGTCGTTAATTCGCAGCCCCTTATAATTTCAGGGCCGCAGCCCCCACCGTCTATGGCTCCCTCTCCCATTCCAATCTCACGCCTTCCAAGCCCATACGCCACGCTCCTCCCCTTCCCTCTCGGCTGCCTCAGTGACAGCATAGTTCCCCTGTTTCTGGGAGTCAGAGCAGCTGATTTACGACAGTTTCTTCACTCTCGTTATGATATTTCACATATGAGGGAAATTGCCTTTCACCTCCTGGCATGCGTCACTGAGCAGAGTGGCCTCAAGCTCCCTCGGTACGCAGAGCCATGTTGAACCATGTGGCATGGCTGAGTTAGAGCTTTCCTGGTGGGCATTTGGAGTGGGTCCGTGTTGGGGCTTTGGTGACTGATGCTGCCGTGAGCAAAGGGGTGTGTGTCCTTTCAAACAGACATCCCCAGGCCCGGTAGGTCCTGCCTGGGAGTAGCAGTGGATTGGGCGGAATGGCCTTTGTCCGTTGTGTTTGGTTGGTTTGTGTTTGGGCCACACCTGGCAGTGCCAGCTTTGACCCCTGACTCTGTGCTCAGGAATCGCTTCTGCAAGGCCTCCAGGGTGCATAGATGGTGCCAGGTATCAAACCTGGATGGCTGCACGGGGCAAGTGCCTGACGCCTGCTTTCTCCCTGGCTCCTCCTTTCATCTTCTAAGGACTCTGCAGCTCCCATAGGGGGACACCAACCTGTGTTGGCACCCAGAGTGCCCAGAGGTCCCTTCTCTTCCCTCCTGCCCCATTTGCTGCATCTACTCTTAGATATGGGTCATTGTCAGTGACCTGAGCCCAATCAGTGTGTGGAGGCCGAGCCCAGTCAGTGTGTGGAGGCCGAGCCCAGTCAGTGTGTGGAGGCCGAGCCCAGTCAGTGTGTGGAGGCCGAGCCCAGTCAGTGTGTGGAGACCAAGCACAGTCAGTGTGTGGAGGCTGAGCCCAGAGAGTGTGTGGAGGCCGAGCCCAGTCAGTGTGTGGAGGCTGAGCCCAGAGAGTGTGTGGAGGCCGAGCCCAGAGAGTGTGTGGAGGCCGAGCCCAGTCAGTGTGTGGAGGCCGAGCCCAGTCAGTGTGTGGAGGCCGAGCCCAGTCAGTGTGTGGAGGCCGAGCCCAGTCAGTGTGTGGAGGCCAAGTCCAGTCATTCTGTAGAGGATCGAGCCCAGTCAGTGTGTGGAGGCCGAGTCCAGTCATTCTGTGGAGGATCGAGCCCAGTCAGTGTTTGGAGGCTGAGTCCAGTCATTCTGTGGAGGATCGAGCCCAGTCAGTGTGTGGAGGCCGAGCCCAGTCAGTGTGTGGAGGCCGAGCCCAGTCATTCTGTGGAGGATTGAGCCCAGTCAGTGTGTGGAGGCCTAGCCCAGTCATTCTGTGGAGTCTGAGCCCAGTCAGTGTGTGGAGGCCGAGCCCAGCCTCCTGCCGGGGGTGTCTCTCCTTGATCTGCCTCTACACAGAGCAAGGCCACCCGGTTTCCTGTGGTGTCGCTCGGTATTCCTGAGTTGCTTTTTATTTTAAAAAACGTAAGCCTTTAATTTCATCACCATAAACATATTCTGATTGCTTACAACACTATAAAATATTTGCTCCACTAAATAAAAAGACATTACATTATTGCAAACAGCACTTAAACTCCCCAGAGAGAAACCCTCTTTGCCTAGGCAGAGGCACACACACACACACACACACACACACACACACAAACAAATGTATTCACATCGTGGACACACATGCACACACATCATACATATGCAAAAAAACACAGATGCACACAGAGATACACACATGCAGACACATGTGCACACACACACATGCACACACATACACATTTGCACACACAGGTGCACTCACATGCGCACATGAACCACTCTCCTCCTTCTGGCTTCTCTGACCTATAAATCTCATAACTACTCCGATCCCTTAATACAGACATCACCCTTAGCAAAATCAGACCATTCCTTGAAGACTGCTGAACATTTCCTTAACAAAACAGAACAGAAAATTTCTCTGATTTGTCTAGTTTGTTGTTTGCGAGAAGTGATTTAATGAGTCCTCATTGGTTTCCATGCTGCTGTGTAGATTTGCAATTGCATTTTCACTAGAACGAATCTGATTCTCAACACTCACATGCCGCTGGAGCTTGTCGTATTTGTTTTCACTTTGTAGTTGACGGAGAGAGATATTGCCGATGAAGAGTTCAGCTGATGGAATAATGTTCCATTGTACCTGTGATACATCGATCACATATTTAATACATGTTAACATACATGGTAGTTGTACACAACACAAGTCTCTTTCATGGACAAAAAGTAAACACTAAGTCTAATCTAATTTTGTTGTTGTTGTTTTGGGTCACACCCAGCGAAGCACAGGGTCACTCCTGGTCTGCACTCAGGAATGACTCCTAAAGGTGCTCAGAGGCCTATGGGATGCAGAGGATAAAACCCGGGTCAGCCATGTACAAGGCAGGCGCCCTCCCGCTGTGCTATGACTCCAGCCCCATAATCTAACCTTTTAGTAAGAAGACTGGGGAGTTCTTGTCTGCTCCATCGAGGCAGACAAATACTATTGGACGGCCTATAAAGCCCAGTTTCTGGGGCAGGAGCTCTAGGTAATGTGTTCCCAAGGTGGAAGGTTCGGAAAGTTCTGGGGACCAGAGTGGGAGGGCACTTTCTGACTGTTTGCTTAAAGAAGATTCCCAGAGTCTGCTGTCCAGGCTGGTAACTCAGATAGGCTTGGGAACCCCAGCTGTAGGTGAATATCCCCCATAACTCGGCATCTGCTAAGACACCCCTGCCAGGTTCTAGGCGCCAAGAGATCTGGAAGGGGCAAGGACAGTTGTTCCCCAGGCCTCTGTCCACAGGACGCTGACCCCAGTATGAGCCTGCCTGCAGTGGGACCCAGCGGTTTGGGGCCAGGGTCTGCATCTAGGATGCGGCGACGTGCAGCTTCAGGCCCTCATTCTCCTTTGAGCTTGGGGAGTGGCCGGGCAGGTTCTGAAGCTGGACCCACCCCAGTTCTAAGAGTAAGTCGGACTGGCAGGAGGTGAGGGTCTGGTCTACAGCTTCTGTCCTGGTTCCCTGTCGGGAGTGGCCGTCCCTGCCTCCCCCTTCACACTGGCCCAGACATCCAGTTCCGGGAGACCAGCTAAAGGTCTCAGACCTGACGTGCGGCCCAGCCAGCATCCATGGCCATCTCTCTTGCCCTTCCTGGCTACTTCCCAGTGGGAGGAAGGTTTCTGTCCCACTCTTCTCAAAGCACCGGCGTTTTATCTCTGGTTGTTTCTGGCTGAAGGACTCTGGGCAGTGTGAACACTAATTTGGTGGTGACAGTCAGCGTGGAGAGTGCAGAAACAGTGGGAGACACACTCATCTGTGAGTTGCGGCCTGAAAGTTGTCACAGTAGAGCTTCCGTCAGGCCTGATTAACGGCATCTGATGGAGCTCGTGGCCTGGCCCATGTCTCAGGCTCTCTCTCACTGTGCTGTAACTGACCCATTCCTCGCCATGAGCCTGGCCGGGTGGAGGATGAGCGCAGGGGCGGAAGGAAGAATCTCGGCTCCCGTTCTCCGATGAGCGAGAGGACTGTTTGTTCCGGAAGCAATTTTCCTGTTCTCAATCCTTTCCACAATGGCAGTTTTGATCATGAGCTATAAGTGGGACTTGCATGCGACTAGCAGAGTTTTGTTTGCCCCAAACCTGTTTGAAGTGAGGGGCTGTTGGTGCCTGCAGCCTCGCTCTGTACTCTGAAGACAGCTCAGCAGGGTGCACACCCGCTCTGTACCGACACCAGCCCCCGACAGGCAGGAAGGCTGTTCTGTCCTTGCCTGTCTTGCTGGGTGGGGCCCAGTCACCTGCACCTCGGCCCAGTCCCAGACTGTGTCCCAGACAAGAGACAGCTGCCGCCTCCATCAACACCCAAGTCACGGGTGGAGCAGCTGTTTCCTGACACACTCAGGAGCACGCTGGCCTGGGTTCATCTGAGTGTGTTTATGAGTGTGTGTATGAGTGTGTGGGGGTGTTGTGTGAGTGAGTGTGTGGATGAGTATGTGAGTGCGTATGCATGTGTGTGATTGTCTATATGAGTATGTGTATGGGTGTCTGAGTGTGTGTCAGTGTGTGTATGTGTATGTGTGTGTGAGAATGTGTGTGTATGATTGTGAGTGCGTGCATGTGTTTTGTAGATTCAAAGCCCTGTCCTTTAGCAGTGTGGATGGAGTGCTCATTCTCAGCATGTGCGCATGTGGTTATTTTTCTGTTATTACGGACGATTTATTTTTATAATGAGTGCTTGATTATAGAGATGCTTCTTTCCGTGAAGCAGAATTGAGATTGAAATTAAAGCCAGACATGGAGTAGACCGCGGATGGGGCATTCGGCTCCCTTCTTCTCGCAGGATCATACTTCTGTCTTTGCCCACGGGTGAAAATCTCTGTTTGCCCAGGGAAGTCAGGGTGCAGGCAACGTTCTCCTTAGAGATGTGTTTCTGGGATGGTCAGCCACAGGAACGAGTTGATCTCCGGCTCCCAGAGGAGCTGACGGCAGGCAGAGAGGGTCTGTTGGAGGGAGTGAGGACGTGCCTGACCTCTCCAGGCAGAGGGCCTGGGGGGCATCGGGCACTCCAGAGCAGGCCACAGAAGAAAGTGGGTTTTAAATATCTCAGTGCGATGTGTGGGGGTGGGTTCTCATTAGATTTTAAGAAGTGGGAGGAATACTGGGTATATCTGAAGTTTCCAGAGCTAATAATATACATAGTCCTGAGCGTCGTCTGAGCAGAGCTAACTCTAGCTATGGTCTTTTCATAGCTCAGTGATATCACGGAGAAAGGAATTAACTCCACCGAGAGTTTTGCTTACATGAAATAAATCAGCACTCTGTCTCCTGGGCCATACGTTATGATCCCAATCAGGATTTCTCTTATTGAGTGTTTTTTCACTTTGGTGGACAAAATTAATCACTCTTTTCTCATTAAAACATTTAAGAACAATTAAATGATGCAGGCCTGCAACTCTTAGCCAGCTCGTTATGTCCTTGGTCCGGGGCACAAAGGGAGATTGACATGTTCATTTATAATTTCCCAGCATCCTAAACGATCAGCTAATGTTTCATTCCTGACTATTTTAACACATGCTGTATTGTCGCTATCACAGGAAACTGAGAGATGAAAGTTTCCCACGATTCTGCCCTCTGCTCCCTGAACTTTGCCCCTAGTGCTCTTCCCAGGCCATCTTGGGTTGCCACCTGGGGCCAGTGGTGAAGGGGCAGGAGGGCAGCGGGTTTGATGTTGACCTCAGGCCCGACTCAGGCCTAGTGCGACTCTGACTCAGTTCCGCACCTCAGGCTCCGGAGTACCCAGCCTGCAAAGGGTGCAGGAGACCAAGACCTCTCCTCACCACCCTCCTCTGCTTCTCCCGCGGCGCAGCCCCAAGGACATGTTGAGGACGCAGCTGAGAGAGTTGCAGCTGGGCTGTCTTGGGGGAGAAACACGGGCTCACCATGGCTTCCTGGCTAATTGGGCTTCTATGAGAACCCAGCTGGGCATGAGCTCTGGGAACGCTGGTCCTCAGTGTGAGGGCCCAGGGCTGGCCGCAGCGTGAAAGGGCATGGAGGCGGCTGGGGAGACGGGTGAAGGGGTAGAGACATCTCTGAGGTGGGGAGGAGGCTGTGAGACGCTCCTGCTCACGCCGCCGCCATCTCCACAGGCGTGCGCAAGGTGGCCGTGATGGCTGCGGTAGAAGCACTAGGCAGCAGGTGACTGTGCCCTTGGGGAAGAACATGCCAATGACACAGAAGAAGGGACTGTTTCCTGCCATGGGTGTTCACCAGGCAGCACTTCCTCACACTTGCTAAATAATAGAAAAGCTCATTACAGTAAACTAGGATCAAGATTGGTGTTGAAGGCAATGGAAATTATTCTTATATTGAGAAGCAGATGATGCTGAAAATGTTGGGTCTTACAAGAAATCTATTAGTCTTTGATGGAATATACGCATTTGAAAAGAAATGGTAATTAAGAGCTTATTTTATTCAATATATCAATCCATGAAGACGAAGTGAATACATATTGGGGGGAAAATGATTTAAATATCTTGCTGACTTCACACAAACCCTCCCATCAATAATAATGTGAGATGCAAAATATACCAACACAATAATCAGCTAAATGTAATTAATGGTGTCGATCCAGAGAAGATAATTAATCATTTGACAGAGAAGTTTTGAAAACCTTAATGACTTATAGATCTTGCATGAAAATAACCAGTGAGGAATCTTTTCATAGTGGACAATTATGAAAAAAATTGTATCTTCTTAACACTGGCTCTGCAGCTGGGAAAATCTTACATAATTATTAGAATTTTTTAAAAACTCAAATCTGTCCTCTGAAGATGTGCGGTCTCTTCAGCCCTGCCTCTCCCCCTTGACAATGGCAACACTGGCTTGGTCTTAGAGTCCAGGCATTGATTGTTGCTTAGAGCGTGTCTGTCTGCCCTCTCTATACACCACCTGGAGGCTTGTCTCACTGTGTGGTCTGGGCCCTGGACTCCTGTTTCTGCTGCCCGTGAAGTGGAGAGTCTCACACGGAAATGAGGGAAATCTGGGTCCGGAGAGCTGTGCCGTGAGGAAAGTGCCCCGTGCAGCCGACCCGGCGTGGTCACGAGTACTGTCTGAGGGACGCACTGAGCACTGTCCACAGCAGGAAAATCTCCCATTTCCTCCCTCTTGCTTCGCTCTGCCCATCCGACTTAACAGCTTTTATCTCTAAGTTTGTAACTTGGGTTCCAAGATGCGTTTATCTCCCAAGGCCTTTCTCAGCAGCCACCAATATTTCTATCGGGCTAATTTATATCTTGATTCATGAGTTGCTCCTAAATTGCTCTGAGTTTCCTCCGAGAAAATTCATCTTCTGTCCTTTTCCCCACCCCTTCCTCATGCTCGGTGGCCAGCCCCAGTGTTCTGGGAACCCATCCAAGTACTTTCAGCAAGAAGAACAGAGCGATATAGATGTCATCCCGTTTCCATGTTCACTCTTTCCGAGGGCAGCAAACACAAGCCCAGAGCGACTTCATTCTGTACCAAGGGCTGGACTCTGCAGGAGAGCTCTGATTCCCTAGGCTCCCCCTTGCAGGGGGCCAGGCACCTGCAGACTCCCGGAGAGGGAAGGTGCAGGTCTCTGTGCAGATATGGACAAACCCTCGGTGTTGGGGAAGGTGGAGGCTGGACCCTAGGGCGCCTTGTGCCTTCCGTGGCTGGGAAAATCCTCGTGTCACTCGCCCTGAGCTGTGATGACCCAAGCACAGTGAAGTGCCCTCAGCAGTGAGCTGTGATGACTCGAGCACTGTGCAGTGCCCTCAGCAGTGAGCTGTGATAACCCGAGCGCTGTGCAGTGCCCTCACAGTGAGCTGTGATGACCTGAGCACTGTGCACTGCCTTCAGCTGTGAGCTGTGATAACCCGAGCACTGTGCAGTGCCCTCACAGTGAGCTGTGATGACCCGAGCTGTGCAGTGCCCTCAGCAGTGAGCTGTGATGACCTGAGTGCTGTGCAGTGCCCTCAGCAGTGAGCTGTGATGACCCGAGTGCTGTGCACTGCCCTCAGCAGTGAGCTGTGATGACCCGAAGTGCTGTGCAGTGCCCTCAGCAGTGAGCTGTGATGAACCGAGCACTGTACAGTGCCCTCAGCAGTGAGCTGTGATGACCCGAGCACTGTGTAGTGCCCTCAGCAATGATCTGTGATGACCTGAGTGCTGTGCAGTGCCCTTAGCAGTGAGCTGTGATGACCCAAGCGCTGTGCAGTGCCCTCAGCAGTGAGCTGTGATGACCCGAGCGCTGTGCACTGCCCTCAGCAGTGAGCTGTGATGACCTGAGTGCTGTGCAGTGCCCTCAGCAGTGAGCTGTGATGACCTGAGCACTGTGCACTGCCCTCAGCAGTGAGCTGTGATGACCCGAGCACTGTGTAGTGCCCTCAGCAGTGATCTGTGATGACCCGAGTGCTGTGCAGTGCCCTCAGCAGTGAGCTGTGATGAACCGAAGCACTGTGTAGTGCCCTCAGCAGTGATCTGTGATGACCTGAGTGCTGTGCAGTGCCCTCAGCAGTGAGCTGTGATGACCCAAGCGCTGTGCAGTGCCCTCAGCAGTGAGCTGTGATGACCCGAGCGCTGTGCACTGCCCTCAGCAGTGAGCTATGATGACCCGGGCGCTGTGCACTGCCCTCAGCAGTGAGCTATGATGACCTGAGTGCTGTGCAGTGCCCTCAGCAGTGAGCTGTGATGACCTGAGTGCTATGCAGTGCCCTCAGCAGTGAGCTGTGATGACCTGAGTGCTGTGCAGTGCCCTCAGCAGTGAGCTGTGATGACCTGAGCACTGTGCAGTGCCCTGAGCAGTGAGCTGTGATGACCTGAGCACTGTGCAGTGCCCTCAGCAGTGAGCTGTGATGACCCGAGCACTGTGCAGTGTCCTCAGCAGTGATCTGTGATGACCCGAAGTGCTGTGCAGTGCCCTCAGCAGTGAGCTGTGATGAACCGAGCACTGTGTAGTGCCCTCAGCAGTGATCTGTGATGACCTGAGTGCTGTGCAGTGCCCTCAGCAGTGAGCTGTGATGACCCAAGCGCTGTGCAGTGCCCTCAGCAGTGAGCTGTGATGACCCGAGCGCTGTGCACTGCCCTCAGCAGTGAGCTATGATGACCTGAGTGCTGTGCAGTGCCCTCAGCAGTGAGCTGTGATGACCTGAGTGCTATGCAGTGCCCTCAGCAGTGAGCTGTGATGACCTGAGTGCTGTGCAGTGCCCTCAGCAGTGAGCTGTGATGACTCGGAGTGCTGTGCAGTGCCCTGAGCAGTGAGCTGTGATGACCTGAGCACTGTGCAGTGCCCTCAGCAGTGAGCTGTGATGACCCGAGCACTGTGCAGTGTCCTCAGCAGTGAACTGTGATGACCCGAGCGCTGTGCAGTGTCCTCAGCAGTGAACTGTGATGACCCGAGTGCTGTGCAGTGCCCTCAGCAGTGAGCTGTGATGACCTGAGCACTGTGCACTGCCCTCAGCAGTGAGCTGTGATGACCTGAGCACTGTGCACTGCCCTTAGCCGTGAGCTGTGATGACCCGAGCACTGTGCAGTGCCTTCAGCAGTGAGCTGTGATGACCCGAGAGCTGTGCACTGCCCTCAGCAGTGAGCTGTGATGACCTGAGCACTGTGCACTGCCCTCAGCAGTGAGCTGTGATGACCCGAGCACTGTACAGTGCCCTCAGCAGTGAGCTGTGATGACCCGAGCGCTGTACAGTGCCCTCAGCAGTGAGCTGTGATAACCCGAGCGCTGTGCAGTGCCCACAGCAGTACAGTTTTCCCAACACTATTGTCTTCATCATGTGGATGCGTCATGAGCTGTGGAGAAACTGTTGGAACTTCAGAGCTCTGAGTGAGCTCCTGAGAATTTGTCACATGCTCTAGGCCAAAGCATCCGACTTTTTCCTTTCTCTCTCACCTCCTTCATGCTGGCCTTCGTGATTTTCTCCACACATGTGACCCTGACAGTGGCACCCGTACCCCCTGACTTCCTGCCGCCTCAGCCTGCCGCACCCCAGTGTCCCAACCATGCCCTGGTTCGTGTGTCTTCCTGCAGCTCTGCTTCCCGTGTTCCTTCATGGCTCTAGAACTAGAAATTTATCCAATACAGTGTGTGTGTGCATGTATGTATGCATGTGTGTGCATGTGAATGTACACATGTGTGCATGTGTCCGTGTGTGCATGCAACCATGCACGTGTGTGCATGTGTGCACACATGTGGGTGCATGGGCATGCGTGTGCATTTGTGTGCATATGAACATATGTGTGTGCATGTGTGTGACCGTGCACTCATGTGTGTGCATGACCATGTGTGTGTGCATGTGTGTTAACGTGTGTGCATGTGTTGTCCATGCCACCCTACTGGACTCTGAGTCGTTGGCCATAGAGGGACCCACGCAGCAGACGGGGCACTGGTGTTGGAACCAAGGAACGCAGAGAAGCTTCTGAGACCCAGCTGCTTGGTCCCCATTCTGTCCCTGACATTGGTGTCACGGGGGCAGGAGGAGCCTATTGGCCTACTGTGTTGGGACAGTGTCAAGACTACAGTTGGGAGCCGAGTGATAGCACAGCAGGGAGGACGTTTGCCTTGCATGTGGCCAGCCCGGGTTCTATCCCCGGCATCCCATATGGTCCCCCTAGCACCGCCAGGAGCAATTCCTGAGTGCAGAGCCAGAGTAACCCCTGAGCATTGCCGGGTGTGACTCAAAAAGAAAAAAGTGACACTGTGGCTTTGATCTAATTCAAACCAGGGTGGTGACAGGCCTTGACCGTATTGTCATTCCGGGAAATAAACACGAGGTTTTAGTATTTTGGTATTTTAGTATTTCTACCTGGACTTTAGTCTCTAACAGGAAGAGACTTGGAGAGGATATTTGGGGCACTTGGGAAATTATCCATCATTTTTTTTCCTCATGATGCTAAAAAATTTGTAATTCTTAAAATTACCCCTTGGACCTTTGGTCTTTGGTGGCTGGTTTCTCTCCTAGTGGCTTAAGGACACATTTAACAGGACAAGTGGAATCTCAGGTGGCAAAACTTGGATTTCCTTGTCTGTGTGCTTCAACGAGTAAGTGTGTTACTCACAGCTCCTGCCCGTCCAATAGTTTCCTTCATTCACAAGCTCAGGGGACCGAGACAGGCTTCATTCGGCAACCATCGTCTCTTCCTTTCAACCTGCAGAGTTCTGTTCCCCCAGACTGGATCCAAATGCTAAGGGTGGGGTTTCCGTGGCAGAGCTGTGGCAGAAGTTGTTCTGGGGAGAAGGGGACGTGCTTCCACCCTTCCGTGGGTCCTGGTAGACCCTCTCTGGGTATGTGTCATAAGCGCCTCCTGCACTCACACATCCGGGAGGGCCAGAATAATCCCAGTGCAAAACACATTGGTTACTTAAGCTCAGGGACCCCTCAACCTCCCCTGCCAGAGTCCTGCGACAAAAGAACCACTGGGGGGGGAGGGTGGCTGGTCATCCCCTGCCCACATCGTGTCCACACGCTCCCTCCTTAAAGCAAGGCCGCGGTACCAGCTCTGCCCCATACTGGCTAAAGCGCTGTTGTCCTCCGGTGTTTCGGGTGGGAGCAGGTGAGAGCCAGGTCACGCGCCTGCCCGAGGTGCCCTCCTGAGGCGCGGACTCCCCATGCTGTCCCACAGGGCCATTACAGCTTCCATTTCCACTAATGCACTCAAATAGGTCTTAATGGGCTGAGGTGCCGTGCAGGCTGTAGGCAAGTGCTGCTGTGGTGTCGGGCGGGACCGCTGCTGTGCTGTGTGTGGGGGGGGTGACGCAAAAAGCAGCAGCGAGACCCCCCCAGATCCGCAGAAGTCGCCTCGGAGACACATTGTGCACGCCACAGGCCACTCTGGACCTGGTCGTCGCGTGGACAGCAGCAAACCTGCCTCTTGCCCTGAGTTTTCTTCAGGCGCCCCCGCCCTCGGGTGCACCAGGGAGGAAGTACAGCCTTGGCTGTGCGGCTGAGCCCAGGGGCTGTGGGCCTGGTCCCCAAGAACAAGCTGACCACATAGCCACGGGGACACCAGGGGAGAGGCCACGGAGAGGGGGACACTTGCCTTGCGTGCGGATAACCCAGGCGGAGTCCCTGCCACGCGGAGGGTCCCCCCAGTGCTCCCTGAACATAGAGACAGCAGCCAGCCCTGAGCAGTGCCTGGTGTAGCCCCCACAAAGACAGAAACAGGAGTTGGGATGGGGAGTGTCTTGTTCATGGATCTGAAAGTGAACGACATTGGCTAATGCTCAATTCCTCTGAGGAGAAAAATAGAATGTTGCTATTAGCCAGTTGAGACCATCATATCACATAATCTGTTCACTCACCTGCTTCCCATCGCTGGAGACCCAGAACAGCAGGAAGGCGGCAGGAAGGTGCCAGCTGTTGGCAGAGGGTCCTAGTAGAGCTGTTGGCAGAGAGTGAGCACCTCTGGTCTGAGCGGGTCCGGGCTGTTGTTGGAAAGTGGGCACCTCTGGTCTGAGCGGGTTCGGGCAGTTGGCAGCAAGCGGGCACCCCTGGTCTGAGCAGGTCCGGGCTTTTGGCAGAGAGCGGGCACCTCTGATCTGAGCGGGGAAACCTCGTTATATTTTTCCTGCGAGGATTTTGTGCACAACTTGCTTCCAGCCTTTTCAAAGTCATTTCCATACTCCCCAAATAATCCACATGTTAATCTTGGGAGTTTTATTACATCATGGTTTACAGCTGAGCTTATTGCCAGAAATAGCGGCTGTATGTCTCAGCCCAATACAAATAGTCTTCCTGTGCCGAAGGCCGACAGCTCTGGGCGCAGGGCGGCGGCATTTGATTGGCTGGTTCCCTGTTGTTTCTTACCTGTTCCTAGGGATCCCTGCTATACCCTATACAGACTCAGGTAAACAGCCACACAAAATATGTGGCAGGATCATCTTTGAAAATGTTTCACTTGCCAACATTAAAATGAAGGAAATCATGTTTCTAAATTTTTTTTAATTTTTCAGCAGAATCGCTGTGAGTTGGAACATTAAAATGTCATTCACAATTACGGTCCCAGTGTAAGATGTTGCAGCGTCGGTCCCTTTGCTGGTGTTCATTCCAGTGGCCCCAGTTTCCTGTCCACCCCTCAGCCAGCCTTTAGTGTGGGAGCTTGTTTCCCAAACTGTTGTCCTAGATTCTCGCCTGACCTGTCCTCCCCCATGTGGTGCATTTGTCTATTTGTCTCTGTTGCCTGCGTTTGTGATTCCCTGCTGTGTTTCTCTGCAGCTCCACATGGGGAGACCTTTGCCTCAGTCCTGCTCTCTGGCTAAGGTCGCTCAGCTTGATGCGCTCTAGACCAGCCACAGAGCATCACATTTCATGACTCATCTGGCCAAGAAGTATCTCACGTGCAGATGTACCGTAGCTTCCTTAGCCGGTCAGGTTGGGGTGCGTCTGGATTTGGGCTGTGCTGAACAGTGCCGCAATGAACACGGAAGTGCTCATGTCTTTTCTGCATTGAGCATTTGGGTTCTTGGAGTATGTTACAAGGAGGGCTGGGTCCCATGGACGCTTAATTTCTAGTTTTTTGAGGAATGTTTGTTTTATTCCCAAAAAATGCTGAACCAGTCAGCATTCCCGGCTGCCGTGAATGAGGGTCCCCCACACACTCCACAGCAACACTGGATGTGTGCCAGTCCCTGTGGAGAGAGGTGGTATCTCGCTTGGATTTACATTTCCTTGATGATTCGTGATAAAGAACAATTTTTTCAGGTGCCTTTTGGCAACTTGCATTAATTCTTTGGGGAAGATTTTCTTCATCTCTTCTCCCCATGCTTTTGATGCGTTTCCCTTAAAATTCTACCCATGCTCTGTATGTCTTGGATATTAACTGTTCATCCTGTGAGTGGTGGGTGAATACTTTCTCTGTCTATGGGCTACTTTTGTATTTTGGTCCTCATTTCCTGAGAGCTGCAGAAGCTTCTTAATTTATGCAGTCCCATTTATTTATCTTTGTTCCTGGTCATGGTGTTTCGTTCTTGAAGATGCCTCTTGCTTCAGGGTCATGGGAAGTTCCACCTTTGTTTTCCTCTAGGCACCTTATAGATTCGGGTCTGATATCAAGGATTGATAATCTGATATTCGGATTAAAGAATCCATTTTGATTTGACTTTTTGTGCCTGGCATTAGAAAGGGTCTAAATTCTTTTTGTTTTTTAGAGGGGACCAGTTTTCCCAACACTATTTGTTGAAAATGATTTTCTTGTTCCAATTTATAAATTTTGTCTATGATCAGAGAGTAACTGACTGTATACCTGAGGGCCAGTGTCTGGATTTTCAGTTCTACTCCATTGCTTTGCGGGTTTGTCCCAACTCTAGCACTGGCTGTTTGAGTGAATGCTGCTTTGTAGTACAGTTCGCAGATTGAGAAAGTGAAGCCTCCCGTCTTCTTTTCCCAAGGATTGCTTTGGCCATTTGGGAGTGGGCTGAGGTTATTGCTCCATATGTATTTAAGAAGTATCTTATCTGTTTCTTTCATGGGTACCCATATAGAGAGTACACCAAAGTTGTATGACCTTGGGGAATGGCGCCATGTGGATGGTGTTGACCCTCCCGGTCCATGAGCCGGGGGTACCATATGGGTGCTGTTGACCCTCCCAGTCCTGAGCAGTGGGTACCATGTGGGTGCTGTTGACCCTCCCAGGCCATGAGCAAAGGCTACCATATGGGTGCTGTTGACCCTCCCAGTCCTGAGCAGTGGGTACCATGTGGGTGCTGTTGACCCTCCCAGGCCATGAGCAAAGGCTACCATATGGGTGCTGTTGACCCTCCCAGTCCTGAGCCGGGGTACCATGTGGGTGCTGTTGACCCTCCCAGTCCTGAGCAGTGGGTACCATGTGGGTGCTGTTGACCCTCCCAGTCCTGAGCAGTGGGTACCATGTGGGTGCTGTTGACCCTCCCAGTCCGGAGCAGTGGGTACCATGTGGGTGCTGTTGACCCTCCCAGTCCGGAGCAGTGGGTACCATGTGGGTGCTGTTGACCCTCCCAGTCCTGAGCAGTGGGTACCATGTGGGTGCTGTTGACCCTCCCAGACCGGAGCAGTGGGTACCATGTGGGTGCTGTTGACCCTCCCAGTCCTGAGCCTGGGGTACCATATGGGTGCTGTTGACCCTCCCAGGGGGTCAACAGGGGGGTGTGTTTACATTATTCTTGGGACTCTTATTTCCTCAGTAGTGTTTCGTAGTTTTCTTCCTCTAGGTCTTTCAGTTCCTTTGTTAAGGTGATTCCAGGTACTTGATTATCTGAGGCACAGTTGTGAATGGATTTTATTTTATATTTCTCTCTCTTCTGTTTCATTATTTGCATGTACAAAACATGGACTTTTGTATGTTAATTTTGTAGCCTGACACTTTAATATTTGCATATCTTATGTCTAGAAACGGAAAGCTCAGATTTTTTGCAGATGCCCTTGGGCTACACTAGCATGTGACAGGATGTATGGAGATGTTACTGGTGCCTGCTCGAGCAAATCAATAAACAATGGGAAGACAGTGATACAAGTCATACAAGTGATATGTCTAGAAGGAAAAACTCTTAATTCTGTGCACTATGTGTGAAGGCTGCTTGTGCTGCAGTGGGTGTTGTTCCGCATGTTTCTAGTGACATTGGCTCATGTGAAGAAGCGATTCCAGGGCTTTCTTGCCATGCTACTCGTGAAAGCTTT
The DNA here is from genome assembly GCA_021461705.1 of Cryptotis parvus. Taxonomy (NCBI): domain Eukaryota; kingdom Metazoa; phylum Chordata; class Mammalia; order Eulipotyphla; family Soricidae; genus Cryptotis; species Cryptotis parvus. The sequence goes on from JAJIBD010020966.1 coordinate 536,010, forward strand.
GCCAGCTCTGGAAATTATGCATATCACATGCATCTATCCATCACTACAACAGCAAGTGGATCAAATGTCCTTTTAGAAACTGTGTATGTGAGTGTGTGTACGGGTGCATATGATGACTGCCATGAGTGTGTGCATGGGAGTGTATATGTATATGTGTATATCTTGTGCACCTGTGCACGCTGTGTGAGTGGAGTGTGTATGTTTGTGCATGTGCAGCACACACATGCATGCACACATGTGGCTGGGAGATTCCTGTGTTGGCGGAAAGCAGATCAAAGGGTGTGCTGAGGTCTGATGGATGCTCCCTGTGGATAGATACACAGGGTTTCCCTGGCAGGCTGTCCCCAAGAAGATAGGATGCGAATTTCCCTGGCGACACTGTCTCCACGAAGCAGAACCACGGACCCTGCTATCTTGGGCCATTTCCCTGAATCACATCTCTTTGTTGGCTGTAGCTAGTCAACAATGGAGTCTAATGGGCACTGCCTGGGATGCAGACAGAAACAGGTTTCTCCCATGTTCTGTTTCTCTAATCAGACCCAGATAAGATTTTGCCATCTTGGGCTAGTCAGGAAGGCTGGATTTGCAACCTGTCTCACCTCCTCTTGTTTGCTTCTCACCTTGCCTTGGAGCACCCCTGCGGGCTTGGCTCCCACCTGCTTGTCTCCTTCTCATCCCGACTCCCTTATGCTAATCATATGGAATGCCTTTGTGGTGTAAAACTATGTACCCTTGACTCTAGCTTGTGTTGTTGTTTGACGCTGTTGGGTATATAAGAAGTTGGGGTCTTTGTGCAACCTGTCAGCTGCCGAAATGGGAACACTGTCCATCCATCTGATGATTACAAATTAATGAACACACTCCCACGGATGTCAAAAGATCACGTGGCCACCCACCTACAAGATGGTCAGACTTCCTTGTCAAGACCCTGAAGGAACGGTTTGAGGCTCTTCATATTCCTGAATCAACCAGATGCCATTGGGCTACATTGGCATGTGATAGGGTCCAATGGAAATGTTACTGGCGCCTGCTCGAGCAAATCAATGAATAATGGGATTCAAGTGATCAAGTGATCAATGAACACACATCTCGCTCACGAGGTCTCATCTCTGCGCCCTGGCTGACAGAGATCTCTCATAGCATCTCATTAACACCTGGCAGCGCTACACCACAGACCACAAGAGCTGCTCTTTGGCTTCTTGCAGCTTTCACTTTCGGGAGCACTCACCTCAGGAGCCCTTTCCTGAAGGTGTCAATGGTCTATAAGTCAGCACTTAGAGCAATAAGAAAAGCTTATTATTTTGCAGGTAAAATCTAGCAGAGAACAGTTAAGTGGAGGCGTGAGTAGCTCTCTGTGATTGGTAAAGCCAGTGTGGTTGGAGTCGCTGTGTGCTCCAGACCCCTAAAGAACAGCCTTTGCAGTGAGCCCGGTTGCAGTCACTGTGTGCCTGAGATGCCTATAGAATGGCCTTTGCTGTGCGTTCACCTTTTTAATAAAATAAGAGTTTATTTGCCAAAGTGAGAGGCAGCCTTGGAGTACTCAAAGGGAAATAGTAATTTACCCTTTGACTATTACACATGCATTTTGGGAATGCTTTAAGTAATTTAAAACCCCGAGCTTTTACTCAAATTCATAAATCAAATTTCTCTCATCTGGGAGTGCAGAATAGATGGGAATTGAGCTGTTGTGGAACACGGGGAAGGAGCCAAATCGCTGCCAATCCTCGGACCACGTGTGCTTCCCTGCCCTCTGACCACGTGCTCTTCCCTGCCCTCGGACCACTTGCCCTTCCCTGACCCTGACCACATGCCCTTCCCTGCCCTCCAACCACGTGCACTTTCCAGAGTCTGGAACAGCTTGTAGTGTTTCTGTCTTAATTGAAACCTTTCAGGAAGTAGATCATTAAAGCGTTGTTTGGGGGCAGAATTGCTTACTGATCACTTGCTGGGAATGAAAGGCACTGGTCCAGAGGAAGCAAGTCCTGGGCGAGCTGTCACTCCTGGCGAGCTGTCACTCCTGGCGAGCTGTCACTCCTGGGCGAGCTGTCACTCCTGGCGAGCTGTCACTCCTGGCTGATCTGTCACTCCTGGCCGACCTGTCACTCCATCCCGTCTCATTCAGGCACCTTTGTTACTTAGCAAACTCAGTTACCTGTCTGGAGGTTAACCTGAAAACTATCAGGCGTGCCCCCGCCTTGCTCTTGGCCTCCAGCAGCTAGTCCTTGACTTCTTTCCTGCCCCATCGGGAGCTGTGCTGCACCTCACCAAGCTCCTGTGCTCACAGATCTTGACCATTTGCTTCCTTTCACAAACACGCAATCCGCAGTCTCTGCCATTCTCTGCTTCTCCTAAGAGTAGAGCTGCGGTACCAGAGGCATGGTCCAGTGACCTGTAGGCGGTCCCCGTTCCCTGGTGAAGTTTTACCAGAGGCATGATCCAGTGACCTTAGGAGGTTGGATCCTGTTTCCTGGTGAAGTTTTACCATTTCCAAACACTCCTGACCTGGTGTCTAGCAGCAATGTTTTTCCTTTTTGTTTTGTTAAGACCTTTTGCTGCTGGGAGTTTTCTTTTCGCCCCCTTTGTGTTGATGTATCATTAGCTTCAGCATTAGAGAGCTCCAGGGCACGCCTTCCCAGCCCTCCCCGTGCAGCATTAGAGAGTTCTAGGGCACACCTTCCCAACGCTCCCCAGAACTCCAGGGCATGCCTTCCCAGCACTCACATGCACCATTAGAGACCTCTAGGGCATGCCTTCCCAATGCTCCCCAGAAGTCCAGGGCACTCCTTCCCAAAGCTCCTGTGCAGCATTAGAGAACTCCAGGGCACGCCTTCCCAACTAGCTGTGCAGCATTAGAGAGCTCTAGGGCATGCCTTCCCAACGCTCCCCAGAACTCCAGGGCATGCCTTCCCAGCGCTCATGTGCAGCATTAGAGAGCTCTAGGGCATGCCTTCCCAATGCTCCCCAGAACTCCAGGGCACGCCTTCCCAAAGCTCCTGTGCAGCATTAGAGAGCTCCAGGGCACACCTTCCCAACACTCCCCTGTGCACAGCTCCTTGGCCACCCAGTTCCTCATCGTCTTGTCCCAGAAAAGACCCACCCCCTTCCCCCCAGAACTTCCATAGTTCTGGGAACAGGAGTGGGTGGAGATTTTGGCTTTACTCCGTGACCTTCGATGTAGGATTGAGCCCAGCCGATAGCGTCACTCTCCGGCTCTACACCCAGCACCTGCACCGGCCTTGCCCCCACGGCACTGAAGGGGGAGGATTATGTGGTCAAGGTCCCTCCAAGTCTCTCCCGTCACCAGCTAGTGGACTGGAGGAGGTGCCCAAGTCTTGGCCTGGGTGCAAAAGTGCTGCGCGAACAAGCTTGAGATTCATTTTCAAATCTGTGTTCTCATACCCATGAGTAAAGTCTGGAAGCATCACTGCTAGCTTGCACGTAATGTAAATTTGATTTTTTCCAAAGAATCTTGATATCATTTCCCCTAGGGGTTTGACAAATTTACATTCTCAACAATAACATCTCTCCAAATTGTGATTAAGTTTTCTTAAATAGGTCTTGATATTCTTGGTACCTATCTCCCCATCTATTTTAAATTGTAGTTGCCTTAATAAAATTGGCTAGTTTCTTCCATGGATTGTCTTAAAAACTGACTGTTGACTTGTATGAGCTAATGATTCCTTATAATCTGGTTTCTGTTGCCTACTGGATTTTTTTTCTGGTTTGTAGCAGCTTCTCTTTTCTAATTTGTTAGTAATTTTCTACTCTACAATATTACTGCTGCTCATCTGTAGTTTACGATTTTGGAATTCGCTTTATCTATCTTACCTACATTTTAGACCTCATTCCCATGACCTGATGGAATGAATGCTTTGAGGCTCTTATGTTCCTGGAGCAAGCAGATGCCCTTGGGCTCTACTAGCATGAGACAGGACATATGGAGATGTTACTGGTGCCCGCTCAAGCCAATCGATGATGAACAGAAATACAGTGATACAGTGATACAGTGGTCTTACCTACTTTCCGGGACTGCTGGCTTTTGTAAAATACGAGGGGTCTTTGGGTATTTGCTGGCCTTTGTAAAGTATGAGGGATCCTGGGGAATTAGCTGTCCTTAGCTCCGTTTTCAGTAGCGATGTCTCTGAAAGTGGTTGTAGTAGTAAGTAAGCACCGACGTTGAATTCAGAGTTAGAAGTCTTTGCTGTTTAATTATCAATGTATGACTATTTGGAGGAATTTTGATAACACTCATTTGGGATTTTTAAGAACCTTTTAAAATTTTATAAATGTTGTTGCTTTTGCTACACTCCTCACACTGTGTGTCAAGACCAGATGTCCTGTTTGTGGCTCAGGATTGAAGGAGGGGTGGACTGTCCTGCTCTCAGAGTGTTCTGTGGTGAGGGGACAGGTGTGGCTTGCGGCCGGTGCCTTCCCAGCCTCCAGACTCTCTTTCCTGTCCCGGAGTTGCTGGACACTGCAACTGGCTTCCTCTGGGTGGTGCTGGGATGCAGACCTCACTCCTGGAGCCGTGTGCGCATGTGTCCGTGCATGTGTGTGCTCATCTGTTGTGCACGTGTGTGCATGCATCTATGAATGTGGCGCACAGGTTTGCCTCTGTGTGTGTGTGTGTGTGTGTGTGTGTGTGTGTGTGTGTGTGTGTGTGTGTGTGTGTGTGTGTGTGAGAGAGAGAGAGACGTGCTCCAGGCGCCATGCCCCGTCCGGTCACGTCTCTGTCTCTGCTGCTCCTTTCCATTCCTGTCTTTATGCCTGTCGATATCCCTGAGTGCCGGCTCTCCCAACATGGACATTTCCAGATTTGACACACTCTTATTTCCATGGTGAGGGGCGAGAGAGAGGTTTACTTTCTTATTGATTGTTTTGAGGCAGGGGCACACTCAGCAGTGCTCAGGGCTTGCTCCTGGCTCCATGCTCAGGGACCCCTTCTGGTGAAGCTTGGGAGACCTTATGCAGTGCTGGGGATCGAACCCAGGTTGGATACGTGCAAGCCAAGTGCCCTCCTCACTTTTCCATTGCTCTGTCCATCTTTCTATTTTTTACGATATTCAGCAATAAAAGAATGTACACCTGAAAGCTATTGATATTCTAGAAGTCTCTGTGGTCACTGAATAATTGAAGTTTAAATATTTTAACCCCTTAAATCTCATTTAAAAAAATACCATTTTTGCTCTCACTTTTCTAGATAATCAATTCTAGTCCCTGTATACACAAATTTTGTCTGTTATTTTTTTCTTTTTTGGGTCATACCTGGCAATGCTCAGGAGTTATACTGGCTCTCGCTCAGGAATTACTCCTGGCCGTGCTCAGGGGACCATATGGGATACCAGGGACCGAACCCAGATTGGCCATGTGCAAGGCAAACGCCCTACCTACTGTACTACCACTTTGGCCCCCTTCCCTCCATTCTCTCCCATCCTCTCCCCTCCCCTCCCTTCTCTCCCCTCCCTTTCCTCTCTCCTCTCCCTTTCCTTCCCCTTTCCCTCCTCTCTCCCTTCTTTCTCCTCCCCTTCCCTCTTCTCCCTCCCCTCCTCTCCCCTTCCCTCCTTCCTCTCCTCTCCTCCCCATCTCTTCTCCCCTTTCCTCTCTCTTCCCCCCCATCCCTCCTCTCCCTCCTCATCTCTCTTCTCTCTCCTCCCCACCTCTTCTCGCCTTTCCTCTCCCCCCTTCCCTCCTCTCCCCTCCCCTCCTCTCCCTTTTCCTTTCCTTTTCTCCTCTCTCCTCCTCTCCTCTCTCCTCTCCTCCTCTCCCTCCCCTTCCCATTTCTCCTCTCCCCTTCACTCCTCCCTCTTATTCCCTCCCCTCCCTCCTCTCCCCTTCCCTCCGTTCCTCTCCTCTTCCTCTCCCCTCTCCTTCCCATTTCTCTTTTTCCTCCCCTCTTCTTCCCTCCCTCCCCTCCTCTCTTCTTCCCTCCTTCCTCTCCCCTCCCCTTCCTCCCCACCTCTTCTCCCCTGTCCTCTCTCCTCTCCTCTCCCATCCCCTCCTGTCCCCTCCTCATCTCTCCTCTCCTCTCCTCTCCCTCCCCTCCCCTCCTCTCCTCTCCTCTCCTCTCCTCTCCTCTCCTCTCCTCTCCTCTCCTCTCCTCTCCTCTCCTCTCCTCTCCTCTCCTCTCCTCTCCTCTCCTCTCCTCTCCTCTCCTCTCCTCTCCTCTCCTCTCCTCTCCTCTCCTCTCCTCTCCTCTCCTCTCCTCTCCTCTCTCTCCTCCTCTCCTCTCCTCTCTCCTCTCCTCTCCTCTCCTCTCCTCTCCTCTCCTCTCCTCTCCTCTCCTCTCCTCCTCTCTCTCCTCTCCTCTCCTCTCCTCTCTCCTCTCCTCTCCTCTCCTCCTCTCTCCTCTCCTCTCCTCTCCTCTCCTCTCTCTCTCTCCTCTCCTCTCCTCTCCTCTCCTCTCCTCTCTCCTCTCCTCTCCTCTCCTCTCCTCTCCTCTCTCTCCTCTCCTCTCCTCTCCTCTCCCTCTCTCCTCTCCTCTCCTCTCCTCTCCTCTCCTCTCCTCCTTCTGATGATGAGTAATTGGCTAATAAATCTGAAACTAATTTGGTCTAAAGTGTTAATGGCTGATAATGATTTAAAGTGTCTCCCCACCCAGGGAACACATTTGCATTTTAATAGAGGTCTTCCTGGCAATTTTCTTAACTCAAATGAATGACTGTAATGGTGGCACTGGGGGTAGGAGGGATGGATTTGGGCAAAAGTCCCTAAAATCACACAGGAATGAGGGCAGCTGAGGAGCTTGGCTGCCACAACACCCTACAGGCTGCCCCCCTGCACGCTGCCCCTGCACGCTGCCCCCTGCCCCCTGCCCCTGCATGCTGCCCCTGCACTCTGCCCCTGCACGCTGCCCCTGCACGCTGCCCCCTGCACGCTGCCCCTGCACGCTGCCCCCTGCACGCTGCCCCCTGCACGCTGCCCCTGCATGTTGCCCCCCTGCACACTGCCCCTGCATGTTGCCCCCTGCACGCTGCCCCTGCACGCTGCCCCCTGCACGTTGCCCCTGCACGCTGCCCCCCTGCACGCTGCCCTTGCCTAAGGCCTTGGTCTGCTCTGGCACTTCGTGGCCAGGGAGATGCTGTTTATGGGCCCTGTGTCCCATATCATCCCTTCATGCTTGTGTGTACGCACACACTACACAAACATTCACACAGACTCACACACTACACACATGCTCACACACTCTCACACACATACGCTTACACTGACACACTCACACTCATACAACCATACACTCATTCAAACATGCTCAAATATGCTAACACCCATACACACATTCACACGCCACACACATGTCCACATGCTCACACATACACTCATACTCAGACACATCCACACACCTATACCACTTACATACACATACTCATATACACTCACTCACATACTCATACACACACTCACACTCACACATATACTCATACATACACTCATACACTTGCACCATGCTCACATACACAAACACACACACTCACTCACACATCCATACACATACAACCACAACCATGCTCACACACTCAGACATGCTCACACACATACACTTATACTCTTACACACTCACACACTCACACAACCATGCTCACACACTCTTACACACATACACTCATTCTCATTCACACATTCATACACACATGCACACTCACACATACATTCCACACATGCTCACACATACACTTATATCACAGTCACACACACTCATACAGATGCACACTCACACATCCTCACACTCGGACACACATTCATACACATTCACACACATCGCTTATACTCACATACTCTCTCTCTCACACACACACACACACTCACACAAATGCCCATCAAACCACAACTGGGCCCTCTGGAAACACACTGTAGCTGACTGGGTTCTCTGCGTGTTCCCGGCATCCCCAGAGAACAGGGGGCAAAGGCTATTTAGGGGAAGCGACCTCAGGAGACCGGGGACTCACAGCTGAGGTTCTCCTGGTGGGACACGCCAGTAGTTGCAGTGTTGAGTTTCTCCATCAGCACCAATGGCCTGAGCAACTCCTGGTCTCGGATCCTGCTCTCTGGGGGCTGCGGTGTGAGCGCGCTGGGCACTGGCCCAGGTGAAAGTCCAAGTTGCTGCTTGTGGGGGCGCGTCTTCTCCCCTCCCTTGGGGCTCCTGGCTCAGGGACCCTGTGGGCTTCCCCCTCCCCTCACTGTTCAAAGGCTCCTGCTTGTGGCAGTTTTGTCCGTGGCTGGCCAGGCTGTGTGCCCGTTCCCTTGTGCCAGAGCAAGGCACAGGCATCTTCCTCCCCCGGGAGCTGACCCTGTAGCACACACCCAGGAAGTCCGATTTGCACAGTGCTCGCACCCCGAGGGGCGGCCGGCGTTGCTGGACCAGCAGCTCAGCTCCCCTGTGACCGTCCAGGGAGGCTGGCCCTGGACCCAAAATTCCTCTCCCTGGCCCTTGGATCCGCTCTGTGCATACTCCGTGTTCCCTTCCGTGGGCCCAGGCTCTGGCCAGGATTTCAGGACTATTGCCGCAGCCATCCGTGGCTTTTCCTTGGAGAATGGGAGAGAACCAGGGGATGGATGGGCAACGGGGCAGCTGCCAGGGATGGGCAGAAAGCAGGGGGCAGTCCCTACCAGACACTTGCAGAATAGGTTTTAGTCGAGGACTGTCCAGTAGCTGGTTTTTGTTTCTCTTCTGCATTTTTCTTTGTCCAAGAAATTCTGTTCTATCACTTGCATCACTTGTCTTCCCGTTGTTCATCGATTTGCTCTAGCGGCCACCAGTAATGTCTCCATTCGTTGGGAATGAGGTTCATTATTGTTCTGTTCTATCATTGTTCTGTTACATCATTTCCAAAAAGCAGACCCCCACATGCTCCCGGGCGTCCTTGTTTGACATGGTCACTAATCCCAAAGACCATTTCATCTAAGAAAGAGAAGGAGGACAAAGGCCCTGTCCACGCCCCCACAGAATGTGAATAGGTCCTACCAAGGGTCAGGTCAGATGTGGGGGCTCTGCTGGGGTCCTGTAGCTGTGGGGTCCTGTAGCTTTGCGGTCCTGTAGCTGTGGGGTCCCATGGCTCTGGGGTCCTATGGCTCTGGGGTCCTGTAGCTCTGGGGTCCCTTGTCTCAGGGGTCCTGTGACTCTAGAGTCTCATGGCTCTGTGGTCCTGTGGCTCTGGGGTTCCATTGCCCTGAGGTCCCGTTGCTATAGGGTCCTGTGGTTCTGTAGGCCTGTGGCTCTGTAGTCCTGTGGCTCTGTGGTTCTATGGCTCAAAAAACCAGAAATTGAAATGTGGTTCCATTGAATTCACTGTGGTTCCATTGTTCTGGGGTCCTGTGGCTCTAGAGTCCTGTGGCTCTGGTGTTCCTTAGCTCTGGGGTCCTGTGGTTCTGAGCTCTCGTGGCTCTGGGGTCCTGTGGCCTCGAGTCCTGAGGTTCTGGGGTGGGTGGATCTGGGATCCGGTGCCTCTCTGGCTTGAGGCCATTCTAGCAGTCTCCCAGGAGGCTTCAATACATGCCTGAGACCCCCTGCTGGATCTCTGCACCCCAGTCAGTGAGGGTCATGCTTGCCATGCACACGGCTGCCTCTATGCTGAGCTGCCCCGGCCAACGGCTTGTCCAGGCCCTGCGCTCAAGCCGGGCACAGCAGGGCCCAGTGACAGCTGTTTCCTGTTCTTCTCTGTGGCTGCCACAGCTTCCCCTGCTCTCTGTACCTACCCCGCTCAGCCAATGCCGTGACTGCGCTCACTCTCTCCGTCCTGAGTCTCCCACAGCCCGTGCCGTGACCGCGCCACACTCTCTCCATCCTGAGTCTCCACAGCCCGTACCGTGACCGCGCTCACACTCCTCTTTCCATTCCCCTGATCATGTCTCCGGTACTTTCTGAGTCTGTTTGGTCATGCCAACCACAACAGTTCATCTGCCTGTTAAAATCAGCAAATGATATTTTTAATGGAGTCACTACGTTCTATTATTAGAATTTCAAACTAGACCTGGCATTTCCCAGAAATCCTCATTTATTCATTTTTCACTATTGTTTTGCTCGGGGGCTTGGGGCCATCCTGGCAGAGCTCAGGGCTTACTTACTCTTGGCTCTGTGCCACAGGGTCACTCCTGGCGATGCTTGAGGGCCAGATGTGGTGCCAGGGATGGACTCTGTTCGGCTGTAGCCAAGGCCAGTGCCAGCCTGCTGTACTCTCAGCTTCTCACCCCATTCCTGTGGGATCCGGACCTCTGATATCCTCATTTTAACCGTCCCGCGTGCTTAGCCCCAACTTCCCAAGCTCTGCTGGGCTGTCTGGAAGTTCTGCCTAGGAGCTGGGGTGGGCAGGAGCCGCCCATAGGGAGGCCAGACACTGGACACTGAGAACTGTGTGTGGCGGGCCTGGCTCTGTGCGGCAACGAGGCTCTGTTCTGCATGTGGCTGTTGGTAGCCACTCACGCTTCTTCCCTAAAATCTTCATCCAGATCCATGGCGACAGTGTGACCAAGCAGGACCTTGGGTGCCCTGAGTCACTGCATGTCCCTGCGTGCTGCTGGGTTCTGAGCGCAGCCCACATCAGCCCTGGGGGACAGAAAGGGGGGTCCAGCACCCAGAGATGAATGGACTCCCTGGGAAGGGAGCTGTGAATCATTCCATACCCCTTTTCTTACCTCACCACTTATTTCTTCCCTGGGAGCCTGCACAGTGGCTGAGAGTCTATCTCAGACGCTGCCAGCTTAGCTGCTGCTGTTTATTTCCTCCTGAACCCTGCACAATAATGCATGCTCCCAAGGGCCTCGCCCGAGGCCGGCTTCCAGCTCCCGCACGTCTGTTCCGCCTTCGCTTTCTGACCTGAGTGGAAATGGCTCTTGGAACTGCCATTCTTCCCATGAGGTCCCAACTCCGTGTGCCTTGAGTGGAGCCCTCTGGGCCCCGCGTAAGCCCCAGCTCAGCAACAGGTATTGGGGTTAGACGAGGCGTGCCTGGAGCAGAGCCAAGCATAGTCCCCACACACTCACGAGCGGGTGCCCCGTTGCCCGTTGTCACCCAGCCCTGCTCCGCAGGCCACGTTGCTCTGAATCTCCAGTGTGACCCCACACGCACCCCTGAGTTTCTCTGCTTCCTGCCACGTGAGGGTAAAGCTTCTTTGACCCTCTTGGCCGACACAGGCCAGCTCGGTTGGAGGAAAGCCCCGTTGCTTCCAGGAACGCGGAGGTTCTTCTCTTTTCTTTGCTCACTTCCCTGGACGCCCAGCTCGATTCTCAGCCCTTCCCCCAGCTGCCCCGCCTGGCCACAGTGCCCAGTGCTCTGTTGGCCTGTCCAGGCCCTTCAGTCCCCATGTGGCCGCAGGAGGGCCTGCGCAGGTGCCCGCCTCCACCCTGGTCTGGGCTTCTGAGCCGCATGGCCCGTCTGCTCGGAGCGGGGCGGGAGGCCCCTCTGCTGAACCCGTGGCCCTGCTGGCACCCGGCAGGCTCCGACATTTAGGATGAGGTCAGTTGCGGTGGCCCAATGCCACTTCTGATACTTCAGTCTGGAATTCAGGAATTTGAGAGTCACAAATTCATAGAAAAGGGATTTGATTTACTTCTCAGCGTCCAATACTGCAGGTATAAGGAATGCCAAAGCGTGGCAGGGAAACAAGGCATGTCTAGTGGGCGCTTCAGAAGACACCATAGGCCACGTGGCCAGACCATGCCTGACATCCTGAGGCACCTCAGCGTCGCTCTGGGAAGGGGTGGCTGCCCCTGACCCTGCCAACTGCCCCAGCAGCGGGACCCAGGAACCGATTCCCAGCCCTGCCGTGGGTCTGAGCTGACTCCCACAGGGCTCTCTGTGCTCAGCGACTCTCCCCAGAGGCCTCTCTGAGGCTGAGCTGTGGTTCAGACCCCCTCGCTGGAATAACTTTCCCCTGCACAGACGGAGAGTGGGCAGCAGGGAGAGGCAGAGGAGAGCCTGGGCCTCCCGGACTCCAGGGAGACTGTCCGTCAGCAACAGACACAAAAACGCAGCCGCAGTTTCCCAACCTCCAGGGCAGATGGGGTGGATTAAAGAGGGGTTGAGTTTCGGGGGTCTAGACCCCGCAGGTTCCCCAATCACTGATGCTCTGGGCATGGACAGTCTTGCCCCTGGCCGTGCTCTCCCCCGTGGATGGCCTGGGCCTGGCCCTGGCCACGCTCTGCCCTTGCCCAGCTGCCAGACCGTGCCAGCCCTATGCTCTCCTCCTGACCCTCTTGTTTCTTCCCTGTGGACTGATGTCATAGGGGCTAATGGATACTTGTGCCCAGTGAAAGGTGCTTATTAGGCGTATGGCCGTGCTGGATCCCCTGATGAACTTGTACTTTGCAAATAACATAAATTTAGAGTTCGGAGGCGCACACCACCCAGCCGTGTGTAGCTGCTGGCTCAGCGGAACACTCCATTGCTCTGACCACACACTTTCTCCTTTTCTTTTGTGTTTGGGGGGTCCACCTAGCTGTGATGGGGCCGACTCCCAGCTCTGCAGCCACAGGTCGCTCCTGGCAGTCCTCTGGAGACCAGGTGTACAGACACCCCCCCACCCCGATGCAACCTCTGATGCATTCTCTAGCCCCACTTTCTCATTTCAGTGTTGCAGTTCCAAGATTAAAAATATTACGCTTAGACTGAAGCCGTGGGTCCCCCGGGAGGCTTTTGTCTGCCACCTCAGAATGGCTGCGAGGGCGAGGCCCTACCTAGCCTTGCAGGCTCTTGCCTTTTACCTGTCAGAACTTCAGGCGGAGATGAGCAGTGGAGTAGAAGCAGATTTTATCCGCAGGTCTGAGGAAAGGGAAGGAGGGAGAATTGAGTGTGATGCGCCCGAGGGAGGGAACCCGGGCTTCTTGGCGGCGGAGCACCCCGCCCCATTAGACGTGAAGGAGAATTGAGAGTGTGACGTGCCCAAGGGAGGGAACCCGGGCTTCTTGGCGGTGAGAGCGCCCCTGCATTAGACGTGGAGGCCTGAGAGAACACGTCTCAGGAGGGGAGAGGCGGGCAGCACATGTGCTTGGGCCACATGTGTTTGGCCCCACGGGCACAAACGGCGCATTACGCAGCAGCATTTGTGCCCTTCCCTTGTTCAGGGGGACTTTCTAGGCTTTTCGCAGCTGCCCGCACTTGAGGCTTCTCCAAAGACAGAGAGAGCCTCGGAGGGCCTTGGCTAGAGCTTCTCTGCCAAAGGTGGGGTTGCTCAGGGTTAAACTCCGTAATTGCGGTCTCTGCCTCAGCTGGCGTTTGTTTTCTGTGGGTCAGCCTCCTCAGGTGCTCCTTGGTGCCAGGTGGATCTTGTCAGACCTAGGCCTTGGTTTTTGCAACTTCAGGACAATTGCATTTATTGCTTCTGAGAAGTTCCATTTGCCGCGGGCCCTCTCCTCTCTGCCTGCCTCAATCCCAGAGAAATGTTGGGGGTTGAGGTACTTAGCTGGCGTGGGGCCACCCCAGTTTGAGTTCTGACACTGCGTACGGCCGCCCAAGCAGCGCCAGGAGTGAGCCCTCAGCAGAGGCAGGAATACACCCTGGGCCTGGCAGGTGTGGCCCAACCCTTCCTCTGAATCTCTGCTTGACCGTTCATCCATCTCCCGTCAAAACTATTTCATGGGCCTGTTAGTGTGCACAGAGAAACAAACTCAACGGCCGTCATGGCACGGTGCATTTATGCACTTACATTCCTGAGAGTTCAGATTCTTCATTAACCGAAGCAATATCTGAAGGTGATCATAGACTCAAGTGCTGGGATACAAATCCCAAGATTTTTGAGCGAAGATTCTCCCAGAGTGTGTGCCGTACTTAGAAAGACAGCCCAAAGAGAAATGAAATTTGCAGGAAATACAGAGATGCCTTTTCTCTGCTTTTTTATAAATTAGAATGCCACATTATTTAGAAATAGCTGTTACCAATAAACACATTTTTTTTCTTATTCACTAGGGGAAAATTATCCATGATTGATTCTATTGAAAGATATTAGAAAATTTAAATTTCATGCTTACTTTTTATTGTTTTCCAATGTATCCTTTCTCTCATCATATTTATCCCTGCCTCTCTGATGTACAAACTTTTCTGGAAAGATTCTTTTAGACCAATTGTTACTGAGGAGTCTGGGTTTGGGGAACGTAATTAGGGCCAGCCTCGGAGTTGCTGTACCTGGGAATCTGGGGTTTTAGGGGCCAGAGCTGATGTGCCTTGATGTTCCTCCTCTAGGAGTCACATTAGTGAGAAGGGAGCCGCCCCAGCTGAGAGGTTGCGCCTGGCCTGCCTGGGGGAGGCACAGCCTGACCTGGGCAGGGGCAGGGGGAGCCTGTGGAAGTGCTGGTGAAGCAAGGAGAAGTCCAGTCTCTGGGTAAAGAGCAGGTCCCGCCTGAGTGAGCCCAGGGTCAGAGAAGGGGCAGGAGGAGCCAGGGCGGGGCCAGTGGAGGCCACAGGCGTGCAGGGCCTTCCGCATGTGGGAGGACGAGGTGCAGTCCTGCTCTGTGGGTTCAGCGGCTCTGATCACCGTCAGGGGCAGCCGCGTTTCCTGGCGGCGAGAGGAGAGCAGCAGTGCCCGTGGACCTGGACTGTGTGAGTCCAGGGAGGTACAGAGGAACACGCAGCTGTGGACAGAAGGAGAGAGGGAGAGGGCAGGGTGGGGGGACAGGAGGGTCCGGGCTGCGGACAGACGGACAGAAGGAGAGAGGGAGAGGGCGGGGCGGGGGAGGAGGGTCCCCACAGGCTCAGGGCTCTGTTAGGGTCACGAGGCCAGCAGGAGGAGGGGTGCTTCCCACAGGACGCTTTGCTCTGGGGCCCTCCCGGCTAGGTCAGGAGGGCCTAGCCCCACGCTTTGGGGGCGCAGCGTGGACTCCGCAGAGGGTGCTAGGGGCTGTAATTACACCCAGCAGCAGGAAGTGCTGAGTGCAGGCTGCCTGCTGGGCCACCTTGTGGCTCTGACCTCACAGCCAAAGGAAGGTTATGGGAAAGCCAAGTCAGCCTCCAGCCAGCCTGCAAAATCTACTGTCCACTGGGCCGGCATGAGCTTCCCAGTGCGGTCTGGCCCCCACTGGGTGTGGACTATAACGGAAGACTCCTGGGACCGGCATTTGGCACCCAAAGGGTGACAACGTTGAGGCAAACCATACCCTGTTGATCGCCTCAGCAACCCAGGGCCTGGGGTGCTCTGACAGGGTTTCCCTGCAGAGGTGATGGGGAAAGGGCGGATTCCTGCCCTGCCCTGTGGCATCCGAGCTGGGCCTCAGCCACTTTGCCCCTTCGCGCCCGGCTTTGTGCACTTCCTCGGCATTTCCCGCCGTGCTAGTGTGCCCAGAGACCAGCCCAGAGGGAGAAGAGCTGCCGTTTGTCAGATCCCCCAGAGGGCTCCTCCGCATCTGCTCGGCAGCTCTTGTGATTCATACAGGCCCAGAGTAGCTTGGTAACCAGCGTCCATGGGCACAGCCATGGGCCCTGGCGACAAGGGACTTTGGTTCCCCGTAATGAACCAACAGGCTGTAGCGCGCCATTTCCAGGGACTCGAACTGGCTCAGGAGCCTGGAACCCCTGAGCCGCGCCTGGTGTGGAGCCCGGTTGTGTGTTTCTCACACACATTTTAGCCACTGAGATGGGAAGGTTCTTCCCTACGTTCTTTATATGGCCCCAAATATTTGGTTCTGTAAATGCTCTTTATAAGGTGCATGGTACCCAAGCAGAGTTCCAAGAATTCATGCAAGGGGATATCAGAAAGCTGGGTCTTTTTCACCCCTTCTAATCTTTGGCAATTATAAATTTAGGCTGGAAAATGATGTTTCCTAATTCGTGATGAATGCGTGGACGTTTAACAATGGAATGGCTCTTTCAGGAGGTTATTATTTGAATCAAGTCTTAAGTAAGTAATCCCTAAACACACCTCTCTGTAAACCCCAAATCGAGAATCAGGCCATTCTTGTTTTTAGAGACTCCACCATCGGTGTCATATGGGTGTGGTGTTGGAATTAGGCCCATGAGAAATCATTATTAATAGTACTGTAAGCTATATACATAGCTACATACATGTCCATAGTACAGGACATCCAAGAATGTCCTGAATGGGGCTAGAGTGATAGCAAAATGGGTAGGGCATTTGCCTTACATGTGGCCAACATGGGTTCGATCCAGAGCATTCTATATGATCCCCCAAGCACTACCAGGAGTAATTCCTGTGTGCAGAGCCAGGAGTAACCCCCTGACCATTGCCAGGTATGAATCCCCCAAGTAAGAATGTCCTGAAGATAGTTTTTTTAATAGAGAAAGTCTATTTGGTTACATATAGAATTACATTTAATATTTTTTGTTATTCTGAGTATTTCCAGAACATATTTATAGGGAAAGTAAATTAATCTACTGGCAGCATCAAACCCTTTATGCTACATAAAGGGACTGAAGAATGTATGCAGTAAATATTTTAAGGGTCCAGAGAGCATACAGTGGACAGGTCTGCCTTACACACAGCAGACTCAGGCTTATTCCCTGGCACCCTATATGGTCCCCTTAGTACCACCAAGAGTGATTCCTGAGTGACAAAACAGGAAAAAGGCCCGAGAACCACCAGGTGTGACCAAAAAAAAATCTGAAATAAAACAAAACTTTTTAATGTACTATCCATCTCCTTACCCGCACGGCAGAGCCTGGCAAGCTACCCTTGTTGTATTTGATACACCAAATACAAGTAACATTTATAGACCTCATTCCGGAATGGATTGAGGCTCTTTATGTTCCTGGAGCAAGCAGGTGCCCTTGGGCTGTACTAGCATGAGACAGGACATATGGAGATGTTACTGGGGCCCGCTCGAGCAAATCGATGATGAACGGGAAGACAGTGATACAGTGATACTGTAAGCTAAAAAAAAGAATAAATTCTTTAAAAAAAAACAGTTCTGAGTCAGAAAATATCACCAATCAACTAGAGGAACCAAGGCATTCACTTGGTGAAATTTCTAGATTTAAAGTTTGTTACTGAACCCAAGAATCATTAAGGTTAATAAATGATAGATTGAACTGAAATGAAAATAAAGTATCAACACAATTCATCTATTGCTTGAAAAATATTTTATTCTGCAGACCCCAGAACCTTGTGTTCATAGAATCACACCATCCTGTCTTAGGTTAGTTAATTGGAGGATTAAAAAATGGTTATCTCTTGAATTTTTTAGAAAGTGGCTGTTTTTATGAACGCCCATACCACTGGGCTTGAAAACACTAGCATAATTCAAGGGATACAATTTGAGCTTCATTTCCCAGATTAGCGTCGGACTTGCTTAGAGCTGGTCCCCGTTAGGGGCCTCGGGTCTGGGGCTCCGTCCCAGCCGGGTAACTGACTCACTGTGGGCGCTAAGAGGATGGCGTTCGCAGGAAGCGGTGTGAACAGGGCACTGGCACCCCTTACACTCGCCCCGTAGACTTTGGCATCCAGTTGAAGAGAAGGTGGACAAAGTTTACATGCTGACTGTTGCTTAGCTGGAGGCCATTTAATTAAGATCGGGGGTGGAGAATTTTACTTGGTATTTAATGAAGTTCAATCCCTCCCTGCTTATCGGCAGAGTGCGTGTGCTCATTCTTGCTGGCGGGAACACGGAGATGCCCGTCCCGGTGCCGCGTCCTCGGAGGCTGCTCATTAGACAGCATCCACACCCGCCTGGTGTCGTGCTCCGTGTCTCAGCCTCACTTGACTGACCCTAGCCCGAGTCCAGGCTGATTAGTTCTCATGGAGACAGGCGGGGCTGGGTTAGCAGAAGCGACTTGAGTGGCGTATGTGAGGTTGAAAATCGAGACATAAGAGGGGAACTTGGTCTCTGGGAGAAGGTGCGGTGGTGGCTGAAGGCAGGTCCCGGGAGGCCAGTCCCCGGGTGTCTGTGCAGAGGTCAGCTGCGCTGCCTCAACGGGGGAGGCCCCCACCCCCCACGAGCAAAGCAGCTCGGGATTCCTAGTGTCTGGGCGGAGTTTTTTGCTGGGGCGGGGAGAGGAGCTCAGTCCTTCTGGGGTTCCCTGTGGAAGAGCCGCGGGGGCCAAGGAGCGTCTTCAGTTCTGCTTTTTAGGTGCCGCCAGCCCAGGGCCCAGGCTGGCCGCTGCATCTGCTCCCTGGACGCAGCCCCTCGGCTGGGGTCCCCACTCCAGGGCTCCTGCGCCCAGATAGGATCACCTTCTCGGAGCCTCTGAAACAGCCACTCTCTGTTCACGCCAGTTTCTTTTCTTTCCTGTTTTGTTTTTGGGCCACGCCGGTGATGCTCAGGACTTAGTCCTGGCTCTGCGTTCAGGCATTGCTGCAGGTGGGGCTTGGGCAACCCTATGGGGTGCTGGGGATCAAACATGGTTGCCCACGTGGTTGCCCACGTGTGCGGCAAGTGCCCTCCCACTGTCCTATCACTCCGGCCCCCACTGAACTCTACCTTCAGATTAAACTTTTTATCAGCTCACAATAAGCACAACTTCACAGGTTATAGCTCATGTGTGTGTATATGTACAAATAGTGTGTGTGTGTGTGTGTGCGTTATTGTCTTGTTTTCGCTGTGCTTGTCTGTGCTTCCAGGTTTGCTCTGTGGAGGCTCCTTGCCCTTGTGCTGTTCTGCGTTGGTCCCAGCCACAGTCAGATTTATGCCACTCTCTTAATGGGTTCTTTTGCAGTGACGGCAGCAGTGATAGAGGTTGTGCAGTGGGTAAGAGTCAGGGCACAGACTCCCACCGAGGCTGCTGATGTCTGAGTTCCCCAGGTGAATGTCAGTGTTTCCCCATGTAGAAGAAAATACATTTTGTTTTTGCAAAACTTGGAAGCGATTGGTCCAAGTGTAGGAGCTTCTTAACCACTTGGTTCATGGTGTAGACAGAGAGCAGTTAGTGTGAGAACAGCACGTGGGGTGTCTGTGGGTATAACATGCTGAGTCGTGGTGTCCCAGCACTCGTGGCTCATGTGAGAACAACATGTGGCATGTCTGTGATCTGTATAACATGCTGAGTTATGGTTTCCCACCACTCGTGGCTCGTGTGAGAACAGCATGTGGCATGTTTGTGGTCTGTATAACATGCCGAGTCATGGTTTCCCAGCACTCGTGGCTCATGTGAGAACTGCATGTGGGGTGTCTGTGGTCCGTATAACATGCTGAGTCATGGTTTCCCAGCACTCTTGGCTCATGTGAGAACAGCATGTGGCGTGTTTGTGGTCCATATAACATGCCGAGTCCTGGTGTCCCAGCCCTCAGGATAGTGTGTTCTGTGCAGCTGCGGAGTGCTGGGGTGCATCTCTGGCTGCTGCTTCTCTAGCCACTCACCGCATTGGCGCTTGCTGCTAGCTCTGCTCTGTTTCAGACAGGACTGCAGTAAGCCCGCGGCCAGATGGCCTTTTAGGAGATTTGGTGGGACAAAGCAGAAGCGAGAGAGTGAATCTTAGAGGACCTTAACTCGTTACTTTCTGTGGGCTTTTGAGGCCCCGCCACCCCTTTCTGGGAGTGGTAGAGTTTAAACCTGCCACGGTCTAGGAAGGTCTGGTCTGGGCCACGCTTGTCTCTTATCTTTGCGAGTAGTATTAAAGTATTATCTCATGTCCAGCAACTTAACAGATCCAGTCAGGAATACAGCGCGTTTCCTCAGAGCTCACTGGAGTACGTAAAGCTTTAATTAAGAAATAACCCCATATTAGATATTCTTCTCACATTGCTAATGGTTTCTTTATCCACCTCTCTGAAATGGGATCAATGATGTAAATGCCTGAAGGAAAAGCCTGGCGCACAACACTCTGCCTCCTCTGTTGTTCCGTGGCATGTTCTGTGGCTAGAGAGCTGTGGGTAACAGGAACACACCACAGCTCATTATATACAGCAGAGAAACAGGTTGTTGTATGTCCGGATGCTAAGGAACCCTCAAGAGACAGTGACCAGGTCCGTGGGGGGTTCTAGTCTTCGGGAAACCCCTCGGTCCTCTAGAATCATGCCCTGGCTATGGAAAAGGGTGTTCTTCACTCCATGACCGGTGTGGGCAATGGCTGGTCAGGGAAGAATCTGCCTTTTCCAGTCCAGACTCCTGGAGGGCCTAGCGGACGGCAGGCAGACCTTCTCCCGAGTTGCATGAGTTAGAGCAGGGCTCAGAAATGAGGGGGCGCACATCCTGGAGAGGCCCTGCTGGTCGGTCCACGCAGTATCTAGAGAGGCACTTGGAGCCCTGCTTCCGTGGCACCGTGGGACTTCAGCCGCCACTGTCAGGGTTTCTAAGGTGTATGTCCGGAGGATGCACATCCGGGTTCTCAATGCAGTTCTGATGCTTCTGACTAATTTCCTAAAAGGGGCAGCAGGCAAGAGTTTTTCATCACGCAAGCTGGACGTGTTACCTATCCTTACCTGCATCCTGTAGTGACAGAGCATAAGTGACAGTTCTAAATGGTCGTGTTTGAATTTCACACCATGGAAACAGCATCACTTAAATACTCACTTTAGCTCCGTCGGGACCACTGGAATATATCGGTATCGATTAGCTTTGCTTTGTGCCTACTAAAATGGAAAGAGTTTGGGTGTGTGTTCAATATGTGTGAAATTTGCTATTTGTAGAACAATACTTATTTTTCTGGAAGAAATGTGAGGGACTTTGGAAACTTCCCTAAGTTATTAAAAATGATGAAATCTGCATTCAATATTTATTAGCCTTTTTAAATAGAATATTTTAATAACTTTGGCATTGGGAGATATTATATAATTATACACATTATTCATTTAAATGCATTCAAGCCATGTGTACCATTGGTTTTTCCTAACAAGAAAAAAATGTCCGGGGCAGGGGCGGCAGCAAGGGGCGGGGTCAGCCTGTTTGGGGGCTCCTTCCTGAAAGGCCTCAGTCCCTGTCCACAGGTTGGACTCTGGCAGAGGAGAGGGTTTCGGGAAGGTCTGGAGGATGTGCTGTCCCCATCGGGCCTCTGCCAAGGGCGGCCTCCACTTCTGCAGAATCTGTGTGGACTCACGTTGTAGGAGAATCATGGTTTCATTTTTATTCTTCAGAAAGGATTGTTGTTCCCTACTAGAACTCATATACATTCCTGTTGCTGGGTTGGACCATTTGTGTGTGTGTGTGAGAGAGAGAGGGGGGGAGAGAGAAGGAGAGAGAAGAGAAAGAAGGAAAGAGAGAGGGAGAGAGAGGGGGGAGAGAGGGAGGGAGAGAGAGGGAGAGAGAGAGGAGAGAGGGGAGAGGGGAGAAAGAGAGAAAGAGTGAGAGAGAGGAGAGAGAGAAGGAGGGAGAAGGGACATAGAAGGGGAGAGGGAGGGAGAGAGAGGGAGAGAAAGAGAGGGAGGGAGAGAGGCGCGAGCCTCATGATGTGACCATGCTGGCCCAGCGCCCAGCGTCCAGCGTCCTCTCTATTCCCGTTGCAACTCTCCCTCCCTGGCCCCTCCCCTCTGTAATTCCCTACACTTGCCCAGGGCCATGGACTGTGAAAGTGTGTGATGAGAACATGGTTTCTTGCAGCATGTTTTTGCAAGAGGTGACAGGAGTTTGCAGGCAAGTGCGGCTTGTAGCAGGAAGGAACACGCGTCTGGGAAGGCTTGAGTTTGCGTGAGGCGACCCGTCACTTTTAGATTCACATTCGTTCTGGACACGTTTCCCGGAACAGCTTCGGCAAAGCGGCAGCAATACCTTTGCACATTCTTCACCTCCCGCACAGCGCCCAGGACTGCCACGTGCCTTTCACACCGCGGTATTGACCTGAACCTCTCCCGCGCACAGAGCTAATCCCAAGTATGACGTGTGTTAATACTACAACACACGCATTTGGAGACAGAGTGAATCGCAGTTTGCACCCAAGTGCCAACGCTTTTAAATGGTTTTAAAATATACTTTGTCATTTTAATGGTGTTTTGTTTTATTCACATCATTTGTATATTTTGTTGATTTTCGAGTACTTAAAGCCTATTCCTACAAATCGCAGGTAGTCGGATAATATCCTAGAAATGTGCTTCTGCACTGCATTGCGATAGATAAAATAACTCAGGCTATCCATTTGGGAAGTGGCCATCCGTTTCCCTTTCTAAAATCAATAGTTGCGCATTTAACTGCATATGCGTTTTGTGTAATTTATGCACGTATTACTTATGCATAAAGTTTCATTTAAAGAAATGAAGCAGTTGCAGAAGCCAATGCCAATAAACTTCAGATGCAGCAGATCCAGGCAGAGCACCTGCGGGACCCCGATCCTGTCTGAGATCCTTCAGGGTGGGTGCAGCTTTCAGTTCCTTCTTCATCCCGATTTCTGGCTGTGTTAGTGGGTTCCTCAGCTCCCGGATTCTCTCTAACCCCGAGCAGGCGGTCTGTGGATGTTTAACTTGCGCTCTGGTCTCCAGCGAGATAACTGAAAATAAAAACATGCTAGGTCTGAGTTACGGAAGTGTGTGCTGTACATCTTGTAATTAAATCTACCTGGTTAGAAGGGTCTCTTTCATTCATACATGTTGCATATGTGTGTTTGTGTGCATATATGCATGCAAGTGTTTGTACTGTCCCTGAAATTTATACTGAGTCACACTTTTATCATGGTCTCTGCCAGTAAAAGCTGAGGGCAGGATTATGTGTCTTTCATGTTATTGCCCTTCATTTTATACCGAGTGATCAATATATAGATTCATTAATCTCCTGGTTACTTTGCAGCATCAAGATGATGTGTTGATAGACCAGTTTAGAGACTCTTGGCTTTCCTCTCCACCCTCCTGCCCATACGCCTCCCTTCCTTCCTTCCCTCCCTCCTCCTCTCCTCTTTTCAGCCACAATTATTCAGTGAGATCCATCACAGGCCTAGAATCCTAATGAGTTTTAAGGCTAAAATGCTGAGTGAAAGCAGAACTTATGAAATCCACCGTGTCGTAAGAAAGAGATTAATTAATGATCAGATCACATGGAGAAATGAAAAGTTGCAACAGTGATAGAATCTGTAAAGTAAAATCATTCGGGTGCATAGAAACCCAGAAGCAGGAACAGTCGCTGTGAGGACCTTCCCTGAGATGCTGTTAGGCCTAGAAACGACATCATCAGAGGGGCATCTGGTGATGGGGGAGCAGGACCAGGATGGCAGGGAGAGCCTCCTCACAGTGTAAGGATGACCCAGCTCAGACGCAGGAGACCCCTGTGTCTCTCCGCAGGGAAAGCAGATTGGAGAGTTCTCAGTCAACCAGGTGTGAACTGCTCTGAGTTCCCAGGGGCCGGCCCAGCCCGCAGGGAAGGTCCCTCACAGTCCAGCATCTGCTTCCATCTTGGGCTCACTGGGCCACGAGTGCCCGAGAGACTGCCAGGGACAGGCCCAGGGCAGTGTGTTCCGGGACGGTCTCCTGGGCTGTGGACTTGGTGAACTGTGGACTGTCCAGGTCAGGAGCTGCAGCACCACCTCCCTCGTCTCCGCAGGGGCAAATGCACCTGCTATGTCTGCACCATCCTGCCCCTATACAGGCAACCCTGACAGGCCCCCTCAGAGCAGGGCTGAGGATGAAGAGCTGCGGTGCGGGAGATCATGAGCAGAAGAAAATTCAGACACTGAAATGGGCCCAACATGTCCAGCCATCAGGGAAAGAGCAGTTAAACCCACAGCATTTTAAAAATCACTTGATCACTTGAATCCCATTATTCATCGATTTGCTCGAGCGGGCACCAGTAACATTTCCATTGGACCCTATCACGTGCCAATGTAGCCCAATGGCATCTGGTTGACTCAGGAATATGAGGGAGCCTCAAACCGTTCCTGCAGGGTCTTGACAAGGAAGTCTGACCATCTTGTAGGTGGAAGGCCATGTGATCTTTTGATATCCCGTGGGATCCAGTCGGTAACAGCTCTAGTCCAGCGGTCATCTCCAAATCGCATTACATGTCCAGCCCATCTGATTTTCGATGCCTTGGCAAACGAGACAGCGTCCCTGATTCTGGAATAGCCATGGAGGTCGGAACTCCGGATTCCTTCTCTCACTTGAGTGAGGCATGATATTCCAAGCATAGCTCTTTCGATTCCTCTCTGGGAGACCCGAATAGCATTCTCATCCTGCTTTCTTAGAGCCCAGGTCTCTGAGGCGTGTGTTAATGCAGGGAGAATGGTGGAGTCAAAGAGATGTGCCCAGAGCTGGAGGTTCTCTGTCCTTGTAGCTATTTCTTCGATGCCTTTGAAGGCATTCCATGCTGCTGCTCTCTTCCTCCTGTGCAGCTCAGGTTTTAGGTCATTCATCATGTTGACTTCTCGACCTAGGTACACATAACTGCTGCATTCAGAGATGTCTGTTCCATTGAGAGTGAATGGGGTCTCTGGAACTAGTTCATTTCTCATAAACATAGTTTTCTTTAGATTCAGCTGTAGACCTATCTTTCCACATTCTCGGTCAAAGTCAGCCAGCATTTGTACCGCTTGGCTGATGTTTGGTGTTATTAGAATTATGCGGGAGGTGGTGTAGTTGCTGACCATCTATCTTCACTCCCATTCCTTCCCATTCTAATCGTTGCATGATGTTCTCAAGGATGGCGCTGAAGAGTTTTGGTGAAATGGTATCACCCTGTCGAACCCCTCTTTTGACATCAATGATCACTTCCTTGTAGAATGGTGAGATCCTGGCGGTGAATTCGTAATACAGCTCGCGAAGGATCTTGATGTATTGGGTTTGAATGCCCTGTTTGGCTAGGGCTTCAGTGACCGCTTCAGTCTCCACAGAATCAAGGGCTTTCTTTAAATCAATGAATGTGAGACAGAGCAGCATCTTGTACTCCCTACAAACCTCAATGAGCTTGGTTACCATGTGGATATGGTCGATTGTGCTGAATCCTTTCCAGAAGCCAGCTTGCTTGCATGGTTGTCCTTCATCTAGTGTTCTGCCAATCCTGTTCCCGGATGACTCGAGTGAACAGCTTGTAGATGATGGACAACAGGCAGATGGGGGCGATAGTTGCTGATGTCATGAATGTCTCCCTTCTTGAACAGTAGAACTGTCCTGCTGGTTTTTCATTGGGAGGGCACCTTGCATTCGGACAGGTAGTGTGTGAAGAGCCAAGCTAGTGTATTGATGAGTACTGATGGCAGATTCTTCAGGTGTTCGGGTTTGACTTTGTCTGGGCCTGGTGCTGTTCCCTTCTTTTTGACCGAAATGGCATGTTGGATTTCAGAAGGGAGAATGTTGGGAATGACATATCCATCCTGTGGAATTTGGTATGTGGGCAGGTGGATGTGGCTATGAAAGAGATCTGAGTATAAGTCATGGATAATCTTCTCCATTGCCTTTCATCAGGGCGTCGGAGGGCAGTCATCTTGGTCTTATAGTTGGCGAAGGTAAGGCGGGTGGTGCGAATGCTTTTCCCGGCTTCTGCTGCATCTTCCAGTATTTCTGCTCGTCTGTCTCTGAGGTCTTCCCTTTATTGCTTCTCTGCACCATTTAGCAAACTGGGACATTAGCATTTGGTCTCCTGAGACTGCGTGCCTTGCCACATTGGCTAATGAGCTCAAGAGTTTCTGAAGACAGGCGTCCTTTTGTGTCTTTCTCTCTCTCGGCATTCTTCGCACAATCATTGATGACATCGATGAAGAGTACAACCGGCTGGTTCTACACCTCCATGATTGTGTGAAGAATTTTAAAAATAATATTAGAAAATATTTGATATGCCAAATATGAGTACAATTATAGACCTCATTCCCATGACCTGATGGAGTGGTTTGAGGCTCTTCATGTTCCTGGTGTGAGCAGATGCCCTTGGGCTCTACTAGCGTGTGACAGGACCTAATGAGATGTTACTGGTGCTGCTCACGCAAATCGATGATGAACAGGATGACAAGTGAAGTGATACAAGTGATTAGAAAATAAACTTTATTTAAAAATAAAAAATTAAGTAAAAACATTTTACTTAAACTAGAATCATTGCCATTCCCATAGATGCATAAAGAGCTTTGCCCATGGAACAGGGATTCCTGCAAGAGCTAAAGAGCTAAATTCCACAGTTCTATCCATCCTGAGTGATGTGGTTTAAGAGGCCAGATGCGTGGAACTCTCCGGGTGGGTGGGGTCCAGGCAGGTAGTAGTCAAGCTGGTGTGTGCACAGGGGTCCCAGGCTCATCTACCGAGTTCTAGGAGAATCCAGACAAAATCCAAATTGATCCAGTGGGTGCTTTGCGAGTCCAGGAAGATCCAGCTGGATCCAGTTGCTCTCAGTGGATCTGAGTTGTATCCACATTCATCCAGTAGATCCCAGGAGAATCTAGAAAAATCCAGGTGGGCTTGGCATACCGGGTCCTGGAAGATCCATGTGGGTGCAGTGGGTGGACGGTGGGTCCACGTCCATCTGGATTGGTCAGGTGGGTCAGGCGGGGCCGGTCAGTCCAGTGAGCTCCACATTGTGTTTCCCAACTGCTTCCTCTGCCCTGATGCTGTGGAGGCGGGAGGTGATTCTCCCCCTCCTCAAGGCTTCTCCTCCATGCTGAGGTTGAGACATTTCTGGGAGCAGAACCCGCTGAGGGTGGTACCCCAGAACTTTCTTTCCTCTTCTCTAAGGCCCTGCGCTGGCCAGTAGCTTTGGGGGTCTTGCTAGCTGTGCTGTGACGTGGAAGCCCCGTGGTACTGTCAGTGACAAAGAGGGCCTGTCTCCCCAGCTCCCCAACAGGGCAGGAGGGAGCTCCCGGGGAGCAGAGCCCCCTGGAGCCGGCTTTGCTGGACACATGAGCTGTCTCTGCATTAGCATTCACAGGGAGAGGTGACCTGGGAAACAGCACACAGCATTTCAGGGTGCCTCCAGGCTCTGGAGACAAAGCCAGGCCTGGAAACACGGAGCAGAAAAGGGCACTGTTGGCAGGAGAGTGTCATGTGGGCTGTGGTGCAGCAGAGCCCTCCCGGTGTTTCCAGAACAGTCTGTGTCCCTGAGAGTGCCCCGCCTCCCGCCTCCTCTGAGGAAGCCCGCGAGGGTGGTTTGAGAAAGCACTATTTGTCTGCCGAGTAAGAATGCTTATTCAATTTTATATTCGTTATCAGAAATGATTCCACTGCGGCTCTGGGGCCACACCACTTTATTGCTTATGACCAAGTTATGCCGACACTGTTTATGGGTTTATTGGAGGAATTTTATTTCTCTTAGAATTTAGAGTTCTGAGGCTGCATCTGGAAAGTAAACGCGTTCTGCCGGTGTGTGGGCTTCCCCTCATGTCGAGTAACCTCCAGGCTCAGCGTTGTTTTATGATTTGTCTGTTCCGTGTCGGAGTGTTTCATGAAATAGGCGCTTTCCGGCAGCACCAGGACCTGTGAGCAGGTCCCGACATGTCCCGACAGGCCAGTGGTCTAGAGTAAATGCAGGAATCCATCCCTGAAGAGCAGCAGTGTGGAGCACTGGAGTATGTGTTTGGGGGGTGGAGATAGTTTTCCGACCTTCTCCCCTCACACTTTCCTGCCTCCGTGCCAGCGGTGAATCAGGAGAGTGCGCAGCCTCACACACCTGCTCCTCGTCCCGGTACTCGGGGATCTCAGATGGCCAAGACGCCTCTTTCTTATGAGAAGGACGTGTGCCTCGATGGGCGTCCTTTGGTTCTGCCCTTCCTGGGGCGGAGTGTCCCCCCATATCGTCTGGAGTTAGGAAAATCCAACCACGTGCAGCCAAACTCACATTCCCCGGTGGGCCAAGGCTCCCTCCCGGCCCATGGACTGCATTGCCCGTGGTGGTGCCAGTGTGCCACCCTGCTGGTGCCCATGGGCTCCAGGGACTATGTGGGCCAGCGACAGAAGCAGGTCTTGGGCCATGCACATACTGATCTCTGAGCTGGGTGCTGGGCCATGCCCTGATCTCTGAGTGGGTCCTGGGACATACCCTGACCTCTGAGTGGGTCCTGGGCCATACCCTGATCTCTGAGCTGGATCCTGGGTCATACACTGATCTCTAAGCTGGGTGCTGGGTCATACCCTGATCTCTAAGCTGGGTGCTGGGCCATACACTGACCTCTGAGTGGGTCCTGGGCCTTACCCTGATCTCTGAGCTGGGCATTCAGCTGACCTCTGAGCTGGGTACTGGGCTGTACCCTGATCTCTGAGCTGGATCCTGGCCTTACCCTGATCTCTGAGCTGGATCCTGGACCTTACCCTGACCTCTGAGCTGTCTCCCTGCACTGTTTTCTCCCCTGTGGTCTTGCTGCTCATCTCAAGAGTTTCCGACTCACATGCAGTTGTGGAAATGCCACACAGAGACACTGCATGGGACTCAGTGTCTGAGGAATGTAGCGCCAGACTGAGTCACAGTCTAAGCCGGAGATGTGGCTGAGCACAGTCACAGGACAGAAGTGTCCCCTGAGGGAGAAGTTCCCCCAGACCACTGGCCTCCCTCCCCGACCCCGAATCCCTGTCTCAGGGATGCCGGGACACGGGATGACCCCACCTTCGGAGACGGGTCCTGGCCTTTGGCCTCTCACCTGTCTGGTGTTGTGAGGGCCCTGTCTCTGGCGTGACCATTCACCAGCTGCTCTGCGGCGTCACCAGTCTAGGTGTTGGGGGCACCGTGGACGCCTGTTTTGGGGAGCTAATGAGGCAACTTCTCCTTCGATAGACCCAGTGTCGGTTTGGGTCCAACCTAAGAGCATCTGGTTCTTTCTCCTTTCCTTCCCGAAGAGTCGGTAGCTCTGTGTTTCAAGAGTCTTACTGTGTCAGTTTCGGTCTATGGCCAGACCTCAGGTCACTTCTCAGAGATGAGCTATTAAATCCACTTTCCCCAGCGACATTTAAAAGAGGCTCTTTGCCTTCCTTCATTGAATTGTTTTTCTACCTTTATAAAAATAAATCTGAATACTGGGTGTGTCCATTTCTGAATCTTTTATTCTCTTCTGTTTATCTGTGCTGCTGCGTTAGGACTGGAACCCAGGGGCTTATGTGCTGGGTCGTGAAGTCGAGGGTTGGGGGAGGCCTGGCATCTTCTCCTTTGTTTCTCCTTTGCTGTTTCAGTTTTGGGAGGGATTTGTTTGGGGACCACCCCCCAGAGGTGCTCCGTGCTTGCTCCAGGCTCTGCACTCAGGCATGACTCCTGGGGGCTTCCAGGACCACGTGAGGAGCTTGGGATTGAACCCAGGTCCACCGTGCAAAGTCCAAGCCGGCTGTGTTTTCGCCTCCAAACCCCTGTCCCTCTTCTTAAAAGTGTTCCAGCTGCTCTAAATTATATTTATTTCTTCGTAAACTTTAGAACAGACTGGTCAATAAATACAGAAAGTCAGGCTGGGGATTTTGAAGGCAAGTGTACATTGACGCTATATGTTGATGTTAGTAGAATTGATTTTTTTTAAGTTATTGAGATTAAATTGGCCTGTCCTCAGCCCTTCTTCAGGGATGCACTATTATAATTTGATATTTACACACCAGTAAATGATCAGGTTAGCATCTGTCACTGCCCACAGTTACGGCTTATTTTTTGGATGGAGTCTTTGATAAACAACTTTTACAGCCCGTTTCAGACATGCAATGCCTTAGTAACTGCAGACCCCAGCTGAGTGTTGGCACATGTATTGGTTATTTCTTTGGTAACCGGAGGTTTCTGCCTTTTGCTTCTCTTAACCTTTCACCCACCCCCCACTGGTCATGCTTTCAAATGCTCAGAATGGTGCTGTGCTGTCCACTCTTCTGTGACGCTCTAGCTGACCACATGTGGTGGCTCTGAGTGTCTCTGTGACATCTGTAGGCAGCTGTGTTCTCTGTGAACACGGGCAGCTTTGTTGTTGCTTTTCGGATCCACAGCGTCCTGTCCTGACATCCCCTGCTGACTTCCTGGTGGCGGACTTCCCATGGGACGTGGAGTAGGGGAGGGGGCGTCTTTCCCAAGGCGCCCTCAGAGACGAGGCTCTCACCCTTGAGGCGACGGCACTCATGACACCTGCTCTTTCGCTGAGGAAGTTCTCCCATTCCTTTTTTCTGAGATTTTTTTAGGATGTAGAGTATATATCAAATTATATAAAATGTTCATTTGCATTGATTGGCATGGTTTTTGTGATTCATGTGATTTTTGATGTTTGAAGGTTAATACGGGGGTTACACTGATTGTGTTTTGAAAACGAATGCAGTGAAATTTGCATAGTATAAAATGAATCACACTCAGGTGAATCAATCAGTGGCATTTAAAGCCTCCACAGTGTTTTCCAATGACTCAGCTACCTAGACCCGAAACATCTTGGGCCCTGGAAGGAAACCGCACACCAGCTAGCGGTCCTCTGCTCCGGACAAGAGCCGGGCCCTCGTGGGCATCCACTGACTATGGGACATAAGTTTGTAAATTCACGTCCATAAAATCATTCGATTCTGTGATTCTTTGCCTCTGGGCTCTTTCCCTTAACCTCACATTTGGAGATTTCTGCCATCTTTGGCACCAGAGATGAGTTCATTTTGGAGGCGGCTAAACGTTACACCCTGCTTCATCTCTACGCTCGTTCCTTGATGGAAATTTAGCTTGTTTCTTCTTTTGAGCTCTTGAGCACCTGTGAACATTTGCATGGATGAGTCTGGTTGATTCCCTGTTTTCAACGCCTGTGGGTTGGCACCTCACTGTGGAATCACTTAGTCGTAGAGTGATGCTGAATCAGACACTATTGCCATAGCACCAGGATCCCATGAAGACTCCGGCTTTCCCACAATATCTCAAACTCGCCATCTCCATTTCCCTTTAAGGGTGTTCATCCTTGTGGCGTTTGGAGCAGGCCCCAAGCCCCTGATGAATAAGCATCTTTTCACTCACGTGTTTGCTCTGGCATTGCAGAGAGGCATATCTGTTGCTCCCGCCATTGGGATGGTCTTTCTGCTGTGCAAGTGTGAGTTCTTTGTGTTTGCAAATTACTAGACCCTTACTAGTGTATAATGTGCATTTTATCTTATTCGGTAGATTTCTCTTTTATCAGTGCAGGATATTTTGTTAGCTAATAGTCCATATATATATATACATATATATCTTGCAGAGCCTGGCAAGCTACCTGTGTCATATTTGATATGCCAAATACCAGTAACAATTATAGACCTCATTCCCATGACTTGATGGAATGATTTGAGGCTCTTTATTTTCCTGGAGTGAGTAGATGCCCCTTGGGCTACACTAGCATGTGACAGAACATATGGAAATATTACTGGTGCCTGCTTGAGCAAATCAATGAACAATGGGAAGACAAGTGATACAAGTGGAGTTATATATATATATATATATATATATATATATAGCTATATATATATAGCTATATATATATAGTTTTTATTTTGATCAATGAGAGACAGACATGGGGCAGAGCTGCTACTTGCTCTCCCTGTGCCCAGCCGCTCACAAGGAGCCCAGGAGAGATGGTGGGTTCTAGCCCTGGCCCACCAGCCCAGCAGAGCCTTGCAACAAGCCAGACGACCCCCCAACTCCATGAGAGCCTCATTTTCCACATCCGGACTTCTCTCTCTTCAGAAATCCACCCAGCAGACCAGCCTATCACAGTCTGGCTCATCGAAATCCACCCTGCTGCGGTCTTTTTTAATCCGCCCAGGTATGCTGATCCAGAGACAGACATGGGGCAGAGCTGCTACTTGCTCTCCCCTGTGCCCAGCCGCTCCACACGGAGACCAGGAGAGATGGTGGGTTCTAGCCCTGGCCCGCCAGTCCAGCAGAGCCTTGCAACAAGCCAGACGACCCCCACTCCATGAGGGCCTCCATTTTCCACATCCGGACTTCTCTCTCTTCAGAAATCCACCCAGCAGACCAGCCTATCACAGTCTGACTCGCGCGGCCGCTGCGGCCGCAGCAGTTCATCATTAAATGCTGGACTTAGAGATGACTGCAAGAGTATGCTACCTGCATGGCAGAGCCTGGCAAGCTACCCGTGTTGTATTTGATATGCCAAATACCAGTAACAATTATAGACCTCATTCCGAATGGATTGTGGCTCTTTATGTTCCTGGAGTAAGCAGATGCCCTTGGGCTCTACTAGCATGAGACAGGACATATGGAGATGTTACTGGGGCCTGCTCGAGCAAATCGATGAACAACGGGAAGACAGTGATACAGTGATTTGATCAATTCTAATTTTTTCTTTAGTTGCTCATAATTTTTGGTGTCATCTAGTACTTACGATTTGTGTTCAACATTTAGGACATTTGATGCGTGTTCAACATTTAGGACATTTATGTATTTATGTATTATTTATTTGGGGGTCACACCCAGCAATGCTCAGGGGTTACTCCTGGCTCTGTGCTCAGGAATTACTCCTGGCAGAGCTTGGGGGACCCTATGAGATGCCGGGATCGAAACTGGGTCTGCGCCATGCAAGGCAAATGCCCTCCTCGCTGGACTGTGGCTCCAGCTCCAATCAGGACATTTATCAATTGTTGATAAATGTTTGTAGGTACCGAGGGAGAGGTCCAGGTCCTTTTCTTTGCAGGTGACGGTCAGTTGTCACAGAGTATTTTCCAAGAGGCGTTTTCCCCTTCTGCATGTCCCTGTCAATCTTTACAAAATCAGTTGTCTGTAAAAGTTTCGATTATATTTGGAATCTCAGTTTAGTTTCTTTGGTCTATATGTCTTCCACGTTTTAGTTAGTGTAGCTTTAGGGCACGTTTTGGAGTTGGCAAGTATGCTCTCCCACTCTTTTTTATTTCGTATTATTTTGGCTATTTGAGCCTCTTGAAAGCTCACGTGAATCTTATTATTGTGTCTTCTGCTTTTACAAACCCAGCCGTGTAATTTGGGGAGTGATTGCCCTGGATTCCGTGACCTGGGTAGGCAGTACTGCCATCTTCACCAAGACCAGCGTTGCGGTACAGAAGCTCAGCGATGCTTTTCTGGCAATGCTTTGCTCTACTTGCTGAGTGTGTTGGCCCTAGTCTTGGCGGACTCTGATGTCTCCCATATCAGCTTCCAGTCGTCTGCAGGAGATTGGTTGCCCTGTTTCCCACGGGAAGCCCGTGGCGTCTCTTTGGCACTTTTCCCATGTAATTTCTGTGGTACATTGTTGAATAGAAGTGAAAATGGGACAGAATAGTGTACAGTGACTGATGTGTGCAGGAAAACCTTATTCTTTGGAAAAAGATTTCCTAAATACTGAAGAGAATGTCAGCAGAGGCTTTTTGTTGAGACTGTTTGTCTCTGTTCTTGCTTTTAGTGTTTTTACCATAAAGATGGATTGAATTTTGCTAAATCTCTCTCCTCTCCCTCCCGTTCTCTCTCTCTCTGTCTCTAGCACTCTCCCGGTCTATCTCTGTCTCTATCCCCCCTTTTCTCTCATTTCTTCTGTCAGTCAATTGTCAGTTTTCTTTCCCTATAAATATAATGTATTACATTGATGATTGTATTTATTGAGTCACCTTTATAATATTCCTGGGATAAATCCTATTTTAATAGAGCTATAGTTTTAATATCTTGTTGCATTCAAATTGATGCTATCATTCTGAAGAATCTCCACCTAAATTCATTACTGACTTTGGTCTGTAAGTTTTACTTGTATTCTTTGTTATTTTATTCTCTTTATCATTATTATTATTATCATCACCATCATTATCATTATTATTATTATCCTAATGCTGATCTTGGTGAAAGAATTATAAGTATTGCGCCCTCCTGTTCTATTAAAGAATTTGAGAAGAGCTTAAGTGGAAACCCTAAATGTTTGGTAGGATTTATCCATGATCCATCTAATACTGAAGTTTGTTTCTGTTTTGTTTGTTGTTTTTGTTTCGGATTTATTTTCAAAGAACCTTTTTTATTTTTATTTGATATTTTTATTATACCACCTTGAGATATACAATTACAAAGATGTTCATGTTTGGGTTTCAGTCATACAGTGTTCCAGCACCCATCCCTCCACCAGTGCCCATTTCCCACCACCAATGACCCTGATTCCCTCCCCTCCCCTAGCCTGCCTCTATGGCAGGTTCTTTATCTCTTTCTGTCTCTCTTTCTCTCTCTCTCTCTCTCTCCTCTTACATATTGTGAATTGCAATACATACATTTAGAAGTTATCATGTGTATCTTTTTGCCTGTATTTAATGCTCAGTTCTAGGTTGTTGTTAGCACTTTCGACAATTATTAGCACACTGTTCCCTTCTCTGTCTTACCTAATCTCTGACTCCCACATTTTGTGGTAGTTTCCACCTGACAAAACTTCCTGATCCATGTTTCGTCTGACCTTGGATATTGGTACCATAATATGTATAAATTTATGTCATGCAAAGAAATGGAGTCATTCTATATCTGTCTTTTTTCCTTCTGGATAATTTCACTCAACATGATCCTCTCCATGTCCATCCATTTATAGGCAAATTTCATAACTTGATTTTTCCTAACGGCTGCATAGTATTCCATTGTGTACATGTACCACAGTAGTTCTTGAGCACTCTATTGTTTCCAGATCCTGGCTATTGTGAATAGTGCTGCTATAAAAATAAAGGTGCAGATGGTGTTTCCGCTGTAATTTTTTGGCTTCCCAGGGTATATTCCCAAGAGTGGTATGGCTGGGTCAAATGGGAACGCTTTTAAAAATTGTTTATAATCTCTTTGACTCTTATTACTTTGTTGAAAGTGTCCAATTTAGGATCTATTATTGATTATTAGGTGTTTCTAGGAATTTTCCCATTTATTCCAGATATTGTTTTGGGTTGGGGTCAAGTTTTTAACAGAATTATTCTTTTTTTATTTCTATAATCTATTAAATCTATTTTAAATGTATCATTTCTATGACTTTTCAAAGGATCAGCTTCTTATTTAGTTTATTGTTCTTTTCCCTCCTTTTTAAAACTCTCTAAACATTATGGTTTATAAAGTTTTCTGTAATATAGTTTATAGGCTTTTGAGGTTCCGATATTGATCCCATGATTGACCTTCCCCCACCATTGATCCCATTTTCCTATCCCCCAAGCCTGCCCCCTTAGTAAGCACACAATACTGTGTTTTCTACTGTGTATTACTATAAAATGACTGAAGGAATGATTAAATATTCTTCAGAAAAAGGAAATTTACTGAAGTTGCTATCATGGGGGGGTGTCCATCTTTGTTCTGTCTTAGCTCTTCCAATTCATTGTCATTCTTGTCATTCTTGTCATTGTTCTTTTATTCCACCTGTTATTGTGGACTGGCTTTTAGTTGTTTTCTTATTCTTTCATGTGTAAAACTGCATTGCTATTTCTGATTGTTTTTTTCTTATTAGTGAAGGAAGGATGTTCCAACTATACGGTTCACAGTAGGTTGTTTCACTACTGTGTACTTTGTATGTTGTGCTTTTTGTGCTTTTACTCACATTCAGCTTTCACTGTCACTGTATCACTGTCTTCCCGTTCATCATCGATTTGCCTCGAGCGGGCACCAGTCACATCTCCATCTGACCTGCCTCATGCAAGTAGAGCCCAAGGGCACCTGCTTGCTCCAGGAACATAAAGAGCCTCAAACCATTCCATCAGGTCATGGGAATGAAGCCTGGTTTTTAGTTTTCTTCTTGAGATAAAATAGATTTTTAATTCAAATTCGCATTCAGGGCCCATTTGTATTGTTACAGGATTGATAGCTCAGGTTCAGGATTGATAGCTCTGGTATGCTGAACCAGAGACTCTCAGACATGGGGCAGAGCTGCTACTTGCTCTCCCTGTGCCCAGCTGCTCGGGAGGCGCCCGGGAGGCATGGCGGGGTCTAGCCCTGGCCTGCCACCCCAGCAGAGCCTCACAACAAGTCAGACCACCCTCCCCTACTCCATGGGGACCGCCATTTTCCACATCCGGACTTCCCTCTCGTCACAACTCCACCCAGCAGACCAGACTATTACAGCCCAGCTCTGTTTATCAATAAATGCTTTATTTACAGGTGTCTACTACAGTATGCCACCCGCACGGCAAGCCTGGCAAGCTTCTCGTGTAGTATTTGATATGCCAAATACCAGTAACATTTATATTAGGTCATTCCCGTGACCTAATATAATTGTTTGAGGCTCTTTTATGTTCCTGGAGCAAGCAGATGCCTTTGGGTTTTACTAGCATGAGACAGGACATGTGGAGATATTAATGGTGCCCGCTCTAGCAAATAGATGATTAACGGGAAGATAGTGATAGTGATAGTGATGATTCAGGAATCATTCCTGAATCAACCAGATGCCATAGGGCTACATTGGCACGTGATAGGGTCCAATGGAAATGTTACTGGCGCCCGCCGAGCAAATCGATGAGTAACGGGATTCAAGTGATCAAGTGATCAAGTGATAGTGATAGTGAATTCAAATTCGCACGGCAGAGCCTGGCAGGCTACCCGTGTCGTATTTGATATGCCAAATAACAGTAACAATTATATACCTCATTCCCATGACCTGATGGTATGGTTTGAGACTCTTTATGTTCCTGGAGCAACAGGTGCCCTTGGGCTCTGCTTGCATGAGACAGGACGTATGGAGATGTTACTGGTGCCCGCCGAGCAAATTGATGATGAGCGGGAAGACAGTGATACAGTGATACATGGGAATGAGGTCTATAATTGTTACTGGTATTTAGCATATCAAATACGATATGGGTAGCTTGCCAGGCTCTGCGGGTAGCATACCACATTCATCTTTAGGGGTCTTTAAAATTTCTCTTGACACTTTAGCCACTGGCTTTACTGACTTTCCCAGTTGTTCCATTTGCACGCACACATTTCCCTGTTTTTCTTCCTTATTTGTTTCCAACTTGAATCCAACCTTTCAGTCTGTGCTCACTGTGTTTACTCATACTGGTCTCTGGTGCAGTGTATGGTTTGTTCTGGACCAAGCTCTGCTTTCTTCTTAGAAGAACACGGACTCTGTCCTCAATGGCCCTCTCACAGACGTCTGCTCTGTCGTGTTGATTTATAGTGTGGCTCAAGCCTTCATTTTCCATATTGATTTTCTGTCTGGATGTTCTATACGTTATTGAAAGTGGAATATTGTAGTTCAATTGTTATTGTATAACTGGATCTTTCATCTTTAATTCTGTCAATATTTCTGTTTCATGCAATTTAGGGCTCTGTTGTTTGGTGCATATATTCTTACAATTGCTCTATCCTCTTGATAAATTGATACTTTCAACAATCTAAAATATTCCTCGTCTCTTATAACACTGTAGATAAAGTTTATCTTTAGCTGATATTAGTATAATCGGGTCAATTCTGTTGGTTACTCACCACATGCAATACCTTATTATTTATTTTAATTTCAATCTGCATATGTCTTTGTTTATAAGTGAAAAAAAATAATTGGACCCAATTAAACAAAATTTGCTATTTTTATGGACATTGTAATCTTTACCTTTTGAATTAAAATTTAGTCCATTTACACTTAAAGTAATCCTAATAAGGAAGGCCAGAGTTTTGACATTGCCCTACATGTTCACTGTATATTTCATATTTTTTTATTTTTCCAGACAATTTTTCTCTACTATTTATTTCTGCATACTACTATTATTTTAATCTTATTCATATTTGCTAAATTTTAGTTATTTTCTTAAAAACTAAGAGATTACAATTACGATCGTACAGTTATAACTATCTAGTTGAATTGATATAGTAGATTTGACTGGTTTCACAGGCACAACATGCCTCTTGCTGTTAATATTGTGACCAATGAGATTGTCACATGTTGTTAGCCTTTTATTATTCTGTGGATTTTTTTAAAGTTTATTATATCACTGTGAGATAGACCATTACAAAGCTGTTCATGATTGGGTTTCAGTCATACAGTGTTCCAGCACCCGTCCCTCCACCAGTGCACATTTCCCACCACCAATTTCCCAAGATTCCCTCCCCCTGACCCCTGCCTCTTAGGGAGGCACTTTTATCCTCTCTCTCTCCTCTCTCTCTATCTCTCTCTCTCTCTCTCTCTCCTTTCTCCTCTCTCTCACTCTTTTGCAATACAGACACTGAGGGTTTATTATTCATATCCTTTAATACTCTTAATATTAAGTTCTAGTCTAGCATTACCATTTCCAACTATTATTGGCACACTGGTCCCTTCTCTGTCTTATCTAGCCACTGTCCCCCACACACCTGTGGTAGATTCCAACTATTGACAAGTCCAACTGGCCCCTGTTTTGCCTGGCCTTGGACATCAATCTCATCCTAATCTTTTTTTATATCCCACAAGTGAATGCGGTCATTCTACATCTGTCCTTTTCCTCCTGACTAATTTCACCTCACATGGCACTCTCCAGGTCCATTCCGATTCTCTGGAGTTTTTTAAAACTCACGTTGGGAAAAATGGCAAGTGGAGCAGCAGTGACTTGAGAGCTACTCGTCTACCATACCTGTCATTATCTTATGCATGGTTTTGTTTGGTTCTTTTGTTGTGGTTGTTGTTTTACCACACTGGCTACCACTCCTGACTGCACTACTCAGGGATCACTCGTGGAAGGTCTCAAGGGACTATATTGGGTGTCGGGGATCAAACCCGGGTCAGCATGTGCAAGGCAAGTCTCTCCCCACTGCACTGTCTTCCTGGTACCTCACTGAGAGTTTCTGGCTGGAGACTGTACTGTGTCCCTCCAGGTTGGGTTGGGGCAGGGCGAGCTGGCTGCGAGGTCTCTGGCTGGGGCTGCCCCTCCTGGCAGGACACACGTGTCTGCACTCTCTCTGCACCCGGGCTCCCTTTGCTCCAGCTGCTGTCTGGACTGAAATCCTTCTTTGTGGCTGACTGGTGATTGAGGGGCCACACTCAGGGTGCTCAGGGACCCCCTGGCTGTGCTCGGGCTCCTTAGGTGGCGCGCGGGTTTAGACAGGAACCGCAGCACCCTAACTCCTGCCGTGCCGCCGCCGGGCCTGCTTCTTCCTCTCTCAAATTTCTTGGTGTTTCCCTTCTCCACTCACTCCACGTTGGTTCACAGTCCTCGGGACTGCAGGGGTTCAGGTTCACGCCGGCCCCAGGTCCCTGCCAAGGCTCTAGCAGCTTCCCACTCCCAGACCCTCACTGCTCCCCACCCCTTTCTCCCTGGGAACCAGCAGTTTTCACTGAGTCTAGGAATTGGTTTTGTTGTTTCTTGCCAGTTCATTGACTTTAGTAATTCCCGTTCCACACACGCGGGACGCCATCTGGTAACTGTTTTTCACTCCCTGATTTATGTCACCGAGTAGAAGCACTTCAGGTCTGGCCCCTTCTCCCCCTGCCTGGCTTCATATTTTCCCGGGGCAGAGCAGGGCTTCCCAGAGGTGCTTCTCGCATCTCTTAATGGGTGCACGGTGCTGGATCCCAGAGGAAGGTGCTGATGTATGTGGCCCCGCGGGTGCTTATGTGAGGTGGGAAGGGGAGAGAGACGGTCGCTTTCTCCCCAGCTGCCTCTGCTGCCCGGGACCCGCTGGGCAGGCTAAGGACTGATAAAGTCTGAGATGAGCCCCCTGCAAGGCGTGGGGCCTGAGCCCCACCATCCCCACGAGGTGGCCGCCACGCCACACCTGACGTCCGCTTGGTCTCTAGGCACGGGAGCTGATCCCCACCACTCGAGGTTTCTCGGGAGCCACGGACTCAGGCTGGAGCGAGGAATTGCTCTTTGCAGGAAAGGAAAGTCAGTCCTAGGCCTTACCCAGGGCTGCCTTAGGGTTCTTGACTTCCTCGCAGAAAAAGAATTTTCAGGAGTAGATGAGCAGTGAAGTAAAACAGATTTTATTATGGAGGTTTTAGGACGGGGAAGGAGGAGGGAAAGAGAGAGTAACGAGCTCAAGGGAGAACACAGGCTGCTCCAGAGGCAGAGAGCCCTGACTGATTTCCAAAGGGGGCTTTTATCCCTCTGGGCTGGAATGCTCTGGAATCTTCTGCTGGGCCATTGAAGGCTGATGGGGGTTAAGGCCTGGGCAGAAGAAATTGGATCCAGTTTGGGTCCACTTTTAGGGTCTGTTGTTGGTTAATGGGTCTAATCAGGTCTTCATTCCTGGTTCCAGAAGGTGACAGCCTAATGGGACAGTTCACTGCCATGCTCCCCACCTCCACCCCACCTGCCTGCTTACATCAGTGCCACACGTGCTGGAGAGAATCTCGACTCGCTCCCAGGTGCGGGTCCCTGGGGAAGAGCTTGTGTAAGGACAGCATCCAGAAGCAACGTTAGGGTTAAAGCTTCGGTTCACAGCTTGTGGCAGAGCTTCTGCCTCTGTTCCTTGCCTGGGCATCCGTAGGCTGCTCCTTGCCCTTCCGAGGTCTTGGGCTGAGGCTCTGCTGTCCCACCCACTCGTCCCTCCTTCTGCCTTCCTTTGCTCTCCAGCCACTCTGTGCAGGACACAGATCTGGGCTCAGAGCTGGGGTCAGTTACTGAACTGACCCGGCTTTCCTGCCTTGATTTATTCCTGCCCAGCCCTTCCCATGATCTGTCGGACTGTACCTCAATGCCCAGCTGGCTAAGCTGGACTTCCTGGGGCTCTGCCCCTCCATTGCGCCCCTCAAGGTGCCGGGCCCATGGCAGGGGAACAGCTTTCACAGGGGAGACAGCCAAGAGCAGAGGCACCCAGACCCTGTGAAGGAAGGAGAAACCAGTTTGCCCAAGGACAGAAAAGAGATTTGTGAGGAGACTTTGGGGAGGCGTTTTTGAGCGGGGATGAAGGAGTTGATCTGTGTGGAGCTGCAGACTCTCCTCGGGTGTGGGGATGAATCAGGAGTCAATGAACCCAGCTCAATCAAAAACATGCTCAATGTCATTTGGGATGAAAAGTCCCTACTGAGACATTTTGCACAAATAACCATATGAAAGCCCCGGTCCTTTCCAATGCAGAAACAAGATAAAGACCAGTGACTTGCAAATGCCTTGATTCACATTCAGAATGTTATTTATTTAGCAGCTCTAAAGAAATGTGTTTGGAAATAGCTTTTCCTCTGATGTTGCCTTTTGCCATTTATGTTCTGATTATTTCCAGCCTGAGGGCACCTAACTCCCCAGTATCTGTTGCAATGGGGGGTCCCCTGCAGTTGACTTAGCAGCCCTGGCTGTTATCTGGGGTATTAATGATTGTCATAAATCACCCAGAAAAGCTTCTATTTGGAAACCAATCTGAACAATCAGCAGCACCACGTGTTTCTGAAATTTATTTGGGAGAGTCTGTTGCCTGTGGTCTTCTTTTCATTTAAAACTCAGGTTTGAGAACTTGCCCAGTGAGTAAAATGCCGCAGGCTGCCTCCTGTCTGCAAGGCACAAGTGGCGTTGGTGAAAAAGCAACAGGCACGGAACTTTCCAGAACAGGCCAAAGACAGTTCCTTGCCTGTATTTCAGCTGCCTGAGAAAAACTGTTTTAATCGTCCCACAGGTGCGCTGGTGGTTGTCACTTTCATTCAGGTGTGGTGGTTTGTGTTGTGAAGCCTCATATTGCAGCCTCCGGGAGTTTATAGCCAAAAAAACCAACTAGCCTATCTCATTCACTTGTTCCAGTACTATCACGTTTCCACCATCACCAGTATCTGAGTTGGACAAATCTCTGGGGAAATAACAGGCCGGGTGCTTTGCTCTGCTCTGGTGTGGGGAGAGCCGTTCAGCACTGTACCCACCAGTGTGAGACCCTCCCAATGCTCCTAACCCACAAGTGTGAGACCCTTCAACGCTCCTAACTCACCAGAGTGAGACCCTTTCAACGCTCCTAACCCACCTGTGAGAGACCCTTTCAATGCTCCTAACCCACCTGTGTGAGACCCTTTCAATGCTCCTAACCCACCTGTGTGAGACCCTTTCAATGCTCCTAACCCACCTGTGTGAGACCCTTTCAATGCTCCTAACCCACCTGTGTGAGACCCTTTCAATGCTCCTAACCCACCTGTGAGACCCTTTCAATGCTCCTAACCCACCTGTGCGACCCTTTCAACGCTCCTAACCTGCCTGTGAGACCCTTTCAATGCTCCTAACCCGCCTGTGAGACCCTTTCAACGCTCCTAACCTGCCTGTGAGACCCTTTCAATGCTCCTAACCCGCCTGTGAGACCCTTTCAACGCTCCCACCTGTGTGAGACCCTTTCAATGCTCCTGACCCCACCGTTTCATTCTGGTCCCTCAAATACCTTCTGTTTATTTTTGGGTTTTTGGGTCTCAGCCAGCGACGCTCAGGGGTTCCTCCTGGCTCTGCACTCAGGAACTACTCCTGGTGGTGCTGGGGAACCATTTGGGAACCGGGGACAGAATCTGGGTCTTCTGTGTGCAAGGCAAGTCCCTCGTGCTGTGCTGCAGCCCGGCCCCTCGATCACCTTCCATCCTCTGCCCCTTTGCTCTCTGCAGCCATGACGCTCTGACTAAACCCCTCCTTGTTTCTGTGCATCCGGGGTTAGGACATGTGGCACTTACAGATGAGCGCGTCCCGGTGGGCAGTTCATTGGCGGCCATCGGTCCAGCCGTGGGGCTATTGCTCGCAACCTGCAGGCCCTTTTACTTAAGACCCCCACAAGGGGCTTCCCCAGTTTTTGGTCACTGAGCAGAGCGACCAGAGCATTCACCCCAGATGGTTCCTGGGGCGAGACGAAGTGGTGGGGAGTGTCTCTGTGTCCATTTGCAGTGGTGAACGCAGGTCAATTTAATCCCCCTTCCCTGAAAAACAGCTTCTGTAGATATTGTAAGCAACATGCCACTTTGTTTCTCTGGTCTTTTTCTGATCCAAAACCTTGGATACTAGA
Source organism: Cryptotis parvus (assembly GCA_021461705.1). NCBI lineage: Eukaryota > Metazoa > Chordata > Mammalia > Eulipotyphla > Soricidae > Cryptotis > Cryptotis parvus. Next base: position 578,485 of record JAJIBD010020966.1, read on the forward strand.
GTAGGGCAAAGGAGATGGAGGGGAGAGGAAGAGGGGGAGGGAGAGAGAGGGGGGAGAGGGAGGGAGAGAGGGAGAGTGAGTAGGAAAGAGGGAGAGAGAGAGAGGAGAGAGGGAGAGAGAGGGGTGAGAGAGGGAGAGAGGGAGAGAGGGGAGAGGGAGGGAGAGAGGGAGAGGGATAGGAGAGAGAGGGAGAGGGGGGGAGAGGGAGGGAGAGGAAAAGGAGAAAGAGAAAGAGAGAGAGGGAGAGAAAAGGGGGAGGGAGAGGGAGAGAGAGCAGGAGGGAAAGAGGAAGAGGGGAGAGAGAAGGAGAGATAGAGAGAGAGAGAGAGGGCAGGAGAAAGAGAGGGAGAGAGAGGAAGACGTAGAAAGAGGGAGGGGAGAGGGAAACAGAGAGGGAGGGAGAAGCTCAGACCAAACAGTAACTCTGTCTCAAAGGGAAATAAAGCCCTTTTGCTCCTGGAGTTCTAATTAGAAATCAGTAAAAAAAAAATACAGACGTGCAGTAAAGTAGAGACAATGTGTATTTTTCTGCTAATCAAGGCCACAGATTTGAAAGAACCAGATTCCTATTTTGGTCAAAGTCCTTTGTGCAATGCAGGGAAACCTCATGATCTTTCAATCCCACTGCTCAATTTCCTTGGAAACATCACACAGTCCAGATAATAGAGAGGCCGGGCCAGTGTCTCCCCTGTGGGAGAGCTAGAAGCTGAAACTTTACAGAAACAGTGGAGAGCTTTTGTCAGAGAGCTCCCTTCTCTTCTCTCCTCCCTCCCTCCCTCCCTCCCTTTCTCCCTCCCTTCCTTCCTCCTTCCTTCCTTCCTTCCTCCCTCCTTCCCTCTCTCCTTCCTTCCTTCCCTCCTTCCCTCCCTCCTTCCTTCCCTCCTCTCCTCCTTCCTTCCCTCCTTCCTTTCCCTCCCTCCTTCCTTCCCTCCTTCCTTCCCTTCCTTCTTTCCCTTCCTTCCCTCCCTCCTTCCTTCCCTCCTTCCTTTCCTTTCCTTCCTTCCCTTCCTTCCCCCCTCCTCCTTCCTTCCTTCCTTCCCTTTCTTTTCCTTTCCCTCCCTCCCTCCTTTCCTTCCTTCCTCCCTCCCTCCTCTCTCCCCTCCTTCCTTCCTCCCTCCCTTCCTCCCTCCCTCCTTCCTTCCTTCCTTCCTTCCTTCCTTCGCTCCTTCCTTCCCTCTCCCTCCCTCCCCCTCCTTCCCCTCCCTCTTTACCTCCTTCCTTCCTTCCCTCCTTCCCTCCTTCCCTCCTCCTTCCTTCCTTCCCCTCCTTCCTTCCTTCCCTCTCTCTCTCCCCCTCCCTCCTTCCCTCCCTCTTTACCCTCCTTCCTTTCCTTCCCTCCTTCCTTTCCTTCCCTCCTTCCCTCTCTCTCCTCCTTTCTTCCTTCCTTCCTTCCTCCTTCCTTCCTTCCTTCCTTCCTTCCCTCCTTCCTTCCTTCCCCCTCTCCTCCTCCCTCCTTCCCTCCCTCTTTTCCTCCTTCCTTCCTTCCCTCCTTCCTTCCCTCCTTCCTTCCGTCTCTCCCTCCTTCCCTCCCTCCTTCCTCTTCCTTCCTTCCCTCCCTCCTTCCCCCTCCCTCCTTCCTTCTTCCTTCCTTCCTTCCTTCCTCCTTCCTTTCCTTCCTTCCCTCCTTCCCTTCCCTCTCTCCATCCTTTTTTCCTTCCTTCCTTCCCTCCTTCCCTCCTTCCTTCCTTCCTTCTCCTTCCTCCTTCCTTCCCTCTCTCCCTCCCTCCTTCCCTCCCTCTTTTCCTCCTTCCTTCCTTCCTTCCCTACTTCCTTCCCTCCTTCCCTCCCCTCCCTCCTTCCTTCCTTCCCTCTCTCTCCCTCCCTCCTTCCCTCCCTCTTTTCCTCCTTCCTTCCTTCCCTCCTTCCTTCCCTCCTTCCTTCCTTCCTTCCTTCCGTCTCTCCTCCTTCCCTTCCTCCCTCCTTCCTTCCTTCCCTCCCTCCCCCCCTCCCCCCACCTTCCTTCCCACCTTCCCCTCCCACCATGAGATAGACCATTACAAAACTGTTCATGATTGGTTTCAGTCATAGTGTTCCAGCTCAGGGCTCACTCCTGTCTCTGTGCTCAGGGCTGACTCTCAACTCCGTGCTCAGGGCCGACTCCCGGATCTGCTCAGGGCTGACTCCTGGCAGTGCTCAGGGACCACCTGGGTTGGTCACACGCAGGCAGACACCCCCACTATCCTGTCACTCAGCCCCATTGTCTCAACATTGCCTTACAGCTGCTGAAATGAATGTCTCCATCCTTTGGGGCTGCTATAAAAGCATCATCATCTCCCTGGCTTAGGAAAGGGGGAAGTTTATTTCTTCCCAGTGCCTGTGGGTGAAAGTTCAAGTTCACTAGGTCGGAACTGGGTTCTTTGGAGGTTGAGGGAAACTGTGGCCTGTTCCGGGGGAAAGGGGGAAGTTATGGGGGGACCCTGTGCAGGCGCACACAGCCCGGGCCTCCTCCTCTCAAGGACCTTTCTCTTCCCATGTCCTTGTGGGGGTGCAGGGCGTGTAAATAATGAGCCCCCCAGCCAAGCTGCCTTCGCCTCCCGCCTCTCCCCTCCCACTAGCACTTGCTCTCTTGCTGTGGCTGTGTCTTTCCTGACCTTCCTGCCTGCTTCCCTGTGAGAAATGGCCACATCCATTGGTTTTCTTTGTAAGCTCAGTGTATTCTCTTGGTTTGAGGTTTGTCTCCACAAGACGCTGAACTTTCTCCAATCTCCAGAATGAGGTGGCATGATGTTGTGACTGTCACCTAACAATTGCTCAGCAGGGGGGGAATCACAGAGCAGGAATTAACTGAGTTCCCCCCACCCAGGGTGCAGGAGCTCTGGCAGTTAATTCCTGCTCTGTGACGTCAGATCTGGTGACTCACGGTCCTGCGCGCAGCTGTGACCTCCTTCACAGGTATCGGTGCCAACCTAGCTAGGCCTGTGAACCAGAAAGAGCTTTTCCGGGTGAGGCCTGGGGGCAACGCGTGGCTGGAGCTGTTGAAAGTCTTATGAAGAGACTATGCACACCAGGGTCTCAGAACATTCTAGATAGAGCCAGTGGCTCAAGCTTTCGTTCTGGGTGACTCAGAGCCAGGTCCGTGTCTCCTCTGCTGCCCACACCGGAGCCCAGCTCCCCCATGTGGTTAATGGGAAGGACCCTCTCGGGGTCTGGACAAGGAGGTGGCCTCTGCCTTGGGCGTCACACTGTGGCCCTGTTGGCTCCAGGAGCAAGTGAGCAGCCAGGAAGCAGGATGCTGGGAAATGGCCATGGGCTGCTCAGAGCGCAGGGTACAGGTGAGCCTGAGGGGGTGCAGCTGGGGAAGGGTCTGGGGAGCTGCAGGTGGGGAAGGGTCAGGGGCAGCTCTAGGTAAGGCTAGGTTCAGGGGCTGCTGAACGGGGGCTAGGGTCAGAGGCAGCTGCAGGTGGGGTTGGATCAGGGGGACAGCTGCAGCCGGACCTACAGGTCTTCAGACGCCTCTCAGAAAGGGGAGAACTCTCAGGGCTGGGCTGGGGAGTGGAGGTGGCCCACGGCTGGGCCGGAGATGGGCTGCGGCCCCGCTTTCTGCGACTGTCTATTTGCACAGCCCCGCAAAAGCCCCCTTATCTGGAGAGGGGCTGGTTCCTCGGCCTCTCCGGCTATGCCCCTTCCCCATGCAGGAGTGAAGTGAGTGGTAGCCGCTGCCGGGCAGGGCTGCACAGAGCGCCAGTGCCGCTTACTCCCAGACTGTCCGCCGAGAAACAGCCTGAAAACACTTTCTTCCCGCCTGTGCTCCAGAAGATGCCGGAGAGTTTAGTTTCGGAGGCGCCCGGTCCGTGTCCTGAGAAGGACATTGGAGTCATGATCCTTCTGCAATTGATCATTTTGGGAATAATGCAGACCGAGGGTCTGATGAAACAGCAGAGGATAATGCTGAGGTTCATGAATATTTGATTTGTTTCCTGCTTCAGAAAGTACTTATCTGAGCAGGGAAACTTCCTGGCACTGGAAATTCTGATTCCACTGAATATAAGCCTCTGCCCTGGTCCCTGGGGGGGTAGCCAGGAGGGAGCAGGAACAAGGGCTCTGGCCCGGCTGCGCCGCGCACCAGACCCACAGGTGCACGGTGAAAAGAATTCCCACCAAAACATCAAAATCAGAGACTCTTGGGAGGTCAGGAATCTGGCTGAAAGGAAGTAATTAAAGTTCCATTTGCATAGTAATTGACATAAGATATGAAAAACTTAAATGTTGTTTTCACAAGATGATGCGGAGCAATTGGCAGTTGCCTGGGAGGGTGATAAACGCATCTCAGTTGCTCCTCCACGGCATTGCTCCATCAGCCCGCGGGGGCATCAGGGTTGCTCCCACAGACAGGACACACGCCTGTTGCTCACCCATGCACGAGGGGCAGACCACGTCTCCGGGAAGGCACACAGACCCTGACTCTGACGCACACACACCCTGACTCTCTCACACCCTGACTCTCTCACACAGACTCCTGACCCTCTCGCACACACAGACACACAGACACACACACACATACACACACCCTGACTTCTCACATAGACCCTGACTCTGATGCACACACACCCTGACTCTCTCACATACAGCCTGACTCTCACACCCCTGACTCTCTCACACAGACTCTGACCCCCTCGCACACACAGACACACACAGTCACAGACACACACGTATACACCCTGACTTTCACACAGACCCCGACTCTGATGCACACACAGTCCCTGACTCTCTCACACACACATTCTGAGTCTCTCACAAGACCCTGTCACACACACAGACACACACCCTGACTCTCCCACATTGACCCTGACTCTCTCACAGAGACCCTGACCTTCTCTCTCTCTCTCTCTCCCTCTTACACACATGCACACATACACACATGCACACACATGCACACTGACTCTCTCGCACACACAGACCCTGAGTCTCTCAGTGCTTCTGCAGCCTCTACCCATGTTATCGTCTAGGATTCCCACAGAGACTCTCTTCTCTCAGGCTTTTGCGCTTTTCTTTTGTAGAGGTGTGTCTTTCTACAACCACAACACCTCAGAAAACCCTGTGGCAGCTCTTTGGAAGGGCTTTGACACAATGAACACTTTGCTTCCTCTTCAGTCTCATCTCAACAAAGACTCCAACAGCTGGGGCCAGAGCTAGGCCTATCCCACTCAAAGAATGTGGCAGGTCCACGTCCGCTCCTCTTGTGGAGGAGGCCACGGGGGGTGTGGGGCTCAGAGGGTGGGTTAAGGCGGCTGCCATTGTCACCTGGTCTCGCAGGAGCAGCGGGACCATGAGAGCTCGGCAGGGGGAGGGAGGCAGACCGATGCCCTGTGGGACCGCCTGCCGCCAGCGTGGATGCCCACAGGTGGGGTTGTTTTGATGCCGGTGAGGCAGAAGCGGCCGCAGGTCTCTGCTTGTTCCTGGTTCCAGGTTCTTCAATATTTTCAAGAATGAAATATTGAGTAATAAAGATGCTCAGACTCAGAGTTGGAAAGCAGAAAAGTTTACTGGAAAGTAGAAGAGAGAAAATAAGCTCCCTGAGTGGGGAGGAACTTCATATAGGACTGGGTTATTGGGAGTTTCCCATTTCAGCTTTTCAGGCCCCCTGGCGTCCCTATCAGTTGGTTTACAGAAGATGCCAGAGATTACAATGAAGTCTAGTTGTTCTAAATCTTTCTGGGCATTTTGGCCCTTATCTTAGTCTCCCTTGGGCTTGAGGGGGAGAGGGAGATGTGGCCCACTGCCAGCAATTTCTATCTTCATTGTCTATGCACCAACATCCACATACAAAGAAGATGAAATTGAGAAATTCTACATGGAATTGGAGGAGTTCTATAAAAAGATCACACCTTCTACAAGACCATAGTCGGTGATTTTAATGCCAAGATAGGACCGAGAAGATTGGCTGAAGAACTCCACATCGGGACCCATGGCCTAGAATGGAACGAACAGGGTGAGAGACTATCTGAGTTCATTATGTCCACCAAGACCATTCATGGGAACTCACAGTTTCAGAAGGCTGAAGCGAGTGTTGGACATGGGAATCTCCTGGCGGACAGTTCCACAATGAAATTGACCACATCATCTTAAATCGACGGTTTTGTCTGACCGATGTAGCTGTCGTCCCCAAATTCCAAACAGCATCGGACCACTGTCTCCTTCGTGCAAAATTCTACTTCCTGCAACGGAAGAAAAGGCTGCAAAGTTTAAGAAGAGAACTCCCCAGAACGACCACCAACTGGGAACTCTTTGGCACCATTGCAGCAACATGGGAAGATACCATCATTGACAACATCGATGAAGAATACAGCTGACTGGTTCAGCACCTTCATGATTGTGTGAAAAATGCCGAGAGAGAGAAAGACACAAAAGGACGCTTGTCTTCAGAAACTCTTGAGCTCATTCACCAACATGGCAAGGCACAAGCCTCAGGAGACCAAATGCTAATGTCCAAGCTTGCTAAATGGTGCAGAGAAGCGATAAAAGAAGACCTCAAAGACAGAAGAGCAGAAATACTGGAAGATGCAGCAGAAGCCGGGAAAAGCTTTCGCACTGCCCGCCTGTCCTTCGCCAACTATAAGACCAAGATGACTGCCCTCCGATGCCCTGATGGATCTATCACATCTTCCAGAAAGGCAATGGAGAAGATTATCCAGGACTTCTACTCAAATCTCTTTGATAGCCACATCCACCTGCCCACATACCAAATTCCACAGGATGGATATGTCATTCCCAACGTTCTCCCTTCTGAAATCCGACATTCCATCTCATCGGTAAAGAAGGGAACAGCACCAGGCCCAGACAAAGTCAGACCCGAACACCTGAAGAATCTGCCATCAGTACTCATCAATACACTAGCTCGGCTCTTCACACGCTACCTGTCTGAATGCAAGTTGCCCTCCCAATGGAAAACCAGCAGGACAGTTCTACTGTTCAAGAAGGGAGACATTCACAACATTGGCAACTATCGCCCCATCTGCCTGTTGTCCATCAACTACAAGCTGTTTACTCGAGTCATCCTGAACAGGATTACCAGAACACTAGATGAAGGACAACCATGCGAGCAAGCAGGCTTCCGGAAGGGATTCAGCACAATCAACCATATCCACACAGTAACCAAGCTCATTGAGGTTTGTAGGGAGAACAAGATGCCGCTCTGTCTCATGTTCATTGATTTAAAGAAAGCCTTTGATTCTGTAGAGACTGAAGCAGTCATCAAAGCCCTAGCCAAACAGGGTGTTCAAACCCATTACATCAAGATCCTTTGTGAGCTATATTACGGATTCACCACCAGGATCTCACCATTCTACAAAGAAGTGATCATTGATGCCAAAAGAGGGGTTCGACAGGGTGATACCATTTTACCAAAACTCTTCAGCGCCACCCTCGAGAACATCATGAGACAATTAGAATGGGAAGGAATGGGAGTGACGATACATGGTTGGCAACTACACCACCTCCGCTTCGCTGATGACATCGCTCTAATAACACCAAACATTAGCCAAGTGGCACAAATGCTGGCTGACTTGACCGAGAATGTGGAAAGATAGGTCTACAGCTGAATCTAAAGAAAACCATGTTCATGAAGAAATGAACTAGTTCCAGAGGCCCCATTCACTCTCAATGGAACAAACATCTCTGAATGCAGCAGTTATGTGTACCTAGGTCGAGAAGTCAACATGATGAACGACCTAAAACCTGAGCTGCACAGGAGGAAGAGAGCAGCATGGAATGCCTTCAAAGGCATCAAAGAAATAGCTAAAAGGACAAAGAACCTCCGGCTCCAGGCAGGCACATCTCTTCGACTCCACAGTTCTCCCTGCATAAACATACGCCCTCAGAGACCTGGGCCCTACAAAAGCAGGATGAGAATGCTATTCGGGTCTCCCAGAGAGGAATCGAAAGAGCTATGCTTGGAATATCATGCCTCACTCAAGTGAGTGAAGGAATCTGGAGTTCTGACCTCTCGTCGCTATTCCAGAATCAGGGACGCTGTCTCATTTGCCAAGGCTTCGAAAATCAGATGGGTTGGACATGTAATGCGATTTGGAGACAACCGCTGGACTAGAGCCATTACCGACTGGATCCCCACGGGATATCAAAAGATCACGTGGGCCGACCACCTACAAGATGGTCAGACTTCCTTGTAAAGACCCTGAAGGAACGGTTTGAGGCTCTTCATATTCTGAATCAACCAGATGCCATTGGACTACATTGGCACGTGATAGGGTCCAATGGAAATGTTACTGGCGCCCGCTCGAGCAAATTGATGAATAACGAGATTCAAGTGATGATCAAGTGAAATGATTTTAGTCTCCCTGTGGACGTAGACTGCAGGACACAGTTTGATGGTTCTGGAAATCTCTGGGCACCACTGACGCAGGGCTTTGGGAATGAAACTTGTTGGTCAGTTGGGACAGGCAGCCAGCAGAAACTGAAGCTTCCTTCAGGGCTAAGGGGAAACAAATCTCCCAGGCCCGACTGCCCGCACCTCAGTTTCCCCATCAGCCTAGATCCAGAGCAGTGTTTCATGTTCCTGAGAAGCCCCCTGGGCTGCTGAGCCTGAGCTTGGGGCTGGGATGTGTGAGGCTGAGAAGTGAAGGATCCTCTGGAGAGAGACACTGCGGCTTTCTCTCACTAGCAAGGGGCAAACTCAGGCTTCCTCTGTCTCTTTCGCTCAGACCGACCCAGGGCACGGCTCCAGCTTCTCGGCTGAGCATTTCTTTCCCAGACTTCCCGAACCCCAAGATCTACTGGGGACCCTGCCGAGCCCCAACACTTAGCAAACTTGTTTTAAAGCTGTTTTTTCTCAGCTTTCAAGTGGGAGTTAGACAGTCCCATGAGCGCCTTTCCCGAGTCCGACTGCCCAGGCCCCCCGACCCCAGTGTGGCCCAGCTCACCAGGCCCGCACTGGCCTGCTCCATCACTGGGGTTGTAGTAGGTGACACTTGTGCCTACAGAGCTGTGCATGTTTAACACAATGTGCTCGTGAGCTGTGTGCAGGGTTGAGATGTGTATTCCCCATAAACTTGCTTTTCTTCCTGTTGGCAGAGATGCTAGGTTTTAAGCAAATGTCCAGGACCAATACTTGAAGATCAACAGTCACTCAGTATTTCATTCAGTCGTCGCTGAATTTTCAGTCCAGCGTGGGACAAGCAACACAATTTTTACTAAGAAATTAAAATTATCAATGAAGCATTGGGGATTACATCAGTCCCTTGGGAAATATAAGATGCAAATGTGCCAACCTTGGATTCCTGCGTGCAATTTGCTAATGTATGCTAATGTTCCCAGTGTTTAAAACATGTCCATTAAAATTGCTTACAGCTAAAATGATCTGCTTATTGGGAGCTGTGTTGAAGGTCGGTATTTCAATCGAGCAGAGATCCAAGCCAGGGCAAAGGAAATATTTCGGGAATGTTGGCACTTCTCTGTGGGAGACTTGGGCTCTTTATCACCTAAGCCAGAGAAAATCATGGAAACTTTGTTGGAGACATTTGAGAGAGACAACCCCAACTTTGGCATTTGCTGGTGGTGAAACTATGGGTGGCCCCACCTTCATCTCTGTGTGAACGTGCATGAACTGGGAAAATGTTGCCATGTCAGATATGATCACACACAATGTTTTATTCCACCAAAAGTCCTTTGTCACTGAGTCAATCTTTATCTCAGACATATGCCTGAATTGCATATGCCTGAATTGCATATGAATATGCATTTCATCCAATGCCTGAATTGAACTCTGATATGGATGAAGAAAATGAGTAATTTGTACTGACTCGTTATGGCCCCATAAACCAGGTAGGGTTAGTTACAAGATGATCTGAGGTAGTGAGACGCGATTTTTGTGTGTGAAGACATGGGGATCTTATGTAGATTTCCAAGATGCTGAGATAGGCAGCTTTAAAGCAATGTTTGCTAAGTGTTGGGACTCAGCAAGGTCTCTAACAGATACTGAGGTTCAGCAGGTTCCCTGGCACGTTTGGGGCCTTCAACTGTTCCCTGATGATAAACCGATAGTCAAAGGAACACGACCACAGACAGGCTCCCTTGAGGACCCGAGGCTCCACCACTGTATTCAAGCCAAGGCTGCTTTTTAAAGCTCCCCAAGAGGCTGGGGCGATATGCAAGCGGTGACGGACTTCAACCCTAAAACAATCATGATCACGATCATGATCTTCCCATTGATCATCTATTTGCTAGAGCGGGCATCAGTAATATCTCCATATGTCCTGTCTCATGCCAGTAGAGCCAGGGGCATAGGCTTGCTACAGGAACATAAAGAGCCTCAAACCATTATATTAGGTCATGGGAATGACCTAATATAATTGTTATTGGAATTTGGCATATCAAATACAACACGAGAAGCTTGCCAGGCTTGCCAAGTGGGAGGCAAACTCTTTTAAACACCTCCAAATAAAGCATTTATTGATGAACTGCACGGCCACTATGCGCCGCAAGCCGGGCTGTGATGGGCTGGTCTGCTGGGTGGAGTTCTGACGAGAGGGAAGTCCAAATCTGGAAAAATGGCGGCGCCTGTGGAGTGAGGGGGTGGTCTGGCTTGTTGTGAGGCTCTGCTGAGGTGGTGGGCCAGGGCTAGAACCCGCCATACCTCCCGACTGCATCATGAATGGCTGTGCACAGGGAGAGCAAGGAACAGCTGTGCCCCATGTCTGAGAGTCTCTGGACCAGCATACCTGGGCCGGATTGAGGAAAAACTGCTGCAGGGTGGGTGTCGATGATCCGGGCTATGATGGGCTGGTCTGCTGGGTGGAGTTCTGACGAGAGGGAAGTCCAAATCTGGAAAATGGCGGCGCCTGTGGAGTGAGGGGGTGGTCTGGCTTGTTGTGAGGCTCTGCCGAGGTGGTGGGCCAGGGCTAGAACCCGCCATACCTCCCGACTGCCTCATGAATGGCTGTGCACAGGGAGAGCAAGGAACAGCTGTGCCCCCATGTCTGAGAGTCTCTGGACCAGCATACCTGGGCCGGATTGAGGAAAAAACTGCTGCAGGGTGGGTGTCGATGATCCGGGCTGTGATGGGCTGGTCTGCTGGGTGGAGTTCTGACGAGAGGGAAGTCCAAATGTGGACCTTTTTATTGTTTTTTCCTAAAACAATAAGAAGGTGTAAAGGCCCCTCCTTCCCAGGGCAGACTACCGGGGACCTCCCTCCAGAGATGGAGCCTGCCCCAGACAGGCAGGCAGAACCCAGCTAAGGGCATATTGTTTTCTCCTTTCCTTAACTGGTAAACTTGCCCCACCAGGAGTAATTCCTGAGTGCAGAGTCAGGAGAAACCCCTGAACATCACCGGCTGTGACCCAAAAAGCAAATATAATAATGGTATCACTGTATCACTGTCTTCCCCGTTCATCTTCAATTTGCTCGAGCGGGCACCAGTAACATCTCCATATGACCTGTCTCATGCAAGTAGAGCCCAAGGGCATCTGCTTGCTCCAGGAACATAAAGAGCCTCAAACATTCCATCAGGTCATGGGAATGAGGTCATAATTATTACTGGTATCTGGCATATCAAATACGACACGGGTAGCTTGCCAGGCTCTGCTGTGTGGGTAGCATACTCTTGTAGTCATCTCAAAATCCAGCATTTATTGATGAACCGCTTGCTTGTGGCCACTCGAGCCAGGCTGTGATAGGCTGGTCTGCTGGGTGGAGTTCTGAAGAGGAGGAAGTCCGGATGTGGAAAATGGAGGTCCTCATGGAGTGGGGGGTCATCTGGCTTGTTGTGAGGCTCTGCTGGGGTGTTGGGCCATTTTGTGCAAACACAGAAGAGATTCAGACATTTATAAAGGGTGGCTTTTCCTGGGACATCTCACAGCATATTCCAGACTACAGTCCTAGACCAGGTTAATCAGGTGAATTTTATACTAATCCCAACCAGGTCTGAAATCAGTTGCTTATCTTTGGGTCAGGACAGAGTTTGTTCCATGACCTTGCTCTTAGCTTACTATCCTGCTTAGGACTCTTAGTCCATCCCATGTTGAGAGCAGGGTAGCTTACAGCTTAGTCGGGTCCATCTGAGTCTCGTGAAAGGACCCTTTTTGGAGTGTTAGGAACTAGAATTAATCTAAGGACAATTGACGTTTAAGTTAGAAAATATGACGGATGCCCAGGAGTGAATATTTCAGAGTTAATTAACCCTATAGTACAAATGCACAGCCTGAGCTGTCTTCTTGCGTCTATACAAAAAGGGTGTTGCTGTGACATAGAACGTGCAAAGGGCATATGTTGGGGGACAGACCTAGCCAGCTTGGCATCTGCTGTTGAAGCTACCTAGAGTTTAAGCTATTTACGTGTCTTTAAGGTGGGTTTCATGCTAAAGAGATCTCTCTTCTGTGTAAGCACTGACAGAGGGCGTGGCAGTTACAGGAATCATTTTAATTCTGAATGAATAACTCTTGGAATATTATTCACTGTCATTGTATCACTGTCTTCCTGTTCATCATCGGTTGCTCCAGCGGGCACCAGTAACATCTCCATATGTCCTGTCTCATGCAAGTAGAGCCCAAGGGCATCTGCTTGCTCCAGGAACATAAAGAGCCTCAAACCATTCCATCAGGTCATGGGAATGAGGTCTATAATTGTTACTGGTATCTGGCATATCAAATACGACACGGGTAGCTTGCCAGGCTCTGCCGTGCGGGTAGCATACTCTTGTAGTCATCTCAAAATCCAGCATTTATTGATGAACCACGCGGCCGCGATAGGCTGGTCTGCTGGGTGGAATTCTGACGAGGGGGAAGTCCGGATGTGGAAAATGGAGGTCCTCATGGAGTGGGGGTGTCATCTGGCTTGTTGTGAGCCTCTGCTGGGGTGGCGGGCCAGGGCTAGAACCTGCCATCCCTCCTGGGCGCCTCATGAGCGAGCAGCTGGGCACAGTGAGAGCCAGTAGCAGCTTATATAATATTATATAGAATATAATATATATAATATATATAATATATATAATGTATTATATATTAATATATAATATTATAATTTCTATTATGATTTTAACGCTTTCTAGTTTGGGCACAATTCCTCTTAACACTCACTGGTCCTCCCAGTGTGGGACAGTTTGAATTTACCACTGAGACCACCACCTTGGCTATGTTGAGACTATCATTTATCAAGTCTGCCAAGATCAAAGGAGGGATCATGCTAGTTTGCCCTCTGGAAAGCAAGCATAACCCTTTCAGTATACAGAGAACAGGACACTCAGAATCACCCTGGTGCAGAGTAGACATAAGAAGGAACTTGTGGGTGCCATCTGGATTGCATGAAGTCCATGGCCTGAAATTATGATTCTCTCCATGAATATATATCCATTAAGATGTCTTTCTTATACCAGCCCCCTCTCTGTCTCTCTCTGTCTCTCTGTCTCTCTCTCTCTCTCTCTCTCTCTGTCTCTGTCTCTGTCTCTGTCTCTCTCTCTGTCTCTCTCTCTCTCTCTCTCTCTCTCTCTCCCTCCCCAGTGTTTTGCATAAGAGATTATCTCAGAGGAAGGGATCAGGCCCTGGCATTATCATTTGTTTAGACCTTAACCAGAGGGAGTGGCACCACCCAACATCTGCACCCTAAAAGCTGGTGGTTGATCTTTGATGATGCAGCCATGCCCGGAAGAAAGGATTTGGGATCTCTGGTTTTTGGTGGGCTTTTGCATGTTAAAGGGGACTGAGTTGGGGAAGAAGATCTCCGTTTGGTGGGAGATCTGGGCCTGAGCACGTGGAGGTCTGGCCAGGAGCTAGAGGTCTGGGAGATCCCGTTGCCTCGGATTGTAGTAGCAGAGCTTGTTTAATTACTGGTGATGAGTAAAGACCTTTTGGAACTGCGCTGAAATTGTGGTTTGTCAGTCTGACATGGGCCCTTGAGATAAAAAGGGAACTCGGTCCCAGATATTGTTAGGGATCCCAGGGCTCCCTGACAGGCATACAGGAAAGACAAAAACAACATTTCACTTACAATACAAAACCCGGGCTGTGAACAAAGGGTGACCCAACAGCTAAGGACACATTCCTGTGAGTGCTATAATAGGGTCTGAGTGAACCCTGTTACTCTGAGGTGAAGCCCTTGGTAGCATTGCCTAGATAATTATCCTCACACGGCCTAGGGTTTGTAGGGAGAAGCGAAGAACATCTCTGCATGGGTGTGATCCTGGCTTGGCTGCAGGCCAGCTCACCTTCCTTCACTCCATGAAGTGCCGACTCCGGAGTGGTGCCTTCCCGAGAGCCCAGAGAAACCTGCTGTTTTTCCTTTGTCCCTGATCCGTGTCCCACCCTCCAGGGCTGGTCTGGGGAACCGGAGTTCTGGGGACTTGGGGTGGTTTTCACATAGGGATCCGCCTGCCAGTGTCCAGTTTTAGGAAAACCTGATTCTGAACCACCATTAGAGTCATGTCTCTCAATGGGGCGGGGGTCGCTTGCTGATGTGCGGAGTCTCATTATATTTCTCCGTGGGGTGGGGGTCTCCTTGCTGATGCGTGGAGTCTATGTTTCTCTGTGGGGCGGGGGTCTCCTTGCTAATGTGCAGGGTCTATGTTTCTCTGTGGGGCAGGGTCTCCTTGCTGATGTGCGGGTCTCACTATGTTTCTCCGTGGGGTGGGGGTCTCCCTTGCTGATGTCGGAGTCTGTGTTTCTCTGCGGGGCGGGGGTTTCCTTGCTGATGTGCAGAGTCTATGTTTCTCCATGGGGCAGGGGTCTCCTTGCTGATGTGCCGAGTCTATGTTTCTCTGTGGGGCGGGTTCTCCTTGCTGATGTGCGGGGTCTCACTATGTTTCTCTGTGGGGTGGGGGGTCCCCTTGCTGATGTGTGGGGTCTCACTATGTTTCTCCGTGGGGTGGGGGTTCCCTTGCTGATATTTGGGGTCTCTCTCTGTTTCTCTGTGGGGTGGGGTCCCCTTGCTGATTTGTGTGGTTTCTCTGTTTCTCCATGGGGTGGGGGTCCCCTTGCTGATTTTTGGGGTCTCTATATTTCTCCATGGGGTGGGGGTCTCATTATTGATTTTTTGGGGGCCTCTCTAAGTTTCTCCATGGGGTGGGGTCTCCTGGCTGATTTTGGGGTCTCTATGTTTCTCCATGGGGTGGGGTCGCCCGGCTGATGTGTGGGGTCTGTACACCGTAATTTCGCTACTGAGTGTATGTATTACATTTATATCCTCTGTTCAATCCTCTCTTCGCTCTTGTCTCATAGCAGTTTTCTAAGACCCCTCCCCTGCCTTCTTAGACCACCATCAAATAGGTGCCCATGAGTGTTTGTACATGGTGGGGTAGGAGCTGATATTCACTTGCCTCTTGGCAGAAATATTTGACTTAGATGCATCTGTTCTGACAGTCAGGGTCAGCTCTGCAACAAAGCTGCTCTCTCACTTCCTGCAGGGGGCTTGGGGGCAACTTTCTGCCCTTCTTTGAGGGACTTTGCCTCCAGGTGCAGAGCCGCTGGGCAGTCTCAGTGACTGCGGCTCGGAGAAGATGCCATATTACGAAGCAGCAAATATCTTCTCTTCGTTCCTCACAGTCCTCTGGGCGTTCTTGACCCAGACCAGCTATGTCAGAACCTGCCTTTAGAAACTCCCCACCTGATTGCAGTACCTGGCCTCGCTCGGAGTGCAGAGCGTTCAGCGGTTCCCCAAGTTTCACTCTGAGACGGTAGAAAAGCTTCTCTGCTGCTCAAAGCTGACCGTCCTGCAAAGCGCTGGGAACTAGTCAAGCCCAGATGCATCCTCGAGATAGTCCCAGACTCTCTGTGCCCCCCAGACTTGCCTCACTGCATGGAGCCACAGAGCAGCCACCTTCCCACCCACAGCCTTTCCTTTCCGCCGATTTATAATCAAATCTTCACTTTTCGATTTACTGTGAACAAGAATTGCTAGATAAACCGGAAAAGCTATTTTCTTTAAAGACCTTCAAAACCTCACAGCTTCTATATCGGCCTGTTACAGAGTTATTGTTGGATTTAAATTTAGTGGAAAATGGGCTTTTTATTAGTTCTTTGATTTTAAATTCATAAATCCATTTCATTAAATGTTTTTTTAACGAAGATTTAGCCAACTCCCCACAAGCTTTTGATAATATTACTCTGAAAGATTTGAGCATACTGAGTGCTCAATTGTGAGATATTTAATATTTTCAAGCATAAAATAGAATAATTTTCTGTGTGCGGACCCAGAATAGAAACTAGGCTCAGGCAGGTTCCCGAGCAGGACATTGGGTGCGGGCATGGGGCCGGGCCTGCTCCACCGGGACATTCTGAGTTTTTGAGTGTGGAAACACACGGGTGTGTTTATGCTGTTCGTGAGGCCTGAGTGTGGGGCCTGTAATCCCCAGGGCTGCAGGGCAGGGTGCCCCAAGTTGCTGGACCGTGTGTTTAGCTCCCTGCGGTGACACCCTGTTTCCATGCAAGCTCTGAATGCATGGCTCCGTGGCATTGTGACCTGCCCTGTCCTGTCAGCCCTCATCCTCCCCACCTGGCTGCTCACACATGGCCTTGTCAGAGGCACTGCAGAGAGCAGAGACAGAGACAGGGTCCAGCAGACTGAAGCCCAAGGACTTGGTCCACAGGACGGCAGGTAGAGACCCTGAGTGCTCGCTCCCGTCTGCCCGTGTGCTACTGTGGGCAGCAGTGTGTGGGTCAGGACCCTGGGTCCTCACTGGACAAAGGCCATCTTGGTGCTCGGAGCATCCTGCTACCCTCTGCTCACATGCCCTTCCCAGGTTCTCTGCACCCACCCTTTGGGCCTGGTATTGTGACCCTCGTTATTTAGGCTGGAGGTTGACGGGGATTGGATCGTCACTGATTCAACCCTACCCCCTAACTCTTCCCCAATCGCGGGCTGGGTGAGAGAAACAAAAATACCCCAACCACATGGCTGTTCCTCCTGGCACCGTCTGCCCTCCTGGGAGCACCCAACGTCACCTCACTGGCGTATCACATAGCAGTTGGCACTTTGCCTTCTCATTCCTTCTAAGGAGTTAAGAGTTTGTGTGAGAAAAGAGGTCAAGGGCAGATCTATCTTGACCCCAGCCCAGCCCTCCTGCATAAGAGATGGGGTGTCTGACAGGCTTCCAGGCAAGGCCTGAGCACCTCTGGCCTGCCGTGTCCCCATGGCACCCACCGGGCTCAGCCCCGTCCCCGTGGCACCCGCCTGGTTCAGCCCCATCCCCATGGCACACACCTAGCTCAGCCCAGTTTCGTGGCACCCACGCAGCTCAGCCCTGTGCCCGTGGCAACCACCTGTCTCATCCCCATCCCCATGGCACCTGCCTGGCTCAGCCCTGTCCCCCTGGCACCCGCCCCGGCTCGGCCCTGTCTCCGTGGCACCCACCCGGCTCAGCCCTGTGCCTGTGGCACCCGCCCTGGGAGAGCGCCTGACATCCTGCAGTCCCACATGTGGTGGTGGGAGCCTCCCTCAGCGGGGCCGTCGCTCCTCGTGCTGGGTGGTCTCTTCATCTGGGATACCTTCATTTCTTTGCTTTCATCCCTTCCGCCCACCCCCGGATCTGATTCCTGTGGAATTCTTTGTTTCCTGGCGTCGTAAGATCTTAGCCACCGTGAGGAAGATGGATCATGTGAGCAGTGAGCAAAAGTTCAGGGCCTGTTGACAGTGTGACGGCTGTCACAGCGGGGGCTGTTGATGCGTGTGCAGAGCTTTGTAACGTTGTTCTACCTGTCAAGGTAGTTTCCGCCAACAACGAGCTTATGGATGGAGTTTCAGCAGGATGCATTGTAGATGCCTGCCACAATGTTCTCCAAATAGGAGAGTGTGACACCCATGAGCCTGTTTGTGAAAATGACAGAAATATAAGGACTAATATGAGTCCCGAGTGCCCAAATGTTGTGTATTATATTCTTTCTGTGGCCTCCCTCCTTCCCTCCCTCCCCTCATCTGTCTGTCTGTCGCCCTCCCTCTCTCCCTCCCTCCCTCGTCTGTCTGTCTGTCTGTCTGTCTGTCTCTCTCCCTCTCTCCCTCTTTCTCCCCCAGCTCTTGTTTCTGTTATTCCCACTGTCTCTCAGCAGTGAAGGACAAACCGCTTCTGACCGCTCGATACTTGGGTATGGAGAACCACCAAATCACTCATACTAAAGATCTTGATTTTTGTCCTAAGGACGACATTGAATGTTGCATGAGCCTTACTGAGCCGCATGTGTCTCCTCTCGCAGGGGCAGAGCTGTGGCGGCCTGGTGCAGGGCCCCAATGGCACCATCGACAGCCCTGGGTTCCCCACGGCTACCCCAACTACGCCAACTGCACGTGGATCATTCTCACGGGCGAGCGCAACCGGATACAGCTGTCGTTCCACACCTTCGCCCTGGAGGAGGACTTTGACATTCTCTCCGTCTACGATGGGCAGCTCCAGCAGGGCAACCTGAAAGTCAGGTAAGGCAGCGGCCGCTTCACAGATGGGGCAGCGCTGTCGGGCTTTCTCAGATTCGAAAGTGATTTGGAATCAATATTTGAATTTACGTGGCGTAAGGGGAACTTTCTGCCCCTATAGAGGAAAGGCTTTGCGGGTCTCCGCCCAGCTTCTGATGCTTAAAAACATCTGTTGAACCGTCATTGGAGTCATTTCTGTCTGCCGGATTGTTAGAGATGTGTCAGCTGTGTGGTCAGGTGATGAGGGGGAAGGCGGCAAGGCACCATAGTTTTCATCAGTCATAGCTGAGGAGAAATGTGTGACTTGGATTCAAGAACAACAGACGGGGCCACGTGTCGTGGATGCTCTTGAATGAGAAGTTCTAGGAGGGTGGGCAGGAGCACCCGAAAGGCACCTTGCTGCTAGACACTGTTTGCATCAGCCAGTCAGCGCTGCGGGTTTATACAGCCGCACCAGTGCCTGCCATACAGCACGCTGTGCCTGTCATACAGGAGGTAACCACACCAGTGCCTGTCATACAGCTGTTCCCGACTCATACAACATCCCTACTAGATTTTGTTTATGCAGCAACACTTCCCGTTTGCCATTTGTTTTCTCCCTATCATTTTACGACAAAGAATAATGTTACCTGAATGAGATGACTTGACTTACGCTTTTCATTTGCCAACAGTAAGATAACATGTATCTGTATAGCTGTACTCACTGTTTTTGGTTTGTTTCTGGGCCAAGCCCAGCATTGCTCAGGGGTTACTCACTCTTGACTCTGCAGTCAGGAATCACTCCTGGCAGTGCTCCAGGGACCATACGGAATGACAGGCATAGAACCAGGGTTGGCCACGTGCAAGGCAAGCGCCCTGCCTGCTGTACTAGCTCTCTACCCCCAAAATGTCTGCTTTCTAAAGTGTTGCAAAGATATCATTACTATCTCTTTATAAATAATGAATTTCTTGGCTGATCATATTTAAGTGTGATACATATGTACATATATTCACACACAGACATATATATCTATCTATCCATATATATTTGCCCATCTGATTTTCGATGCCTTGGCAAATCAGATGGGCTGGACATGTAATGCGATTTGGAGACAACCGCTGGACTAGAGCCGTTACCGACTGGATCCCACGGGATGTCAAAAGATCACGTGGCCGCCCACCTACAAGATGGTCAGACTTCCTTGTTAAGACCCTGAAGGAGCGGTTTGAGGCTCTTCATATTCCTGAATCAACCAGATGCCATTGGGCTACATTGGCACGTGATAGGGTCCAATGGAAATGTTGCTGGCGCCTGCTCGAGCAAATCGATGAGTAACGGGATTCAAGTGATCAAGTGATCAAGTGATCAAGTGATCCATATATATATATATATATATATATATATATATATATCACTGTCACTGTCTTCCTGTTCATCATCAATTTGCTTGAGCGGGCACTAGTAACATCTCCATATGTCCTGTCTCATGTTAGTAGAGCCCAAGAGCATCTGCTTGCTCCAGGAACATAAAGAGCCTCAAACCATTATACTAGGTTGTAAGAATGAGATTTATAATTGTTACTGGTATTTGGCATATCAAATATGACACGGGTAGCTTGCCAGGCTATGTGGGTGGCATACTCTTGTAGTCACCTCTAAGTACAGCATTTATTGATGAACAGCATGAGTACACGAGCCGGGCTGTGATAGGCTCGTCTGCTTGGTTGAGTTCTGATGAGAGGGAAGTCCGGATGTGGAAAATGGTGGCCCTCATGGAGTGGGGGTCGTCTGGCTTGTTGCGAGGCTCTGCTGGGGTGGCGGGCCATCACTGTATCACTTGTCTTCCCGTTGTTCATCAATTTTCTCGAGAGAAACCACTAACATCTCCAGTTATCCCTGTAGCATGCTAGCATAACGCCAAGGGCCTTTGCTAATTCCAGGAACACGAAGAGCCTCAAACCATTCTTTCAGGTCATGGGAATGAGGTCTATTATTGTTACTGTTTTTGGCATATCGAATTCACCTTCATATCAGATTCACCTTCATAAGAGTGCTCATATGGAAATATCTCCATTTTTTGGTTTTAAAATTTAGCAATAGGGACCGGAGGCGATAGCCCAGGGGGAGGGCATTTGCCTTGCACGTGGCCGACCGGGTTCGATCCCTGGCATCCCATATAGTCCCCTGAGCACCGCCAGGAGTAACCCCTTTGCTGAGCAAAGAGCCAGGAGTAACCCCTTTCCTGATCAAAGAGCCAGGAGTAACCCCTGAGTGTTGCCAGGTATTACTCAAAAAGCAAAAAATAAATAAATGAAATAAAATAAAATAAAATTTAGCAATAATTAGGAATTTGTGGAATATGTAGAATTCTATAGAAATATAATTGATAGTAGCTGAAGAAGTAAAATTGTCTCAATGCTAATGACAATGATGAGCCGTATAAAGTGCGAAGTTTACTCACAAATTTGGAATGAAAACAATTTATAACTATAAATAAAATAATTCTGTGTACTTAGTTAATATTCAAGGATTGATTACTACATAGTCAGCATATTGACTCTATTGTGTAGCATAGTTCACATCTAGTTTATTGCATTATATTTATGAGTTTTATGAATATCAGATGCCTTCTAGTATTTTGGGGTCATGTGTAATGTATAATTTAGCATTTTTAAAACACGTTTTTATATTTCATACAAAGATCTCTCTCTCCTGAGTCAGGAAAACTTTCTCTCCATGGGTAGCCTTGACTGCTCTGCTGGGGTGTCCGAATGAAGTTTCTGCACATATGATCCTTCCTAATTTGGGGCAAAATTTCTTGCTCTAATGTCCACTCTTATTCCCACTGACAGCTCTGGGGTTAGTGGTGTGTTCTGGTGAAAGAATCAGGCAGATTTGTCAGGTTCCATGATAAGGGCCGGGCTGGCCTGGGAAATAACCACGCATGGCTCCAGCTGAGGGAACTTCCTCTGCTCCTTCCAGTTCAGAGCACCGACCCTTTCTTTCAGGTTTTTTATTTACTTGTCTTGAGTCATCCCTGCTGGTGCTCAAGGGACCAAGTGCTCTGCCAGGGTGACGTGTGCAGTGTGAGAGTTTCGGCCCTCTCTGTCCTAGTCTCTGTCCGGTGCCTTTCCTTAATAAAATGTGACTATTATTATCTTCATGCAGGACAGAACCAGGTCTAAGGTGCTGGTTTTCTCTCCTCCATACTGAAGCGGCATCTTAGTTCTGTCCATGTCAGTGGTCTGTTCCTGCCGGGGCCAACATCACCGTGAGGGTCCGCAGTGGACAGGGAGGGTGGAGGCATGTCCTGGAGGGTCCAGGCTGAGGTATCTAAATCCTCTCAGAGCCCTGAGACAGATCGACCCTAGAGGAAGGATGAGTGAGTGACACCACAAGATTTCGGGATATTTTTACTCCCTCAGGTGTGGGAAGGCGGTGACGAAAGAGGCTGTGAGCGTTTGTTAGTGATTCTGCAGCCCACAGACTCTCATTTGCGCCAGAGAACCAGGTGTCTCGTCCTGTCCTTCCCCATACGAGGGTCTGTCTGAGACTGGAGCTCATGTACAACACCCATGTGTGTCTCGGGTTTGGGGAGACCAGAGTTCTCCATGCAGGCGTGAGGAAATTTGGTGCCTGCGCCACACAGCGGACATGTGAAGTCTGCAGACTTCTGGGGTCTCGCATAAGAGGGCGCGTGTCTGTGTTCAGTCCTGGCCCCATCTCTAACATTGCAGGGCCCAGCGGCACTGGGAGGGCCTGTTAGTGTTTTCTTTCTTATGCTCTCAAAGAGTCTGTGGGTTAGTCCTGGGACAAACCATCACCATCATCAAATAAACTGTTCTGTTATCTTTTACATCCTCTTCTCTGTTAAATCAGAACCAAATCTAGAAACCCAGTGGCATATTTATTTCAGACAAATGTCCCAGTTTACCATGAGTTACAAATCAACAGCCTCCAGGAAAAAGGTTGTTATTTTTCTCTTACATTCTCCAGCTCTGACTTGCAGCTCATGCCACTTAGAAGCCATTTGGCTCTAACTTTGCCTTGTTGGGGTTCCATGTCTTCTTTGAGACGAAAGACTAGAATAGGGAACTGGTAATCTCTGGACCTGAACGTTTCTTCTGTAGCTGGATGACTCATGTGCGGTGATCACTGCCGTGCCCCATGTGAGCCCAGCAGTACCAAGAGACTAGATGGGCGGCTCTCCGCGTGGTGGTCACCACCCTCTCCCGTGTGAGCCCAGCAGGCCCAAGAGATTTGCCACTCCCATGTGCCACTGGGACTGGGTCCCACAGATACTCTTGGAATTGGCAGATGAGGCTGTTCATCCCCAAATCTCGAAATTACTGAAGATGACACCCATGTCCCATGGTGTGCAAGAGCACACTTTGGATGGTCCTTCTGTGAGCACCTCCCAAGGGAATAGTGGGTTGGGGGAGGCACAGTGGAATCCCACTTGGGATGTGACAGACAGCACCATTAGTACTATTCGTGAATGAGGTTCAGGAAAGGTCCTCGGCTGCCCCCTGTCCTCTCTCCTCCTCCAGTATAAGATGGCCCCTGGCTTTCTGCCAACAACAGCAACGGAGAGGCAAAAGACCAATGATGTGTGGAGATCAGAAACTCAAGAGAGAGCACTGATGTATAGGGTGTTGACGTGTTGGGTGCTGACATGTAGGGTGTTGATGTGTTGGGTGGTGATGTGTAGGGTGGTGATGTGTAGGGTGGTGATGTGTAGGGTGCTGACATGTAGGGTGTTGATGTGTTGGGTACTGACATATAGGGTGCTGATGTGTTGGGTACTGACATGTAGGGTGTTGACATGTTGGGTGCTGATGTTGATGTGTAGGGTGTTGGCGTGTAGGGTGTTGACTTGTAGGGTGCCAGCATGTAGGGTGCTGATGTGTATGGTGCCAGCATGTAGGGTGCTGATGTGTAGGACTGTAGGGTGCCAATGTATATTTTCATTCTTTCTCTGAGCTGGCACATTGGGTGGAATTCATGCGACCTTCCCCAGAAGTCTGTGAGGTCCATGGTCCGTTGGGAACTTGAAACTGTGAAGGGTTTTCAGCTGCAGCCTGGGTACACCCCGAGTGTCCACCTGGGAGCCTAAATGCTGCCCCATCCTCCCTGAGCCCATCACACACCCCAGGCAAGTCAATGTCATCTGCTTTCAGCTCGAGCAGTGGCGCTACCCTGATTGATGGTGCATGCGGAAGTGTGCAAACAAGCTTCGGCTTCCAGTCCCTCCGGCTGCACTCCGGGCAGAGCGGGGGGCTGGCCTGTCACACATCAGTGCTTGGTGGTCAGGACTGATGCTGGGACCCTCAGGGATGGGACCCCCGCAGAGCGAGGTGTCAGCTCACAGAACAGTGCATCACCTGTTGCCTTTGAGAGGCTATGGGGTCCGTGGACACGCGCCTTCCCCCTCATGGGTCACCGGCTCTAGACCTCATTCATAACTTGGCGCAATGAAAGCATAAATGCACGCCCCACCCAAATCCCCTTCTCATCTGAAGCTTTAAATTAGCCACTCACAGCCCCGTGAGGGGTGGGTGGGGTTTGAATCCCCTTGGCTCGTTGGTGTTGGTGCCGGCTACAGCTGGAGAGGAGGTTTAAACCGGGAGACAGGGTGGGAGTTCAGCAGTGCTATTTAGGCCGTTTCCTTCCCTCCCTGGCATTGATTCTAATGTGACATTTTGGCTGCACACAACTAGCATATTACTTAAGTATTAGATAACACTAATATTGCCCCAGATATTGCATAACCTATTTATTTGAAAATGATTAACCTTTGAGTAGCTAGAAAGGCTGGAAATGAGTAAGGTCAAGCCTGGTTGCAGAGCCCCATAGTGAGCCTGAGCGCACGTGCGTGCGTGCGTGTGTGTGTGTGTGTGTGTGTGTGTGTGTGTGCATGAGTGCGTGTGCGTGTGTGTGTGTATGTGTGTGTGCATGAGCCTCGGTCTGTCAATGTGCTTCCTGCTGCGGCCCAACCCAAAAGGTCCATTTTAGCATCTTGGCCATGTGGAAAGTGTCCACCGTAGTCATCTGGACAGGAGCGTCTGCAGGATCATACGTGGGGGAAGCTGTTCACGTCACTCTCAGCTCCTGACATATCCTCCCCACTACATGCAGACATAGGAAGACGTTTGTATTTGCAGACCGAGCTGAGGGCACCGGGAGACACATGGTCCAACCCGGGTCCGTCCTAGGCAGACACTTCTGCAGCTCCTGGAACCTGAAGTAAACACACTTCTGTAAGCTACACAACCTTGTCATCACTGCCTCGAATAAATATGCTAGATGGCCAGTTTGAACATTCATGTAGATCATGAAAATACCAAAAAATAAATTCTTCGAACATCATTCAGAAAGCAAGCAGAAAATTGCAGAAGTATTTGCCTTTTAAACCCGTAAAAGTCAAATGGAAAATTCAGTAAAAATCTATTAATAGGTTTAGAAATGGAAGTGTGGGTTTCCTTAACATGTACAGTGAATATTCAGAATTAGCGGGAATAATGGCCCCACGTGGGAGCGGCCCAGGGAGCTCCGGAGGATGGTTAATGGCTCGACCAGCCCCTGGCCAAGTCCAACATAGC
This sequence comes from Cryptotis parvus, assembly GCA_021461705.1. Lineage (NCBI taxonomy): Eukaryota > Metazoa > Chordata > Mammalia > Eulipotyphla > Soricidae > Cryptotis > Cryptotis parvus. The sequence continues at coordinate 603,407 of JAJIBD010020966.1, forward strand.
TCCTAGGGTTCGCTCACCTGTGTGGGGCCACGCTGGCCGGACTTGGAGCAGGGATTTGGGCTCCTCCTCCCATTCCTCCATCTCTATGTCAGAGGGCAGAGCTGCAAGCTCCCAGCCACCAGACCCAGCAATCGGAAGAGAGACACTCCAGACCCACAGCTGCACTGGCGACATTCTTAGACAATAATGGAAGTTAGGACCAGTTGCTTCCCAGGATCTTTCACATTTATACACTGTAATGATCATTCTTCCACACGGCAGAGCCTGGCAAGCTACCTGTGTCATTTTTGATGTGCCAAAAACCAGTAACTGTTATAGACCTTATTCTCATGACCTGAAGGAATGGTTTGAGGCTCTTTATGTTCCTGGAGCAAGCAGATGCCCTTGGGTCACACTAGCATGTGACAGGACATATGGAGATGTTACTGGTGCCCGCTCAAACAAATCGAACAACGGGAAGACAAGTGACAAGTGACAAGAGGGAATAAAATACATCACTTAATTGAGAGGCTGACAAAATAAAAAGAACTCAGATAATAAAAACTCAATGTGATAGTAAGTTAAAGTCAATTAAAACACTTTTAGTAAATATCTCACCCTTCACCCTTCTGAACAGCAAAATTCCAGAGTTTTTGAGGCCTTGAGACATGGCGAGTGTGTTCTAGGGTTCCTGATGCTTTGGGAGCAGAGATTCTGTGACTCTTTCAGATTTAAGTACTCAGTAGAGGGTCCGGAGCAACAGTACAGTGGGGAGGGCATTTGCCTTGCATGTGGCCAACCCAGGTTGGATCCCCAGCATCCCATATGATCCCCCAATCACCACCAGGAGTAATCTCTGTGCATCGCTGGGTATGACTCAAAAAGCAAAAATAAATAAATAATAAAATAAATAAATAAATAAATAAATAAATAAATAAATAAATAAATAAATAAATACTCAGTGAAAGTTGTGACCCGGCATCAGCTGTCCAAGAATTCATCCTGACAGAGTATGTCCACAGAAACGTTCAGGGGCCGTTTGAGTCATGCTGAAAGAATTTCAGGACGTATCTGTTCCCGTGGGCAGAGCCTGGCAGTCCTGCAGCGTTCGTTAGGATGGAGAGATCTGTGTTAGCCCATGGGAAGCGCTCTTTCGGCCCTAACATCTACGGTCAGGTGTAGCATGAGAATGTCGGAGTTCACTCAACATTTCACCCCACCAGCTCTGCAGAGCGGGGTGTCCCCAGGCTGAGGGCCCTGTGCAGAGCAGGGGCAGAACCTGCTTGTTTCCACGAACCAGGTGCCCAGTCCAAGCCTGCTCTCTGTCCCTGTCAGTGCTGTCTGCTTCCCCCACAAACGGGTTATAATTCGCTGGGAAAAACCGTCACAGGAGTTTGGATGGATGTGTGGGCAGAGATCCCTAGAATCCCTTCATCAGTCATAATGCTTGCATGAGAGGGAGTTTAAATTGGTGCTGAGGGAAGTTAGAAAAACCACTGTCTGGGAGCTCCGAGGCACCGCCAGGCCACTGAAAGTTCATCACAATAAATACTGAAAATGGAGGGTTGGGGGAGGACGTAGGGGCACACATATATGTGTGTGTGTGTGTGTGTGTGTGTGTGTGTGTGATTGCAAGCGTGAAAGCAGCTGCATGTTCTGGGCATGAATATTTCAGGCACAGCTATGTACACATGCACACAGGTAGGGTCTATGTACACATGTGAACAGGTGAGGTTCTATGTACACGTGTGCACAGGTGAGGGTCTATGTACACGTGTGAACAGGTGAGGGTCTATGTACACATGTGCACAGGTGAGGGTCTATGTACACATGAGCACAGGCAAGGTTCTATGTACACGTGCGCACACATGAGGGTCTATGTACCCACGTCACAGGTGAGGGTCTAGAGGGCCCCAGCTCACGGACTGTTTCTGACTTGAAAACAGTGCTAGTAGAGAACCAGTGTTAGAGAACCAGTGTTAGTACTTGGGAGTCAGATTTCCCCAGAATCCATTCCACGCTCTCTTGACAGGAAACGGGATCATGGATCTCCTAATGTTTACTCCGTGAGTGCCAAGGAAGGAGCAGAAAGTCTCTGAAGTGGCCAGTCAGGGGGCCTGTTTGCAGCCTCCTGTCCGCACGTCTGCAAAACTGTGTCCAGCGGGCTCAGGCGGGGCTGGCCGTGGGTTAGCAGGAAGTAGCCACAGCGCTGTCCATTTACCTTTATGTGCATATGGATGTGTTACTTTGGGCAGCACAGGAGTCAGGAGCTAAGCACTCAGGACACAGCAAATAGGAATTTTAATGATGAAACAAACATAAGTTGTTCACGGCTTTGCTGGGGGCCCCCAGCAGTGCACAGAGATCTGGGTGATGCTGGGGGTTGGATGCTGGTTCCTGTGCTTGCAAAACTCTACGCCGACCACTGGACCATTCCCTTGGCCCTTACAAAATTCTGAAAGGAGCCAGTGCGCTGCCAGAAAGTGTGTCTGTTACGGGCATTTTTACTCACAGGCGCCCCGAAAGGAAAATAGGAATTGGGTATGACTTTGAACTTGAAGTAATTATTTTCGATTGGTACCGAAATGTTAAGTACAACTGTATGTGGCGGTGCAAGGGTTTGTGCAACCTTACCTGAAGGCATTGAAAATGGCCCGAAGAGGGCTTGACTGAGGGGTTCCTCTTCAGACCTTGGAAATGGCAGTTTCACTCAAGTCATTTTGATTTTGCTTGGGGGCCACTCCTGGTGGTGCTCAGGGATCACTCCTGGCTCTGTGCTCAGGGATCACTCCCGGCTCTGTGCTCAGGGTCACTCCTGGCTCTGTGCTCAGGGTCACTCCTGGCTCTGTGCTCAGGGTCACTCCTGGTGGTGCTCAGGGATCACTCCCGGCTCTGTGCTCAGGGTCACTCCTGGTGGTGCTCAGGGATCACTCCTGGCTCTGTGCTCATTGATCACTCCCGGCTCTGTGCTCAGAGATCACTCCCGGCTCTGTGCTCAGGGATCACTCCCGGCTCTGTGCTCAGGGTCACTCCTGGCTCTGTGCTCAGGGTCACTCCTGGCTCTGTGCTCAGGGTCACTCCTGGTGGTGCTCAGGGATCACTCCCGGCTCTGTGCTCAGGGTCACTCCTGGTGGTGCTCAGGGATCACTCCTGGCTCTGTGCTCATTGATCACTCCCGGCTCTGTGCTCAGGGATCACTCCCGGCTCTGTGCTCAGGGTCACTCCTGGTGGTGCTCAGGGATCACTCCCGGCCCTGTGCTCAGGGATCACTCCCGGCTCTGTGCTCAGGGATCACTCCCGGCTCTGTGCTCAGGGTCACTCCTGGCTCTGTGCTCAGGGATCACTCCTGGTGGTGCTCAGGGATCACTCCCGGCTCTGTGCTCAGGGTCACTCCTGGTGGTGCTCAGGGGACCATGAAGAGCCCGATCATGAATTTCTGCTCGAGTGCCGGGCAAGGGCCCTGGTCCCTCTACTACAGCTCCATCCCGAAGTCGCTTTTGGTGTTCAGACATTGTGCAGATTTGGGAGTTTAACCAGCCTACAGTGTGATTTTTGTTGTTGTTGTCACAAGGGAGACTATTTCGCCCGAGCCTTGGGATTTTCAAACCTCCCTAGAGAAGGCTTCAGTAGCCAGACGCTGACTGGACCCGCCTTTCCTGAGCATTGGGTTTGGTTTACTTCCGGCTTACGTCTCTTCTGGCTTCTCTCTTGCTCTCCCCCTTCCGGCCATGAACCTGGAGGCTGCGCCGGCGCCTCCCGTGCTGCTGGGGGGCAGGCTGGCACGTCCCAGAAGGACCTGGGCCCGGCATGCCCCGGCAGCCTGAGCCGCGCCCAGCTCTGCGCCCTCCCTGCCCTGTTTCTGTGGCTGCCCCCTGGGCCCAGGGCCTCTGGCCTCCGTCTCTCAGACTCTCGGAGATCAGACGATTTTCCCTCAGAACCTTCCTCTCAGATCTGTGCCAGCTCAAAGATTGCATTGATGTCACGCGAAGCCCTCAGGCAGAGGGTCAGGCGGGCTGTGTCGGAGTGCTGAGTCCTGCCGGCCCCTGCTCCTTCCCCACGGCCCTCGGGCATAAACACAGGCCCGGTGGCCATGGCCCTGCCTCAGGGTCGCACGGCTGCCGTGTGTGATCTGAGGAGCAGGAGGCCGGGTGCTTCCCGAGCTGTGGTCTTTGGGCCCAGGAAAGCAAAGCGAGACCGAGAGAATCTGGATCTCCCCAAAGCCCACAGATGCCCGGAAGGACCCAACGGCCCATTTTCCTCCGGCTGTGGGGGCCTCCCTGGGCTCCGGCTCTGTTCTTACACAGCGCCTAGAGGTCTGATGTCATTACGCCTAAATGGACTGACGGGAAGGCAGCGATAGGATGGTGGGGCGGGGGGCAGTGTTTGTCTTGCATGCTGCCCACCAGTACCCACGTGGTCCCTGAGCACGGCCGGGAGTAATTCCTGAGTACAGAGCCAGGTATAACCCCTGAGCATTGCTGGATATAACCCAAATGCTAAAAATATTAAGAAATTAAAAACTAAAGTGAACGAGACACACAGCCCCACTCTGGTGTCCTGCTGCGGTTGGGGCCTTCTGGCGCGTGGCAGGTTGTGTTTGGGTTTTAGATGAGCTACTTCTGAAAAGCAAATGCCCGGAACAGATACTTGAGCGAGTGAAGGTAGGAAGTGCTCCGAGAAGGCCGGTGAGCGGGCGAGAAGGAAGGACACGGGTGGGAGCCTACAGGGTTCCCATGTGTGGGGCGGGGAGCTCACGGTGCCTTCAGGAGGTCTCTGCCCTCGTCCTCTCTGCGAAGATGCTGGACACTGGCCCAGGGAACTGTCCAGCTGCCGCTGCCTGCCCGCCAGTAGCATGTCAGGAGCCACTTTCTCTGTTGGCCACCAGAATTGCGCTTGGTGGACAAGACTTGTCCACTCGGGGTGTAGGAAGGACGCCCTTGCTGGTGCTGAAACTGACTCTGCCTCGTAGGACTGTCAGTGGCGTGTGCGAGGTTGGGGGCACAGCTGGCGTCGAGGGGCTGCTCCAGTGCCCACCTCCAGGGCTGCGTGTGCCCGAAGGGCCCTGCTGGCAACCAGGGGTCCCAGCAGGGGGCTTGCTTGTATTTCCAGAGCAGGCCAGGGTCCCTCAGGGCATGGACTAAAAGGCCTTCGGTCAGCGCGGACCTCCTCAAGGCCCTCCAGCTCCTCCTGCACTGTGGCTGGTTGGGAGAGAGGACAGGTGCGTGGACAGTACCTGTGTGTGTCCTGGCTCTGCTCTATGGGGTCATTCCCGGGCCCATGGACAGCGCCCACACGTGGCCTGGCTGTGTCCTATGGGGTCATTCCCGGGCCCATGGACAGTGCCCACACGTGGCCTGGCTCTGCCCTATGGGGTCATTCCGGGGCTGTGGACAGCGCCCACACGTGGCCTGGCTGTGTCCTATGGGGTTATTCCGGGCCCATGGACAGCGCCCACACGTGGCCTGGCTGTGTCCTATGGGGTCATTCCTGGGGCTGTGGACAGCGCCCACACATGGCCTGGCTGTGTCCTATGGGGTCATTCCCGGGCCCATGGACAGTGCCCACACGTGGCCTGGCTCTGCCCTATGGGGTCATTCCGGGCCCATGGACAGTGCCCACACGTGGCCTGGCTCTGCCCTATGGGGTCATTCCCGGGGCTGTGGACAGCGCCCACACGTGGCCTGGCTGTGTCCTATGGGGTCATTCCCAAACCCATGGACAGTGCTCACACGTGGCCTGGCTGTGTCCTATGGCTCATTCCCACAGGAGGAATGATCATTTCTGTCAGCCCCAGGTGTGCTGGCCTGGTGCATCCTCAGACCCCTGCCAGGGGCTCCCAGCTCCGTGGGTGGTCAGGGGGGTTGCTGGACACATCTTCCCTCGCAGATGAGCACTGTCAAATCCCATGTCGTGTGTGGGAAGAGCCTGCCAGAACCAGGTTTGGGTGGTTACCAGAGTCGATGAGGAGGAATTGCCTGGCAGGTTTTTCTGAGAAAGCTGAGTCAGAACTCAGAGGCGTCAGCAGCTTGTGTGAGGCAGGTCTGAGATTCCTTTGCACAGGAGCGATAGGAGGTGTTTGAGGGCTGCACAGACAAAGGCGATCCCTGTTTCCACGCAGCGCATGTGCCTGAGTCACCACAGCGGACACTGCGGGCAATTGTGTCTCCCTCAGGGGCAAGGCCTCTTTGCAACCCAGCATCGTGGTGGTTTGAAGTCCCGCAGTTCCAGCAGTTTCCATGGAGGGAAGGCTGCCGCCTCACTGTCGCTTTGGCTGGCAATTCCCTGGTGGCCAATGCCATGCCCTTTCTGTTCATCTGGGATCTTCTGGAGAGGGCACAGCAGAGTCAACAGGGGGCGCGATTTTGTCTTGCCTGAGCTTCAGGCATGCTCTCCGCCTTCTCTCAGATGGACTCTGTGGTACATATCAATCCCTACCTGAAGCTCTTAGTGGCATATTTGGAATAGCGAAACGTTCTAATCTTCATAAAGGCCATTAGCACATTTGTATCTGTGCTCTGTGATGTTAGGCAACATAGAAGAATGTTTGCACACCTCAGTATTACAAGTTTTCAATACCGACCTTTTTTTCTAAAAAGGCTCATCGTTTCCATATTTTCAAGTTAGTCTACATGATCCTTTTGAGTTCATTGTCAGAGATATGAAATAAGATTTTAAAATTCTTTTTGCATGTAGATATTGATTCCAAGACCATTTGTTTGAAAGGTTGTGATTCTCATTAAAAACATCTAATTCAGGGGGCAGTTTCTGAGGTAGGTGAGGGGCAGTTTCTGAGGTAGGTGAGGGGCAGATTCTGAGGTAGGTGAGAAGTTTCTGAGGTAGATTAGGAGCAATTTCTGAGGTAAGTGAGGAGCAATTTCTGAGGTAGGTGAGGGACAAATTCTAAGGTAGGTGAGGGGCAGTTTCTGAGGTAGGTGAGGGACAATTTCTATTCTTTTAGAATTCTGGGTATTATATTGCATACATTTGCAAGCAAAATTGATACCTGATGTTTTAATAGAAAATAATTATGTTGTGGTATAAGTAATATATAAATAACCATAGTTATGAGTAACAAAATTTTAAAGAATAAGAAAATTTTAATAAAATTTATTGTTTGAAGTGAAATAAAAAAGTAAGTGAAGGGCAATTTCTGAAGTAGGTGAGGGGCAGTTTCTGAAGTAGGTGAGGGGCAGTTTCTGAGGTAGGTGAGGGGCAGTTTCTGAGGTAGGTGAGGGCAGTTTCTGAGGTAGGTGAGGGGCAGTTTCTGAGGTAGGTGAGGGGCAGTTTCTGAGGTAGGTGAGGGGCAGTTTCTGAGGTAGGTGAGGGGGCAGTTTCTGAGGTAGGTGAGGGCAGTTTCTGAGGTAGGTGAGGGGGCAGTTTCTGAGGTAGGTGAGGGGCAATTTCTGAGGTAGGTGAGGGACAGTTTCTGAGGTGGGTGAGGGACAGTTTCTGAGGTGGGTGAGGGGCAGTTTCTGAGGTAGGTGAGGGGAAGTTTCTGAGGTGGGTGAGGGGCAGTTTCTGAGGTAGGTGAGGGGCAGTTTCTGAGGTGGGTGAGGGGCAGTTTCTGAGGTAGGTGAGGGGCATTCCTGCACTAGTTTGTCACACTGCTTTTCTCTTTGCCACACGGTGAGTCTTGGCTCGCACTGGTTGTGCTCTGATATTTTTAAATGGTTGGTTGCTCAGCATCTTTGTGTAGTTTGTGGAACTATTTTGGATTGGCTAGCATTTCTTCAAGAACTTTCCTCGACAGTTTCATTTTGATTGCTTTCACTCCAGATTCAGGAAGAATTGTCATTTTAACAGTAGGCGATCTCAATTCATGAACTTAAGTACCTCTCAGTTCTATAGATTGTTCAGCTTATCAGAAAATGATAAAAGGAGTAATAGTACAGTGGGGAGGGCATTTGCCTTGCACACGGCCAACCCAGGTTCGATCTCTGGCATCCCATATGGTCTCCCTGAGCACCGTGAGGAGTAATTCCTAAGTGCAGAGCCAGAAATAACCCCTTAGCATCACTGATTGTGATGCTAACACCACCACACACACACACACACACACACACCCCAAAAAATATCCCCCCAAAATGACAAAATATAGTCCTAACTAATCTAACTAATTTAATGGTCTTTTTTTCTATTTTAAAAACCATGACTTCTAAAATTTCCTGCATAGTAGTTTGGCGATAATGTATGAAAAAATACAGTTGAATTTTTTGGGAGAGCATTAATCTTAGGTCCTGGCCCTGTCCAACTCTAATATTTAGGACAGTTCCCTGGGAAGTATTTTGAGGACCCCCTTGCACAGGGACCCTGCATGCCTGGATGGAGCCTGAGCTCCCTGCGCACACAACTGTTGCTCCAGCCCTGCCGGGCGCTCCACAGCCCCTCGCTGGGAATTTAGACAACGGGGGCGATAGCGCGGTCGGCAGAGAAGCTGTCCAATGACTCCCCTTGGGCTGTTGTTTCCGGGCTCAGGTTGGAATGACTTGGAGCACGGTGATGTGCAGGGTTAGTCCAAGGGAGCAGCCTGTCGGTTCTGATGACAGGACAGTAATTCCCAGACAGATGAGGTGGCCCGTACAGTCCCATGGAGGAAGTGAGCCGGGGGATCTGAGCACAGTCCCCATGGGGGAAGTGACCCGGGGGTCTCAACAAAGTCCTCATGGGGGGTGGGACCGGGGGAGTCTCAGCAAGGTCCTCGTGGGGGGTGGGACTGGGCACTCTCAGTACCCGCCATCTCAGCTGGCACCAAGGAGCAGCTGCCTGGCTGCAGCGCAGGTCAGAGGATCGGGCACAGCCTGAGCAGTCCCCAGGGCCGCCTCTCAGGTGCCTGTGCTGGTCACCTCAGGTGGCCAGAGGCAGGACGGGCAGGGCTGTACAGTTGTGAGCCAGGAAGCCAGGAACGTTCCCAGAGACCCAAGCGGAAGCTCAGCACTTTCGTCTGCGGGGACTAAGCGTCGGAGATCAGGCCGGGCCGTGTTGGAAGCCCCGCGGTGTGTCAGGCTCTCTTTACCTCCCTGTTTGAGGTTTAGCTTCCACTCAACATTCTTTTCATTGATTTTTCTCACTGAAATTGCTGGTGGTATTTCTGTCTCCTATGTTAGCGCGTCCGTCTTCCACAAACATCCTCTGTCCATTTGGGGACAATCTCTGCCGTGACTATTTTGCTCAGGACCTTTTAATGCAGTAAAGGTTTTAGTTTTGTCAGAGGCTTTTTCTGCTTGAGTGAAATTGGAAATGGCGGCACTATTCTTTTCTCTTAATGTGACTGATTATATTATTTAGTTTTTACTGTTGGTCCAGTCGTGCACAGTAGGGCAAAGCCCTCTTAGACAAGACCACCACTTAGACATTGCTCTGTTCCAATCTGTTTCATTTCATTCAGAATTTTTGTGACTATCCACTTGACCGAAACTGTTTGTCATCTCTTTGTTCAGGTTTTGTTGTAAAATTTATTTCAAAATACTGGAGGAGCTTAATTTCCTCCTGTCCCTGAAATTTAGTGAAATTTCAGCAATTTTTCCTTGGTAAAATTCAACCAAGGATCACCTGCCCCTAGATTTTGTTTCCATGAATTTTCAAAAGAATCACTATCACTTCACTATCTTCCCGTTCATCATCAATTTGCTCGGCGGGCACCAGTAACATCTCCATATGACCTGTCTCATGCAAGTAGAGCCAAGGGCACCTGCTTGCTCCAGGAACATAAAGAGCCTCAAACCATTCCATCAGGTCATGGGAATGAGGTCTATAATTGTTACTGGTATCTGCCATATCAAATACAACATGGATAGCTTGCCAGGCTCTGCTGTGCGGGTCGCATACTCTTGTAGTCATCTCAAAATCCAGCATTTATTGATGAACCGTTGGGTGGAGTTCTGACGAGGGGGAAGTCCAGATGTGGAAAATGGAGGTCCTCATGGAGTGGGGCTCGTCTGGCTTGTTGTGAGGCTCTGCTGGGGTGGCGGGCCAGGGCTAGAACCTGCCATCCCTCCTGGTTCCTCATGAGCAGATGGGCACAGGGAGAGCCAGTAGCAGCTCTGCCCCACGGGGCGGATTAAAAGACTGCAGCAGGGTGGACCTCGATGAGCCAGGCTGTGATAGGCTGGTCTGCTGGGTGGAGTTCTGACAAGAGGGAAGTCTGGATGTGGAAAATGGAGGTCCTCATGGAGTGGGGGTCGTCTGGCTTGTTGTGAGGCTCTGCTGGGGTGGCGGGCCAGGGCTAGAACCTGCCATCCCTCCCGGGCACCTCATGAGTGACTGGGCACAGTGAGAGCCAGTAGCAGCTCTGCCCCATGTCTGTCCTTTTTTCTTCTTTTTCTCTTCAAAAGAAATAAATTTAATATGAAATAATTAAATATACTTTTATATTTAGGTCTATTCAGATATTTTTAATTCTGGTATCAATTTAGATCTATTACATTTTCCAAACTATGCATTTAATCTCTGTTATCAAATGTATTGATACAGTTTCCTAAGGCTGTATTAATAGTATTGCCATTGTTAGAATTGTTTGCTGTCAACTAATGATACTCACGCTTTGGCTGTTGATATTGGGAATGTGTGTGCTCTGTCCACGGTACTCCAGAACCCCTTTTATTCTGTCTCTTTGGGTTCGTTCTATCCCTTTCCTATAAATTTCAGTAGAACATAAGGTCACTAATGAGTTTTCTTCTCCTATGATAATTAGTTGCAAAAGCCTCCTATCAAAAACGATTTTATCTTTTTCCCTCCTAAGAGATGTCCAGGGATCCCGGCTCTTCTGGTAATACTCTGCGCCCGCGAGGCCTGAGCGGGTCGTTCTGGGGTCACCTGGAACACCCACCAGTACTCAGGGACCTCGAGGATGTACTCCAATTCCTGAGTACCCCATGGACAGCATCGAACCAGGGAGACTCTCTCTCTCTCTCTCTCTCTCTCTCTCTCTCTCCCTCTCCCCCCCATCTCCCCTCCTCCCTCCCTCCCTCCCCAGCTATTTATCATTCTAACCATTTTGTTGTAATTGCATTTGTGGTGATTTCATTAAAGATGTTTTCTGTTATCTGATGATTTCCTCGGTGGCAGAAGTTGAGAATTAGGTTGTTCACGGGCTCCTGTCCGGGTCTCACGAACCATTGCAGGATAGTCTGTCTGCTGTCATTTATTATGAGTTTTCCCATTTGCTTCTTTTTGTTTCAGTATCCAGCAATACCTGGTGGTGTTCAAGGCTTACTCCGGCCCGTGCTCAGGGGTTACTCCTGGCAGTGCTCAGGGCTTACTCCCAGCCCCGTGCTCAGGGATCAGTTTTGGCAGTGCTCAGAGAGCCACCATAAGTGGTTCTGGGGATGGAACTCAGGGCAGGTGTGTGCGAGGAAAGTTCCTTACCCACATTTCTCTCTCTCCCACCCCTCCTGTCAGTTTTAACTTTTTTTTTCTTTTTTGGGTCACACCCGGCGATGCTCAGGGGTTTCTCCTGGCTCTTCACTCAGGAATTACTCCTGGCGGTGCTTGGGGGACCATATTGGGATGCCGGGGATCGAACCCTGGCTGGCACAGGCCGGCCACGTGCAAGGCAAATGCCCTACTGCTGGGCTATCGCTCCGGCCCCTCTGTCAGACTTTTAACTGTCTTTATCTTTTCTTGAAAGCGGCTTCACGCTTGAGCGTCAGTTTTCCTTCCCGAAGCATCATCTTGGCTTATTTCTGTCCAGAGCCAGTTGCGGTTCTTCTGGAAGCCTAAGTCGGTCCTGCACGCACACACAGGGTCCCTCGCTGCATGAGTCTCCATTTGCCCTGGAATTATTCCTGTCATGTCAATTGGTAATACGTGCATCCTCTCATGTGTGTTGACGTGGGCTCTGCATTGGTCCACCAGAGAGCAGATGGCCTGAGATTGTGTTAAGTCAGAAAAGACAGTGGGTTTTGTCGTTGGTTGAAGTTACAGGCAATGTGTGTTGGTGTTTCTTGAAGTTGAGGTTGAGGCAAGCCACTTAACTTCCTGAAAGTATACTGAGTCAGATGTCTGTGCATGTGTGTGATGTGTCGGACACACATAGTTCCGTGCGTTCTCATAAGCTGCATCTCTTGAATGAGACACGACACGTATGTGGCATGTAGATAATCGTAGTTATTCTTGTGTAGTTCGTCCTTCAGGCAGTTCCATATATTGTCTAAAGTTACTGGTTCTGAACAGCAAACACAAGTGACACAGGCCTTTATAGACACGCCATTACAGATGAAAGGCACAATCCCTGAAAGCTCCATAAATACAATTTAATGGCAGTGCTTCCTATTCTATTAATAAAGATTTAATTCACCCATAGTAATTATCATTAATAGACTGTGTATGTGAAATAGGTGTTTATGAACCAGCTGTAATTATGCCTCGTCTAGCAGTCAGTAAAATTTCTAGCCCATAAGTATCGATCAGGTGTTATTTACATCTCAGGGACACAGCCTCAGACACAGATTTAGGCTGTTGACTGTCCCAAAATAGAACCAATAAATTCCTTTTATTATAAACTGTTTCCCTCCCAACAGAACATATTCTTTTATGAGCAGACTCTGGGTCCCAGTGTCCTGTTCATCAGGACACTTGGGCTAATACGTGCCCGCTTGCTTTGCCTGGATGCGCTTGAGAAGGGCGAGGCGGTGCAGAGGAGCCTGCAGTGACGAGCCTGGTGGGGTGCTGGAGGCGCCAGGCAGCGTGGAAACATGCAGATATCCGGTCAGTGGCTCACAGAGTTCGAGTGTGTGCATGAGCCTCCTCTGAAACTGCCCCACGCAGCGGCCGCGAACTGGGCACCTCACCCGCCAGGCCTCCAACGCCGGTTAGTGCAGGAGAGCAAGGGCAAGTACTGAGAAATAAATCTTTCCTGATGCTTGATATTGCCAGTGTCTGGAGATGACTTGGAATCATGTTTAGCTGGAATGTGTGTAGCACTAATTCAATGCGTGAAAATCTATCAATAATTAATATCGAGAAAATTGATCCTATTAGATATTCCGTTACCCTCCACCACCAACACAGCAATAGGAGGTCCCTGAATTCTCTCTAGTGAGTTAAGAGCTGGGATGGAAGATGAGTGAAATTCAATATGGTTATTTATCAGTTAAGATCCATTTGGCATCCTTAAGGGAGGAAGGCCCGGACAGGGGAGGTAAACAGGTAAATCTTGTCTAAACCAGAATTGCATTATTTTAGTCTCTGCGGGTATTACTGAAACCGGCACAACCTCTGTAAGATAAAATATGGATTTGTTCTTGCTGTTTCCTTCGAGTATAATTTATTCTGGCCCATTATATCTATTGCATTATACATGCTCTTGTATTTTAAATGCCATAGATTAACTGTGAAGGAGTGTTGGGGATCGTGTAACGTCTTCCTAAGAGGGAAGTCAGAAATACATTTAGGACTTCTGCAGGGTGGTGGAAGGGGTGAGCAGCACCCGCCCACGCACACACACCCTTGGAGAGTCGAAATCAAGAGCCCACGCTCCGTAGGACGAGCTCGGGGTGTGAAAGAACGACCACAGGAGGCGCAGCAAGCCTGTCCCTGCTTCGTCCAAGGCAAGGCTTCTGCTGGGAGCCCAGAGATAGCCCGGCCTCCGCCAATGGCTCAAGAAGCGGGGGACGAGACAGAGGAACCCGCACCCTGGGAAATCTGTGCTGCAGCTTCGCTCAGGGCAGGCTCCAGCCCTCCACATCTCTGCACCGGGAAGGGTCTGTGTGGGACCACCCAAATTAAACCTGCAGGCAGAGCCGAGTCCTTAGAATTCCCTGCCTTGGCAGAAGCGCACTTTATCCCGGAAGCACATTGTGTCTCAGAAGCTGGCGCCAAGCAGGGCTTTTATGATTTCCTGGTGGCGTTCTTTAAGATGGATCTTCCCAGGAGGTCCGTTAGGTGACAGACAGTAGACCCTATAAATATGGCCATCTTAAACGTTGTTGTATGGCAGTGCTCTGGGGTGACCAGGTCAGCACCTGGTGGCGTAGGGGCCCTCTTGTACCATGGGTGGGATTTGGGGCATGTTCTTATCCCACTTGAATCTCATCCCCAACTCCTGGGAGTCTGATTTGGTTTTTAGTCCAAAGGCGGCAACCGGCAGCAAACCCAGCTCCCTGATAGTCACCTGGCCAGCACTGGGCCGGCGAGCTGCCCTGTGAGGGACCTCAAAGTGGTCAGCGATTAGGAGAAATGCCTCAGTAGAAGCAGCTGCTAAATTCGACCTTCTCCAACACATCCAGGAGGCCAGTGAGGTAGTCCAGGAGTCAGGGTGCTGGCTTTATAGGTGGCAGACCTGGGTTTGACCTGTGGGACCATGTAGGGGTCCCTAGGCCTAGCCAGGAGCGATCCCTGAGCACAGTCAGTGTGAACCAAACAGCAAAGTAACCACAAAACAAAACCAAGGTCAGAGAAGCATCTCTGGTTCCCTGGTACACGCTGGGCACAGGAAGGCTCTCGGGCCGTGGCTCTGGTTCAGGAGAAGGGCCACGACTCAGGGGATGAACTCCACGCAGTGACCCACCCAGTGCGACAGTGCAGGGGTCTCAGGGCAGCCACTGCTCTCCCGCTGCGGGTAGAACCATGCGGGTGACCGGCTGGTGCTCAATACAGGGGGTCTCAGCACGTGGGCCCTGGCAGGCCACCACGGCTCTCCTGCTGTGGTGGAAGCACCCAGCTGGAGGCAGCTGCTCCTAATCCATGACCAACAGCACGTACTCAAGTGGTGGTGCCAGGAAGCACATGGAGGCGTGGGGCATGGCCCTGGTGTTTCCTGGAGGAGGTGACCGGCACCTGCCTGGCTCTCTGGCTCTGTGTCCAGTCTACTGTTGATTGGTGATGTGGAGGGGGCACATCACAGAGGCAGCCCGGGGCACCGGGAAATGCAGGTTCACTTCATTCTTGGGGTTGTTCTTGTGGTGTGGAGACCAGCTCCGGTCGGATCTGACATGGTCTGCCCCACATCCTGCTTTTGGGCTCTTGGGTGACCAGCTCCAGTCTCTACCTCACGTTCTACTATTGGGGGCTCTCTGGTGACCAGCTCTGGTCTCTGCCCCACGTCCTGCTGTTCGGACGCTCCGCTAAATCTTTGTCAGTCTTCTACACTCTGGCCGAGGAAAGATGCCCGAGAATGTCAGGCTCTAACACTTTGTCGACTCTGATTTCTTCATCTCGCATGTGTCCATGTAGAAGACTGAGCGGGGGCTTCAATAAAAATGGCGAAAGGGCAGGCGGCAGGAGCAGAATCGAGGTGAAAGAAAGTCGTGAAAGTCCTTTGGTGTGAGCAGAAAACAAACAAGTTGCCTTGGGTCTGAATGCCAAAGACAGGCGCGGTTAGGCTGGTCCTTGGCTCTCCCAGGAGCATTGGCCCGGCCACGCATCCGTGCTGTTATCTGGGACACTGGTGCAGTGGACATGGTGGACCTGTGCAGGAACTCCCAAGACAGGATCCGTCCCTGCGCCGTGGCTCTCGGTGTGGCTGTTCTCAATCCCGGGCAGAAGCTCCCAACATATCTCGGGAAATAATTACTCTCGTGCTCTGGGAACCTCCCTTCTGTGAGTGAGCGAGCAGGAAGGCGCCCTGACAAGTTTTCTCCTATGGTTTCTGTATTTCTACGTGCGGGCCACGGGGTAGCACCCTCCCCACAAAGGTGGCAAATAAGATGCTATAAGTAAGACAACTTGAAACTTGAAACCATAAACTTATTTACAAAACCAGCTGTGCTAGCATTTTCATTACACACAGAAAATTAAGATGCTGCAGGGAAATAGGAAAGTAGAAATTACAAATAGCTTAAGAATAACTGATGGCAGGGCAGCCTGTGGTAGTGCTGGCGCTGTGGTCGCGTCTGCCCCTGTCTGCAGCCTTCAGCCGCCCACCAGCGCTGTGCAGCTGGGGGCTTCTTGCGGGGAACAGTTTTCCGCCACACTGAACCCACATCGCACTAACTATAATGGAGGAAATTCAATTTAAAACTTTTCCGCTCTCACTCACGATCCAGGATAAATCGTATCTCTGCTTTTGTGGTCAGGCTCTCAGCATCTCTGAATTTAAATTTCAGCTCCTCGATATTGTTCTTCCTCCGTTCTTCTTGGAACATTGGCTGAAGGGTGGGCCTGTCCATTTACGAATCTTTGCTCTGTCAGAGTGAGGCTGGAGCGGAGAGCCTCCGAGTGCTGACCTAGGGAAGCACGTCTTCCCATTTGCTTTCCTGCTGTGGATAAGTCCGGAAACTGGCAGAAATCCCCACATCCTAAATTTTGCTTGCACAGAAGTTTTTTGCTACAAATTGAGAAAAAAGAAGGTTTTAGTTTTGCTAAAACTTTGTTCCTTAGGTTGGAGTGGTAGATGTGTGCCATTAAATTTCTGAAGCCTCAAAGGGATATACATGAGGACTCCTAAGTGTGTGACTTGCAAGCCACAAAAGGGAGGGAGGCGGGGGAGAGAAAAAGAGAGAGAGAGAGAGAGAGAGAGAGAGAGAGAGAGAGAGAGGGAGGGAGAGGGAGAGGGAGAGGGAGAGAGTAGGGAGAGGGAGAGAGAGAGATTGGGAGGGGGAGGAGAGGGGGAAGGAGAGGGGGAGAGAGCGGAGCGAGTGATAGGTGCTCACCATACTCGCCCTAAAGGCAGGCAGGGGAAGGGAGGAGGGATCTGGGGACATTGGTTTGGGAAGGGCGCCCTGGTGGAGGCATGTGCTGAAACACTGTATGTCTGAATCCGAGCCATGAACAGCTTTGAAATGGTCTGTCTCACAATGATTTAAAAAATTAAAAAAAAAAATTCTTCAGCCTGTCAGGCTCCGGCACTTGGGGAAGGAAGCTGTTCCATAACACATCACCTTTGTTTCTAGGAACTTGGGCACAATGAGTTTATAAAACCCCACCTGGACATACCTTTAGGGGTCAGTGGAGTCCTGCCAGAAGTGGCAAGTGCTTGGTTTATTGTTTTTAACTCAAAGTGTTCAAACAGTGGCATTGAATTCTTCTGGCGTTGTTGGTTTCATGACACAGTCACTCCGGTTTGGGCAGCGATTCTTGTGATGAAAGGGAGCAGACAGCAAATACTCTCGGACCCATTTTTCAATGTGCAAGTGCCCCTCACTGGAATCCCTCGGCAGCACCTGGCCGGCTGTTTCCAGGTGGGAGCAGGCGTGGTTGGCAGGGATGGGGAGAGGGTCCTTTTCCTTCAAAAATAGCCCTCCCAGTGATTGTCCGTTAGTCTCAGCTCGCACATTTTACCAAGTCATAATTCTTGGCTGTTTCTCTCTTCTATTATGAGTCACACCTGCCTCAGAGTCTGCCTCAGAGTCTGGCTTCACTGGCCAGCAAGGCTGAAGGCCGGGGCTTTAGTGGCTCGTCCAGACTCTTCACCGCCTCAGCATTTCACCCACTCACCTGACACGCTGCCATTCCTCAGCAAGTGCCACGATGGGTGTGGACTCTTCTCCCAATCCGTGGAGTTTGCTTGACTTAGTGCCAGAAGCGGTGTTGGGAGAAGCGTGTGACCCGTTGTCATTTTGCTTGAGAGCTATTAAAATAATTTTGTCTTTTCTTCCCCCTTGACGCAAAGTGCTTCAATATAAGCCCTTATCTCTTTGATCAGCACAGATGTGGTCAAATACCCTTGTGGTTTTGGATGGCTGGCTGCCAAGCTCCCCATGGCAAAAGAGCTGCTCAGGCACCCAGGTCTCCTGTAGCTCGTGACCCACTGAACAGAGCCAGTGATTGAATGTTCTGTAGTGTAGACAATTTTCTTCAGACCATTCTCTTAAAAAATAAAATAAAATGTCAAACCACAGTGCCCAAAAAGGCAGGAGAGAGAGAGGAGTAGGTTGCCCAGTAGATAAATACATAAGAATTCTATATTCCCTTGAAAACTCTTGGGGAACCCGAGACTGTTGCCCAGTGGGTAGAGCCCAAGTACTCAGAGGTGACTCAGCTCCAAACCTGCCTCTTGCTGAGCTTCCACAATTTTGAAACTTTTTTCCATTTGGTATCTTCTCTGAGGGACCATCTCTACGGACTGTCTCTGAAGGACTGTCTCTGAGGGACCTTCACTGAGGGATCTTTTCAGAGGGACCGTCTCTGAGGGGCCATCTCTGAAGGACCATATATGAGGAACCATCTCTGAAAGACTATGAGGGAAAAAAGAGAGAGAGCGAGAGAGTGAGAGAGAGAAGAAAATTGTTATAGAGGCAGGTTGTAGGGAAACTGGGGACATTGGTGCTGGGAAATGTGCACTGGTGGAGGGATGGGTGTTGGAACACTGTATGACTGAAACCCAATCATGAAAAGCTTTGTAATGGTCAATCTCATGATGATTCAATTATAAATAAGTAAATAAATAATAAAATATTTGTATAGATCATAGCAGAAATATTATCAAGACATGCTACAATTTAGATGACTAAAAAAGTTCAATTCCTCTTCACTTGTATCACTTGTCTTCCCCTTATTCATCGATTTGCTCGAGCGGACGCCAGTAACATCTCCATATGTCCTGTCACATGCTAGTATAGCCCAAGGGCATCTGCTCACTCCAGGAACATGAAGAGTCTCAGACCATTCCTTCAGATCATGTGAATGAGGACCATAATTGTTACTGGCATTTGGCATATCAAATACGACATGGGTAGCTTGCCAGGCTGTGCCGTGTAGGTGGTATACTCTCAGTAGTAGGCTCTCATCTCGAGCATTTCCAGATGTACCTCAATGGGGAGAGAGATCAGCCTTATCTAGGGTGGAGCTCTGAGGAGCTGTGGAGTGTGGATGTTGAAAATGACTGACCTCATGGTGTGGGGGGTTCCTCTGGCTTCTTGCTAGGCTCACTGGGATGATGGACCATGGCTCGAACCTGCCTGAACTGTATACAGTGTATAAATGTGAAAGATTGTGGGAAGGACCTGGTCCTAACTTCTAGTATTATCTAAGACCCCAGAGCAGATGTGGGTCTGGAGTGTCTCTCTTCGGGGTTGCTGGCTATGGTACTTGGGAGCTCAATTCCTCTTACCTCAAACAAAATATTTTTAATAAATTGGGTTTTGTTAAACTTTCTTTAATTACTGTGACTTACAAAGCTATTCACAGTAGTTATTCCAAGTATTCAATATGCCAGCACTCATCCACCAATGTGCCCTTACAGCCACCAAAGACCCTCAATTCCCCCACCCAAACCCCATGCCTGCTCCCTCAGCAGGCACTAATTATATTGCTTATTACAGCATATATATTGGAATAGCATTGATAAAGTCATGACCTTTTCCCTGGGTTGTTATGTACAAATTGGATCATCTCTGTTATTCTTTCACTTATTGAACTTATTGAACATAGTGGACCTTACTCATTTTTAAACAAACATGTTCATGTTAACTTCTTACAAATATTCAATACTCAACCCCAAATCCACTACCATTACAAGTACGGACAACAATTATTTTAAATTTTTGCAACTGCTGTTTTGAGTCTGTCCTAAGCAAACACTAAATTTATTTTATATTGCTTGTTAGAGCTAATTTTCTAAATACGGTTCGAAATATATTCTTAGAAGTTAATGAGGATAATTCAATTTCATGATGGACCATTGGGCCATTAAGCCCTTTGTATAAGAAATTATTGACACGTTGTTAGAGAATAGACATTAGGACGGCATATTGTGTTATTGTGCCTTATTCTTACATCTGTAAAATGTGCTGTGGTACTTGCTGTTTCAGCTCAGCAGGGTTTGAGATGTGTGGCCATTAATGTGGTCTCCCGCCCCAGAATTCCAGAGATTGTAACTAAGTTGTTGGTCTCTTTTGAGATGTATATATTAGAGTCTGGGCCATGGTCTGTGGATGAGATGACTTTGGCACCTGAGGCAGTTCATGGGTGCCCCCACCAGGCCTTCTGGAGAACAGGGAGATGGGAGGAGGCCCATTTCCAACTCTCTGAGAAAGCCTGGAGGTCAGTTCGCAGACACCCTCATACCTGAGATTTTTTCAGTATCTTCACTCATGGGAGGGGTCTGGAGGTCAGTCACAGACACCCTCATACCTGAGATTTTTCAGTATCTTCACTCATGGGAGGGGCTTCCGGGCAGCTGAGTATAACTTGGGTATTGGCTACTGGTCAAGATATCTGGTAGATAGTGATTCACGTGTAAAATGGCAAAAGGCAAACTAAATTACTGATGAAACTAATAGTCTCGTTCTTGTGCAACATTAGATGTATGTCCTTGATATTGAATTTTCTAATACCAATCTAAATTTATGGAGAAATAATTAAAAAACATATCAACTTGATCACTTGATCACTTGAATCCCGTTATTCATTAATTTGCTCGAGTGGGCGCCAGTAACATTTCCATTTGACCCTATCATGTGCCAATGCTAGCCCAATGGCATCTGGTTGATTCAGGAATATGAAGATCCTCAAATCGTTCCTTCAGTGTCTTGACAAGGAAATCTGACCATCTTGTAGGTGGGCGGCCACATGATGTTTTTGACATACCGTGGGATCCAGTCTGTAGCGGCTCTAGTCCAGCGGTTGTCTCCAAATCGCATTACGTGTCCAGCCCATCTGATTTTTCGATGCCTTGGCAAATGAGACAGCGTCCCTGATTCTGGAATAGCGATGGAGGTCAGAACTCCATATTCCTTCTCTCACTTGAGTGAGGCGTGATATTCCAAGCATAGCTCTTTCGATTCCTCTCTGGGAAACCCGAATAGCATTCTCATCCTGCTTTTGTAGGGCCCAGGTCTCTGCGGCGTATGTTAATGCAGGGAGAACAGTGGAGTCAAAGAGACATGCCCAGAGTCAGAGGTTCTTTGTCCTTTTGGCTATTTCTTCGATGCCTTTGAAGGCATTCCATGCCGCTCTCTTCCTCCTGCGAAGCTCAGGTTTTAGGTCTTTTTATCATGTTGATTTCTCGACCTAGGTACACGTAACTGCTGCATTCAGAGATGTCTGTTCCACTGAGAGTGAATGGGGCCTCTGGAACTAGTTCATTCTTCATGAACATAGTTTTCTTTAGATTCAGCTGTATACCTATCTTTCCACATTCTCGGTCAAAGTCAGGCAGCATTTATGCTGCTTGGCTAATGTTTGGTGTTATTAGAATGATATCATCAGCGAAGCGGAGGTGGTATAGTTGCCGCCCATCTATCTTCACTCCCATTCCTTCCCATTCTAATTCTCGCATGATGTTCTCGAGGGTGGCACTGAAGAGTTTTGGTGAAATGGTATCACCCTGTCGAACCCCTCTTTTTGACATCAATGATTTCCTTGTAGAATGGTGAGATCCTGGTGGTGAATCCGTAATACAGCTCACGAAGGATCTTGATGTATTGGGTTTGAACGCCCTGTTTGGCTAGGGCTTTGGTGACCGCTTCAGTCTCCACAGAATCAAAGGCTTTCTTTAAATCAATGAACGTGAGTCAGAGCGGCATCTTGAACTCCCTACAAACCTCAATGAGCCTGGTTACCGTGTGGATATGGTCAATTGTGCTGAATCCTTTCTGGAAGCAAGCTTGCTCGCATGGTTGTCTTTCATCCTAGTTTTCTGCCAATCCTGTTCAGGATGACTCGAGAGAACAGCTTGTAGTTGATGGACAACAGGCAGATGGGGCGATAGTTGTCGATGTCGTGAATGTCTCCTTTCTTGAACAGTAGAACTGTACTGCTGGTTTTCCATTGGGGAGGGCACTTTGCATTCGGACAGGTAGCATGTGAAGAGCTGAGCTAGTGTATTGATGAGTAATGACAGCAGATTCTTCAGGTGTTCGGGTCTGACTTTGTCTGGCCCTGGTGCTATTCCCTTCTTTACAGATGAAATGACATATCGGATTTCAGAAGGGAGACTGTTGGGAATCACATATCCATCCTGTGGAATTTGGTATGTGGGCAGGTGTATGTGGTTATCAAAGAGATTTGAGTAGAAGTCCTGGATAATCTTCTCCATTGCCTTTCTGGAAGATGTGATAGATCCATCAGGGCGTCGGAGGGCAGTCATCTTGGTCTTATAGTTGGCGAAGTACAGGCGGGCGGTGCAAATGCTTTTCCCGGCTTCTGCTGCACCTTCTAGTATTTCTGCTCTTCTGTATTTGAGGTCTTCCTTTATCAATTCTCTGCACCACTTTGCAAGCTTGGACATTAGCATTTCTATTAGCAATTCCAAACAAGATTGGACCACCGTCTCCTTCGTGCAAAATTCTACTTAAGGCTGCAAAGTTTAAGAAGAGAACTCCCAGAATGACCACCAACTGGGAACCATTGCAGCAACATGGGAAGATACCATCATTGGCGACATCGATGAAAAAATACAACCAACTGGTTAAGCACCTCTATGATTGTGCGAAGAATGCTGAGAGAAAGAAAGACACAAAAAGGACGCCTGTCTTCAGAAACTCTGGAGCACATTTGCCAACGTGGCAAGGCGCGAACCTCAGGCGACCAAAAACATATCAACACATAATAGAAATCAGTTTATAGTATTTTAGTTTTTTCTTACTGCAGTTGGTCCTTATTACCACTGCCTTGGCATGAGCACAGATGGCTTGGTGGCATGTCCTTAGCAGAGTCATTATTTCATTATTATAAAGAAACATGAAAACTATATCGAATGCCCCCTGAGCACCGCCAGGAGTAACTCCTGAGCAAAGAGCCAGGAGTAACCCCTGAGTGTCGCCGAGTGTGACCCCCACAAAAAAAGAAAAAAAAGAAAACTATATCGACCATTATTTGCATGTCATTGCATCGACAGACTCTTGGTCTGATTTTATTGTCAGGAAGTACTAGAGGATAAAGAACATAAAGCTGGTATGGAAGAAAATATGTGAAAATACTTCTGAGCCAATTTCTGTGTTTTTTGTTTTTTGTTTGTGCTTTTTGAGTCACACCTGGTGATGCTCAGGGCTCCTCCTGGCTCACCAGTCAGGAATTACTCCTGGGGTGCTCAGGGGTCCATATGGGATGCTGGGGATTGAACCCAGGCTGGCCGCATACAAGGCAAATGCCTTCCCACTGTGCTATCACTCTGGCCCCAATTTCTGTTTAATCGCAGAAACAGTCGCACAGTTTGCCTCGTGTGTGCCCTGTGAGGATCTGTGAGGATCAAAGTCAAGGAATGCAAATTCCAATGGCAACAGATCAGCCAGCTGCTGATCATAAACTCCATGAGCTGTGTCATGTAGGGAACAATACTCACCCGGTGTGTCTGAGACGCATATTGGCGGTGCAGGGAGCTGTGGGTCACAATCTGACCTTTGCTCAGGTTACTGTTTTAGGTGCCAATAACTGTAGAGTATTGATGCCACACTGCACATTACCCATGTGTGTAGTTTGCTCTCTACCATGTTGCCTGTGTGTGTAGAGTTTGCACCCTACATTGCTACCCGTGTGCAGAGGTTGCTACCTACCACATTGCCCATGTGTGTAGAGTGTGCTACCTGCCATGTTACTCATGGGTATAGAGTTTTCTCCTCTGACGTTCTCGTGTGTGTAGATTTTGCTCCCTACTATGTTACCTGTGTGTAGAGTTTGCTCCCTACCATTTTACCCCTGTCATAGATTTTGCTCCCTACCATGTTACCCGTGTGTAGAGCATGCTCCCTATCACGTTACTTGTGTGTATAGTGTGTTCCCTTCCATGTTACCCGTGTGTGTAGAGTGTTCTCCCTTCCATGTTACCTGTGTGTATAGTGTGCTCCCTGCCACATTACCCATGGGTGTAGAGTCTGTTCCCTACCATCTTACCCATGGGTGTAGAGTGTACTCCCTGCCACATTACCCATGTGTGGGCTGATCTTCGCTTCCTTCCACGTTACTCGTGTGTGGGCTGATCATCTCCCCCTTCCACGTTACCTGTGTGTGGTCTGATCTTTGTTCCCTTTCACATTACCCGTGGGTGGGCTGATCTTCTCTCCCTTCTACGTTACCCGTGTGTAGACTGATCTTTCCTCCCTTCACGTTACCCGTGTGTGTACTGATATCACTCCCTTCCAAGTTACCCGTTCATGGGCTGATCTTCGCTCCCTCCGAGCAGCCCCATTGAGTCTGCAGCTGACCGTCTTCTTCCCAGTTCTGTTGTGAGCTGCTCTGCGAGCCAACATCTTTGCAGATGAATGTTTGTGTTCTTGGGATCGAGGCCAGGGTGGGGGTTCTCAGGGTCCTTCAGGGATCTGTGTTGAGTGATTTGAGAAGTCTCTTTGCTGGTTTCGGGCCCAAGCATACCCTGTGCCCGCCGACAGTGGTGGCACACAGCCCTGTCCATGCAGACACCAGGGATCCACTGGACTGAGCCGGAGCTTTTTTGCCTACCTATGAGTGATAGAAGGTCGATGTTGTCACTCTCTAGGTCCTCTGAGATGTGGCATTGAGCCCTGGACCCTCCCAAGGAACTTGTCCTGGGACATTTGGGCCCCCCAGCTTTGGTTGGGATTCCATCTGTCTCCAAGAAGCAGTTCCGTGTTCTAAGTCATGTTGAGCCCAGTGTGAGCCCGAAGGCCGGGCACTGCACCTGATCCACCAGGAGAGGAATGAATGTGGGGGTGTATGCTCTGGGCTTGGCCAGTCCTTGCCACTCCAGGGAAGGTGAGCCAGGAGAAAAGACGTGTGTGTGTGTGTGCATGTGTGTGTGCGTGCACATCTGTGCACACACTCCTTTGCTCTGCCATGCTCTGTGAACCCAAGGGTGATAATAGATTTGAAATAGGTAATTGCTTTTCCCTTTTATTGTGCCCATTTATTTTATGTCATGGTGCTATGGAAGCACTAATAGATTATATGGGTTTGTGGATCTGAGACAAATAGGAAATTTTTCTTATTTGAAAATAAGTGTGAAGTCATTAAAGTCCCCAATTCTAATTTTCAGGTTAAATTACTTTGTGCTACAAATATGATTGTTTTTCAGATAAATCAGAGAAAATTAGTAGCATTTTAGAAAATTATCTGAGACTGGTGAATGATTTTTACTCTAAAGAACTGAATTTATAGCCCAGTTTCCATCTGAGACTATTTGATTTTCAGTAAGGTTAATGTATTTGAAATCCTGCAGATATATTTTTAAATGTCCTCTTAGATGAGAAACTTTAACCTTTCTAGCTCAATTGAGTATTGGAAGTAACTATTGGCGGGTGTGTGTGTGTGTGTGTGTGTGCGTGCACACATGCATGTGCCTAGGCACATGTGCACACCTGTGTCTGTATGTGTTTGTGTGTGTCTGTGTAGGCATGTGATCTGTGCATACTGGTGTGTCTTGGGGCTGTGTACCTGTCCATGAGCACGTGACTAAAGGACTGTGTGTGTCAGTCTGTGTGTGTATTTTTTGTATGAATATGTGTGGCTACATAAGCTTGAATACAGTTCTGTGCCTCTGTATATGATAGGAATGCGTTTGTGTGAGTGCATGACACCTGTGCCGTGGGTCTGAATGTGTGTGCATGCCTGGTACCTGTGTATATCTGTGCGTGTCTGTCTGTGCCTGCCTGTGTAACTCTGTGTGTGTGAGTGTGTGCCTGTGTGTGTTTGTGTGGCATGTTTCTGTGTGTCTGTGCGTTCCTGGTGCCTGCACGGGGCTCACAGCTGGGTGTGTGCTCTTGCTTCCTCTGGGTCCCGCTTCTCAGCTGCCCTGCGGGCCCCAGCCTTTGTGTCCGGCTGCTCTGCCTTGGCCTTCCCAGGTCCCTCCTGCACTCTCCTCTGTCCGTGAGGGCCCCTGTGAGAGGGGAGCGAGGCTGACTGCCCTCTGGACATCCTCTGGCTGCCACTGGCCCAGCTTTTCTCTTGCTCCTTATTCTGGGCGTCCACGGAGCCAGGCCACAGCTCTGTAGGGGCGAGGCCTTGCCCTCTCGGTCTCCCATAGCTGGGCCTGTCCCCTTGGTTCCCAAGGCAGTGAGCAGCCTGCCCTGGTCAGAATTCGGGGGCAAGCAGGTGCTGATGGCCGTCTACACCTGGCTCGGCCTGGCCCTGAAGTGTGGGCACCCTCTGTCACCGGCCACTGGCTCCACGCACGCTGCCTCTGCCCTGAGCAAGGGCCAGTGCTGGCGGCTCCCCAGAGCTGCTGCTGCTGAGCTCAGCACTGCAGAGCTGGGCTGTGTGTTGGCGCAGCTGCAGGAATCCACTGTCTCTGCAGACTCTGACAGCCTGTGGGTCCTGCACGACGTGGTGAGGGGCGTGGACACTGGCCAGTGGCTTCCGTGTGGGCAGGAGGCCTCGGCTCAAAGACGTGGTTTCCACCTGTGCGAGCCCCTCACCTTATAGTGTCAAGGACAGGAGGGACCGAACAGGGGTCCCGGGGTGCCATCTGTGCAAGCACACGCCTGTGTGTATCTGTGTGCAGTGTCTGTGTGCACGTGTCTGCCTGCAGTACCTGTGCGACTGTGTGTATCTGTGACACGTCTCTGCGTGGAGTACATGCGTATATGCATACCTGTGTGTATCTGTGTCTTGTGTACATCTGTGTGTCTGTATGTATCTGTGTGTCTGTATGTATCTATGTGTATCTGTGTGTATCTGTGTCTGTATGTATCTGTGTGTATCTGTGTGTCTGTATGTATATACATGTATCTGTGTGTATCTGTGTGTCTGTAAGTATCTATTGTATCTGTGTGTCTGTATGTATCTGTGTATCTGTGTATATCTGTGTGTCTGTATGTATCTGTGTATCTGTGTATATCTGTGTGTCTGTATGTATCTATGTGTATCTGTGTGTGTATCTGTGTGTCTGCATGTATCTATGTGTATCTGTGTTTATCTGTGTATCTGTGTGTCTGTATGTATCTACATGTATCTGTGTGTATCTGTGTGTCTGTATGTATCTACGTGTATCTGTGTGTATCTGTGCGTCTGTATGTAGCTATGTATATCTGTGTGTATCTGTGTGTCTGTATGTATCTACATGTATCTGTGTGTATCTGTGTGTCTGTGTGTATCTATGTGTATCTATGTGTCTGTATGTATCTGTGTATCTGTGTGTATCTGTGTGTCTATGTATCTGTGTGTATCTGTGTGTGTATCTGTGTGTCTGTATGTATCTGTGTATCTGTGTATCTGTATGTATCTATGTGTATCTGTGTGTGTATCTGTGTGTCTGTATGTATCTATGAGTATCTGTGTGTATCTGTGTGTCTGTATGTATCTGTGTGTCTGTATGTATCTAGGTATATCTGTATGTATCTGTGCGTCTGTATGTATCTGTGTGTATCTGTATATCTGTGTGTGCATCTATGTGCTTATGTGTGTCTGTGTGCGCATGTGCACCGACACAGCCCTCAGGGCTGCAGCAGTGGACCGTGGACAGCACAGCTCAATGCACCCTGGCAAGGCACGACTCATCTCTCTGGGCTGCCCCAACCCCTGCTCTGCCTCCTCTTGCTGACACCCCCCGAGTCCGGAGGCCTGGGGAGACGTGGGCTTCTCTGCCTGACAGTAAACATCAGCCTATTTGGGTGTGGGCAGGGCCTGAGTGAGGTGCCCACAGAGGTGGGTAGGACTGAGAGGAAGGGAGGGGTGCAGGAGCACAGCCAGTGTGGATGTGTCAGCGGGTTCCAGCCAGTGTGGACATGTCAGTGGATCCCGGTCAGTGTGGGTGTGTCAGTGAGTCCCGGTCAGTGTGGACATGTCAGTGTGGGCGTGTCAGTGTGGATATGTCAGTGGATCCCGGTCACTGTGGGCGTGTCAGCGGGTCCCGGTCAGTGTGGGTGTGTCAGCGGTCCCGGTCTGTGTGGAAGTGTCAGCGGGTCCCGGTCAGCGTGGACGTGTCAGCGGGTCCCAGTTAGCGTGGACGTGTCAGCTGGTCCCGGTCAGCGTGGACGTGTCAGCGGGTCCTGGTCAGTGTGGGCGTGTCAGTGGGTTCCGGTCAGTGTGGGCGTGTCAGCGGGTCCCAGTCAGTGTGGGCGTGTCAGCGGGTCCCAGTCAGTGTGGGCGTGTCAGCGGGTCCCGGTCAGTGTGGACGTGTCAGCCAGTCCCAGTTAGTGTGGGCATGTCAGTGGGTTCCGGTCCAGTGTGGATGTGTCAGCGGGTCCCGGTCAGTGTGGATGTGTCGGTGGGTCCCGGTCAATATGGGCGTGTCAGCGGGTCCCGGTCAGTGTGGATGTGTTAGTCGGTCCCGGTTAGTGTGGGCGTATCAGCGGGTCCTGGTCAGTGAGGACGTGTCAGCGGGTCCCGGTCAGTGTGGTTTTGTCAGTGTGGGCATGTCAGCAGGTCCATGTCAGTGCGGGCTTGCAGGCACGTCCCTGCCCGTGACAGCAGCTGGCCCGGAGGCCTGTCACATCAGTGAGGATGAGGAGCCCTGGGCTTGCTCTTGCACATGACAAACAGTGGACAGTGAAGTGTTGGCTGCAGGTGACACCCACACTTCAGGGATAGTAGGAGCGAGTGTGAATGTCAGACCAGTCTCGGGTCTGGTTTGACTTGGCTCCTGTAAGGGGGAGACGTGGGCACACGCCCGTGTCCCTGCACTGTGCCTAAGGCGGGAGCCAGACCTGGGCGGGGCTGGGCACGGCAAGGCAGGAAGCAAACCCTCGCTGTGAGGACCAGCATGGCCAGAGACTCATGGCTGATGCCGGGTTCACGGGCTCAATCATTAACTGGGATTCTCAGGGGCAGGGGCCATTGTGCAATTTCCTGTGTCCTCCTGATACCTCTGGAAGTTTTAGCAATTAGAAAAAGAAAATAGGTAGTGGCTTTCTGAGCGACTGGGCGCCCTTCTGCAGAGGTGGTTTAAGAATGCGAAGTCTCATTAAATGCCATTCCAACCTCGGGGTAGAGTCGATCATTGCTCATGGGTAATTAAACCCCAGCAAATGATCTAAAAGCGAGACAGAATTAGGACCTTCCCCTGAGGGGCACCGGACCCGTGCGGAAGGCAGCGCCCTCAGGATTGCGTTAAGTCTCTGATAGCCCGGCGTTTAGTCATGGAGGGCTGTTTCAGGGCTGCGTAGCTGTGGAGTGGAAGATTGCAGTGCTGCAGAAGCTGGTTTCTGCATGAATCCAATAGGCTCTAAATTGTTCTCTTTCCTCTGCCTCTCCCTCCCCTCTTCTTCCCATCCTCCCCTTCCATTTCCTCCCTTCTTCTCCTCTCCCCTCCGTGTCTTCTCAAAATTCCCAAGCAGGGCCGGAACTCCTGGACACTTGCCTCTATGTCAGGGTCTGAGGATGATCTAATGTGAGTGCTCCCGGTCTGATGAGGTGCTGGTGTAAATGCTCCCCACTGAAGAGGTGCTGGAGTGAGTGCTCCCCACCCAAGGAGGAGCTGGTTTGAGTGCCCCCCATCTGAGGAGGAGCTGGTGCGATTGATCCCTGCCTGAGGAGGAGCTGGTGTTCGTGCTCCCTGTCTGAGGGAGGAACTGGCGTGAGTGCTCCCCATCTGAGGAGCTGGTGTGAGTGTTCCCCACCTAAGGAGGCTCTGGTGTGAGTGCTCCCCACCTAAGGAGGCTCTGGTGTGTGTGCTCCCCATCTGAGCAGGAGCTGGTGTGAGTGCTCCCGCCTGAGGAGGAGCTGGTGTGAGTGCTCCCTACCTAAGGAGGCTCTTTTGTGAGTGCTCCTCGCCTGAGAAGGAGTTGGTGTGAGTGCTCCCCACCTAAGGAGGCTCTTGTGTGAGTGCTCCCCGCCTGAGGAGTTGGTGTGAGTGTTCCCCACCTAAGGATGCTCTGGTGTGAGTGCTCCCCTGTGAGGAGGAGCTGGTGTGAGTGCTCCCGCCCGAGGAGGAGCTGGTGCCAGGGCGTCTCCGTGAGTGCTTCTCCTTCCTGCAGATCTGGCTGTGCTTGCATCATTTCTCCTGTACCACACCACCATTGTTCTGGGTTTACTCCTGGCTCTGGGCTCAGGGAGCACTTCTGATGGCTCTCCGAGCACCATGGGCAGCGTCTTGAGGCAAGCGCTTCCCCATCTAATCTCTCCAGCCCACCCTTGTTCAATGATTGGCCCTTTATTTGGTTGTTTCCATGTTGCTTTGATTTTAATTATTTTATTGCATGTTTCAGTGTTTAACTGCTTTTTTTATGCTCTCTTAGTTTAACTGTTTTGTTTTCATGTTTTCTGATTTTAATTGTTCTAAAGCTCTCGGCTTGTTTAGATGTGTGGTTTGAAATGACTAGCCTAGGAAGAGAGGAATTTTGAAAAACTCTCCATTCTGCTTTCACACACATGAAAGTGTGCTTGACTCATGTCCCTAAGCACCAGGGCCTGTACTGCAGTGGCGTGGGCGGGAGCGAGGGCCCTGCTTGCAGTCATGTGGGCCGGGAGCGAGGGGCCTGCTTGCAGTCGGGTGGGCGGGAGTGAGGGGCCTGCTTGCAGTCGCATGGGCCGGAGCGAGGGCCCCTGCTTGCAGTCGGGTGGGCTGGGAGCGAGGGGCCTGCTTGCAGTCGCGTGGGCGGGAGCGAGGGCCCTGCTTGCAGTCGGGTGGGCCGGGAGCGAGGGGCCTGCTTGCAGTCGCGTGGGCGGGGCGAGCGAGGGTTCCTGCTTGCAGTCGCGTGAGCCGGGAGCGAGGGTTCCTGCTTGCAGTCGTGTGGGCCGGGAGCGAGGGGCCTGCTTGCAGTCGGGTGGGCCGGGAGTGAGGGGTCTGCTTGCAGTCGCGTGGGCCGGAGCGAGGGCTCTGCTTGCAGTCGGGTGGGCCGGGAGCGAGGGGGCCTGCTTGCAGTCGCGTGGGCCGGGAGCGAGGGTTCCTGCTTGCAGTCGCGTGGGCGGGAGCGAGGGTTCCTGCTTGCAGTCGTGTGGGCTGGGAGCGAGGGGCCTGCTTGCAGTCAGGTGGGCGGGAGCGAGGGGCCTGCTTGCAGTCGCGTGGGCGGGAGCGAGGGCCCTGCGTGCAGTGGCGTTGCCCGGGAGCGAGGGCCCTGCTTGCAGTTGCGTGGGCGGGAGCAAGGGCCCTGCTCTTCACACTGTCCTCAGTTGCAGGAATGTTTGAAGGATTTGTGCTTTGCTGCTTCTGCACATTGTGGTACCAGTGATAGGCCTAGTACACTCTGTGCAGTTGTTATGGATGTGTGTGTGTTCCCTGTGTGTGTGATACGTGGATGTGTGAGCATTTTCCAACATATGGTATCTGTGTACACATCACGCAGGTGGACTTGCTGTCTAAGGGTGCCTGTGTGCTCAGCCCCATACACAGGTGTCTGTGTAACAGCCCCATGTACAGGTGTCTGTGTAACAGCCCCTTATACAGCTGTCTGTGTAACAGCCCCATACACAGGTGTCTGTGTAACAGCCCCATGTACAGGTGTCTGTGTAATAGCCCCATACACAGGTGTCTGTGTAATAGCCCCATGTACAGGTGTCTGTGTAACAGCCCATGTACAGGTGTCTGTGTGACAGCCCCATGTACAGCTGCTGTGTGCACATTCCCTGTAAGGTGTCTCTGTGCCGTGGTAGATCTGCACATTCTCTTCACTGCACACTCTGGCTCGGGCAGGGCCTGAGCTGGGCAGTCTCGGGCCATCATGAGGCATGTTCTGGACAGTGCAGCTAGGTCCCCTGTCCATATTGGCACTGGGTAGCCTCGTGGAGACTTGTGTGCCGAAGGTGATGTCCAGACACCACCAGAGGCAGCTGCTGCCCTGAAAATGACCCCTTAGTCTCAGAACATCCTCCCATCAGCTCACGTCTGAGAGGAAGGAGAGAAACAAAACACGGAGCAGGAAGTGAATTTCCTCGGCATAGTGGGACACCACCTAAGGATGGCGAAGGTGAGCTGAGTGTTTCTGGGACCTGCGTATTATCTCAGCCCCCAAGAGAGCCACGATTCAGATGCTTGAAGAAATGTTTAAGGGCCGTTGTCTTGTTTCATCTACTGTTCATTTTTATGGGTGGAGTACGCTTACATTTCATTTTGAGACTTGCTGCATTCACTTTAAAACAAACTTGGCGCCATGTGGAAAATGCTTCTCGGACGCTTAGGCTTGTGGTGGACAGATTGGCGGCAAAGGCATTGGAGTAAGGCAGAGGCCAGAGTTCCTGCCCTCAGCAGGGGGCCCGACTCTCCTTCCCTTCCCGTGCGGCTCCTGCCTTGCGTGGCTGCGGCTGCAGGGGAGAATCTTTACTCCCGCTCCCTGCCTGACTGGGGCGCTCATGTCTTACACCCATTTGACGGCGTTGCTTCATGTTCACTTGTATAAGGAGATTAGTCAAGGCGGGGACTCTGGCCTTGTGGTAGCGATCCCTGGGTTGTGGAAAGTTTACTGTTATGAGCTAGATTGCTATAAAACTAGAGTATTATCAACAGATATTTTTAAAAAATTCACTAACATTTCTTTGGCCCAGAGTAAACAATGATCGATAAAATACGTTCTTCCGTTTTCTAAGATAATTGATTTCCTCAGTGGACTAGGGCTTAGCCAAGGCAGAAAGTAATTTAGAATACATCTAGAAATCCGCTTGGGGATGACCACACCCAGAGGCATCCCAGGATACCCCCTTCCTCAGAGAGCAGCTCTCCTGGGGTGGGGTGGGGGCGAGCGGGACTTCTCTCTGGTATCCTGGGCTTGAAACCTCACTTCTTCATCATGAACAGGCGTCTCCCCAGTCAGGTGCCTCAGGAGAGGGCGTGAATAAGAGCTGCGACGACACCCCACTGGCTCCATCCGGACATCCGGATGATTTCACTAACAAGATCACTAGATCACGAGATCACTAGACATCCCGTTGTTCATCCCGTTGTTCATTTTTTTCGAGCGGGCGCCAGTAACATTTCCATTTGACCCTATCACGTGCCAGTGTAGCCCAATGGCATCAACATTCTTGATACAAAATGTACAAGATCATCTGTACATTTTGTACCAAGAATGTTGAGACCCCAAAAGGATCCGTGGAGTCATAGCTGCTGAGTCTTGGAGAAGCAGCTTCTGGTCAGGCCAGACAGGGTCGCGGGGGACGGCGTTTGCTTGCATGTGGCCAGCAGGGGATCAGTTCTGGCATCCCATATGGTCCCCTGAGCCCCACCAGGACGATCCCTGAGCGCTGCCAGGTGTGTCCATGAAACAAAATAAAACAAAGTATATTAGTATCATAGTTTATATCTACCTCGAGTTAAAGCAAGTGTATTTTCAGTGGAGATTTGTGGCAAGGCGTTTATACGATTGCTTTTAATTGGCAAGATGGTCATTTAAAATCTGGAGTTCAGTACAAATGAAGCGGAGTGCAATTGTAAAAAAAAAAAAAATAGCAGTCCATGGTTTAGAGTAGATTGCTTTCTGCTCCTCTATGCTGGTGGTTAGATTCGGTTGAATTTATAAATAATAGTCCATAAAAATGGAGCCTAAACCATTCCCATCATTTGTAAATTACTGCTCTTTTATTTATTATTTAGAATTAAAACCATAATCCTGAGCCTCTGCAGTACCAAACGCAGATGTTAAATTTAATTATTAAAATCGTAGTTTAGTCTTGGATCAAGTAAATCAGCGAGTGTGTGGTTGCCATGGTGTGGCCTTTGCCTTCCTCAGTCTTAGCAGTCCTGTGATGGATTAAGGTGATTCTTTGTGAGGTTCTCCCTGAGGTGCTGGTCACCGGCTTTGTTGTGAGGTGTTCGGAGACGCCTCCAGGCTGCTTTGCGCACAGCCCTCTAAGTGCTGGTGCCTTCCAGCTGGTACAAACACCCATCGAAACATTTAAACAATTAAAACATTTCCCTGTATGATTCCCGAGCCTCGCCAGAAATGATCCCTGAATATCTCAGGGTGTGGCCCCAAAACAAAAACATTCCAATCAAGATTTAGTTGCCTCTTGCTCCTGAATGCCAGGAAAAGAGAATCCCTTAGGATCTCCCGGAGCTCCAGCAAAGTCTCACAGTGCTTTTTGGGGGTGTGTCTGTGTGTGTCCCCGTCAGCCTGGGGGTGTCTGCTCAGCTGGGCTTCCTCTGACTCCTGAGGACCGAACCGAGTCGCAGCCTATCCCTGAGAGTGGTGGCCCCAGGTGAACAGGCCTCTGTGACCCCGACTTCTGCTCGGCGCTGGAGGAGACAGCGGGTCTCACCTGGCCAAGGCCCTCTTTTCTCTTCTCCTAATAAGATTTTCCATCCCATAAAACACCCCCATCAATTTTCAGTGACATCAGCTAGAAATGCTCTACCTCCAGGCGTGCAATAAGAAAAATAATTTCCACATCCCGCCAGGTCCCGGAGGGGCCAGGGAGCGTCACTCGCCTCCCCCAGGTCTTATCTCAGGGAAGGCAATTGGAAACTTTGCTGAAACATCCTTTATCTCCCCAGTGGCCACGCTTCTTTGGGATTGCCTGCTAGCAAATGTCGTTTGGAAGGTAAAGATAAAAGGTGGCTCACCTGGGCCGCTCATCCTCGCAGCCTTGCTCACCCCACTCAGGGGTGGGGCGCTGGCTGGGTTCCAGACTGTTCTGCCCGACACACTCAGCTGTCCTGACCTAGCAAATGCTGTTTCCCTGGGGGTGATGGATGGCTGGGATCTCGAAGGCCTGTCCTTGCCGCTACACCCTGATAAATCAAGGTCACTTGCTCTTCACCGGGCACACGTCATGGTGCAAAGTCTTCCCCGCTGAGAGAGAGGGTGGGTTTAGTGCGAGTGTGGAAACCACCGTCCTTCTGCCGGCCGTAAAGCAAGGGCCAGCGGCACGTCAGGGTCCAAGCTGCTCCCTGATTCTCTCCGCTCCCACAGAAGGTTTCCTGGGCAGCGGGAGATTATTCAAGCCGGTGTTTACTTACAGAAGCAGAGGACAGAAGTGGAGGAAGGGAGTAGCTGGGATCCGATGTTTATGGATACAGGAACAAACACCCTCTGGCCAGCTTTGGAGTGGGGGCCCGAGTCCTGCTTCACCTCTTTTTATGGCTTCCAACTTCCTGCCCATTCCCCTTGCCTCCTGCTCCCTGAGGGCCTGGCTACATTGGGCGCACCCTTGCTTGCCGTGCAGACTCTGAGTGCCTTGGTGTGTGGACAGTGAGTGCCTTGGTGTGTAGACAGTGAGTGCCTTGGCGCATGGACAGTGAGTGCCTTGGTGTGTGGACAGTGGCGCCTTGGTGTGTGGACAGTGAGTGCCTTGGTGCATGGACAGTGAGTGCCTTGGTGTGTGGACAGTGAGTGCCTTGGTGTGTGGACAGTGAGTGCCTTGGTGTGTGGACAGTGGGTGCCTTGGTGTGTGGACATTGAGTGCCTTGGCGCATGGACAGTGAGTGCCTTGGTGTGTGGACAGTGAGTGCCTTGGTGTGTGGACAGTGAGTGCCCTGGTGCGTGGACATGGTTTCCACATGTGGTTTTGACACCTTTCAGGGGAACTTAACATTGGGCAGAATTTTCTCTCCCTGGAAATAGCCGGGCCCTGTGTCCCCTCTGAGCCAGTGGCACTTGTCCCGATGAGCACTACCGAGAGCAACAGGGGAGTCAGGAGTGTCACCATGGCACCAGTGGAGACACGTCCCCAGCCATTCTCTCTGTGAGCCTCTGTGGACTCCCTTGCTCAGGCTGTGAGTCGTTGAGCAATGGACAAGCCTTGTGGCCTTACCACATGTGGAGGGGGCTTCAGTGGTGGGGTTGCCTGAAATGGGTGCTAAGTCAGAAAATGTGGGCGTCCTGCTAGAACCCCAGCTTTCCTCGTTTCCTGTTGGCCTCCTTCTCTCTCACACCAGGGAAATTTCCTTGCCACAGATGTGTTCATTGTATTATTTTTTTTCTGCGTGAGAGTTTTCTCTGAAATCTGTGTATGTGAGGAGGAAGTTTCCACATCGGCGTGAAATATTTCCTCTCCACTGTCTACATTGGTCAGCGTGGTGAGATTTGCACGTTTTTGAGGTGATGTTTCTCCCAACTCGTGGGTCTTCAGTGAGAGAGTCTATACCTATCACCCGTTCAGGGAGTAGAAGGTGAGGTGATTGTTTCTCCAGACACACAGGTCTTCAGTGGGAGAGTCTCTACCTGTCACTGTTCAGTGAGGAGAAGGTAATGCCAGATCCCCATTTTTGTGAAATGCTTTTGTCAACTTCTTGTTTAATCTATAGTAACATTTGATATTTCGTTTGGCAACTGCTATTTGACATGGATTCAAGCCATTGAGTTGTTTCTTTAGCATAGAAAGCACGTCAGGAATATTATAATTCACTGTTTCGCTGTGACCCATGTACTAAACTAGACACCGTGTATAGCTGGCATATAGCTGTTAGCAGGCGTTAAGAAAAGGTGTCGCTGAGCACCTAAACTGACCTCCCAAGCAAGCAGCCCCCTTTGACGGCTCGGAACATCTCGAGTTCTGTTCTAAGTCCTGGTGTTCTGCAGTGAGTCCATAAAAGCTTGAGATGTTTCCCGCTAATAGATTGGCAGGTCCGTAGGGGCGGGCCCGCACACTGACCATCCAGCTGGTCCAGGATTTCATGGCACACATGGAATAATTAAAGCCAGCTTCTATTTATAGAGGTGGGGGAGGTAAGTGGAGGAAGTTACTCTCGTTGGGGAATAAAGCCAAGGGTGTGTGTCAGGGAAGGCAGAGAGCAGCCAACACTCTCCTGTCTCACCGTCCTCTCTCGCCTCCTCCCGTGCCCCTGATGTGCCCATTTGCCATCCACAGCCCCTTCAAGAGCCTCTCCGGGGCCACCAGCGTCCTGTTGACACAGACCGGGTGGCAGGAGAGAAACCTGGTATAAGGGCGGCGCTTACAGGCTGGTCGCCGGATGCAGTGTCACCTCGGCCACAGGGCACAGGACCAGTCCTTCAGCCTCTCTAGGCGGGGAGGCTGGCACTGCCCCCCCTCCATGCTGGCCACTGTTCCCAGGGCCACTGCTGGTGGCATTGAAGCAGGCCACAGAGCCCAGGAGGGGAGCCACACGGGCCACAGAGCCGGGAGGGAGCCACCGCGCGGGCGACCCGGCCTCTGTTCTCAGCCAGTCACTGGGATGTGCCTGTCCTTGAGGATTCCAGGGAGCCAGGGACTTCACCGGACTTGGAGCTCATAGTTTGTGTCTTTAATTCAAGTGAACAGCTCCCCTCTGTGGAGGGAAGGAAGAGTGGGCTTGTGCCTTTGTGAGAGGCGTGGGGTGGGGCTGCTCCGGGCCTTCGCTGTGG
The DNA here is from genome assembly GCA_021461705.1 of Cryptotis parvus. Lineage (NCBI taxonomy): Eukaryota > Metazoa > Chordata > Mammalia > Eulipotyphla > Soricidae > Cryptotis > Cryptotis parvus. The sequence goes on from JAJIBD010020966.1 coordinate 640,345, forward strand.
ACCCTCACAGGCTCCCCTGAGCCTACAGCAGGAGTCTGGCCCCAAACAGATGCACACGCAGAGTTTATCTGGGGCGGCGCGCACTTGCTCTGCACGTGGTTGGCCTCTGACCCTGGGCAGCACTCGGGTCCCCCTAGCTCTGTCGGACCAACCCCCAAAGTTTAAGAAATAAGGAACATCCACCTCCTGGCCTGGGGAGCAGCTGGCTGTGACCTCGGCCCAGGAGGCAGGCAGACAGGCAGAGAGGTTCCAGGCGGGGGCTGTGACAGGCACCTAGGAATCTGTCCTGTGGGTGGCCGTCGGCTCCTGCGCCCCTGGGCAGAGACTTGCCTTCACAGCTGCACACGCCCTGCTGGGGTCAGGGCGACAGCAGCCTGCAGTTTGGGCCACACCCAGCGACGTTTAAGACCCACTCTTGGCTCTGCACTCAGGGATCACCCCGGCAGGGCTAAGTACCTTATGAGATGCCGGGGATGGAGCCCGCATTGGCCGCATGCTAGGCAAAAGCCCTCCCCACTCTGGCTATAGCTCCAGCTCTAGTCAGGCCCCCCTTAGCTGTCACCTTGTTGCACCATTCTCAGGGGCTTCTCCTGTGCTCTGAAACAGGCCTCAGAGGATTCTGGTCATCAATCTTATATGAGGAGCGCTTGGCCCTCAGAAGCCACTCAGTACCTCAGAATCCACTCAGTACCTCAGAATCCACTCGGTACCTCAGTAGCCTAAGTACCTCAGAAGCCACTCAGTACCTCAGAAGCCACTCAGTACCTCAGAAGCCACTCAGTACCTCAGAAGTCACTCAGTACCTCAGAAGTCACTCAGTACCTCAGAAGCCACTCAGTACTTCAGAAGCCACTCAGTACCTCAGAAGCCACTCAGTACCTCAGAAGTCACTCAGTACCTCAGAAGTCACTCAGTACCTCAGAAGCCACTCAATACCTCAGAAGCATCAGTACCTCAGAAGCCACTCAGTACCTCAGAAGCCACTCAGTACCTCAGAAGCCACTCAATACCTGGTGATAATCACTGCGCTCTCACGTGCACTCCTGGCAATGATTGATGATTGCCAGCATCAGCAGAGGTGGTGGCCAGCAGAGGTGGGCATTTAGCAGAGATGAGTGGCCAGCAGAGGTGCCAGCTGTGGATTATCTCCTGCAGCTGCTCTGGGCTTGGGCTTCCGTGTCGCTTTTCCCAGAGCATCTGCATAGTGACCAGCGCATCTGAGTGACCAGCTAGAACGTGGGCAGGAGGGTTATAGACACGGTATGCGAGTGCCCATCTGCTGGCGGACTCTGTTCAGGGTTTCCCTAATAAGTCAGAAGATCAGTGGCTGATAAAAGCCACAAGCTCTGTTCCACACCAAGTAAGCTTCTTGTTCTCCTGTGGCGACGTGGAATCTGTGGAGTTTGCTCCCCTCGGATCACAGGGCCTGTGACGGCCATGTCACCCGTGATCCCGGGTCAGGACCTCACAGGCCCCACGTCCACACACAAGCTAGTGCCTGTCACATGCTTTGTCTCCACGGTTCATCCTTAGGCCCACAGGCGCCGCCTGTCCGTTACCCATGCGGGTCTCAGGGCTCCCCCGTTCCTAGCTGAGCCCCTCTTGGAAACTGACATTTGCGAATCTTTCATGTGTGCTTTGGAAATCAAGAAGGGAAGAAGTAAATTTATAAGAAGGTACAGAATCTGCTTGAGAGGTTTTGAGTTTGCTTTTACCTTCAACTATAATGGCTTATCTGAAGGAATTTATTTAAATCTAGAGAAAACAAGGACATTTCTCCCACAATAAAAATAATGATGGTGATAATAATAATATTTCTTATATTAGTGAACTATACACGTTGAATTCTGAGGATTTGGACGGGGACTTGGCACATTCCTTGCGTACGTCAGGCCCTGAGTTCACCCGGACACCACAGGGAGTAATGGGAGATTCCAGAGTTCTGCTTTGCTTCTCCCCGTCACTGTCATTCCTCCCAATAGAACTGACCCTCCACCCGTGTTCCAAGCCGTTCGCTGGATTCCTAATGGGAATTAGGACTCCTTTCCTGAGCTCAGCATGCGGAAGTCACACATCTGGGGCGTGTCCCTTGCCCTCTTCAGCAGTTTCTTGTTTCTGGACTTCCGGTGACACTTGCTTTGGGGGAATTTCCCTGCTGCACCAAGAGTCAAGTGCACCCTGAGCCAGCCACCGCTAGGGCAGTCGCTAGCCCTGATGGTGGCCCCTAGTGGTCTCTGTCATGGACACACACACACACACACACACACACACACACACACACTTTAGATGTCAGACACCAGCCCCACACCACCACTGTCTTGTTGAGGTGAGTTTGGTCTCAGAGCCATACCTGGTCATGCTAAGGCGTCTCTCCTGGTGCTGTTCAGGGGCAGCGTGTGGTTTTATGTTGAGGTTGTGCCTGGGCTTTCTCTCGGCTGCTGTCTGCTCTCACCCGTGCTGTTTCTGAGATGGTAAATCATGTAGATGCAAATCAGAAAGGAAGTCGATAAGAGGAGGAAGGAGGTCACGGGACCACCAGTTCCCCTGCTTCTGGTCAGGGAGGGGAGAGTGTCAGCCTCTCTCCCTGGGAGCATCTGGAAGGATCTAGAAAGATCACCCGTGGCCTTAGTCTCTAGTTAGGAACCAGTCGCTGGAAGACTCGCCCTCACTTGAGATCAAGCGGAAGCGCTGAAATGGCCCAGGGGCTGCTTCTGTCCATGGGCTGCTCCGCCCAGATGGAGCCTCTGCTCGCTAATGAAACTGTCGCCAGGTACTGCCCTGTGTTCCAGGGTCTTCTCGGGCCAGTTTGTATTTCTGCTTCTAGGACAGTCCTAATAGCCGCTTTCCCCATGTCCCCGAAGATCTTTCTTTGGGCAGTTTTCTAAATCCAATCATGAAGCCAGGTTAGGTCTCCTTCTGGGAACCACCCCCTTTATTAAGAAGCTCTTCCTGCCCTCTCCGCTCACCTGGGGTGCTTCCTCGTGCAATCTGAGTATCCTAGCAGTGGGGGAATGCGCGTGGTTCTGAGTTGACTCATTCAGGGAAACCGACTCGGACCTAGACTGTATATTCATGCCAGCACTTGCTCCCTCGCACAGAGACGTTGACTTAAAGAGAGGGTGTGGCCGTCCCACGCCCGAGCAGCATGCAGAGTGCACGAGAGAGGGATCTGCAGGCCCGCAAAGTTGTGCTGGACACTGTGGGTGGTGGTTTGGTTGCAGGAACAGATGATGGACAGGAAAATCCTGCAGCAAAGACTTTAGGCTCAGGTGTGTGTTGCTGTGGTCTTTGTCACAATGATCTCGCTGTAAAGAAAGCGCCGTGGCCGCAGTGAACAGGGGAGAGGGCGTTGGCTTTGCAGACAGCGGGAATTCCATCCTTGGCACCCGGTTGGGCCCCTGAGCTCTGGGAGGAAGGATCCCTGAGCACAGAACCAGGAGTAAGTCCTCAGCACCACCTGGTGTGGCCCCAAAACAAAATGGAAATAAGAGGGGAGAACTTCCAGTTGGTCCCACTGTATCAACATGGCGCGAGTCAGACCAAGAAGTGAAGCTGGGGTGTGGCCCAGTTCCAGGCAGGCATTTAAGTCCCCAAGAAGGTGATGGTGTGCAGGAAGAGAGGGAGAGAGGATCGATGGAGGGGTGGATGTTGGATGGATGGAAGGATGGTGAATGGATGGATACGTGAATGGTAAATAAATGAATCGATGCATGGATGGATGGTGATGGATGGATGATGGATGAATGGTGAATGGATGGATGTGTAAATGGTAAATAAATGAATCGATGGAGGGATGGGTGTGGATGGATGGATAGTGGAAGAATGGATGGTGAATGGATGGATGTGTGAATGGTAAATAAATGGATCTATCGAGGGCTGGATGATAGATGGATGGATGGTGAATGGCTAGCTGTGCGAATGGTAAATAAATGGATTGGCGAAGAGATGTATTGTTGGGCAACAGCTGTGCTGTGCAGAGCACTGCGTTCCCTGGCAGTATCAGAGCAGGATTTCCTCTCTGCGCCCGAAGGACCTTCAGCCTGTGCATGAAGACTCACGAGTCCAGCAAATTTCTAAAAAGCTTTACTCAAAAAAAAATCTGGCAGTACAATCCGAGATCAGGAAACCCCCAAACTTCCAATTCCTAGTCAGACCCACTCCACATACTTGGATCAGGATTTTAAGCCAAGTTGGACACTGGACCCCCAAACCATGTGCTCAAGCCAAAGAGCTGACCAGACAGCAGGCAGGTAGGGAGATGAGCAGGCAGAGAAAGGGAGAGAGAGGTGGGAGGAGAGGGAGGGAGAAGAGAGAGAGAGAGAGAGAGAGAGAATGACCCAGTCAGGGCCTATAGTCAATCACTTCTAGGTGTGTCCAGGCCTTACAAGTGCTAATTTGCTGGAGCCAGATCTCACCTTCAGCTTTCTTACAGAGACACTTGTAGAGGTGGGAAGAGCACCTGAGATGAAATGTAACTCAGGATATAATCTCTTAGCATGAATACATATTCCCAGCTATTATCCCTAAACCCCCCACAAGGACCATCTGTCAGAATAATATTGTTATTACAGAGCCACGTTCATTTGCCCAAAAGGCAGACTGGCATGTCTCTTTGACCTAGCAGGATTATTTACAATGGTGGATCCAAACACCAGCAAGTGATCTCTTGGAAAAACTGCACATGTGACCCCTGAGGCCCCCACCCCCGTGGGTTAAGGAAAAATTGCACTGGAGCTAGCAAGGCCCATTATAAGAATATTCTGCCATATAAAGTAATAAAACCAAATGTCTCTTCCAATCCTGTGCCAATCTGCCAATGTGAATTGTAAGAGGGAGTTTCAGGCAAGAGGTGGCTAGTTCTAACAGAAGCAAGACTCTGGGTAGCTGGGCCCAGGAGCCCATTAGGGCGTGTACTCCAATTGAATGGTGGTCGATGGATGGTGGATGGATGGTGGATGGATGGTGGATGGATGGATAGATGGTGAATGGTGAATGGAAAGATGGATGGTGAATGGATGGTGGATGGATGGATAGATGGTGAATGGTGAATGGAAAGATGGATGGTGGATGGATGGATAGATGGTGAATGGTGAATGGAAAGATGGATGGTGGATGGATGGTGGATGGATGGATAGATGGTGAATGGTGAATGGAAAGATGGATGGTGGATGGATGGATGGCAGATGGATGGATGGTGTATGGATGAGTGGATGGTGGATGGACAAATGAATTTGATGAGTGTACGGTTAAGAAATGGAAAAATCATCAAATCAAAACTGCTTAAGAAATGTATAGTCTTTCCCTTTTTACTTCTCATGTTTTTCTTCTGTCTCAGAATACTTGAATAATAACAAATTCAAACTACTATGATTTCATTTTTATGTAACTGTATTCTAGAATGTTCCAGCAGTTAATACTGTTTTTGCCATGGCAAACTAAATAAGAGTTGACAGAATTCCTCAGGCTTTTTAAGTGCTGGCTCTGGTAATGCTGTAATGGCACACCTCTGTTTGCTATTCCAAAATTCTCAAATCTGTTTCCAGAGTGAATCCCAGTCCCTGACCACATAGTACATCACCTTCAACACATTCCTTTGGCACAGAGCATCACAAAAAAGCCCATTGTTAAGTTATAATATGTGACCTCGACGTCCCAACTATTCCATGTACTGAACTCATCACATTTTGCCTAGTAACCAGTGCACGCCAGCACTGGACACTAAAGAATCCATCCAGTAAACCGCCAACAGCCCAAACAGCTCCTAAGAAACATGGAACCGGGCACTCACCTGTTACGGTAGGCAGCGTGTGAGGAAGGTTTGTTTCAGCTTCGAGGAGTCTAGAGCCCAGGAGGGAAGGACAGAAGGAAGGACATGGGCGTTGGATGGTCAGAGAGGAGGAGGACGAGTCTAGAGTGAAGGGTGACCCTGGCGAGGGGGCAGGGAGGGCACAGGTTTCACGGGAGAAGAGCTTCTGAGCTGGTTGGCGCCTTAGCGTCTGTTTCGGACGGATCCTTATTCTCCTGCAAGCGTGGGCTGCCGCTCGCCAGACTCAGCCTGATTCTGTTTGGTCTTTCTGGAACTGAGCAGTTTAGCGCTCACTTACTGGGCTCTGGTTACAAGGGAAAGATACAGAAGGGGCACACGGGGACTCCCGGGCGACAGGCACGGAGGAGAGGTTGGAGTGAGGCAGCTCTGTCTGGAGGAGGGCGGTGACAGCCAGCGTTCTGGGGAACCGCGGCCTGAAGTTTGTGCTCCTTGCTGGGGCTGTGTGTTGTGTGTGAGCCCTTTGCCGCTCTGGCCTTGGGCGGTGTCTTACGGCAGACCCAGGCCATGAATACTGCCTCTCACATGGTTTCTGAGAACATGTCTTCCTTCTTGAGCAGACACTCAAGAACAGCACTTTCGCGAGCGACAGTGCACAAGCGCTGAGGCTGTTGGGGGCCCGGGAGGTATCGGCATGCCTGAGCTGCCTGCGTGGAGGCTGTGATTAGGGCGCTCTTAGGAGAAGCGCTTTAAGAATTCCGAGCATGAAAATCACGGAAGTGATTTTGCCTTCTGTTATTTTCTATTTCCATTTTGAACTGTAATGATATATACACTTTAAGTGCGACACATAGTCACTTTATAATCTATTTATAATTGACAGTTTATCTGAGACTCTAAAAGCCTCCCTTTATTCTGCACAGCACTAAACGGCCTTTCTCTTGTGCTTAAGGCCGTTTGTATTGCAGCGGAACAGTATGTCAAAAATTGCGTAATTAGCAGCAAAATTATTAAGCAGATTTTTTATCATGACAATAACAAAGCTTTAGCAGCACTGCGGCAGCATCTAATTAATTTACTATGTGCATGCTAAAAGAGTTGAGATAAATGGGAACATCTTAGTAACTCTCATGTCTCTGCAGAAATCTGATTAACCTGTTTTTCTGCACCAGCCATTTGATGGAGTCTTTTGTGGCGGGTTGCTTTTGATCGAAGTCACATCTCCTCCTCCCTCAAGCCGGAGACAAACCCCTGTCTCCTCCCTAGAAAGGAAGCAGGCCCAGCTCTGGGGTGGACCGGGTCACTCGGAGCTCGAGACTCCTAACATGTATGAGTCTCTGAAAGCTTTGCGGATGCCTCTACCCCATGATAAAAAAATCATTCTGGTCGTTTTTATGGATTTCACAGGAAAACTGAGAAAAGGCATAAATATAGGACATTCTTAAATTTCACACATAATGTTCCTTTGATGTTTCTAAATATTAATGTAAAATTTAAGACTAAATTAAATCAATATGGAAAAGGTAAAGGAGAGATATTCGCATCATAAAAAATTAACACCAAAGAAATTCAATAGCTTAAAGATGACCGTAATCTTAATTAAATATGAATTTTTAAGCCGATGCCATTGAGCGGTTTCTGGTCTTACTCAGTCACGGGGTAAGAAGGGACACTCAGATTTCGTCTCCGTGCTGGATGGATGCACCGTCCCGGCGCTTCTGAAAGGTGCCCCTGGGATGCTGGTGCGGCAGGAGGGACGGTCTGAGAGTCAGGCCTTGGGCACAGACGCTCCAGAAACAGGAGATGGAGAAACACTCCAGAAACAGGACCTGGACCCCCAAGCACTGAGGCTTTTGGCATGTTCTCCCCTCTGAGGGCAGCGCAAGCAGGACGAGGTTTAGCTTTGCTCCTCTTACCTAAGCCGAACTGTGGAAGCAAATTGGGCAGAAGTCCATTCTGGCCTCTGGTTTTCGAAGCCTCGGGCCACAGGGTTGAACCCCAAGACCTTGCTCACGTTCACTTTGCTCTGGTTCCTGGTGACGCCCCGTTACCCGCGCCCGGTGTCTGGGCGTTCGTGTTTCTGTCTTGGGGTCTGGCACGCTTCTCTCACTAGGTTGTAAACTCATGACCCTGAGGCACTAAACAGGGTCTTGGCTTCATGATGGCGTCACAGTGGCTCTGCCCACCTTTTATGAGTGCAGAGGGTGGCAGCTCTCTCCCGGGGCCAGGGGCTCTGTCGGGGAGCTGAGCCCTCCACACAGGCAGGTGCTAGTGATCAGGGCCCAAGACCACCATAACCTGCCGCCCCTTCTTAAGGCTCTAGAGAATCACCTGGGCAGCCTGGCAACTGGGCATCTCCCACGCGAGTGTCACCTCCTCTGTTCCTGTGCGCGGCTGCCGTTCCTGTACGGTCTCAGTCACCTCCTCAGAACCATCGACCCCATCCCAAGCCCTGGGAATGTCGTCTGCCACAGGACACACTTCACTGCCCACGCTGCCCACTTCCCACTGCCTGCTGCCCACACTACCCACACTGCCCACACTACCCATGCTGCTCATACTGCCCACACTAACTACACTGCCCACTGCCCATACCGCCCACACTGCCCACTGCCCATACTGCTCACACTGTGCACACTGCCGCTGCCCACACAGCCCACACTGTGTGTGTTTGTGTGTCTGTGTGTGTCTGTGTCTCTGTGTGTTTGTGTCTGTGTGTCTGTATATCTATGTGTGTGTGAGTGATTCTGTGTGTATATGTGTCTGTGTCTGTATATCTATGTGTGTCTGTGTATCTATGTGTGTGTCTATGTGTCTGTATGTCTGTTTTTGCCTGTGTATGTCTGTGTGTCTGTGTGTGTCTGTGTGTGTCTATGCGTCTGTGAGTCTGTGTGTGTGTGTGTCTGTGTGTGTGTCTTATCCTACCATCATCTTGTCTGGCCATGAGTCCTTGGGACCCTTGAGCCGGAGGGGTTGGTAGCTGGTAGTCGAGCAGCTGGCAGGGCCTGAGTCAGCTGCAGGCGGCGACACCTCCCAGCTCCCACCCTGCTCTGCACACACAGCAGCTCAGTGTTGGCTGCTCTGCATTTGCAGCCTTCCAGCACTCAGAGTCCCTGAGTGGCCTGTGCCCTGATGCCGTTGAGTGGTGGCCAGCCGGGCAATACCTCCTCTCTGGGGCGTTTCCCTCTTGGTATTTCCCATCACTTCCGCCGTCTTTGAAGGAAGTTCTGCCTTAGCGCGTGTCCCTTACAGCAGACAGAGGTGCGGGCCACACTTCCGGCACCAGCCATTTGCCCCTGGCGCCTCACATCCCTGTGGCTCTGACAGAGAGGTGTCGCCTACTGCACAGACACGCCTGTTTCTGTCACGGGGAAATGAGTCGCCTTAACGCCTGGAGGATCTGCCACTAACACGTGGAGGTGAGCTTTAAGGACACTTGCCCTAACTTCCCGACTTCACATCTCAGCAGCAGCACGGTCGACGTTGTGCTACTCTGCTCCGCGGAAAGGGGGCCGGCTAGCAGAATTGGCAGCCCTGAGCCCCCGCTGCGCCCACCCTGCTTATGCGGTGCTCAAGGGTCCGGGCATGACACGCTTCTCCCAGCACCTGGGAAACAAAAGTCTATGAGAACGGCCCTGCTGGTGGTGTCTGAGACTCACGGGTCTGTCAGGGCAGTTATTTATTTTCTCTTCTTTCAAACCACTGTGAGACAGAACACCAGAGCTGTTCGTGATTGGTTTCAGTCATACAGGCTTCCGCACCTGTCCCTCCACCAGTGCCCATTTCCCAGCACCAATGTCCCCAGTTCCCTCCCTCAGCCTGCCCCTATGGCTCTCTCTCTCTCTCTCTCTCTCTCTCTCTCTCTCTCTCTCTCTCTCTCTCCTCTCCTCTCTCTCTCTCCTCTCCTCTCTCCTCTCTCTCTCCTCTCTCTCCTCTCTCCTCTCTCCCTCTCTCTCATCTCTCCTCTCTCTCCTCTCTCTCCCTCTCTCCTCTCTCTCCTCTCTCTCTCCTCTCTCTTCTCTCTCCCCTCTCCTCTCTCCTCTCTCTCTCCTCTCTCTCCTCTCTCTCATCTCTCCTCTCTCTCTCCTCTCTCCTCTCCTCTCTCTCTCTCTCTCTCTCTCTCCTCTCTCTCTCCTCTCTCTCCTCTCTCCTCTCTCTCATCTCTCCTCTCTCTCCTCTCTCTCTCCTCTCCTCTCTCTCCTCTCTCTCTCTCCTCTCTCTTCTCTCTCTCCTCTCTCTCTCTCTCTCCTCTCTCTCTCCTCTCTCTCTCTCTCTCCCCTCTCTCTTCTCTCCTCTCTCTCTCTCTCTCTCCTTTAGCTCATTGTGGTTTGAGACGCCAACAAGTATGTCCCTTTACGCACTTCCAATACTCAGTTCTAGTCTAGTGTTACTGTTTCCAACCATTATTGTCAGACTGGTCCCTTCTCCATCTTACCTACCCCCATCCCACACCCACTCGTGGTAGGTTCCAACCACTGACAAGTCCTCCTGGCCCTGTCTCCCAGGCCTGGGATGTTTGTCTCACACTGTTCTTTAATATCCCCAGTGAGGGCCGTCATTCTACATCTGTCCTCTCCTGACTCATTTCTCTCAGCAGGGCACGCTTCATGTCCGTCCACTTATAGGCAAACTTCATGCTTCATTTTTCCTAGCAGCTGCATAGTACTCCGCTGTAGATGTACCATAGTTTCTTTATCTGGTCACCTGTTCTCAGGCACTCAGGTTGTTTCCAGATTCTGGCTGTTGTGACTATCCTGCAGTGAACATAGAATTGAAGATGGTGTTTCTGCACTTAGGTGTTTGGGGGCCTCCAGGGTATATTCCCAAGAGCTCACCTGCTCGTCTTAGGAGAAACATGCAGATTGCTTTCAGAAAGCCTGGCCCTGCTGCACTCCCACCAACAGTGAATGCGCGGCCCTTTCTCCCCGCATCTGAGCTAGCACTGGCTGTTCCTGTTCTCTTGGCTGGGAGGTGCAGTTATTTCTAAGTAGCGCTTATTTCTGCCTCTACACACCGAGAGCACATTCCTTATCAAAGGGATATTTTAGGCCACCTAGCCACGTGAAACAAACCAGACATCACACACAGTGTTCTCTCAAGAGCTTTGGAGCCCTTCAAAAGACTCAGGTTTAGAAATGAACATTGCAGAGAAAGTGGGCGAAGATGATGGGGCTCTCAGCCCCTGCCCTCCCCCTGCTCCCCCCTCGCAAGCTCTCTGCCCCCTGCTCTGACCCCTTCCCCTCGCCCCCTCCCTCCCCTCCCTCTCCCATGCTGGTGCTCACACACCTTGTTTCACTTGTGAGCAGTGACTGAATCGGAGAACATTCTAGAGCTGCTGTGTGCAGACTGTTACGTGTCTTCTTGGACCGCGCCTAGCTGGGAATGTCACCCCTGAACAGTTTACAGCACTTCGAGGTTCTGGTGCAGCTGTCCGGGTGTGCTCTGCCGCCCCCTGCGAGGAGCATTCTCCTGCACCCAGGTCTGTCCTGGCCTGCCGCTGCGTCTGGTGCCGGACTCTGAGCAGCACCTTCCCACCTGGAGCCGGCTGGCACAGGTCTTGGTGACACCTGGTTGATCGCTGCTCTTTGATCGTCTCAGGACAGGCTTCAGATTTCCCTGGGGCAGCCAGTAGTCTCTGTTCGCGGTTTATCTTTTCTCTGGTGTCACTCGATGCCTCTGATGGGCTGTAGGAAGCTCCCACCGTCCCCCTCCTCCTTGACTCCCGACTTCTTGGCCCTGAGAAGCCCCCCGAGACTCCCCCTCTCCCGAGTCTCCCCGACAGTTGATATGACAGTTGATATTCTCTTGCCCTGATTCCGTCTCCGGGTTAGAAGCTGCTTGCGCTGACCTTTCCTCGCCCGGCGTCCGCCCTCCTGTCTTGCCTGGCCTGCCGTTAGCTTGAGTGTGACTCTGTCGTAGCTGACGGCCGTGGTCCCCTGACACGTGTCTGGGATCCCGAGAGCGTTAAGCAGAGTCCTTTGAGGATCGGGCAGGAGAGCTTCTGAGTCCAGCTCCTGGGAACTCTGCCTCTCGGGGGCTTTTCCAGCACGGCCCTTTCTCCTGGGGTGCAGGAAATGCTGTTTCTTGGGATGAAAATATGGAAATCACGGGTGGTTGGGGGATGTTAACTTGCCCCAGAGAAGCTCTGCTTTTCCTACCAGCAGGGCCAGAGACCCCAACACAGCCTAGGCTTGGGCTGGTGACCAGTGGACTTCCCTGGTCCAGCTGTCCCCTTGCTAGGCTGAAGCTTCCCAGGTCAGAGATTTGCCCTGAGGAACCCCCAAACCACCACCTTGTCTTGCTCCTTGGCTCGCGATGGTCTCAGTGTTCCTTGTTTCCTTCCTCTCCATCTTGCTATCCCTGAAGCTGGGGGAGTGCTCCCCTGGGCTGCAGGAAGCTCCCTTCTGCTGCGAGGGTGCTCCCCTGGACTGCAGGAGTGCTCACCTCTGCTGCAGGAGTGCTCCCGCCTGCTGCAGGAGTGTGCCCCTGAACTGCAGGAGTGCTCCTCTCGGCCCTCAGCCTGTAAACTCTTGCCACAGTCTGAACCTAGGCCTCCGCTTGTCTCTATAGGGAGCTTTGCATCACTGTCACTGTCACTGTCTTCCCATTCATCATCGATTGACTCGAGCGGGCACCAGTAACAACTCCATATGACCTGTCTCATGCAAGTAGAGCCCAAGGGCACCTGCTTGCTCAGGAACATAAAGAGCCTCAAACCATTCCATCAGGTCATGGGAATGAGGTCTATAATTGTTACTGGTATTTGGCATATCAAATACGACACGGGTAGCTTGCCAGGCTCTGCTGTGCGGGTAGCATACTCTTGTGGTCATCTCAAAATCCAGCATTTATTGATGAACTGCGCGGCCGCAAGTGGCCCCGCGAGCCAGGCTGTGATAGGCTGGTCTGCTGGGTGGAGTTCTGACGAGGGGGAAGTCTGGGTGTGGAAAATGGAGGCCCTTATGGAGTGGGGGGTCATCTGGCTTGTTGTGAGGTTCTGCTGGGGTGGCAGTCCAGGGCTAGAACAGGGCTAGAACCTGCCATCCCTCCCGGGCGCCTCGTGAGCGGCTAGGCACAGGGAGAGCCAGTAGCAGCTCTGCCCCATGTCTGTCTCTATGTCTCTTTGCATACTCCAGACTATTGCATTGTACCCAGAAGAGGCTGTGATGATCCATTTTGTGAGATGGACCCACAGCCTGGCCTGCGGTGGATAGAGCCGCCTGGCCTCCGTCTACCCCCACTGTCCAGACAGATCTAACCCTGGGCTCCCACTGAGCACTGCAGGTGAGGAAACACCCTCCTCCACACTCACTGCCTGGGACCTCAGCTGGAGGCTGCCGGGAGTTGCCACCACGGGGTCGTCTCCACCATAACCAGCCAGTCCCCAGAGACTCGCCTCCACCACTCACCCGGGGTAGCTGATCTCTGCGGCTGCTTCAAGGTCTCTCAGAGCCAGTTGGGGGCAGGAGTTGCGCAGACCAGGCTCCTCTCAGGTACAGGCGTTCACTCGCCAGAACCCAGCCATGGGCCAGAGCGACAGCACAGCGGGAGGGCGTTGTCTTGCACGCAGCCAACCCAGGTTCCTTCCTCAGCTCCCATAGGCCCCCAAGCCCCACCAGGAGTAATTCCTGAGTACAGAGCCAGGAGTAACCCCTGAGGGGGTGTGACCCCAAAAATGATAAGAGGAAGAAGGCAGCCATGCGAGCACCACCCGAGGGAGGAGGAGGTTGTCTCTGAGCTGACGTGAGCACACACAGCCCTGCCCGTGGCCCAGCGGTGCCCAGACCCAGAGAGGCTGGCACGCTTTACGGGCGTCACCCTCTCTGCGCTGGCACGCTCACGAGGCCCTCACCCACTCTGCGCTGGCACACTCACGGGCGTCACCCACTCTGCGCTGGCACGCTCACGGGGGCCTCACCCATGCTGCGCTGGCACACTCACGGGCGTCACCCTCTCTGCGCTGGCACACTCACGGGCGCCACCCTCTCTGCGCTGGCACGCTCACGGGGCGTCACCCACGCTGTGCTGGCACACTCATGGGGCTTCACCCACTTTGGGCTGGCATGCTCATGGGGCGTCACCCCTCTCTGCGCTGGCACGCTCACGGGGCCTCACCCACTCCGCGCTGGCACACTCACGGGGGCATCACCCACTCTGCGCTGGGACGCTCATGGGTTATCACCCACTCTGCACTGGCACGGCACACTCACAGGGCATCTCCACTAGGTTGGCATGCTTCACAGGGCTCAGGGCTGTGCCGAAACGGTGACCAGGAGACCAATAGTGCGGGCAGCAAACTGGAAGTGCTTGGGGCTCCGGTCTGTAGAGCGGCCCTTGGGGCTTGCTCAGCCCTACAACTCCTTACTGAGTTTCTCAGGGATGAGGGAGTGATGCCCCGCACACGCCTTCCTCACGGATGGGAGAGTGATGCCCCGCACACGCCTTCCTCACGGATGGGAGAGTGACTCCCGCACACGCCTTCCTCACGGATGGGAGAGTGATGCCCCGCACACGCCTTCCTCACGGATGGGAGAGTGACTCCCCGCACACGCCTTCCTCACGGATGGGGGAGTGATGCCCCGCACCACGCCTTCCTCACGGATGGGGAGTGATGCCCTGCACACGCCTTCCTCACGGATGGGAGAGTGACTCCCCGCACACGCCTTCCTCACGGATGGGGGAGTGACTCCCGCACACGCCTTCCTCACGGATGGGGAGTGATGCCCCGCACACGCCTTCCTCATGGATGGGGGAGTGATTCCCCGCACACGCCTTCCTCATGGATGGGGAGTGATGCCCCGCACACGCCTTCCTCACGGATGGGGGGAATGACGCCCGCACACGCCTTCCTCACGGATGGGGGAATGGCGCCCCGCACACGCCTTCCTCATGTCCACACACTAGGAAATGGCCAGTGTGTCCCCGGGCTGCTAAGTCGGTCGCTGCCGGATCTCGTAAATAAAGGCATGCACTTCACACATTTTTTACATCAAGCGTGATCTCATCCCAGATCTGTCCAGTTCACAGAATAGAAACAGCCGCTGGCCAGATCCGCCGGGCTGTAAAGGACATGTGTCTGGTCGCCCTGTCTGCTGGTGGTGACCGATGCTGGGAGGTAATGGCGTCCCTGCTGAGAAATCAGCCACTAAACAGCGCGCTCCACCCCTGCTCCTGGGGACACTACAGCACCCCAACTTCCAAATTTGACCCGGGTTTCCCAAGCACGCCCCTTGAACTCGACCCTCCTTGCCGGGCTGGACAACACTCACGCCCCTTTAACGTGGCTGGGGGCATTGGCCTTAAGCGAGGCTGGAGCCCTTCCCGCTTCTCAGCAGTGCAGTGCACGGTGCCCCCACAACCATGCAGCCCCTGACCCAGAGACACGCGTGGGCGACCTCTC
The DNA here is from genome assembly GCA_021461705.1 of Cryptotis parvus. Taxonomy (NCBI): domain Eukaryota; kingdom Metazoa; phylum Chordata; class Mammalia; order Eulipotyphla; family Soricidae; genus Cryptotis; species Cryptotis parvus. Next base: position 655,509 of record JAJIBD010020966.1, read on the forward strand.
CCACATGGTAAGAAGGGCTGAGAGCTGATGGCAGCTGCGGCTTCTCTCCTGCGGTACTGGAGCTGCCCGTGCTGGGCGTCTCCGGCCCTCGACACACGCTCGCCTGTGTGTAGCTGTTTCGACGGTGTCTTCACTTTGGTTTCGAGCTCCTGTGCTCAGTCCTGGCCAGCCTCGGGGTATAAACCCACGTTGCTGCGCAAGGCACGTGCCTTAGCCCCTGTACCCAGCCCTGCGTGCCCTCTGGTAGGGTCCGGAAACCTGGAAGTGGGTGAGCCAACCTAGTGGAGATGCCCTGTGAGTATGCCAGCCCAGAGTGGGCGACGCCCTGTGAATGCCAGTCCTGGGGGCTGACGGTAGAAGCCAGGCGGCACCCAGCAGGTAGGGCTCCCCAGTACATGGGATCACCCAGCAGCTGATGGGTCACCTGATAGGTGGGGGTCACCCGGTAGATAATGGATCACCTGGTAGATGGGGATCACCCATTGGTGCGACTCACCCAGTATTGTGAAGCTCCCAGGACAGGAAGGGTCACGCAGAGCTGGTACCCAGGCAGTGCCAGGGGCCAACGGACACTAGGACTGGCGTCCTTGCTCTGGCCAGGCAGAAACAGGCCCCATGTGTGCTGGGCTAACAGCAGCTTAGGAAAGCAAGCAGCATATAACTAGGAACGTTAAATAATGCAAATGTCAAACACGGCTCTGCACTGGCACGGCCAGTGAACCCACACAAGGCAGGTGAGCCCAGGCACCGGGAACCTAGAAGGTTCCAGCCGGGCAGGCTGTGACTGCACGTCTCCGAGCTGGGGCTCACCCGCCCTGGCGCAGAAACGGCGTCTGCGTGTCCCTGGAGCCTGGCTCGCCGCAGCTACGTGGCCCCACCAGCCCATGGGCAGCGGGACACTACATCCCAGGGGCAGCGGACACTTCCCAGGGGCAGCGGACACTGGCGTAGAGCTGCAAGCGGACGCCACGGTCAAGCAGTGGGCAGTGACAGCTGAGTCAGGAATTCCAGCTGTCCCTGGAACTGGAACTGGCCGCATCCAGCCTGATAGTCTGGGAATCCAGGGAATCACTTTCAGAAAGGCCCCACCTCCCTCTGAGCCAATCCTCGTCCTTCAGAAAGGCCCCCGCCTCTCTCTGAGCCAATCCTCATCCTTCAGGGAAGGCCCCGCCTCTCTCTGAGCCAATCCTTGTCCTTTCAGAAAGGCCCTGCCTCTCTCTGAGCCAATCCTCGTCCCTTCAGAAAGGCCCCGCCTGTCTGTGAGCCAATCCCCCGTCCTTCCCACACTGCTCTCCCCTGTGGATCTTACCTGCCTTTGCTTAGAGCCTTGCTCCACTCCTTGTTGACACTCCTTGGATGGAGACCTACAAATCCTTTTCCTTGTCTGGCACAGAGTCACACACACAACCAATAACCAAACCCATCGAGAGATATTTTATGGAATTAATGGGAAGCAGCTATCTTAGAAGATTGATCACTGGGATTAGATGCAGTGATTTGGAATTTTTGCAGCAAGGCGGTTCCACGGGCAATTTTAAGACAAGCCACTGAAACGCGGCACCTCTCCTATCCCCATCCCCGTGCACAGGGAGAGATTTTACAAGATGGTGATTGGTTATCAGTGTGGGGGGTCTGAGCTGAGAGCGGTGAGGCCCCTCGGCCGTGTCGCGTCCCCCCAGAGAGGGGGGGCTCTTGTCCTGTGACTGTCCCGGTGCGACGCTGTTTCCTTTCAAAAGCAAGACACGTTTCCTACACGCTTGCCGGAGAGCCGAACAGCTGCGTGTGATCTTTACGTGTTTCTCATCAGTGGGTTCACAGACACTAAATCAGGATAAAGAGAAATGTTGGATGCTGTTGAGTAGAAGCGTTTTATTTTATACGTGCGGGGCCAAGCCTGTCATTTCATAAATTGGCACTCCCCAGGTTGGGGCGTTTTCAGAGAGGCGAGGGTCTGCCCTGCAGGACTCTTGGCAGAGTTGAGGGAAGTGGGGCTCTGGGACCCAGGCCCGGCATTGCTGGGGTTCAGGCCACTGGGAGTTGAACCCTTTAAAAAGAGAAGGAGAATACAAGTCTTACTAAGCACATTGATGTAGATTCTGGAGTTGATGGCAAATGTTAATTGGGCCATTGAAATCTCCCTCTTTTTTTTTTCCTTCCTGGGATATGATAATTTTATGACCAGCAATATTTTAAAGTAAGCAGAATATAGATTACACATATCATTAACACTATAATCAATCCTGTTGTAGTGTGTTGTGAAGTCAGTGGCTGGCACAAGCAACCTTTGTCCTCAAGGGGTTCACACTGGGCGCAGTCACTTTCACATTGCTGAGAACTGGTGTGTGGCTGGCTCGTGCCTCAACTGTTGTTGGTGCTGGACTGGCATTGGGGTTACCTCCACAGCTTCCCGGCATTGTGCAGTCAGAGGGGAGAGGTCAGGGCAGGCAGGGAGGGAGCCTTCGTCAGGAAAGGGTACCCCCGCACCTCCTCTCCCAGCTGCCCCCGGCCTCTGGGCCACAGCAGGCCCTCCGGGGACAGTGGTGACCTCATCCTGCTTATTTTCAGAAATGAGTGTGAGGTTTTACCAGCTCTGAGAATGTAACATGATTATTTCAATGGCGCTTAAAAATAGGATGAATGTTCCTGCCCTCATGGGGTCAATGTATGCAAGTAAAAGGTTCTGAGTCAAAACTTCCTAACTCTTCACCAGCCGCTCTGAGGGACGTGTTTCGTATATGGAAACAACGGGCATATGTATCAGCGTTCACTTACTGAGGTAGCCGCACTCACAGCAGTGCTAATGCTCAGGGTTTGGCGGACTGCGCCAGTAATGCCTGAGAGCCAGCACAGGCTGCAGCTCAGGCTCCCCTGACCGCCAGTCCACACACACGGCCGTGCAGCCGTCCCTCCACCGCCTGTCCACCCACATGGCCATACATCCATCTCCCTACCCCCTATCCACGCACACGGCCATGCAGCCGCCCTCCGCCTCCTGTCCACTCCCGGTCTGAGGAAGCTCCTCCTGCACAGCCCTTCTGAGTCGCTCACCTGAGAGCACCAGGCAGCACCTTGGCTCATCCACACAGGGGTCACGGGGCCAACCTGCGTTTCCTGTGAGCGGCTCCAGCACCGTTGTCACGGTCACCTTCAGGCTGACCCGCACTCTGGTACACCGGTGCCCAGTTCACCCTACCTCCATTGTATTTCTTGGAAAATTGTAGGTCAGTTAATTTCGGGGAGCGCTCATTGGACTGTGTAAAGAAATAAGATCCACAGGTCGTTGGCCTCCAATATTTAAATTAATTTATAACTATATCTTTAAATAGCGTTAATTTGGTTAGCTATATAAACAGTTTATTTTGGTTGATGAACAACCTAAAACCTGAGCTGCACAGGCGGAAGAGAGTGGCATGGAATGCCTTCAAAGGCATCGAAGAAATAGCTAAAAGGACAAAGAACCTCCAGCTCTGGGCACATGTCTTTGACTCCACCGTTCTCCCTGCATTAACATACGCCTCAGAGACCTGAGCCCTGTGAAAGCAGGATGAGAATGCTATTCGGGTCTCCCAGAGAGGAATCAAAAGAGCTATGCTTGGAATATCACACCTCACTCAAGTGAGAGAAGGAATCCAGAGTTCTGACCTCCATCGCTATTCCAGAATCAGGGACGCTGTCTCGTTTGCCAAGGCATCGAAAATCAGATGGACTGGACATGTAATGCGATTTGGAGACAACTCGCTGGACTAGAGCCTTTACCGACTGGATCCCACGGGATGTCAAAAGATCACGTGGCCGCCCACCCACAAGATGGTCAGACTTCCTTGTCAAGACCCTGAAGGAACGGTTTGAGGCTCTTCATATTCCTGAATCAACCAGATGCCATTGGGCTACATTAGCACGTGATAGGGTCCAATGGAAATGTTACTGGTGCCCGCTTGAGCAAATCGATGAATAACTGGGATTCAAGTGATCAAGTGATATAAACAGTCTATTTTAACATTTGCTGTAGTTAGAGAACTTCAGTCTGCATTAGATGGGCTGAATAGTTTATATACACCAACATTCTAAAGCTCAATTTAAATTCCTCCCAACATTCTAAAGCTAAATGACTCCCGACATTCCCTTTCAAAGGCTCGCCTCACATGTTCTGTCACTCCCCACTCCTTTGTTTGTTTAGGAGTGCTGGCTGGGTTCAAGCATTGCTCCTGGTGTGTGCTCAGGGAACCATTTTCAGTACTGGGGACTAGCGCAGGGGTTGGTAGCATGTACAGCAAGAGTTTTTAATTCCAGCCCCTTCCTATTTAACAATTAATCTATAATACAGGCACTCCACATGATATTTAAGTGGAAAATTTCCTACCCAGGTTGTTATATACAGAACAGAAATGATGTGAGAGAGAGAGAGAGAGAGAGAGAGACAGAGAGTGAGTGAGAGAGAGGAAGAGAGAGGAGAGTGAGAGTGAGAGAGGAGAGAAAGAGAGATAAAGAGAGAGAGAGGAGCACGCCACCCCCTGAGCCCTTACCCCCACATTCCCTGTGCTCTTGGGGTCAGCCCACGAGAGCCCCTAACGCGGTGCAGGGAGAAGGGCCTTCCCAGGGCTGGTGCTACATCTGGCAGGGCTCAGGCTCCCTCTGACTCTGCTCAGGCTTTGCTCCTGGAAGGGTTCGGGCCCTGTGCAGCGGTGAGACGCACCCTGGGTTGGCCTCACGCGAGGCAGGTGTCCTGTAAGTCCAGCTCTGGCCGACCCCCACTGAGACAGGAGCAGGGCCCAGACCCGCTGTCCAGACCAGCCACGTGGCAGATGAGATGAGGAGGAATCGCTCCCCTCCTGAGGCCAATCTTCGACCACCTAGAACGGTTCCTGCTTTGGGTCATGGTCTCAGAGCTCAAACACCACTGTCCAGGCTGACGAACAGCACAGTGTGGAGGGCACGTGCCTGCTCACCGCGGCCGGGCTCAATCCCCCGGCGCCCTGTAGCGTCTCCCAAACACGCCAGCAGGGGTGATCGGGCGCAGAGCCAGAGCCCTGGTGTGGCCCCCCAAAGTCTTTTCCACAGCCAGATGCTGGGCCCGCGTCCACCCCTACGCTCCTCCGGGGCCCCGCATCCACCGGGCTCCTGCTGGGCCGCGTCCACCCTGCACTCATGCTGGACCCGTGTCCATCCCACGCTCATGCTGGGCCCGAGTCCACCCCGTGCTCATGCGGGACCAGTGTCCACCCCGCGCTCCCTGCGGGGCCGCGTCCACCGGCGCTCCTGCGGGCCCGTGGTCCACCCCTGCGCTCATGCTGGGCCTGCGTCCCACCCCACGCCTCCTGCTGGGCCCACGTCCACCCAGCACTCCTGCTGGGCCCGCGTCCACCCCGCACTCCTGCGGGGCCAGCGTCCACCCCTGCGCCCTGCGGGCCTGCGGCCCACCCCGCGCTCCCTGTGGGGCCTGCGTCCCACCCGCGCTCCTGCGGGCCCGCGTCCACCCGCGCTCCCTGCGGGCGGCGGTCCATCTGGCGCTCCGGCTGGGCCCCGCGCGTCCACCACACTCCTGCATCCACCCCACGCTCATGCAGGGCCCGCGTCCACCCCTCGCTCCTGCTGGGCCCGCGTCCATCCCACGCTCATGCAGGGCCCCGCGTCCACCCCGCGTTCCTGTGTCCACCCCGCGCTCCTGCAGGGCCGCGCGTTCACCCTGCGCTCCTGCGGGCCCACGTCCACCCCGTGGGCTCCCTGCGGGCCCGCGTCCACCCCGCGCTTGTGCTCAGTGTGACTGTGAAGATGGTTCGGGTGACCCAGCACCCGCAGAACAAGTGCAGGCTCTTGCCTCCGGCCAGCACCCAGGATGGGCTCATACAGAGCAAAGGAAACTGCTTCCATGCAGGTGTGTGTCCAGCCGGCGCAGTGCCTGGGGGCAGCCATCAGCCTCATCCACTCTGCCTCCAGCCCCTGGAAATAATCTTCCTTTCCTCTCTGCTGTGGCGTGATTTCATCTTGATCAACCAATTCTTTATTCTGAGCATGATTTTGAAAATTCATACAGTTAGAGAGCAGCTATTAGTCCTGAGAGAGAGAGATGTCACTCAATTAGCGGAAAGAAGATTCTAGGCAGAAAATGACAATAAACAAAGAAAATGCCGAACCCGATGGTGATTGAAAAGGCGAAGAATTTCCAGTTCTAGGACCAGAGCCAGGTTATTGCTGGATGTTTTTCTACTGCTTTTGGATCGTAATTTTCAGGTAGCTTATTTTTGTATCAGGTAAAGCAATTTGTTCCTAATAACATTCTAAATTTGAAATGGTTTTAGTTTAAAGTGCTATAGAAGTTTGGGGTTGGGAGCTTTCAGAGAGAAATCTGGGCAAAGCTTGCTGCAAGGCTATTCATGGAACAAGCTCGAATCCTCCACAGGTTGCTGCATCTATAAACTGAGACACGGCGCTCTCTTCCCCACAGCAAGTGGCAGTTATAGGTAAGATGAATTTTTATCTCACGTGTGAATTAAAATTTGACTAAGATAATCCATGAAGATGGTATTCTTCTTTGGGAAGGTATAAGGAGGGAAGCAAAGGTATTAAAAAGTTTAGCGATGATGATTTCCTTAGAAGCTCTCCGTTTATCGTGCAGATAGGAAAAGCCAGGCGCAGGCAAGAGGCGCTTCTTCACAGGAAACAGGCTCCTGTAATGCTCTGCATTGTAAGCGTTTTATAATCACTCTGCCGTGCCGCAAACCTGGGGAGACACTCACTTCCTTGGGAAGCCGCAGGTAGCAGCAAACCAAAGCAATCGGACATGCAGAGGGCTGGGCCCAAATCCTTTCAGCGGCGCTGGGCTATAGCGTGGCCTCTTGAGTAACCTCCTCCGCCTCTTACCCGCTGCACTCCCGGGCTCCTTGGCGAAGATCCCAGAAACCCTTAGTACCACCGAGGACAGAAGCAGGAATTCAGAGGCTGAAGGGAAGATGTGGGATGCTGATATGTAAACAAGGCACACAGCGGCAATTTGCATATTAAAGCAGCCAGAGTTTCCTCCCGACTTTGTCACATTCAGCACTTTCCTTCTATTTTTAGGCTCTGCATTTTTAAGTGAAGAAAGCTTCCATTGTTTTCCAGAAACACTTTCACTTTGGCTCAAGGGAAGGCTCACACTGAGGTGGGACAGGACCCACGGCCTGGGGGTGGGGAGGCAGCTGATGCCTGCAGATTTGGGGGGTCCCACATTCCTCGGAGAGCTCTCTCCCAGTGCGAGGGCACTGACCCAGTGGGATTGAGCCACTAGGGGTCCTCAGGGAGCCAGCCGTCGGATACGGGTCTGTGGGATGAACTAGGACAGCACGTGGCAGCCTGCTAGCGGGGGCTGTGATGGTCACGGGGAACTGTAAGACAGAGTGGCCTCTGAGTGGTCTAATCTGTGGGCCATCGGAGATCTGACACCTGTAAGACGAATGTTCTCTGGCAGTTCCGTGATCCGTGGGCTGTCAGCTGATTGGACGCCCATATGACAGACTGTCATCGCCAGCCTTCCGGGGCTCTATAGCCAGATCAGACGCCCCAAGGGTGACTGTGATGCTGGTTTCCTGTGAGGAGACACTGGGTTGCATGAAGGGCCGTGGGTGCTTTGTGGCCCTCTTGTCGTGGCTGTGAAGATGTAGAGCTTCCTCCTGGTGTTCCAGAGGGCTGTTGGGTGGCCATGTAGTTGGCATCGGAGGAGCCTCTTGGGGTGAACCTTGCTGATGTTGTGTGTGGCCATGGAGTGTTCTGTTGGCTGTTGAGCCGGCTGTCCAGCCTGGACTCTTCCTAGCTCTCACACCAGTTGGCTACAGCTTCTTCTAGCCATAGAGGCAGGAATTGGACTTGAGGGTGAGGATGGGCCACACCCAGCAATGCTCAGGTATCACTTTTGGCTCTGTGCTCAGTGATCAGGGTGGTGTTTGGAGCACCACCCAGCGTCAGATGGAACCGGGGTCTATTCCATGCAGTGCCAGGACAGGACGGAGCCCGGGGTCTGTCCCATGCAGCGCCAGGACGGAACCTGTGGTCTGCCCCACGCAGCACCAGGACAGGACGGAGCCCGAGGTCTGCCCCACGCAGCGCCAGGACGGAACCTGTGGTCTGCCCCACGCAGCACCAGGACAGGACGGAGCCCAGGGTCTACCCCATGCAGTGCCAGGACAGAGCCCGTAGTCTGTCCACGCAAAGCAAATGCTTTCCCGTCCTCCCTCCAGCCCTTCCCTCAAGCCGAGTTTCTGTCATGTGACTCTGACATGTGACCCGCCCCACCCCATGCTGCTGTGGCTGTCTTGGCCATGGTGGGGCTCAGGCTGGCTCAGTTGTGGTGTTTGCACCCTCTGCCTCGTGCTCTCATGGACAGATGCCTTTAGGATGTGGGGTTTGAGTGGACCAAGGGGTCAGCCTCAGCCCTGGGTTTCAACAGCCCGAGGAGTCAGCGTTGGCCGTGGGTGCCACCACGCAGGCTGTGGGGGGCCACGGAGCCGTGCATCTGGTGGAGGCTCCAGCTGCTGGGCGGGAGCCTCGGGGAGGCCCCAGGTCTGGAGTCGGGCACTCACCCCTAACCTCCCCGTGGACTCCATTTTCCAGAGTTCTCATTTAATAGCTGAATGACCCTTCGCTCGCTAAGTGACTGTAATTGCCAAATAAATAATTAACTTTCTAATTAAGTCCATCTGTACAGTCGGAAATGAATGATTAGCTTGGTGCCGACTGGCTGTCACAGAGACCCCGCCTGACGGTGGGTTTCAGAGGGGCTCTTCCTGTCCCAGGTATTTGAGGGTCGCCGATGGCATGTGGGGTCTTGCTCTGCAGTGGGGCGGCTCGGCTGCCTGGGGGTCATAAGCTCCTCGGAGACCCCCCTTTGCCTTCTGCTCCGGATCGACCTGAGGCCGTGCCCCTCACCCCTAGCTGTGCCCCGCCCCCCACCCTGGTCACCTGCAGTTCCCTCCCTCACTGCTGTACGGCCCCTCCTCCTTCCCCCTGTGCTTAGCGCCCCTTTGGGCCTCCCTCGGGTATTTAGAGCCGCTCTCTGGCTCCGCGAGTGGCTTCTTTCATGTTGCTGCAGGTCGGGAGCAGGAGGGGCCACCAGTGCCCCTCTGCAGGCAGAGTGTCTAAGGTATTGATTGGGATCTGCAGATCAGAGCAGATCAGAGCAATCAATCACACAGATTGGGGTCTGCAGGCAGAGTGTCTAAGGCATTGGTTGGGATCAACCCCTCAGCCCCTGCAAGCCTCTGTGCTTCCTGTCCGTGAGCTGGGCAGGCTGACCTCCAGGCTGACCTCCAGGCTTGCAGTGGGCTCAGGAGACTTGAGCCCCCACGCCCTCAGTCGGCCAGGTGGGCTTGACCGCCCCATGCCCATCTCAGCCAGGCAGACGTGAGCCCCCACGGCACTGGGCTGTAAAGCGTGTCTCAGGGCCCGACCCCCACAGTGTGGATGCGGGTGACAGAGAGCCTCTTTGGGGGTCTCTAGACTTGGGCAGTGAGTCGGGGTGTCACTGCCCCTGCTTCCCGGGATTGCCTTGGAGAAGGGGGAGGTGCGGTGAGCAAGCCGTCCATGATGCCTTCACTGAGCTGAGTGTTCCTGGAGCCTGGGGGTGCTGCACACGGGGCAGGAGGCCCGGAGCTGGGCGCTGGCCTGCCGTGGCCGAATGCGGCGTGTCTCTCACGCAGAGCCTGGAGTCAGCCCCGAGCAGCACCTGCTGTACTTGTCCAGGCTTTCAGAAGGGGCTCGGGAAGCCCCAAACGTCCCAGGCTCCTGCAGCCTGACTCGCGTGAAGGAGACTTGAGCCCCCAGGAGTGTCAATTTTTAATCCCCTTCTCTTGTTTGCAAACTCAAATGTAGGCAAGCTCGAAATGTTTTTCTGAAAAGTGTGTATTTTTTAAGTGTTAGAAAACTTTGAAGCAAAAGGGAATAAAATCACACGGTAGGGAGCCGCCGCCTTGGTGGGTGGTGGCCCGAGTTTGACGCCTGCATTCCATTGGCTACCCTGATCCTGCTGCGAGTGGGCGGGAGCACAGAGCCAGGAGTAAACCCTGCGCTGCAGGTGTGACACAAAAGCAAACAAAAAGGATAAAAGACTCTTTACCGTGTGTGGTCTGAGGAAGCAAAAACTGAACCAGGGGAAGGAGGCCCTGAAGGTTCACACAGATTCATGGCCGGGCCTGGCATGGCTTTCGGCAGACTCTTCCTTCGCCGTGGAGGGACCCTGCCTCTGTCGGCAGGCGTGGGGGGTCTCTGCCCCAACTCCCACCCCTTCTGCCTGCCACACGGCTGTCTTCAGGGGCGGCGGCAGTCATGGGACCCAGGGACCCATCAGGAAGGGGCAGAGGAAGCGGGGCTCTTTGTCCCAAGCTCGGAGAGCATTCAGGGGAGCGAGAAAGGCCGTGTGCCTCTCTTGCTAAGCAGACCACTGTTAGTGACATATTTACTAATCAGACCACTTTGAATGATCTGTTTCAAGAGAAAGCATGAGCTCTGCAGCCAGCGGGAAGGGGACGTGCCCAGATGCGGAGCTCACGTTTCCAGCCTCAGGTTCAGCTCCTGCTCCCTGTGAACACAATTCCGCTGATTTTATATTTATAGGGAAGTTGGGAATGTTAGAACATAACAAAACACCAGTCTGCATCCAAACGAGTGGCATAAATATTCAATGAACAACATTTGTTTCTCCAGCTGATATTATTAAAATAAAAATGAGACGCGCTCGGGACTCCTAGATCGACAAGTGCATCTTTATCAATGGTTTATGGAAAAGCAATTATTCATTTTTGTACTCAGCATGACGTATTAAACACCAATTTTTGGATGGGGTTGTGTTAGACCCAACATCTGCTCTTGGGAGAGTCTGTCTGCACCCCTAGAGATCAGAGCTGCTAGCTGCACCCGTCAAAGCCAGAGCTAAGAATAGCTCCTGCTGCTCTCTGCTCTGTGCTGTTATTTAATAAGGGGAGACTTGGCTGGAGCGTGTGTTTTATTTAGGGAATAGGAGGTTGCTGGGGAGTGCATGGCCTACATTTGGTCAATAAATGTAATTACCCTTCCTTTGTTTTCCAGACTGAAAACAAAAGCGCTTTCTGGGTCTTCATCTTGCCACAACTCCCTTACTGCCCGAGATTCCTGCGGGGGTGCCTTCAGGTCCCTCACCAGGGATCACACGTTCCCGCCACCCCCTCTGCGTCTCTGCTCCCCAGAAGCTGGAAGGTTAACTGTGGGGACTCAGTGGAAGCCAAAGCCCTTTGGCAGCTTTCATCTGAGTCATGTGCTCAGAGCTTGGACCCAGTTAATGCGTGTGTGGTTTTCACGGCTTCCACACAGGGCGCACAGCTCATCCCACAGCTAACACACGTGTAGTTCTCACGGCTCCCACACAGAGCACACTTACTCGTCCACAGATAACACGTGTGTGGTTCTCATGACTTCCACACAGGGCATACTCGCTCTTCCCACAGATAAAAGCGTGTAGTTCTCACGGCTTCCACACAGGGCGCACTTGCTCATCCCACAGATAATACACATGTAGTTCTCACAGCTTCCACGCAGGTCACACTTGCTCATCCATAGATAATACGCGTGAAATTTTCATGGCTTCCACACAGGACACACTCGCTCGTTCACAGATAAAAGCGTGTAGTTCTCATGGCTCCCCCCACAGAGCACACTCGCTCGTCCACAGATAATATGTATGTAGTTCTCACGGCTCCCACACAGAGCACACTCACTCGTCCACAGATAACACGTGTTTGGTTCTCACGGCTTCCACACAGGGCACACTCACTCTTCCCACAGATAAAAGTGTGTAGTTCTCACGGCTTCCACACAGGGCACACGTGCTCACCCCAGAAATGCCCTCTGTGCCTGCTATGTCCAAGCATTCATTGTCTGGCTCTTCTCTGATTTTCTCTTGGCAGATGGTTTATAGTGCTGTGGCTGACAGGGCTATTTCTACTTCTCTAATTGTTAAAGAAATGATTGTGTGTGTGTGTGTGCGCGTGTGGTGCCAGAGATTGAACCACATGCTCTCTATGTTAAGTTCAGTGCTTTCTCACAGAGGTAATGTTTCTAGTGACTTTCCACAGAGGTGATCCCACTACCTTCCCTCAGAGGTGACCCCAGTACCTTCCCTCAGAGGTGATCCTGGTATCTTCCCTCAGAGGTGATCCCAGTACCTTCCCTCAGAGGTGATCCTAGTACCTCCCCTCAGAGGTGATCCCAGTACCTCCCCTCAGAGGTGATCCCAGTACCTTCTCACAGAGGTGATTCCAGCACTTTTTCACAGAGATAATGATTGTACTGCTTTCCCTCAGAGGTGATCCCAGTACCATCCCTCAGGGGTGATCCCGGTACCATCCCTCAGAGGTGATCCCAGTACCGAGGTGTATCTTCCCTCAGGGGTGATCCGGTACCTTCCCTCAGAGGTGACCCCAGTACCTTCCCTCAGAGGTGACCCCAGTACCTTCCCTCAGAGGTGATCCGGTACCTTCCCTCAGAGGTGACCCCAGTACCTTCCCTCAGAGGTGATCCCAGTACCTTCTCACAGAGGTGATCCCAGTACCTTCTCACAGAGGTGATCCCGGTACCTTCCCTCAGAGGTGATCCCAGTACCTTCCCTCAGAGGTGATCTCAGTACCTTCTCACAGAGGTGATCTCAGTACCTTCCCTCAGAGGTGATCCCAGTGTTTTCTCACAGAGATAATGATTCTAGTGCTTTTCCACAGAGGTGACCCCAGTACCTTCCCTCAGAGGTGATCCCAGTACCTTCTCACAGAGGTGATCTCAGTACCTTCCCTCAGAGGTGATCCCAGTACCTTCCCTCAGAGGTGACCCCAGTACCTTCCCTTAGAGGTGATCCCAGTACCTTCCCTCAGAGGTGATCCCAGTACCTTCTCACAGAGGTGATCCCAGTACCCTCCCTCAGAGGTGATCCCAGTGCTTTCCCACAGAGGTGATCCCAGCCGAAGCAGCAGAACACTAATTATTCCGGGTAATGGACTCCTAGTTCTGGGTCTCTTCATGGCTCTCTGTCCTCTCTGTAGAAACGTATGTACTTATCCAATCTGTTAGAGAAGCCTCTGCTCCGCAATGCGTTTAGAAGGCTTCGTTTATTTCATCTTGGTTTGTGCATAGACCTCGGAGTGAACACTGCCCACGGAACTCAGATTCCTGCTTCATTCCTAGGTAGAGTGTCCCCGGTCAGCTCTTTAGATCCATGCTTTGCCTTCTCTTAACATATTCAAGTCTCGTCAATCGAGTTTAAGTAACATCAGTTTAGCTCAGTGTAACATAGTAGCAATAGCTGAAGACAGCTCTTAATGTCCCAAATAATAATCTAGTAAGCAACTCTGGATAGTTTGTAATTATCATGATTATAATCACTATGTATAGCAATGCTCTATGGAGACTTGATTCACAAGCAATTGCATGCCCATATACAATAAAAACTCAAATCTAATGAATTGAAGCGTTTGAAACTTTCACAGAATTAATAATTGAATCATGCTCCGCTTATTTAAATGTTTTACAGTACTTCTAAAGCTTCCAACTGTTTACCCTGTTCTTTGTTCCTCCTCGAGCCCTTCCATTAGATTGTTTCTAGCAATAGAATAAATGTGCCTGCTCTTTCTCCTGGGCTCGGATGGGCTTCTACCCTGTCAGGGCGTGTCGATTCCTAACAGCTTCGACGTATCCCCATCGTCTGATCTTAGAGCAGAGTTGAAGCGGTTTCACCGGGCACAGGAGCTGCAATGGATGCCAAGCATGGAACAGAGCCGGCTCCATTCTTTAATCCTGATTTAGAGCATGTCCTTAAAGAAATGTCTCTGAGTTGTATTTTGTAGAGTTTGGGAGTTCTAATGCTCCCCTTGCTGTCACTCCTAAACATTGTGGAGACATTTTCTGTCGGATTGTTCCCATAACTGGGAGATTTTTTAATGGTTATTCTTCTGTAAGGAAGGCCAACTTTTAAGGAGGTTAAGCAACAGTCTCTTGAGAATGACACTTCATATAAATGCTTTAATGGGTCTACTTGCCTCGGGCCCGCCCCTTTTAGTTGGAATGTCTTTTTCCCTTGTGTGGGCTAATTTTATTCCGAAGCACGGTGGGGAAAACTGGAGGAAGGGCGTTTGTCTCCGTTGGTCAGGCGGATCCCATTGTCCCACCAGCTGAACAAGGGGACCAAGGCGGCAAATCCACGAGCTCCCAGCACTCTCTGGGAGCTCTCCTTACAAGGAGTTTCTCCTCACAGGACCTTGGGCTGCCCCTGGGCTGGCCAACTAACCCACGCAGAGCTGATGGACAGCAGGTCCCGAGGGAACCCAGCCCTCCTTTCTGCTAGGTCTGTGGGACCGTCAAGTTCTGTGGGGTGCTAGAGAAAATCCTGTTAATATGTGTCAAGGCAGCTGCTATGAAAGCATTTCTTATACTGTGCAAAGCCAGGGGCCCAGAGCATCCGACTTTAATGTGTGGGGGGGTGACGCCTGAGACCCCAGAGGGAGAGATGCCCGCTCTATGCCCTGAGCTGCTCAGAGGCACCATCAGTCGTTATCATTCCATCCGGCTTTGCCAGGTGGCTCCGCCTCTCTGCCCGCACGCCAGGACATTTAGAACGAGATTAACCGACCGGCTGAACATACACACATCAGTTACCAGCCAAGTGGGGCCTGACCTCTGGGGTCCCAGCTCAGCAGTGGGGAAGGCAATTTCATTTTGGAAAATAAGCCCAGACACCAATATTGCCTCATTTTGGTGGTTGAAAATCAATTCACAGAATTCTCAACTCTCAGATGTAGTATTTGGGGGTAATACAAAAGCGGTTGTTTGCGTTTTGAACAGTCAAATTGTGGGGATCGTGTGAAGTAATAGGAAGCATTTAAAGAGATTTTTCCGTTTTGTGTTCCTGTGTCTGTGGGATGTCCCCAATGTTGTTACGGCCATACTGTGCTGATGCCCGTTTATTCTGGACGAGGGGCTCATGGAAGGGGCCACGTGAGAGAGCAGAAGGGAGTGGGCCGAGCAGCTCTCATGCATGGACTCACAGAGGGAGTGGGCGAGCAGCTCTCACGTGCATGGACTCACGGAGGGGCCAGGTTCTGTTGTCAGCACCCTCGGTTTTAATGCCAGTGCTGGAAAGACAGGAGGGTTGGGGCAGGGGCGGCTAGGTGGGGTCCTGGCAGGTCTCGGAACTCAAATGTGGTCAATGCCATCTAGAAAACGACATTCTGTGGAAGAGACCAATGTGATGGCGGAAGGTTTGTCAAGTTTCCATATCCCCATGGCCTCTGGCATGAACTAGGACTGCTTCTTCCTCTGAAGATAAGAGGCACTGAGTGTGCTCAGCCTCTGGGCTGCCTCACAAGTCCCTTCCCCTGGGCGTCCTCCCCTGAAAATCATAGCTCTGGGAGTCCTCCCCCCACAAGACTCATCCTGGGAGTGCTCCCTGAGAGTCTTCCCACTGAGCACCCTCCCCTGAGAATCATTGCTCTGGGAGTCCTCCTTATACAAAACTTATCCTGGGAGTGCTCCCCTGAAAGTCCTCCTCCTGGGCATCCTCCCCCTGAGAATCATTGCTCTGGGAGTCCTCCCCTCCAAGACTCATCCTGCGAGTGCTCCCCCAAAGTTCTACCCTGGAGTCCTCCCCCTGGGCATCCCCTTCCGGGAGCCTGTGGGTCTCCCCCTTCCCCCTACTCTGGTTGTCTGGGGTCTCCTGCAGAGCAGCACGTCTGTTGCCTGTCTCCCCTCTGCTTCCAGACAGAGCCTCTCTGGGGCAGACCAGGATGGCGGAGTCCTGGCTCTGCTCCAGTTCCCAGAGGAAACCACAAGCCTGGTTGCTTGAGGCCTACCTGAGGGTCTCACTTTAGCACAGTCGCTTTCCCCAATCCAGTGCTGCTGACTCACCCGCCCTGTGCTGGCCCCAGAGCTCTGAGGACAGAGACAGGCCCCATGTGTGTGGAGCGATGCATGGTCCCCACCAGCCGTGTTCCAGGGTCTGCTCCCTAAACAAACAACCCTCGGCGCCCCAGAGGCTGTTGTGTTTGTCACGGAGTCTGGCATGTTTGCTGTGTCGTGCCAGTTTGTTTGCGTTGGCCGTTTCGTCTCTCCCTTCCTGGCTGGCTTCACCGGCACCCGTCACCTGGGCTTCCTTCCTTGCTATCACGTGGCGCTTTTCACAGCAGAGCCTGGTCTTACATGGCCCTTTGCTCACTGTTCCTGCCCCTTTCTCAGTTGCCACTGAAACACCTCAGCCTGGTGTCACACACTCAGTCTGCATCGCGTGTGTCTGCTCGGCGTGGCTGCACGGACGCCATGACAGGTGTGTCTGCGTCGGCGTGTCTCTGCTCGCGTGGCTGCACGGATGCGTGACAGGTGTGTCTGGTTGCGTGTCTCTGCTCGCGTGGCTGCATGGACACCATGACAGGTGTGTATGCGTCGCGTGTCTCTGCTCGGCGTGGCTGCACGGACGCCATGACAGGTGTGTCTGCATCACATGTCTCTGCTCGGCGTGGCTGCACGGATGCCATGACAGGTGTGTCTGCATCACGTGTCTCTGCTCGCATGGCTGCACAGACGCCATGACAGGTGTGTGCGTCGCGTGTCTCTGCTCGCGTGGCTGCACGGACCGCGTGACAGGTGTGCGCTGTGCCCCCGCCACACAGTTTGTCTCTGCTTTGCTGGGACGTTTCATATTTTTGCTGTTTCTTTTCTGATCTGTTTCTGCCTGACTTTCCTTCGTGTGGTTTTCCCCATGGATTCTCCCCATTTAATCCATTTTTTTCCATCTTGTGTTTCTGCTCCAGATTCTGTTTTGTGATTGCCATGAAGAAACCCTCAGGCTTTCTGCCTGTGAGCAGCCTTTGTGTGCCGCGAGACACCATCAGACTAAAGAGACACTTCCTATTCTTCCTTCCTATCTATATTGATTTTATTTCATTCTTGCTTTCCATTAATATCATCCACCTCAAGGCTTGTGCCCTTTTATTGTTATTTTCCTGCCAAACAACCCATCTCACTATCTCCTGCAAGGCAGGTCTTGCGGCAGTAAAATTCACTGGCATTGGGAAACCAGAATTCACTGCTCAAAAGATAGTTGTGCAGAGTGTATTAGTCTGGGCTGGATGTTTTATTAAATCTCGGGATTGTAAATACATCACTCATCCCTCTTCCAGTGTGTGGGGTTTGTCCTGGGAAAATCAGCAAGAACCAGGGTGCTTTTGAGCCTTTCATGTTTTCCTGGGAACCCTTCATGTGATTCATTTCCCGGTCACTTACGGTAGCTGCAGTGAGTTATGGACAGTGAGTCACATCAGCTGGTAGCTGCAGTGCGCAATGGACAGTGAGTCACATCAGCTGGTAGGTGCTGTGAGTCATGGACAGTGAGTCACATCAGCTGGTAGCTGCAGTGCGCAATGGACAGTGAGTCACATCAGCTGGTAGCTGCAGTGAGTAATGGACAGTGAGTCACATCAGCTGGTAGGTGCTGTGAGTCATGAACAGTGAGTCACATCAGCTTATAGCTGCAGTGCGCAGTGGACAGTGAGTCATATCAGCTGGTAGCTGCAGTGCGCAATGGACAGTGAGTCACATCAGCTGGTAGCTGCAGTGAGTAATGGACAGTGAGTCACATCAGCTGGTAGGTGCAGTGAGTCATGGGCAGTGAGTCACATCAGCTGGTGCTGCAGTGCACACTGGACAGTGAGTCACATCAGCTGGTAGCTGCAGTGAGTCATGGACAGTGAGTCACATCAGCTGGTAGCTGCAGTGAGTCATGGACAGTGAGTCACATCAGCTGGTAGCTGCAGTGAATCATAGACAGTGAGTCACATCAGATGGTGCTGCAGTACGCAATGGACATTGAGTCACATCAGCTGGTAGCTGCAGTGTGCAATGGACAGTGAGTCACATCAGCTGGTAGCTGCAGTGAGTAACGGACAGTGAGTCACATCAGCTGGTAGCTGCAGTGCTCAATGGACAGTGAGTCACATCAGCTGTTAGGTGCAGTGCAAAATGGACCATGAGTCACATCAGCTGGAAGCTGCAGTGTGCAATGGACAGTGAGTCACATCAGCTGGTAGCTGCAGTGAGTTATGGACAGTGAGTCACATCAGCTGGTAGCTGCAGTGAGTAACAGACAGTGAGTCACATCAGCTGGTAGCTGCAGTGCACAGTGGACAGTGAGTCAATCAGCTGGTAGCTGCAGTAACAGATAGTGAGTCACATCAGCTGTGGAGTTTGTGTCAGTGGTAGGACAGGGAGGTCCATACTGGTCCAGGTTGAGGAAGAGTAAACACTTGATGAAACTTGGGGGTTTAGGCGGATATTTTAGAACAGTCATGAACAGAAACCAGAGGCCCAATCCTCAGCATTAGAGACTTGTGTCTGAGTAGATGGGAGAGGTACTCCACGTTCCTGGAGATAGAGCGGTACTGGGGGCTCTAGATTGGTCTGTAGTGAAAATGTGACCAGTGTTAATAACCAGGAGAGTGTGATCAGTGCATCTGGAGAGAGGGGGAGAGAGAGAGAGTGAGAGGGAGGATGAAGCCAAAGAGATAGGCAGAGTCTTGTTGGGGAACAGAAGAATCTGGTCTGGGGTCGCTGTGTCAGAGCCCTGGCCCAGGAGGCAGGGTTGAGACCCTGGACAGGAAGGGGCCGGGAAGTTCCCGGAAGCAGGGGTGGTCTGGAATTTTCCTCATCACTCACAGTGCCCACATCTGGAGGTAGAAGCTGACCTACAAAAGAAGAGTTTGAGAAAAAAAAAAACATTTCTTGCTCTATTCTAGAAATATAATAATTTCGGTTTGGTAAGTAGAACCCTAAACCCATGTGAGAAAAGAAGAAGATTGGAAGGAGTCTGAAATAGAGTAAATGATCAAAGACAGACCCTTTCCCTACAGCTAAGGTTATATGTCTCGGTAACAGCCCTACCCAGTGGAGTCCCATGACCTAATCCGCCAGATTGGCTGCACATGTAGGCTGTTTCAGCCCTCCTGTCCTGAGTGTCCTCGGCACCACCATCAGGGTAATGCTCAGACCTCTGAAGATCAGCCACGTACTTTGAGCTCGTTCCCCACGGGAGTGCGATTGAGATGTCATTGGTCGGAAAGTTGGGGAGAATGCTGTTTGCTTGCATATTTTTCCTGAAGTCTTCAAGATGAGTTTTTAAGAGCTGATTAGGAAGGGAATCCCATCATAAATGACAGGATTGCTCCACGGGCATGTTCCAGAAACATCAGGCTGCTCTGTGGGCTTAGTGAAAGAGATTTAGAGTCCCATTTCATCTAAAAATGTCTCAAATTATATATTTTACAGCCCATATATGCAGAGCACCTCCCGGAAACACTGCCTGCGAGAGCTTAATGCAGTATTTAATGTCTGGTGACTTATGGCACCAGCAAACCCCAGGTGTAGAAGCTCTCAGAAATAATTCAAATTGCATGCTAATTCACAGAAAATCCATTTTTAGCTTCTTCCAAAGAATACACGAAGCTAAAGGTCGCCATATAACATTTCTTAAGAGAAAAAAAATAGAGCCAGGCATTTCCTGGTCACTCACAGTGGCTGTGTAGGCCGCAGGACCGACAGGGAGCTGCTGCTTGTGTTTATCTTGTGGAAGCTGGGCTGAGTGGACTTTGCCGAGCAAATAAGGCTTCTATCTCCTATATGAATTTTAAGATTAAAGCCTTGTTTGAAAAGAAAGGGAAGGGGCCGGAGAGGTAATACAGCGGGTCAGGCGCTTGCCTTGCACACAGCTGACCCCAGACTCTCTGCCCGTGGGTTGCACCCCCATATAGTTTCTGAGCCTGCCGGGAGTGATCCCTGAGTACAAATCCTGGAATAAGGCCTGACCACCACTGGGTATGGTCCCCTGGGAAACAAAAATATAATTTAAAATTAACGGCCAACAGTGGTTGCTGGCAGAGGCACCTTGGGGACACGTCTATGCTCTTGCTGGTGAAGCGCCTGAAGCTGCTTCTGTGCAGTTACGTTTTCTGCTTCCCACCACTTCCTGTCTCCCACTGGGACCACACCCACCACTTCCTGTCTGCCCACTGGGACCACACCTGCCACTTCCTGTCTCCCACTGGGACCACACCCGCCACTTCCTCTCTGCCCACTGGGATCACACCCACCACTTCCTGTCTGCCAACTGGGATGACACCCAACACTTCCTGTCTTCCCACTGGGACCACATCCGCCACTTCCTGTCTCCCACTGGGACCACATCCGCCACTTCCTGTCTCCCACTGGGACCACATCCACCACTTCCTGCCTGCCCACTGGGATGATACCCAACACTTCCTGTCTTCCCACTTGGACCACACCCACCACTTCCTGTCTTTCACTGGGATGACACCCACCACTTCCTGTCTGCCAACTGGGACAACACCCAACACTTCCTGTCTGCCCACTGGGACCACACCAGCACTTCCTGTCTCCTACTGGGACAACACCCACTGTTTCCTGTCTGCCAACTGGGATGACACCCACCATTTCCTGACTGCCCACTGGGATGTCACCCACTGTTTCCTGTCTGCCCACTGGGACGGCACCGCCACTTCCTGTATCACACTGGGACAACACCGCAACTTCCTGTCTCCCTCTGGGACAACATCCGCCACTTTCTGTCTCCCACTGGGACGACACTCACCACTTCCTGTCTCCCACTGGGACGACACCCGCCACTTCCTGTATCCCACTGGGATGACACTGCAACTTCCTGTCTCCCACTGGGATGACACCCGCCACTTCCTGTCTCCCACTGGGACCACACCCACCACTTCCTGTCTCCCACTGGGGCCACACCCACCACTTCCTCTCTGCCCATTGGACCACACCTGCCACTCCTTGTCTCCACTGGAACCACACACGCCACTTCCTGTCTCCCACTGGGACCACACCCACCACTTCCTCTCTGCCCATTGGACCACACCCACCACTTCCTATCTCCCACTGGAACCACACCCGCCACTTCCTGTCTCCCACTGGGACAACACCCGCCACTTCCTGTATCCCACTGGGATGACACTGCAACTTCCTGTCTCCCTCTGGGATGACACCCGCCACTTCCTGTCTCCCACTGGGATGACACCCACCACTTCCTGTCTCCACTGGGACCACACCCACCACTTCCTGTCTCCCACTGGGGCCACACCCACCACTTCCTCTCTGCCCATTGGACCACACCTGCCACTTCCTGTCTCCACTGGAACAACACACGCCACTTCCTGTCTCCCACTGGGACCACACCCACCACTTCCTCTCTGCCCATTGGCCCATACCCGCCACTTCCTGTTCCCACTGGAACCACACCCACCACTTCCTGTTCCCACTGGGGCCACACTCACCACTTCCTGTTCCCACTGGGGCCACACCCACCACTTCCTCTCTGCCCACTGGGGAGACAGCCTCTCCTCCCTGCTCTGAGGGGATGGTGTGTGATACATGCAGAAAGTTAGCCGGTTGCTGTTTCTTAGGCATCTCCTCCTGCCAAGCGAAACTCATTAGAGATTTAATATCTGCAAGTAGAAATGAAAATATGAATGCTTCTAGCTCATGAGGCACCAAATACCTCGGAGAGACTATGGTTCATCTCTGATTGAGCCAGAGTCCTTACAAACCTGTGTACATGACACCCCCAAACAGGTAGGTGCTGGTGTTTTATTAAAGGTTGACAGACGACACAGCAAAACTCTTTTTCAGCATCAAGGGACTTAGGGTAAGTGGCCTGACCTTGCACGCAGTGACATGTGCAGACAGGGAGCCGTACCTCTGGCCCGGAGCCCAGGCGCTCAGAGCAGTCTGGCCGGCTGAAGTGAGTCGGGAAACAGATCTTCTCTCACAGAATCTCGCAGGAACATGGCATCTGGAATCTCAAGTCAGATCCAACACGTCTTAAGAGCTGGATCCTGCTGGCTCAGCCCAGCCAGCCTGCTCCCACTATGCCCAAGTCTTTGTCTCAAGGATGCCTTTGTCTGACACAACCTCCTTCAGCCTTCAAACGGAATCAGAGTGATACGGGTCGGTGTGACGGTGCCTGCGAAGCTGCCCTGGAGAAGATGGCCCAGAGATGCAGACCACAGGACGCGGAGCAGAAGCCAAGGGCTGACTGTGATCAGGATAGAGATCTAGAACTTGCACATTCCCTGAGAAACATGACAGGCAATTCAAACACAGGAAAACTATAAGCTATGACATTTTCCTTCCCAAATAACACACATGCTTTCAACTTACAGTCTTTCTTTTTTAATTTGGGTTAGGGGGCTTGGTGCTGGGCACATCTGTTGGTGCTCGGGGCTCATGCCTGGGTCTGCACAGGGGTCACTCTTGGGAGTGCTCTGGGAAACCATGTGGGTGCCAGGGATCAAACCTGGGCTGGCCACGTGCAAGGCACTTACTGCTGTGCTATTTCCTGGCCCGGTGTTCTTTCTTTAAGCAGTTAACTAAGCCTTATCACAATCACATTGAAATATTTAAGCTTTTAAAAGCTTCAGTAGCATTTAAACATTTAAGCAGTTTTGTATATCACAGGACTTTCAAAATTGTCCTCTTTGGGAATATTTTAAAATTGTATTTCTATCCTAGTCCTGAGCGGAGAATGAGTAAATCAGATATACGCTGCTAAAAGAAGAAAAGGCTGTAATGATCACCTTCCAGTATCTGCCTTGCCAGCCCTGATAGCCATAAGGGAGAGAGAGGGAGGGAAAGAGGGAAGAAAAGAACCTGCCACAGGCAGAGAGGCAGGCAGCAGGGGTGAGGGACGGTGACCGAGGACATCTGTGGTGGGGAATGAACAGTGACGAGGGGCGGGTGCTAGAACATGAGCTGTCTTCAGACCAGCCCGGCCATAAGCCGTGTGTGACTGTGCAGCTCACTGTGCGTCAAGACAGAAAGAAAGGCCAGTTTTTAATGCT
This sequence comes from Cryptotis parvus, assembly GCA_021461705.1. Lineage (NCBI taxonomy): Eukaryota > Metazoa > Chordata > Mammalia > Eulipotyphla > Soricidae > Cryptotis > Cryptotis parvus. The sequence goes on from JAJIBD010020966.1 coordinate 678,407, forward strand.
TTTATTTTGGGCTACATGGGGGTACTCGGGCTGTTCCTAGCTTTGCAGTGCCTGGGGGTTAGCTGTGCTGCTGGGATAGAGCAGGGGCGAGCTGGATGCAAGGCCAGGTCTTAACCCCTCTAACTGTCTCTCTGGTACAACGTCAGTTTTACAAACCAACGAAAGGAAAGCTCAAATGGTAAAACAGTTGGTGCAGTAGAAAAACATGATATATATCACTTGTATCACTTGTCTTCCGTTCATCATCGATTGGCTCGAGCGGGCACCAGTAACATCTCCATATATCCTGTCTCATGCTAGTAGAGCCCAAGGGCACCTGCTTGCTCCAGGAACATGAAGAGCCTCAAACCATTCTTCAGGTCATGGAATTGAGGTCCATAATTGTTACTAGTTTTTGGCATAACAAGTAAATAAAACACGGGTAGCTTGCCAGGCTCTGCCATATATAAATATATGTCATATATATCTTTCAGTAAGCGAGAGGATGAGAAAAAGAAACAGGAAATCCCTGTCACTGAGGCAGTGGCCCTTAGCTGCGTTGTGAAGGTGGTCATGGAGCGGGTCAGGTGCCGCCTCGTTAGCTGGCCGGGCCTACCCCGTTCTGTTCTCTGGCCAACACCTGCTCTGTGTCTGTCTTTCTCTCACCTGAGCTCGAGCCTGGACAAATGCCAATGACAGTGTGACTGTGCACTGGGTTCTGTGTCACTCGTGATCAGCGTTGTAGAGGATGAAGCTTGTTTCTGCAGATGCGATGTGGGAAACTGACTCGCTGGGGGCTCCTGCAGAGACGGACGGGACGCACAGCGCACGCGGGCAGGGGCACACGGAGACAGCCCCACACCGTGCAGACGCGCACACTTGCACACATATGTGCGGACACACACTCGCACACACCTGAAGACACTCACACTTGCACACACATGCGACATGCACACTCGCAAGACACCTGAAGAGATGCACACTGGCACACACATGCAGACAAGCACACTAGCACACACTCGTGTGTCTGTGCATGAGTGTATGCACCAGGAAAGGTGTGCTCTCATTTGCGAAGGCCACAGTACCTTGATCACTTGATCACTTGATCACTTGAATCCCGTTACTCATCGATTTGCTCGAGCGGGCGCCAGTAACATTTCCATTGGACCCTATCACGTGCCAATGTAGCCCAATGGCATCTGGTTGATTCAGGAATATGAAGAGCCTCAAACCGTTCCTTCAGGGTCTTAACAAGGAAGTCTGACCATCTTGTAGGTGGGCGGCCACGTGATCTTTTGACATCCCGTGGGATCCAGTCGGTAACAGCTCTAGTCCAGCGGTTGTCTCCAAATCGCATTACATGTCCAGCCCATCTGATTTTCGATGCCTTGGCAAACGAGACAGCGTCCCTGATTCTGGAATAGCGACGGAGGTCAGAACTCCGGATTCCTTCTCTCACTTGAGTGAGACGTGATATTCCAAGCATAGCTCTTTCGATGCCTCTCTGGGAGACCGAATAGCATTCTCATCCTGCTTTCGTAAGGCCCAGGTCTCTGAGGCGTATGTTAATGCAGGGAGAACGGTGGAGTCGAAGAGATGTGCCCGGAGCCGGAGGTTCTTTGTCCTTTTAGCTATTTCTTCGATGCCTTTGAAGGCATTCCATGCCGCTCTCTTCCTCCTGCGCAGCTCAGGTTTTAGGTCATTCATCATGTTGACTTCTCGACCTAGATACACATAACTGCTGCATTCAGAGCCACAGTACCATCGGTTGCTAAACCTGGTTTTGCCTGAGAATCACGACCTTTGATGTGACTTTGGGTGTCTGAGCCTGCCCACCCCTTGGCACCTCTGGTCTCCGTTGGGGGAGCCGCTGTGTCCTGTCTCCGCCCGTGCCCACCCCTTGGCACCACTGGGTCTCCTCCGGGGAGCTGCTGTGTCCTGTCTCCACCCGTGCCCACCCCTTGGCACCTCTGGGTCTCCTCAAGGGAGCTGCTGTGTCCTGTCTCTGCCCATGCCCACCCCTTGGCACCTCTGGGTCTCCGTCAGGGAGCCACTGTGTCCCTGTCTCTGCCCGTGCCCACCCCTTGGCACCTCTGGGTCTCCTCCAGGGAGCTGCTGTGTCCTGTCTCCGCCCGTGCCCACCCCTTGGCACCTTTGGGTCTCCGCCAGGGAGCCACTGTGTCCTGTCTCTGCCCGTGCCCACCCCTTGGCACCTCTGGGTCTCCATCGGGAGCCGCTGTGTCCTGTCTCTGCCCGTGCCCACCCCTTGGCACCTCTGGGTCTCCGTCGGGGAGCCGCTGTGTCCTGTCTCCACCGTGCCCACCCCTTGGCACCACTGGGTCTCTGCCGGGGAGCCGCTGTGTCCTGTCTCTGCCCGTGCCCACCCCTTGGCACCTTTGGGTCTCTGCCGGGAGCCGCTGTGTCCTGTCTCCACCCGTGCCCACCCCTTGGCATCTTTGGGTCTCTGCCGGGGGAGCCACTGTGTCCTGTCTCTGCCCATGCCCACCCCTTGGTACCTCTGGGTCTCCGTCGGGAGCTGCTGTGTCCTGTCTCCACCCGTGCCCACCCCTTGGCACCTTTGGGTCTCTGCCGGGAGCCGCAGTATCCTGTCTCCGCCCGTGCCCACCCCTTGGCACCTCTGGGTCTTCGTCAGGGAGCTGCTGTGTCCTGTCTCCACCCGTGCCCACCCCTTGGCACCTTTGGGTCTCTGCCGGGGAGCCGCAGTATCCTGTCTCCGCCCGTGCCCACCCCTTGGCACCTCTGGGTCTTCGTCGGGGAGCCGCTGTGTCCTGTCTCCGCCCGTGCCCACCCCTTGGCACCTCTGGGTCTTCGTCGGGGAGCCGCTGTGTCCTGTCTCTGCCCGTGCCCACCCCTTGGCACCTTTGGGTCTCTGCCGGGGAGCCGCAGTATCCTGTCTCCACCCGTGCCCACCCCTTGGCACCTCTGGGTCTCCTCCAGGGAGCTGCTGTGTCCTGTCTCCGCCCGTGCCCACCCCTTGGCACCTTTGGGTCTCCGCCAGGGAGCCACTGTGTCCTGTCTCTGCCCGTGCCCACCCCTTGGCACCTCTGGGTCTCCGTCGGGGAGCCGCTGTGTCCCTGTCTCCACCCGTGCCCACCCCTTGGCACCACTGGGTCTCTGCCGGGAGCCGCTGTGTCCTGTCTCTGCCCGTGCCCACCCCTTGGCACCTTTGGGTCTCTGCCGGGAGCCGCTGTGTCCTGTCTCCACCCGTGCCCACCCCTTGGCATCTTTGGGTCTCTGCCGGGGAGCCACTGTGTCCTGTTTCTGCCCATGCCCACCCCTTGGTACCTCTGGGTCTCCGTCGGGGGAGCTGCTGTGTCCTGTCTCCACCCGTGCCCACCCCTTGGCACCTTTGGGTCTCTGCCGGGGAGCCGCAGTATCCCTGTCTCCGCCCGTGCCCACCCCTTGGCACCTCTGGGTCTTCGTCAGGGAGCCGCTGTGTCCTGTCTCCGCCCGTGCCCACCCCTTGGCATCTTTGGGTCTCTGCCGGGGAGCCACTGTGTCCTGTCTCTGCCCATGCCCACCCCTTGGTACCTCTGTGTCTCCGTCGGGAGCTGCTGTGTCCTGTCTCCGCCCGTGCCCACCCCTTGGCACCTCTGGGTCTTCGTCGGGGAGCCGCTGTGTCCCTGTCTCCGCCCGTGCCCACCCCTTGCAGACGTGCTTCTCCTTTAGGGAAATGTGAGACAGTCCCCAAACATGGCCTTTGCCAAACCTCTGCCATTGTCCCAGACCACTGGGCCGCCCTACTGCCCTAGAGCCCCAGAAGCCTCCAGTGGCCTCCTGCCCACCGAGGCCCAAGGGAAGAGCCCCTGGCCATCAGCCACGCAGAGCCCAGAGTGCTGCAGCGGGAAGCTCCTGACCACGCCGTGACCAAGCATGGAATTCATGTCAGAGAGTTCTACTTGTTCGGGTTTCTTCCCCTTCTCTTCCTTCCTCTTCCCCAACCTCCCCTCTTTCCTGCCTTCCTCTTCTTTCTCTTTCTCTCTTTCTCTCCTGTACCAAAGATATGTTTCTTCTACACTTACATCTACAATGCCAGAAATGAAGACTGACTTCTGAAATTCATATTTGATAGCAATAATTTGGCATCAACATTAATACTGAGAATGTGTTTAAGACTTCCCATACTTTACAATTATTTACGTATTCTTCCAAAACAAAATCCTTTGGGCCAGGAAAGTGACAGTGGCTGGAGCCGGACCAGGACTCCTAGCGCTTCCTTCAGGGCTTTCGGCTCCCACAGCTTCTGTTTGCTGTGCCGGAATCGGGCTCATCGGAATGGCCCTGAGCTCTGTCGTCTGGTCGGAGACCCTGGGACAAGGCAACTACAGAGCAATGCCCTGTGATAAGAGTTTTGACTTCCCAGGGGCACAGGGAGCTGGGAAGCAGAGGGGAACAGGTGTACTTGCATGTGTGACTGTGTGTGCATGTGTGACTGTGTGTGCATGTGTGACTGTGTGGGTGCACGTGTGTGCAGGAATGTGTGGGTGTATGTGTGCATGTATGTGGGGAAATGTGTGCATGTGTGTGGGTGTATTTGTGGGGGTGTACGTGTATATGTGGGAGTGTATTGTGTGGGTGTGTTGTGTGCATGTGGGGGTGTATTTGTATGAGTGTGTGTGCATATATATGTGTGTGTGGATATCTATGTGTGGGTATATGTGTGCATGTGTGTGCGTGTATGTGTGGTACATATGTATGTGTGTGGTATATGTGTGTATGTGTGTGGTATATGTGTGTATGTGTGTGGTATATGTGTGTATGTATTTGGTATATGTGTGTATGTATATGGTATATGTGTGTATGTGTGGTATGTATGTGGTATGTGTGTACATGTGTAGGTGTATGTGTGTATATGTGGGGTGTATTGTATGTGTGTATGTGGGGGTGTATGTGTGGGTGTATTGTATGTGTGTATGTGTGGGTATGTGTGTGGGTGTATGCGTGTATGGGTGTATGTGTGTGTGCACGCATGTATGTGCCCACACTTTCCTATCCAATCTACTTTGGCTAGGTGGCAGAGTCACCACTCCTTCAGGGCATTTTCCAGAAATTTCTGGGTCTGAGCAAGCAATAAGCACATGTGTGACGGCCGTGCCCCCACAGGGCGTGGGCTGAGGGCAGGACGGCATTTCTGTGCTGGGTGGGCCCATCCAGGGGGTCAGTCTGCCTCTACCTTCAGTGTAAGTTGGTGCCTCTGAGCCACGTGGTGCCATCGGCCTCTCTCTGTGCCTCGGGTGCCTGGGGAGTGTGAGGACCTAGAGCTGCTCGCGGCCAAGCCGGCACCGTTGCCCAAGCCGGCTCTCGCCTGGCACTTGAGGTCACTCCTTTGCCTTGTGTTCTTTGGCCGCCATGTTTGAGCGTTGTCTGTGGGTAACACCAGCCCCAAGACTCTTTCCAGCTCAAGGAGAAGGGTCTCCCGCTGCGGGGGTGGGGCTATTGTCAGGGAGGACTCCCCTGGTCCCGGGGAAGGACCGGCTGTGCGGACGTTCTGTGGGAAGAATCAAAGAACCAACCATATGCCGTGGGCGCCTCCGGGGGCACCTGCCACCTCTGGATGGTCACTGGCAAATGTGGGCTGTCATGTGGGCCAGTCTGTGGTTTGGTCTCGTCCCCCTGGGGTGGCTTCTCGGCTGGGTTTCCTTGTCGCTAAGCCGGTGGGGGCCCCTGTCGGAAATGTGGCGTGTTCCAGGCCTCTGACAGACTCGGGCCCTGAGCTCAGTCCAGCGTCTGCCGAGACGACTCAGCGCCCAGAGCAGGCGGCAGGAAGCCTGCGTGTGTCTGTATCCCGGCACGTCAACACCTGTTACCTTGCTCCGCTCTGCCGGCCCCTGTTCTCAGAGGATTGTTTCAGAGTTGGTGGAAAATTCTGTACTTGACCTGGGCTCTTTCCGAGAAAGTTTGATGTATTGGACTTGTGATTTGAATGGCATCTTCAGTGAAGACATTGAATTTCTCCACTCGAGCCCAAAGCCCATCTGCTGGTGTGCTGAGGTATTCCGTGTGCCGTGTGGCTCCCTTCCTGCCGGCTGGGGCCCAGGAACGCAGACGCCGCTTGTCTTGAATACTCAGAGGCGCACAGCGGCGTTGAAGGAGTGGATGCAGCTGCTGTGCAGCAGGACAGTGCTTAGGTTCGAGAGTGTGCTCAGTGCTCCAGTGTTATTCAGCGCTGATCGTGACTACAGCGGCAGAAAAGGACGCTGTTTCTCTCAGCTGGGTTGTTAGGAAACACGTTGTGAGTAGATCAATGGTTGTGAGGTGTTTTAGGTCAAACATCTGGTTGGGTTTAACAGGCAGTGGGTAGTTAAATGTGCAGTCGCCCTCGCAGCCGCAGCCCTCCCCATCTCAGGGTCTCAGATTAAGTATCTGGAAATTCTGCGATCTTTGTCGACCAGAGAAATGTTTGCTTTTCATTGCTCCTTACTGATTTATTTACATCATTTATCACTCTATTAGACAAGGAAAATAGTCATCAATACAATTTCCCAAGCTGAGTTTCCGTATCTAAACGCCAAATCTTCAATGCACCAAACACTGCAGTGAGGGCACATTAGGGGTTGCAGGCACGCTCGGCACACCGGCACCAATCACTGTGGTGAGGGCACAGTTAGGGGCTGCAGGCACGCTGGCACACCAGCACCATCACTGCGGTGAGGGCACAGTTAGGGGTTGCAGGCACGCTGGCACACCAGCACCATCACAGTGGTGAGGGCACAGTTAGGGGCTGCAGGCACGCTCGGCACACTGGCACCAATCACTGCGGTGAGGGCAGTTAGGGGCTGCAGGCACGCTGACACACCAGCACCAAACACTGCAGTGAGGGCACAGTTAGGGGCTGCAGGCACGCTCGGCACACCAGCACCAATCACTGCGGTGAGGGCACAGTTAGGGGCTGCAGGCACGCTAGCACACCAGCACCAATCACTGCGGTGAGGGCACAATTAGGGACTGCAGGCACGCTGGCACACCAGCACCAAACACTGCGGTGAGGGCACAGTTAGGGGCTGCAGGCACGCTCGGCACACCGGCACCAATCACTGCGGTGAGGGCACAGTTAGGGGCTGCAGGCACGCTGGCACACCAGCACCAAACACTGCGGGGTGGGCACAGTTAGGGGCTGCAGGCACGCTCGGCACACTGGCAACAATCACTGCGGTGAGGGCAGTTAGGGGCTGCAGGCACGCTCGGCACACCGGCACCAATCACCACGGTGAGGGCAGTTAGGGGCTGTGCTTGAGCACTGCCGTTTGCTTTCCTCACCATTTTCTCTGGGTCGCATCTCCCAGCCTCCATCCGTCTCTGCCCCTCGGGGAGCCTGTCTGATCCTGCTCTCCGCCCCACCCATGTGGACACTGAATTCTGCTGCTTGAGTTTTACCATCCACACATGGACACCGATGCTTGTAAATGTTCGCATTATTGGCAGGACTTGCTGTGGGGTTTGAGAATTGTTCTGTAGACACTTGTAGAGAGAAAGAGAAAGTCAATAAAGCCGAGGGAAATGGGGCCTTCCGTTCTGGGATTTGCCGTAGATCTTCTGATCTCAAGTAGCTTTGTGTGGACAAGTGAACTCAGGAATCGTCCATCTGTGGGGCTTAAGTGAGAAGGCACATTGGAAAGCAAGGGAACACACAGGGCTCTCTTAATACAGTGTTCTGCTTAGCACGTCTGAAATAGCAGCAGGCAGTGGGCAGTGAAACACGTGGCTTACGTTTGCGGCCTTGGTTTGCATAGACGCCATCGCTCTCAGAGTTGTTGCCCGCGTGTCAGCTGTGCTATTCACCTACAACGCCACCACCTGGGTCCACAGGGCGCGTAGGCTCCCCCACATCTCCTTGGCAAACTTGCTTTTAAGTTGAATCATTGTAATTTAGAGTTTTTGACGTCTTTTACATTTTAATTTGGAGTCTGGGGTGTGAACGTCCTCTGCCCGGGGGTGCTTTCTGGGGTCCCTGATGAGCCGAGGGCGAGGGCAGAGACGGCCTTGGCCTTGCTTCCCAGGGCCGGGTCAGAGGGCATGACCTCTCACCCTAGGACTGATGGAGGCCCACTCCACTGGCCATAGCTGCCATCCCAGTGGGACCCTGCTCAGCCTTGCTGTCCCGTGCCCAGGCTGGCCGGTGAGGCTGTGGTGTCCACATACTTGTCCTGTGTCCAGGCTGGCCGGTGAGGCTGTAGTGTCCACGCACTTGTCCTGTGTCCAGGCTGACCGGTGAGACTGTGGTGTCCACGCATTGTCCTGTGCCCAGGCTGGCCGATGAGATTATGGTGTCCACGCACTTGTCCTGTGTCCAGGCTGACCGGTGAGACTGTGGTGTCCACGCACTTGCCCTGTGTCCAGGCTGGCCAGTGAGGCTGTGGTGTCCACACACTTGTCCTGTGCCCAGGCTGGCCGGTGAGGCTGTGGTGTCCACGCACTTGTCCTGTGTCCAGGCTGACCGGTGAGACTGTGGTGTCCACGCACTTGTCCTGTGTCCATGCTGGCCGGTGAGGCTGTGGTGTCTACGCACTTGTCCTGTGTCCAGGCTGGTCAGTGAGGCTGTGGTGTCCACACACTTGTCCTGTGTCCAGGCTGGCCTGTGAGACTGTGGTGTCCATGCATTTGTCCTGTGTCCAGGCTGACCGGTGAGACTGTGGTGTCCACACACTTGTCCTGTGTCCAGGCTGGCCTGTGAGACTGTGGTGTCCATGCACTTGTCCTGTGTCCAGGCTGGCCTGTGAGACTGTGGTGTCCATGCACTTGTCCTGTGTCCAGGCTGGCCTGTGAGACTGTGGTGTCCATGCACTTGTCCTGTGTCCAGGCTGGCCGGTGAGGCTGTGGTGTCCACGCACTTGTCCTGTGTCCAGGCTGGCCGGTGATACTGTGGTGTCCACGCACTTGTCCTGTGGCCAGGCTGGCCGGTGAAGCTTTGGGGTCCCTCGCACCTCTGTGCTCACAGGTCTCTCGGCTTGGTGATGGAGTGGCCGCCGGTCAGTTCTGCGCACGGATGTGGCCATCACCACCCTGCCTACTCACCGCTGAGAGGCCTCCGCACTGCCTGATCCCCGGGCAGCAGCTGCGGCTGTGCCAAGCAAGCAGGCTCTAAATGGCTAAAAAATTGCTGGTTTGGGCTATTTTTAAAATAATTGAGCGTGTAATAATTTGAGCTGGGCGCCAGCTTTAGAGCTAACAGTTCCCGGCCAGCAGGGAAGAAGGGGGTGGATGCCGAGCCCGAGGCCAGCTGACCCCCTGCCTGGCACCTGCGTTCTACCCCACCTACCCAGTGCAGGGGTGGGCATCAGCTTGGCACTTGGACATGGGGAAGGCGCACCCTGCTTCCAGGACGCGCTGAGAGAGGCAGCGCTGGGAGACCCTGGAACAGAAACCCGGGGGACTGGGGGAGAGGATGGAGGGAGGAGGGGGAGGAAGCTGCTTCCTAGAGGGCGTGGCTTGCTTCGGGTGGGAGTGGCTATCCGGGTGGGCGTGGCTTTATCTGGATCAGAATAACTTTCTCTGGGAGGGCGTGGCTTTCTCTGGGAGGGCGTGACTCTCCAGTGGGTGGGATTTTCTCTGGTTGGGCGTGGCTTTCCTTGGGTGGGAATGAATTTCTCTGGGAGGGCGTGGCTCTCCAAGGGTGGGACTTTCTCTGGGCGGGTGTGGCTTTATCTGGGTGGGAGTGACTTTCTCTGGAAGGGCATGGCTTTATCTGAGAGGGCGTGGCTCTCCCGTGGGTGGGACTTTCTCTGGGCGGGTGTGGCTTTATCTGGGAGGGCGTGGCTCTCCAGTGGGTGGGACTTTCTCTGGGTGGGCGTGGCTTTATCTGGGTGGGAGTGACTTTCTCTGGAAGGGCATGGTTTTATCTGGGAGGGCGTGGCTCTCCCATGAGTGGACTTTCTCTGGGCGGGTGTGGCTTTATCTGGGTGGGAGTGACTTTCTCTGGGAGGGCATGGCTTTATCTGGGAGGGCGTGGCTCTCCAGGGGTGGGACTTTCTCTGGGCGGGTATGGCTTTTCTCTGGGTGGGTGTGGCTTTGCTGGCAGAGGGCGGGCCTCTGATCCCATGGGCATGGCTTGGGGTGGTGGGGTGGTTGTGCCCACTCTCAGCTCTCAGTACTGTAATTGGAGACTGAGTATGGGGCCTCTTTGGTGAGCAGGACAGAGGCTGATGTTGGGTGTACCGTAGTATTCAGGAGCCTTCTGGCCCGCTGCCATAATTTGAATCGTGCTGGTGGCCTCCTCCAGGAGGCAACAGGCCAGGCTGTCCCGTTCAGGGCCCAGAGGGTCAGGCATGTCCAGGCCTACAGCACGCACACAGGGTCACGCGTGCACCAAGCCCACGTCATAGGAGGCCCCGACTCCCACCTCCGCAGGGCTCTCAGGCTGCCCCATTCTTCGCTTCCCTCCTGGAACCCGGCACGGGCAGCATAGGCCTGGTCTGTGCCGCTGGCCGGGCAGGGCTGGACAGAACAGGACTGGACAGAGCCCAGAGCCTCCTGTTTCCTCTCTCCTGCCCGGGAAGCCGAACTCTGGCCTCCTGCTCTGGCCCTCGGTGCCTTCAGCGCCTGACACCTGATATCAGGCAGGTGAGCTAATTTTGTCAAGCCAAGAGGTGCTCCGGGAAACTTCCAGAAAGCTCTGCATTCCGATGCCAAATAAAAGGAGAAAGGAAAAGTTAATATTTTAAAATAGTTGTCATAGCGTGACTCACTGTTTTGACATCCAGTGGAATAATTTATAAGTGTTCCACATCCTTATGTTCAAATGCATCTGATGCCACTTTGAAGGAGCTAAAGACGAATCCACACCCAGCGCCAGCTGCCCCCAGCGGAGAGATGGGGCGCCTCTAGCCCCAGCTCTTGTGCTTAGACTAGCTGATCACGGGCCTCTGGTTTTCTAATTTCCCATAGGATCCAGTTTGAAAATGTGTGAGACTTGGGCGATTTTGCTTAAAAAAGGAAGAATATTGTGTATTTCATTCCTAAGAAAATTCTTGCTTACTTGGAATCCAGTTGAGCCCTTGGACCTCTGCAGGCAGATCAGTGACTGAGTTAGCCTGGATCCAGGCATCTGAAGTAAGACCCGGAGGCGCCGGCCCCCTTGGCAGCTCTCGCAGCCAAACATCGTCCATGCCCTCCTTTGGCACCCAGAGCACCCAGCAAAGCGAGACGCACAGCTGCTGGGAAATAAATGTTTGCTAAATGAACTGAGTTAAAGCGCTTTTGGACACATGCTAAAAATGACACCTGGGAGACAGAGGTGTGGGGGGATTCTCAGCCACACTGCTGGGCCTGTATGGTCCATGCCTCTCGCACGGGCTCTCAGCCGCACATCTGAGCCTGTATGGACCGTGCCCCTCGCGACGGGCTCTCAGCCGCACATCTGACCCTGTATGGACTGTGCCCCTTGCACGGGCGACTCAGCTGCACATCTGACCCTCTGTGGACTGTGCCCCTCACACAAGCAACTCAGCCGCACATCTGAGCCTGTATGGACCGTGCCCCTCGCACGGGCTCTCAGCCGCACATCTGACCCTGTATGGACCGTGCCCCTCGCACAGGCAACCCAGCCACACATCTGAGCCTGTATGGACCGTGCCCCTCGCACGGGCTCTCAGCCGCACATCTGAGCCTGTATGGACCGTGCCCCTCGCACAGGCAATCCAGCCGCACATCTGAGCCTGTATGGACCGTGCTCCTTACACGGGCACCTCAGCCACACATCTGAGCCTGTATGGACCGTGCCCCTCGCTCAGGCGACTCAGCCGCACATCTGACCCTGTATGGACCGTGCCCCTCACACGGGCAACCCAGCCGCACATCTGACCCTGAATGGACGGTGCCCCTCGCACTTGCCCTTTCCTCCGAGGCATTCTAGTTCTCTGTTACATTCTAGTTCTCTCCAGCTACTTCCCCTTAGACTGAAGAGTGGTTGGGCCACAGGCTGCTGTGGGTGCGGGCAGGACCCTTGTCCCTCTCCCCCAAACCCTCCCTGAGGTCAGATTCCCTCATTGCCTGCTGTAGCCTGTCCCAGAGCGGTGCTGGGTGCACGGAGCTGCTGCCGGCTGACCGCCCACTGTCCCCAACACTGGACTGGGCACATGAGCCCCGCCCATCCATGGGGAGCTTTTCTGTACCTCTGGCTCCACAGTTGCAGGCCGGATGACAGAAACCACCCGGCTTGTGGAGAGTAAATGGTGAACCCCACCGGCAGATGGGATCAGGAGCAGGGAGATAGCAGAAAGGGCATCTAATGGACACCAGAAAGCAAATCAGGTAGAACTCCCTGCTTTTGACGTGACCTTTTCGACCGCCAATGAGCCTTTTTCTGGAACTGAAGTTCTTTGTCGCAGCTCTTTAAGCCTCTGACACACCCTGTTATGCCCAAACCAAGGAGCGGATACCTCTGCTCTCTGCTCACACTCCCTGAAGAAAGTAACGCACGCCAGGCGGGGCTGCAGCGCCCAGGCCTGCACGCAGGGCTTGGAGGAGCTGTTTCCGTCTGTTCTCCTGATGCAGGGAAGACGCTGGCCTGGCCAGTAGACAGAGACAGAGACAGAGACTCTTGGGCCTCTGTCACTAGATCACTAGATTCCCTTCATCATCTATTTGCTAGAGCGGGCACCAATAATATCTCCATATGTCCTGTCTCATGCTAGTAGAACCCAAAGGCATCTGCTTGCTCCTGGGGACCCTATTGGATGCCAGGGAATCAAACTCAGTTGGCCATGTATAAGGCAAATGCCCTCCCTACTGTGCTATCATTCCAACACCAGGGCTTGCTAAGAAGCTCAGGGAGGAGAGAGACAGAGAGAGAGAGAGAGAGAGAGAGACAGAGAGAGAGAGAGAGAGAGCTGTGAGGAGGGCATTTGCCTTGTGAATGGTGACCTGGGTTCAATCTGTAGCACCCCATAAGGTCCTGTGAGCCCTGCTAGGAGTCAGCCCTGAGGGCCAGGAGTGATCCTCACACCACCAGGTACAGCCCCAGAAAGCCCAAACTAAACAAAGCAGAGAGCTGGGACTCGCGAATAAGGAGACACAGAGAGCCGGGACAGAGCAGCAGCAAATCCTAGCAAGCCTCGAGGATGGTGCATGCTGGAACGGGATGGCCCTGGCAGGCCCCACCCTCCCCACAGAAATGATGGCCCGAGTGTGGTCCCAGAGCCTGGGCCTCATCTCGTCTGAAGGGCGTGTCCTGCAGAGGGTACTTGAGTCCAGAGCACTGTACTTCTGCTATGAGAAGCTTTGCTTTCATGCTGAGGTTCATTTGGGGAGGGATGAGGTTACTTTGATCAAATGCCGCCAATAAAACATCGTAATGGAAGGCACAAGCCCCTCAGCCCAAACAACAGGAAGATAATTTTCCCTTCTGTGTTACAGAGAAATAATGGAGCTACTAGTGGGGTGGATGGGAACAGCCAGGAACGTTTCTGGCGTTGATCACAAGCAGCCTTGTCGCTGCTGCAAAGGCGGGCAGGTCTCTTGTATGCCCACCGCTAAGATGCTTTCAGAATATTTTGTCCATACCCCAGAATCTTTGCTAAGAATTCCTATTGACATAGAGACCTCCGTGAAAGTTTCAGATCTTCTGTTCTAGAGATTTCCCTTTGCAGCTATGCCTTCATGGAAATATTTGTTTAAGGAATGTTTGGTGGAAGGCTGAGCCCAGGCTTACCTGGGGTATCCCCATAGCTGACCTCAGCGCTGTGGGTGGAGTAGGATTTTCCCTTCCTGCCCTTCTGTCTCTCTTTGCTCTGACCCCCAGACGCAGAAGGCAAAGCCCAAAGCGTTTTCTCTTAGACACGCTCACGCGCACAGAGTTCAGCTACCTGTGGGGAGCAGCAGGTGTGCTCAGGGCTGCCTGGACGCTCCCAGGATGGGTCTTTTGGGGTAGCAAGAGAGGGATGGAGGCCCGAAAGCTGGCCACGGGCTGTGCACCCATGTACACTGACCCAACATCCTCTTTGCTTCACCAGCGTGAGAGGAGAGATTCCAGACTTTGGGAGCCAGAACAGGGCCCAATGCTGATCTGGAGTTTTGGGGGATAGAGAGGCCCCCCTTATCCAAGACTGGATGTTTTCTCCTTTTCCTGCCTCCCTCTGTGCACGGAACTGATGTCCGGTTCAGAAACGACGGTCTGGGACATGGGTGGCTGCACCAAGAACTCTGTAGGTGGCTTCGCCATAACCGACACGCAGGGAGCAAGCGTGCCACTTCCCAGGGCCCCTGAGTCTGGGTCTCCTGATCCCTTACGGACCTGCCCGTGTGTTGACGAGCAACACTGTTGCCCCCGTCTGTCCTGTGTGCCTGTGGGTGGGCACCTGTGGGTGGGCCTCGCCTACTGTCCTCTTCGTCCAGTGCTCAGGTCACCAGGAACTGGGCAGGAGTGGCATCGCCTCTGCCCACAGCCACAGGCTCTTGGGCCTCTCGGAGCCCAGCATGTCCCCCTGTGGCCTCTGGTTCATCCTCATCACCCCAAACTGGACTGTCCTTCTCTGTTTTGTGTGGACGTTGGGTCCAGTCAGCCCCTGGCCCCAGAGAGGCTGCTTCCTCCTCGGCAGCCCAGCCGCCCTGCCCACACAGTTTCCTCTCTCCTGACACCCTGGGAGCATCAGAGCCTTTCCCCAGTGTGGGGAGTCCGATGATCTGGGTGGGCGCCGGAGGGGAAAGCTGGGGAGACCAGAGACCCCAGGAAAAGGGGACCAAGAGCCGAGGAACGAGGAACCTACAGTGCTGGGACTTCCGGGAAATCAGGGGCCTGCTGTGAGACTGACTGCCACGCCCTGACCGCCAGGCCCTGACCACCACACCCCTGACTGCACACCTCTGACGGCCACGCCCCTGGACGCCAAGCCTGACTGCCACGCCCTGACCACTAAGGCCCCTAGCCACCACGCCCCCTGGCTGCCACACCCCCGACCGCCATGCCCCCGACCACCACGTGCCCCCTTCCTTAGAGAGTCTGGGAGGAGCACGCTGATAAGACATGGTCCCCTCAGTCATTCTGCACACGCTGTCTTGATAGCCACGGGGCTTTGGTTTAGGGCACAGCCAGTGGTCAAGACTCCTGGAGTGCTTTCGGGGGACCATATGCAGTGCGGGAATTGAACCCAGGTCAGCGCCATGCAGGCAGAGCTGCACTGTTGCTCCAGTCAACCTTCTCTTTTCTCCAATCTCTCTGTCACCCGCATGTGTGACAGGTGGGCTGGACTAATGCCCCTTCCCCAAGCACTGCTGGCCACCTGCCTGCTGGTATCAGAAGCTGGAGCAGATGCAGACAACTTCCGGCTGGCCACGGCCACAAGGGCTGACTTTCTGCTGGCTGGCCACGGCTTCTGACTTGTCCGATGGCTGGCCACAGCCCCGAGGGATGACTCTCTGCTGGCTGGCCATGGCTCTGACCTATTCGATGGCTGGCCACGTCCCCGAGGGCTCTCCTCCTTCCCTTCTTGCTGGGCACTGCTCTGTCGTCCCCATTCAGTCTTGGGTCCACCTGCCTCCGTGTCTTTCTCCTTCATTTCACACTCAACCAAGAAAATGTTGAGCTTTACTTTGTGTATGGCAGGTAGGATTGCTTTCGTCTTTGTCTTTCTTTCCTAAACGCATCCTGCTTCAGAGCAATAAGCCTCAGAATGATAAGAAGATGTATTCACTGAAGAGAATAGGAAATCAAGGGGACCATGTATATGCAGTGGCCGTGTGCTTAACCTTACTGATTGGGCTCTGACTGCTTTTATATGGTAAGAGCAGTGATGAATATTCCAGGGTTTGTGGCTGTGGAGGAAGTCAACTTCCTTTGAAAGCTGGTATTGTCATGCAATCTGCGAAGTTTCCCTGGCTGGCTTTGTTTCACTCCAGAGCTCAAATCATCTCCGATAATGCTTGGTCCTTGGGAATAATTTATGTTGATAAAAGTTGGATGGAACTATCTTCTTGTGAAAGTGGAAATATATTTTGGTAATGTGTCTAAGCGACCTTCAGGGACACTCTATGCAGATTGAAAGGTCAGAGCAACTCCCGCTCGCTTGGGTGGGTCTGCACGTCGCTGGGCAGTTCCGTAGCTAAGCCCATGTTTGTATGTAAGGAAGTTAGACATGGAGAAAGTCCTTTTCCTGCTTGTTAAGTGTGTAGTAAGTCTCTGGGTTGTTTGTGGAGCAGGTCACCAGCATTTGTGGGCTGACAAGAACACTGTTTTCAGGCACATCTCTGCTTTTCCTGGTCTCTGCTCCTCCCTTCCTGTCTCTCATTGTCAAAGCCCTTTTTGGAATCCGTTTACAAATCCAGACTGCTTGAAACCTCTGCTCCCATCGGCTCAAAATTCCATCTCTATTGTGAATAGCGCAGAGATGAATAAAGAAGCACAGATAGTGTTTCTGCTATGTGTTTTCCGGTCTCTCGGGTATATTCCCAGGAGTGCTATTGCTGGATCAAATGGGAGCTCAATATCTAGTTTTCGGAGGAATGCCCATATTGTTTTCCAAAAGGGCTGGACCAGTCGGCACTCCCACCAACAGTAGATGAGAGTCCTTTTTCCCCACATCCACGCCAGCACCGGTTGTTCTTGTTGCTTTGGATGTGTGCTAGTCTCTGTGGTGTGAGGTGGTACCTCATTGTTGTTTTGATTTGCATCTCCCTGATGATTAAAGATGAAGAGCACTTTTTCATATCTGTACTTCTTTATTCATCTCTGTGCTATTCACAATAGCTAGAATCTGGAAACAACCTAAATGCCCGAGAACAGAGGACTGGCTAAAGTAACTGTGGTACATCTACACTATGGAATACTATGCAGCTGTCAGAAAAGACGAAATTATGAAATTTTCCTGCAAATGGATGGACATGGAGACTATCATGCTGAGTGAAATTAGTCAGAAGGAAAAGGACAGATATAGAATGACTGAATTCATTAATAGGATATAAATAGATACCAGTGTTTTACTAAGTGTGGGGAAATGGTAATGGCAGATTAAAACTCACCATTGAATATACACAAAGAGACTTAAGTGATAAACTCTAAATATCTGCAGGGCTAGCCACAATGTGTAAAAGAAGAGGGAGAGAGATGCAGAGACAGAGAGAGAGACAGAGAGGAAACGGGGCTACCTGCTATTGAGGCAGCCTGGGGGGGTGGGCGGGAGGGGTGGGGCACATTGGTGGTGGAAATGGGGCACTGGTGGAGGGATGGGTGCTGGAATACTGTATTACCAATAACCAATTATGAACAGCTTTGTAATTGTATGCCTCACTGTGGTATAATAAAAAAATTAAAAACAAAATTCCATCTCCACCCACTTGGCTGTCCAAAGAGCTCCTGGAAGGAGCAGGCAGAACCTTGCTGGAATTCATATTTACTGAAATGGTCTTTCCTCCATTTTTCTCAGAGCCAGTTCGTGAGACATGTTTAGGGGTACAGTGTTGGCTCACACACTGTCTGCTGTCCCGTACACTGCCTACATCCCCCCCATGCTCACCGTAGGGAACCTCAGCTACGTCATGAGTGGCTGAGCTTGTTTCCATGGACAGTGGCTGGCCCTTGCCTCAATTGTTTCTATATGTCCCTTGCGTGGGAGCGCTCAGAATATGTCCGTCTCCTGACTAAACTCTTCAGCGTCACCTCTTCCAGATTCGGGCTGTCTGCGAGCAAAGGCAACGCTTCTGTTGTGCGAATAGGCACAGTCACCCTGGCCTGTCATCTGGCCTCAGTCCCTTAGGGCGTCTGCAGACATTGTGGTGGCTACAGCGGCTGTGACACAGATGGCAGAGACCTGTGATTGGGGCTGGCGAGGCTGTGGCACAGAGGGCAGGTCTGTCTGAGGACGTGTATGTGTGTGTGTGTGTGTGTGTGGCACAGACGGCAGGTCTGTCTGAGGGCGTGTGTGTGTGTGTGTGTGTGTGTGGCACAGAGGGCAGGTCTGTCTGAGGGCGTGTGTGTGTGTGTGTGTGTGTGTATGAGACACAGAGGGCAGGGTCTGTCTGAGGGCGTGTGTGGGTTTGTGACACAGAGGGCAGGGTCTTCTGAGGGCTAGTGTATGTGTGTGAGACACAGAGGGCAGGGTCTTCTGAGGGCTATGTGTGTGTGTGTGTGTGTGACACAGAGGGCAGGGTCTGCATGAGGGCTAGTGTGTGTGTGTGAGACACAGAGGGCAGGGTCTGTCTGAGGGCTAGTGTGTGTGTGTGACACAGAGGGCAGGATCTGTCTGAGGTCGTGTGTGTGTTTGTGTGTGTGTGTGTGAGACACAGAGGGCAGGGTCTTCCTGAGGGCTAGTGTGTGTGTGACAGAGGGCAGAGTCTGTCTGATGGCGCGCTTGTGTGTGTGTATGACAGAGGACAGGGTCTATCTGAGGGCTTGTGTGTGTGTGTGACACAGAGGACAGGGTCTATCTGAGGGCTTGTGTGTGTGTGACACAAAGGACAGGGTCTATCTGAGGGCTAGTGTGTGTGTGTGACACAGAGGACAGGGTCTGAGGACTAGTGTGTCTGTGTGTGACACAGAGGACAGGGTCTGCCTGAGGGCTATGTGTGTGACACATAGGACAGCGTCTGTCTGAGGGCTAGTGTGTGTGACAGAGAGGGCATGGTCTGTCTGAGGGCTAGTGTGTGTGTGTGACACATAGGACAGCGTCTGTCTGAGGGCTAGTGTGTGTGACAGAGAGGGCATGGTCTGTCTGAGGGCTAGTGTGTGTGTGTGACACATAGGACAGCGTCTGTCTGAGGGCTAGTGTGTGTGACAGAGAGGGCATGGTCTGTCTGAGGGCTAGTGTGTGTGTGTGTGTGTGAGAGACACAGAGGGCAGGGTCTGTCTGAGGGCTAGTGTATGTGTGTGTGTGACATAGGACAGCGTCTGTCTGAGGGCTAGTGTGTGTGACAGAGAGGGCATGGTCTGTCTGAGGGCTAGTGTGTGTGTGTGACACATAGGACAGCGTCTGTCTGAGGGCTAGTGTGTGTGACAGAGAGGGCATGGTCTGTCTGAGGGCTAGTGTGTGTGTGTGTGAGAGAGACACAGAGGGCAGGGTCTGCATGAGGGCTAGTGTGTGTGTGTGACACAGAGAGCAGGATCTGTCTGAGGTCGTGTGTGTGTGTGTGTGTGTGAGACACAGAGGGCAGAGTCTGCCTGAGGGCTAGTGTGTGTGACAGAGGGTAGAGTCTGTCTGATGGCGTGCTTGTGTGTGTGTGTGACAGAGGACAGGGTCTATCTGAGGGTTTGTGTGTGTGTGACACAGAGGACAGGGTCTATCTGAGGGCTAGTGTGTCTGTGTGTGACACAGAGGACAGGGTCTGCATGAGGGCTAGTGTGTGTGTGTGTGACACAGAGGATAGGGTCTACATGAGGGCTAGTGTGTGTGTAACACAGAGGGCAGGGTCTGTCTGAGGGCTAGTGTGTGTGACAGAGAGGGCATGGTCTGTCTGAGGGCTAGTGTGTATGTGTGTGTGACAGAGAGGGCATGGTCTCTCTGAGGGCTAGTGTGTGTGTGTGATACACAGAGGGCAGGGTCTGCATGAGGGCTAGTGTGTGTGTGTGACACAGAGGATAGGGTCTGCATGAGGGATAGTGTGTGTGTGTGTAACACAGAGGGCAGGGTCTGTCTGAGGGCTAGTGTATGTGTGTGTGATGTGTGACACAGAGGACAGGGTCTGCATGAGGGCTAGTGTGTGTGACAGAGAGGGCATGGTCTGTCTGAGGGCTAGTGTGTGTGTGTGACAGAGAGGGCATGGTCTGTCTGAGGGCTTGTGTGTGTGTGTGTGTGTGTGTGAGAGAGACACAGAGGGCAGGGTCTGCCTGAGGGCTAGTGTGTGTATGACAGAGGGCAGAGTCTGTCTGATGGTGCGCTGTGTGTGTGTGACAGAGGACAGGGTCTGTCTGAGGACTAGTGTGTGTGTGACACAGAGGAAGGGTCTGCCTGAGGGCTAGTGTGTCTGTGTGTGACACAGAGGACAGGGTCTGCCTGAGGGCTAGTGTGTGTGTGTGACACAGAGGACAAGGTCTGTCTGAGGGCTAGTGTGTGTGTGTGTGTGACACAGAGGACAGGGTCTACATAAGGGCTAGTGTGTGTGTAACACAGAGGGCAGGGTCTGCCTGAGGGCTAGTGTATGTGTGTGTGTGTGTGACACATAGGACAGCATCTGTCTGAGGGCTAGTGTGTGTGACACAGAGGATAGGGTCTGTCTGAGAGCTGGTGTGTATGTGTGTGTGTGACACAGGATAGGGTCTGTCTGAGAGCTAGTGTATGTGTGTGTGTGACACAGAGGATAGGGTCTGTCTGAGAGCTAGTGTGTATGTGTGTGTGTGACACAGGATAGGGTCTGTCTGAGAGCTAGTGTGTGTGTGTGACACAGAGGATAGGGTCTGTCTGAGGGCTAGTGTGTGTGTGACACAGAGGGCAGAGTCTGTCTGAGAGCTAGTGTGTGTGTGTGACACAGAGGATAGGGTCTGTCTGAGAGCTAGTGTGTGTGTGTGTGTGACACAGGATAGGGTCTGTCTGAGAGCTAGTGTGTGTGTGTGTGACACAGAGGATAGGGTATGTCTGAGGGCTAGTGTGTGTGACACAGAGGGCAGAGTCTGTCTGAGAGCTAGTGTGTGTGTGTGTGACACAGAGGATAGGGTCTGTCTGAGAGCTAGTGTGTATGTGTGTGTGTGACACAGGATAGGGTCTGTCTGAGAGCTAGTGTGTGTGTGACACAGAGGATAGGGTCTGTCTGAGGGCTAGTGTGTGTGTGACACAGAGGGCAGAGTCTGTCTGAGGGCTAGTGTGTGTGTGTGTGATAAAGAGGACGGTCTATCTGAGGGCTAGTGTGTGTGTGACACAGAGGGCAGGGTCTGTCTGAGGGCTAGTGTGTGTATGTGTGTGTGTGTGTGTGTGAGACAGAGGATGGGTCTGTCTGACTGGGCCAGTGTGTGTGTGGCGCATAGATGGGTCTGTGTGACCGGGCCGGTGTGCTGTGGCGCGGTGCAGAGATCTCTGTGACCCCATGCAGTGAGCGTCCCTCTGATGCCCAGGAGCAGAATTACTGTGTCATGCTCTGCGTCTTTGGGGAACCCCCCATCTTCTCTTGGCCAGAGCGCAGGTTCTCACTCTCCGGAACCGTGTTTGATCGTCCAACCAGTTTGTGACGCTTTCCTGGTGCTCTTCTTGGTGATTGTCCCTCGAGCAGGTGGTTGTGGGAGGGACCCGGGATCCTCGAGCTCACCTGTGCCCCTCTGCGGCCACTCATGACCTGTGTCCAGTGCTTCCTGGATGGTGAAGCAGAGCCGTGTTGGTGTGGACGCTGTCCGCGCCCTCTGCTTGTGTAGATGATGACCGCGTGCAGGCCTGCAGATGTCCTGTAGGGCCAGAGATGTGTCGCGTGGTACACGTGGACTATTTTGGGTTCCTACATGAGCCTTAAGTACATCGGGACGATGATTTGTTACTGCGATTTTAAACACTTTTCCTCACCATATCCTTGCGCACATTATGTACCTATATAATTGTGGCCACTTTGAGCCAAGAAATATTATGGCTGTCCTTCGAAAATCTATCCTATTAATACTACTAGAATAGCATCTGTTCTGGGTGTGCCTCTGTAAGCAAATGTATTAACCCAGGACTGAAATATTTGATATTGATCGCATTCCCTTTGGGCCTTTATTCTAACACAGGTTTGATCTGCAGATTGGAGCTGTGTGTTGAGCCTTAACTAGACTAAAATCAATTTTTAATAAGAATCTTCACTCCCCGTGACAGTTTCTTCCCTCTAATTGATAGCGTGGCCCCACATGAAATGAAAAATGTATTTTTTCAGGCATGTTCCCAGAGACAAAGCACACGTTAGTGTCAGGAATTGGGCCCCATCACAGTGTGTTTAGAAGAAGCATTCATTGCTCTAAGGCAAAGCACCGTCAGACCTTACTGATGCGTGTGACTTGCGTGGCGTGACACTGGGACTCCGTTTTGGGGTCTTATTCTCAAAGTAGTTCCTCTAGAAGCCTCGTGTTCGATAACTCTGGGCGTGTGGGTGGCGGGGGGGGGAAACTGGGACACTGGCTGTGGCCGTGCGCAGGTGAAGGGATGGTGTTGGGAATGGTGTGACTGGCGGTGGCCGTGTGTGCAGGTGAGGGACGGTGTTGGGAATGGTGTGACTGGCGGTGGCCGTGCGCAGGTGAAGGGATGGTGTTGGGAATGGTGTGACTGGCGGTGGCCGTGTGCGCAGGTGAAGGGACGGTGTTGGGAATGGTGTGACTGGCGGTGGCCGTGTGTGCAGGTAAGGGATGGTGTTGGGAATGGTGTGACTGGCTGTGGCCGTGCGCAGGTGAAGGGACGGTGTTGGGAATGGTGTGACTGGCGGTGGCCGTGTGTGCAGGTGAAGCGACGGTGTTGGGAATGGTGTGACTGGCGGTGGCCGTGTGTGCAGGTGAAGGGATGGTGTTGGGAATGGTGTGACTGGCGGTGGCCGTGTGTGCAGGTGAAGGGATGGTGTTGGGAATGGGACTGGCAGTGGCCGTGTGTGCAGGTGAGGGACGGTGTTGGGAATGGTGTGACTGAGACCTGCTCATGAGCACGTTGTGAGAGTGTATCTCACAGTGATTTAATTAACACAAAAAATTAAAACAACAAAATCAGCTCTTGTACCCGAGTGGTGCCTCGTCCCCAACTTCCACACGGTCCCCCAGCACCAACAGGAGTGACCGAGCCTGCCCACCGTCCGGCCCTGAGCGCCATCCTCTGACGGCTCTGCAGAGAGCAGCTTCGGGCAAAGCGGTGGGGTGTGAGGAGGTGGCAGCAATATGGAATCCCGTGGCAGTGTCCGGCAGAGGACAGGTCAGAGGACAGGTCAGAGGACAGGTTAGAGGACAGGTCAGGCTTTATCTGATAACGGGAGTTTGTTCTCACGGAAATGCTGCTGACGTCCTCTCAGAAGAGCTGGGACTCCTTCGCAGGACACTTCCTCTGGCGGAAAAGCAGAAAGAATACAGGGTGACGTCATTTATAGGCGGTGTTCAGAGTCGCTGGATGAGGGAGTGCCCAGGGCAGCTTTGGCCCAGAGGAGAGAGTGAGGGCAGGGGAGCAGAGACAGAGGAGAAGCAGCGGGGGCTGGCCAGGGGAGCCACACTAAGGGGCGCTGAGGAGTGACGGAGCCAAACAGCCACTAGCACCTCTGAGGGCAGGAGCCCCCAACCTTAAGGACCGAATTCCGGAGGATGGAGGACGGGTTGGAGGGACGGGGCGGGGCATGGGAGGACCCCGGGACGTAGGTGGAGGGAGATGGACTAGGAAGTTGGTGCTGCAACACTGTGTGCCTAAAACCCAGCCATGAATATCTTTGTAAAAATATCCGGGGTTTTAATAAAAATCTTTTTTTAAAAAAGCTGAAAGAGCAAAAGAATGAAGGTGCCTGCTCTTGGCCAGCCTGCTCCGATCTGAGCGTGGGCCAGGAATAGCCCCCTGAGCAGCTCTGCATGTCCCCCCAGAGACCCCTCAAAAGAGCCAAACCAAAGCCCAACAGCCAATGCCCAGTTAAGGAATGTGACAGGTCTATGCTGGTGGGTGGTGCCAGAGAGCCCGGCTCCCTGTGGGCGCAAGGCACTGGCTTGTGTGAATTCTGAGAACTCTCTCATTTCACTTTTATTGTCTCTGCCCTTGGTAAAGTACATTTGGCAAATTAAATCACATTTAAGGGGTGGAACACGACTGCAAAAAACGTTTGTTTATGATGATTCAGGTACTCAATTGTGATAGTGTCGAAATTCATGGTTTCAGTGTGCTTTTCCCGGGCCAGCCCCTCACCCTTGCCTGGTGGCACCCCAGAAGGCAGCGCACATGGGTGTCCTGGGCTAGCGTGACCCACCAATGTCCTGTGGACACCAAGAGTGGGGCAGGGCAGGACTGACAGACATGCTGCCCGCAGTGGACGAGGCACAGCTCGTATCTGCCTTCAGCTGCTCCACTCACTACAGTGCACGGCCTCTGCGCCCACCCGCTCAGGGGTACCCCTGCGTGCCCACCTTCCTCCGTGCCCACTCGCTCAGGGGGCCCCCTGCATGCCCACCTGCTCAAGGTTCCACCTCTGCACCCACCATCCTCTGCGCCCTCCTGCTCTGCCCCCTGGGGACGGCCCTGCCTTGCTGCTGCAGCATTAGGTCACCGACTCCGCCTCCAGACCCCCTGTGAGCAGAGGGCAGAGTCCAGTCCCGGGTAGGCTGGAGCTGATGGCGCTGCCCCACCAACCCTTGGAGAAGGAGGGATTTTGCAGAGGCCCATGAAGACGAAGGCTTAGTCATCGTCCGAAGCCTCAGAGTCCACTCGGGGGTCAGGCCGTGAGCCTCATCTGCGGGTGCCGAATGCGTCTCACCCCTGCGGGCCCGCACTTAGTCCTCTGGTCTGGTTGGCTGGTTCTGGCCAGGGGGTGATGCCTGAACCCACCCCCATCTGTGGGAGGACCCCAGCCCCACCCCCAGGATGTCCAGATAGAGCTCTGTAGCCTGGTCAGTTTGTGATTATACTGGAGTTTGGGGTATGGGCTTGGACTTGTGACCCAACCTGGGTCCAGTACTGCACTTGGACAGTGTCCATCTGTGAAGTGGCCACACTAATGATGTCCATCTGTGAAGTGGCCACTAATGACGTCCATCTGTGAAGTGGCCACTAATGACGTCCATCTGTGAAGTGGCCACTAATGACGTCCATCTGTGAAGTGGTCACTAATGACGTCATTCTGTGAAGTGGCCACTAATGACGTCCATCTGTGAAGTGGCCACACTAATGACGTCCATCTGTGAAGTGGCCACTAATGACGTCCATCTGTGAAGTGGCCACTAATGACGTCCATCTGTGAAGTGGCCACTAATGACGTCCATCTGTGAAGTGGCCACTAATGACGTCCATCTGTGAAGTGGCCACACTAATGACGTCCATCTGTGAAGTGGCCACTAATGACGTCCATCTGTGAAGTGGCCACTAATGATGTCCATCTGTGAAGTGGCCACTAATGACATCCATCTGTGAAGTGGCCACACTAATGACGTCCATCTGTGAAGTGGCCACTAATGACGTCCATCTGTGAAGTGGCCACTAATGATGTCCATCTGTGAAGTGGCCACTAATGATGTCCATCTGTGAAGTGGCCACTAATGACGTCATCTGTGAAGTGGCCACTAATGACGTCCATCTGTGAAGTGGCCACACTAATGATGTCCATCTGTGAAGTGGCCACTAATGACGTCCATCTGTGAAGTGGCCACTAATGACATCCATCTGTGAAGCCGGCCCCTGTGGCGGCTATTCCCCAGGCAGATAGTCACGGCAAGGAGGCTGCAGTGCCCCAGCGCTGCCCGTAGCCCGACCCCTGCCCGCAGGTTCTGCAGACGGGGGCTGAGAGCAGCCACATCCGCTTCACCACAGCACATTGGGTGTGAATCTTCTGAGATCATTGAGGTAGTTGGCAGAGCTCAGGTATTTTTATATCCTCTGAGCAGGTACTTTATAAAGGACGAGCTTTAAAATTCACTTAATTATTTTACTGGAAACCCCCTTTTGAAACAAAATCAGGGATTTGCCTTTTTTTCTGCTTTATGGGGAAACATTCGTCTTTATTTCACGTCTCTTAAAATAGCTCCTTAAGTGATCTTCCTGGAGGCCGAAATGACAAAAAAGAAAGAAAGGGAAAAGTCGCAGCTTCCTGAGGGAGTGGAACTCGGGGGTCCAGCCCCTGCCTGCTGTGAGCCCCGGACCAGCGTGGGCCTGAAACCTCCAAGCCCCCCAGCCACCTCCCTGCAGGCTCCTCCCTGGTTTGGTGATGGGCTCTGCTAGCCAGGACAGGGTCTGTCCACACATCCCGGGCCGCGGGGGCAGCAGGGGGCCCCCTGCGTCTCAGCTTCACTCTGATTCGGTTTCCTCCTCTTCAGACGGTCTCCGAGTGTCCAGGGCTGCCCCAGGACTCTGTTCCCTCATGAAGCATGGACAATGACGGCTGAGGAGCGCCAATGGTGTAGAGCGGGTTATTGCCATATAGACGGTTATTGCTGAACTAGCGCCATCCCCTTTGCTATCAATCTGGCCCCCCAGTACTTTTGTAAATGGGTAATTTTACCTGTGAAAATGCCCAGGTCAGAGGAATTAAAAACTCTCCTTTGCACTCCAGGTCTTGCCTTGCCTTGGGGCAGAAAGTCCCGCCTCTCTGTCTTAACATCTGGTCCCTGTGGCCTGGGTGGTCTTCCTGGACAGCTCCCAGCCCTGCCCTGGCCTCTAGTTAGCAGCTGCCTTTGTCTCTTGGAGGCTCTGCACAGACTGGGCCGGCAAGCATGGGACCATGGGCCGTGGGCATGAGCTGGTGGGTGTTGAACCCCGGAGGGCTCCCGTGCTGAGTAACTGTCAGGTAGGGATGCCCCAGGGACCACAAACAGCTTTTTAGAGTCTTTTCCTTGTACTCACAAGATGTTTTTGACATGTTTAAATTTTTTTTGAAAACTTAAGAAGCATGCAACTGCCTTATTGAAATTTCAAATGTGCTAGCAATTAATCATCTTTCAAGGTTCTATCGTGGAACTGTTGGAATATTTCTCTCATCTTCTCCATGACAACCCAAATGTTTCCTTCATATAAATGCATTAAGTGCACCTTTTATTCCTCTAATCTCTTGTATTGTTGCAAATGTCGTATGTTCATTTACGCACCTCATGGCAGTTAATCAGCAGTTTGATAGCACTAGTCAGGAGAAAGCATGCATGTCCTGTCTTCCTCGCTACATGGACCTTATGGTCATAGCTGTTACACCCATGCCATGCGAACTAGAAATTGCCTATACTGCTGGGTTTGAATTCATTTGAAGTGAATTCATTTTAATTTTTTAAATTTTAATAGGAAATAAGCTAACTTTTGAAAATAAAGTACTGTGCATTTAATAGTTTTTTCCTCACCTATTAGTTTTGTTTGCACTAAATATATAGCATAGAAATTTCCTAAAACATTTCCGCTATTTGGAGATTTTCATGTGTAAGACTTGATATTGTTGCCCATTTTATGAAAGTTTAACAGGGAACAAGCAAAGACTGATGCGACACTTCACACCAGATCAACTTTAACACAGGGCCTCGGGCACCCTATTCATACCAGATTGGCTCAAGCACAGGGTCTGGGTCATCCTATTCACACCAGATCGCCTTCAACATAGGGTCTTGCTCACTCTATTCACACCAGATCGCCTCAAGCACAGGGTCTGGGTTGCCCTAGATCAAATGTTTTTTCAGCTAGTACTGACAGCTATGCATGGCCACTCTAAGGAGAGCCTGGTGCTAACTGCAACAATTCTACAGATTTCCCCTCTACGTGGTGGTGCACACCTGGCCCCTCTACATGGTGGTACACACCGGGCCCCTCTACGTGGTGGTACACACCTGGATCCTCTACGTGGTGGTGCACACCTGGCCCCTCTACGTGGTGGTGCACACCTGGCCCCTCTACGTGGTGGTGCACACCTGGCCCCTCTACGTGGTGGTACACACCTGGATCCTCTACGTGGTGGTGCACACCTGGATCCTCTACATGGTGGTACACACCTGGCCCCTCTATGTGGTGGTACACACCTGGATCCTCTACGTGGTGGTGCACACCTGACCCCTCTACGTGGTGGTGCACACCTGGCCCCTCTACGTGGTGGTACACACCTGGATCCTCTACATGGTGGTACACACCTGGCCCCTCTACGTGGTGGTACACACCTGGATCCTCTACGTGGTGGTGCACACCTGGCCCCCTCTACGTGGTGGTGCACACCTGGCCCCCTCTACGTGGTGGTGCACACCTGGCCCCTCTGTGTGGTGGTGCACACCTGGTCCCTCTACGTGGTACACACCTGGCCCCTCTATGCAGTGATACTCCCACAGCCTGGTTCACAGCCAGCAACTTCAACTTCCTGTGTGGTAGTATTGCATAGCGTCTCTTCTAAAAAGGCCAGGGACTGTGCAGGGCGGCCTGTGAGTCCTCTTCACGCTTGGACTGGAGGGCCCTGGGATTCTTGGCCACGGGTCCTGGGTCCCAAGCTGCATCTCGTCCTTTGACCTCTGCACTGAGCCGCTGGCCCCATAGGTCAAGAGCTTGGGAGCCCCGACACCCCGATGATGCATGTGGTACGTCATTCCCCAACGTCCCTGAGTGCAGAAATAGGCATACGTGGCCATCAGAGTCTTGGTGCCACCGCCTGTCTGTAGCTCCCGCCAACCCCATCACCTCCCAAAGGCACGTGGCCTCTTGGCAGAAGGTTCAACATGGGCTTCTGGTAGGGACAGGGGGCCTCCACCTGCAGGCCGGGCTCTTTATGCACACATTCACATATGTGTTCAAATGCTGCAGGCACTGTCACTCAGAGGCATTGCCACCATCTGTCCAGTGGTGGGGCATCTTCCCAGTGGCCAGCCAGTGGTGGGGCATATGTCCAGTGGCCAGCCAGTGGTGGAGCATGGCCACCCGGCCTTGATAGCTAAGGGAGAGTTTGCATTTGGGAGAAAATTTGGTTACCAGAATCAATTGCTTGACTCTTGAGGCAGTGCTAGGGGAACAGGCTTGGGAGGTGGGTGGGAAGCAAGGTCTTTGGTAGCAGTAAGGGCACGTAGGTGGTGGGACTGGTGTTGGAATATCGAATGCTTAAAGCAGGTGTACTGTGAACAACTTTGTAAATCAAGGTGTTTAAGTTAAAAAAAACAACTTTGGAAGCAAATTAATTTTATGACAGCCACATAAAGTTAATTCACCTCCAGAGTTAAGCAGTTGCTTCTGGTAACACATTTTACACTGACAAATTCTGGTTTTACGCTTCATTGTGAGTGTTACTTTCTGACATGGACATTGGTCAATAATGCAGGAGGGTCTATCAAAGTTTCCCTCGGCTCATACAATAAGCTTGGTTTAGGTGTTTCTGTGACAGTGATCCAGAGCAGAAAATATTGGTTTGTTTTCGTCATCCCTCGGACTTGTGAGTTATCCATGTGATGCCCAGGTTCCACTGAATCTCGACTTTCTGTGCTTCTGTTTCAGTCAAATTTCTCACAGCTTAGGAGATGCAAAAATGAATTTTCCGAAGAGGCTTCCCTGTGCTGGGCTCGGTTCCGCCTCGGGAGCAGGTTTGGGCCCCCAGAACGTCTGAGAGGACCATCAGCGTGTGTAGCCTGGGAGGATGTGGAGGAGCAAAGAGCACTGGGAGGAGGGAGGAGCACCATAGGGACAGCTGTCCAGTCCAGCGCGTCCCCAGAGGTCCCTCTCTCTAGGGGGTCTGTCACGCCCCCGGAGGGTCCCTCTCTGTAGGGGGTCCGGCACGCTCCCAGAGGGTCTCTCTCTCTAGGGGGTCTGGCGCCTCCCTGGAGGGTCCCCTCTCTCTAGGGGGTCCGCGCGCCCCCAGAGGGTCCCACTTTCTAGGGGGTCCGGCGCCCCCGGAGGGTCCCTCTCTCTAGGGGATCCGGCACGTCCCCAGAGGGTCTCACTCTCTAGGGGGTCAGGCGCCTCCCCCAGAGGGTCCCTTTCTCTAGGGGGTCCGGCGCATCCCCAGAGGGTCCCTTTCTCTAGGGAGTCTGGCGCAGCCCTAGAGGGTCCCTCTCTCCAGGGTTCCGCGCGTCCCTGGAGGGTCCCTCTCTCTAGGGGGTCCGGTGCGCCCCGGAGGGTCCCTCTCTCTTGGGGGGTCCAGCACATCCCCGGAGGGTCCCTCTCTCTTTGGGGGTCCGGCACATCCCCGGAGGGTCCCTCTCTCAGGGGGTCCGGCATGCCCCTGAAGGGTCCCTCTCTCTAGGGGTCTGGCACGTCCCTGGAGGGTCCCTTTCTCTTGGGGGTCTGGCGCGCCCTGGAGGGTCCCTCTCTCTAGGGAGTCTGGCGTGACTCTGAGGGTCCCTCCCCCTTGCTAGGGGTTCCAGCAAGTCCCCGGAGGGTCCCTCTCTCTAGGGGTCCGGCGCATCCCCGGAGGGTCCCTCTGTCTAGGGGGTCCGGCACGTCCCCCGGAGGGGTCCCTCTCTCTAGGGGGTCCGGCGCATCCCGGAGGGTCCCTCTGTCTAGGGGGTCCGGCACATCCCCGGAGGGTCCCTCTGTCTAAGGGGTCTGGCGCCCCTGGAGGGTCCCTCTCTCTAGGGGGTCCAGCGCCTCCCCGGAGAGTCCCTCTTTCTAGGGGTCTGGTGCGCCCCGGGAGGGTCCTCTCTCTCTTGGGGGGTCCGGCACATCCCCGGAAGGTCCCTCTGTCTAAGGGGTCCGGCGCGGGCCCCGGAGGGTCCCTCTCTCTAGGGGGTCCGCGCCTCCCCAGAGAGTCCCTCTTTCTAGGGGGTCCGGCACATCCCGGAGGGTCCCTCTCTCAGGGGTCCGGCATGTCCCTGGAGGGTCCCTCTCTCTAGGGGGTCCAGCATGTTCCTGGAGGGTCCCTCTCTCTAGTGGGCCCGGCGTGTTTCCGGAGGGTCCCTCTCTCTAGGGGGTCCGGCACATCCCTGGAGGGTCTCTCTCTCTTGGGGGTCCGGTGCGGCCCTGGAGGGTCCCTCTCTCTTGGGGGTCCGGCACATCCCGGGAGGGTCCCTCTCTCAGGGGGTCCGGCATGTCCCTGGAGGGTCCCTCTCTCTAGGGGGTCCAGCGCATCCATGGAGGGTCCCTTTCTCTAGGGGTCAGGTGCGTCTCCGTAGGGTCCCTCTCTCTAGGGAGTCTGGCGCAGCCCTGGAGGGTCCCTCCCCCTTTGCTGGGGGTTCCAGCAAGTCCCTGGAGGGTCCCTCTCTCTAGGGGGTCCGGCACATCCCCTGACGGTCCCTCTGTCTAGGGGGTCCGTGCGCCCCCGGAGGGTCCCTCTCTCTAGGGGTTCCCGCCTCCCCTGCTCGGGCTCCACTCTACACGCCGCTCTGGCCCATCTGCCCCTTCTCAGGAAGAGCCTGCACCCCGGTGGGGATGTGCTCCCCCTCAGTGCCTGAGCCATACCCCGAGCAGGGCCAGGATCCTGGACAGAGCCGGCCCCGACCCAGGGCCTTGTCACCGCTCCTCCGTGTTCTGGACTCTCACCGTCACCCCGAAGACCTGGTATAAAGCTGGGAAATGAGAAGAGGTTGTCCATATGTGCACATATAACATACATGAATAATGTAAGGTACTGGTAGTGTCATATGACATGATCATATATGATTCGTATGTGCACATATAACATGCATGAATAACATAATGTACAGATAATGTCATATGAAATGATCATATGTGATACGCTGATAGTATGACAGATCACAAATAACGTAATGTACAGATAATGTTATATGGAATCATCATATGTGATACATATGTGCACATATAACACACATGAATAGCGTAAGGTACAGATTATATCATATGACATGATCACATATGATACATTGGTAGCACGACAGATCACAAATAACATAACATACAGACAATGTCATATGACATGATCACATATGATACATTGGTAGCACGACAGATCACAAATAACGTAATGTACTGACAATGCCATATGACATGATCACATAAACATTGGTAGCATGACAGGTCACAAATAACGTAAGGTATTGACAATGTCATATGACATGATCACATATGATACATTGGTAGCACGACAGATTACAAATGAATTACAGATTACAGATTACAAAACGTAATGAAGTGCTGACTCATAATTAATATATTATGAATTTAAGGAATGAATCAATCCTATCTAAATCATGTTATATTTGCATTAATTATGAAAGATTATATGAAACAAAGAGATTCAGCTGTTACTTCTGTGTGTGTATGAGGATAATAGCAGCTGCCCATGAGCTGTGCATAGAGCTGGTGTAGGCCTTCCTGTGCCTGAGGACAGAGGCACCCGGTGCTCTGTGATAGCCACTGCTCATGTGTGTGCTCTCGCGATGGCCACTGCTCATGCATGTGCTCTGCGATGGCCACTGCTCATGCATGTGCTCTGCGATGGCCACTGCTCATGCGCTGTGCTCTGGCGATGGCCACTGCTCATGTGTGTGCTCTGTGATGGCCACTGCTCATGTGTGTGCTCTGCGATGGCCACTGCTCATGCATGTGCTTTGTGATGGCCACTGCTCATGCGTCTGCTCTGCGATGGCCACTGCTCATGCGTGTGCTCTGCAATGGCCACTGCTCATGCGTGTGCTCTGTGATGGCAACTGCTCATGCTTGTGCTCTGCGATGGCCACTGCTCACCTGTGTGCTCTGTGATGGCCACTGCTCATGCGTCTGCTCTGGCGATGGCCACTGCTCATGCGAGTGCTCTGCGATGGCCACTGCTCAAGCGTATTCTCTGCGATGGCCACTGCTCATGCGTGTGCTCTGTGATGGCCACTGCTCATGTGTGTGCTCTATGATGTCCACTGCTCATGCGTGTGCTCTGTGATGGCCACTGCTCATGCATCTGCTCTGCGATGGCCACTGCTCATGTGTGTGCTCTGTGATGGCCACTGCTCATGTGTGTGCTCTGTGATGGCCACTGCTCATGTGTGTGCTCTGCGATGGTCAGTGCTCATGCGCAGTGCTCTGCGATGGCCACTGCTCAAGCGTTGTTCTCTGCGATGGTCACTGCTCATGTGTGCTCTGCGATGACCACTGTTCATGCGTGTGCTCTGTGATGGTCACTGCTCATGCGTGTGCTCTGTGATGGCCACTGCTCATGTGTGTGCTCTGCGATGGCCACTGCTCATGCATGTGCTTTGTGATGGCCACTGCTCATGCTTGTGCTCTGTGATGGCCACTGCTCACCTGTGTGCTCTGTGATGGCCACTGCTCATGCGAGTGCTCTATGATGTCCACTGCTCATGCGTGTGCTCTGTGATGGCCACTGCTCATGCGTCTGCTCTGCGATGGCCACTGCTCATGCGTGTGCTCTGCGATGGTCAGTGCTCATGCGTGTTCTGCGATGGCCACTGCTCAAGCGCTGTTCTCTGCGATGGTCACTGCTCATGCGTGTGCTCTGCGATGACCACTGTTCATGCGTGTGCTCTGTGATGGTCACTGCTCATGCGGCCTGGCTCCTGATCCACTAGAGCCACCCCTGGGCCAACGGCCCCAGCCCTGACCCTCTGTGACCACTGTGCTTTTCCCCAAGCTCAGGGTCTGCAATAATCTTACACGTGAATGAACTTGTGCACATGCCCACTGTCACCTCGGGAGACACTTGTCTGTGCTAGGGTTTGCCGAGCAGCGTTCCGTGAGCCTCTGTGTCTCCGTCTTGCAGTGACATCCAGGGAGAGCCTCTGGATGCCGCCAATAAGTCCTGAACACCGGGCATGCAGCTTGTTTCAGAGGCTGTTTCCGTACCTCCGGAGAAGGCCTGGCCCGATGACACTGTGTGCCTAGGGTCCAGTCGGCCCAGTTTCCTCAGCACGCTCCGCTGAGCCACCCCTCCACGTGGGGCTGTGTCCTGCCCCCGACTGGGAGACTTTCCTTCCTCAGCGCCTGCTGGTTCTGCCCATCTGCCTGTCCTGTTCTGTTTCTCCTGCCTGTTCCACCACCCTCGGGCAGTAGCACAGAAAATGCTTCTTAGAATCTCAGCGTCTTGGTCTCTGACGTGGCCCATCCCTGCGCCTTTGTCTCTGAACTTATTTACATATTTACTGATGCTTTGGTATGACGCGCCTAATGTGTCTGTTTCAGTTCTCAGCTCTTGAAATCAAATTAATGTCTTTGCATATATATGTAGAAATGGTGTTTTATTTTGTTAATTTTGGGGTGTCTTTGGGCCATGCTTGGGAATCCTAGAGGCTATTCTATTTTGTTAATTTTGGGGGGTGTCTTTGGGCCATGCTTGGGAATCCTAGAGGCTATTCCTGGCTCTGTGCTGGGGATGGAATTGGGGTCAGTAGCACCCCAGGCCAACATATAAGCTGCTGTTCTCTCTGCAGCCTGGAAACAACCTCCCAAGACAGATGAACTGTTGATGCCTTCGGGCTTTCTAGCATTGTGTTTAGGTTAACCCTGTTCCTTTATTGCTGTTTCTGGAAGGCATTTTGGACCATCACAGGACAAGGATCTCGGTGTCTGTCCAGAAGAAAGCCAGTTAGTTCTCACACTCACTGTGGATTGGTGACGGCGTAAAGCCGGCTGACCCGCCTGTATTCTTTACTCAGATTTTCCATGTGAAAAACAGAGCCTGATATTTTCAATTATTAGGAAAGAAACTCTTTTAGCGTGTGCAAAATTATATTTAGAGACCAATTTCATATTCAATATTAAATGGTCCTGAGAATTTTCAAGTACAGGAGGAAAGTACGGCTCTGTTTGAAGCTCCAAGTAAATCGTGCCCAGAGAGGCAGTTACTGAAGTCTCTGCTGGTGGGAGCGATAGCACGGGAGAGGCCTTCGCCTTGCACAGGGCTGACCCTGCTTCCATCCCAGCATCCCACAGGGTCCCCGGACCATCGCCAGGACTAATTCCTGAATGCAGAGCCAGGGGAGTCCTGGCGCATTGCCTAGTGTGACCCCAAAAAGCCAAAAAGGCATCAGATTGCATTCAACCAATGAGGCTGCAGATGTGTCTGTATGCAAATGACGGGATGTGGGGAACCAATCAGACTGGGTATGCAAGTAAGGGTTTATAGAGGACCAATCAGAAGGGCCAGAGTGATAGCACACCGGGAGGGCGTTTGTTTGCCTTGCACCTGGGCTCCATCCCTATCAGCCAATAGGGTCCCTCAAGCCCTGCCAGGAGTAATTCCTGAGTGCAGAGCCAGGAGGGGCCCTGAGCATCACAGGGTGTGACCCAATAAATCCCCTCACTGGGGGCAGATGGAGGGGCCCCTTCAAATGCGTTTCTCTGGGCTGCTCTGAGCAAACTCCAGTTACTTTGAGAACCAGCTTTGACCCTCATGGTGGGAAGAGGCTGGGCGGGTGGGCTGGGGCTCCCCACCACTAACAGCTCTGGCTCCTCCTCCTCCTGCTCTAACCACTGGACACCGCTGCTCTTCCCACATCTGCCTGGTCCTCTGCAGGACAGAAGGGCGTTAGCTGGACGCTGGGTTACACTCTGAGTTCCCAGGTACGCGGCTAGTCCCTCAGCTGCGCCCAGTTCCTTTGCTGCACCCCAGACTCAGGCCCCGTCCTCTGAGAGGTGCCTTCCAGCACCCCTCACCGTACTCTTTCCAAAGAAGAGTAGCTTGACTTTAGAGCAGTGCAGGCTGGCCTGGGCCCACCTCTTGCCCATGTACCCACACTCCTCTGTCATTTTTTCCACGGTAGCTGGCCAGCAGCATGGGGTGTGCTACTGAATGACCAGTCTGGGGCCTTCCCAGAACAGTTCACTCAAGTGGAGCCTGAATGTAGAGACTTTGTAGAGACTCGCTCCCTGCCCTAAGGGCCGCCTCTGCCTGGGGCCTGTCCACTTGCTCCCTAGCGGTTTTCAAAGCGGGCAGTTACCGGTGGTGGCTTTATGAGAGGCAGAGGAGGTGGTCACTCTGGTCAGTCTCGAGAGGAAATGCTCCCAGCAAGTAGGTCTGACGCGAGGTTCCTATTTCTCCCCCACCATGCGGGGGTGTAGATCCGGCTCCCAACTGCGCCTTGGCGTGCATCTTGTGTGGTCACTATAGAGCAGAAGAGTAAAATCAGTGCTCTGAGTGCCGTCATTCGCTGGTGGGTGGGGCCAAGGGCCACAAAGGACCCCCTGAAGTTGGCGTTCTCGGCAGGGAAGGGCACGGCCGTAGGGTTAGGGTCATGCGGGCCCCTGGGAGCTGCCCTCAGCCTCAGTGGCGCCTTCTCAAGAGGGTCCCGCTGTGGGCCTGGGCAGGCTGGGTGCAGGCTGGGTGCAGGCTGGGGTCCTCAGAGAGCCAGGTGGTGCAAGAGCCATGCTCTCGGCAACCGGTCAATCAAGCATGGATTGGTTTAATTGAGTCTGAGTCAAAGTGGGTCACATGGCGGGGGCGCCGGTTCCTGGAGCTCCTTGTGACTCGAGGAAGTCGACACGATGCACTCCGCTGCGCACTGCGGGACTTGTCACAACTGTGCTTGCCTCTCATTTGGGGGACGCCAAGAATCTGGGACAAGAATAAGTAAAATTGGAAAAGAAATCAAAGCTCATCACTTTGCTTCTTTGGATGCTTCTGCCAAGAGGCGGCTTTGTGTTGCCTTTGAGGCCACGGAGCGTGGGAAGGTTTGTCCAGGCCCACGCCGAGGGAGGCGCCTGTCCCACACGCCTCCCTGTTGGAGAAGCCGCCTTTAGCTTCAGCGGGGGTGGAAGGAGAAAAGAAAATGAAACTTTTACCAGGACGTGTCCGTAGCTAAAGCCGCTTTGAAAGAATTGGCCAACTATTCAAAAACATGCTTTCTGGGTTTACATTGGAGTGGCTACTTATTCTTCCACATTTTAATTTCCATTGCATTCAATTGATTTGTTTTCCAGTACTGTAATTTGGAATAGGATGTTAAAATTAGGTGTTACTATTGAGACGCCTGTGTTTTACTCTGAAAGTTTCAAGTATGTCAGACTCACATCAAAGAGCCAATTTGTCATCTGAGCCTAGTACAAAATATTATTCTGTCATTTGTTTTGAACTATTATTTATGATCAGAGTATTGATCTTTAATGCCGGGTAATTGCATTTGTGAATGTTATTGGCCCTCGTGCACTTTCAGATTTCAGGGCTAATATTCTAAAGGGTGGATTCTGTCAGCCTGAGAGTAGCACCATAAACAAGCGCCAGGAAGGGAGCCGGAGCCGCAGCACAGCGGAGCCACAGCGGTGGCTGGAGGTGCTTTCAGGAGAAGAGTGAACTTCCAGGAGAGAGTTTGAGCCCGTTTGCAGTGTGGCGCATTTGGCGTCGATGCGCTTTAATGCGGGCAAGCATTAAAAAGGTGAAAGACGATTGAGCCGTGAGGTTCTTTATCCGCCTGACCGGGTTTCTGTGCCGACCCGTGGCGTCTGCTCTACCTGACATGTGTGTTTCTGCGTTTCCAGGGGAAAGGGACAGCAGGGCCTTGTTGCTCCTCTCGGCTCAGTGGCCAGTCTGGGGACTCAGGAGTGGCCACAGAACGGGATGGAACAGAGATGAATGAATTCAGGACACAGGGGGAGGCACCAGACGGAAGCAGAGAAGGACTTTAGAACTTTTAACATTCAGAGAAAAACTCATTTTCCCACCTCGTGATCGCACGCCTGTCCCCGGGCGGCCCTGCGCACCGGCACCTCCTCAGACTGCCGCGGGCTCACCGTAGTGACACGTCCAGGAGTCGCTTTGACTGAGCCAGTTTGGTTGTGTCCCTTCTCCTGGTCCAGCCAGTGACCGCCATCCCCTCTGGACTCATTTTTCCCTCGTGGCACTGAGCTCCATGCTCACCTGGGTCTCAGACACAGTGTTGGGGCTGAACTCCCGCTTGTAGCACCCGCCCCGGTGTCCACCTGTGGGGGCCAGTGCGGTCAGTGTCAGGGAGACCTTGAGTGCTGCTGTCCTGAATGGGGCCAGGAGGGGCCCAGGGCAGTGGGGCGAGGCCTTGGGTGCTGTCTGTGAGGCCGTGGGTGCTGTCAGCGAGGCCGTGGGTGCTGTCCGTGAGGCCGTGGGTGCTGTCAGTGAGGCCGTGGGTGCTGTCCGTGAGGCCGTGGGTGCTGTCAGCAGGCCGTGGGTGCTGTCATTGAGGCCGTGGGTGTTGTCAGCGAGGTCGTGGGTGCTGTCTGTGAGGCCGTGGGTGTTGTCAGCGAGGTCGTGGGTGCTGTCTGTGAGGCCGTGGGTGCTGTCCGGTGAGGCCGTGGGTGCTGTCAGCGAGGCCGTGAGTGCTGTCAGCGAGGCCGTGGGTGCTGTCAGCAAGGCCGTGGGTGCTGTCAGCGAGGCCGTGGGTGCTGTCAGCGAGGCCGTGAGTGCTGTCAGCGAGGCCGTGGTGCTGTCAGCGAGGCCGTGGTGCTGTCAGCGAGGCCGTGGATGCTGTCAGCGAGGCTGTGGGTGCTGTCCGTGAGGCCGTGAGTGCTGTCAGCGAGGCCGTGAGTGCTGTCAGCGAGGCCGTGGGTGCTGTCAGCAAGGCCGTGGGTGCTGTTAGCGAGGCCGTGGATGCTGTCAGCGAGGCTGTGGGTGTTGTCAGCGAGGCCGTGGGTGCTGTCAGAGAGGCCGTGGGTGCTGTCTGTGAGGCCGTGGTGCTGTCAGCGAGGCCGTGGATGCTGTCCGTGAGGCCATGGTGCTGTCAGCGAGGCCGTGGTGTTGTCAGCGAGGCCGTGGGTGTTGTCAGTGAGTCTGTGGGTGCTGTCTGTGAGGCCGTGGGTGCTGTCAGCGAGGCCGTGGTGCTGTCCGTGAGGCCGTGGTGTTGTCAGCGAGGCCGTGGGTGCTGTCAGCGAGGCTGTGGGTGCTGTCCGTGAGGCCGGGGTGCTGTCAGCGAGGCCGTGGTGCTGTCAGCGAGGCTGTGGATGCTGTCCGTGAGGCCGTGGGTGCTGTCAGCGAGGCCGTGGTGCTGTCTGTGAGGCCGTGG
The DNA here is from genome assembly GCA_021461705.1 of Cryptotis parvus. Lineage (NCBI taxonomy): Eukaryota > Metazoa > Chordata > Mammalia > Eulipotyphla > Soricidae > Cryptotis > Cryptotis parvus. The sequence continues at coordinate 716,754 of JAJIBD010020966.1, forward strand.
GTGCTGTCCGTGAGGCCGTGGGTGCTGTCAGCGAGGCCGTGGTGTTGTCAGCGAGGCCGTGGGTGCTGTCAGTGAGTCTGTGGGTGCTGTCTGTGAGGCCGTGGGTGCTGTCAGCAAGGCCGTGGTGTGTCCGTGAGGCCGTGGTGTTGTCAGCGAGGCCGTGGGTGCTGTCAGCGAGGCCGTGGGTGCTGTCAGCGAGGCCGTGGTGCTGTCTGTGAGGCCGTGGATGCTGTCCGCGAGGCCGTGGGTGCTGTCAGCGAGGCCGTGGGTGCTGTCTGTGAGGCCGTGGGTGCTGTCAGTGAGGCCAGTGGTGTTGTCAGCAAGGCCGTGGTGCTGTCAGTGAGGCCGTGGGTGCTGTCAGCGAGGCCATGGTGTTGTCAGCGAGGCCATGGTGCTGTCAGTGAGGACGTGGGTGCTGTCTGTGAGGCCGTGGGTGCTGTCAGTGAGGCCGTGGGTGCTGTCAGCGAGGCCGTGGTGTTGTCAGCGAGGCCGTGGTGTTGTCAGTGAGGCTGTGGGTGCTGTCAGCGAGGCCGTGGTGCTGAGGTCGGGGCTGGCCGTTGGCACCCCTGGCTGAGGCGCCCATGCAGGGTTGGTGTCCGCGCTGGTTGTTCAGTCCATCTCTGCCTGGTTCATGTCACAGGAAGACTCCAGGTCCTTGAGAAGGAACCCGCGCCTGCTAGAGCCTCTTACAGGGATTCACTCTGGCCCAAAGTGGCAGGTGCAGGATTTACAACCACAAAGGCGGGCTCTAGGGTCAGAAGAACATGGTGGTGTAGTGACCAGGGAGGGCAGAGAGACTGACCATGACATGGACGCTGGTGGTCGCTTTGCATGGGGTTATACAGGGGAACACATGGGGTGTCCGTGGGGAGCATATGTGTATTACATGCATACATGTGGGTTTACATAGGGAGCACATGTGTGGGGTTTACACTGAGCACACATGTGTGCATGTGGGTTACATGGTGTAACAGTGTGGAGCGTGTTGGGAGTCACATGGGAGTACATGTATGGGCCATAGTCATGTGTGGGGCTCTCCCCACAGGCCACATGTGAGTCCACGGAAGCATGTTGTGAACTCCTTCCCTCTGTCACCTGCTGCCCCATCTGCATAAACCCTGAGTCACAGGCACTCAGCAACTATGTGCTGTCTTGCTCCTTAAAAATTCTGTTGCGGAAATACAAGTGTCTGTAACTTAAGCATTTTAAAGCTTTTTCCTTCAAGGATGTAAGCAAGTCAGGTTCCCTCCCAGTGTCTTTCCCCAGTTTCTGTGGGCACACAAGGCCAGGGGCATCCTGCCAATAACACTGAGCCTGCATGGAGCTAAGGGCGTCTGTCTGTCCTGAGTGTGCCATGACCTGCTCGATGCATTGTCTTCAGATCTGACACTGACAGTTTAGGACATGATCAGATGTGTTCTTGCCTGGTTGTTTATAGATCCAGGAATATAAGAATCATTTCCCAGTGAGCCCTATAAATCCCTCAGCAAATAAACCAATACTGTTATTCAATTACTTTCATTATAATGATCACTGATTGTAATAACTGTGGATCGTGATGAGACTCTGCCAAGCCTCTCAGGGTTTAGATCTCACGTGGAGAGGACGGGATTCCTCGCTGGGTCTCTCTGTGTTGCCCTGGTATGGATTATCTTCATCCCATCTGAGCTGACAACTACTGCAGATTCTGTTGGCATGTTGGTACCAAACAACTCGATGCTTGATTTCTGATCAGAATTCACAGAGGACAAGAAACAGAATCCACAGAATGAGCTGAAGAGAATGTCAGGAGCAGAGGCATATTGACCGTAGAGAAACGGGGGAAGGGCGGGGTGTTACTGAGCCATGGGGAAACTGAAGGCAGGAGGGAGTGGGCAGGTGAGGAGAAATGTAACCCCTGGACTGAGCCACACCCCAAGGAAGAGGCAGAGAGAGACTTCGCCGGCCGGGTCCTGGGCTGTCCCGGGAGGAATAGCGCACCCAGGGGCTCTGTACTCGGACAGTGCAGATGTGAGAGGTGTGCAGGGCTGACCCAGGTGTCCAGGGCTGACCCAGGTGTCCAGGGCTGACCCAGTGTGCAGGGCTGACCCACATGTGATGGGCTGACCCACGTTTGCACAAGGCATCCTTAAAGCAGAACAATCTCCTGTGACCTATTTCAGACCAGCCAGTAGGGCCCTCCCTGTGCTCTCTGTGAATGGCCCTTCGGTCAGTCAGCACCTGCTCCCTGGGTTCTCTGAATGGCCCATCGGTCAGGCAGCGCCTGCTCCTTTGAGGCACTAGAGGCACTGGCTGCTCTTCCCTGCCTAAATGTTTCTGAGTTTCTCCCAAAGCCTACACGCAGCTTCCGCCCATTTGGCCATGTCAGAAGGCTGGATCTGTGCGGCCCATGCTCTGGCTCCGGGGATCTGTCTTTACTGGGGCGGTTCTAGTCTTTGTTGTTCGTCATGCATGAGCTGCTCAGGCTCCTGAGAGGAGGCTGAGAGACGCCTCTGAGCAGGACCTGCCTGCCAGCCGTGGCTTAGGTGAACTGGAAGAAAGAGTGAGTAGCACTGCCTGAAGCCAGGCGAGGCTTAGACGGCGGAGAGAAGAGAGAAGCAGTGATTCATCAGTGAGTGTGATAAGTGAGCGTGGGTGTGTGTGCAGTGCACTGTTGCCCAGAGCCTCTGCATCTTGACTGGAGCTGCTTCCTGCAGGCCACTTTGTAGATGGGGCAAGAAAACAGTATGAATGTAAGTATATCTTACCATGTATTCTATGTTAGCTGGTATAAATCTTTTCTCTCATGCTGCCACAATCTTCGTGGGACTAGCTAGATCTTACCAGTATATTTGCCTGGCCACGTTGGATCTCTAAGTAATTAGACCAGAGAGAAACGCTGTTTGCCTCCAAGCAAGCACACATGGCTCTCTAATAAGTCTAAAGGCTAATATACAAACCAACTATGAAGTAAAGATGAGAATCTTGTGAAGGCTTGGACAAATAAATACCTGGCTGTAGAATATCCATTGGTACAGATGCATGCCCTTCCCCCAGTCTACCCTGCAGGGGCACTTCCAAGGCACATCTTAGCTGAGGCAATATTAACATTTCAATGGAACTAGGTGAGGTCCTGGGAGAAGTTACCTGAAGGGGGTTGATGCTAACTGCTTTCCCTTGTTGTGGGCGGTATGGGCTGAGAACTTCTAAAACTCTTACCTTTTTTGCCTTTTTGCCTTTTGTTTTCTTGACTTCTCCCGCGGCTCACCACCTCTCCCTTCTCTTCCTGTTAGGCCTTAACACATGGCAATGGCCATCTTGGCCTAGGATTCTAAACCTACATATGGCCGGGGGCCCAGCCAGGAACCTAAAGTCTGGGGTTGTCCTATTGTTGGATTGTATACCAGAACCTGTGAGAGTAAAGCCTTTTGAAACTTGGCTGGATTCTTGCTACTTTCTCTACGGCCACCGATTCCCTGGGGCAGAAGGGGATCCCCTGACCCTACTCCCGTATTTTTGTCAGGGCGTACAGTGTACCCCAACAGGGTGTGTGTGATTTATCAGTGAGTATGAAGTAGTGTGTGTGATTATTCAGCTAGTGTGAATTAGTGCATGGGGAATGTGTGATTCATCAGAGAGTGTATTAGTGCGTGCATGTAAGGGGTGTGTGTGATTCATCAGCAAGTGTGAATTAGTGTGTGCGAGTGTGTGATTTGTCAGTGAGTGTGAATTAGTGTGTGTGGGTGTATGCTCTGGTGTCTTGACAGCTTCCTTTTGTCCAGGCTGGGGTGATAACCCCATACCTCACGTTTCCTAAACACGGGCTGTGTGCCCCTGTAGGAAAGGGAGAGGAGGGGTGGAGGTGAAGCCGCCATTGACTGTCAGGTCTGTGCTGTACCTGCAGAGCAGAAGACCTGGAGTCAGCCTGAGCAGCCGCAGCCCCACAGGAAGGGCTGCAGAGTAGCTTTCACGCACGGGCAGGGCAGCTACAGGCTGATGGTGGTCGGACGATAAACTCTACATTATAAAATGCATGAAGGGAGCGTGGCAGAGGTCTTGGGAATGGCCATTTGCATGGTTCAAACATTACTGATTTATATTCGAGTAGAAAATCGCTATCAAAGACCATCTGCTGTGTGCACAACCCACTGGAGGGAAATCCATCTCTGAGTGAATATTCTCTCCAGTCTGGGGGTGCTCGGAGTCACTGTAGGTGGGTTCCTTTGGCCTGAGCTGGGTGAAGAGGAGCCCGTGCCCCCTATGGGGGGCCATCTCTGCTCAGGAGATTTGTTCGGCCGACACGCAGGGGTCTTTCACCGCAGAGAAAAGCTTAAGCAGACTTTGCCCTAAAGAGCTAATCCTGCCGGGTGTAGGATGACAGGTACCAGCTGTGTAGCCAGATGACAGTTCGGTGGGGAGAGGGCGCCCCTGCCTGCTCCGTCCAGGGTGAGGAAACAGAAACTGCAGGGGCTTTAGCTGGTCCCTAAAAAGGACACCCCCTTCAGAGACACCAGCGGTCCTGACTGTACCAGTCGCTCCTGCTCAGATCCTGCGCTGGGGGGGTGGTCGTCACCCCCGTGGAGACTGAGCCCTATTGGCCACATCGTCTGTGCCACCCTCCTCCATACCCGGACCCTAAATGCTTCCCCGTTTGTGTTTCTACCTTTGCTTCTCTCTTCTGTCACCCAAGTGCCACCCCACAAAAGTGTCCAGGACTTCTCTTGCTGGGATTCTCGCTCTGCAGAGTTTCTCACACTGGCACTGCTGCCGAGTGCCCGACCGGTGCCTCCTTCTCGGATCCTGTCCTGGTCTCCAGGCCCTGAGCCGGGTGTCACTGGCTGTGTGAACAATGGACATGCCACTGACAGCTGTGAGTCCCTGTGGCTTGTTATCTGCCACAGAGGGACTCCATCAGATTAGATCCTCTCCGATGAGTGTCAGGTCGTGGAGTGGGGACGCTGCTCACCGTCTCTCAATAAGCTGATTTCCGCTCCTCTCTCGAGGTCCAGATAAAACGCTTTCAACTCACAACCTCTCTTAAGCCATTGTGGTGTTGGAAATGTTTTCTCATTTATTTTAGCTTTGCAGCATGTGGAATATATCACCAACATCATTATTTGCCACCTTCCTCTCTCACACCACCCCCCACACACACAAGATCTGGCTCCTGCCTCAGGGCTGTGTGTGTGTGTGTGGTGTGGTGTGGAGAGAGAGAGAGGGAGGGAGGAGGAGATGTGTGGGAGTGAATGAGTGCATGAATTATGAATATGTGAATGTGTGTATGAGAGTGGGGTATGTGTATAAGCATGTGTGAGTGTTGAGTGGGTGTGAAGTGCATGAGGAAGCTTGTGGATATGCATGATGTGTGTAAGAGCTTGTAAGTGTTTTTACATTTTTGATTATGAGTGTGTCCAGGCATGTTTATGAGTGTGAGTATGTGTGCACATGTGCATGTATGTGTGTTTGAGCTCATGAGTACATGAGCGTATATGTGTATGAGCATGTGACTATGTGTGTATGAGCATGTAAGTGTGCATGAGCTCCTGCATGTATGAGCGTGTGAATATGCTGGAGTCAATGAGTATGTGTGTGCATGGTGTATATGAGCATGCAAGTCTGTGCATGGGTGTATATGAGTATGTGTATACATAGGTGTGTATGAGCGTGTGTGCATGGGTGTGTATGAGCATGTAAGTGTGTGCATGGGTCTGTATGAGCTTGTAAGTGTGTGTGCATGGGTGTGTATGAGCGTGCGTGTGTGTGTATGGGTGTGATTCAGCATGTAGTATGCGTGCCTGTGTATATTAGTGTGTGAGTGTGTGAGCTTCTGAGTATATGATCATGTGGATATGACTGACCTGCCCCACTGCATCCATCTGTCTGTCCTCCCTCACAGGCTGTGCTCAATCTCAGCCGATGTCCCGAGAGCGCCTTCACCGGGCTTCTGCTGTCCTGCTCTGGTCTGATGAGCCCCGGTGTCCCCACACTCTGTGGCTCCACAGTCTCACCTTCTCTCGCCCTCCTGGGCTAGCTGCATGAAACTCTCATTTCTTTCCCTGTCTCTAGTGGCCTAGGCAGCTGGGTCCAGAAATCAGGCAGGGAATAATGAACATGAAAGTGCCTGTAAGGTGCAGCTTCTGGTCTCTGCATTTGGGGGTCTCTGTGGCAGTTGGCCAGCAATCCCTCTCTTACAGCAGCACAAACATGGGGGGCTCAGCAGTGACATGTCTCAGGACAGAGCCCACGTAGAGGGTCAAACAGTGACGTGTCTCAGGGCAGAGCCCACGTAGAAGCCAAGCAGTGACGTGTCTCAGGGCAGAGCCCACGTACAGGGTCAAGCAGTGACGTGTCTCAGGGCAGAGCCCATGTAGAGGGCCAAGCAGTGACGTGTCTCAGGGCAGAGCCCATGTAGAGGGTCAAGCAGTGACGTGTCTCAGGGCAGAGCCCACGTACAGGGTCAAGCAGTGACGTGTCTCAGGGCAGAGCCCGCGAGAGCCAAGCAGTGGCGTGTCTCAGGGCAGAGCTCATGTAGAGGGCCAAGCAGTGACGTGTCTCAGGGCAGAGCCCGCGTAGAGGGTCAAGCAGTGACGTGTCTCAGGGCAGAGCCCGCGTAGAGGGTCAAGCAGTGACGTGTCTCAGGTCAGAGCCCGTGTAGAGGGTCAAGCAGTGACGTATCTCAGGGCAGAGCCCGCGTAGATGGCCAAGCAGTGACGTGTCTCAGGGCAGAGCCCGTTTAGAGGGCCAAGTAGTGACGTGTCTCAGGGCAGAGCCCGTGTAGAGGGTCAAGCAGTGACGTGTCTCAGGGCAGAGCCCATGTAGAGGGCCAAGTAGTGAGGTATCTCAGGGCAGAGCCCGCGTAGAGGGCCAAGCAGTGATGTGTCTCAGGGCAGAGCCCGTGTAGAGGGCCAAGCAGTGATGTGTCTCAGGGCAGAGCCCGCGTAGAGGGCCAAGCAGTGATGTGTCTCAGGGCAGAGCCCGCGTAGAGGGCCAAGCAGTGATGTGTCTCAGGGCAGAGCCCGCGTAGAGGGCCAAGCAGTGACGTGTCTCAGGGGCAGAGCCGCGTAGAGGGCCAAGCAGTGATGTGTCTCAGGGAAGAGCCCGTGTAGAGGGCCAAGCAGTGACGTGTCTCAGGGGCAGAACCCGCGTAGAGGGCCAAGTAGTGACGTATCTCAGGGCAGAGCCCGCGTAGATGGCCAAGCAGTGACGTGTCTCAGAGCAGAGCCCGCGTAGAGGGCCAAGCAGTGATGTGGCTCAGGGCAGAGCTCTCATAGAGGGTGAAGTAATGACGTGTCTCAGGGTAGAGCACACATAATGGGTCAAGCAGTGATGTGTCTTAGGGCAGAGCCAGCATAGAGGGACATGCCCCTAAGTAACAGTCAGATGCCACGCCGGAAGGAACCTACCCAACACTGGAGCAGTGCATCCAGTAGCAACTGACTCTAGATACGGTACTGTCTCGCACCCAGTACAAGGGTATCTGACCAATGTTAGGTTTTCATTGTATCCAGTAGGAGAGTACCATGTTCTCTAGTAACCTACTGTGTCCTGCAGGGTGTCATGTCCAATAGGAGGGTATCGTGTCCAAGAGTAAGGTACCATGCCAATTGTAGGGTACGGTACTCAATAGTAACTCAGTGTATCCAACAGTGGGGTATCAGGTTCAGTAACAGGGGTGTCATGTCCAATAGCAGGGAGGCTTGTCTAAGAGTAGGTCATCGTGTCAATAGCAGGTGTTATGTCCCGTAGGAGGGTATCATGTCAATAGCAGAGTATAATAGTAGAGTACCATGTCCAACAGCAGAGTACCATGTCCAATAGTGGGTTGTGATGTCCAATAATAGTGTATCACTTCCAGTAGTATATATCATGTCCACTAGCAGGCCACTGTGTTCTTAGCGGGCCCCTCAAGCCTGACAGTAGAGTCTCATGATGACCCTCAAGCCCAACAGTGGAGTCTCATGACATTGTGAGGAGGCACCATCTGCTAAGGTACTTTCATGTGCTGGTCATGGACACGATGCCTTAGGGCCTCGGCAAGGACTTCCAGGGATGGTGCATGTTAACAACTGTCCCTGGCGGGATGTGTTTCCCCCTTCATGAATAATGCCATTGTTGCCCCAAATGGTCTAGAATATCATACTGTTATACTTGGGACTTCTAGAAATGCAGTATCATTTACTTCCTGTTTAAAAATCAACTCAGAGGTTGCTCTCTGAGCAGGCCCTCCTGGGTCGGTGGGAAGAAAGATTGATTTTGCCCAGCCAGCCTTTATTTGGGTTAGCTTTGTGGAGAGCAGAGCTCCGCTGTTTTATTTGGTTGTTTCCATTTGCAGAAATGAAATGCCTTGAAGAGTCTTCCAGCTGTAAGATGGATTTCTCTGTCAGGAGCCCTCTGGGAAGCAGTGGAGCATGAGGGGCTACAAGGCCTGAGCTGGCAAGTGAGGGTGGCCTGAGCCGGCAAGTGAGGCCTGGTGGGTGAGGGTGGCCACTGCACCGCCTGGCAGGTAGCCTCTCTGGAGAGACACGCTATACCTCCCACGCCTCCCAAGCAACTCGAACAGGAGTGGACTTTCAAAGTGGACGCTCTGGGCTGGAGACTTACTACAGAGGGTAGGGACACCTGCCTTACCTGAGTCTGATCCCTCACTCAAAGGGTCCCCTGGGTCCACCTGGAGTGACCCCTGAATGCACAGCTAGAAGTTCGCCCCTGAGCACTGCCAGGTGTTGACCATGAACATAGGAATTAGAAACGTGGGTGAGTCACATGTGTGACTCAGCGGCTGAGTACACACGTTGCCTGCCTGAGACGTGAGACTTGGACTCACTCCCCAATACTGTGGAAAGGAAAGAGCAGAGGTACCTGGGGTCGCTCCTGATCACTGTGCACTGCTGGGGCCTCGCAACAGCAAAGGCCCGTGAACGAAAGAGAATAGTGAAGTGTTGTGAAACAGAATAGGGAAGTGTTTGTGAAACTGAATAGTGAAGGAATTAGTGAAACAGAATAGGGAAGTGTTTGCAAAACTGAATAGGCAAGTGTTAGTGAACCAGAATTGGGAAGTGTTCGTGAAACAGAATAACTAAGGTGGGTGTCCTTCACCTCTGACTCTCCCATCTACACACTCCACAGCCTGCTTCCTTCAGCTCCAGAAGACCCAGCCTTGGAGCCAGGCCGTGAACCTGGGCTGATGTGGAGCTGCCGTCTGTGCTGATGCTTCAGCATGTTCTGTGTGTAAGAGCTGGCCTGGCAGGCGTAGGTGTACAGCATCGAGGAAGGCACTCTCCTTGCACGCGGCCAGCCTGGGCTCCATCCTGGCACACCACTGGGTCCCTGAGCACACCCAGATGTGGCCACAAACTGAGAAACAAAAAGAGTTGATGTGTTGGCATGGAGGGGGCCCGTCCGGGCTGTGACCTGTGTCATGGTTGGAAAAAGAACTTACAGGTACAGGACAGGGGAGGTGCATGGGGCACATGCAGAGGTGAAGCAGGTCTTGTAGGAGGGACAGTGCCTAGTAGGTGGTGGGGTACAAATATGTTTGGAGGGTCCCTCCCACAGCGTCAAGATGGCCCAGACCCCCACAGATCCTCAGGGCACAGAGCTGCCCCAAGAAAAAACCTGGAGTAACTTCCTGTTTCCCTCACCCCAACCCTTAAAACAAACTGTTCACTATCTTGGGCAGGTAGGGCAACCTGCATTCCATCTCCAGAACGATGTGCCTGTCAGTATGGATGAGCATCTGTGTGGGACCAGGTGCCTGTGTGGGACCAGGTACTCTGTGGGAGCAGGTGTCTGTGGGACCAGGTGTCTGTGTGGGGCCAGGTGTCTGTGTGGGACCAGGTGACTGTGTGGGACCAGGTGTCTGTGTGGGACCAGGTGTCTGTGTGGGGCCAGGTGTCTGTGTGGGACCAGGTGTCTGTGTGGGACCAGGTGCCTGTGTGGGGCCAGGTACTCTGTGGGAGCAGGTGTCTGTGGGACCAGGTGCCTGTGTGGGGCCAGGTACTCTGTAGGACCAGGTGCCGGTGTGGGACCAGGTACTCTGTGGGACCAGGTGTCTGTGTGGGACCAGGTGTCTGTGTGGGACCAGATACTCTGTGGGACCAGGTGTCTGTGTGGGGCCAGGTGTCTGTGTGGGACCAGGTGCCTGTGTGGGACCAGGTGTCTGTGTGGGACCAGGAGCCTGTGTGGGACCAGGTGTCTGTGTGGGACCAGGTACCTGTGTGGGGCCAGGTACTCTATGGGACCAGGTGTCTGTGTGGGACCAGGTGTCTGTGTGGGACCAGGTACCTGTGTGGGACCAGGTACTCTGTGGGACCAGGTGTCTGTGTGGGACCAGGTGTCTGTGTGGGACCAGGTACTCTGTGGGACCTGGTGTCTGTGTGGGACCAGGTGATTTTGTGGGACCAAGTGTCTGTGGGACCAAGTACTCTGTGGGAGGAGGTGACTCTGTGGGAGCAGGTGTCTGTGGGACCAGGTGACTCTGTGGGAGCAGGTGTCTGTGGGAGCAGGTGTCTGTGGGAGCAGGTGTCTGTGGGAGCAGGTGTCTCTGTGGGAGCAGGTGTCTGTGGGAACAGATGACTCTGTGGGACCAGGTATCTCTGTGGGAGCAGGTGACTCTGTGGGACCAGGTGTCTCTGTGGGAGCAGGTGTCTGTGGGAGCAGGTGTCTGTGGGAGCAGGTGTCTCTGTGGGAGCAGGTGTCTGTGGGAGCAGGTGTCTGTGGGAGCAAGTGTCTGTGGGAACAGGTGTCTGTGGGAGCAGGTGTCTCTGTGGGAGCAGGTGTCTGTGGGAGCAGGTGTCTGTGGGAGCAGGTGTCTCTGTGGGAGCAGGTGTCTGTGGGAGCAGGTGTTTCTCTGCTGTGCCATGTACCCTGTGGTGTTCACACAAGAACCAGTTGTTGGCATTCAAGGGTTCAGCCTCCACTATGCACATGTCTGGGTTCTTGTTGCATCAAGAACCATCAAGAATCACCTGAGGTAGCAAACGTTACTGACATCCTTTAGGTTGTCTGTGAGATTACGTGGGCCAAAGTAGAGCACGCCACGGGCCACTCTGAGTCTTTAAAACATGACCCGTCCCCTTGCTCAGTGTCGACTCATATTCAGGTGCCAGATTTCTTTCCCTTTGGGTCTTGGTGTCGATGTGTGGCCTTGGCCTTGTCAGCGACTGTCCCTGTGTGTGTGAACTTTGTGTGTGTTCATGTCTCCGGTGCCGCCACCTGGGGTCACGCCCACGAGCCCTCCCAGCACCCCGCTTCTGCCCCACCGCTGCTCTTTCACAGTGTAAGAGCTGATTCTCTGCTGTGGTTATAGTTTACATCTGACAGAAACCGGCTCCATTTCTCTTCCTTTCCCCCTGACTTCTCTTCCTGTGTGACCTCCCGCACCATTGGGGACATCGCCGCCCCGAGTCCCGGCTTCCTGCTTGAGTAGCTGAGTATCTAGATGCAGCTTTGTTTTGTGGCTCCAATGTCATTACGAATCTAGAGATGGGACCAGGTCAGCTCTTCCTGCTTTAGAGCCACTGAGAGTTGAGCCAGCGCCAAACTCAGGAGTTAGACAAAACCCTCAGCAGAGCAAAGCTGGTTCCCTCAGCAGAGCAGAGCTGGTTCCCTCAGCAGAGGAGAGCTGGTTCTCTCGGCAGAGGAGAGCTGGTTCCCTCGGCAGAGCAGAGCTGGTTCCCTCAGCAGAGGAGAGCTGGTTCCCTCAGCAGAGGAGAGCTGGTTCCCTGAGCAGAGCAGAGCTGGTTCCCTCAGCAGAGCAGAGCTGGTTCCCTCAGCAGAAGAGAGCTGGTTCCCTCAGCAGAGGAGAGCTGGTTCCCTCAGCAGAGGAGAGCTGGTTCCCTGAGCAGAGCAGAGCTGGTTCCCTCAGCAGAGCAGAGCTGGTTCCCTCGGCAGAGGAGAGCTGGTTCCCTTGGCAGAGGAGAGCTGGTTCCCTTGGCAGAGGAGAGCTGGTTCCCTCGACAGAGGAGAGCTGGTTCCCTGAGCAGAGGAGAGCAGTGCCACTGAACTTTTTATCTCAACAAGTTGGAGGTGAGGGGCTTCTGGATTCTTGGCTAATCGTGCTGAAGGTTCAGTGCCAGGGTCTGAGGTTGTGGCGTTCCCAGGCTAGTTCCCAGGCTGAGGGAGGTCCTGGCGGTTCCTCAGGGATCTACAGGCTGTGCTCTGGTTCTTAGGGATCTGCAGGCTGTGCTCTGTGGCTCTCAGGGATCTACAGGCTGTGCTCTGTGCTTCTCAGGGATCTGGAGGCTGTGCTCTGGTTCTCAGGGATCTGCAGGCTGTGCTCTGTGGTTCTCAGGGATCTGCAGGCTGTTCTGGTTCTCAGGGATCTGCAGGCTGTGCCCTATGGCTCTCAGGGATCTGCAGGCTGTGCTCTATGGCTCTCAGGGATCTGCAGGCTGTGCTCTATGGCTCTCAGGGATCTGCAGGCTGTGCCTGTGGCTCTCAGGGATCTGCAGGCTGTGCTCTGTGGTTCTCAGGGATCTGCAGGCTGTGCTCTATGGCTCTCAGGGATCTGCAGGCTGTGCTATTTGGTTCTCAGGGATCTGCAGGCTGTATTCTGTGGTTCTCAAGGATCTGCAGCCTGTGCTCTGTGGTTCTCAGGGATCTGCAGGCTGTGCTCTGTGGCTCTCAGGGATGTGCAGGCTGTGCTCTGTGGTTCTCAGAGATCTGCAGGCTGTGCTCTGTGGTTCCTCAGGGATCTGCAGGCTGTGCTCTGTGGCTCTCAGGGATCTGCAGGCTGTGCTCTGTGGTTCTCAGGGATCTACAGGCTGTGCTCTGTGGTTCTCAGGGATCTGCAGGCTGTGCTCTGTGGCTCTCAGGGATCTGCAGGCTGTGCTCTGTGGCTCTCAGGATCTGCAGGCTGTGCTCTGTGGCTCTCAGGGATCTGCAGGCTGTCCTCTGTGGTTCTCAGGGATCTGCAGGCTGTGCTCTGTGGCTCTCAGGGACTGAATGTGCCAGGGCTCCTCTGCGGTTGCCTTCGTGCCTTAGTCCGGGTGCTGCTCTCTGGCCCCTCAGTATGTTGTTGTTTAAAGCTCCGTGAGCGCACACCCGCTGGCAGGAAAATAAAGAGTCCCAGAGTGACTCCTAAGCTCACTTTTCCCAAGCACTGCACGGGTCTGAGTGGCCACAGGGAAGCCGAGGTCCTGGCTGGCAGGACGTTACGCCAGTCACAGTAGCCAGGAGACCTCTGCTCGCAGTCTGAGGGAGAAGCAGAAACAGCAGCTCCAAGTCTCTGATGCTCCCCTGATTGACTTCCCGAAGGTTCCAGCTGCTCTGCCTGGCTTCACTTTATAAATCTCTGACTAAGAAAATGGGTTAATCATTAACATCGATTTCAGGAGTTTCTCAGTAAATACTTCTGAATGACTGAAATTGATTATAATTATCTGAGACTCCTCTTCAAACTAAAACTGCAGCAAAGCTCAGGCTCAGAGTCATTAAACATTAGGGGTGGAGCAATAGCATGGCAGGGAGGGTGTTTGCCTTGCAAGCGGCTGCCCCGGATTCTATCCCCAGCATCCCAGATATATGGTCCCCGAGCATCGCCAGGAGTAATTTCTGAGTGCAGAGCCAGGTATATCTAAAGAGTAATTTCCGAGGAGTATCTGAGGAGAAATTCCTGAGTGTAGAACCAGGATTAACTGAGGAGGAGTAATTCCTGAGTGTAGAACCAGGAGTAACCGAGGAGTAATTCCTGAGTGCAGAGCCTGGAGTAACTGAGGAGCAATTCCTGAGTGCAGAGTCAGGTGTATCTGAGGAGTAATTCCTGAGTGCAGGCCAGGAGAACTGAGGAGTAATTCCTTAGTGCAGAGTCAGGAGTATCTGAGGAGTAATTCCTGAGTGTAGAACCAGGAGTAACTGAGGAGTAATTCCTGAGTGCAGAGCCGGGATTATCTGAAGCGTAATTCCCGAAGTGCAGAGTCTGGAGTAACAGAGGAGTTGTTCTTTTGTGCAGAGCCAAGAGTATCTGTGGAGTTATTCCTGAGTGCAGAGCCAGGAGTATCTGTGGAGTAGTTCCTGAGTGCAGAGCCAGGAGTATCTGTGGAGTTATTCCTGAGTGCAGAGCCAGGAGTATCTGCGGAGTAGTTCCTGAGTGCAGAGCCAGGAGTATCTGTGGAGTTATTCCTGAGTGCAGAGCCAGGAGTATCTGCAGAATAGTTCCTGAGTGCAGAGCCAGGAGTAACTGAGGAGTAATTTCTGAGTGCAGAATCAGGAGTAACTGGGGGAGTAATTCCTGAGTGCAGAGCCAGGAGTAACTGAGGAGTAGTTCCTGAGTGTCAGCCGGGAGTAACCCCTGAGCATTGCTGGGTATGGCCCTGCGAACAATCTGAAGATATTCACAGGTAGCCTCAGACTCGGTGTTATGAAAGTCTGCAGTAGATTCTGCTCCTGTTCCTGTGGCGTAAAAGCCTTTGTGCTGGTATCAGAGCCGGAAACGCTGCGTGTAACAGAACCAGGGGTGCCTGACTGGCCCGCAGAAACAGGCACAAGCAGCATCATGGACTCTGTGATCCGCTCTTGGACACCCGCACCAGCCGGGCTAGCACCACCCTGAGGAAAGGAATCGGTGAACACTGAATACCCTCTGCTGGTGAAGGCTGACCCTCTGGGGCCCACCCGGCCAGAGCATTGCTGTAAGCGCTGATGGTGCCACACACAAGTTCATGGCTGGAAACGTGCTTCTCGTCAGAGCCCGGCACTAATGTGAATTTGGTGACATTTGCTTTATGGGGGGGTTTCCTCCAAGCAGCCACATTCACAGGAAAATGATTTAACTTAGTGACTTTTTTCCAATTTACGTAAAATATACACTTGACATTTCGCCCAAACTGTAGTTTTAAACATAGTTGACATTTAAAGAAACACAAACAGTGACGCAGGCGGGACTGTGCCTGTGCCATTGAGAAGGTGCGTGCCGGCACCCAGCTCCTGGTGTCTGCGGGTGAGCCCGTGGGGAGCTCCCCTGCCCGCACCCGGGGGCTCTCCCTTGGCACCCCACATGCGCTCCAGATGGCCGCTGGCCTCTGACATCTGCGGTCAGGTCCCGGACCTGTTCCTAAGAGCTCTCTGAGAGACAGGACTGACCTGCTGAGCCGCACCCCATGTTTCTGTGGGCTACGGAGAGCAGCCCGACCCTGCCTGCTCTGGCCTCTCTCACCGCAGCTGGCCTGGCTGGCCTCTCCCGTCCTGGGCCTGAGGGACAAACCCGCTTCTCTGAAGGGGAAGCAGGAACGCGCGACTCTGCAGCACGGCCTGGGGGGGTGGTGCAGGAGGTGGGTCTGTTTGTCCCCCACCCTGGGATGAATGAGCATCAGCCCCTTCCTCGCTCTCTGTCTCTCCTCTCTCGCCTGTCTCTCCATCACCCTGTCTCTCCCCGTGTGTGTGTCTCTCTGTCTCTGTCTCTCAGGTGAGTGGCTGCACTGTGGGTTTAATGCAGGCTCCCGAGCAATTGATAGTCTGCTGGAGGGGGGCAGGGTCAGGTCCCCTGAGAATGTGAGGGGTCCTGGGATTCCCCCTTCGCTCTCAAGGGTGGGCGTGAAGGAATGGGGCTCCAGCATCCCGGGGGCTGTGCAGAGACGAGGCAGGGGTCCTGATCTCTGCTCTCCTGCGGTCACAGCGGATGAGGGCAGCAAAGCCCTCATGCCCCATGTGAGCTGTGCCGAGCCCCTCTTCCTCCTGTGTACATGGCTCCCTTCGTCAGGGCACCAGGCCGAGCCCCTCTTCACCTGCCCACACAGCTCCGTTCTCAGATGCTCTGCATGCAGGACCCCTTGGAGACTAAACTCGGCAGAGCTACAGGACACTGGGCTAGCTCCCCAACTTCAGGCCGCACCCCTAAACTGCAACAGGGCTTGCTGGCCGCTAAACATCTCAGACTTACCCCTTTTCCTCTAATGCTGACAGCTATAATGAAATGGACGGAAGGATAACTTGGGTTCTGCTTAATATAATTTCTTCAGTTTCTTTCTCTGAGCCTCCATCCTCAAAAGCCTTACATTGTCCCGGCCTCTCACAGGACCTTCTCCCCAACCCCCTTTCTCAGTGTTGAATCAGGTTCAGGAGCTTCGGCATGTGCAGAGCAATGCTTCAGGCAGGCAGCGCTGCACGCCACACGTGTCACAGAGCATCAGAGACCCTTATCTCTGCCTCCTGCTGACCCTCCTCACCCAGACACATTCCCGCACTCAGTCCCCTAGAGCAGACCGTGGGCTCTGATCCCACTGATGCTCGCGGCTACCGTGCATCCTCTGCATTCCACATGTGAGACCACCGCATCCTGTCAGCCCTGACTCACTGCTGCAGCCTGAGCTGTCCCGCTGCATCCTGTCAGCCCTGACTCACTGCTGCAGCCTGAGCTGTCCCGCTGCATCCTGTCAGCCCTGACTCACTGCTGCAGCCTGAGCTGTCCCGCTGCATCCTGTCAGCCCTGACTCACTGCTGCAGCCTGAGCTGTCCCGCTGCATCCTGTCAGCCCTGACTCACTGCAGCAGCCTGAGCTGTCCCGCTGCATCCTGTCAGCCCTGACTCACTGCAGCTGTCTGAGCTGCCCGCTGCATCCTGTCAGCCCTGACTCACTGCAGCTGTCTGAGCTGTCCCGCTGCATCCTGTCAGCCCTGACTCACTGCTGCAGCCTGAGCTGCCCCGCTGCATCCTGTTAGCCCTGACTCACTGCAGCAGCCTGAGCTGTCCCACTGCATCCTGTCAGCCCTGACTCACTGCAGCAGCCTGAGATGTCCCGCTGCATCCTGTCAACCCTGACTCACTGCTGCAGCCTGAGCTGTCCCGCTGCATCCTGTCAGCCCTGACTCACTGCAGCTGTCTGAGATGTCCCGCTGCATCCTGTCATCCCTGACTCACTGCTGCAGCCTGAGCTGTCCCGCTGCATCCTGTCAGCCCTGACTCACTGCAGCAGCCTGAGCTGTCCCGCTGCATCCTGTCAGCCCTGACTCACTGCAGCAGCCTGAGCTGTCCCGCTGCATCCTGTCAGCCCTGACTCACTGTAGCTGTCTGAGCTGTCCCGCTGCATCCTGTCAGCCCTGACTCACTGCAGCAGCCTGAGCTGTCCCGCTGCATCCTGTCAGCCCTGACTCACTGCAGCAGCCTGAGCTGTCCCGCTGCATCCTGTCAGCCCTGACTCACTGCTGCAGCCTGAGCTGTCCCGCTGCATCCTGTCAGCCCTGACTCACTGCTGCAGCCTGAGCTGTCCCGCTGCATCCTGTCAGCCCTGACTCACTGCAGCAGCCTGAGCTGTCCCGCTGCATCCTGTCAGCCCTGACTCACTGCAGCAGCCTGAGCTGTCCTGCTGCATCCTGTCAGCCCTGACTCACTGTAGCTGTCTGAGCTGTCCCGCTGCATCCTGTCAGCCCTGACTCACTGCAGCAGCCTGAGCTGCCCCGCTGCATCCTGTCAGGAGTGCAAATGTATTTTCACATTAAGATCCCCGAAGTTATTGGGTGATTCCAGAGTAGCGGAATATATGGAAGGGTTCTATGGAAGGCCCATTCTCAGTACTAGTGGAGTCCCCACACTAGTCCCCAGAGTCAGTGGTGTTTCCTCCAGTGGTGACTGAGTGCCTATTACAGCGTTTGATAACTAAACCTGTGTTCCTGCGCATGTAGGACATCCAAAAAGCCCGTTACGTCATAAAGGAACCTCCGTCTCGTTCAGGATAGAACGCGATCATGTTTCATTACTAAATACTCTTTGTAGTTTCCGACTAATTCGGTTCTTTTTACCTGACATTTTTCCAGCCATCTCGGTGTTCAGCCATCCCATCTTGTGTTGTATTAACCCTGAAGATTGGAAACCGTCACCATGTTCTTGCTGTAGTGCGGAATAGCAGAGTTTGTGTGCTCCTGACCAGCGCCAGGGGTCACCCCAGCTCCCTCACCTCCCTCCGCCTCCCTCCACGTGTCCCTCCCGTGTGCGCTGGGCGGCTCCCACAGCTCCAGGCTCTTTGGGCTCTTTCTCTCCTGGACAGCCTCTGGAGCTTTTACCAGAGTCACCGGTCAGCTGCTGCTTCCGAGGCCGAGCAGTGGTCAGTGATATTGATTGATGGGTCGGCGTGGGGCCAGTCACCCTGCAGGGACAGTGCGTGTTTCCAGTTGTGAGTCATTGAGAATGAGGCTCTACTTTAATTACCTTTCGTCTGTGGCTCTCGCTCACTCCCAGAAGGGCTCTGGCCTTCCTCCTGCTCTGTGCTCAGGGGTCACTCCTGGCCATTCCCAGGGTGCTCTGCAGTGCAGGACATGGACCCAAGCCAGCACCACCCCCTCTGCTCTGCCTCGGTTCCTACAGCGTCATCCTGGAGGTGCCCAGGGACGCACCTTGGCAGTCACACGTTCATTCAGCATTTGATGGCGCTGCTCTTCCCCAGGCTGGCCAGGGCACAGGACGGGTCCCCCTACGGCCAACTCTAAGCCTGTCCCCTTCTCCTAATAGCTGCGCTGATAGTTGTGGTTTGCATTTGCATCTCCCTAATGAATAATGATGTTGAGTGTCTTTTCATGTGCTTATTTGCCATCTGTGTGTCCTTTCAGATGAAATTACTCCTGTCTTCTGTCTCTCTCTAATTGAATTGTCTATTCTCCTACTGCTGGGTCTTCCCGTTCTTTATATTCCTAGAATCTCATCCACTGTCAGGTGTTTTGCAAATATTTTCCCTCACTCGGTAATGCAGGTTTTCGTCCTCTTAACATACTCTTTCGAGCAAAGGACACTCTCGGTAATGCAGGTTTTCGCCCTCTTAACATACTCTTTCGGAGCAAAGGATTTTATTGTTCTGTTTCCTGATGATAGAACTTGTTTCTCTTATGGATTATGCTTTTACAAAAAGCTCCACAGCTTTAGAGTTTACATTTATGACTGGTCCTTATTGAGTTAAATACTACATAGATGGGGCCGGAGTGATAGCACAGCGGGGGGGGGTGTTTGCCTTGCATGTGGCCAACCCGGGTTTGAGCCCCTGCTTCCCATATGGTCCCCCAGCTCTGCCTGAAGTAATTCCTGAGTGCAGAGCCAGGAGTAACCCCTGAGCATTGCCGGGTGTGACCCAAAAAATTAAAAAAGATACTACATAGGGGCCGGAGCGATATCCCAGAGGGTAGGGCATTTGTCTTGCAGGTGGCTGGCCCATGCCGGCCTGGGTTCGATCCCGGCATCCCATATGGTCCCCCGAGCACCTCCAGGAGTAATTCCTGAGTACAGAGCAGGAGTAAGCCCTGAGCATCACCGGTGTGACCCAAAAAAGCAGAAAAAAAAATACTACATAGACTATTAATTCATCTTAGTTTTAAGCCTGTGTTACGGATTTTAAGCTGTATTACGGATTCACCACCAGGATCTCACCATTCTACAAAGAAGTGATCATTAATGTGAAAAGAGGGGTTTGACAGGGTGATACCATTTCACCAAAACTCTTCAGTGCCACCCTCAAGAACATCATGCGACAATTAAAATGGGAAGGAATGGGAGTGAAGATAGATGGTCGGGCAACTACACCACCTCCGCTTCGCTGATGACATCGTTCTAATAACACCAAATATTAGCCAAGCGGCACAAATGCTGGCTGACTTTGACCGAGAATGTGGTAAGATAGGTCTACAACTGAATCTAAAGAAAACTATGTTCATGAAGAATGAACTAGTTCCAGAGGCCCCATTCACTCTCAATGGAACAAACATCTCTGAAGGCAGCAGTTATGTGTACCTAGGTCGAGAAATCAACATGATGAACGACCTAAAACCTGAGCTGCGCAGGAGGAAGAGAGCGGCATGGAATGCCTTCAAAGGCATCGAAGAAATAGCTAAAAGGACAAAGAACCTCCGGCTCCGGGCACATCTCTTTGACTCCACCATTCTCCCTGCATTAACATACGCCTCAGAGACCTGGGCCCTACAAAAGCAGGATGAGAATGCTATTCGGGTCTCCCAGAGAGGAATCGAAAGAGCTATGCTTGGAATATCACGCCTCACTCAAGTGAGAGAAGGAATCCGGAGTTCTGACCTCCGTCGCTATTCCAGAATCAGGGACGCTGTCTCATTTGCCAAGGCATCGAAAATCAGATGGGCTCGACATGTAATGCGATTTGGAGACAACCGCTGGACTAGAGCCATTACCGACTGGATCCCACGGGATGTCAAAGATCACGTGGCCGCCCACCTACAAGATGGTCAGACTTCCTTGTCAAGACCCTGAAGAAACGGTTTGAGGCTCTTCATATTCCTGAATCAACCAGATGCCACTGGGCTACAATGGCACGTGATAGGGTCCAATGGAAATGTTACTGGTGCCTGCTCGAGCAAATCGATGAATAACGGGATTCAAGTGATCAAGTTTTAAGCCTAAAACTACTTAAAGCAATGTCCTCTTACCTTTGCTGGTGGACATTACAGCAAGGCCCTCTTTGCTGGTGGACATCTGCTCACTGACTTGGGGAGATCCTTGTTCCATGTTGAATTTCAAAAGTCTAGTTCTGGCTTCTCTGTTCTGAGCCATTGAGCTCCACGGCTGTCTCCTGCCTAAACCGCACGGTCTTCATTACTAGAGTCATAGAAAGCTTGTTAAAAACTGATAAGGCCTATCGTCCTGCTTTATCTGTGGATTGTTTCCCTTTTGGATACATTTTACAAGAACCAGAAACCAAACTTTTGAAGACTTCTGAAATTTATTCTCAATCAGAGGATGAAAAAATTCAGTCCTTTGCCACTAAAAAGAATGTTAGCTACAGGAGACTTCTTGTTAAGCTGGGATGTTTCATTATAGTCGCATAATACATATATAGGCGCGCACATGTTTGTGTGTAGAAAGAGAGGCAGATAGTTACAGATATATAAGGGGTCTTTAATACAGACATATGTTAATTGACTTTCAGATGTTGGCCCAGCCTTACATTACTGGAACAATCTCCACTTGCTCACACTGAATGGACTTTCATTGTCAATTTCTTCTCTGTTCTCGTTGCTGACAAGGACTCTTGCAGGACTCCCTAGGAAGGAAGATTGTCTTGTGGCTTTATTGATTGGTGCCGCCTTGGGCCGTGGTCTGGGAATGTCTTTCTCTCCCTGGGTCACCGTAACAGGATGCCTGGAAGGGCCAAATAGCATTGTGGAGGCTGGAAGTCACAGCACAGGGCAGGAGGGGCAGGTGTGACACTGTGGAGCTGTCTTCCATCGGCCTTGCCCTTACAGTCACCTGTTGGCAGGAGTAGGGGTCACTAACAGACTCGTTCTCTTTCCTACTGATGGCTTCAGTGCTGCTCCGCCCAGCCCTGCGTGGCAGGCCCTATGGAGGGCCATGCCGGCCTCCTTCTCTGCTTCATGGGTTCCTTACTCCCGAGGCTTCCCTCCCCGTAGGTCAGTTGGACAGTGTCACTTGATGTTCCCAGTTTTCCTGCCACCTGCCTCCTCTGGATTTTCAGCTCGATTCCGTGGCAGAGGGGACTCTGTTCGGTGGCATCTCACCCCTTTGGGTCTGTGTGGACACCGGGCTCTGTTCCGTCTTGTCTCTTTTCTGTGGACGCCTGAGTGAGGGTCTGCTTGCAGGAGTGCGGCATCCTGCAGAGGCCGTTGGTCACTCTTGAGCTCCACCTGCTGCCCGATTCCAAGCCAAGACTTCTATACTGGTCGTCGCCTCTCTGCTCTGGAATCAGAGTTTGACTTACAGAGTCGCTCGCCCCACACCCACTGTCTGGGCTGGGCACCCATCTCCTTTTGGCCTCTCACCTGGCTCTTGCCGTGCAGGCTGGTAGGGTCACTGTATCACTGTATCACTGTCTTCCTGTTCATCATTGATTTGCTCGAGTGGGCCCCACTAACATCTCCATATGTCCTGTCTCATGCTAGTAGAGCCCAAGGGCATTTGCTTGTTCCAGGAACATAAAGAGCCTCAATCCATTCCGGAATGAGGTCTATAATTGTTACTGGTATTTGGCATATCAAATACAACACGGGTAGCTTGTAAAGGCTCTGCCGTGCAGGTAGCAAGTACGAGTAATTCCTGAGTGCAGAGCCAGGAATAACCCCTGAGCATTGCTGGGTATAACCCAGAAAGAAACACACAGACACACACACACACATACACACACATACACACACACACACACAGAGAAGGGGGATGGAGAGATAGTACAGTAGATCAGTAGATACGTCCTAATTCAGGAGAAATTAGGGTCAAATTCAGGAGAAATTAGCTGGTAGGGTCAGCGATGCAAATAAAGGGGCAAAGGCGGATCGTTCGCTGAACTCCATGTCACCGGAGACAAGGTGCTGAATCAGTCCCAAGCTGCAGCTAGAGCCAGCGAGAGGGGGTGAACCATGGTGGGGGGTGAACGTGGGCGCACGGAGCAGGGGGTCTCCCCAGTGGGAAGCAGCTCTTCTCGCATTCCTTCTTGGCTTGTTCTGGGGCAAGCTCGGAGCAGGCTAGGGAGAAAGTTGTGGTGGTCCGCGTGGGACTGATGGCTCTCTGCACCCCCAGCTCCTTGTCTCCCCAGCCAGCCAGACTCAGGCCACCCGCTGGTGCTCTTCTGCGCCCACGTTTCCTCCTGTGCACAACTTGGCCCAGCTTCACCGAGAATGGGCAGATAACATATAGCATGCATTTGCTTTGCTTAACACCGAGACCTGACAGTATAGTCACAGCTAAGTAATCACTCAGCATTGGCACATCTGTGTCTTTGGGTATGTGGTTGTGGCCTTTGCTTCAGTCTCTGCTTGGAAGCACTGTTAGGGTCTGAAGAGGTGCTAGCAGATCCCCTCAGCAGAGACCGGTACAACATGCCTCTCCACCCAGTATGCCAGGGCAGGATAAGATAAACAGGGTAATGGCCTCGGGCTTGGCTGTATCGGTCATTGACTATGTACTGCACAGGCTTGGCTGTAATGGTCATTGAAAGCCCATATAAGTCCCCCTTAAAGAAGCTTGAGGTTGCGTCTGCCTAATCAGACCTGTGTGTTCGTGTGGGAGCTTGACCCTGGCTAGCAAGTCCAATAAGCTATCTTTGTTAATTACATTCTCGTGTGACTCTCTGTCTCTCGAAGGGGCTAAGATTCTTGGACCCTAACAGCACATTTCAGTTAGCGTGGGCTTCTGGCTTCACCTGGCATCAGAGACACCAGCTGTTCCTTGTGCAGAATGTTTCACTCTTCGGCCACACTCTCCTAGCATGTAGGATTTAGTTCAGAAAGTGACTTTAAATTGATTTTTTTGAAAATTATGCTTGGTCATATGTAGATGTAGAGCATGGCTATTCCAAACGAAAACAAAACCATGAAACAAAAAATATGAAGCTCATATGTGTGGTTTGGAGAGTGCTGGGCACCCCGACAAAATCCGGGAACAGGGACAGGGATCCCCTTCTGCCCCAGGGGATCAGCAGCCGGTATACAGAGAAAGACTCACGAATTCAGCAGAGTTTCAAAAGACTTTACTCACACTTCTTCTGGTGTACAATCCAGTAACAGAAAAACCCCAGACTTTAGGTTCCTGGCTGGGCCCTGGCTGCATGTAGGTTTAGAATCCTAAGCCAAGATGGCTGCTACCACGTGCTAAGGCCCAACAGGGACGAGAACAGAGAGGAGGAGAGCAGAGGCAGAGGGTGAAGAGGAGCCAAATGGCCAAAAGCCTTTCTCCTTTCTCCTAGCTTGTTTTATAGATAGAAGCCTGCCAAGAACTTCCAGCCCAGTGGTCTGGGCTGTCTAGAGAGGAAGCCAGTAAATGACCATATTGAAATGTAGATCTTCAGGTGGGCCCTATAGTTCAAGCTTGCAATGCCAGAGCTGACTCCCTGAGATAAGATCTCCCTAACAGAGCAGGGAGGGGCTGCATCTCTGAACCAGAAAACAGTTCAGAAAGTAATTAGAAGGAAATGTCATTAATACTTCTTACCATGAATTTAGAGCCAGTGGATTCCAGACTCTAGATCCCAGACTCTAGATCTAAGGGCCAAAATACATCAGAATAATTCACTTTGGTATTACCTCTAGAATCAGAGACACGTCAGTTTTCCGGGAGGCGCACTGACATGTCTCTTTGAACTAGAACTGATTACATTTTGGTTGATCCAACATGGCCAAGTACTCTTGGAATATCTACATATATGTCGCACGTGGGGACCCGTGGGAGTAGGAAGAGTATTGAACTGGGGCAAGCAAGATTGATAATAAGAATATTTTGCTGTATAAAATTATGAAATCAATCCAATTCTGCCCAAGCTCCCATTGTATCTGCTCCAGAGAATCCCTGAATTCAGGCAGTAGCGCTTAGCTTAAGTTAAATGTAGCAAGAGCCTAAGGCTCAGTAGGACGTGTCACCCACATGTGTTTGCGTGTTTGTGTATATGAAGGGAAAATACTTAGTTGACACAGTATCAGTTTCCTTTGAAAATGCTGAATATATGTAGTAGGCACTTCTGGTGCTTGGAATTATTCTGCTATATAATATAACATTATTTTAATTTTTATTGCTTTTTTGGGTTACACTGGCGATGCTCAGGGGTTCCTCCTGGCTCTGCACTCAGAAATTACTCCTGGCAGTACTCAGGGAACCATATAGGATCACTTCACTTGATCACTTGAATCCCCTTATTCATCGATTTGCTCGAGCGGGCGCCAGTAACATTTCCATTGGACCCTATCACGTGCCAATGTAACCCAATGGCATCTGGTTGATTCAGGAATATGAAGAGCCTCAAACCGTTCCTTCAGGGTCTTTTCAAGGAAGTCTGACCATCTTGTATGTGGGCGGGCACGAGGTCTTTTGATATCCCGTGGGATCCAGTCAGTAATGGCTCTAGTCCAGCGGTTGTCTCCAAATCGCATTACATGTCCAGCCCATCTGATTTTCGATGCCTTGGCAAACGAGACAGCATCCCTGATTCTGGAATAGCGACGGAGGTCAGAACTCCGGATTCCTTCTCTCACTTGAGTGAGGCGTGATATTCCAAGCATAGCTCTTTCGATTCCTCTCTGGGAGACCCGAATAGCATTCTCATCCTGCTTTCGTAGGGCCCAGGTCTCTGAGGCGTATGTTAATGCAGGGAGAACGGTGGAGTCAAAGAGATGTGCCCGGAGCCGGAGGTTCTTTGTCCTTTTAGCTATTTCTTCGATGCCTTTGAAGGCATTCCATGCCGCTCTCTTCCTCCTGCGCAGCTCAGGTTTTAGGTCGTTCATCATGTTGATTTCTCGACCTAGGTACACATAACTGCTGCATTCAGAGATGTTTGTTCCATTGAGAGTGAATGGGGCCTCTGGAACTAGTTCATTCTTCATGAACATAGTTTTCTTTAGATTCAGCTGTAGACCTATCTTACCACATTCTCGGTCAAAGTCAGCCAGCATTTGTGCCGCTTGGCTAATGTTTGGTGTTATTAGAACGATGTCATCAGCGAAGCGGAGGTGGTGTAGTTGCCGACCATCTATCTTCACTCCCATTCCTTCCCATTCTAATTGTTGCATGATGTTCTCGAGGGTGGCGCTGAAGAGTTTTGGTGAAATGGTATCACCCTGTCGAACCCCTCTTTTCACATTAATGATCACTTATTTGTAGAATGGTGAGATCCTGGTGGTGAATCCGTAATACAGCTCACGAAGGATCTTGATGTATTGGGTTTGAACACCCTGTTTGGCTAGGGCTTCGATGACTGCTTCAGTCTCCACAGAATCAAAGGCTTTCTGTAAATCAATGAACGTGAGACAGAGCGGCATCTTGTACTCCCTACAAACCTCAATGAGCTTGGTTACCGTGTGGATATGGTCGATTGTGCTGAATCCTTTCCGGAAGCCTGCTTGCTCGCATGGTTGTCCTTCATCTAGTGTTCTGGTAATCCTGTTCAGGATGACCCGTGTAAACAGCTTGTAGATGACAGACAACAGGCAGATGGGGCGATAGTTGCCGATGTCATGAATGTCTCCCTTCTTGAACAGTAGAACTGTCCTGCTGGTTTTCCATTGGGAGGGCACCTTGCATTCGGACAGGTAGCGTGTGAACAGCCGAGCTAGTGTATTGATGAGTACCGACGGCAGATTCTTCAGGTGTTCGGGTCTGACTTTGTCTGGGCCTGGTGCTGTTCCCTTCTTTACTGACGAGATGGCATGTCGGATTTCAGAAGGGAGAACGTTGGGAATGACATATCCATCCTGTGGAATTTGGTATGTGGGCAGGTGGACGTGGCTATCAAAGAGATTTGAGTAGAAGTCCTGGATAATCTTCTCCATTGCCTTTCTGGAAGATGTGATAGATCCATCAGGGCGTCGGAGGGCAGTCATCTTGGTCTTATAGTTGGCAAAGGAAAGGCGGGCAGTGCGAATGCTTTTCCTGGCTTCTGCTGCATCTTCCAGTATTTCTGCTCTTCTGTCTTTGAGGTCTTCTTTTATCGCTTCTCTGCACTGTTTAGCAAGCTTGGATGTTAGCATTTGGTCTCCTGAGGCTCGCGCCTGCAGTGCGCGTGGTTTCTGAAGACAGGCGTCCTTTTGTGTCTTTCTCTCTCTCAGCATTCTTCGCACAATCATGGAGGTGCTGAACCAGTCGGTTGTATTCTTCATCGATGTCGTCAATGATGGTATCTTCCCATGTTGCTGCAATGGTGCCAAAGAGTTCCCAGTTGGTGGTCGTTCTGGGAGTTCTCTTCTTAAACTTTGCAGCCTTTTCTTCCCGTTGAGGGAAGTAGAATTTTGCACGAAGGAGACGGTGGTCTGATCCTGTTTGGAATTTGGGGACGACAGCTACATCGGTCAGACAAAACCGTCGATTGAAGATGATGTGGTCAATTTCATTGTGGAACTGTCTGCCAGGAGATTCCCATGTCCAACGTTTTGCTTCAGCTTTCTGGAACTGTGAGTTCCCATGAATGGTCTTGGTGGACATGATGAACTCAGATAGTCTCTCACCCTGTTTGTTCCATTCTAGGCCATGGGTCCCGATGTGGAGTTCTTCAGCCGATCTTCTTGGTCCTATCTTGGCATTAAAATCACCAACTATGATCTTGTAGAAGGTGTGATCTTTTTTATAGAACTCCTCCAATTCCATGTAGAATTTCTCAATTTCATCTTCTTTGTATGTGGATGTTGGTGCATAGACAATGAAGATAGAAATTGCTGGCAGTGGGCCACATCTCTTCAAGTGTAATCGTCCTATTCGGTTTGTAAGGCATTCAAATGAATCAATGTTTACAGCCTTGTTCGTGTTGACAAGGACACCAACGCCACCGATGCCTCTTTTCGTCGCATGTTCCAAGGAACAATTCTTCTCCGGTGTCAAATACAGCATGATGCAACTGATGCCTCCTCGTCTCAGTCAGACCAATGATGTCGTCACTTGATCTTTTTTGCTTGCAGCATCAGATCCTCAATATATGCTTCCGATGCCAGTGTACGTGCATTGAAAGTACAGCCAGTCATTTTAGTCCTTCTTCGTTTTGGCAGCCTAGGATGGCCATGAAATTTTGTGTGGCACTGCTTGTTTGCCTTTCTTACTGCTGCCGTATTAAGGGCTCTTTCGGGGTCAGGAAAATAAACATTTCTGTTACTGGATTTGGCATATCGAACACGCATCGGACAGCTTGCCAGGCTCTGCCATGCGGGCACTATATTCTCATTAATTTGTGGGACTCTCTCAGAGGGGTGGGTTGAATTTGGAGGTAAATTGCGGCCGCAGCGGCCATGCAACAGGGGAACTGGTTTCTGCTCTGCCGGGTGTACCTGTGTCTTAGGCTCAAGCATTCCTGTGCTTGAAATACTCTCCTCTGAAGGGCGGGTCTCTGCATGGTGCGTCCTTGTAGGCTGGGTTTCTGACAAGCCAGACTGGAGACTGGATTAATCTGGGGGCTGGAGACTGGATTAGTCTGCTGGGTGGGGATCTTACCTGCTGCAGAGTGTGGATTGTGAAAATGGCTGCCAGCAAGGTGTGGGGGGGTTCCTCTGGGCTCCTCCGAGGCTCCATCGGGATGGTGGACTCGGGTCGGAAGTTGCTCTCGTGGTCCATGGAATGCAGGGGGTTCAACGGGGAAAGCTGGTTTCTGCTCTGCCGGGTGTACCTGTGTCTTAGGCTCAAGCATTCCTGCGCTTGAAATACTCTCCTCTGAAGGGCAGGTCTCTGCGTGGTGGGTCCTTGTAGGCTGGGTTTCTGACAAGCCAGACTGGAGACTGGATTAATCTGGGGGCTGGAGACTGGATTAGTCTGCTGGGTGGGGATCTTACCTGCTGCAGAGTGTGGATTGTGAAAATGGCTGCCAGCAAGGTGTGGGGGGTTCCTCTGGGCTCCTCCGAGGCTCCATCGGGATGGTGGACTCGGGTCGGAAGTTGCTCTCGTGGTCCATGGAATGCAGGGGGTTCAACGGAGAAAGCTGGTTTCTGCTCTGCCGGGTGTACCTGCTTAGAGCAAACTAGTATGATCCTTCCTATAGTCTTCCTATAGTCTCAGCGAAGCCAGGGTGGTAGTCTCCTGGTAAATTCTAACTGTCCCACGCTGGGTGCAGTGGGTATAAAGAGAAGCTGTGCCCAGTCAGAAAGGAGTCCTACCCAAAAAAGGGCACAGCGGGTAGGGGCGTTTGCCTTGCACACGGCTGGCCGTTGCCGGCCCAGGTTCGATCCCGGCATCCCATATGGTCCCCGAGCACCGCCAGGAGTAATTCCTGAGTGCAGAGCCAGGAGAAACCCCTGAGCATTGCCGGGTATACCATATAGGATGCTGGGATCAAACCTGGGTCGGCTGCTTACAAGTCAAACACCCTCCCTGCTTTATTATCGCCTCCAGTCTGATTTTAATTTTTTTAAATTTGTTTTTGAACCACATTACACCTGGCTCTGCACTCAGGAATCACTTCTGGAGGACTGGGGGGCCATGTGAGGTGCGGGATTGATTCCAGGTTGGCCACGGGCAAGACGTCCACATTACCCACTGTACTACCTTGCTGCCCTCTAATTACATGTATTAGCTTATTGATTTTATCCTTTTCTCTGTTATTTCTACTTATGTGTGAATAAGAAATCACATCAATACAATTCAGCCATTGCAATGAATGACCATTTGACACCACAGATTTATAGGCACTCAGAATGACTCCTCTGACCAAGGGACTCACAGGCACTCAGCATGTCTCTTCTGACCAACAGACGTCCGGCGGCCCTTTTTGGCACCCTGGGTTTGTGCTTAAGATGCACTGGCGGCTATTCAGAAGCTAAGCCAGTGTCTGTGGAGGACTCAGGAGAGTGGGGTCATATCACCAGTGAAAAAGCCTATGTGTGACCCGGGACAGTGCCCAGTAGTGTGGGATGCCCTGAGTGTGACCCGGGGCAGTACCCTATCCCAGTGCACTATAGTGTGGGACACCCTGTGTGTGACCCAATATTATCAAGACATAACAACCCATATTCTAGTGACATATTTAAGACTTCTTAGGGACCTCAATTTTTTGCTTGGAAACTTGTATCACTTGTCTTCACATTGTTAATTGATTTGCTTGAGCAGGTGCCAGTAATGTCTCCATTCGTTGGGAATGAGGTCCATTATTGTTACTATTTTGGGCATATCAAATACACCATGGGTAGCTTGCTAGGCTCTGCGTGGCTCTGGATTTATCCCAGTGGGCTCAGTCTGCCGTTAGGCTAGAAGCATTCTTGTCTCCTTCCTTTTCTCCTCCTCAGTGCATAGAGTAATTTGTAACAGGACAGGTCTTCAGGTCCACTGAGTACTGGGCTTGAAATCAGCTTATCTCTAGGATGGGGCTCTTTGGAGTTGAGCTTGAGATCGGCTTCTCTCTTGGGTGGGGCTCTGATGAGCTGTGGGGTCCGACATTGAAGTCCACACTTTGGAACAACAGGGACTCTTTGATCTAGGCCAGTGTATGATAAACTGAGGTCCGTGATACTCAATAAAGCTAGTCCAGAGGCTCCGGAGATACCACCAGTGCAGATGGAAATGTCTCACATGGAGATGGTCAACTCATGGCTCCTTGACTTGGGTTGTGCATGTGCTGATAGCCAGGTCCCAACTGGGAGTGTGCTCTCATCTCCACAGCCACAGAACACTTTGTTTCTACATCAGTCCATCAGACTCAGCACCTCTGGCCACTACCACGGAAGATCTTCGTTTCCAACCAGTTGGTGATTCTTGTTTTATGTCTCAATATCTGTGAAATATTTCTTGGAAATAAAATGTTAAAATCAATTCATTGACCTCTGCTCAAGGTAGTAATAATCGACCGTTGCTTATTGTGCTCTGACCGTAGAGAGAAACAGATCTAGTTAAGGGGGATCAGGAAGAGCCACATTATCCGGGAGGTGGGAAATATTCCATGTTACATTTCACACTGGGGACAGTAAAGCCCAGAGAAACGCTGCCTGGCGCACTGCCCCAGTGGCACATGTGAGGGTGACTTCACAGAGCTCAGCTGTCTCCCCCACCCTGTACTAAGACATCTGTGTCTCCTATGATTGATTTCTGCAAGAAGCAATAGTCTTGGAAATTGTCAAAATGCTGCTTCCTGGAGGGCTCCGTTTTCGGAATGACCCTGCCTTTTGTTCAGATCACGTGATTGTGTGACCAGACCCCCGCAGTCCTATGTGGGCACCAGAGCAGCTGCCCACCGTGCCCACCCAGCTCACTCCCTGCACTGACGGCCTGTTTCTGTCTCTTCCGAATTCAGGCTGTCGGGGTTCCAGCTGCCATCCCCATCGTGAGCACCGGCTCCATCCTGACCCTCTGGTTCACCACGGACTTTGCTGTGAGTGCCCAAGGATTCAAGGCCCTGTATGAAGGTAGGAGATGGTCACTCTGCTCTCTGCTGTCCACTCCCTTGGTGGGCTCCTGCCACTCTGCAGTGGGACTGAATGGAGATGTAGCTGGTGTTTCTCTGCTGGCTCGTCGTCTCTGCATCTGCGTGGAGGGTGGAATTTGCCCCCGTGCTGTCGTTGCTGAACTCTTTGCATAAACCCTATCTCTGTGATTTCCTTTGCAAACAGGGGAGTGGTCTTGGATTGGAAAGGGTTGGGGGTTTTGACATCTTCTTGGAGGAACACTGCCCCTTTCCAGACAAGGAGCACTTTCTCATCCTTGCTGTAGAGACAGACTGGTTCTCTGGTCATCCGTGCTGCAGCGAGAGTGGCTCTGATGGGCGAGATGGTCAGTCTCACCTGGCACTTGAGTGAGCGGAAATGGGTTTACGTGTCTGATTCCTGAGGCCATACAAGGTAGAGGTGGTTCAGCCATGATAGGCACATTTTCAGGCTCTGTGCATACTCTCAGAGATTATTGTCTGCTTGTTTGATATATTGGGCCACACCTGCCAGGTCTTGGGCAAACTGCTGGCTCTGCGCTTAGGTTCATTCCTGGCTGGGATTGATTCTGTGGCGTGCAGAGATTGAGCTCAACCTGCCAGGTGCGAGGAAAGTTCCTTACCTGCTGAACTGGCGCTCCAGCGGCACCGTTGGAGGCTTGCTATTTCTCTAGGGGAGAACTTAAGAAGATAAAGAGATTCAGCCTTGGTAGAGAAGGCTCAGATGGAATCATTGTTTTCAGGAACTGCCCCTTGAATTGCTGGTGTGTGAATGCAGACAGGCAGTTTGAACCTGGCCTCGCATTTGATGGCAGTGTGCATGTGCTCACAGACACGTTATGGTGGGGGATAAATATTTCAGAGCCTGCATAGTGGAGAAAGGGGCTGGGACTGGAGCGTAACCTAATGGCCACCCCGACTTGGCCAGGTGGGTTGGGGTCCCAGCTTAGCTCTGGCTCAGATTGCTCGGGCGTTGTGGAAAGGGGCCTATCCGCACGCTTTATGCAGCTGAGTGCGGCTTATGGGCAGTTACCAGAAAGGTTCAGGGTGAATGTTCCCTTTGATCGTATCTAAAGAGATCAATTTAGCTTTTACTTCTAATGGCGTGAGGAACAGTGTTCCTGCCACCTGTCTTCTGCCAAGGGTGTCTTGAGGCCTGCCCTGCACATGAAGTCGGATCGCTGCCGGGGTTACTGGGATACCTTGGATAGCGCCTTCCTTTCGGGAGTAAATCGGCACTGATCTGGGATTAATAGGTGTTGTGAGCGTTCCGATTTACTGATGTATGCCACCGTAAACCCTCCATCCTCTCTCCCTTCCTCCTTTCTGTCCCCAAACCCCCACCTCTCTCCTCCCCTCCCCCTCCTCTTCTTTCCCCTCCCTCCCTTCCCCCTCCCTCCCCTCCCCTCCTCTCCTTTTGCTGTTGTCTGCAGCTGTGTCTCTAAGGCGGTTCTTCTCCAAACACCTCAGACAATCAGCATTCACGGTGCTAGCTCAGAGGCTCACACGGCTCGGGCAGTGTAGAAAGCTCGAGAGTTTTCTGCCCTTCCCGACAGTGTCGTGCTGGACATCAGTCTGTGCTGGAATACTCTGGCCCCGGGTGAGGGGTGGGCAGATGGCTCAGCTTGGTCTCTCCGGGTGAAGGCAATCGGTGGCCTTCAGGGCCCGGTGTCCATAGCAGGAGCGTTGCTGAGGTGGTCTCTGCTGGAGAAATGACAAGCTATTTTAAGCATTGGAAAATGAATTTAAAAACAAGGTACATGTGTTAAATTACACGTGTTTAAGGAGCACTGATAGCTGGAGGTAACTTACAGTTTATATGGCAAATACTGACGCCAACAGAGGCTGATATTTGCTAGTAAACAGCACCCTTTATTTTGAAAATTAAAAAAACACTTAAAACTAAAACAAACGCTTTGTCAACAAAATCACAGTGCACTAAATATTCAATACGTGTCTGAATATTTCTCAGCTGGCTGAATGGTCCCTGGGAAAGGGAGTCTGTAGTCCTTGGGATTGACAGGACGCAGCTGGGTGCTCTGGAGGCACGAGCCGTGCCCACTGCTGAGGCTGGCACAGAGCTGTGAGCAGGGCCGTGCTCTGTGGACGGCACTTATACGCGCCCTGAGGTCCGACACGGCAGAGCCGGTAATGACCAGTAACACGGACACTCTCAGGCCTGGCACCTCGGTCCAACTGCAGCAGCCCCTGTCCAGAGCTTTACTCGTGAGCCGAACCCTGTCTCCCCACCAAGGACCTTTGTAACCACATAAGGCAAAGGAACTCTGGCCTCTTGAATTTAATTTTCCTAGAGAACATTTGCCCTTTGGTAAACTTCTGTGTTGTTTAGTAAAGATCTTTATTGTCAGACATATAATTTCTTTCATCAAATTCGCTGACTCCTTTTGAGGAGTTGATGTTTAGATCTGTCTAACAATGACCTGAGGCACACACCCATAGTTTGGTGACTGGTCTTTGAAATAGTTACATGGTTTATCATATACTTGTTGCATGTTATGGGCGTAGAAACAGCGAGTTAAGATCACTTGATCACTTGACTTCCTGTAGATCATCGGTTACTGGAGTGGGCACCAGTAACATCTCCATATGTCCTGTCACATGCGAGATAGCCCAAGGGCATCTGCCCAGTCCAGGAACATAAAGAGCCTCAAACCATTCCATCAAGTCATGGGAATGAGGTCCATAATTGTTACTGGTATTTGGCATGTCAGTTATGACACGGGTAGCTTGCCAGGCTCTGCCATGCGGGTGAGTTAAATATGTAAATTAATGTTCCTGGTTGATGAATGTAGCTCTGGATTTCATGACAATGGTGCAAATCTCACGGTCACATCCATGAGCATTCCATGTGCATGGAGTCCTTTAGAATCCTGCTAAGTCGGCGGTGTGTGAATCACCTCTTTTTGCTGGTAAATAACAATGATCCACCTGAAATTGCCCCTTACCCTGTGAAGTACTCCCCAGTAGTGCCTGTTACCCAATGGGGTTCTCCCCAATATGGCCCCTTAACCAGTGGGGTAATGTCCGACATGGCCCTTCCTCACGGGGTAGTGTCCGGCATGGCCCTTCCTCACCGGGGTAGTGTCCGGCATGGCCCTTCCTCACCAGAGTAGTGTCCGGCATGGCCCTTCCTCACTGAGGTAGTGTCCGGCATGGCCCTTCCTCACGGGGTAGTGTCCGGCATGGCCCTTCCTCACCGGGGTAGTGCCCGGCATGGCCCTTATCACCGGGGTAGTGTCCAGCATGGCCCTTCCTCACCGGGGTAGTGTCCAGCATGGCCCTTCCTCACCGGGGTAGTGTCGGCATGGCCCTTCCTCACTGGGGTAGTGTCCGGCATGGCCCTTATCACCGGGGTAGTGTCCAGCATGGCCCTTCCTCACCGGGGTAGTGTCCAGCATGGCCCTTCCTCACGGGGTAGTGTCGGCATGGCCCTTATCACGGGGTAGTGTCCGGCATGGCCCTCCTCACGGGGTAGTGTCCGGCATGGCCCTTATCACGGGGTAGTGTCCAGCATGGCCCTTCCTCACGGGGTAGTGTCCAGCATGGCCCTTCCTCACGGGGTAGTGCCCGGCATGGCCCTTATCACCTGGGTAGTGTCCGACCGGTGATAAGGGCCATGCCGGCTCTCTACTCTCCCTCACAGATCCTGCCTTACTACTTATGTCATTGATCTTCCTCATAGCATCATAGCAAACCAAAAGTATTTTTTGGTAAATTTGTCACAATAACCTTGGCATTCCCTTTAATTTAGAGGTTTTACCCCCAATTTCTATCCCCATCTGGATGTACTGTGCACAGATTGTGTTGATTCCTGTATTTCTGGCGGAGTGATAGCACAGGGGTCAGGGTACTCACCGTGCATGTGGCCCTGTCCAGCTCTACGGCAGGTGACACGTCTGCTGCCCTGAGCACTGCAGGGCGTGAGTCTGAGTGCCGGGCAGGAGTCCTCCCTGAGCACTGCAGGGCGTGAGTCTGAGTGCCGGGCAGGAGTCCTCCCTGAGCACTGCAGGGCATGGGTCGAGTGCAGGGCAGAAGTCCTCCTGAGCACTGCAGGGCATGGGTCCGAGTGCCGGGCAGGAGTCCTCCCTGAGCACTGCAGGGCATGGGTCGAGTGCAGGGCAGGAGTCCTCCCTGAGCACTGCAGGGCATGGGTCCGAGTGCAGGCAGGAGTCCTCCTGAGCACTGCAGGGTGTGGGTCCGAGTGTAGGCAGGGAGTCCTCCCTGAGCACTGCAGGGCGTGGGTCGAGTGCAGGCAGGAGTCCTCCCTGAGCACTACAGGGCGTGAGTCTTAGTGCAGGGCAGGAGTCCTCCCTGAGCACTGCAGGGTGTGGGTCCGAGTGCAGGCAGGAGTGCTCCCTGAGCACTGCAGGGTGTGGGTCCAAGTTCAGGGGAGGAGTCCTCCCTGAGCACTGCAGGGCGTGAGTCTTAGTGCAGGGCAGGAGTGCTCCCTGAGCATTGCAGGGCGTGGGTCTGAGCTCAGGGTAGGGTTCCCTTCCTAGTTCTTCTCTGAGGGACTCCAACAGTGTTACTCACAAAGTTGAGCAGAGGAAATTCCAAGAGCAAACTTAGACAAATATGTTGAGGATGAATCACTGATTTCATTAACTGGGTGTCTCCCCATCTGCATCTCTTAATGGACTTGCTCAGGGTTCTTTGCACTGACTATAAGAATCTGAAGGGGTCTGATCTGCCATAATTTAAAGAAGACTGCATGTATTACAAGAAGGAATTTGACATCGCTAACAAGTAAAGAATGTGTTTGTAGCAGGAAACTGTTTCCTACAAGACATTTTGATATTTAGATTATGGAAACAATCGTCTGTAGAGATGGGCTGGGACACCCTCGGGTTATAAGCACTTCAAGAGGGATCCTTCTTATTAAAAATATTTTTGTCTCAAAAGTCTTTATTCCATCAGTGATAACGTATGTTCTTGATAAATCACATGCATCTCGGCGGGTCGATTAGCAGGTAGCACTGGGCAGATGGAAGATTATCCAGACAGATGGGCGAGAGTTCGTGTAGTGCTGGATCGGAGAGCGCCAGGAAATGTGTCAGTGGCATGAAACGGTATGGCCGTTTCTTCCTGTTTCTTTTGGCTGTTGTGGGTGCGTAGGACCGTGACCTGTGGCCTGCAGCATGCAGGCACCTCCTCCACTCACTGTCTCTCCGCATCCTCAGCATTTTCTTATGAAATCCTCACAGCTTTCTTCTAAAGTCTCCTAATATTTTTTTATTCTTTTTTGGGTCACACCCGGCAATGCTCAGGGGCTACTCTAGCTCTGCACTCAGGAATTACTCCTGGCAGTGCTCGGGGGACCCTATGGGATGCCGGGGGATTGAACCCATGTCCTCCCTGTGCAAGGCAAACGCCCTTCCCGCTGTGCTAGCACTAGGCCCCAAAGTGTCCAAATGTTAAAATGAAGGAGTCATGTGACTGTCAGTTTGCTAAGAGCTCATGGCCCCTAAATCAAGTCTGATGTGAGTCTGATGCATTTGAGCGATGCAAGTCTTAGCTGCCCATAGACCCTCACCTGCCCGTCTGCACAGGCGCACACATGAGCCCGTGAACTTGCCCTTGTAGACGCCAGACACACACAGACACACTTGAACACGCGCGTGCCGGAGTGCCCCGTCTGCGTCCCCACGCTGGCCGAGGCAGGCTGGCACAGCCAGCCCTTCCCTCTCGTTCCTCAGCCACCATCATATGCACCAGCAGAGCTTGGCCCTGAGCTGAGGGGTGGCAGCGGAGCTGGAGGAGGGCAGGGGAGCTGGGAAACTCTTGGTACCACCAGCGGGACCGTGGTGGCCCCAATCAGGCAGAGGAAACAAAGGTCCGGCATGGCCTCTGCCAGCTCGGTGCTCACACTGCTGTGGATGGCTGTGCCCTCTTGTGGCCAGTGTGCAGAGGCCTTCCGGAAGCGCCTCTGTGAGTGCGGGGGGTGCCCTGTCACCCGGAAGAACGGAGCACCCCACTTGGTGAGAGGACACAGGGCAGGCCCAAGGGCTGATGCGTCCCAGGTGTCTGGGGCCACTCAAGCACAGCACTAGCGCTGGGTTGTGTGACATCAGGGGCCATCGGTGGCGCACAGCCCTTTAGGCCCTTTAGGCAATGCCAGTGTGCCAACACTGTCCTTAGGCAATGCCCGTGTGCCGCACACCGTCCTTAGGCAATGCCTGTGTGCCCGTGTGCCGCACCACGGCCCTTTAGGCAATGCCTGTGTGCTGCATACAGTCCTTAGGCAATGCCTGTGTACTGCACACCGTGCTTAGGCAATGCCTGTGTGCCGCTTTACCGTCCTTAGGCAATGCCTGTGTGCTGCACACCGTGCTTAGGCAATGCCCGTGTGCCGCACACCGTCCTTAGGCAATGCCTGTGTGCCCGTGTGCCGCCACGGCCCTTTAGGCAATGCCTGTGTGCCGCATACCGTCCTTAGGCAATGCCTGTGTGCTGCACACCATGCTTAGGCAATGCCTGTGTGCCGCCCCATCGGTTTTGGGGACGTGGGATCTGAGTTCAGCAGCACTAGACCTTCGGGCCCAAGCCTTCCTGCCTCGGTGACCTCTTGGCGCATTTCTCGTTATCTCTTAAGAAACCGGAGAGAAACATGGCGCCTCTGTGGGCAGTCAGAGTGTATGGGAAGCACGTCCTTCACCCGGCACCAAGTTGACACGCGGAACCGTTTGTGATTGAAAGCCTGCGTGTGCCCGACGCCGGCTTCATCCTGAGCACTTGCACGGCGAGGACCGACCCCAGAGAGACTGTACGTGGGTGTTCCCCAGATGCCACTGAGAACGGCCATTCAAACAAAGATGGCTGTCCCTCTGTTAAAGTAGTGACAGAGTGACCCGGATAGGCCATTAATTTTATTCTGCAAACCCCTGAAATGGATTAATTCCCATTGTCAAACGTCGGTTTCATGAGGCAGCTGCCTCCCCGTTCTCGCTCCTTAGCATCTGGGCGGGGCCTGCACCCGGAGAGCAGGAGGCAGCTTTGCCCTGGGTCTCACTCAGTAATTAACCCAGGGGTGGGAGGACTCTGCACACCGGTGCTTGTCGGCTGAGTACCTCTGGCATCTCCCCTTGACACATCCCTCCAGCAGAATTGTCTTTCCTTGAGCATGCGTGGATCTGGATTTAGAAAGAGCAGCTAGATTATTACCCTTCAAGCTCAAAGCTTTATTTAGAATGTCAGCACTGATTTATTTCTCCCTTGAGTGATTATCCAAACTCAACCTGAATTAGAGCATGCGGCCCGATGGTCCGCCTGGCGCAGGGAGAGAGAGGGGGGGAAACAGCGGCGAGCTGTCCCCAGGCTGACTCTGGCAAGAGCTGGGCGTAGAGTCATGACAGGCTGAAATGGATGAGAAACTTCTAGAACGCCCTTCTTCTCCTGGAAGCAGGTACCGGGGCAGCCGGGAGCAGCTGAGATGGTCCTTATCTCACCAAGCAGACTAGCCCCAAGCCCAGGTGCTGGCTCCCTAGACCCCCTGTCTGTCAGCAGACTCGCCCCAGCCGGGTGCCCGTTCCCTCCTGTCTATCAGCAGACTCGCCCTGGCCCAGGTGCCCACTCCCTGGGCCCCTGGCTCTCAGCAGACTCGCCCCCAGCCTGGGCGCCTGCTCCCTGGGCCCCCGTCTATCAGCAGACTCATCCCCAGCCCGGGTGCCCGCTCCTGGCCCTCCGTCTGTCAGCAGACTGCGCCCCCGGCCTGGGTGCCCGCTCCCTGGCCCTCCGTCTGTCAGCAGACTCGCCCCGGCCTGGGTGCCCGCTCCCTGGCCCTCCATCTGTCAGCAGACCTGCCCCCAGCCTGGGTGCCCACTCCCTGGCCCTCCGTCTGTCAGCAGACTCGCCCCGGCCTGGGTGCCCGCTCCCTGGCCCTCCATCTGTCAGCAGACCTGCCCCAGCCTGGGTGCCCGCTCCCTGGCCCCCCGTCTGTCAGCAGACTCGCCCCAGCCCTGATGCCCGCTCCCTGGCCCCCGTCTGTCAGCAGACTCACCCCGGTCCGGTGCCCGCTCCCTGGGCCCCTGGCACTCAGCAGACTCGCCCAGGTGAGGGCTTAGGGCACAGGCGTCTTCGCCCTGGGAGGCTCTTTTTCCCCGTTGTTCTTTCCAACTCTCATCACTGACACTCACGCACACTGACTCTGCTGAGACGAGTTTCTGGTCATCACAGAGTCACAGCCAATCTCGATGGCCTGCCTGGGTTTTAGGAGTGTGTCTGTCCCTAGGGGAAGCCTTTCAGAGCCTCCTGAACTCAAGAGCCCTAACTCGGGATGAGGTTTGGCTTCTGTCAAGTGGAGACGGTGCTCTCTGGCTCAGGAGAGCCAAAGCCCTTCGGTCAGAGCACTCGGGCTCCTGTTCCTCCTCCTCTGCATCGAGCAAATGACCCTGTGGGAACTGCCTGGCTCTGCAGGGGACAGATCATGGGAATGTTGTGGCAACTGTCAGTCTGACCCTGCATTGAGCTGGTTTACAATTTTCTATATTGGTCCCACGAACAATCCGTGGCCTCCTCCCAGAGACGGATCGACTCTCTCCACCACTGTGTCTGATTACTGATTCATTAGCAGGAGATCGTTGCAAATTGACCAGGGGAGTAATTAAATCTCTGAGGCCTATTTGTGTATTTGGGGGTGTTTTGCAGAGCTCAAACCCTGCAGCTTGCAATTGTAAGGCATGTGCCTTACTGCTGAGCTGCAACCCCGAGAGTTAATACTTTGCCGTGGTGTCACCTCCACATACATGTAAACACACGTGCACACAACTAGCACATACCTCCTATGGTTTTCCTTCACAAGGCATCATAAACAACCCTTTTATGATAATGTGATTAAAGTGATTTAGTTTTAGGGTTCTATGTCTCTGTCACAATCTAAGCGGCATCAGTGATACTGGATGCTCCCATTAAGGTGAGATGTTGTTGACAACTGGTCAGGCTATATGTACACATTGGGTGAGTGCGATACTGTTGACAGGATGGTCAGGCTGTATGTACACATCAGGTGAGTACGATGTTGTTGACTGATGCAGGCTGTATGTACACATCAGATGACCACAATGCTATTGATGGGATGGTCAGACAGTATGTACACATCAGGTGAGCATGATGCTATTGATGACTGGTCAGGCTGTATGTAGTCATCGGGTGACCGCAATGTTGGTAACAACTGGTCAGGCAGTGTGTACACAGTGGGTAAGTGTGATGCTGTTGACGAGCTGGTCAGGCTGTATGTACACATCAGTTAAGCGTTATGCTGTTGACGGGCTGGTCAGGCTGTATGTACTTCATCAGATGAGCATGATGCTGTTGATGACTTGTCAGTCTTTAAATACACATCAGATGAGAGTGTTTCTCTGCGTTGCATCATGTTGCATGCATAGGCGCTGGAGTGACTAGTCCCCAAAGTATAAGTCTTACATGAAAAATGTTTAATTAGTTACTTTGAGGAGGACTAGAATGAATAGAAAGTAGGATGGTTTGGATCTTTTCTCTTGAGTTGCATTATTTAAGTTGTGGCAATAAGCAGTCAAAATTATGAGCCTTGCCAGGGAAAACATCTCCGAAGCTCCTGCAGAAATCAGACTCTTATGTGAGACTCTGAGTCTTACCTGGGAGACCAAAGGACCGTGGAAGGGGTCATTAAAGCAAGACTGTGTCAAGTTGCTTCATGGATGGCAGCTCAGGTGCCATAGTTCAGAAATGTGGCTGACAAACACGGAAAGCCCAGGGTTTACGCAACAGGAATCTCCTCACAGAAATATTCATCTACTGGGCACCAGAAAGAAGGACGGGTTTGGAACACTGCGTGACCGAACCCAATCATGAACAACTGTAACTGTATTTCACTGTGATACAATAAAAAAATTAAAATATGGAATAAACTGTTGATTAAAAAGGGGCACCAAGAAAGAACCAGTTAATTTTGTAGGAAAGCGTCTTCAGAAGAGCTAATCACTGACAAATTAGTGTTTGCTGCCTTTGTGCTTATGGAACTGTCCCAAACTAGACAGTGCTGCTTACATTTCTTCCTGTATTCCTCCAGTCATAACCTACATGCTCTTCTACATGTCCACTCATTTAGATAAGTTAAAAATCAGCTTGATTATTGGTTGTTGTTTCTTCCCCACTGACTCCTGTGCCATAACAAATTGTTCCGGACCTGTCCTGTAGAGTTGTCGATCCACCTCTTCTAATCTATACCTAATTATCTCTCGTCAGGTAAATTAGCTCTGTGGTTAATAGTAACAAGTGGCCTCAGATAATTACTGACAATTTTAAAGGTTTTTTGTTTGTTTTCGATTTGTGTTGAGGGAAGGAGCATCCAGTAAGTAAGCTCAGGGCTTACTCATGGATCAGTGTTTGGGGGTTACTTTTGCCCGTGTTCAAGGATTATTCCTGTCTATGCTCAGGTATTACTCCTGGCGGTGCTCAGGGGACCATGTGTGGTTCCTATGATGGACCCCAGGTTGACCACGTCCTCTCCACTGTCCACCTGGTTAGACTGCCTCTACACTGTCCATCTGGCTAGCCTGCCTCTCCACTGTTGGCACACAGGTGGAAAAGACCCCTTTGGTCGTCTCTGAGCTAGGTCCATCTGTAGCTTGACTGGCACTACTGTCCTCTGGGCTGGACCATGTGGTCAGGGCTGTCTTCTTCCGGGGACCCCTTGTCCACCTTACTTCACACCTGAGGTCAGAGCTCCATGGTCAGGTGCTAGGTTTTGGCTTTCCTGGGTGAGGCCACCTGGCACTGTCCGTCTCTTGAGAGCTGCAGGAGGGGCCTCTCTGCCAGTCTGTGCCCTGTGGGCGAGTGCCCTTAGCGTTCTGGAGTCTCTCCCCATGGAGATATGTATAGTTCCATGCTGTGTTTCTTTCTATCTTTCCCCTAATAAAACAAGGGTGGTGATGCCCAGGGTAGGGGCGAAGATCTACCCGGGTGACTCATGGTCAGTTTGAGGCTGCAAACAGAAACTCTGAAATGAGGCGTTTGGCACAGTCCCTGAAAAGGGATAAAAGTCACACTTGGGAGTGAAACCCAGAAACTCAAAGCTCAAGTGCCCAGTCTTGACATCGGGGCCCAGTGCAGCATGACTTGGTAGGGACGTTGGCTATGGGAAGGTCGTGGGAGAAGGAGTGGAAAGTGCACGCGACCAGGTGCTCATTCACCTTGGGGTGGGGGTGAGTCCTGGCACGGAGACCCACAGCCCCACGAAACTCACAGACCCCTGCCGGGCCTCCTGCGCCGCAAGGCACCACGCAGTCCAGAGGACAAGTGAATACAGTTTCCTGGTCGCTCTAGGAAGTGAACTGTCCTCCACGCAGTCCAGAGGACAAGTGAATACAGTTTCCTGGTCGCTCTAGGAAGTGAACTGTCCTCCATGCAGTCCAGAGGACAAGTGAATACAGTTCCCTGGTTGCTCTAGGAAGTGAACTGCCCTCCACGCAGTCCAGAGGACAAGTGAATACAGTTTCCTGGTCGCTCTAGGAAGTGAACTGTCCTCTGGTGTCTCGTGGGGCGACTCTCAGGAGGCACCAGATGCTTGTTTACCTGAGCGTTTCCAATCCGCAGGGGCGCAGAGTTCAGTTCCGTTTCTGATTTTGCCCTGGACAGATAAATTGATCAGCATTTCTGATAATAAGCTGAGCAGGTCAGTGAACTGCAGGCCAGCACTGGCGCTCAGTCAAGGAGATCTCCAAATGTGCTCCTAATTCCCCAAGTTCCCAACTTGATCACACTGTTTTGTTCTTTCCTTGGAAGACCGAGAAGGGCCGTCTACACCCCTGTTGCTCTGAGACAGATTCTTGGGGTGATCCTGGTGGCTTGTTTCAGCTTCATGGAGGGCCTGGGAGGCTGGAGCCCACGTGCTGAGTCTGTGTCCTCTGTGATCGGCCACTTCCATGGCAGGGGCTTCTGCTGTCCGGCTCTCCAGTGTCTGGACCGGATGGACCTCAGTGGGCAGCGTCTCTGTGTCTAAGGGACGAGGCACTGAAGAGAAGCAAAACCTCCCCATGGTAGGCAGCGTTCTGCAGTCCTGAGCACGTCCTCGTCCTCCCTGCAGGGCCGGGCAAGGGGCTGGGGGCATTGCGCCTGACAGCGGTGTCGCCCCAGGGTCCCCTCCCCACTCATGTCCTCTCATACTGGTGATGTTGGTGCCTCATCAAACTCTTTATCTTTGCTCTCCTTTGAGGGGGCTCTCTTGGAGGGGGACTCTCTTTGGAGGGGCTTGCCCTGGCTGGCCACAGGAGCACCCCCATTTTGGGGGTATTCTCCATCCCGGTCTTCTCTAGGGCCCAATCATGTTCTCTCACCCAGGCCAGCACTTTTCCTAGACTAGGGCTGAGGCGGGGAGCTAGGCAGGGGCACGTAGGGCACAGCTGTGTGTGGGGACGGGGTTTCCCCTGCAGCTCTGCAGGAGGAGGCACAAGAGAGGCACCGCGGGATTTCGGCCAGGACCACACACCCTAGCTGCTGGACGGACGTCTCCGCAGGGTGACTCCCACTTGCCCAGAATCTGCCCTGTGCCCTAGGGCTGACCTGCACCTGGAAACTGAAGACTGATCTGAGTGGTTGGGAGGAAGCCGCAGACGGGAGGATCAGGAGAACAGAGACCCACGGTGCTGGCTGTAGGTTCAGTTCACCGAGCCCCAGGGACTGGCTTTATGGCCATCCCGAGCTTCCCGCCGCCATCACAGGGGAGGTCCCCGCTGCTGTCCCGAGCTTCCCGCCGCCATCACAGGAAGGTCCCCGCCGCCATCACAGAGAGGTCCCTGCTGCTGTCCCGAGCTTCTCTCCGCCATCACAGCCTGGGCTTCCTCCAATTCCCTGGGGCCTCCTGCCAGCTCCTCTGAAGTCTCTCGGGCTTGTTCTCAGGAGGCGGGAACCACCCGGGCGAGGCTGTTTCCTCCTTGATGCCGTCACCTGTGTGACATCACAGACGTCATCCCGGGTTCCCACGTGGCTCGATGCTGTCCACATGTTCTGTGAAAGCTGGAGGCGTGTCTCGGAGCTCATGGCCTGGCCCTGGGTGATGGAGAATGTGGATGTGCTGATCAAGTGACCTTTCCTGGCCAGAGATGAGGTCGCCGTCCCTGCCACTGTCCCTGCCACCAGGTGTGGGTATGATTCTGGGCACATGACTCAGGGTTGTA
Organism: Cryptotis parvus; assembly: GCA_021461705.1. Lineage (NCBI taxonomy): Eukaryota > Metazoa > Chordata > Mammalia > Eulipotyphla > Soricidae > Cryptotis > Cryptotis parvus. Next base: position 760,665 of record JAJIBD010020966.1, read on the forward strand.
TTGCCCACCCTGGCTGGTCCGGGGTCTCCCAGTGTCCCTGCTTGCACTGGACTCTGTCCTCTGCAGGAGATAGACTCTGATGGCAGCACTCTGAGGGGCTGTGTGGGCTGGGGCAGCGCTGCCGGGCTCCTGGGCTCTGGGCGCTGAGGAGGGGCAGGCGCCAGCCTGTGCGGGTTGTGTGTGTCCAGGCAGCAGAGAAGGTGCGACAGGGCTAAGGAAAGCATTTGGCGGATAGGCTGTGCCTGGGCCGTGCAGCCGCTCAGCGGCAGATGGCGTCAAGCTCAGAATCGTCTCCTGCCCCTCCAGCCTGTCTTTCAAGAGGGCTGGAGTCCCTGCCCCGAGCCACTATGGGACATTTCCGTCCTACGATATGAATTGCCCGGAAACTCAAGGAGCTCTGCCGGGATGGTTGCACTTGATTTTGTTAAGTAGCTTCGTTCCCAGTGTGGAATATTCCCTTGCTCCCACTTTGCTTGGAGAACCCTGTGTATAAAATGTGTGTGACATTTAAACTGACCCGAAGCTCACTTTCGCTATTACCACAGTTTCTTAGCAGACCAGGAACCAGATTGTAGTGGCACCTAGTAAGGTAGAGCTTGTGTTGTATAAATGTTTATCCACCAGTTATTATTTATTAGGTCTGTCTGAGGATTAGATAGTCAGTGTTGAACAGAACAGTCAGACCTCTAGCATCACAGGGCTGAGGCAATACTGCAGTTATCGGGGGGTTGCCTTGCATGCAGCCAACCTGGGTTCAATCCCGGTTCCCATATGGTCCCTGAGCACTGCCAGGAGAAATTCCTGAGTGCAGAGCCTGGAGCATCACCTGAGCATCACCAGGCGTGACCCTAAAAGCCAAGAAATACAAAGCCCGTAGGCTGACGGTTCCTGGTTCTACCGAGACCCGGAAGCACCACACAGTCTTACACCCTCCAGGCACGCGAGTCCAGGTGCCCCCACAGGGAGGATGAGCCCCACCAGGCAGCCATGGAGACTGTCAGGCCAGGGTTTGAGGAGCAGGAAGTGAGGGGCCTTGAGTTGAAGACAAGGTCTTCCTGCAGCATAGGCGAGGGTCTGCCAGGCAGGGTCTATAGAAGAGCCTCTTGGCAGTAGGGACTTGGGTGGGGCCTGGGTCACTCCAGCAGCATGCGCGACACATACTGCGGGCGAGCCCGCCCTGAGGAGGACACGTCTGTGCTAGCTTGGTGGTGAATTGTGTGGTAAATGTGTGTCTGTCCCTGGATGGAGGCCATGGACTGTGTGGCCGAGTAGGCATCTGTCCCCATCTGAGAACAGATGGAGGCCATGAACTGTGTGGCGAGTGTGCTGCTGACCCCAGAGCCCGTGAACTGTGTGGTCCTACAGTGCCTTGATTGATCCAGGTGGATTAAGAACCATTTGAAGAGATGTCCTTGGCGTTTCGGCCTCGGAAATGCCCTTCTGGCCCAGAGTGCAGGTTTTCTGCACAGCTGATAAGGGGTTTCTCTGCTCAGAAAAGGTCATCGGCTCCAGGCTTGGCAGACTGCAAGCTCGGGGCTGTATTAAGTTTCCAATTTGAATGTAACAAGATTCAATTTCATCTTTGGAATCATCTCTTGTAAAATACTTTTGGAGTATAAACTAAAAGTCACCCTTGAAAGCCTTAAATTTAGTCTTCTTTACTGGACAAAAATTTGACACCTGCTAAATCCACACTGTGTCTAATTCTCCTGCTATCAAATAGAAACTGTCCTTCCAGTGACCTGATAAGCTTTTAGAAACATTTGCTCATCAAGACATTATTTTCTTGTTTTTAATGAAAGAAGCTGTGTGTGGCCTGCTTTGGAGCAGCTCATAGAAACGCCTGTGAGAATCTTGGAATAAGGTGTGTTCGTAAGAAATCAGAGGCTTGTGCTGAGGCGGCGAAGGCTGTGGGCCGCCCGGCAGGCTGGGACTGGCATGGCCCGTAGCTATGGGGTCCCCTCTGGCGTGCTCTAGTGACTAGTGTGGCCCGTGATGTCACAAACCCCAGAATTTGTGGGGCCCGAAGATCCGGCCAGTTCTCCAGCTGTGTACCCAATACCCAGATCAGTGGAGAGGGCGGGCAGCAGGGCTGTGCGGGGCCTTGGGCAAGGTGGGCACGGGGAGATGGTTCTGGAAAGGCCCCTGGACCCCAGCGCTCACAGTGCAGGGAAGCACAGCAGCCCCATCTGTCAAGAGGAGCGTTAGGACACTTGTGAGATAGTCGCAGGATTCTCCCACCGACACGCACCGCTTCCTGCTCGCTCTCAAGGGGAGACGGAAGAGGCTGCCCAGGGGGCCGAGAGCCTGGGCGGCCAGTGTCTTCATTCCAGGACCCAAGAGTCCCGTGCGACTAAGCCGTGGCAACCCCCTCATCAGCGGCTCTGGCCTGGCCCCCAGAGCCTGTCCTGGACAGAGACTAAGAATAAAAATAATAAGAGTTTCTGCTTTTCAAGAAGCATCAAAGGACAAGGTCGAGGAACGTGGTGGACATTCAGGCAACAGGACATGGTGGACACTTGAGCAGTAGTGATCAGTATACACCCGGCAGTAGGATGTGGTGGATACTTGGGCAGTAGTGACCAGTGGACACTTGGGCAGTAGGATGAGGTGGACACTTAGGCAGAAGGGGGCAAAGGTGACCCACGACCTAACGGCGCACAGACTCACATCCCCAGGGTGGGGGTGCTTGTCTGTCTGCAGCCTGTCCCCGGGGCAGGACACTGCTCCTCCTTTCCTGCGCCTCCAGTGGGCTGCGGCCCTGAGCTCTGGGCCCCTCTCTGCTTCTCAGACCTTTCCTCTCGCCCTTTCTGTCAGCTGCGCCTGAGCCTGGCCCGAGTCCAGCCACGCTGCAGTGGGCATCTCTCCAGTAGGAGCAGCCCCATTGGCCCATGCAGGTCTGTGGGTGCAGATTAGGGCCCCACACCCTCGCCCTGACCTGGCCCTCTGCAGCCTTCCGGCGACTCCTCAGACCCTGCCATGGAGCTTTAGTCTCCCCCCACAACACCAGAGGCACAGGGCTGAGGCGCTCCCGCCCTTCACAGCACTGTCCTCAGCCACCTGTGGGGCCAATGCGAGTGCCTGACCTCATTGGCCCACCTGCCCCTCCCAGGGCCTGCTTCGGGTAGAGCACACCATGACGTGCTGCGCACACTGGCATGTGAGCTGTAGACGCGTGTGGGTCCTCCATCGCCCCTGACGAGCCACGCACACTGTGGCTGTAGGCGCGTGTGGGTCCTCCATCACCCCTGACGTGCCGCATACATTGGCATGTGAGCTGAGCTGTAGACGCGTGTGGGTCCTCCATCGCCCCTGACGAGCTGCGCACACTGTGGCTGTAGACGTGTGTGTGTCCTCTATCGCCCCTGAGGAGCCGCGCACACTGTGGCTGTAGGCACGTGTGGGTCTTACTTTCCCGTATTTGCTCTCTGGGCCCTGTAGAGCTTCCCCCTTCTCTTCAAAGGCTTGTGTTCTGTGTGGAAATATGGTCTCTGCTCTATAGCTCACACTCACAATCTATCCATTCCCGCCTGCCTTATCTTCAGTTGCATTGCCCTACGTGTAGGTGACAGTGAGTGATCCGGCAATAAACATTTGCCCGGGATGTGTAAATGTTCTGGCCTTAGTGATATAAATAAGCTCCGACTGTCAGAGAGCTGTGTGACCGGAGCGTGAGTGCCGATCACTGGGCGAGGGCCTCTGACTGTGGCGAAGTAGGGAGGAGCAGAGAAAACCGTCACAGTGAAGAAAGTGAGAAAATTAAGATACTAAAGCTACAGCTCCACAATAAGAAGTAACATGTATGAAAATGAGTTGCTGGCCAAAAAAAGATATTAAGACCGAACCTTACCAAGGGCAGAATCAGTGTCCAGGCCACTGAGGCAGAGAGACAGTGACGGCGTGAGAGCAAAGCCGAGAGGACCAGTGAGGCCTTAGCCGAGAGAGCAAAGCTGACGGGGCCAGGAAAGGTCTTAGTGTCACAAGGTACAGCATTCAAGAGAAAATTCAAGAGAAAATGGGAGTCTTAGTGTCACAAGGTACAGCATTCAAGAGAAAATGGGAGAGTCGAAAGTTTATGCCCGATGAGAGAAAGCCAGACCCTCAAGCTGCATGAGAATCTTGACTCTCTGCCTGGCGCTCTCAAGCAGGTACAATTCCCAAAGTCCAAACAGCCATTATTACATGGGTCTTTCGAGCATTGTGAAGCAGATTTTAAAATAAGGGTATCAGAATCTTAAAAAGCAGAGAAGCTTATCAAAATTGGAAGAACAAGGTCCAAGGAACTGTCTTGCTTTAACTAATGTTTTAGCTAATAAAGAGTCATAAACATTATTTTAAAATATATACCTGGGACATTTTCAAAGCCAACCAGAAAAGGATATGTTTTGTTACTAAAAAAAATTCAATATTATCTTAGAAGTTAATGCCAGATGGTGTCAGATGTTTGAATTGTGTGAATCATCATAATACATCAAGAACAAAATAAACTTTATATATTTGGATACTAAGACATTAGTTTGTACTCATTGTTGCCAAATAAACATCTTAATGTTCCAGATGTGGCAATGTAAAAAGCTTTAAAATATAGAGAAAACACACAGAGATAAACACATTCATACACATATAACCTTAGAGAAACTTTAGGAGAAATAACTTTTCAACAAAGTTATAAAACTACAAATGGCCAAAGAGTTAGGACAGTGGTAGGTTGCAGTGGGGAGGGTGTTTGCTTGTACACAGCCAACCTGGCTTAACCCTTTGCTTCCCGTATGGCTCCACGAGGCCACCTATAGTGACCCCTGAGCACAGAGCCAGGAGTAACCCCTGAGCACCACCCAAAACCCAAAATAATAATGGAAATATTGGGAGGTATGTGCATATTAAAATCATGTCAGTGAATACATCTGAGGAAGGTAAATAGCTGAGAATGTAATATGGACATATATGTGTACTTATCATTGACATGCTTATATTGGTCATATACATGTATGTTCATCTGTGTGTATATGTGTGAGTGTGTGCATGTAAGTAGCTATCAGTCAGTAAGGAGAGGGAGAGAGTGTATGGCTCTGCGCTCGACTGGGCCTAGGGCTGGCCTCTGCGCTCAGGCTGTGAGGGAAGGAGGTCCGATGATGCTTACTAAGCTGGGAGACCCTGAGTGTCTCACAGCCGGAGAGTGTGACTAGGGGACCCGATTGCTGCTGGGGCTGTCAGTGCAGCCGTCAGACTCACTCAGACTTCTCTCAAGGTAAGGCTGTGAAGGTACAGCGGGTAGGGTGGCTCAGTGTGTAGGGTGCAGCTGTAAGGGGGCGGTAGGGTGGTTCAGTGTAGGGTGCGACTGTAAAGGCCACTGCCCTAGGTTCGGTCCCCAACACTGTTTAGGCCACGAATGGTCCTTGAACGCAGAGCTGGGGGTCAGCTCTGAGCACCCTGGGTGTGGCCCCCAACAAAATCAACAAATAATAGTTATGGGGTATTTTGCACTGTGTTTGCCATCTGTATGTTCTAGGGCTGGACAGGAGTCATTTGTTTTAGGGAAGCAAATATGCCTCTGGCTTTTCAAACATGGCTGTCAGCACACGTGGTGATGTTTCGCGAGTGTTCTAACATTTGCTCCAAGAGCGCTGGTTAACCCCGGGTTTTCACATTCAGTTTCTGAGTGTCAGCTCCGCAATGCAGATGTTTGATCCTCCTTTTTCTTTGCTGCTTCTGAGTTTGCTGTGCCTGATCTCAGCCCTTGTGACTGTCGCTGTCCTACAGTTTCAGGACTCCGTCTGAAACTGCGGGTTTCTTTCTTCGCGGACACAGGGTCACTCGCGAACAGATTCTGGTGGCCAGAAATCGTCCTCGCATGCTAAAGAACGAAAGATTGCAAACTGCCACCTTGTGCCTTAATAAAACTTGTTCTAGTAAACATGTTTGGAATGTGTCGCCTCCTGTGGGCTTTGCTGGAACCTTCCCAGAGCAGCTAGGGGGACGAGCAAGTGCAGACGGAGCCGGGAGGGAGTGAGTGTTCTCCGGCTTCCTGCGCTGACGGCCACCAGCAAGGGGAGGCCAGGCCCCTTGACAGTGCGTGAGCTTAGCACTGCAGGAGAGTGGGGTTAAACCAGCAACCACCCAGCGAGCCGAGAGCAGAGAACCGGGCGGCCTTCAGAGTCTGAACTGGTTGGCTCTTGGCGTGAGAGAAGCATGTCAAACATGGAGGCCAGGGGTACCACACGGGAAGGTCAGGGGACACCACACAGGAAGGTCAGGGGACACCGCACAGGAAGGTCAGGGGGACACCACACAGGAAGGTCAGGGGTACCACACAGGAAGGTCAGGGGACACCACACAGGAAGGTCATGGGTGCCACACGGGAAGGTCAGGGGACACCACACAGGAAGGTCAGGGGACACCACATGGGAAGGTCAGGGGAGACCACACAGGAATGTCAGGGGACACCACGGGAAGGTCAGGGGACACCACACAGGAAGGTCAGGGGACACCGCACAGGAAGGTCAGGGGACACCACACAGGAATATTAGGGGACACCACACACAGGAAGGTCAGGGGACACCGCACAGGAAGGTCAGGGGACACCAAACGGGAAGGTCAGGGGACACCGCACAGGAAGGTCAGGGGACACCACACGGGAAGGTCAGAGGACACTGTACAGGAAGGTCAGGGGACACTGCACAGGAAGTCAGGGGACACCCACACAGGAAGGTCAGGGACACCGCACAGGAAGGTCAGGGGATACCACACAGGAAGGTCAGGGGATACCACAGGGAAGGTCAGGGGACACCGCACAGGAAGGTCAGTTTCTCCATTTGAGGAAGCAAAGGACAGTGCGTGACTGGCTATGTTTTCTCTGCCCGGGGCCTGAGAGAGCAGACCTTGCCTCATCTGAGGCACCGCACACCCTATCTGCTGCACGTTTAGTTACCATCCTGAGCCACACAGGGTTGTTGGCACCTCTGAGGGCTCCAACGCTGCACGTGAGACCCCGCCCGCTCGGAAGATGCTGGGAGGCCTCGTTGGCAGCTGCCTGTTAGGGCTATAAAAGATCCCGATTTTAAGGACATCTTCAGCACCATTCTTTGCCATTCTTCTCAGCTTTCCGATATCACTTGAAATAAGTGTATAAACATGTCCGTGTTGGCGGAGATAAATCTCCATTCGCTCCAGGCTGCCTCTTAGGGAAGTGTCTTAATTGCTCTAGGTTTTCATCTTTGGTTATTTAGTGTTTGGTGTTAAACACTTAGAAATTTTACAACATTTGGCTTTTTTTTTCCCTTTTCCTTTTCACTAACTTGAGTCCTTCAGTCCCTCCTGCCCGGGGTGAGAGGCCGAGGAGCCACGCTGGCCAGATGGTGGGCAGCATGGGCAGGGACCCTGTCATCATGCGTTGCTTGTGGAGCAGCCCGGACCCACGGCTGGACACCTTTGTGATGTTTGTGTTGTACTAAGCAAACACGGAAGGAGCCTGGATGCTCAATGACGTGCCCCAGCCCAAGCTGAGCCCAACGGGTCAGAACCAGAGCAAGCCAAGTGTCGGACCAGCTCAGACCTCTGGCACAGCTCTCATTCCAGAAAAGCAGCTCCCTGGACTCTGCCTTCTAGAATTGGCCCCTGCCTGCAACCGGCTCTGCCCGTCTCTGGGGCCCACATGACCCTTGGGGACACTCTGCTGAGAACCCCCGGTCAGCTGTGACCATGGTTCGTATCCTAAAGAGCTAGGGCCTGCCATCACTGTGTCCTTCGCATGGCCAGGATCCCACAACTTCCAAATGCCCATAATCTCTGCCTGGCCTCCGTTTGCCTTTTTCATTCTCTGCATCCATTCAGTGTCTCTGGGTGTTCCATTCACCTCTTAAGCTCATGCACTTAAATGGGTTTTTGCCAACACTCCCTGCAAAAGAGCCAGTCACCGCCGACCACCCTCCTTCACCTCTTTCAACGAGACCACCTGAAGATTCCCGGGCTCTTATGACTTCCTTCCTCTCTTGTTTTATTTATTTTTTTATTGTTCTCTTGTTTGTTACTGGTTTTGGCATATCGAACATGCATCGGAGAGCTTGCCAGGCTCTGTCATGTGGGTGCTATATTCTCATTACCTTGTGGGGCTCTCTCAGAGGGGTGGGTAGAATATTCATGGTAATTTGGAGGTAAATGGTGCGGCCATGTGCCGCCATGCAATGGGGAAAGCTGGTTTCTGTTCTGCGGGTGTATCTGTGTCTGTGGCTCAAGCATTCCTGGGCTTGAAATACTCTCCTCTGAAGGGTGGGTCTCTGCAGGGTGGGTCCTTGTAGGCTGGGTTTCTGACAAGCCGGGCTGGAGACTGGCTTAATCTCTTGGGTGGAGATCTTACGAGCTGCAGAGTGTTGATGGTGAAGATCGCTGCCAGCAAGGTGTGGGGGTTTCTCTGGGCTCTTCCGAGACTCCATTGTGATGGTGGACTCAGGTCGGAAGTCGCTCTTGTGGTCCATGGAATGCAGGGGGGTTCAATGGGGAAAGCTGCATTCTGCTCTGCCGGGTGTATCTGTGTCTGTGTATCACCATCTCCTTTGTGCAAAAATTCTACTTCACGCAATGGGGAGAAAAGGCTGTAAAGTTTAATAAGAGAACTCCCAGAACGACCACCAACTAGGAACTCTTTGGCACCATTGCAGCATCATGGGAAGATACCATCATTGATGACATCGATGAAGACTACAACCAACTGGTTCAGCACCTCCATGATTGTGCGAAGAATGCCGAGAGGGAGAAAGACACAAAAGGACGCTTGTCTTCAGAAAATCTCGAGCTCATTCGCTAACGTGGCAAGGCGCGAGCCTCAGGAGACCAAATGCTAACGTCCAAACTTGCTAAATGGTGCAGAGAATCGATAAAAGAAGACCTCAAAGACAGAAAAGCATAAATACTGGAAGATGCAGCAGAAGCAGGGAAAAGCACTCGCGCCGCCCGCCTGTCCTTCAGCAACTATAAGACCAAGATGACTGCCCTCCGACACCCTGATGGATCTATCACATCTTCCAGAAAGGCAATGGAGAAGATTATCCAGGACTTCTACTCAGTTCTCTTTGATAGCCACATCCACCTGCCCACATACCAAATTCCACAGGATGAATATGTCATTCCCAATGTTCTCCCTTCTGAAATCCAACATGCCATTTTGTCGGTAAAGAAGGGGAACAGCACCAGGCCCAGACAAAGTCAGACCTGAACACCTGAAGAATCTGCAGTTGGTACTCATCAATACACTAGCTCGGCTCTTTACACACTACCTGTCCGAATGCAAGGTGCCCTCCCAATGGAAGACCAACAGGACAGTTCTACTGTTCAAAAGGGAGACTTTCACGACATTGACAACTATCACCCCAGCTGCCTGTTATCTGTCATCTACGAGTCATCCTGAACAGGATTGGCAGAACACTAGATGAAGGACAACCATGTGAGCAAGCTGGCTTCCGGAAAGGATTCAGCACAATCAACCATATCCACACAGTTATATTGAGGTTTGTAGGGAGTACAAGATGCCACTCTGTCTCAAGTTCATTGATTTACAGAAAGCCTTTGATTCTGTGGAGACTGAAGCAGTCATCGAAGCCCTAGCCAAACAGGGTGTTCAAGATCCTTCGTGAGCTGTATTACGGATTCACCACCAGGATCTCACCATTCTACAAAGAAGTGATCTCTGATGTCAAAAGAGGGGTTCAATATCTTTGGTGATACCATTTCACCAAAACTCTTCAGCGCCACCTTCGAGAACATCATGCAACAATTAGAATGGGAAGGAGTGGGAGTGAAGATAGATGGTCGGCAACTACACCACCTCCGCTTAGCTGATGACATCATTCTAATAACACCAAACGTTAGCCAAGTGGCACAAATGCTGGCTGACTTCGACCGAGAATGTGGAAAGATAGGTCTACAGCTGAATCTAAAGAAAACTATGTTTATGAAAAATGAACTAGTTCCAGAGGCCCCATTCACTGTCAATGGAACAAACATCTCTGAATGCAGTAGTTATGTGTACCTAGGTCAAGAAGTCAACATGATGAACTGTCGGGGAACGCCACTGGGGTCCCCAACAGTGCCGGGAAGCAAGTTCCCTTCTACCTTCAAAGCCGGCGGGGAATGGATGAAGACTCAGGAATCCGATGCAGTTTTAAAAGGCTTAACTTATCACAGGTTCAGGCATACAAATTAGAAATAGGAAAAACCCGGTTCTTTGGATTCCTGGCTAGAACCCCAGCCACATGTAGGCCAAGATGGTGGCCACCACATGTAAAGGCCCTGTAGAGAGGAGACAAAGACACGACTCCCAAGAAGGGTGCAAGCTCAAAAAAAGAGAGCCCAAAAAGAGAGCCCAAAAAAGAGAGCGCGAGAGAGGAAGCAGGCTAGTTTTATACCCCTGCAACTCAGACCTCCCTCCCACTATTATAGAAAGCAGGGAGGGTCAGGTAATTTCTCCCAGCACCTCACATTGGCCTTTTATATGCTAATGTCTTGAGCCAAGATCTGTCTGGAAAAGCCTTTATAGGGTAGAGAAGGGGGGTTTCGAATGGCTTGTCTCTGTACCAAAGACTAATACTAATGCCAGTTAAATATTTCTCCAAGCCTTCACAAATCTCTTCTACTTCACGGTAGATTTGTATTTTAGTTGCCTTTTGAGTTAATCAGGGAGCCATGCTTGCTTGCTTGGAGGCAAACAGCATTTCTCTCTGGTCTAATTACTTAGGGATCCAACGTGGCCAGGCAAATATGCTGGTAAGATCTAGCTAGTCCCATGATGATTGTGGTAGCATAAGAGAATATTTATACCAGCTAGTACAGAATACACGGTCAGATAAACTGCCACATTTAGACTCCCCCTTATCTACGAAGTGATTTGCAGGCAGCAATTCAGAGCAGATGCAGAGGCTCTTAGAGGAGTCCTGCAACAATGCACGATCTAAAACCTGAGCTGCGCAGGAGGAAGAGAGCACCATGGAATGCCTTCAAAGGCATCGAAGAAATAGCTAAAAGGACACAGAACCTCCGGCTCCAGGCACATCTCTTTGACTCCACTGTTCTCCCTGCATTAACATACGCCTCAGAGACCTGGGCCCTACGAAAGCAGGATGAGAATGCTAATTGGGTCTCCCAGAGAGGAATCGAAAGAGCTATGCTTGGAATATCACGCCTCACTCAAGTGAGAGAAGGAATCTGGAGTTCCAACCTCCATTGCTATTCCAGAATCAGGGACACTGTCTCGTTTGCCAAGTCATCGAAAATCTGATGGGCTGGACATGTAATGCAATTTGGAGATGACCGCTGGACTAGAGCTGTTACAGACTGAATCCCAAAGGATGTCAAAAGATCACGTGGCCGCCCACCCACAAGATGGTCAGACTTCCTTGTCAAGACCCTGAAGGAATGGTTTGAGGCTCTTCATATTCCTGAATCAACCAGATACCATTGGGCTACATTGGCACGTGATAGGGTCCAATGGATATGTTACTGGTGCCTGCTCGAGCAAATCGATGAATAACGGGATTCAAGTGATCAAGTGAAGTGATCTCTTGTTTGTTTTGTGGTGGAGGCTCCCACTGGTGTTCTGGGACCCAGGGTCTCTGCTCTGTTACTCCACTTAGGCCAGATGTTCGGAGCTGGGCCCAGGGATGTGCGGCCGGGTCCAGCGCCCGCATTGGGGATGCCCAGGCCGCTGTGGACTTGCTCAGGGCCCCGCAGAGCTGCACCTGTGATGCTGCTGAGCCCCACGTGGGTGCCTCAGACCAGCCCAGACTCCATGTTTGTTTCAAGTTGCACTTTCTCTTTTCGGGTTTTTTTTTTTCTTTTCCCTTGCATGAGTCCATAATGCCCAGAAAGCTCTTGATTATTCCAAGCACTGCGGGCTCTGGGGATTGTTGAGCAGAGGGCGGCAAGGGTCCAGCTTAGAGCTGGACGATCCCGCAAGGGAAGGGAAGTTGTGGACAGGAGGGGCACAGAGTGGGGGCACAGAGCAGGTGCCCAGAAGGGGCACAGAGCAGGTGCCCAGGGAGGGGCACAGAGCAGGTGCCCAGGAGGGGCACAGAGCAGGTGCCCAGGAGGAGCATAGAGCAGGTGCCCAGGAGGAGCATAGAGCAGGTGCCCAGGAGGAGCACAGAGCAGGTGCCCAGGAGGAGCACAGAGCAGGTGCCCAGGAGGAGCATAGAGCAGGTGTCCAGGAGGAGCACAGAGCAGGTGCCCAGGAGGGGCACAGAGCAGGTGCCCAGGAGGAGCATAGAGCAGGTGCCCAGGAGGAGCACAGAGCAGGTGCCCAGGAGGAGCACAGAGCAGGTGCCCAGGAGGAGCATAGAGCGGGTGCCCAGGAGGAGCATAGAGCAGGTGCCCAGGAGGAGCACAGAGCAGGTGCCCAGGAGGAGCATAGAGCAGGCGCCCAGGAGGGCACAGAGCGGGTGCCCGGGGCTCAAAGAGGAGCCTGAGGCGGATCTGGGGCCGGAAGGACCCAGCAGGACGTGGAGGCAGCCTGGAGGCACAGCGGGGCCTGTCGGGATTCCCTGGGCAGAGAAGGAAGCAGGGGAGAGGGGACAGCATCTGTGCAGAGAGTCTGCAGGGCTGCTGGTGGCGGGGCTGCTGAGGGCGGGGCTGCCGGGGGGCGGGGCTGCCGGGGGGCGGGGCTGCCGGGGCGGGGCTATGTAAGGAGGGGCGGGGCTAAGTTAGGATGGGGCATGGCTGCCAGGGGCGGGGCCATGTAGGGGCGGGCGGGGCTTCTGGGGCCGGGCTGCCTCTCCAGCCCACTAGTGCTGTGCTGCGTCTGGCTGCCATCAGCTGCGCCGGCCCCGGAGGTCTGAGCCCTGGGTCTTGCTTGACTGGTGTTCTGGCCTTGACTGGGTCTGGGGCGTTTGCCCTGGGGAAGATCTCCGGCCTGACCACTAGCCCCTCCCGGCTCTGCGCTCAGGAATTGCTCCTGGGGTGCTCGGGGACCCTTTGGGATGCTGGGGATGGGACCCAGCAGGTTGACCCCGTACAAGGCAGACGCCCGCCTTGCTCTGCTGTCGCCTCCAGCCTCTGATTGGTCCTTTATAAGCCCTTATTTGCATACCCAGTCCGATTGGCTCCCCACATCCCCTTATTTGCATACAGACACACCTGCAGTCTCATAGGTCGGATGCAACCTGATTGGCCCTCCATAAACCCTTATTTGCATGCCCAGTCCAATTGTCCCCCCACACACACACACACATCCCGTCATTTGCACAAAGGCACATCTAAAGTCTCATTGGTCAGATGCAAGCTGATGCCTTTTTTGGGTCACACCCAGTGATGCTCAGGGGTTGCTCCCGGCTCTTGGCTCGGAGAACGTATGGGATGCTGGGGATGGAATCCGGGTTGGCTGCATGCAAGGCAAACCCCACCGCACTGTACTATCCTCGGCCCAGATTGAGCCTCTTATAAACCTGTATATGCATACCCAGTCCGATTGGTTCCCCACATCCCTTCATTTGCATAGACACATCCTTAGTCTCGTTGGTCGATGCAATCTGATGCCTTTTTGGCTTTTGGGGTCACCCCTGATGATGTCAGGCCTTCCTCCTGGCTCTGCACTCGGGAATTACCCCTGGCGGTGCTGGGGGGTGCATGTGGCATGATGAAGATGGAACTAGGGTCAGCTGTGTCCAAGGCTAACCCCTCCCCACTTTACTGCTGCTCTGGCCAGTGCACTGCTTCCTGACTCAGTTTCCCCACTGAGATTCACAGACGTTTCTGCCCATAGAGGAGGCTGCGGACCCTTTGGTGCTCTGGAGTTGGGGAATATCTCCGTAGGCCTGATCAAGGCTCAGAAATTCATGGCCTGCTGGAGTCTGGGATGTGTGCGGTGACAGAGACGGCAGCCAGGGGGTCCCCGGCAAAGCAGATGGAGAAGGATGCTGGCTTGCTGGTCTCAGCACGGAGCCTACCCAAAATGCTGGCTTGCTCATCTCAGCGCAGAGCCTACCCGAAATGCTGGCTTGCTCGTCACAGCTCGGGGCCTACCCGAGATGCTGGCTTGCTGGTCACAGCACGGAGCCTACCGAGATGCTGGCTTGGTCATCACAGCACGGAGCCTACCGAGATGCTAGCTTGCTCGTCACAGCGTGAGGCCTACCGAGATGCTGGCTTGCTCGTCACAGTGTGGAGCCTACCCGAGATGCTGGCTTGCTCATCTCAGCGCAGAGCCTACCCGAGATGCTGGCTTGCTCATCTCAGAGTGGAGCCTACCCGAGATGCTGGCTTGCTCGTCAGTGCACGGAGCCTACCCGAGATGCTGGCTTGCTCGTCACAGCGCGAGGCCTACCCGAGATGCTGGCTTGCTCGGCAGAGCGTGGAGCCTACCTGAGATGCTGGCTTGCTCGTCACAGCACCCTTGATTCTACACACAGGCGGTGCAGGGAAGTCTGAGGTCTGCCCGCTGGGAGGCCCAAATGCACCCTCTTTTGCCTCAGCAGTGAAGTTGCCCCCAGCCCAGCGTCAGCATGGAACAAGGCAGCTGTGCCTTACTGAGATCAATCTGAAGCACCCAATTCTTAAAGACCCTCATTCCTCTCTCAACTCTGTTAGACAGGGCAAGTTAATGAACATAACGGCATGAAACGGTAGAGAAGAAACACACAGCAAACTCAAACCAATGATCCTTGACTCCCTGGACGCTGAGAGAACACGTGAAGGCTCCCCCTCGGGCCCTGACAAGTCCTCAGGCGCATCCCTGGTGCTCAGTGGGGCTGTGGGCACGAGTCACGCATCTCAGCAGTGAGCCGGGAGCTGCAGGCTCCCTTGGAGAGGAGCTCCTCGACGTCGTCCCTTTCCTTCTGGCCTTGCAGTGCACAGGTCTCTGGGCTTCCAGGTGGCAGAGCGAGAGGTGTCACTAAATAGACCCCCTACACTGTCTGGTGTCCACTGATTCCAGGGACATACTGTGCGAGGGCCCTTCCCAAAGGAGGGGTGCGCAGGCTTGCTGGGGGGTCCCAGCACACTTACCACAGTGAAGAAACCCCAGAGAGAAAGATGAGCGGCGTGCAGGTGTGGACATAATAGAATCTGCAGTGACTTAAAAATTCACATTCCGGCCAAGGGCGCTGCAATGACAGTCTCTGCTGGCCACTGTGGGCGTGTGAGTGGCCCCGTCCTCCAGAGAGGAACCACTGCCGCTGTCCCTGCAGATTAGCAGGCTGTCATAGGAAGCTCTAACAAAGCCCACAGAGGCAGAAGCAAGACAACGTGGGTTTAATGAAATATGGGTGGAGACCACTCTCAAGCAGTTTTTAAATGATGTTTCCATAATTTGCAGAAGATACTTTGGAGTTTTAAGATGGGGTAAGAATCTTCTAGTGTGGCTTATCCATGACTGTCATCTGGGGCTATTGGTTTTGGGGCCACACCTGGCAATGCTCAGGGCTTCCTCCTGGCTCTGCTGTCAGAGATCGCTCAGGAGGCGGGGTGTCGGGGATCAAACCCAGACCTGCTGTGTGCAGTCGGCCTCCACAGCCGGAGGGGTTTGGAAAAAGGTGAGCTTCTCGCTGCTTTGCTTTTCCTCCCTAAAAGTTTTCTGGCTTTCTGTGATGGCTGAGGGCCTCGTTTGTGGCACCAGGAGTGCAGTTGTTGAAGTGTGACGGGGCGGCAGGGCAGAACACGGGCCGCCAGATTCCTTCGGCTGTGCCACGACGTCACTGCAGGTGAGAGCACCCGAGTCTCAGAGCACAGTGCCTTCTGCCGTTCTCCAGCTCTGCGGTGGAAACCAGACCCCAGGCCTGATCCTCCCGGGGCTCGACAAAGCAGATGAGGACTGTGCTCTCGGGAGCACCTCGCCTGGCTGCCTGCCCACCCTCGGGTGCCAGGTGGCCTTTATTCCAGGTGCCCCTGAGTAGGGATATTTAGGGGCAGCCACACCCCATGGGGGCTCTCCCACAGAGGCCCTTGTGCTGGAGTGTGTGGTGTTGGGTCCGTGTGTGCGTGAAACTGCCATCATCAGTGCCAGGAAACACAAGCCGCAGTACATGTGGGGAAAGGGAGAAATACCGCCAACCCCCGCAAAAAAAGAGAAAATTTATACAGAAATGCCAAGAAGTGGTGTGGAGAGCGAGGTGTTCATTGCCAGGCATCCCCACATCAGTTGTTCATCACTGTATCACTGTATCACTGTCTTCCCGTTCATCATCAATTTGCTCGAGCAGGCACCAGTAACATCTCTATATGACCTGTCTCATGCTAGTAGAGCCCAAGGGCACCTGCTTGCTCCAGGAACATAAAGAGCCTCAAACCATTCCATCAGGTCATGGGAATGAGGTCTAAAACCGTTACTGGTATTTGGCATATCAAATACGACACGGGTAGCTTGCCAGGCTCTGCCGTGCGGGTCAGTTGTTCATACACGCACATAAACACACGCACAGACAGGTACAACATAGCGTGTACTCGTGTGTCTAATGTGTGTGTGTGTGTGTCCGCGTCTTGCCTGTGTGAGGCTCCGCCTCCTCCTCAGTACCTGGTTCTCTCACCCATTATCCCGTACCCGTTCCTTGCGCTCAGGACTTCCGACAATGCCTGATTTGACATCATAGTAAAATGGCTCTTCCTTTACAGGATTGTATCGGCTCTATTTGATAGAATCCTCCAGATAAGCATAGAGTGAGTGTTAGCTTCTTCATACTGGGCAAATAGCTCCTGACCAAGGACCACGGCCACGAGTGTGTGCTCGTTCCCACAGGCACACCCGTCTCCTGACTGAGGGCCACGGGCACCTGTGTGTGCTCCTTCCCATGGAGACACCCGTCGGGAGGACCACGGCCATGAGTGTGTGCTTGTTACCACGGGACACCCGTCTCCTGACTGCCTGTGTCCCCGCCTTCTTGGATGCAGATTCTTCCAAGACTGACGGCCCTGGTGGCGCTAATAAGACTCTGGTCCTTCCTGGAGGGTAAGGAGAAAGAGAAACATTTCCTTTTAAGTTAATTAAAGGGAATCTTTCATTAAACCCACAGAGCTCCCCTGGGAATGAAAGGACAGGAATCTTTGCCATGTTCGTAGATCTCTGCCGCAGGGAAGATTAAATCAGGTGACGTGGAGTGACACCACAGCGGCACTTGATAGAAATCGCAGGCGCCACAGTGGTCTGAGTGTTTCTGGATGCAAACTGTCATTTCTAGGACAGCCTTAGAGTTACAGGGAATGGCAGAGATAGTGAGTTCCTACACATGTCTCCTGTTCGCTGGGCTGGGGCTTTTTTTCAGAGCCACATGGAGACTTATTCCATGAACATCCCAGCTTCTCCCATAATTGAATGTCTGCTTTCTGTCCGACACCCCTGACCGAGACAGTTTCCAGGCCATCAGAACTTTGCAGCGTGTTGGGGAGTTTGGTGGGACCTAAACTGGGGTTTCAGTGCCGTTTCGCTCATGGTTTGTCTGCGGTTTCTCGTTTGTGAGGGTGGAGGAGATAGAGCTGGTACGTGCTTCCTTCTGTGGCCTGCCACACCTCAGCCGCTCCCTAGAGGATGCTGCCTTGGGCCCTGGATCCCAGCCTCTGGCTGAGGAGGAACTCAGGTCATGGGAATGAGATCTATAATTGTTACTGGTTTTTGTCATATCAAATACGACATGGGTAGCTTGCCAGGCTCTACCATGTGGGTGGTACACTCTCAGTAGTAGGTTCTCATCTCGAGCATTTACTGATGAATCACCACGGGAGAGATCAGCTTTTTCTCTGGGGTGGAACTCCTATGAGCTGTGGAGTCCGGATGTGGAAAATGATGGCTCTCTTGGTGTGGGGGTTCCTCTGGCTTCTTGCGAGGCTCTGTTGGAATGGCGGGCCAGGGCTAGAACCCGCCTTCCTTCCCGGGTGCCTCATGATCAGCTGAGCACAGGGAGAGCTGGTAGTAGCTCTGCTCCATGTATCTGAGTCCAATCCTGTGAAGTACCTGAAGCTATTTTATGAATAATGTAAGTTACTATGCAGTGACCACGAGAACAACCTATTGTGTGAGGAGAAATATATATTTAATATATAATAATTGCAAACTGAACTGAAAAGTTACTTTTCTTCACTTTAAATTTTAAGCAATGAACCCATGCATGTTTGTTTAGTTTGTTTCCATGGAAAATATGTATTTGACAGCAAACTAACCTACTCAGAAAAGTAGTTTCAGGGCACATTAACCTACTCAGAAAAAGTGACCAAGACTCTGCCTCAGGCAGAGGTTTTCCCTCTTATTTTTTTCAATTCTTTTTCATTTTTTAATGTATGCAAAGCCACAACTGGTGATACAATTCTAGAGTTGACATTGATTAGATGCCAAAGTTCCAATATTAAAATAATGAAGTATAAACAACCAATTTCAACGTGAAATTTGTTCTATCTGACCTCAGGGTTCTTAAGTCCTTGCCTGAGAATTTATTTAGCTGATGCTGTTGAGCCTTGCTGTTACTGTTTTTGTGTGTTGAATTTAGTTGGCTCCTGCGGTATTATCCCATCTAATTTGCTGTGTTCCTACTGGATGTCAGGATTGAGGACTTAGGAGGTGCCATTCAGTCCAAAGGCTTCAAGCTCTTGGTCTGAGCCAATGTGTTGGCACGGCTGTGTCTGTGGGTGTTAGGAGCGGCTGTGGGAGCTACCAGAGGTATAGGGGAGGGAGAGGCTGCCCACCCTGACTCGAAAACCCCAGAGTTCCCAGCCTGGGCACCAGATACCTGCAAGTATTCACAGTTTTGCGTCTCTGCAGAAATTTATGAAGTGGCAGAATTGAGCCTTTGGTGTGGCAGCGGCAGTAGGTGTGAGTGTGGCTGTGGCGTTGGGCAGGTTCTCAGCCTCCCCTGCTGAGGTTTTCCTTTCCTAAATCTCTCCAGCACATGTGGCCTCCCCAACTCCTGTAAGGGTTAAAGTGTCCTGGGACTGAGCGAGGTCAAGGGGCCGAGCTCTGTGTTCAGCCGTTCTGGTGCTACCATCAAAACTGCAAAGTGTCCAGGGCCTGGATCTGCTTGACAGGCCAGGACACAAACACGCAAACAGTCCCTGCAGGAAACAGGCTCCTGCCCAGCGAGTCCTCTGTGAGCTCTGCCCTTCAGAAGCCGAGCTCCACCTGTGCCTGAGGGTTGTGGGCGCAGATGGTTGAAAGCTGTGGGTGGAGGGTTCTGGTGCCCGGTCAGGGCAGACGTGCCCAGTCAGGAGGGGTCAGTGGGTGCCTTTGCTCCCCTGCCAGCTCGGCCTCTCGTGGTAGTCCTGTGACCCCCCCCGCCTCCTCTATCCCTGCTGCCCCGCCGGGAGCTTCCACCTTCCAGCCCCACCTGCTGTGCCCCATGAAACTTTTCATGTCCTGTGTCTCCTCATGTATGACAGTCTTTCATTTCTTCACTGCATGCATTTAAGCAATTTCTGTTCTACTCTCGGTTCTGTGAAGGACTTTGGAATTTGACACCACCCATGATCCCCATGTATCAACATGGGGAGACCCCTAAGCCAGGAAAAGCCCCAAGCACTGCCAGGTATGGCCTAGAAACAAACAAGATATTGGGAACCCCGGGAGGGAGAGGCGAGTTCTAGCCCTGGCCCACCATCCCAATAGAGCCTCACAAGAAGCCAGAGGAACCCCCACGCCATAAGGGCCGCCATTTTCCACATCTGGACTCCACGGATCTTCAGAGCTCCACCCAAGAGAAAAGTCAATCTCTCCCTGTCGTGATTCATCAGTAAATGCTCAAGATGAGCGCCTACTACTGAGAGTATACCACCCGCATGACAGAGCCTGGCAAACTCTGGTGGGCGATGCAGATTCCAGTGGGTTTCCATCCCTTAGCCTCAGAGAACTGGTGTCATCCAGACCAGGCTGGTTTGCAGCTTTTTCTTTTTCAATGGCTTATTTTCAATTTATTTAAAAATGAGATCATGGAAGTCTTGGATGCTGTCGAGGGGAGGAGCCTGTGAAGGTTCGCCTGAATAGACGTCGTCCTTCATATTCTAGAATATTCAACATTCTTAGAATGAATAATTGGTGACTCAAACACCCGGTGCAGTTCCGTGGGGCCATGTCCAGTACTCTGGAATGACTTTGACCCCCACATCGCATTGGGGGTACTTGGAAAGAGCAGTTGGGCAACTGCAGCCGTGAAATCATTTTCCAGCCAGGAGCTTCCATATACAGTGATGGACCTTTGTCAGGCTCGCATAGTTATTTGCTCACTCAGCAACCCATGGAGATGCGCCTCCTTCTGCACGGACACAACACCCCCCCCAGTCATTCTATCTGAGCCTCCTTCTGCTCCTGATCATTCCAGCACCCCTGGGGGCAGGATCACCCACTCTGGGAGCACTGCGAAAAGCGTGGAACAGCGCCCGAAAGAAGGCGGCTTCTGCATGTGAATTTCTGAAGCTAAATGTCTGGATGCTGCTGCTGTATGAGCAGCTGTCTGTGAAGCCTGTCCCAGTTCCATGCCCACCAGATGATTGGGGTTGGGGTTGGAACCAGACTGTGGTCAGTCTCAGCCCATCATGTCCATGCTCTGTCCGTTCAAATTGTGCTTTCTGAGCCTTGGTCTCTAGTGGCCCTGCTATAGGCACATTCTGAAGCAAAGCTGCTAATCAAGTATTAAGAACCATACTCAGTTCAATTCCCAGCCCCTAAGAGACATGTCTGAGATCTGAGCAGTGAGGATGTGGCCCGTCTTCTTCTGGACCTCACAAATCCCCGTCTCGGTGGGACTCAGTTGGTGTCAGAGGGCAAGAGAACCTTTACCTTAGTCGAGGCAGAGGAGCAGAGAGAAATCAACACAAGCCAGAGCTTTCTGCCTTGAGGTGGCTTCGTACTGAATTCCCAAAACTCGGTCGGTGCAAGCTGGATTTGCCCAGCAGTGTTAGAAGAGTCCAAGGTAAAGGCTCCGCATCGGCCTGGACAACAGCAGAGAACAAAGAGGAAAATGCGAGTGATTTCAAACATCGGACTTGGGGGCCTCTCCTGTAAATGCCACTTCCTGAGCCGATCCGAGCTCAGACTGCCCTAGGTTGGGCAGTGCGTGACTGGTCATTCCCCACACACAGCAGAGGGGTGGCCAGGTGATGGGCTTATTTCCCAGAGAGCTCAGAGGCCAACAGGGCAGTGCGGGCCTGGGACAAGGAAAAGCCTTTATTCAGGACCCATCGGCAAGGGGCAAGCAGGCTGGGATGTAGGCCCTCACCAAGGGTGGGTGCGTGTGTGGGTTTGCGCTGGAAGCCATGAAGCAGACGCTGGCACAGACCAGCTGGTTTCTGGTTTCTGGAAGGGTCCAGGTGCTGGGGAAGCCTGCGTGTCCCTGCGACCTGACCCCTCTGCCCCCACTGCAGACTGGGGTGTGTGCCAGGGTTCCAGGAGGGACTCAGCCCAGAATCCTGGTGGGCGGGACACAGTTGGTCATCTGGAAGCAACGTCCTCCTGTTGCTAAGAGGGGCAGCTTGGGAAAGACCAGTTCCTTCCTGCCACTGGGTGAGTTTGGGAAGTGATATTTACAGTCATTGTTTCTCCTTAAACTAGCTAGAGTAGCCTTCAGCTGACGGAGCCAGGGGAAATCCAGCTGTGCCGCCATGCCCAGAAGCACGTGGGCCAGGAGCGGTCAGGCCGCCTCCAGTCCGGGACAGGACAAGTCAAGTCACCTCCAATCCGGGTCAGGACCGGTCAGGCCGCCTCAATTCTGGCATCTGCTCATGGGAGACTCATGAATCCAGGTCCAGAAGCTGCTGTTCTGGCCATGTTCACCACTTGCTCACCTGGCCATCTCTACCTCTTATTCTCTCTCTTTCTCTAAGTATCTCTGTGGAACCTATTGGACACTGCTGCCATCCCCTTATATTTAATAGGGCACACCTTCCATGTCATCTCTTCCTCCTCCTCCTCCCCTTCCTCCTTCCTCTCCTCCCCTCCTCCTCCTCTTCCTCCCCCTGCCCTATCCTCCTCTTCTTCCTCTTCCTCCTCCTCCTCTTCTTCTTCCTCCTCCTCTTCCTCCCCCTCTCCTTCTCCTCCTCCTCCTCTTCTTCCTCTTCCTCCTTCTCCTCTTCTTCTTCCTCCTCCTCCTCTTCCTCCCCTCTCCTCCTCCTCTTCTTCTTCCTCCCTCTTCTTCCTCTTCCTCCTCCTCCTCTTCTTCCTCTTCCTCCTCCTCCTCTCCTTCCTCCTCCTCCTCCTCCTCCTCCTCCCCCTTATTCCCAGCTCTGCACTCAGGGATCTCTCCTGCCAGAGCTTGGGTGGGCATATGTGGTGCTGGGGATTGAACCCCGGTGAGCCACGAGCAGAGACCCCCGCCCTGCTGTGTGCTCTCCAGCCCCAGGCTTGCTCTGGTAGCTGTGGAATGGGCCACTCAGTGGACATCACAATGAGTTTTCACAGCCCACATTAACCAGAGATGGCCTAACACTCGGAGAGACTCCTTATGATCCCGGTGATAAGCAGCTGTGCTCAGCCCCCCAGAGTCCAGGAAGCAGCCTGTATCTGAGTGGAGTCCATCTGCTCCTTGACCTGAGGCTTGCCTCGCTGGGCTTTGCTGCACTCTGGCTGCTGCAGGCCAGACTCTATCTGGACTCTCACCAGCATGCTGGCTATGGCGAGCTCCTAAACTCATCCTCTGCACTGCTAGACAGCTTTCCTCCGGTACCTTCTGCAGTGGTGTCTGTCATAAGGCTGTGGTCACAGCCCTCTTCAGTGAGACTGTGTCTGGTCTTGATGGTCCGAGCACTCACAGGTCTACCTCCCCAGCGTGGGGTCTAGCACAGCCCCTACCCACACACAGAGACCCCCCACAATGGTCTGATTGTTTTCCTTGAAGCAACACTTGGAATGAACACGCCCTTCTAAAGGCGTTGGTCAGGCGTGGGGCAGTGTTTTGGATGATTGTTAGACTACCCTCATGGCCCAAGGATGCTTCCAAGTCTCTGTCGTTTCTCCACACTCTGATGGTGAATCTGGTCTGTCTTGGCAGCACATTCTCGGTTTCTGCAGACGTGGAGTGACTAAGAATACCGGGGTGTAGGCAGGGGAAGATTTCTTGCTTTTCCGTTGAGAACGTTATAGGGCTATTCTGTATGGTTACGCATCTAAGGACCTTCGCCGGCGTTGTGAGGAGTTTTGAGATAAACATAATATTGAATTTTAATCTTTATCATCTGAACTTAATTGCGACCATTTCTGAGTGAGCCGGTGGCATCTTCTAAGTGCCTCTGGTCGTCCAACTGCAAATGAATCCTGTTTTGTTTTTTATCTCCTCAAGCTCTGAGGGGGCTGGTTTGCTCCTTCCTTACTCGAACAGCACAAGGATCTTTCAAAGCCAGGTACCTGTGGGCCCAGCAGTAGGATAAAGGGAAGGGTGTGCGCCTGATGGGCTGGCAGCAGCCATCCTATGTGACCTGCCACACCCCACTGCGTGGCCCCTTCGCCTGTGGCCTCTGTGCAGTGGGGGAGGACAGTGTGTGCATACTGCTGTCCCCTACCACATGAGTCCACGGGAGAAGGAACACACACTGCCCTCCCCCCCAGAGTCCACAGGAGAAGGGACACACACTGCCCTCCCCAGAGTCCACGGGAGAAGGGACACACACTGCCCTACCCCACAGTCCACGGGAGAAGGGACACACACTGCCCTCCCCACAGTCTACAGGAGAAGGGACACACACTGCCCTCCCCGCACAGTCCACGGGAGAAGAGACACACACTGGCCTCCCCCCACAGTCCACGGAGAAGGGGAACACACTGGCCTCCCCCACAGTCCACGGGAGAAGGGACACACACTGCCCCTCCCCCCACAGTCCACGGGAGAAGGGACACACACTGCCCTCCCCCACAGTCCACGGGAGAAGGGGCGCACACTGCATGTGCACTTGTTGGAAAACAAGGTTTGCCTACAGCTCTGGGGTAGCTTGTCTCTGTGGACCCACCTTTGCTGACTGGACCCTGGGCTTTCCCTGACCAGCCTCCTGCCACTGCATGGCCAGTGACCGTCCTGCCTTGCCACCCTCAGAAGCTCCTCCCCTTTGCCGTGTGTGTCGTGGAGGCCTCGGCGCACACACAGGCTGACCTGCACACACCCCTTGTCCTCTCCCCAAAGGTCGTATGAGGAAGCTCCAAAGACAGGCTTGGCCGAGGGCTTTAAATAGCTCCTCCTGGGAGTTGCCATAGAGACGCGATGGGCCGCAGACGCACTTCTCCGTGATTTCCCACTATTTGTGTCTCGAAGCCAATTCACAAAACGACTGTGGTGGAAATGAGGCCAATTCTGCTTGCAAAGCCACAGGGAGGCATTCACCATCAGGAGGATGCCCTGCTCAGGCCAGGGAGAGACAGGAGAGGCAGGCGGCCCCTTGGGGCTCGCGGACAGTGGTGAGAGCCTGCCCCTGTCCTCCTGAGCATCCCCCTGGCCCTGAGGGCACGGCTCGTGTGGAGAGTCTATAGTCCAGCTGCGTTTCCGTGATTTAAACGTGATTAAACAAATCAGGCACCGAATCAGTATTTCTCCTCAAAATCCCCTGGTTGCTACAAGGTTTTGCTGCTCTGGGGGGTATGCTTGAGCGTTATCTCCTGCTTCTTGGGGTTCCTCCATATCCCCAGGAGCTACCGGGGGTTCAGCCATGTGACAAGGCCTTTAGTTCCAATTAATCCCAACAATACACATGTCTTTATCCTGGAAGCGAGGATGAAAGAATCTCACGTGGGCATATGACTGACTAGCTAATAGATTAGGGCCTGAAATATGCCCAGATGACACAACTTTGTTCTCAAAAATAAGGAGAAACAGTTATGCAATTGCGGCACCATGGAAACTTGCCTTCACGGCAGATCTGAGCCCCCAAATATAGCTGATCAACGCCTACCAATTCAAAATGCTCCGATGGGCCGTTACCGGGCAACCGTGTGTGGGGAGGGCAGGAGGGAGGGTGCAGCCTTTTCCCACAACCCTTGCCTCTGTTTTACCTTTTATGTCGCTTTAGGATATAGATTTTAAAGCGGAATGTGGAATGTTGTGGAGCGCAGGCTTCTGACCATCCAGAAACCATCCCCGTGAAGGCAGCCTTGCAGGTGGACAGTAGGTCCCTGGGGACCGTCCTGGCTCCACACGTCTCCCTGTGCTCTGTGGCCACCGTGAGGGTGACTGGCTGGTACTCCATGGCTCTGCTGCTTGGTTGCTTCCCCGGGTGCTCCCCCCCCCTCCTGGTGGTCCCCAGGGAGGTCACACACGTCGTCGTAACCACACATGTGTGCTGCTGCAGCACGGCTTGGGCATGTGTGTGCTGCCAGGGGCAGGGAGCAGCACAGCAGACATCTTCCCTGTAAAGTGCCGCCATACCCAGATGGCACAAGTGATCCACGTGCTCGTCCCTCCTGACGTCTGGTTCCCTCCCTGGCCGCGCATGTCCCCTCTCACTGTCCTCTCCTCCCCGTTGGTCAGCAGGTAACAGCTGGCTGATCGGGCCCAGAGTTAGAGTCTGTAAGTGGACGTCTAGGTGCTCTTTAGTCCAACTGCTTGTTTTCCCAAAGGCCCATGTGAGTGAATCCCACCTCGCCTCTCTCCCTCTGCTCTGTTTGGGTGAGGGGTTGGCCTTGCTCTCGGTCTGACTGTTTGTGCAGAGACAGACTGTCCGCAGAGCCGCCCTTTCCCCCGGGACTTCTCTGCTCCTGACTAGAGACGGCGCTGCCCAGACCTGGGGAGACGTTCAGTCTCTGCAGCAGGGTCCTGGTGACTGCTGGGTTTATTCTCCTGCTGAGGCACACACAGGGGCGAGAGAGCTGGGAGTGCGTGCGGTGTCTCTGTGGAGGCCGCAGAGCTGCTCCCTTGGGGAGGCTCGGGCTGCTCTCCCTCAGGTGCCCAGGGACCCGTCTCTGCCCATCCTCCCTGGCACCTGCTGTGTTGTCTTTTGAAGAACGGCTGTTTCCACAGGTGGGCGATCACGTCTCATTGTGGCTTTGACTGGCTCTCCCTAACAATACGTGATGATGAGCGTCTGAACGGGCCTGTGTGCCTGCTTGGAGAAACATCTATTGAGAGTTGTGCCCGGGTTGTTTCATTATGGAGCTTTGTGAGATCTTTGTCTCGTTGGCTCTCGTGCCCTTGTCAGAGGTTTGCTGGGCGAACAGCTCCTTCCGTTCAGTCATCTTCATTTGGATGC
Source organism: Cryptotis parvus (assembly GCA_021461705.1). NCBI lineage: Eukaryota > Metazoa > Chordata > Mammalia > Eulipotyphla > Soricidae > Cryptotis > Cryptotis parvus. The sequence goes on from JAJIBD010020966.1 coordinate 786,777, forward strand.
AGATTTGTTTCACTCTCTGCAGGATGTGGTCCCTCGTCTCCGTTTGCTTCTGTGCTCGTTACTCTGGGAGTCGATCCCCAGCACGTCTCTGCAGTGGTGTTCAGCTGCGTTGCCTGTGTGGCCTTCTGAATGCTCTCAGTTGAGGTCACACGTGCCGGCCGCTGGTCCCTCGGAGTGATCTCTGGGCGCAGAGACCACCCTCTCCGTCTTTCACATGTGCGTGGCCATTTCCCATAGTGTGGCTTACTGAAAACACTCTTCATACCATTACGGGCTCTTGGACCCAGGGTTGTGAAAACGAGCTGTGGTCATCTGTCTAGGCTTATTTCTGGGTTTTCGGCCCTGTTCTGTGGATCTGCACGGCTGTCAATCCCGGCCTTACCCAGCCGTGTCAGTCACTGCCACTTAGTAACGTAGGTCAGCACCAAGAAGCAGGATAGCCACCTTTGGGTCTTGCTCAGGAGAGATTTTGCTGGGCGGGGGTGGGGGGGGCAGGTACTACCCATCTGTTTCTTCTTCTATATGGTTTCTTCTTTTATTGCCAGAGAACCCCACTGGGGTCCTTGTAGGAATTCCAGTGGACCTGCACGTCCCTTCAGAAAATATTGCTCTCTCAACAATTTAACTTTTCTCATCTTGGAGCAAGACAATCTTTCCATCTTGTTGTATCTCTGATTTTCTTCTGTGGTGCCTGACTGTGTTTTTATATTGTCTTTCACTCTATGTTCCCACTTGCTCCCCTGTACTTAATTCTTTCGGATGCTGTGGTAAGCGAGATTGCTTTTTCTGATTTCCCTTTCTTCTAGTTCACTATGTAGCAAAACAGGTGAATTTTGTATATCAATTGTTTTACCTGCTACCTTGTTGTCTTGTTTTGCTGCTTCTGAGGCTTTTATTGGAGCCTTTGGGGTTCTCTGCTTGTTCCCATGGCATCTGCCGTTGGAGAGAGTATTTGCTCATCGCTTATACCGGCAGAGCGCGGCTTAATTAGAAACCACATCATTGAGACTGTGGATGTGAGTTCAGAGAATCATCACATTTCTCCCCAGACGCACCAGCCCTTACAGTGAGCAAAACCCCCAAGTGTGATGTCAGTGGGTGTGCGGGCAGGTGGGTTTCCCCTCTGTCCCCCAGGAATCATTCAACCCCGTTTCTCCTCCCAATCCCCACAGCTCTGTTGCCCCCTGGGATTGGCTCTGATCTTATCTCACTTCCCCTCTTCTCTGGAGGCTCGGGCTGGAGCTGTTTCCCACTCTCCCGCCTAATTAAAGCTCCGAGACCTGAACTCTCCAAGACCAGAACTTTCCATGTTGGTTTGCTTTTGGCCCTGGCCAAAGTGTATGTTTTACAATGAAGGAATGAAACCTCAGAGGGGAGAGAGTAATGGGTTTCTCTAGGGCCTCGGGGATTATCCTGGCCATAGGTCCTCAGGCTAGGGGAGTCAAGAGCTCTTGGGCACCAACAGCTCCTGATTCTCGCTGTCTTGTCAGCATACTCCTCGCCCTCCCACCAAAGGCATTCTGATAAAAATGGCGCTGGCATGCCCTGAGCTATACTGGACAGTGTACCAAGAGGAACATTGTGGGCAAAATAGTCGCTTGGACCAGAGTGAGAACTTGTTTTCAGCTCTGACAAGGGAATTAGTCCCGAGCCGTAGAGATATGTCCACGGCAGCTCCTGAGCCTTCCCGACTGAAATGGCCCCTGGGAACCTGGAGCAGAGCGTGCTCCTGTGCATAACGTCGTGTTTCCTCCCAGGGTGTGAGCTTCAGGCCGACCCTCCGTGTCCCCTTGGCCAGCACCATCTTGGACTGCAGCTTCTCGGCTTCAGTGAACGTCTTTCATCAGAGCACCCGAGTCCCCTCCCTGCCCTTTCATCTCTCGCAGATCTCTCTCGTGCTTGACACAGTGAAGAACCTGCCACGGACAAGCAACCACTGGCCACTTGATCACTGTTACTCGCCTTCCTCAGCACCGCAGTAAACAGCCAGAGGAACCGTCTCCGATGTTGTCTGTTCTTAGAGCCGGCGCCTGGCCTCTCCGGTGGCTCAGCTCCAGCCGCTTGTTCTGGGCATGCTGTGGACAGACTCAGGGGTGACAGAGCTCTCAGGCGAGGGTCTGTGCAGGAGAGCAAAGCGCAGGACGAGATAAACAAGAGACTCATCATGTGACCCAGCTGCTGCCTCTACCAGAGGAGCTTGTAAGTTTACATCACACAGTGCTGAGAACTGAAGGGCTGGAGGCAGTCATGCATACCTACTTTTCTCTCAAGAAGGCAAGCCCCTAAGTGAAAGATTTCCCACCAATTACTGCCTGTGGCCTCCTTGCCACCAAGTCACGGCTGCTGGGTTTACTTTGCTCATCAGGAGGCTTTTCTTCCTTCCTTCTGGGGAGCTGAGCTCTCTGGTGAGAAGCTGCCCCAAGAGACCAACTCCTGATAGCCCCTAAGACTCTGGGCGTCTCAGCAGGCCGCCACTATTGGAGTGCAAGTCACACTATTGGGCTTCAGCAATAAGGCGTCTTTAGAGTTTTTGGTTTTAGGGCTGGAGGACAGTAGTAGGGCCCTTGGTGTGCCTGGGACCAAGCTGGGACTGATCACCATCCCGTATACTGTCCCCTGGACCTCTCCAGGAGATCCCCAAGCACTGAGCAATGCTGGGTGTGGCCCCCAAAACAAAAACATAAAATCGGAATAAGTTCATTTTAGTCACTGTGATTAACAGTACTGCAAATGGTTGGGTTTCATGCATAGAACATTCCTAGAACCTCACCTACTCCAGAGTGTTCCCACGACCCTCCCCTCCCAGCCTCCATGATGCATCTTGAGTGCCTGTTGTGTGGCCAGACCTACATGTGTGTTTCCTTTAACATCACACTCAAGATTCAGTGTTGGACGCTTTCCTGCTAGTTTCTCCTAAACCTTCTACATTTCCATAATTTGCCTTTCAAAAACTGAGGAAATAAGTTTTGAGAACAATGGGATGGGCCAGGAGAAATAGTCCAAGGGTTAAGACACTTGCCTTATACACAGCCAACTCCAGTTGGATTCCTGGTGTTATATATTATCAGAACACCCCTAGGGTGGTACCTGAGCACAAAGCCAGGAGTATTCCCTGAGCTAGTTGTGGCACCAGTTCCCCCAAAAGACCTGAAAACAACAATCTAAGAGTCATCAACACAGAAAGAATATCAGCATGTAGAAAAATGGAGGATATATTTAGGTAGTGATATATAGATTGCTATAAAATGATTAATATATACATTATTGATAGTTGGTATATTGATTCATGACCAAGATGGATGTGCAGATAGATAATAAATAGATGTATAGATATTTTATTGATAAACAGACATAAAATATCCGGACCTAAGAGTAAGTGATCACAGGATATCTGTCTGGCTCTATCTTTAATATATTTTATGACAACCTAATGAGGAATTAACTTGAATTTTCCAGTGCTAGTGTTCCCAATATTGCATGTCACAAGATTTATCACAACAGAAACTAATTGTGGGGAGAGAATAAACTAGACATCTGAGAGCTGGCGAAGCTACCAGCGAGGCCCTGGGAGTGGCCAAGAGCCGTCTAGGGAGCTGGGTCTTTTGTTTCAATGGAAACAGGAGCTCTGCATCCTTCGTCCTTAGCTGCCCCTGATAAACCAAATATAGTGTGAGCTTATGAGCAGGTTTTGTGCACTCTGTACTCAGTGATCACTTAAATGTTTGTATGCAGCTCTTTGTGCAAATAGTTCATTTATTGAACTATGGAATTGTCTTGCTACCTCCGTTCTATACTGAAGACTGGAAAGGCTGTGACCTGTCCACTGAACGTGTGTCTGAAACTGCCTCTGCGGTCTTCCCACTTACCCACATCTTCTGCTGGTCGCGCCATTGGCATCTCTTAATGCACCACTTTCAGTCTCTCACTTAACCTCTAGCACTGGTTTGCTGCCATGTGGCCCCATCTGCCCAGGCTGCGGAGTGAAGGTTATTGTCATAACTCGCAGTGTGAGTGTAGCCAGAGGTGACACAGAGAGCACTGCTGAAGAGGGTACTTGCTTTTTCTTATTGAAACCAATAATTTACATGCACTTTATCACTTAGAAATCAAAACAACCCTGTCTGATGGCAATTTTGGCTTTTACTAGGCAGAAAACTGAAATTCAAGGATGAAAACATGTGACAGGAACAAGTGTGGGGGGAAGTACAGCAGCAATCACTCCGATATGGTGGTAGAGCTGTCCATTGCTGCAGGAGGTGAGGTGGACAGCCATCAAAGCATGAAACTGTACATGCCATTCCATCAGGTCATGGGAATGAGGTCTATAATTGTTACTGGTATTTGGCATATCAAATACGACACGGGTAGCTTGCCAGGCTCTGCCGTGCAGGTAGCATACTCTTGTAGTCATCTCTAAAGCCAGCATTTATTGATGAACTGCACTGCCACAAGCGGCCACACGAGCCAGGCTGTAATAGGTTCTTCTGCTGGGTGTAGTTCTGACGAGAGGGAAGTCCGGATGTGGAAAATGGAGGCCCTCATGGAGTGGGAGGTCGTCTGGCTTGTTGTGAGGCCCTGCTGGGGTGGTAGGCCAGGGCTAGAAACTCCAAGCCCTCCCAAGTGCCTCATGAGCAGCTGGGCACAAGGAGAGCCAGTAGCAGCTCTGCCCCATGTCTGTGAGTCTCTGGATCAGCATACCTGGGCTGGATTTAAAAAAAGACTGCTGCAGGGTGGATCTTGATGAGCCGGGCTATGATAGGCTGGTCTGCTGGGTGGAGTTCTGATGAGGGGGAAGTCCAGATGTGGAAAATGGAGGCCCTCATGGAGTGGGGGGATCGTCCGGCTTGTTGCGAGGCTCTGCTGGGGTGGTGGGCCAGGGCTAGAAACCGCCATCCCTCCCGGGTGCTCATGAGCGGCTGGGCACAGGGAGAGCCAGTAGCAGCTCTGCCCCATGTCTGTGAGTCTCTGGATCAGGAATGAGCATAGAGCCAGGAATAAGCCCTTGCGTGCTTTCTTCTGGTTCTCTAGTGCTATCTTAACGTGCTCTTGCCCGCGCTCCACATAGTCCGCTGAGCTCAGGATGTTCTTCTCAATCCGATTAATCATCTCCCCCTGCATCTCCACCTCCATGGCCAGGAACGTGAAGATCTCGTGGAGCTCTTGGATGCTGCGCTCCAGCTGCTGGATCTCGCTGTGCTGGGCGGAGATCTTGTTCAGGGCCTGCCGAGTGACCTGTGTGTCCTTCAGGATATTGGACACAAAAACCTCATTCTGGCCACTGTCCAGCATCTGCTCCAGCTCCTCTTCCAACACCATCCTGGCGTTGGTGATCTTCAGCTGCCGCAACATGTTCATGGTATTATAAACCAAGAGAGAATCAATCCACACATTTTAGTTATAAAAATTAAGCTGGAAAGAAAGAAATGGGAGTTATACAGTCTCATGGCTGGGCTTAGAAGGACTCTCTTGCCTCTAGAGGAGTTCTGAGGAGCAGGAGACTCAGTGCCTACAGTGCTCACGATGATCAGAGTATCCATGCCGTGTGGTCTGTAGGAGAGCGGGCTCATTATTTGATCAGAGTGCCAGTTCTGTATGGTCTGTGGTCCTCGGGAATCATTATTGATCAGAGTATCAGTTCTGTGTCGTCTGTGGGAGCTCAATGCTCACAATTGATCAGAGTATTGGTTCTGTATGGTGTGTGGGAGCTCAGGGCTCATTATTGATCAGAGTATTGGTTCTTTATGCTCTGTGGGAGCTCAGTGTGGGTCAGACTTAAACTCGGCTGAGCTCCACCCCTGAGCACAGCTGTTCAGAAGAGCTGCCCAGGGACCAGCACCTTCTCAGGTTCACTATAATGTCTGTGAGAATACCAGAGTCATGCAGGCTGAGCCTGCTGGCTTCCCTAGGAAGGACCTCAGATATGAAGGGTCACCCCTGCTGCCTGGCCGCTGAATTAATGATGCAAACAGGATGTTTAGGGGACACAGGCATGTCTTGTGTGGCAGAACACACATGTTGCATGTGTATTCCTGCTTCCCATCCCAACACGGCCTCATGGGGCCCTGGGGACCCCCCAACACAGCTGGATGTGACCCCCACAATAATAAAAAACGCTAAAGTAACAACTACATGCACCAAGAGTGGCAACTCTTCTCAAGACGCGTGTGGGAGTGGGGGAAACAGAGACCCCACCTCACCCGGAGCACCCCTAGGACCAGGATCCACACGGCAGAGGGGAGGAGCACAGACGCCCCCCCACACCCACCCTGGGCTCCTCTGGACCTGGATCATATCAGAGCCACAGGAAGGGGCAGGGAAGGTTCCCGGGCGCCACGGCTCTGCCGATGAGAGACCCTATGAGCACTGGTTGCCACGGAAACCAAGATGCAGTTTGGTCTTGATGGAGGAGGAAGATCAGGGAGGAAGAAACTGCCTGGGGCTTCCTGCCTTTGGGGCAAGGCGTGAGTGGCTGCTGGAGACAGGGGCAGTGCCAGGCTCTCAGAGAGGACGACAGTGTGGGTCATGAGACAGCTGCTGCGGCGGACAGTGAACAGTGAGCCAAGTCCTGCCTCCATCTGTAGTTGCCATAGTGTGGACCATGGTTTCCTCTTAGCCTTCATCCCTTCGCCCAGGGCCCATAGAGCATAGTGGTGGGCTAGAGGCAGGTGTCAGCTCGACCCCCTCAGGCCTCCTCTGCTGCCGGATCTCGTGGGACATGTGCTGCTTCAGCAGCGGGGTGGGGCCGGCAGTGCTTCTACCTGCCGCCTCTGAGTCCTCTCTCCCCTCTATTCCCATTGGCCCCAATCCACTCGGAGACCCCTGAGCACTGCACCCTCAGGCCCCATGTGCTGACCCCCCACATATCTCCTGTGAGGCAGACCCTGGCTCAGCTGGAAGATTCTTGATGAGGGGGAAACCAAGACTGCAAAGATCCCTGCGTATAAAATGCTGTACAGAATATGGCAGCATTTCCTCCCAGTGGTTCAGCACTGCCCAATTCTATTTGTGCATCTTTTAGCAGTGAGACCCAAATGTCCCAAATGTCCTGGGTTACCTCCTCTCTGCGGCGCCCCACCCTGTGTGGAGGGATGGAGCGTGGGAGGCTGGTGGTGGCGTCTCAAGCTGGCGTCTGCAGACTGGAGTCAGGCCTGAGTTTACCTGCTGGGCTGTTTGTGTTACCCAGCAATTCTCCAGGGCTCAGATTGGCAAACTTCACTTAATAAGGAAAACTGGTGTCTGAAGCCCAAGAGAAATAATTAGTACCAAAAAACCAATATCAGAGTGAATTTCTGCAGAATTACAATGTCAATTATGGAAAAGAAAGCAAATGCAAACAGAAACATTCTAGAATATACACAGTGTAAAAATATTCAGGCCATTCCACTACCTTTAGTTATAATTATTCCAGAAATTTAATTCTGTGTCTGGTGGCTTCTTAACCTTTCTTCAGTCGAGGAGAGAGAGAGAATGCTTTGTCAGATTCTAACTTAAAATAAGTGAGATGAGTCTTATGAAGCCAACGGATCCTGTCACTGTCTTCCTTGTACTTTCGGGTCCTGGGGTGCAGACAGGCTGTGAAGGGCAGAGCCAGCCCGGCTGTGCTGAGTGGGCACCCAAGCGTCCCGGCAAAGTGGCTAGTTTGAGATGCAGGAGCTGTTGCCTCATCTGACAGTTTGTGGTGGAGGGTAACCCGGTCATTGTTACCTTGTCTGTGGCGGTGGAAGTTTATAAAAATCAGGGGAACAAAAATGTTCCAAGAGTATGAAGAAGAGCACAAAGTATGAAAGGATATTGGGGCCTCCAGGGCCAGGAGGGACGAACTGGTAGACTGGAAGTGTGTAGGCTCCGTGGGACTCACCAAGAGGGACTTACAGGAGAGTGTAGCAGTGTGGAGGCTCCGTGGCACTGTCCAGGGGGAAGTTACAGCAGAGAGTGGCAGGGCGGGGGCTCCGTGGCACTGTCCAGGAGGGACGTTACAGCAGAGTGTGGCAGTGTGTAGGCTCCATGGCACTGTCCAGGGGGGACGTTACAGCAGAGTGTGGCAGGGTGGGGGCTCTGTGGCACTGTCCAGGAGGGACGTTACAGCAGAGTGTGGCAGTGTGTAGGCTCCGTGGCACTCACCAGGAGGGACGTTACAGCAGAGTGTGGCAGTGTGTAGGCTCCATGGCACTGTCCAGGAGGGACGTTACAGCAGAGTGTGGCAGGGTGGGGGCTCTGTAGCACTGTCCAGGAGGGACGTTACAGCAGAGTGTGGCAGTGTGTAGGCTCCGTGGCACTCACCAGGAGGGACGTTACAGCAGAGTGTGGCAGGGTGGGAGCTCTGTGGCACTCACCAGGAGGGACATTACAGGAGAGTGTGGCAGGGTGGGGGCTCCGTGGCACTGTCCAGGAGGGACATTACAGGAGAGTGTGGCAGGGTGGGGGCTCCATGGCACTGTCCAGGATGAGAAAGGCTGAGCCTGGCGCCAACTTTCCTGCTGGGCCCCTGTTTCCTCTGCATCTACACATTGGGTCACACCAAACCCTCCCCTCTGAGGCCATGGCGGCCTCCCCACAGGCCCTTTGCTTTCGGTTCTGAGGCTCCAGAGGGAGGCATGTGGGCTCCAAGCCCCCCCCCACACACACACACACACACACAGCGGTGCCTCCGTGTTTCCCCAGGACCAGGATGAGCGGCTCATTTGCAGAGCCCACAGCTCCTGGAAGTGACAGACAATCCAACTGATTGTGTGATTTAACAATGGAAGACGCAGCCGAGCCGCTTCATGTCCATTAACCTTTCTTTTAACTCCCTGCCTGTTTTTACTTTTAAAATTTATCTCATAAAGGAAGGGAAATGAAACTGTAAGGGGAAAAGAATCAAAGAACTATGGGCTGTAAGATGGGGCTCACATCCAGACCACGGTTGAATGTCAGAAGCAGAGAGGGGGACGCCTGCGGCTCCAAAGACTCCATGTGTGCTGTCACTGGGCGAGCAGCGTTTCCGTCCACTCCCTGTGACTGTCCAGCCTCATGCCACCTTGCAGACAACATTGTTAAAAAGTGCTCACCGCATTTTCTGTTGGCTAAAGTAGATCTGAACCTAAGATACTTGGTTATCTTAGTTTATCCCTGGAAGATGGCCCGGTCCCCTTCTGAACTCTGTCCGACTGTGTCTGCATGCACACGTCAGCATTTGAAGCACAGTTTGAGAGAGGGGGCGTGGTGGGAGAGACCCATATGCTGTGAAAGCAAGAGGGTGAGCTGACAAACTCAGCTGCACCTGTGTCTGCATGCCCGGTCATGCCAGGCACCTGCAGGCAGGGGAAAGGCAGTGCCTGCAGAAGCTCAAAGGATGGCAGAGTGCCCATGGAAGCTTCTGGAACCTCTCATTTGCAGGGTGGGAAGAGCAGCAGGTTCAGGCAAACTTGGTCCTTCTCCCTGACTTGTCACCTCAGTCAAGCCACACTCTTTGCTTTTAAGCCATTTGTAGAAGAAAACACGCCCCCTGTTCTATGCTTGGGTTGCTAAGGAAATAAACCAGAATGTGCTGGAAACTGAAGTCAGAAACGGCAGCTGGGCTCTGCTCTGGCCTGGACTAAACACATTCAGCACATGCCCTGTACAGAAGCACACCGCTGTCGTAATCCCTGTTTGGGATTGAGCACATACCCTCCCTTGGCCCCTCTGCCTGATTGGCTGACCGAGGTCACACCCTACTTTCCCCAAGTTAAATATCTCTATTCCACCTAGTAAAGTGGAGCTATTTCTCCGAAGTATTTCATGGAGGTTTCTTTGTGGGTGCTCCACGCAATCTCCTTTGTGGGTGCTCTATGCTACCTTCTTTGTGGAAGTTCTACTCGCTCAGGATATAACCTCAAGGGCCAGCAACGCCCACACTGGACTGTGTTGGACCGAACAGCGAGTGCTCCCGAGGCAGTTCTCTCAGCAGAATTCACCCTCAGAGCAGCTCCCCCCACACTTCTGGTCCCCCACAAGCTCTGGACACAGTCAGCAAAGGCCAGGGGCATTCTCTATGACCCATCATCTGCTCATCCCAGAGCATCTGTCTTCATAGCCATGTCACAGCCCCCGGAGTGTGGGGTGTTCTTGGTGGACTCTGTCCTGGACTTTGTTGTTTTTCTGTGTTTGACAGACAGACCCTCCTCTTCCTCAGGAGATAGTCCCCATGCGGTGGTGGTACTGATGTCCCCTCCACTCAGCGTGGCATTGGAGGGTGTTCTCAGCACATCTGTTTTGGGTTGGCAGAAGGCTGATTTATGAGAGCAGTGGCCCCTTTGCAAAGTGCTTAAATCTGAGCCGCCATTATATGCCCCTTGCAGGGGCCTCCCTTTAGGGTCAGCCTTCAGCCCCTGACCTGTCTCATCATGTTTTGCCGCTGTCGTCTCTGAGGAGTGATGGGCAGCGTTCAGGCTGTGGGACCCACTGGAAAGTCACCATTTATAGATCACTGACCCGGTACGAGTTGGAGTTAGAGGCCGAGTGCATTCATGGATGCACGAGCCTCGTGTCAGAGCTGAGGACTCAGCCCTGCTGAGCCCAGGACGTCTGGCACTCATCAGGACGCTGGAAGCATGCAGGTGTGTTTATCCTCAATGGTTCTCGAGACATCTGCCAGCGAAGTACAGAGGCAGACGCAGTGGAAACTCATTGACCCAGATAAGCGCATGGGAAGGTTTGAATAAACTGAAGCATGACTTCTGAAAAAGCCCCAGAGGATGGCGCAAGTAGTTAGAGTGGTAGCGTCACACATCAGTTGTCACCGAGTCTAAACACTGTCTGCACCTTTAGGGGCCTCTCTCCAACGGGATGGTCATGAGTAGTTTTCAAGAGTGAACAATGATGTGTGTTTGCATCTAGATTCCACTTTATTCTGTTCAAGGACCATTGTGACTATGTGTGAATTTTCCAAGGAGTGCAGAGACGAGCCGAAGACAACAATGGAGGCAGTTGTCCTTCTACCTGAGGTAGGGGCCCACTCTCTAGTGCATCTGCATCATGGTGACTTTTCTGTGGCTTTCAGAAACTTTCACTGTGAAGTCTGTTTCAGGGCATTATGTGAGAATCATTGTAGAGATTCTCAGAATAAGGAACAAAACCTGCCTTTATCTCCTAAGATGCTTCTTGCTGCAATGACCAAGGCAATGCCCTGATCCAGTGCTTGTAGGGTTCATCTTATTCACACCCACAACTTTGCTTCCCGTGGCCCTTAGGGAAAGGCGCCATGTCCGTCTGTCAGAACGTGGCTTCTTTCTGGAGAATGAGTCTCTCTTTCTAGATTCCGGAAGGTGCAGGAGAGCTCTTGGTCAGAGCTGCCCTTTGGGCCGTTTTCTAAGTCCTGCCTGATATCTGCCTTAGTCTCTTTTGTGCCAGACTCGGGATGTTTTCTGGGTCTTTAAGCATGGGAAGGTGGTCAAAATTGGTTGCTCGATTTTCTATGGATTCATTTCTAGTAGATGAGAGAGAAATCACTGTGTGCCCACAGGACACATACAACTTGATGTTGTTTTGATGTGACGCCTGGCTCACTTTTCCTTCACATCAGCCCTTTCAGAGAAGGGCCCGTCAGGCTGAGAATGCGGCTTAGACGCCTCAGAAGTGGCCAGAGAGCGGCTGGCTCAGGGCTCCGGCATGCGCTGCATCAGTCAGGCTCATTGCTCTAGTCCTGCCTCTCTCAGACGCTGCCCTCAGAGGCGGGAAGGTGGCCGGAAGCCGTCACTGTCTGCCCGAGGACAGTGATCTCTACCTAGAGCTGAGTCACCTTGTCAAGAACCCCGAACTGTGGGTGATGTTATGAAAAACAGTGACAGGGTAGCCTGTGACTGAGAGAGGGGGAGCCGTGTTGGGAAGGTCCCTTGCTTTATCCTGTCCTGCATCCGCATTGACTTCCCTGTCTGAGTGGGGGTTGGAAGAAAAACCTGATTCCGACCGCCTGCTGGCTGACCTCCCCTCTGACTCCACCTCTTTATTCCTGGGGACAGTGACAGGGAAGTCCATCTCTGGGCACTTTCGGGACAAGCCCGAGGAGAGGGACCAGGTTTGCACCTTGGGGTTTCTGGACAGTTGAGGAGCTAGGCAGAGAGCCGAGGGGTTTCCCTGCATTACTTTAGCCGACAGCAGCACAGCCCTGCACAGTCCTTTGGCACCGGTGCAGCTTCTCAGGTGTGGGCAGAGGTTCCTTTCAGACGCCGCACTGAAACACGCTCTTTGACTGAGGATATGGAGGGGTCCACACACCTCGGGCAAGTTGTCTGAGCCCAGCCCAGCTGCTGCTAGTCCTGGGGGTCTTGGCGGGAGAAGAGCCAGGGACGTGGTCCCTGGACTGAAAAGGTTTGTTAGTTCTCACCCACTGAGCTGACCGGCTGTCCCGGAGCCCAGGCCCGAGTCTGATTTGTTCTCCCTGAAGGTCTCACCTGAATGTTCCAGAAACGTAGCTTTACTCTGCCAAAGGATCGACTTGTTTTCCTATCATACAAATCTCAGCTTGTCAAGAGAGGAGGTTACCCTGACTTGGTGCAGTCCGGCCGCTGGACAGGGAGCTCATTCCTCTGTCACCCGTGTTTCAGCTCGTGCAACGTGCTGTGCCCCACGTGGCCTGGTCTAACATGAGCCAATGCCTAATGGCCCTGGGTGGCTAGAGAGAGTGTGTAGACACCAGCCATCCCAGAGGCCTTCCGCCCCACAATGGTCATTTGCCACAAGGACCAAAGGTGCCCTTTCACCTCTGTCATAGACAAGGTCTCGAGTGGCCCCAAGCTCTGCACCGTCCCCTTGAGGAAACAGACGTCTGTGTCTGGGTCTTGCAGGGTATGTTGGTGCTGGGTGGCCTTTGCCAAAGCAGAACAGCTGTGAGAGGGGACTGCTGGCTTGTGGCTGGCGCATGTGAGTCCCTCCTGGGCTTGGTCACCTGAATGCCTCATTAGTCACGATGATCGCAATCAGTTCTTCCCTCGGACACCAGAGAGAAGTGGTTGAAAATTTGGCAGTTGAGATTTCCAGGTTGTTAACCTTTTCCTTTATTATTCCCTGAATGGAACAAGAGCTATCCTTCTAGTAGGTGGGAAATGAGGCTCAGCCCCACCCTCCTCTGTGTCTAGGGGACATTGAGAGTGTTGTCTTTCTGCATTAGCTCCATCTCTGCCTGGGGACCATGTTCATTGGTACTTTCTTGGCTAGAGATTTATGGGAAAGTGGCATTTGCCCTGTCCTGGTCTCCACCGCCCCAGCACAGTTACCTCCCTGTGCTCCGCAGCAGCCATTGTTTCCACACTTTCCGGGTCATGCCAACTCTCCTGAAGCCATTGAGAACACCGACATCTTGGAATTCACTGGACATAGTCTACAAAACTTGCTTTCTAAGCAGCTACAGATGATTAGGTATTAAAATTCACTTGAAGTCTTTCAGGGGGCAAGAACAACAGCACAGAGAGTCAGGCGTTCACCTTATATGCAGCTGACCTGGGTTCAATCTCCAGCACCTCATATGGTCCCCGGAGCACCACCAGGAGTGAACTGCTAGACACAGAGACAGGAGTAAGTGCTGAGCACCCCTGGGTGTGGCCCCAAAGCAAAACCAAAATACACTCTTCAGTTTTTCAGTGAAACGTGATTCCATCACTATAGACTCAAGCCAGAGGTGGAGAACAGGCAGCCACGAGCTATCTGAGACCCACAAACTCATGTGTTCTAGCTCTGGCATGATGGGACACATAGGTGTGATGCTTTCAGCCAGTGGCCGCGCATCTCCCTGTAGGCAACCTGTGAGGGTGCAGAGGCATCCAGCAGCCCTTGGCAGGAGCAGGGGTGAGTGGAACGGGACGGAGCCCAGGCTGATGCCCCTGCTCCAGGGCTACAGGCTTCCTCACAGCGCCGGTGAAGGGGAAGGAAACTTTCTCTTCTAGGACCTTCACTCTACCTCTCTTTGGCTGTGACTCCATATTTTTGGCTTCTTAAGTGTCCCATGGCATTACGCCACCTCCAAATGCACCGTGTTCATCTCCATAAGAGTTATAAAAAGTATCACACTTCAATGAGTTGTAGTTGAGCTTTTCCTTGTGTCTTAACACCGAAGTTTCCTGTGGAAGACGGAGCTCTCACAGTGACGAACGCTGAGCTAAATGAAAGGGTCTTGAGCCTTCTCACATGTGAAGGGAATTCCTCATGGCAGAGTATTAGAGTCACTGGGGCTGCTGTCGCAGAGAGCTGTGCATGTGGAGACGCTGCAGCCGGGCTGCACGGCCTTTCTCCTGGGTGCACCCCAGGGCCACAGATAAATCTTACCTATCTAAACTTGCTATGTGGTTTCTCTCTGGATAGCTCCTCTGTGCTCCACGAGACAGGGCGTTGATGTCACTGGTGATGTGGCTGGATGCAGGGTCTGGGCTGGGGAAAATCTGAGTATTTGGGAAGCAGAGGTTGATGAATGGGAGAATGCATTGGTCAGCCCAGCGATGGCGGAGTGAGTCTGACCATGGGGAGATGATCCCGAGGACCTTTTGCTATTTGAACACATTCCCATGCCTCGAGCTTCTCATCCCCTCTAGACATTTCCCAACTCCTTAATTTGATATATAGAATCAGCCCTTGGAGTCTGCAGGTGGCCAGAGCTTTCCTTGGCATTGTCTATCTGATTTCGGAGGGTGAAGCCCTCTCTGACTTCCCTTTTTCCACTCCCATCCTACAGTGCCCTGGGACACCAAGTTCTTGTCCTCACTCCCACCCTGCAGTGTTCCAAGACACCAACTCCTTGTCCACACTCCCACCGTGCAGTGCCCTAGGATACCATCTCCTTGTCCTCTCTCTCACCCTGCAGTGTCCCGAGACACCATCTTCTTCTCCTCACTCCCACCCTGGGACACCATTTCCTTGTCCTCACTCCCATCCTGAAGTGCCCTGTGACACTCACTCCCATCCTGCAGTGCCCTGTGACACCATCTCCTTTCCCTCACTCCCATCCTGCTGTGCCCTAAGACACCATCTCCTAGTCCTCACTCCCACCCTGCAGTGCCCTGTGACACCATCTCTTTGTCCTCACTCCCACCCTGCAGTGTCCTGGGACACCATCTCCTTGTCCTCACTCCCATCCTGCAGTGTCCTGGGACACCATCTCCTTGTCCTCACTCCCATCCTGCAGTGTCCTGGGACACCATCTCCTAGTCCTCACTCCCACCCTGCAGTGTCCTGGGACACCATCTCCTAGTTCTCACTCCCACCCTGCAGTGTCCTGGGATACCATCTCCTAGTCCTCACTCCCACCCTGCAGTGCCCTGGGACACCATCTCCTTGTCCCCTTTCAGGCTATCCTGTGGGTCAGTCAGTTGTGTATGTTTTATGTATTCTGTGGTTGTAATTCTTGTTTTCCTTTTAATATCCAGTTTTCAAAGAACAGATATTTTTGGCTCATTTGTTTGCTTGCTGTTTTATTTCATTTTTTCTTAGCCATCTAAAATGCAGTCTGGGAAATAAAGCCTGATCTATGTTTATTTAAAGAATGAAATCAATAAAAGAAATGTGAAGATAACAAAAAAAAATTCACTTAAAATATCTCTGCCTCTTAACTCTTATCATGATGTTCAAACAGTTAACCTCTAAGCAACGGTCTTTCAATTATGTTGCATGTAATGCAGAAATTATTGTTAGCAGGTAAGTGCTTAGATTTGAAGAAATATGATTAGGAAATTATTATTAGTGGGATATCTTCATCTTTCTAGTGCTTAACGGATGGGTAAAGAAAAACAATTTGGAAATGGTGCGGAAACATAAATTCCCAGAGTTTTATGAATACAGAAACCAAAGACAACCATAAAAAAGAATTATTTTTTCATTGCCCACTTTCTGGAAACCAGAGATAAAATTTTGAAAGAACAACTACCTAACATCAAGTTCCTTGGCTTAATCTAATTCCAAGTGCGTTAGTGAATGTCTAACAGATAGTGTATCCTCTTTCAGATTCCTTAAATTTCATTCCCTTCACTCATGTTCCTTACACTTACAGTTATTGTTTCTTCTAGAAAATAACATGAAATGCTCTGAGAAATATTTACTTTAAGCCTTCATGAATTCAACCTAAAGGAATCTCTAAATAATCTGTGTCTAATCATATCTGAAGAATACTATACAATGTTGGACTCGCCGATCGCAGGGTGGCAGACAGGGCGAGTCTTCCAGATCTTACACAGGGAAGGTGGCTCTTCACTCGGAGCGATTCCAGGGTCGTGGGTAAGGGCGTTTCCTAATATCCCGGTCCATGGGTACAGTTGTGTGCAAATGCAAAGCGTTAGCAGCGGCATCTCGGGGTGCTGCGGGGCAATAGCTAACAGCTCACGTTCTTTTTGACAAAGATGGCATCTGTCTGTGTGTGTATTGCATACTGGGGTGGGGAACAAAGGGGCGGCAAGCCAGGGGGATGCGCTTGCAGAGAGTGACCGTGTTTGGCAGGGTGACTGAAGCATCCCTAGATGCACTGAGAAACATAAGCCGACGTTTGAGGGTTGATAGAGGCCTGAAAACCACACTCAATATTGACAACTAAGGATGGAAAGTGTCTTAAAAGTACCTCAGCAGGGACTGTGAGGTCTCTCGGGGATCCCAAGCTTTATGGCTAACGGCTCTCGTCCCCAACAACGGTCTAGGAAGGAGGAGGGTTTCACATTCTTTCTTCGCTCACAGAAAGGAAAGCTTTGTGTTGGGCCAACTATGTTCAGGAATTAGGGGGAAAATAAATTCTCAGAAGCAGGCACGCGAGAGGACGTGTTGCAAGTAAGGCTTAATAGGTACCTGAGCAGTGTGCTACGCCAAAACTTCTAAAATATAAATGATGTCTTTTATAGCAGAAGAAGGCTTAGACTTTCTGAAGGATAAAGAGACATCAGGTGGACAGGTCAGGTGGACAGAGGAGTACACAGGACACAGTGGACAATCATAACATGCTCTGGTGGCGGAGGGGCCATCAAGTCAGGGGCCAGTTAGTGGAAGCTTAATGCAGGAAAATGGTAGAGATGATTATGTTGGAGCCAGTGGATGAACAAAGGAAAACATCGTGATACAAACCCCGAATCTGTTTTGTTTGGTTCTGGAGATATGTGCTCAGGGCCTGCTCCTGGCTCTGTGTCAGGGGTCACTCCTGGCTAGGGTCGGGGGGACATATGAGGTACTGGGGACCCAGCTGGGGCCAGCCATATGCAAAGCAAATACCATATGCCCTGGGCCACCTCTCTGGCCCCAGACCCTCATTTCTGATTTCAGCAGATGGTGAAAACTTGTATTATATCACTTGTATCACTTGTCTTCCCGTTGTTCGTCAGTTTGCTCGAGTGGGTGCCAGTAATGTCTCCTTTTATTGGGAATGAGGTCCATTATTGTTACTGTTTTTTGGGATATCAAATACACCACGGTAGCTTGTCAGGCTCTGCTGTGCAGGTGGGATACTATTACATGTATTACAATGATCAGCCATTAAACATAACGTAATTTTTTAGAAAATTAGACACAATAAAATAAAAGGGCCTTATTTCAGCAGACTTAGGTTCTGACCACCTACTTAGGAGGAGGTCTAAATGGGAATGTTATTTGGGGATTCCATAGCAACAGAACTTGCTGTGTGGAGGTAAAGTTTAGAAGTTAGTAACAAAATTTTTAGAGGTTAGTAACAAAATTTTAGAAGTTATAACAAAAATATAATCAGTAGTTTCTTTCCTATCGAACTATAGATACAAAAGAAACTGTGATTATATTTTGTTACTAACTTCTAAAATTTTGCTACTAACCTCTAAAATCAACAGTGAATTTCACTTGAGAGTATATGAAATATTAAAATATTATTTAACTCTGAGTGCATCCCTATTTTATTATTCATGTATGCCACAGAATTGCTTCTTTTTTATATTTCCAAGTTATTTGAGATCTTTCCTAAATAATCCCAAAGCAGTTGCTAACATGGACTCTTTCTTCTAGCAAGTTCTCGATCTCACTTGATAAAAGCAATTTGCTACATAAATAAATAATGCAATTTATTGTATCTAAAGAAGTTTAATTATTAGTATTCTAGCAAATTAATGATAATTATAGGTCTTGCACTTAACCGACGTTTTAAACTTACACAGAGCTGAATCTCTGAGAACTCCCACAGTTGTTCTGGAAGAAGGGACACGTCTGCGTGCATGTTCCTGAGCAGGTCCGATCTTCAAAGGAGGGTTGTTGCTGACCAGCACACAGCTAAGCCGCAGGGTGTGCCCGGGTGGGCAGGGCCTGACTCACAGTCATGGCTGCGAGGCACAGGCCTGGGCTAGCAGGGCAAAGCCGTGGAGCGTGCCCGGTGGGCAGGGCCTTGATTCATAGTCACGGCTGTGAGGCGCAGGCCTGGGCTAGCAGGGCTAAGCCGCAGGGTGTGCCCGGGTGGGCAGGGCCCTGACTCACGGTCATGGCTGTGAGGCACAGGCCTGAGCCAGCAGGGCAAAGCCGTGGAGTGTGCCCAGGTGGGCAGGGCCCTGACTCATGGTCACGGCTGTGAGGCGCAGGCCTGGGCTAGCAGGGCAAAGCCGTGGAGTGTGCCTGGGTGAGCAGGGGCCTTGACTCACGGTCACGGCTGCAAGGGCGCAGGCCTGGGCTAGCAGGGCAAAGCCGTGGAGTGTGCCTGGGTGAGCAGGGCCTGACTCACGGTCACGGCTGTGAGGCGCAGGCCTGGGCTAGCAGGGCTAAGCCGTGGAGTGTGCCCGGGTGGACAGGGGCCCTGACTCATGGTCATGGCTGCGAGGCGCAGGCGTAGGCTAGCAGGGCTAAGCTGCAGGGTGTGCCCGTCTGAGCAGGGCACTGCATGGTGGTCTCGGCTGCCACCTGCTTGCTGAGCTTGAGGGTTTCTTTCTAAACATCTTCAGAAAATTGGGAGACAAAGGGGTCTGTGTAAACCTCTGTGCCAGAGTGTGAAAGAGCAGGAAAGGGTCACCCGTTGTCCCTGCCAAGTTGCTTTCTCTGAGGGCAGGAGCAGCCAGTGGAGTGTGATTTATCCTTGTTTCATACATGAGGGAAACTGCAAATTTCAGCCACATGTTTTGTGAAGTTTGTTATTAGTCTGTGGTTATTATACAGAGTCAGTCTCAGAATCCTCTTGGTGGTTATCCAGATGTGCACACTCCTGTGCACATGCAGACACACACCACACACATACACACGCCATACCACCACACACATGCACACAACACACACAGATATACACATCACACGATCATGATCACGATCTTCCCGTTGATCATCTATTTGCTAGAGCGGGCACCAGTAATGTCTCCATATGTCCTGTCTCATGCCAGTAGAGCCAGGGGCATCAGCTTGCTACAGGAACATAAAGAGCCTCAAACCATTATATTAGGTCATGGGAATGACCTAATATAATTGTTACTGAATTTGGCATATCAAATACAACACGAGAAGCTTGCCAGGCTTGCTGAGCGGGAGGCAAACTCTTTTAAACATCTCCAAATAAAGCATTTATTGATGAACCGCAAGCCGCAAGCCGGGCTGTGATGGGCTGGTCTGCTGGGTGGAGTTCTGACGAGAGGGAAGTCCAAATGTGGAAAATGGTGGCGCCCATGGAGTGAGGGGGGGTGGTCTGGCTTGTTGTGAGGCTCTGCCGAGGTGGTGGGCCAGGGCTAGAACCCGCCATGCCTCCAGACTGCCTCATGAACGGCTGGGCACAGGGAGAGCAAGGAACAGCTCTGCCCCATGTCTGAGAGTCTCTGGATCGCATACCTGGGCCAGATTGAGGAAAAAACTGCTGCAGGGTGGGTGTTGATGATCCGGGCTGTGATGGGCTGCTCTGCTGGGTGGAGTTCTGATGAGAGGTCTGCTGGGTGAAGTTCAGACCAGCCCATCACAGCCCGGATCACCGACACCCACCCTGCAGCAGTTTTTTCCTCAATCCGGCCCAGGTATGCTGGTCCAGAGACTCTCAGACATGGGGCAGAGCTGTTCATTGCTCTCCCTCTGCCCAGCCGTTCATGAGGCAGTCGGGAGGCATGGCGGGTTCTAGTCCTTGGCCCACCACCGCGGCAGAGCCTCACAACAAACCAGACCACCACCCCCTCACTCCACGGGCACCACCATTTTCCACATTTGGACTTCCCTCTCGTCATAACTCTACACATCACACACATACACATATACACCACGCACATACACACACATACACTACACACCACACATACATACATATACACACCATACACAAATACACACACATACACTACACACCACACATATACACACATATACATACCACATACCACACACATATGCACACCATACACCACATACATACACACACCACACCACTCACACACACAGACACACACACTGTCTCTCCAAAACCTTCTGGATATTTTGTAAAGCCTCTTCTGGATGGTGTTTTTTGAGACATAAATTTTAACTTTGGAAAACCATGTGGAAAATTGTCTTCCTAGCTCTAGTAGAGGAGCTTGGAGACATTTCAGAAGGGCCCTGTCCCTGGGGAGACATTTCAGAAGGGCCCCTGTCCGTGGGGAGACATTTCAGATGACCCGTCCCGGGGAGACATTTCAGAAGGGCCCTGTCCCTGGGGAGACATTTCAGAAGGGCCCTGTCCCTGGGGAGACATTTCAGAAGGGCCCTGTCCCTGGGGAGACATTTCAGATGACCCATCCCGGGGAGACATTTCAGATGGACCCGTCCCCAGGGAGACATTTCAGATGGACCCGTCCCCAGGGAGACATTTCAGAAGGGCCCCATCCCGGGGAGCCATTTCAGAAGGGCCCTTCCCGGGAGCCATTTCAGAAGGGCCCTTCCCGGGGGCATTCCAGAAGGGCCCGTCCCGGGGGACATTTCAGATGGGCCCGTCTCCACTCTGCACATGGCCACTTCAGCTCACTGGCCACTTCCTGTCTGTCACAGTGACCAGAGAAAACGTTTGCGAACCTTCTCCATTGCACTCAGCGCTCACGGGACACAGGCCTGCGGCAGATCACATGTGCACACGGCACTTCTCACACGCGGATGGAGGCACATGCTGCAGACGGCCCCACCTCACACTGCACCAGCCTATTACCGCAGGAGCCTCCTGGGGCTTGGAGCAGCAGTGCGAGGGTATGGGTCAGAACACGCATCAAGACCGGCCTCAGCTGCCCAGGCCAGGCCACAAGTCCCGAGTTCCTGTTCGCCTCCCACACACACCTCAGTCCCCAATCCAACCCACTCTCCCAGCACCCCAACTCCCTTCTCCCGCACCAGCACCCTAATAATGCCCCTCTCCCCCAGCACCCTAACGCCCCTCTCCCCAGCACCAGCACCCTAACGCCTCTCTCCCAGCACCCAGCACCCTAACGCCTCTCTCCCAGCACCCAGCACCCTAACGCCTCTCTCCCAACACCCAGCACCCTAACGCCTCTCTCCCAGCACCCAGCATCCTAACACCTCTCTCCCAGCACCCAGCACCCTAATGCCACTCTTCCAGCACCCAGCACCCTAACGCCCCTCTCCCCAACACCCAGCACCCTAACGCACTTCTCCAGCAACCGCACCCTAATGCCCCCTCTCCCCAGCACCCAGCACCCTAATGCCTCTCTTCCCGTGCCCAGCACCCTAACGCACCTCTCCCAGCCCCCAGCCCCCTCTAGCTGCACTATCCTTAGCACTCAGCCCCTCAGCCCCCAGCACCCCCCAGCGCTGAGCCCCCAGCCCACCTCCTGTGGCAGGGAACTGCCCTCCAGCCCCAGGCCGTGCACAGCGGCTGTCCTCTGATTCCAGGGCCCAGTGGACTCCGGGGGCTGTTCCACGTCCACCTTCTGTCCCAGGCAGGACTGTGGCAAGATAGTTTCTGTCCAGACCCAGAGGTCCCGAGCAGGCCTCATCTGAGTGAACAGAGATGAGCCCACCTGTGTTCAGCTGGCACTGCCCTACAGCCCTGGGCATCGTCCTCTGGGCATCGTCCTCTGTTTCCACCCACAGACGTGGAGGAAGCTCATGACTCCAGTAGCTGTCGAGGGAGGGGTGGCCCTGGCTGGGCGCTGCCTGCAGCTATAATCACAGTAAGAGCAGGAGGGTGTGGCTACTCCGCCCTCTTTGTCTGTCTCAGGTGTCGCTGGTTACACTTCGATGACCAGATTATTTACCAACAGATACACAACCTGACAGTTGTGTGTGCGCACTGACAGCCAGGGTTGTTCTTGGGATGCCACTGTTGGCCGGCGGTGTCTGCACGTGGGGCACTGATGTGGGTGGTGCCCTTGGAAGGAGGCTGGCTGCACTGTGATGGAAGCTAGAGGCCTTCTGGGGGCAGGGCCCTGACTCCACACAGCACTGCTGACCAGTCCCTCAACGGTCAGCAGAGGAAGCAGTTCCCTGCGCTTACTGAATTCAAACAGCTCAGCCCCCAAGCTGCATGTCTGGACCAATCCCTTATGGAATGGTCAGTCTTGACGCTTTCGTGCAGAGACTGAACTAGAGGTAAAGATGAGCGTGGGATGTTGCTGAGTCAGGTGTTTGCTTCGTCCTCTCACCCTGCGGAAACAGTCTGTTGATGTGTGTGAAAGACTTCTCTTAATGAATAGGATGCAATTCTGAATGATAAATTGTCATTACAATGTATTTATGGCGGGTGTATAGAAATGATATATCATAGTCAAAACACGGTACTGCTGTATTGCCGCACTGCTGACCAGCTCTTTGATCATCGCTGATTCAGACCGCACGGCACACGGGTAAGCGGTTTCCTCTGCGTGACGGCTGCTCACATAAGTCAGAGTGGAGGAAAGAACAAACAGGCGGGTGCCACAGTGTGCCCCGCCTCTGTAGACAGAGTTTTGCTGTTTGCCCTGGCGCTGGCCAGCATTGTGACGTGTCTCCAGGAGGGCCTTGGGTATGTGCGTGCGCGGCACCTGTGAACTGGTCTCCAGGAGGGCCTTGGGTACGTGCATGCAAGGCACCTGCGAGCTGGTTTTCATTCTCGGTGGCAAACTCCTCCAGTGTCATCAGGATTCTAAGGTTGCCACCAGCCAGCCTCACGCCATGATCCTTGGGCCAGCGGTCAGGGCTCCCTCCAGCTCCGGCTCTCCAGGTGCTGCTCTGCTCTGCTCTCATCGTTGCACCCCGAGGAAGGGCTGTGTTGTGCCCAGGGCTCCTGATCCCAGGATGACTCCCTCTTTCCCACTCAGGGAACTGGTGCCTGAGTGGGACCCAAGCCAGAGACCCGGCATAGGGGAGGGCCCGTGGGGCATGTGTGCCTGTTGTCAGGAGAGGGCCCATGGACGTGCATGCCTGGTGTTGGGAGAGGGTCCGTGGGGAATGCATGCTTGGCGTAGGGAGGTCCTGTGGGACAGGCATGCCCAGCGTAGGGAGATGGCACATGGGGCATGCATGCCTAGTGTAAGGAGAGGGCCCGTGGGACGTGTGTACCTGGCATAGGGGAGGGCCCGTGGGGCATGAGTGCCCAGCATAGGGACACAGTGTGGGGCATGCATGCCCGGTGTCAGGAGAGGGGCCCGTGGGGCATGCATGCCTGGCGTAAGGGGGGCCCGTGGGAAGTGCGCGCCCAGTGTAGGGAGAGGGGCACGTGTGGCGTGTTGCCTGGTGCTGGGAAGGGCTCGGTGCTGAAAGGAAAGTGCCTTGGGCCCAGGCAGAGCTGGAGGTATGTCGGCAGCTGCCCTGTGAGGAAAGCCCGTGTGGAAAGGCACTGGCCACTGAGCCTTGGGCAACAGCCAGGGTCAGTCGGGGCAAGTGGACAGAAGCCTAGGGAGCCAGGGAGGAGCCACACTGCCGAGAGAGGGACTCAGGTCAGGACAGCGGGGTCCCCCACTGACCATCATGACAGGGACACACATGGCAACAACTTCAGCATGGACACGTGTCTGTGTCCTGTACGGGCATCAAGGACTCAGTGACCCCTAAATGGTGCTCAGAAATCACACACTAATTCTACATCAATTAATGTTAAGGGATATAGAATAATTGTCAATGAGCAATTGGCAATAAATATTCCTCCAGTGAGCCTGTGGAAGGACTTTGCCCTTTCACTGTGTGTTTCTTTATCTGGGGGCTTCCCAGGATGCAGCTGGCAATATGTGGCTGTCTGGGCCAGGTTCTAGCCCAGCCTGGTGATGTGGTACTCAGCAGCTGTGTGGATATGGGAAAGATTTGGGTCCTAGTATGTCCAAGGAAGTTCCCTGACCGGGAGCTATCACCAGCCTCTCAGCTGCGTTCCTGGCTCAAGAGAAAATCCAGATAGACCATGGTACTCACTCCGCCTTCCTCCAGCACTGAAGTACATCAGGCTCTAGACTGTGGTACTCGCTCCGCCTTCCTCCAGTAGCATCAGGCTCTCTCCTCCTCTCCCATGCCATAGGACCCAGTTTCCTGCTAAGGACTACTTTTGCCTGTGCATAATGAGTTACTTGGAGCTCTGGAAATGCCTTTAAAATGCTGTTTGAGGAGGAATGAAGATGCTACGGCACATGGCACTGAGACTCAGAGAGAGAAACCACTTGGGGACAACCGCAAAACTCTCCCATAGAGACGCAGGAACCACTGGGAACTCTGTGTGCTAAAAGGGTGATGGTGGCACTCATGGCGAGTGTATGAATGAGAGAGAAAGAAGAGGTGTCGGGAGTGTGCGAGCGGGAAAAGGCATGTGCAGAGCATGAGTGGGGAAAGTGTATGAAGAGTGTGATTGGGGCAAAGGAGTGTGCCGGGTGTGAATGGGGAAAGTGTATGGAGTGTGTGAGTGGGGAGAAGGAGTGTGCAGAGTGTGAATGAGGAAAGTATGAAATGTATGAGCAGGAAGGAGTGTGAAGAGTGTGAATGGGAAAAGTGTATGGAGTATGTGATCGGGGAGAAGGAGTGTGCAAAGTGTGAATGGGGAGGTGTGAGCAAAGTGTCAACTGGGAGTAGGTATTTGCAGTTTGAATGGGGAGATGTGTGCAGAGTGTGAACCGGGAGAAGGTGTGTGCAGAGTGTGAATGGGGAGAAGAGGCACAGACAGTGTGAATGGGGGAGAAGGGGCAGGGAGAGTGTGAACGGGTAGCAGAGGCATGGAGAGTGTAAACAGGGAGAAGGTGTGTGCAGAGTGTGAACAGGGAGAAGGTGTGTGCAGAGTGTGAAGGGGAGAAGGGACAGGGAGAGTGTGAACAGGGAGAAGGTGTGTACAGAGTGTGAAGGGAGAAGGGACAGGGAGAGTGTGAACAGAGAGAAGGTGTGTACAGAGTGTGAAGGGGAGAAGGGACATGGAAAGTGTGAACAGAGAGAAGGTGTGTACAGAGTGTGAAGGGGAGAAGGGACATGGAGAGTGTGAACAGAGAGAAGGTGTGTACAGAGTGTGAAGGGGAGAAGGGACAGGGAGAGTGTGAATGGGGAGAAGGTGTGTGCAGAATGTGAACGGGAGAAGGGGCAGGAGAGTGTGAACGGGAGAAGGGGCAGGAGAGTGCGGAACGGGAGAAGGGGGCAGGAGAGTGTGAACAGAGAGAAGGTGTGTACAGAGTGTGAAGGGGAGAAGGGACAGGGAGAGTGTGAATGGGGAGAAGGTGTGTGCAGAATGTGAACGGGAGAAGGGGCAGGAGAGTATGAACGGGAGAAGGGCCAGGAGAGTGTGAACGGGAGAAGGGGCAGGAGAGTGTGAACGGGAGAAGGGCCAGGAGAGTGTGAACGGGAGAAGGGGCAGGAGAGTGTGAACGGGAGAAGGGGCAGGAGAGTATGAATGGGAGAAGGGCCAGGAGAGTGTGAACGGGAGAAGGGCCAGGAGAGTGTGAACGGGAGAAGGGCCAGGAGAGTGTGAACGGGAGAAGGGGCAGGAGAGTGTGAACGGGAGAAGGGCCAGGAGAGTGTGAACGGGAGAAGGGCCAGGAGAGTGTGAACGGGAGACGGGGCAGGAGAGTGTGAACGGGAGAAGGGCCAGGAGAGTGTGAACGGGAGAAGTTTCCAGAGAGGGCCGCGTGGAGCCTGCAGTTCTTGCCTTCCCTGCTTGCTCTGTTCCCTGGCTGCTGCGGTCGCTCCAGCTCCCACCCCAGGCACAAGCTGTGCATTCACTCAGGCAATGTCCAAGTATACCGTGAGTTCCTGCTTGAGTTTCTCCTCCACCAAAGACAGTAAGTTGTGAAATCGTCCCAGCACACCAATTTTAGGCTAAAGGACAAGGTCCATATGCACCAGCTTTGAAATTATTCCAAAATCCTAGCAATTCCAGAATGATTGTGCAAAAAGTCTTGGCTGAATGAGGTCCCTGCCTTTAAGGACTAAACGTGAGCTATTTCTGCTGGGTGCTTGGCACAGCTCGTGGAAGTCTGTCCTTTCAGTCTCCTCTCGATATTCATGGGTTGAGTCTTTGAATTTTACCATCCAGGAAATGAAGACTTTCATTTCTATTGAAATTGTTCTTCATTTTGCTGGTAAAGTTTAAGGCAAAAAGAACAAGATGCATTACATTAAAATGGACAATACACATAATCTTATATTTTGGCTTTACTTAAATTTCTACATTGCAGTTATTTTCTTTTAATGCACTTAAAAGATGAATTTCCCTTTCACTTGATCACTTGACATCCCGTTGTTCATCTATTTCCTTGAGCAGGCACCAGTAACATTTCCATTTGACCCTATCATGTGTCAGTGTAGCCCTATTACATCTGGTTGTTTCAGGAACACGAGGAGCCTCAAATTATTCAGGGTCTTGACAAGGAAGTCTGACCATCTTGTAGGTGGGCGGCCATGTGATCTTTTGACATCCTGTGGGATCCAGTCGGTAATGGCTCTAGTCCAGCGGTCATCTCCAAATTGCATTACTTGTCCAGCCCATCTGATTTTCGATGCCTTGGCAAACAAGACAGCGTCTCTGACCCTGGAAAGTCGATGGAGGTCGAATTCCATATTCCTTCTCACTTGAGTGAAGCATGATATTCCAATCATAGCTCTTTTGATTCCTCTCTGGGTCATTCTTCGATAGGACCCAGGTCTCTGAGGCGTATGTTAATGCAGGGAGAACGGTGGAGTCGAAGAGATATGCCCAGAGCCAGAGGTTCTTTTGTCCTTTTAGCTAAATAGCTAAAAGGGATTTCCTTTATTTTTTACAAATGTCTGGTCAACAAAACCATTGGAAATTAGTGCACAGGAGATAAGCTGTCTCCTTTAGGACAAAACCACTGGAAGTCAGTGCCTAGAGAGTAGAGCATGTCTGACCGGCCGTGAAGCTCCTGCCGTGACCCAGATGAGCCATGCTCGGGAGAGCATCTTCAGCTCGGTCTAGCCTGGATCTGTGCCCTTGCGCTTCTCACTGGGTTACAGTGCCAGCGCCGCATCCTCACTGCTAATGCTTTTAAACTCATAATCCACCTCTGACTTGCAGACATGGGGCAGAGCTGCTACTGGCTCTCCCTGTGACCAGCCGCTCATGAGGCGCCCGGGAGGGATGGTGGGTTCTAGCCCTGGCCCACTATCCCAGCAGAGCCTCGCAACAAGCCAGAAGACCCCCACTCCATGAGGGCCTCCATTTTCCACATCCGGACTTCTCTCTCGTCAGACCTCCACCCTGCAGCAGTCTTTCTTAAATCCGGCTCCAGGTATGCCGGTCCAGAGACTTGCAGACATGGGGGCAGAGCTGCTACTGGCTCTCTCTGTGACCAGCCGCTCATGAGGCGCCGGGAGGGATGGTGGGTTCTAGCCCTGGCCCACCATCCCAGCAGAGCCTCGCAACAAGCCAGAAGACCCCCCACTCCATGAGGGCCTCCATTTTCCACATCCGGACTTCTCTCTAGTCAGACCTCCACCCAGCAGACCAGCCTATCAGCGCCCGGCTCACGCGGCCGCTTGCGGCTGCGCGGTTCATCAATAAATGCTGGACTTAGAAGTGCCTACAAGAGTATGCTTACCTGCACGGCAGAGCCTGGCAAGCTACCCGTGTTGTATTTGATATATGCCAAATACCAATAACAATTATAGACCTCATTCCGAATGGATTGGGGCTCTTTATGTTCCTGGAGCAAGCAGATGCCTTGGGCTCTACTAGCATGAGACAGGACATATGGAGATGTTACTGGGGCCCGCTCGAGCAAATCGATGATGAGCGGGAAGACAGTGACAGTGAAGACAGTGATCCACCTTTCACCCTCTCATCATTAATTTCTTCACCACTAGCTTAGGTGTGTGTTCCAGAGTATTTTGTTTCAAAAGATCCTATTTGATCTGATTCCTGAGAATGAAAAGTAAAGTGCCCCAAATTAAGACCAGCATGAAGTTCTGCATAGTTGGGATGACTTGCCCTGTGTGGACTGAGCCTGGGGCAAGAGGGAAGCTCAGACTTGCTCCTACTGGTGGTGCTGGGGCTTAGCCAGGCTCACCCTGAGCAGGAAGAGTCTCCGTGGATTCACTCTGATGAGAACAGCTCAGGCCTCCTGGCTGAAGCCAAGCGGGCTCTTGGGAAAGAGGCAGAGGGCAGGTCTGGCATCCAGGTCCCTCACGGGACACGTGGACCCGTGGCCGCAGGGAGCAGACATCTTCCTGGCCACCACTGTTCACGACCAGGGACACACACTATCTGTGCTGCTGCGTTTAGGGAAGCGTGTGCAGATCAAGTGCTCCACTTGCTTGATCTAAAATTGGCATTTCAAGTTCTCCCTTCCTCCAAGAGAGAGCAAGCCAGGGCCAGGCCCACATTCCTCATGCTCCCCGGGCTCCTTCTTTGTCCTATCTGCCCCAGCTAGGAACCAGTGGCCTTATTTGGGAAGCGGGGGTGTGGTCTGGTGGTAAATTTGGTACAAGAACTGCAGTCACAAATCCATTCGCTGAGTGGCGTGAGGCTGCGGTGTCAGCAGGGAAGGCTGACAGACGCCCATTGCTCCCAGCGGGACACGTGATTCCTTCTAGATTATGTCTGTAGGCTGTGCGGCAGCTGACGTACACTGGTCGCAGCCCCTCCATGTGTTCACACCCTCCCTCCTGACCTGTGCTGCAGGGCTGATGCCCGTGAACACCACAACACTCGTAAGGAAGAAGCTTCCCCGAGTGAGGGAGCAGTAGCTGGGGCTTCCTGCCTGCACCTGTGACTCGCTGTGAAGCCGTGAGGGTCTGTCTGCAGTTCTCTTCCCCAGAGGAGGCTCTGAGTATAGCAAGGCCAGTGACGGGTCCTACATGCTAGTGCTCAGAGGTGGTGAGTCTGGGAGTCACACCCAGGGAAACTGGAACCTTGTGTGGCTCTGGGACCCCAACCATTCTCTGTGCTGGCCTGGACGTGGCAGGTGCACACAGGGCCACTGTGGGGCAGCCACTCGGAGAGGAGCTATAGACATTCCTGAACCACCACAAAGACCTTCAGAAACACCACTGTGGTGTTCAAGGACCACCTCAGAGGTGCTCGGGAGCCACCAGAGATGTTCGAGAATACTCATTAAGGTGCTCTACAGTCACCACAGAGATGCTCTGGAACCACCACAGACATGTCCCAGAACCACCACAGAAGTGCTCTGCAACCATCACAAACATATTCCAGGGCCACCAGAGAGATGCTCTGGAACCACCACAGACACATTCCAGAACCACCATAGAGGTGTTCTAGAGCTACCACAGACATGTCCCGGGACCACCAGAGAGGTGCTTTAGAACCACTACGGAAACATTCCAGAACCACCACAGAGGTGCTCTAGAACTACCACAGACACATCTCGGGACCACCAGAGAGGTGCTTTAGAACCACAGAGTTGCTCTGGAACCACCACAGACATGTTCGGAAACATCACAGAGGTGCCGTAGGACTACTAAGGTGCTCTGGTAGCCACCACAGACACGTTCCATAACCACTGCCAAGGTGCCTCAGATTATCCACCCAGAGACTTTCCTCTGGACGATGGAGTGATGTTCCAAGCTGAAATCCAAGGATCCTGTGGTAGTCAGATGTTGGCGACCAGAGGCAGTGCAGTGTATTTTCTGGGGCTTGATTCTCGGGCTGAAGGGGAGTCTGTGAAGTTTAGGGAGGCCCTAAATAAGGTTTGAGGTTGAGTGGCGGGTGTGTTTCCCACGGGATGGAGGGTTTAACTTTGGGGAGACCAAGCAGAGGCACATACCCCTGTTGTCTCTGGAGCTGTGGAGAGCCGACCCCTGCTTGAAAGGAAAATGCTTGTAAGAAGTGACCGATGGCTCCAGAGCTTTTCTTTTGGAAGCCCTAACACTGGTCACTGTTTAGAGAACAGGTGTGTAGCTTGCAAATGTGCATCGTCTCATTTCAAAGTAATTAGACCTGTCACATGCTCAATCAGGAGACCCCTGCCTCTGTGCTGCACGTCGGAGGGTTTGGACCCACACTCAGGAGAAGCTTGCACCCACGTTCCCACCCTAGCCCAACCTAGAGCACCCCAGGCTTTGAAACAAGCACTGCCTTAGATGGCAAATGTGGGTGTTTGTACGACCCTCCTCCCCCATGAACAGACAAGTGGCACCGAGCTGACGTGGGGCACGGCTGCAGGTAGTTGGGAGGGCCGTGGGGTCTCACTTCGCAGGGTCTCTGTTCACCCTGACATGCTGGGGTTTGCAGAAGGCCGAGGGTGAAAGAGACATGGCTGAGGAAGGCACATTGTCCCACCATGAGCTTTCCTGGGAGCGTGAGACATTGAAGGGAATCACACACACACATGCAACCCACCACACGCAACACACAATCTCTCCTTCCAGCCATGCCCCTTTTGATTCCTGCTTGGAATTTTGACATCATCCAGTGTACCTGGATTAGTAAAGCAGTTAATGCTGCTTCGCTAGTCAGTGGCTGCATAAACACTGGGCTCATGTGGGGCCTGTCCTGTGCCTGTGCATGTGTGGTGTGGCTGTGTGTTTTGTGTGTTGTTGTGTTTTTTAGTCATTTTAGTCTTTCTTCATTTTGGAAGCCTAGGATGGCCGTGAAATTTTATCAGGCACTGCTTGTTTGCCTTTCTTACTGCTGCCGTATTAAAGGGATCTTTCAGGGTCAGGAAAATAAACATTTCTGTTACTGGATTTGGCATATCAAACACACATCAGACAGCTTGCCAGACTCTGCCATCGCGGGGCTATATTCTCATTACCTTATGGGGCTCTCTCAGAGGGGTGGGTAGAATATTTACGGTAATTTGGAGGTAAATTAGTGCGGCCACACAGGCCGCGTGCAACGGGGAAAGCTGGTTTCTGCTCTGCCGGGTGTATCTGTGTCTTAGGTTCAAGCATTCCTGGGCTTGAAATACTCTCTCCTCTGAAGGGCGGGTCCCTGCAGGGTGGGTCCCTTGTAGGCTGGGTTTCTGACAAGCTGGGCTGGAGACTGGATTAATCTGGGTCTGGAGACTGGATTAATCTGCTGGGTGGAGATCTTACCAGCTGCGGAGTGTGGATTGTGAAGATTGCTGCCAGCAAGGTGTGGGGTTTCTCTGGGCTCCTCCGAGGCTCCATCGGGATGGTGGACTCGGGATGGAAGTTTCTCTCGTGGTCCATGGAATGCAGGGGATTCAACAGGCAAAGCTGGTTTCTGCTCTGCTGGGTGTATCTGTTTCTCTGCCGGGTATATCTGTGACCATTCATGGAAACTCACAGTTCCAGAAGGCTGTAGCGAAACGTTGGACATGGGAATCTCCTGGCGGACACTTCCCACAATGAAATTGACCACATCATCTTCAATCGACGGTTTTGTCTGACCAATGTAGCTGTCGTCCCCAAATTCCAAACAGGATCGGACCACCGTCTCCTTCGTGCAAAATTCTACTTCCTGCAACGGGGAAAAAAAGGCTGCAAAGTTTAAGAAGAGAACTCCCAGCAGAACGACCACCAACTGGTAACTCTTTGGCACCATTGCAGCAACATGGGAAGACACTATCATTGACGACATCGATGAAGAATACAACCGATTCGTTCAGCACCTCCATGATTGTGCGAAGAATGCCGAGAGAGTGAAAGATGCAAAAGGACGTCTTCAGAAACTCTTGAGCTCATTCGCCAAGGTGGCAAGGTGCGAGCCTCAGGAGACCAAATGCTAACGTCCAAGCTTGCTAAATGGTGCAGAGAAGCAATAAAAGAAGACCTCAAAGACAGAAGAGCAGAAATATTGGAAGATGCAGCAGAAGCCTGGAAAAGCATTCGCACCGCCTGCCTGTCCTTCGCCAACTATAAGACCAAGATGACTGCCCTCCGACGCCCTGATGGATCTATCACATCTTCCAGAAAGGCAATGGAGAAGATTATCCAGGACTTCTATTCAAATCTCTTTGATAGCCACATCTACCTGCCCACATACCAAATTCCACAGGATGGATATGTCATTCCCAATGTTCTCCCTTCTGAAATCTGACATGCCATCTCGTCGGTAAAGAAAGGAATAGCACCAAGCCCAGACAAAGTCAGACCCGAACACCTGAAGAATCTGCCGTCGGTACTCATCAATACACTAGCTCGGCTCTTCACACGCTACCTGTCTGAATGCAAGGTGCCCTCCCAATGGAAAACCAGTAGAACAGTTCTACTGTTCAAGAAGGGAGACATTCACAACATCGGCAACTATCGCCCCATCTGCCTGTTGTCTGTCATCTACAAGTTGTTTACACGAGTCATCCTGAACAGGATTAGCAGAACACTAGATGAAGGACAACCATGTGAGCAAGCAGTCTTTCGGAAAGGATTCAGCACAATCGACCATATCCACACAGTAACCAAGCTCATTGAGGTTTGTAGGGAGTACAAGATGCCACTCTGTCTCACTTTCATTGATTTACAGAAAGCCTTTGATTCTGTGGAGACTGAAGCGGTCATCGAAGCCCTAGCCAAACAGGGTGTTCAAACCCAATACATCAAGATCCTTCGTGAGCTGTATTATGGATTCACCACCAGGATCTCACCATTCTACAAAGAAGTGATCATTAATGTGAAAAGAGGGGTTCGACAGGGTGATACCATTTCACCAAAACTCTTCAGCGCCACCCTCGAGAACATCATGCAACAATTAGAATGAGAAGGAATGGGAGTGAAGATAGATGGTCGGCAATTACACCACCTCCACTTCGCTGATGATATTGTTCTAATAACACCAAACATTAGCCAAGCGGCACAAATGCTGGCTGACTTTGACCAAGAATGTAGAAAGATAGGTCTACAGCTGAATCTAAAGAAAACCATGTTTATGAAGAATGAACTAGTTCCAGAGGCCCCATTCACTCTCAATGGAACAAACATCTCTGAATGCAGCAGTTATATGTACCTAGCTCGAGAAATCAACCTGATGAACGACCTAAAACCTGAGTTGCGCAGGAGGAAGAGAGAGGAATAGAATGCCTTCAAAGGCATAGAAGAAATAGCTAAAAAGGAGAAAGAACCTCCTGCTCCGGGCATATCTCTTTGACTCCAATGTTCTCCCTCTGTTAACATACGCCTCAGAGACCTGGGCCCTACCAAAGCAGGATGAGAATGCTATTCGGGTCTCCCAGAGTGGAATTGAAAGAGCTATGCTTGGAATATCACGCCTCACTCAAGTGAGCCAAGAAATCCGGACTTCTGACCTCAGTCGCTATTCCAGAATCAGGGACGCTGTCTCATTTGCCAAGGCATCGAAAATCAGATGGGCTGGACATGTAGTACGATTTGGAGACAACTGCTGGACTAGAGCCATTACTGACTGGATCCCACGGGATGTCAAAAGATCATGTGGCCACCCACCTACAAGATGGTCAGACTTCCTTGTCAAGACCCTGAAGGAACGGTTTGAGGCTCTTCATATTCCTGAATCAACCAGGTACCATTGGGCTACATTGGCACCTGATAGGATCCAATGGAAATGTTACTGGTGCCCGCTAGAGCAAATCGATGAATAATGGGATTCAAGTGATCAAGAGATCAAGTTGTTGTATATTTTGTACCTGTGTTGTATGTGTTTTGTGTCTATGTTGTGTACTGTGTCACAACACAGTATTGTTGTGAGTCTTGTGGCTTTATTTTTTGGTTGTGTCCATACTGTTTTGTGTTTTCTGTCTTAGCTATGTGTCTGGTGTCCTTGTTGTGTCTTTTGTTTGTGTTGTGTGCCAGATTGTGGTGTGACTGTGTGGCTATGCTATTTCTTTCCCCTGTGTTGTCTATTAAGTGACCGTTCTATTGTATGTTATGTTTGTGTTACATCTTTTGTTTGTGTTGTGTGTCTGTGCTGTCATGTGACTGATACCTGTATTGTACGGTTGTGCCATGTTGATGTGTGTTTTGTGTCTGTGTTGGGTGTCTGTATGTCTGTGTTGTTGTATGATCTGTGCATATATGGTGTATTATGCCATGTTGTTTAATGCATATAGTGTTGTGTGCTTGTGCTTTGTCTCTTGCCTGTGTTGTGTGGCTGTGATGTCTGTGTTGTGTCTTTTGCCTATGTTGTGCAGATGTGCTGTTGTGTGATTGTACCTTGGCTGTTGGCCATTTGACTGTGTATCTCCCGGGAAGACACTTGCCTGCCCTCAGTCTCCTTCTCCCTTGTCTTGAGCCAAACAGGAATCCTTAGTCCTATGAAATGAGCGTCTTGGGTGTGTCCAGGGGCAGGAAGCCGGGATATATATTCAACAATTGTGTATATGTGAAGTGGGAGGGGAGCATATGAGATGATTTGGCTTTGGGAAACTTCGCTCCAATGCAAGGAACCTGTTCTTGTCATTAATTCAGGGAAAGGTATGCCCCTGACTGTGCTGATCAGAGGTGGGGAAATTGCATTAAAATTCCTCACCTAATCTGCTTGCCGAAGAATAGCGAGTATCTTAGAACTAAATTTATGACAATAATCACCTTGAGGTAATTTAGGTACAGTGTTTTTAAAGTCTCGGGAAGTGCTTGCATCAAAGCAGCATTCCTGTTCTATGATTAATTGCAGACAACAGTCTTGCTTCTAAAAGCAGGGTATTTCCATGAAAAGAAGTCGGCCTGCCCCATCAAGCTTTTTGAAACTGGAAATAGAGTCAAAGCGTTCATGCAGACAGGAGAGGGTACGGGCAGAGGACGCCGTGGGAGAGACGAAGTGTTGGGAAGCACATGTCCACATTTGAAATGAAAATGTTTAAACAGCAAGCAATGCTCTGTAATAAGTTCAAATATTAATGTGAAACATAATTACGATCTTTACAACATGAAAATGCTTGTCAGGTTCTGAGTGATGTTTCATTGAATCTGATACATACCTGCCCCATTATGAAGTGTAATTACTACAAAAGCTCTCAAAATATTGCCATTTAAACAAATTATCTCCACAAGTAATTAAAAGTGCTTCCTTTACACAGATTACAAATGAGCTGTTAGGATGCTTTTGCACTGAACTCACTCTCACCTGGTTTTCCAATAAATGAGGCAGAATGGATGAGTGTTTGCATCGAGGAAGCATGCCTCTCCCCCAGTTATCATCATTTAAGATCAACCCCATTTAGTATAAACGTCACGGTGCTAGGGGGACGCAAACGCACGCTTCATTACCGCAAACCCGAACTTGGGGCTGTGGGATGAGCAGAAGGTACTGTGTTGTCCCTGGGGCCGGGGCGGGCAATGGTGTGCTCAGGAACAACCGTGAGGGAGGGGGGGCGGAGGGGCTGCAAGTCTGGGCTGCTCCGGATCCTGGTCTAAAACTGGCTCGTGACCACTCGCATGCCCGAAGCCTCAGCCCTTAGCCGCTAGCTCTCACACATCTGACCTTTGCACTTCTGTGTGGGCCAAAGACTTTAGAACTAATTTTCTTAGGACCCAATGAAGGATCAAAATTCTTGATCAGGAATACCTGATGACATTCAAGTTCTTTAAGGTTTTGGCTTGATGATAGAATGGCTGCTCCTGGCTGTTCAGGTCCCAGCAAGTCTTTGGAGTAAAGGTGCCCCACGGCTTACGGAAATGAGCTCTCCTGGAGACGGGGAAGGTGCAGGGTTCCCTGGATCAGCGCCTCGATGCCCTGCTTCCAGGAGCCGACCCCTGCCTGCCCGCTGCTGACCTTCCGGAGACTTTGCAGTATCACTTGCCAAACAAATTTATATGCTGTTTGGTGGTTACAAGGCAGTTGTCGCAAATTAATGTTATACAATCTTAATAAGATTGAATTAAATTTTTAATAGGATTAGCACTGCATTTCCCGACAAGTGTTTTGAAGACAAGTTACTGACATTAATGCTGGTGCATTTGAAATTACTTATAAACACTAAGTGTGTTTAAATATACATAATGTGCTACAGAGATATACATACATGTAACGGGTGTCTGTATTTAATGTATTACATGATATGTATTATTTTCACTGTATCACTGTATCACTGTCTTCCAGTTCATCATCGATTTGCTCGAGAGGGCACCAGTAACATCTCCATATGTCCTGTCTCATGCTAGTAGAGCCCAAGGGCATCTGCTTGCTCCAGGAACATAAAGAGCCTCAAACCATTATATTAGGTCATGGGAATGAGGTATATAATTGTTACTGGTATTTAGCATGTCAAATACAACACGGGTAGCTTGCCAGGCTCTGCCTTGCGGGTAGCATGCTCTTGTAGTCATCTCTAAATCCAGCATTTATTGATGAACCATGCGGCCGTGATTCACTGGTCTGCTGGGTGGAGTTCTGACGAGAGGGAAGTCCGGATGTGGAAAATGGAGGCCCTCATGGAGTTGGGGGGGTCGTGTGGCTTGTTGCGAGGCTCTGCTGGAGTGGCGGGCCAGGGCTAGAACCCCTCCATCCCTCCCAGGTGCCTCACAAGCAGCTGGGCACAGGGAGAGCCAGTAGCAGCTCTGCCTCATGTCTGTGAGTCTCTGGATCAGCATACCTGGGCCGGATTTAAAAAAAGACATGTAATTATATATTAAAGGAGTCTACATATAATACATAAATGTAATCTCAAACTCTTGCCTTAAATTTTTAGGATTTAAATCTTTAGACTGTAAAGTAAGAACATTTTTTTCAAAAAGAACCTTCTTATGAATCATAATATAAGAACATTTTAGCGAAATATGTACCAAATCCCAACAAATTCAGAACCACGGTGTGCAACACTTTTTAGAATTTATCTCCATGCTGAAGGTTTAACCTTGTAACTTTGTCCGTGAGAATCTTGACTGTGACCTTGTATTTTGCTTTACTGCAAGGCCAGTGGGTGTCCAACTCTGCAGAGTGTGGGGACATGTGCGGCAACTTCCTCTCGGTTCAGCAAGAAAGACCACAAGGTCCCCACCGCCCGAGAAGCACCCAGCCCTGTCACAGCAGTGCAGCCTTGATCTCCCAGCCCCCTCCAGCCTCTTTGGTAAACTCTGAAAGGGTCCCCACAAGTCGTGACCCACCCCCCCACCCCGGCCATTTCGCCCAGTTGCACCTTTTAATCTAGGAGTGAAGCTACGCCTGCATTTTTCAGGTCAACAGAGCCCTGAAACCTCTGGTCAACCCCAGCACTGCTGACCTCATGTCTGCTGTGTTGCATACTCCAAAATGAATTATTTGAGAATCCTATTGGCCCAGCCCTTATTTTATTCAACACTTGGCTTTCAGAATAAACCTACCTGGCAGCTATTACAATGTCCTTGCTGAAGGTAAGGAGCTGACTTCCTTATCTTTACAGGAAGATCAGAAGTTTCCCAAGGAACATGGGACTTCCCTGAGGGAATGCTTCTCTTCCTCCTCACCCTAATGGCAACCCAGGGAAAGGCGCCGTTTCTTCACTCTGACTTAGAAGGAATCAAACTCCTGCTTCCTCAGACTTCTCTGAGTTTCTGCCCCAGCCACGGACGCAGAGGCTTTTTGTCGACTATCCTTTCCCGGAAGACATCATACTTTCATGATATCACACACTTTCAGGAGCGTGTTCCTCCATAAATGCTGCTCGGGTCTCTCGGGAAGAAATAAAGGCGGAAAGAATGGTCGTTGTTTCTGTCATTTGTTCTCTTGCCCTCTCCCTCTGCTGCGGAATAAAGCTGGCAAAACCGCCTCTGTCCTTTCCCTTAAATGATGGGTCACGGTAGCACTCAGTGCTTTGGCTACTCTTGTTCCTGGCTTTGTAAGGGAAAATGCCACAGGGTACAGATTTGATTTCTAAGTAAAAAGTTGGCTTTTCATTTGACCTCTGTGAGGAGATGATGGAAACTTGGGGCGGGGGCTGTCTTGTGTGACTGTGCGATGACCGCGCCATCAAGGAGGGGTACTCGTCCAGCCCAAGGGGTCCCTCCCGCTGCCCACTGGGCATGGTGCAGACCCCACAGCTGAAGCTCTGTTTTCTCCCCACGTGACTCATGTTTGACCCACAGTGGTTTGGAAGTGCTAGAGTGTAAATTTTCTGGCCTAACTTAGTCCACTGGGTCACCTGCAACAGGCCACCTGCTGCCAGGGATTAAGCCAGGAGGCTCATTCGGAGGAGAAACCCACAGGATTCTCTGGTTTCAAGAACTTTTCTTCTGTGGCACCCGGTTTCCACACATGGCCTCCTGTTTGAGCTCCTGTAAGGGAGTGCCAGCCTGGGGCTGTGCCCTCCAATGCCATGTGTATATCTGGGCATATGCCCAAGGCTTACCTGAGTGTGTGTCCTGGGAGGCTCCCGGGACAGTGGCGATGCTCTTGATAGAACCAGCTCAAGTTGTATTCCTGATCTGCTTGATCTAATCCTTGCTGAGACACTGGAAGTCACCGCCTGGGGCAGGAGGTCAGTGTTTAGAGCAACACCAGTGCCTGGACTCCCTCACCTCAGGCCTATGCAAGCTCAGCCTCTGGGGGCACCAGCACCCGGCTGGCCCCTGAGTCACCAGCACCGAGGGGGCCCAGGCAGCCTCACATGCTCTTGTGCTGAGCCAAAGGCCTGGTCGGTCAGGAAATACCTGTGGGGTGCCCAGAGCATCGCTCAGGAGGTGAAGCCAGAAAAACACACTCGCCTTTACTCTGTCAGCTTTGTCCGGGGCTACACATCCTTAGCTTGGGTTGACATGCGGTCTCAGCTGCTCACCCTGGATGGAGGCACCGGACCAGACACGGTTTCTACAGGGTTGTGGCAGGTCGCCATTCCCTGGGGGGTGCAGTGAGACCCTGCAGAGGACGCAGGCTTGCCTCTCCCTGCATCTCCCTCTTCCTCCAGGGCCCCCCTCTCATGGCAGCCACTGAAGCAGCAGCCTGAGCCAGGCTAGCCCCTCACCTTTCCCCTGCCCTCCTCCCCCGCCTCTCTGTCCCCTACCCCCAAGTCGACACCCCTTGCTCTCCACCATCCCGACATGAGTCAGGGAGTTGGCCCCCATCCGGTGTGCCGCTGGGTCTCTGAAACGACATCCCCGAACAGAAGCAGCCTGGGGTGCCTTGACAGGCAGGATGCACTTGGAGACCCCTCTCAGGTGGAGGAGCACCGAGGGGTATGATACCCTAACTCCTGCCCCCCAACCTGAGTCTCCCCTGCAGTCCTGAATCCCTGCCCTGTTCCCACTCACCCCGGCCCTGAGCCCCACCCCTCAGCCCTGTCAGCTCCCGCCTTGCCTCCTGCTGTGCCCATGTGCTTCCACGCCTCCAACAGCCTCTTGGCCGCTCC
The DNA here is from genome assembly GCA_021461705.1 of Cryptotis parvus. Lineage (NCBI taxonomy): Eukaryota > Metazoa > Chordata > Mammalia > Eulipotyphla > Soricidae > Cryptotis > Cryptotis parvus. Next base: position 826,265 of record JAJIBD010020966.1, read on the forward strand.
CTGTGTGCTGGTGCCTTCCTCCAGCCTACCCAGGGGCAGCAGCCTGGGATGGGTGCCAGGAATGATGTCACGATTCGATGATATGTGAGGGGAGCGTGGAGTGATAGTATCTGCCGTTTGACAGCCTTCGAGCCGCTGCAATGAGGATGTGTATGTTTCTGTAAAGATGAAGTGCAGAGTTTCCAGTGGAGCAGAAATGGAGGATCCCAACATCTCCACTTCGGGAATAAATTCAGTTCAGGAGAAGTGAGTGGAAAACCTTTTGTTTTTGAATGCGACCCTCTCTGTCGTGAGACACAAGGAATCAAATGCAATGCAGAAGCTTGTGTTCCAATGTATCAGTTGGAGTGGGGCTGAGTTACTCAGTTCTGAGTGAGGGTTCCGGGGCTGAGGTCCATAACCCTGAGTGAGGGTTCCGCAGCTGAGGTCCACAGCTCTGAGTGATGGTTCCGGGGCTGAGGTACTCAGCTCTGAGTGAGCTGGGGCTGAGCTACACAGTTCTGATTGAGGGTTCAGCCCTGAGTGAGGGTTCTGCAGCTGAGCTACACAGCTCTGAGTGAGATTCCGGGATGTGGTACACAGCTCTGAGTGAGGGGTCCTTGACGCAAAGTGCAGAACAAGTGCTCAAACTGCAATATTCCGAGAATTTTTTTTCTTAGAAATAGATAAAAAAAACACACATCCCATTTTCAAAAGGGTCAAAGATAAGCAAAAAGTGAATACCTTCTTATAAAAAATACATTATTACACTTGAGAGATCAAACCTGCAATCATGATCAAAAGCAACATTGCCCAAGACTTGAATTCAGTAAAATTGAATTCCAAGAGCTGTTTGTGTGAAGAGGGTGTGTGGAGAAAGCTGAGTCTGAGCATATATTTTGAAATCATGAAATACATTAAGGTCGATGGTTATTTCTTGTTTTGAATAAATGAATAAAATCAGGAACTAATTCTTATTCTCCAAACAGCAAGAATCTTGCAGAAAGTAAGCTGCATCTTGAATTAGCATTCTACATGGAAAGAGATTTGTTTCATGAAACCAACATGTCGGTATTATCGTGAGGTTGTTATCAGCCAATTAACCATCTCTTTCTAAATAAATGCTACATAATTTGCAGACGTTGTTTTTTGGCGTTGGAGCTGAAGCCAGTGTGGGCATTTTGTTGTGTATTAGTATTCACATGTATGCATTGCTTTTTCTTTTGTTATTTCTTTCATTTAAAAAAAAAGGTTTTCTGTGGTCTATGTGGGAACTCCTACTTACTCTTGTAAAAAAGTCTATTCTGTCATTGCTGGTTGTTTGGGGGAAATGCCTGGAAGTACTCAGGGCTTACTCCTGACTCTGTGCCCAGGACTTATTCCAGCAGGGCTTAGGGGACCATACTGGGTGCCAGGGATCCAACCCAGTGGGTGCATACAAGGCAAGGCCCTTACCTACCTTGCTAATAGTCTTGGAAATAAGGGTGATTGTCTTTGGTCTTTTAAGTGAGTGGAAAGCAATTTTAACATGACTTCGCCTGTCTTTTTAAGTGGCATCACACATTCAGAAACATGAACGACAGTACCTTGTAGCAGAGGGCAGGTGCTGAGGCGTTTGGAAGCTCGCTCGTCAGCACTCTGGTAATTACTCTCGAGAGGATCAGCAATGTGTGTTGACCCAGGAGGAAGACATTAGCCAAGGGGAATGTAATTAATATTTACTCTGGGTCATAATTGTTTTACACATAGCTGTAGTCATCAATTTGTTCAAATATAGAAACTCGGTTACAATGTCCGTGCCATACCCGCCATCTCCCCAGGGTTCCCTCGATTCTTTACGGTCCCTCTGAGATGACATAAGGCAAAAATGGGAGAATTGCAATGCCCCTTAATGCGGGAGGGTGTTGCTTCTGGTCTAGGTGCGCCCAGAAGGTTTCTCTGCTTGGGTGCTCACCCCAGGGTCTTGCGGATGATCCGATTTCTGGCTTCACCTCTGCTCCTCTGGCTGTTAAATGCTTCGAGTCCAGTGAAGACAATCACAACGTCTTTTGACTATATGTTAGGCACCGAATGAGTTAATCCTTTCTCATCTCAGGCATTAATAGCCCAAATATATTTTAATACTCAATTTGGAATAATAGGAGAGCCATAAGTAGCATTTTCTATTTATAAAATTGAAGGTGAGTCCACAGTCCGCTTTTGTGATGACAACGGAGATGAGGCACCCACTCTTTGTTTCCACATTGCCCCTGTCAGCTGTGGGGAACGTCCAGGTTCAGGCTCTGCATTCTCATTGGCTGAGTCTGAATGTCCAGGTTCAGACTCTGCATTCTCATTGGCTGAGTCTGAACGTCCAGGTTCAGACTCTGCATTCTCATTGACTGAGTCTGAACATCCAGGTTCAGACTCTGCTTCTCATTGACTGAGTCTGAATGTGGTGGCGAGGATTTTTTCCCAAAATCACAGCGGGGAGGATGTGCCATGGAACTGGGGCTCTATACTAACCATACAGAGACATATATTTAATTTTTGCTGTTTGATCCACTCCATGAGGACCTCCATTTTCCACATCTGGACTTCCCCTCGTCAGAACTCCACCCAGCAGACCAGCCTATCACAGCCCGGCTCATCGAGATCCACCCTGCTGCAGTCTTTTTTAATCCACCCCAGAGCCTCACAACAAGCCAGACGACCCTCCACTCCATGAGGACCTCCATTTTCCACATCTGGACTCCCCGTCAGAACTCCACCCAGCAGACCAGCCTCTCATCATAGCCCAGCTCGTACAGCCTTGCGGTTCATCAATAAATGCTGGATTTTGTGATGACTACAAAGAGTATGCTACCTGCACGGCAGAGCCTGGCAAGCTACTCGTGTCGTATTTGATATGCCAGATACCAGTAACAATTATAGACCTCATTCCCATGACCTGATGGAATGGTTTGAGGCTCTTTATGTTTGTGGAGCAAGCAGGTGTCCTTGGGCTCTACTTACATGAGACAGGACATATGGAGATGTTACTGGTGCCCGCTCGAGCAAATCGACGATGAACGGAAGACAGTGATACAGTGATACAGTGATACAGTGATCCACAAAAAACCCGCCTTTGTCAACCATTAAGGTTTTAATGGTGGCCTGGCTGATGGCAGACATGGTGATTTCTATCAGCGTGGAGGGGGCCAGGTGGCAGGAATTCATATTTCTTAGTATTTGAGATGTGCAATACTTAAGTATTAATTCTAAAGCGAATAATATATGTATCACACTTATTAAAACCTCTGTGACTCAGTAGAGACTCAGCATATATTTCCATGTAGGGCTTTTACAGTTCTTGAAGTTGTGCCTCAGATTACATCTTAAATCCTATTGCCAGTTTTTAATCCTCATTGTTATTGCATGAGACTTTTTTCACCATTATATTTTCCAAATGGTTGTGGCTAATATATGTTAAAATGCATTTTTCCTGCTTGCAACTTTATTGAGCTCATTTCTTATTAGTAGTTATGGTTAATTGATTCTTCTGTCTTGTGAAATTAGTAATACTTTTATTTCCAGTGTTATGCTAATTCATTCTTTGCATCTAATTGCAATGGAAAGCACGTTTAGAAAGCAAGTGGTGCAACTGAAAGGGCATCATTTCTCCACAAATTAAATTTATTTCTTTTTTCTTCTCCTGACAATATCCTTTGGCCCCTTCATTTTATTTAGTGAGAGCACCGTGAGTCACAGGGATCCCTGTTGGGTTCTGAAGAGCCGGTGTCCATCCCTGTCCCAGCACCAGCAGTTTCCCTGTGCCTCTGTCCACGGGGCCCCTCTCGCGCTCCACCCCAGCCTGCTGTCTCCACAGGCACCTCTTTAAATTTGTTTATTTACGATTCGGAGTGTGTGGTTTGTACCTTTAGCGCCATCCTGCCTTACTATCGCCGTGTACTTGCTCCCGTCCCCTGTTGCTTCTCAGCTGTCTCTTCTCCCTCACCTCCACTCACTGTCTCCTTCTCCCAATACACCCCAGGGTGAGCTGGGCCTCCCTCCGTTAAGCCTTGCATTTCCTCACCCACTTACTCTAAATGCTGCCCATACTGATATCATCCTGTGTTTCTCCTTCTGGCTTACATCATTTAACACAGTGCCTTCCAGCTCTAACCATGGGCAGCAAATTGCATGAGTTCATCATTGCTTGGGCGGTTTTGTATTCCATTGTGTGTGTGCTATATCTTCAGGACCCACTGTTCTGTCATTGACACTAGGTTGCTTCCAAATCTTAGCCTCAATGAATAATGGTGTGCGTACATCCTTTTGGGTGAGTCTTTTCTGTCCTAGGGATAAATGCCCAAAAAGTGGAATTGCTGAGTCCTAGGGCAGCTCAATTTTAAGCTACTGAGAACTCTGCAGACTGTTTTCACAGGAGTCAAGCCAGACACATTTCCACCAGCACTGGGTCACCACATGCTCGCCAACACAGATTGTTCCTTTTGCTTTTCTGATATTCTCCCTGCTGTGAGATGGTGCGGCATTGTTGTCTTGGTTTGCATCTCCCTGACAGTAATGATGAGCTCATTTGTTTATATGCCTCAAAGAAGCGCCTGTTCATTTTCTCTCCCAGTTTCGATGGGGTTTGTAGAACTTTTTTGTTGTTGATCATCTGAATAGGCTGCTTTTAATGGTTCAATTTTGATTTGGGGGGTCACCCATGGCAGTGCCTCGGAATGGCCCCTTGAGGGACTGGGCATCTAAGCTGACATCCTGAGTGCAGGTCTGTATTCAGCCTATTGAACACAGGCTGCATTTAACGTGAGATTATGTTCAAGATCAGATTTCTGCTTGGCGTTGAGAGCTTATGAATCCCATGAACCAAGGTAAGAAGCGTCTCTTGATTCAAGGCGACTCTGAACCAACTCATGCCTCGACTGCACTAACACGGGGCCTGACACTTGGCTGAGCGTCTTCATCCTGTTGTTTTGATGCTTGTAAGGACTAATGGTAGCCAGCCATTGCTTTTGTACTTCAGAGTGTGAAAGTGCCATCGTGTGATGTGGTTCAAATGCAAGGTAGAAATGATGCTGCTTTGCGCTGTACTTTTGGTCTCCTCGATTTGGACCCAGCCAGTCTGCTGGGAGTTGGAGCCCATCAGCTCATGCACACATTCTCGTTATGGTCATGCGCAGACGCTTCATTCTGCTTCATTCTGGCTCTCTCGAGGCTGGGCTGATGATCACACCTACGTTACTGAAGTGAACTTGACCAAAGAAAGTTGTGGACATCCCTGAGTTACCTGACTCCTGTGACAGTAATTGGTATCAGTTTTTTCCCCAGGTCAACTGGTTTTGGAAATGTTCCATCTTGGAAAAAATTCACACCATGTGCAGATGCAAGCAGGCAAAGCTTAAGGAATATTCACTTCCATCTCACCAGGTTCTTAAGGGAATTGGTCTTCCACCAAATTCTTGGTGATCTTTCAAAGCACAGAGCTTTGAAAATACAACTGCTGAGACTCAAACAACTCACATTATCTATCAAACAGGTTTATGAGTGGGGATTAACGGCTGCAGATTCTTAGACCAATGATTATTTTTTTCCAAACTGGGTCCTTAGAGAGATGTACAATATTCAAATGTCTCTCGAATCATCTTTTAAGATGTGATAATATAGGGTTATCTCACCACCCCAGAACATTGCTAATATGCATAAGAGTATCATGTCTTTTGAAAATGCCATAATCACTTTGAAAGTGCAATATAGTATTGCTATAACAATATTTGAAATGATTCTAACCAATTATTGCTAGGCCAAGAGGAAGTTCTAATAGTAATAATCATTACTTAAAGGTTTTCACTTGTTGCCTGAGGTCGGAGATGTGGGCCTGGGTTCTTGGCTCCGAGATGCTTCCATTGACCATTTCATGTATGAAGCTCAGAAAGAACTGAACAGAGTTACCCCGGTCCTGTCACTAGCAGGATAAGTAATCATTACCCAAATATTTGCTCTTCTGGGCTGGGAGATTTGTGTCCCACTGACTTATGGAAGATTCTAGGCATATGCTCGAGGTTTATAGAGACTTACAGGTTTAAATCTGTAGGATTTATACTTGATTCAACGAGGGGATTCTTGTGCCATTCCATGCTGGTCACCCACTTCGTGTGAGAGCCACAAAACTGTGACTGAGAACATAGCCCCAAGACCCAGGGAGACAGAGACTGTGGTGGAGGCGGGATTTCATTTTGATTATCCCCAGTAGGTCATCAGCGGTGGGGAAGGGATAAGGTGGTGCCGGATTATGTAGCCAGCAAGGCGCTATCCTACAATAAGGCTGGTATAGATAATCGGAGAGGCTGTTGATTGTTTCCTGACAGGGGGCTCTGCACACAGCCACCCCTGGGACTGTTACGTCATGGGAGTTGGTGATTTATTCTCCATAAAGACATCAGGCTTTCTGGTGGGAAGTGTCAGCGGAGAGAATGAACTCTCACTGAGAACTACTTCATGAGTCGAATTCATTTGGAAGAAACAACGGTATCCCCAAATCTAAGGACGGCCTCTGCACAGCTCCATTTGTCTTCATTCCTGCAAGTGAGGACGAAGCAACTTTCCTCTTTTGATTCTGATCCTGTCTGTGGAGGGCAGCATGGTGGAGTCCCACGGGACGCTGGGTGGGGGCCATGTGCCTCGCTGCAGAAAACAGTGGACAGTCACTCAGAATGCTGGGTGGGGGCCACGTGTCCTGGCTGCAGAAACTGAACTGTTCTGCTCAGTCAGGCTTTAACAGCCATAGGAGACCCACGGGAGGAAGGGGCTTGTCTCAAACTACACCTGTGAAATGGGGTTTTCTTCTTTTCTTATGATTCACACCCGGGAGAAATCCCACTGCGACCAGATGGCTAGTTCAGGTCGGCATGTAGTCCTGACTTTTCTCCACTAGAAATTCTAATCACTTGTTTGTAAACACATCTTCCTTTTGGATTCTGTCTGCTAATTGCCACCTTCCGAGCCCTGATGCAGAAATAGAGGGTTTCCTCATTGTCAGGACTCAGTCTGTAAAATTTTGGATCTAGTGCTTAGTGACGACACACACGCACTCCATGAATTGCTTTCATTGCATTATTTTTAAAATGAGTTCAAGATGTGAATGCCACGTGAAGGGATATTGTTTTAAGTTCACAGCTATGTCATTAAAATTAATTGTTCTCACAATTGATAGTAACTTTAAATCACTGTATCACTGTCTTCCCGTTCATCATCGATTTGCTCGAGCGGGCACCAGTAACATCTCCATATGTCCTGTTTCATGCTAATAGAGCCCAAGGGCATCTGCTCACTCCAGGAACATAATGAGCCTCAAACCATTCCATCAGGTCATGGTAATGAGGTCTATAATTGTTACTGGTATTTGGCATATCAAATACGACACTGGTAGCTTGCCAGGCTCTGCTGTGTAGGTGGCATACTCTTGTAGTCACCTCTGATCTCCATCATTTATTGATGAACCACGCGCGCCACGCGAGCTGGGCTGTGATAGGCTCTTCTGCTGGGTGGAGTTCTGACGAGAGGGAAGTCCCGGATGTGGAAAATGGCGGCCCTCATGGAGTGGGGTGTTCGTCTGGCTTCTTGGGAGGCTCTGCTGGGGTGGAGGGCCAGGGTTAGAACCCACCATCCCCTCCCGGGTGCCTTGTGAGAAGCTGGGCACAGGGAGAGCCAGTAGCGGCTCTGCCCCATGTCTGTGAGTAACTTTAAAAGTGAGAAAAAATAGGAACATTTTGGTTTTGTGGCCATACCTGATGGTGCTCAGGGGTCACTGATGGCTCTGCACTCAGGGTTCACTCTTGCTGGGGACCATACTGGGGGCCTGAATTGAACCTGGGTCAGCCGTGGGCAGAGCAAGTGCCCCGCCTGCTCTGCTATCACGCAGCCCCCAATGACCATTGTACAAAGAGATTTTGCAGAGTGCACTTGGCTCTGATATTCTGCTGCAGCTTGGCTAAACAGACTTGGTTATTGATCTAGAATGGGTGGAGAAAACTGGTACTTGGACATGGTTCTTTTTGATTAAGAATCCTGCCTCTAGGATTTCACCTTTGAGCTTCGAGGGCATGTGCTTTCTGTGGCCTCAGGTCCCCGCTGAGACCAACACCCAGGCAGCTCTGGGCCTGGCTCCTATCTTGCGGGGACAGTCAGGCTGCTTCTCAGCTAGCCAGAGTACAACTTGGGTTGTGTGTGTGTTGTTTTTCCATTTAACCTTCATTTTAGGCACTGTGGTCTCTGTTCCATCCCGCACAGGGACTGCACTCAGCACAATCCAGCACAGCGTCCACTCTCCTCCCCTACTTTGAGAAATGTTCTTGTCAAGTGCTCGTGGCTGTGATTATCTGAGTCACCAAAGGCTGCAGGAGGAGTGGCGGCCGCCACCAAGGGGACCGCAGGGTGTCGCCCTCACAACAGACACACGTCCGCTGACAGTGTTCAGAGGAAGGGGCTGTCCACACCCTCCAAACAGGAAGATGGCCCAGGAGGTTGGACAGAGCCAGGCTCAGCTTTGCCCACTGAGTTCTGTGGGCCTGGGCAGCGTCTGCCCCAGCCATGGTGCCCTAAGCATTAGCGCGGTTTTCACCAAGCCATTTCATCCACAGCTAGATACGGCATCTCAGACCTCTGACTTACGTGTTGTACCTGACGATGTTCCGAGACAGGCAACCTTTGGGTTACAGGAGCATTTTAAAACTAAGGCAGATCCTTAATCAGTTTAAAGTAAGGGAAAAGGACACGTTCGTGATTAGACTCAATAGGAAGGAAAATGGTATTATTGGATTTTCTAAAAGAGAAAAAAATTATTCAGTCTCTGAATGGATAGTTAAAAATAGTTATCAGTTAAAATTGGATTATAAAATAATAAGCCATACGAGAAGGGTGGAGTGAGACCGGCATAATAAAATTAAAGTACACGGCAGGATGCTCTCAGTCGCTCTCAATGAAACTTCTCATGCTTAAAAACCGCAGCTGCGTGATTTGGATCTCAAGGTCAGAGTTCGGGGCTTCTGCCTGAGTCACCGACAGGAGTGGGACACGCAGGCGCGAGAGTTCAGGCCACGCCTTCACATCAGAGGTGACAGCAGTGTGTGTCCACGGTGCTGTCCAGTGGTCACTACAGCACCGCAGCCTGTCCCCTTCGCAGCTTTCTGAACAGGACTCCAACCCGGCTGCCTCCTGGCCACCCACAGTCTGTGACAGGTCCACGACCGGCCTTGTCCAGTCCCTGTCTGGTCTCCGATTCCAGCAGCCCCACCCCCAGGGGATTAAAGCAAGAGCTTCTGTGACCCATGAGTGGCCAGGACACTCGGCCTCCAGCTGACGCAGCCCGCAGGTGCTCCCTGGTACAGGGGCAGGACCGTCCTTCGTCCTGGGATGGTCCAGCACCCGGTGGTCTCTCAGAAGCTGCTGGAGAGAGTCCCCTGGGCAGGTTCTCAGGCCGGCGTTCCAGGCGGTCACTCCATGGGGCCTGCCCTTTGGCCCTCTTGTCTCAGCTCTGTCCACTCTCTTGCCCCCAGGCGTCTCTTTCCACAGCTGCCTCCCCTGCATCCCCCTCCCTTCCCTCTCACCTGTGAACCCTTACCTGTACCCTCTCCTGGGTCTCCTCTACACCCTCACCTCTACTCTCAGCCCCGGACACTCCGACCTGCATGCCCTCACTGAGTACTCTCGCCTCCACCCTCTCACCTGTACACCCCTCATCTCCACTCTCACCCCGGACACTCTGACCTGCATGCTCTCACTGAGTACTCTTACCTCCACACTCTCACCTGTATTCTCTCACCTCCACCCTCTCACCTGTACACCCTCACCTCCACTCTCATCCCGGACACTCCGACCTGCATGCTCTCACTGAATAATCTCACCTGAATGCTCTCACCTCCACCCTCTCACATGTACACCCCTCACCTCTACTCTCACCTGTATACTCTCACCTCCACCCTCTCACCTGTACACCCTCACCTCTACTCTCTCACCTGTACACTCCTGCACTCTCTCACTTCTGCCTTCTCACCACCTGTATAATCTAACCTGCACCTTCTCACTGTGCTCTTACCTGTATAAGAGGTGAACGGTGAGACGGTACAAGGAGGACAAACGTCTCCCAAGCCTTTCCCTGAAGGAGGACAAACATCTCTCAGCCTTACACTGAGGGAGGACAAAACGTCTCTCAGGCCTCAGACTGAAAGGACTGTGCACTGGTTATTAGAGACTCGTTCACTCTGTTGTATTTTCTGTCTGTTGGCCTTTTGTGCAGTGGTTCTCTTTGTTCCTTTTTTAAGGATTGATTTCTAGGGCAGCCTTCAGGAAATTGGCAGGAGCTTCATGCACCAGCTTCTCCCAGACACCTGCATGTTACCGGCTTGCATTTGTGTCCAATCTCTAAAAATAGACTTGTCATTAGCTGTGATTTAAGAACTATCAGTGTCTAATCAGTCCCACTCCTCCACGCAGGACAGGGTGCCATCATGAGAGGAGTGGGCTTCGGTGAGTACCTCACTGTGAACAGTGCTCCTCCACCAGGCGCTCACAGTGGACGGTGCTCCACCACCAGGCGCTCACAGTGGACGGTGCTCCACCACCAGGTGCTCACAGTGGATGGTGCTCCTCCACCAGGCACTCACAGTGGACAGTGCTCCTCCACCAGGCACTCACTGTGTAGAACGCTACAGTCAGTGACCTCAGTGACAGGCCCATAATCTGCTCCTGTTCATATGCATCTCACACAGACACACACACACACAGTGGATGGGGCCGCATCCTAGGGCATGTGTGGTGGGTGGGTGAGGCATGGCTGTGGGCAGCAGAGGGGGAGACAGGTCAGGAAGGGCCGTGGGAGGACAGCCCTGTGGGGTTAGGGCTCACTCGGTGAGGAGGGTCATCTCCGTAGGGACATGAATAGGGGCTGTGTGATGGGGGCCACGCCGAGCGCAGGCAGGTCACAGGGGGCTCAGTGCTCTGGGGACCGCCTGGGGCCAGCTCCCAGCGGCACAGAGCCCGGCCTTCACTGCCCACCTGCCCAGACTCTGCTCAGCACAGGGAGCAGGAGCTGAAGCCAGACACTGGCCTGCTGTGACCTGGCCGACCCTGACCTCCACCATCAGTGAGTGGACATGGCCCGCGTTCCAGGCTTGACTTTTCAAGATATTTAATTTACCATCAAAAATAGACTTTGCTGCACTGCGCTGGGGTCAGGCCTAAATATAACAATCTCCAAGAATAAAAAGTTGTCATCCAACAATCAGCGAGAATATACCTTACAGAGGGGGAAGCAATTTCCCAAGGATGATTGAAAACATCTTCATGAATATTTGATTAATGTAAAAGTGTGATGCTAGTTCAGGGGAAACATCAAGTTTCTCCCGCAAGGAAAAAGGAAACGGCACGCGTATTTTCTGCTATAATAATTTGCTTTGTAATGATCCAAGTAAGCGACGTTAAGGAATTTCTCCCCTTCCCAGCCTTTCCCGCTGCTCTGTGGGCCTTTCTGCTTGCAAATATTGAGTTATTAAAGTACATTTTCAGGAGGTCATTATGGGGAATGTACTAATATAAAAATGCAGAAGGAAATGCATTATAAAAATCATCTCTCACATGTTAAATGGATTGAAAATCCGTCCCTGCTTTACTTTTTTATAATTATATAATATAGTGCTATTTAACAAGAGCCTTTTTATTATTATAGGAATTTTATAAAAGCCTTTGCTATCTGGGTACTAACAAGAGATACACATAACAGAAGAGAAGGTCAGGATGTGTGACTGTCACCAAGGGAAACGGACTGCCAGGGCCACCCGGGGCCCCGGATCCAGGGTGCGCCTGTCATGGCCGGGCTGCTCCGGGACACAGACTGAGAAGCTCAGGTCAGAAACAAGGAACGGGACCAGGCACTGACCATGTCTGGGTGTTCCCTGTAGAATCAGGCACTGACCATGTCTGGGTGTTCCCTGTAGAATCAGGCACTGACCATCTCTGGGTGTTACCTGTAATCAGGCCCTAACATGTCTGGGTGTTTCCTGTAGAATCAGGCACTGACCATCTCTGGGTGTTACCTATATAATCAGGCACTGACCATGTCTGGGTGTTCCCTGTAGAATCAGGCACTGATCATGTCTGGGTGTTCCCTGTAGAATCAGGCACTAACCATGTCTGGGTGTTCCCTGTAGAATCAGGCACTGACCATCTCTGGGTCTTACCTGTATAATTAGGCACTGACCATGTCTGGGTGTTCCCGTAGAATCAGGCACTAACCATCTCTGGGTGTTACCTGTATAATCAGGAACTGACCATGTCTGGGTGTTACCTGTAGAATCAGGCACTGACCATCTCTGGGTATTACCTGCAGAATCAGGTACTGACCATGTCTGGGTGTTCCCTGTAGAATCAGGCACTGGCCATCTCTGGGTGTTACCTGTAGAATCAGGCACTGACCATGTCTGGGTGTTCCTGTAGAATCAGGCACTGGCCATCTCTGGGTGTTCCCGTAGAATCAGGCACTGACCATGTCTGGGTGTTCCCTGTAGAATCAGGCACTGACCATGTCTGGGTGTTCCCTGTAGAATCAGGCACTGGCCATCTCTGGGTGTTCCCTGTAGAATCAAGCACTGACCATGTCTGGGTGTTCCCTGTAGAATCAGGCACTGACCATCTCTGGGTATTCCCTGTAGAATCAGGCACTGACCATGTCTGGGTATTCCCTGTAGAATCAGGCACTGACCGTCTCTGGGTGTTCCGCATCGTGCCTCTGCGGAAGCTGCTGCACTATCCAGCATTGCTGGGGCTAATCCACACCGGCTCCAGCATGTGTGACCTAGGAGGTGCGTGGACAGTGGTGCTCATCCCAAGGTGACTTCTGCCTTTCCATATGGCTGGCCAGGTGGTGGGTGAGTGAGCCCAGGGCCTCTCTGCTAGGTACCCCCCAGCGTGGGGGCACTCCCATGAGCCAAGACCGTCCTTCTGCCCCCACAGCACGGGTCACCCCGTGCCCCCCAGCCGGCCCGCTCCAGCTTCAGGAATATCTTCCTTCTCCCCCTATCAGCTCTCCTGGGCTTCGGCTCCTCTTTCCCGTGTCTGAGGCTTGTCAGCGCTCTGGGAACATTTGCTGACGAGGACAATGGCTCACCTCACTGTCGCTTCAGATTTTGGACTATTCTTAGGACCCCCGTTTGCCTTACAATCAATATTCTTCAAATGTCGATTCACGTACATCAAGTATTTCCATTCTGCACGTTGAATACAGTGTGAGACAACAGCTGGCATGCGACTGCCGCGGGGCTCACTCACGCTTGCCTGGACAACCCATACTCTTCCTCTCTTGGTCATTGGCTGTCCCTGCTCTTAATAAAGGTGCTCTGCCTGGTCTTACTGCTTTTCCTCTGCTATGAAAACCTTCATCTGTCTTATCCTAATGCATGTGCTAAAATAGCATTTCCGACGGGGGCTGGCAATGGCCAGCCCTGCGGTGCTGAGGCCTTACTCCCAGCTCTGTGCTCAGGGATCACTCCCGGTGGTGCTCAGGGACCATTTATGCTGAATCTGGCCGGGTCAGCCAGGAACAAGGCGAGCTCGTTAACCCCTGTGCTATCTCTGCGTTGCTGGAAGAACATTTTAAGAGACAATTATCATGACAATATATAAGTGAAAATTGAAAATTTGGAATTAGCTTAAGTTCCTTAAAAAAGAGAAAAACCACTTTATGTCCATGAATGAGGCCCAGCACCTTGACCATGAAGGTGGGAGCCCAGGCCCCTGGACAGCAGGACACAGTCTCAGGGCCAAGAGGCAGGAGGGAGCTGGTGACCGTAGGTTCCTCTTTATTTCTTTATTCAATTAATTTGGTTAAAGCGCTGTAACTGACAGTTACTCTGAGCTGGGGTTGAGACAGTGGCATGGCGTCCACCCCCTCCCAAGTGCCGCCTCGCTTCCCCACAGCTCCTGGGCCCCTGCCCCATACCCCACCTGCCGCCATGTTTCTGCATTGCTGACTCTGGCTGGGATGTTTAGCGCATCATGAAGGGGAGGGCAGGAGTTGGCCCTGGAGGACCAATGGGCGTGAAAGAGCTCGTGACCCAAGCTCTTTGCAGCTTGTTCAGTGAATGTGGACACCTCTGCTTATGGCCATGGGGTCCACGCCTAAGCCCCTCTCTCCTCCACACACTTCACACTCTTCTTCACTGTGCCAAGCGTGCATGAGGCCGATGTGGAGAATGGGCAGTGCAGGAATGACCCCCTCTGCTTCCTCCTCCCCTGGACCCTGGCTCCTCCCTTTCTCTCTTCTTTCCTTCCTCACCTCTTCCCCCCCCTCTCTCCCGCCCTCTCTCCCATCTTCCCGTCATTCTTAATCTCTTTCTATGAAAAACGTCTTTGAAATTTGGCCCGCCATGGACCCTGCAGACAGCTTGCACAGACTTCGTGATGTGAGGAAGGGTGCTTTTATATTGGAAATAGAGATGTGATTTGGGTGAAGGATATTGATCACGGGGCTCATAATCAATTGTGGCAATCACTTGCAAGAGACGCGTTCCTCCCGTCGGCCTGTCAGGGCTTCGGGCTCTGCACTGACCTACCTCAGAAGGACGAGTGGAGCTGCTCCAGCCCTGGGCGCTGTGCGGAGAGCTCTGCTGAGAGTGCAGCACCTGCCCCCTCTCCTGGGCAGAGACCCTGAGGCTTAGGCTGCATCCTTAAAGGGAAACAGAAATAGAAGTTTCTGGAAATGTGTGTGCTGCTGTGGGAATTCCCAGGGTCTTCAGTATTTTCAGGGAGGATATTGAGCAGATATGCTCAGACTCAGAGTTAGAAACAAACAGAAGAGCTTGCTGAAGACTAGAAGAGAAAAGAACTATCCTGGCAGGGAGGAGCAGCAGGGCCTTGTACAGCGCTGCCCTGCGCCGAGTCTTTGTTCAGGGGATTCCACCTGCTGCCCAGAGGAACGCTTGGTGTGGCTGCAGTGAGAGTCACGCCTGGTGTTTGGTGCTTTATTTTGGTTTGGGGCCATACCTGGCAGTGCTCAGGGCTGACTGCCAGCTCTGTGCTCAGAGCTGACTACTGGCCCTGTGCTCAGGGCTGACTCCTGGCTCTGTGCTCAGAGCTGACTACTGGCTATAGTGCTCAGGGCTGACTCCTGGCTCTGTGCTCAGGGCTGATTCCCGGCTCTGTGCTCAGGGCTCAGTCCTGGCTCTGTGCTCAGGGCTGACTCCCCGCTCTGTGCTCAGGGATCACTCTTGGTGTGGCTCATGGGTCCATACATGGTTCTAGGGACAGAACCTGGGGTGGCCACCAGCAAGGGCAGGTCCCTCCTCACTGTCCCGCTGCTTCTGTCTACTCCCGTGATTCTAGTGTACCCTGGCTGCAGGTTCACCGCCATCACGTGCAGGACCTGTGTCCCAAGGCTATGGACTGTCACTGTCCAGTACCATCTGCTACTTCGCTTTGGTTCTCTCACGTAGAGAGGAGCGATTCCCTCGGTGGTTGGTCTCTGCCTCGTTTCTTCACACCTTGCCCCTCGGCTCCCCCAGCCCTGCAGCGACACACCTTCATCTTCTTTCACCAGAGTGGCAGCCCGTGTGCAGTAGCAGATAAACCTGTGTGGGGCTCTTGATCCGCACACCACCGTGGTCCTTTGGGGGCCGTGATCCTGGCTGTTGAGCTTGGCGCTGCTGTGAAGGTAGCCGTTAGTGATCTTTCCCAAGCATGGGTTTGTGGGGGGCATCAATGTTTGATGCCAGGAAGTGAAATCTCTGAGTCACAGGGGAGTTTGGTTCTTGATCTTTTGAGGAATTTCTATCTTGTAGAATGTGCGTTTCAACAATGACATTTCAACAGCATAAGGTTTTCCTGGGACTTGCCTCATTGTGTTCACCTGTGGGGCCGTGTAGTTGCGCATTCGGTCAGAGCTTAGCTGTCAGTGGATTTTGTGATGATCACACAATACCTAAGTGATCCTGTTATTAGGATCTACGTTTCCCAGATATTTCTGTGGTGATTTCCCCTCCCTCTGTGAGAGGAATTGTGTCATCTTCCAGTCAGGTTTGTGGGGTCACGATTACGGCTGAGTTCTGTCCTTGAGGGGCTGAGCTGTACCCCCTCAGCTCCCTGGGGGCTTGGCCATGCGAGCTGCCTGCAGAGGGACCCCCTGCTACTCAGCAGTCCCCACCACTAGCCTGTGGGCTACCCACGTGTCTGTACAACTGTGAGCTACAGCCGCATGTCTGTATGTATGTCTGTACGTCTGTCTGCTATAGCCATATGTCTGTACGTCTGTCTGCTACAGCCTGTGTGTCTGTACATCTGTTGGATACAACCTGTGTGTCTGTACATCTGTCTGCTATAGCCGTGTGTCTGTACATCTGTCTGCTATGGCTGTATGTCTGTACGTCTGTCTGCTATAGCCATGTGTCTGTATGCCTGTCTGCTACAGCCTGTGTGTCTGTACACCTGTCGGATACATCCTGTGTGTCTGTACATCTGTAAGCTGCAGCTGTGTGTCTGTGCGTTTGTATGCTACAGCTGTGTGTCTGTACATCTGTCTGCTACAGCCCGTGTGTCTGTATACCTGTCAGATACAACCCATGTGTCTATACATCTGTCTGCTACAGCCGTGTGTCTGTATGTCTGTCTGCTATGGCTGTATGTCTGTACGCCTGTCTGCTATAGCCATGTGTCTGTATGTCTGCTATAGTCTGTGTGTCTGTACATCTGTCGGATACACCCTGTGTGTCTGTACATCTATCTGCTACAGCTGTGTATGTATGTCTGTCTGCTACAGCCCGTGTGTCTGTACGCCTGTCTGCTACAGCTGTGTGTCTGTACGCCTGTCTGCTACAGCTGTGTGTCTATACATCTGTCTGCTACAGCCCGTGTGTCTGTACGTCTGTCTGCTACAGCTGTGTTTCTGTATGTCTGTCTGCTACAGCTGTGTGTCTGTATGTCTGTCTGCTACAGCCCGTGTCTGTACATCTGTCTGCTACAGCTGTGTGTCTGTACATCTGTCTGTTACAGCCGTGTGTCTGTACATCTGTCGGATACAGCTGTGTGTCTGTATGTCTGTCTGCTACAGCCGTGTGTCTGTACGTCTGTCTACTACAGCTGAGTGTCTGTACATCTGTCTGCTACAGCCGTGTGTCCGTATGACTGTCTGCTATAGCCCGTGTGTCTGTACGTCTGTCTGCTACAGCTGTGTGTCCGTATGTCTGTCTGCTACAGCCGTGTGTCTGTGCATCTGTTGGAAATAGCCCGTGTTTCTGTATGTCTGTCTGACGCAGCCTCTCCCAGAGATCACTTTAGTGTTTTCTCTCCATCTGCACATTTGTCAGGTTTCAGAGTCTTTCCAAGTAAGTTTCTTTGAGAGGAAGGGGCGAGACTGATGAAAAGTGTCTTTGGCACTTAATAAATATTGAGAAATAGCTCCCTGAACTCTGTTCTAATTTGTGCTCCCCACAATTGCCCTTTGGTAACCTGAAGTATTATAATAGATTTTGTTCTCTGCTCAGCACGAGGGCAGAGTTTGCTTGTTGAACTCACAGCTCTGGACAATGAGGGAAGTTGCCTGGTTCTGTTTGCTAATTATTGCTGACGATGCCATCGTGAATGTTCTAGTCTGTTCTTCACCAGCTGCATTCACATTAGGCACTTAGGTCTGGGCTCTTCTCATCTAAGGTCCTTGAAAAGTCTCTGCCTTCTGGAACTCCTGTTCTCCTCACGTTGACTCAACACCCCCAGGTCAGCCTGTGCAAACCCAGAGCCCCACCACCTGTCCGCTTCCTCCCTGCTCTCCTCACATTGACTCCAACACCCCCCAGGTCAGCCTGTGCAAACACAGAGCCCCACCACCTGTCCGCTTCCTGGACTTCACGCCACTGCTGTAATGTTGATCCTTCTGCAAATGGATTTACTTTCTCTCGAGTACAAACAAGGAGCAGACAGATGGATGCTCATCCCTCTGAGAACACTTTCATTTCTGTCCCCGACAGCTTTGGTTCTTTCTTGACCTGGTAGGGGACGAATCTCTGGGGTGACACTTCCGAGAACAGAGTCGGAAGCTGTGGATCAGGATCCTCCAGGCCAGGGCCAAGCCCCATGGAAGGTAGCTATGGAGAGGAAAGACAATCTATAATCGGGGCGGCGGGCAAACCTGGAAGGCGTCACTCGCACCCACCATGCACAAAAGCCAAGACTGGAAGGTGTGACCGGAACCATTAACACACAGAAGGTGTGTGACCTTGGCCTTTGAGATATGTTTGGGAACATGACATCCTGCAGCAGAAGCCAAAGTGTGTAGGACCACACCCAGCTGCTAGAGGTCTCAGCCAGTCACGGGGGAAGAAACGTGCCATGGCCAGTGGACAGGACAGGAAAAGGAACCCGCCGTGACCACAGGACAGGCGGAGAGCTCCTGCAGTCGTCACCATCATATTAACAGACCAGGGAGCCGGAAGCTTCTCCATGAAGCTGGCCGAAAACAGGTGTGAGAAGAAAGTTGTGGCTTATTCTTATCTCATGAAAACCAGCCAAAGCCACAGCCAGTCACTGGCTCCCAGGGGCCCTAGGAGGGACAAGTGACTGGCTCCCAGGGCCCTAGGAGGGACAAGTGACCGGTTCCCAGGGGCCCTAGGAGGGACGAGTGACCAGCTCCCAAGGGCCCTCGAGGGACCAGTCACCGGCTCCCAGGGGCCCTAGGAGAGATGAGTGACTAGCTTCCAGGGGCCCTAGGAGGGACGAGTGACTGGCTCCCCAGGGGCCCTAGGAGGGACAAGTGACCGGCTCCAGGGGCCCGAGGAGGGGATGAGTCACCGGCTCCCACGGCCCTAGGAGGGACGAGTCACCCGGCTCCCAGGGGCCCTAGGAGGGGACGAGTGACCGGCTCCCAGGGGCCCGAGAAGGGACGAGTGACCGCTCCCAGGGGCCCGAGAAGGGACGAGTCACCGCTCCCAGGGGCCTTAGGAGGGACAAGTGACCGGCTCCAGGGGCCCGAGGAGGGATGAGTGACCGGCTCCCAGGGGCCCAAGGAGGGATGAGTGACCGGCTCCCAGGGGCCCTAGGAGGGACGAGTCACCGGATCCTAGAGGCCGAGGAGGGACGAGTGACCAGCTCCCAGGGGCCCGAGGAGGGACTAGTCATCGGCATCCCGGGGCCAAGGAGGAACGAGTGACCGGCTCCCAGGGGCCCGGAGGAGGGACGAGTGACCGGCTCCCAGGGGCCCTAGGATGGACGAGTGACCGGCTCCCAGGGGCCCTGGGGAGGGAGGGACGAGTCACCGGCTCCCAGGGGCCCTAGAGGGATGAGTGACCGGCTCCCAGGGGCCCCTAGGAGGGACGAGTGACCGGCTCCCAGGGGCCCTAGAGGGACGAGTGACCCGGCTCCCAGGGGCCCTAGAGGGACGAGTGACCGGCTCCCAGGGGCCCTAGAGGGACGAGTGACCGGCTCCCAGGGACCCTAGGAGGGACGAGTCACCGGCTCCCAGGGGCCCTAGGGGGATGAGTGACCAGTTCCCAGGGGCCCTAGGAGGGATGAGTGACCGGCTCCCAGGGGCCCTAGGAGGGACGAGTGACCGGCTCCCAGGGGCCCTAGATGGATAAGTGACCGGCTCCCAGGGGCCCTAGGAGGGACGAGTGACCAGCTCCCAGAGGCCCTAGGAGGGACGAGTCACCAGCTCCCAGGGGCCCTAGGAGGGGCGAGTCACCGGCTCCCCAGGGGCCCTAGGAGGGACGAGTGACCGGCTCCCAGGGGCCCTAGGAGGGACGAGTCACCTGCTCCCAGCGGCCCTAGGAGGGAAGAGTGACCGCTCCCAGGGGCCCTAGGGGGACGAGTGACCGCTCCCAGGGGCCCTAGGAGGGATGAGTCACCTGCTCCCAGCGGCCCTAGGAGGGTCAGCATTGACACCCCGAGTTCCCCCACTCTGAGCTTCATCACAACTGACTGGTCAGCCCACACTTCAGACGCAGGAGACAGTCCTTGGACAGGTCTGTGTGGATTCTTACCCAGCAGCAGGCGCTTTGGGGGGGGGGGTGGGGGGGCGAGCTGGTGGGGGAGCTGGCCTGCCTCTCACAGCAGCTTTGACTGCCTGGGGGAGGGGACAGTGGGTACTGCCCTGTTTCCATAGGAGTGTGGTCACTTCCTTCTGCTGCTGAAGCTGAAACCCTTGTTCTAGCCTGCGCAGATTCCTGGGCAACTCCCAACTGTGTACTTAGAGGCACAGAACAGAGGACTCCGACAGTCCTCCGCCACCAGGTGCCCTGGACTCTGCCTCCTGCCCAGGGACTCTGCCCTGCTGCCCTGGACTCTGCCCTCCCGCTCCAGGCTCCACCTACAGCCCCAGGCTCCACCTCCTGCTCCAGGCTCCACCTCCTGCTCCAGGCTCCGTCTTCTGCCCTGGGCTCCGCCCACCATGCATAACCAAATGATGCAGACCAGCAAAGGGTCTCTGTAAGCTTCAGTCTCCTGTTGAAGGTGCCTGGCCCAGGCACTCACCCTCCAGAAGTGAAGGGTCCCTGGGCTGCCCTAGTCCACGCCCTGTTTCCCACCTGAGTCAGGCCCGTGCCCCCCACCCCTTGCTTCCTGAGCCCCTACTCTCACACAAACCTCCCTTGGCTCTGTGGGGTGTGGCAGGGAAGACAGGCAGGTGTGATGGACATGCTTCATTCCCACGCCTGAGTGGGGGAAATCCAAGCGGCTGTCCTGGCAGGGGCTTCCCAGGCAACAGCCCTTCTTCCTAAACGCCATCTTTCACCCATAGGCGAGAACAAGGAGCTCGGGCTAACATGATAACCAACTGCTCAGGTGTCAGTCTGGGAGTGATCAGTCACGAAGATGAGAACCGAACAATGGTTCCCTTCTCAGGTCCAACAGCTCACAGCGGTGGCTAAACCACTGGTGGTGTTTGGGGCTTACTCCTGCTCTGCGCTCAGGGACCAACCCTGGAGGGGCTCGGGGACCCCCTGCAATGCTGGTACTGAAGCTACAGGCCCACACGGGGCGAGCACCTCCCTGAGCTGTGTCCCAGCCTCCCCTCTGAAACGCCTGCACTGGGAAGGGGCCCGGAAGACGAAAAATAGAAGAAACCGTGTGTGCGTGTGCAAGGGGTCGATGTGTGCTGATGTGTTTGCATGCATGCATGCATGTGTGTTCATGTTTATGATGATGAGTTTGTGTTTGCAAATGTGTGTGCATGTGAGTGCACATATGTGCCTGTGTGTGTGTGAGATCTGCTTCATAGGCAGGGAATACGCCTCCACAGCCAGGCTTCGGTGCATCTGGGCCACCCACCGTGCCCCATGTGCTGTCCAGCTCTGGGCTGTGCGAGCTCTTCCCGCCAGGGCACTCGGGCGGTGCCGCCTCTGCACCCCAGGGTTCAGGCTGCCAGGCTGTGCAATGCCCAGTTCTGCTCCCTGGTGCCTGGGCCCTGCAGCCTGTCTCAGGGCTCTGCCACCTGGTGGCGGCTGGTCACATCACAGCTCGCCCTGCCCTGGGGATCATGGAGGCCTCCCAGCCCCGCCACACAGAGCAGGAGCCCGCAGCTCAGTAGCGACTTTCTTTCTGTCCAGAGCAGAAGCGGTCAGTCTGCAGGGGCCAGGGGTGCTGGACAAGAGACACTTCTCTAGGGGAGGGCTGGTCCCTGTGTCTCGCCTGGACACCAGCATCATCAGGAGCGTGACCACAGCCTCACTGAGGAGCTGAACCAGGATCTGAGTGCTGTGATGAGCTCTGGAATCTGTTGGACTTTACAGCGGAAGGAAATGACACTGAGAGCAGTTGGCCTGACTCGCCTCAGCCCAGCCGGGTGGAGAGGCCCATATGCAGCTCCTCACTCGGGCTCGGGGGTGCAGGAGGCTGGGACACCCCAAGACTGCCCTGCAGGGTGCTGCGAAGGCTCTCCTCACCACACAGCCATGAAGCAAGGGGGTGCTGGAGGACAAGACTAGGGTTGTGGACAGAGCTGCCCGTGGACAAGGCTGGGGGTAGAGAACAGAGCTGCCCGTGGACGAGGCTGGGGGGGTCATGGACAGAGCTGTCTGTGGATGAGGCTGGGGTCTTGGACAGAGCTGCCCGTGGATGAGACTTGGGGGTCGTGGACAGAGCTGCCTGTGGACGAGGCTGGGGGTCGAGGACAGAGCTGCCCGTGGATGAGGCTGGGGTCTTGGACAGAGCTGCCCGTGGACGAGACTGGGGGTCGTGGACAGAGCTGCCCGTGGACGAGACTGGGGGGTCGTGGACAGAGCTGCCCGTGGATGAGACTGGGGGGGTCGAGGACAGAGCTGCCTGTGGATGAGGCTGGGGTCTTGGACAGAGCTGCCCGTGGACAAGACTGGGGGTCGTGGACAGAGCTGCCCGTGGACAAGACTGGGGGGTCGTGGACAGAGCTGCCCGTGGACGAGACTGGGGGTCGTGGACAGAGCTGCCCGTGGATGAGACTGGGGGGGGTCGAGGACAGAGCTGCCTGTGGATGAGGCTGGGGTCTTGACAGAGCTGCCCGTGGACAAGACTGGGGGGTCGTGGACAGAGCTGCCCGTGGACAAGACTGGGGGTCGTGGACAGAGCTGCCCGTGGACGAGACTGGGGGTCGAGGACAGAGCTGCCCATGGATGAGACTGGGGGTCGAGGACAGAGCTGCCCGTGGACGAAACTGGGGGGTCGTGGACAGAGCTGCCCGTGGACGAGACTGGGGGGTTGTGGACAGAGCTGCCCCTGGACAAAACTGGGGGGGGGGGTCGAGACTGAGCTGCCCCTGGACGAGACTGGGGCGCTGTGGACAGAGCTGCCCGTGGACGAGACTGGGGGTTGTGGACAGAGCTGCCTGTGGACAAGACTGGGGGGGTCGTGGACAGAGCTGCCCGTGGACGAAACTGGGGGGGGTCGTGGACAGAGCTGCCCCTGACGAGACTGGGGGGGGTCGTGGACAGAGCTGCCTGTGGACGAGATTGGGGGTCGAGGACAGAGCTGCCTGTGGACCGAGACTGGGGGGTCGAGGACAGAGCTGCCCATGGACAAGGCTGGGGGTCGTGGACAGAGCTGCCCTGTGGACAAGGCTGAGGGTTCATGGCCAAGCTGCCACATTTTCTGTCACCAGCTCCTTGCCCTGAAATGCTTTTTACTTCCTAAACCCAAATCCTAGAAGGCTTGGAAGGGAGAAAAGGAAGAGGAATGGGTGGGGTCACAAAGGAAGTAAGGATGGAATGAGGAAAGAAAAGAGGGAAAGGGGGAAAGAAGGAGGGAAGGGATGGAAGGAGGGAAGGGAAGGAGTTAAGTTGGAGGTAAGGAGGGAATGGAGGGAAGGAAGGAACATGGAGGGAGGAGAAAAGAACAGAGGAAGGAGGGCAGGAAGGAAGCTCAGGTGGCCCAAGGGGCAGGGCAGGAGACGGTCCTGGGCTCAGAGGCCCTTCCAGGCTTGTGACCGCCACAGATCTGGGCCACGCACATGCAGGACAGTGTGTTCTGGTGGCCTCAGACTGGTGGCTGCCACAGATCCGGGCTGAGTGGACACAGGACAGGGTGTGCTGGTGGCTGCCACAGATCTAGGCTGAGTGGACGCAGGACAGTGTGTTCTGGTGGCCCCAGGCTGGTGGCTGCCACAGATCTGGGCCAAGTGGATGCAGGACAGTGATCTGGTGGCTGCCATAGATCTGGGCCAAGTGGTCGCAGGACAGTATGTTCTGGTGGCCTCAGGCTGCCCCTTAGCTGGCGCCACTCCAGTTCCGCTGGCCCTGGACAGGGGTGTGTTTTTACTGCTTGCCCATGTTCTGTCAGCCACTGCACCTGTATAGTCTGAGCAGGTGTCCCCAAGGACTCTGGGGACCCTGCCCAGAGTTGAGTGTGGAAGTCTCTCGTGAAGCCGCCGCACTACAGGCGCTAGTGTGGAAGTTTCTTTTAAAGCTGCATACCACAGGCGTTAGTGTGGAAGTCTCTCGTGAAGCCGCGCACCATGGGAGTTAGTGTGGAAGTCTCTCCTGAAGCTGTGAACCATAGGTATTAGTGTGGAAGTCTCTCGTGAAGCCGTGTACCACAGGAGTTAGTGTGGAAGTCTCTCGTGAAGCCGCTTACCATGGGAGTTAGTGTGGAAGTCTCGTGAAGCTGTGAACCATAGGTATTAGTGTGGAAGTCTCTCGTGAAGCCGTGTACCACAGGAGTTAGTGTGGAAGTCTCTCGTGAAGCCGCTTACCATGGGAGTTAGTGTGGAAGTCTCTTGTGAAGCTGCGTACCACAGGCATTAGTGTGGAAGTCTCTCGTGAAGCCGCATACCACAGGCATTAGTGTGGAAGTCTCTTGTGAAGCCGTGCACCACGGGAGTTAGTGTGAAGTCTCTTGTGAAGCTGTGTACCACAGGCATTAGTGTGGAAGTCTCTCGTGAAGCCGTACCACGGGAGTTAGTGTGGAAGTCTCTCGTGAAGCCTCGCACCATGGGAGTTAGCGTGGAAGTCTCTCGTGAAGCCGCGCACCACGGGAGTTAGTGTGGAAGTCTCTCGTGGAAGCTGCGTACCACAGGCATTAGTGTGGAAGTCTCGTGAAGCCGTGTACCACGGAGTTAGTGTGGAAGTCTCTCGTGAAGCCGCATACCATGGGAGTTAGTGTGGACATCTCTCGCAGGTTGTGGTCTTCCATGGCGCCCATGGGCTGGGTTCCCCAGGTCAAGTGCGATGCTCCTGTGTATGAGCAGCGGGTGCAAACAGCCCTGTGGAAGCCTTCCTTGAAGGTGCTGCCCCTCACTTCACTGAACCCAGGAATTCTGACCCCGAAAGCCTGCTCCAGGCACAACTGCCCTGAGCACCTCCTGGGGAAAAGCTCTGTGGTCTCAGACCCGTACGTACTCACCCTTCCCTCAGGCAGAACATTCCAGAGAGTCACCTTGGCCAAGGCGTGAAAGTGAGGCAGGCCTGGCCCACCCACGTTAGGGCTTGGCTCAGTCTCCCAGGAGCCAGCTGTGGCGTCAGAGCCCAGAACAGGTGTCGGACAAGGTCCTGGGGCTTCTGCAACCTCGGCCTGGCCTGGAGCAGAAGCGCGCCCTGGCTGGGCGAGCACACAGGGGCCCTGTGCAGGCCTGTTTGGAATGCGCTGCGTGTCCCCAGCCTGCACTTTAAGCACTGAGCCCCATTCACAGGCCGGGAAAGGGGGCATTGTCCGCCTGTGCCCACTGGCCTTCAGAGTCCACGGGAAGAAACGCCTGCTCAGAATAGACTGACGTGTCACCCTGCCCCTGCTCTAACAGAGCCGCTGCTGTCCATCCACTGATGCCCACTCCTGTCCTGTCTACTGCTACCCACCCCTGTCCATCCACTGCCGCCCACTCCTGTCCCATCCACTGCCGCCCACTCCTCTCTGTCCACTGCCGCCCATTCCTGTCCATCCACTGCTGCCCATTCCTGTCCTGTCCACTGCTGTCCAGTCCTGTCCCATCCACTGCTGTCAACTGCTGCCCACTTCTGTCCACTCCTGTCCCATCCACTGCTGTCCACTGTTACCCACTCCTGTTTATCCACTGCTGCCCACTCCTGTCCGTCCTCTGCTGCCCACTCCTGTCCTGTCCACTGCTGCCCACTCCCTGTCTTGTCCACTGCTGTCCACTGCTGCCCCACTGTTGTCCCTCCCACTTCTGTCCCATCCACTCCTGTCCTGTCTGCTCGTGTCCCGCCACTCCTCCTGTTGATCCTGCGCCATTGGCTCCTGCCCCGCGCTGAAGGAGGGCTCCGGATAGCACAGGGCCAGGATACACCAGCCACCAAACTTAGAGGAAACACCTTTGCAGAAGACACGGAGGCCAGAGTGGCGGGTTTCTCTTGGGCATTTGCTTGGGTTTCCTGTCTCTCCAAGAGGCTCTGTTAAAGATGAGTGTTTCTCCAGCTGTGCCCAGCATGTGAGCATGCAGTGGTAAACACCTGATCTTGCTGTGTGTCATGTGCATACATGTTTCTGCACACAGACTGCCTACAGACACGCCTCACATACAGGTGAGCATGGGGCTCAGGTAAGCATGGATTCCAGAGCTGGTCCTACAATGGCTCAGGGTCATCTCTCGTCTCCTTGGGGTCATCTCCTAGGGTTGTCTCCTCGGGGTCATCTCCTCAAGGTTGTCTCTGAAAGGTCATTTCCTCAGGGACGTCTCCTCAGTCACGTCCCCAGGGTCTTCTTCTCAGTGTCATCTCAGGGTCATTTGCTAAGAGTTATCTCCTCAGAGTCATCTCCTTATAGTTGTCTCCTCAGGGTCATTTCCTCAGGGCTATCTCCTCAGGGTTGTCTCCTCAGGGTCGCCTCCTCAGGGTCGTCTCCTCAGGGTCGCCTCCTCAGGGCCATCCCCTCTCCTTGTTATTGCTTGGCAGCCATGGCCTCTCCTGGACGTGGCCCTTTTCTCTCTGTGCATCGTGCAGGATGCCTGTGACTCACGGCAGCCATCCAAGCAGCCATCTGAGCACACATTCATTCATCCAACGGAGGGAAATTGTGGCATTTTTCTGGAAGTTACGCCCCTGATTTCAGGAGTGTGGGGCTGTAATAATGTCACTGTGATTTCTAGATCTAGTAAATCAAATAAATAACAAGAAAAACAAAGCAGAACACCAGAATAGGCCGAGCCCAAAATAGACGCCCGGTTGTTTCATTGCTGTGGTTTATGTACCAAGTCCCCTTCCCACTCTTTGGCTTCCACAGCTGTGCTGGGGGTCCCCAGGCAGGCTGCAGCCTACAACTTCCTCTCTGGGATATCAGCTCCTGACACCTGATTTGTCTCCTGGAAAAGCCAACAGTGGAGAAATGTAGGAGAGTGTGGTGCGCTCACTGTAACCAGTGCCTCTGAGGCACATGGCGCTGCCCTCGCTGACAGGAAAGAGACTCACCACAAAGCACACTGCAGGGTGGCAGGCTCGTGGCTTTGAAACAAGGACAGTTGTTGCCTGCGTTGCTCAGTAAAAGCCTCAACGCTGCAAGGAGTGACTGTGGAAGAAGGCCCATGCCAAGAATCTAGGGCAGCTAAAGGAGGCTGTGGTGTGTGGTACCCGCTGCGTATGCCTCCTGGCTCTGCTGGTGTCTGACCTTGGCACACAGTCGCGTGCTCCGTGGACTCATGTCTACCTGAGATAAGCCTGGCTCACAGCCTCAGAACAGAATCTGTAGAAAAGAATTTGCACAGTGGGTTCAACTTATTATTGGAGTGTCATGGAGGGAGGTGGAGGGATTGATGCAGGAAGAAGAGGAATTCCAAGAAAATGAGAATGAATTCAGCAGCGGAGCAGGGCCAGGGGCAGAGGCAAGATGGAGCTCAGAGTTCACCATAGCCCTGGTGTGGGCTCACACCAAAGAGCTCACCTCTCCTGAGGCTTCTACCGCCGCTTGGATGGAAGATAGTAGTGGAGTTCCAGGGATTTTTTAATGCTGCCAACTAGCTCTCAGACCCAGATATTTATATATTCCAGAAAAATAGTGTATCCTTTGCCTACCTCTTGAGGTGCTGCAGGTGTGGCTGCAGTGCCTGGCTGCATCAGCAGGTGGCAGACAGGAGACAGGCTCTTCAACACCCAGGGCTCTGCCCAGTGGGCCCTGGATGGTTGATGGTCTGACAATAAAAAGGAGTGAGGCCCCTGGAATGAACCCAGAATCACAGCAGAACCTGGCAAGCTACTCATGGTGTATTTGATATACCAAAAACAGTCACAATAATAAACCTCATTCCCAATGAATGGAAACCTTACTGGCGGCTGGCTGAACAAATTGAAGAACAATGGGAAGATAAGTGATACAAGTGTATTCTATGAAATAAAATTTTTTTCTAGCTTATCTCATCATTTAGCTGAGAAAGCATATCATTTCCTGGCCCAAAAGAAGGACATAGTCTGGTTCATAAAAAAATTTAGGTCATACAAAGTTTGGTTCATACAAAGTCCAGTTAATACAAAGTCTGGTTCATACAAGGTTTAGTTCATGTTAGTTTCTAGAATTTGAGGGTTCAGGTTATTATGCAAGAAGGTGGCTCCTAGTTTAAGGAGAATCTCTTTGACAACCTCTTTACACTTAGATTTTTCTCAATGTTATTTTCAGATACGTATTTGGATGTCAATTCTCTGGGTTCTACATAGATTCCCCCTAGCTCTCCTGGATGGGTCAGTGGGGGAGAATCAGTAGCTCTCACCTGGATGGGTCAGTGGGGGAGAATCAGTTCTGACAGCTGCAGAAGGGCGGGAGGAGAGGGGGTCGCCCAAGCGGGACCTGCAGCTCTCTGAACAATCCTGACCCTTGATCACCAAGTAGCCTTGGAAGCCCAGAAATTGTGTTTATCAGTTGGCATTCATGACTTGCTTTTCTTAAACACGTGTCTTTGTTTTATTAGTTATCGACTCACAGTGAGATGCAGAGCTGCAAGGCTGTTCACGGTCAGGTCTCGGTCACAGTGTTCCTGTACTGTCCCTGACAGCGCACGCTTCCCACCACCAGCTTCCCCCCGTTTCCATCCTGCCGCCACCTGTCTGCCTGGCCCATCTCCGGCAGGCACTTTGCTTTATCTCTGCCTGCCGTTGAGCGTTACGGCTCGCAGCACAGAGACTGAGCGGTCACCATGCTTTCCCCTTATTGCTGTCACAGCACTTCTTCCTGGAGTGGTCATTTCCGCTATCCCTGTCATAGCGGCCCCTTTCCTATCCCGGCTGTCTTCCCCAAGTTCTTGAAGCCAATTTGCTTTCACTGAGCAGGAACATACCAAAGTCCTATTTCACTAATCTAAACATGGCACGATTCTCTAACACAACGTGCTTTTTATCTTTAAACCACTTTTATCAATGTGGCTTCATTCCAAGTACAGTTCTGTGAATTACATGATTCCATGACAGTATAATGTCATGGATACGCCACTCCAGCACCTCGCCCACCTCAGGGGTCTGTCTTCTCTCCACCAGTAGCCCAATGCCCCTGATCCTGTCAGGGCAGTTCTGTTGACAAAATGCTCAGTTCTATTGACTTTGGACGTGGGCTGTTCACTTACTGTGTTATGTTTATCTCGTATTTGGCATAGATCTCTCTCTGTCTTTCTGTCTCTCTATATTTGATTGTAGAGTTGGTGACAACTATCCATATAGACAAATAGAGTTAATATGGAATTCCACAAAATTATAAATCAGTGATAAATTGATAATGTGAAAACAATTCAAAACCTATCCTTTTTACACACATATAAAATTTTTAAAATTAGTATTATGAATAATTCTGTGCTAATACATGTTAAGATTGACATGAAACATAAATCCTATAAATGTAAAATTTAGTAAGCGTGAAGAGAGGTAAGGAAACATGAGGGGCATCAGAATAGGTCATAGAAGTAAGCAAATGTTTTATCCTAAGAAAGGGAACATTGGCTTTGTGTTATGGAAAATTCTCTTCTATTATAAATAAATACTGCCTGAGTGTCTCATAGAAAGAAATTGTAGGTGTCGTGAGGGAAAGCCAAGCTCAGTGCAAGTGCTGAGGAGTTTGTTTTGTCTTTGTGAAGAAGCTGCTTCCGTGCTAGACTGGTCGCAAGGCCACGAATTCCCTAAACTGTTGCCTGCCCCACAGCTCTGGGCAGTAAGTGATCCGGTGGTGTCTGCCTGAACAGAGTACCCGGGCAGGCATCAGGGTTTCCTCGGAGTTTGCCGAGGTCCCGTTCTCTTCTGCCTCACAATCTCGCCTGACAGAGCTGCTGCAGCCCTCGGGGGCTTTCCCTCTGTGAGCTCCGTGTCTCATCTCGCTGCCGCCCCTGTTGCCTTTACTTTGGGCTGTGTCATTCTGAGCTGTGTGTGCCAGAGCCTTCTCGCTGGGGATCTGGGCTGGCACCCTTTGGGCCTTTTGAATCACGGTGCCTGGACTCCTCTGCTCTGGGAAATCTCATCGGTGGTTTCTGGAACTATTGTTTCTTCGTTGTTTGCTTGCCTGTTCCCCGGGATGATCTTGTCTTTGTGGATGGTTTCCTAGGGCTTTTCTCCATCTTGCCTCAGAGCCCCTGTGTCCTCTCCTCACTGCTGTCATCTGCTGCTCGGAGCATCTATTGAGTTTTTCTTCTCCTTTTCTTATCACCTACCATCATCTTCATTTTAGCCTGTAGTTTATCATTTTCACTCTCTCACGTTCTTGTGCTTTGCTGACTACCTGGTGTCATTTTTTGGGAGCTCATTAAAAAGCTTCACATAGTATCACTCAGGTCATTGTCTGAGGATTTACTGAGGGTTTACTGAGCCAGTTGGTGCTGGTTCAGTCTCTGTATGACTGTTTTCCTTCATTGGATTCCATGGGCTTCTGCATTGGCTTGTGGTGCCCCTGCTGTGCTGAGAGCTAGGCTTTGTAGTTGGCCCCCTGAGGATGCTAAGCTAAGGAATTAGGCTAGAAATTGCTCTTCTTATTCCCTGCCTGTCTTCACCCAGTGATGGGACATTAACTGTAAGCAGTGTGACCTTTGATAAGGAGCTTCTGTGCTGCCCGAGATGCAGAACTGGATGTCTTGAAATGGCAGAGGGCAGGAGCCAGGCTGCAGGTTAATCTCCCCGGCAGGGGGCGCAGTCAGCAGAGGCCCAGGAACCATGGGATGAGCTCGTGGAAACTTGATTTCTCTCCACCATGGTGTTTAGAAGGAAGCTAGACCGCTGAAACATGGAATACTTCAAAACCTCTGACTTGGCGCCCTCTCTGCTCCATGCGCAGTGTTGAGAGACTGTTTTCTGTGGCGGGGTCTTTATTCTAAAAGTGATTTGGGGCCTTGTGCCCCGAGGGGTGCCCTGGAACGGGGCCCCGGAGTTGAATAGCTTGATGACAATGACCACGAGGTCCCTGGTCAGGAAGGTGTCCAGTGGCATGTCCCTGAGTCCCTTTGCTGGGCGCTGAGTTGGTCGTGGCCTCCCCGCAGACTGAGGGATGTGTCACATCCAGAGAATTGAATATGACGAAGTGGATGCTGCTTTTGTCAGGTAATTTATAGATATTTTTTTGCCAATTTTACAAAACATCTTTCTGCCCAATTTGACTAAACATATTTTTGTTGTTCAAATTTGTGCAAAAGGTTCTTGCGTTGCCCCTGGCTGCCCTGAGCTCTATCCCTGCCTCCCATATAGTCTCCGAAGCCTCATCAGGAGCAAGCCATGAACTTCTCTGGGTGTGCCCCCCACCCAAAAAATGTGCAAAAGGTAGGCATTAAACCTTGTTCATGTTACTATCCAGTGGCATTTCTGCCGGGCTCGGAAGCTTCTTTGTCTGTGGCTGGTAGTGTGTCTGCTGGTGTGTCTCGGGCGATGCTCAGATATTTCATGCTCCTTCAGGGTAAACCAAGGAATAAGAAAGTCCGGTAAATTTTAGAGTATGATGTAATGATAGAGCTTAAAATGAAGCAAAGCACAGGTCCGAGCTTTTGGATTTCCTTTCTGCTTTTAAAATCTGGTCTGTTTGACGCCTGCTAAGAAAAGGTGAGCTTTCCTGTAACTTTGTCGGGCTAAAAGCACTCAACTGATGGTCGCTGATGAATTTTCAGGAAATGATTATTAATCACGCGTTATTATGATTCGCTTTAGGGCTAAAGCTACACCCAGCGGCGCTCAGGGCTTCCTCCTGGCTCTGCACTCGGTGCCTCCCCAGTGCTGTGCCAGAGGCCGTATGAGGCTCCAGGAATCAAAGCCGGGGTCTCCGTGTGCCTTGCGAATGCCCGCCCTCTGCATTGGCTCTGGCCCCAATATGTGGGTTTCTTAAGGAAAGGAATTTACTGATATTCTCACGGCTTTATTTTAATGTCGTCCAGGGTGCTCTCTTGGCTGAAGGTCCAGCTCATGCCTGGAGCATCCATTTCACACTAAAGTCACCAGCCCATGAAGAAGGTATTGGCGGGAGAGGCAGAGCCTGCCCCCTCGGCTGCTGGTGCTGACCTCCTACCGCTGCCGTGGCTCTGCAGAACACGCTGCTGAGAGGCCTGAGCCCTCAGAGCCGCCTCCTGGCTGTCGCAAATTGAATTGGAAAGATCTTTAGTAATTCAATATGTTAAGGATTAACTGATTTTTGCTGCCTTAAATTATTCAAATAGATTTAAGGATATAGTCAAACAAACAGAATGAAGTGGAAAATCCGTTTCTGCAAGTAAACATTTATGTGTGTGTGTGTGTGTGTGTGTGTGTGTGTGTGTAGGTGGGAACTAACCAAACAGCAATAGGATCTTATTTAATTAGATATTGATTCATTTGACTCTACATCTCTTTTAAGAGACTGATCAAATGTCTATTTCCTATTTGTAGGTTTGTTTGCCTTGAAAATTCCAAGATGAGCCATATTTGTACAAGGACAATAACACAAATCTTGCCAATAGTTACATGTTTACAGCAGAAATCAAAAAGGCTTTGCATTAAGGGGCTGAGACAGCTGAGCATGGCAGGGCCCAGACCCACATAACGACAGGCCACACGTGGACACCCCAGGCCCCTCTGGTCTTCCTGAGGTGGCAGAAACTGAGGCTAGAGTCCAGCTGTCTGACCAACGTTTTAATAGCAACAGGGAGCCTGCAGTGCTGGGGGAGAGAGGGGTGAGGTGGGCTTGTCCACAGCTGGGCCTGCAGAGAGGAGGGCGAGGGTGGGCAGGGGGTGTCCTCGGGGCAGAAAGGCAGCAGAATGGGCCCAGAAACTGGGGACGAGATCACAGAGCAGGGGTCGAGTCAGGGGTCCCAGACCTGATCACAGAGCAGGGGGTGAGTCAGGGGGTCCCAGACCTGATCACAGAGCAGGGGGTGAGTCAGGGGTCCCAGACCTGATCACAGAGCAGGGGGTGAGTCAGGGGGTCCCAGACCTGATCACAGAGCAGGGGGTGAGTCAGGGTCCCCAGACCTGATCACAGAGCAGGGCGAGTCAGGGGGTCCCAGACCTGATCACAGAGCAGGGGGCAAGTCAGGAGTCCCAGACCTGATCACAGAGCAGGGGGTGAGTCAGGGGGTCCCAGACCTGATCACAGAGCAGGGGGTGAGTCAGGGGTCCCAGACCTGATCACAGAGCAGGGGGTGAGTCAGGGGGTCCCAGACCTGATCACAGAGCAGGGGGTGAGTCAGGGGGTCCC
The DNA here is from genome assembly GCA_021461705.1 of Cryptotis parvus. Classification (NCBI taxonomy): domain Eukaryota; kingdom Metazoa; phylum Chordata; class Mammalia; order Eulipotyphla; family Soricidae; genus Cryptotis; species Cryptotis parvus. The sequence goes on from JAJIBD010020966.1 coordinate 859,280, forward strand.
AGACCTGATCACAGAGCAGGGGCGAGTCAGGGTCCCCAGACCTGATCACAGAGCAGGGGCGAGTAAGGGGCCCCAGGCAGGTGTCTGATATTAGATCACCAGCCAAGGGACTCAGTGAGGAGTGTGCTCTTTGCCATGGACTCCAAAGAAGCACCCCTGGGGTCTCATAATCCAGGGTTGGGGAGAGGCAGGGTGTGAAAGCCCCTATTGCTTTAGGAACCCTACCCTGCTTTGGGCAGGAGAGGGTGGGCAAGGAAGGGGGGAGAGTGCAGGGCAGGAGGAAGAAAGGGGGAAGGAGAGGAGAGAGAGAGGGAGAAGAGGGGAGGACAGAGAGGTGGGTGAGGGAGGGAGGGGAGCGAGAGAGGGAAGAGAGGAGGGGAGAGGAGAGACCAATAGGAGTGTGAGGAAGGGAAGAGTGAGGAAGGGAGTGTGAGGAAGGGGAGAGTGAGGAAAGGGAGTTTGAGGAAGGGGATAGTGAGGAAGGGGAAAGTGAGGAAAGGGAGTGTGAGGGAAGGGGAGAGTCAGGAAGGAGAGAGTGAGGAAGGGGAGTGTGAGGAAGGGGAGAGTGGAGAAGGCGAGTGTGAGGAAGGGAAGAGTGAGGGAAGTGGAGTATGAGGAAGGGGAGAGTAAGGAAGGGAAGAGTGAGGAAGGGGAGTGTGAGGAAGGGAGAGTGAGGAAGGAGAGAGTGAGGAAGGGAGAGTGGGTAAGGGGAGAGTGAGGAAGGGGAGAGTGAGGAAGGGGATAGTGAGGAAGGGAGTGTGGAGGAAGGGGAGAGTGGGGAAGGGAGTGTGAGGAAGGGAAGAGTGAAGAAAGGAGTATGAGGAAGGGGACTGTGAGGAAGGGAAGAGTGAGGAAGGGGAGTATGAGGAAGGGAGAGTGGGGAAGGGAGAGTGAGGAAGGGGAGAGTGAGGGAAGGGGGGGGAAGGGAGAGGAGGAGGAAGGAGTGTGAGGAAGGGAGAGGGGGAAGGGGAGAGTGAGGAAGGGGAGAGTGAGGAAGGGAGTGTGGGGAAGGGAGAGTGAGGAAGGGGAGAGTGAGGAAAGGAAGAGTGAGGAAGGGGAGGTGAGGAAGGGAAGAGTAAGGAAGGGAAGAGTGAGGAAGGGGAATGTGAGGAAGGGGAGAGGAGGAAGGGAGTATGAGGAAGGGGAGAGAGGGGAAGGGAGTGTGAGGAAGGGGAGTGTGAGGAAGGGGAGAGTGAGGAAGGGATAGTGATGAAGGGGAGTGTGAGGAAGGAGAGTGGGGAAGGGGAGTGTGAGGAAGGGAAGAGTGAAGAAAGGAGTATGAGGAAGGGGACTGTGAGGAAGGGAAGAGTGGGGAAGGGAGAGTGAGGAAGGGGAGGGTGAGGAAGGGGAGAGTGAGGAAGGGGAATATGGGGAAGGGGAGAGTGGGGAAGGGAGAGTGGGGAAGGGGAGAGTGGGGGAAGGGAGAGTGGGGAAGGGAGAGTGAGGAAGGAGAGTGAGGAAGGGGAGAGTGGGGAAGGGAGAGTGGGGAAGGGAGAGTGAGGAAGGGAGGGTGAGGAAGGGAGAGTGGGGAAGGGGAGAGTGAGGAAGGGGAGGGTGAGGAAGGGAGAGTGGGGAAGGGGAGAGTGAGGAAGGGGAGTGTGAGGAAGGGGAGAGTGGGGAAGAAGAGAGGGGACAAGGTGAGGGAGAGGAGAGAGGGAGGGCGGGGAGGCAAGGGAAGGTCCGTTCCTGATCCTCCCTGGGGACCCTTGGGTGTCTCTGGCCCCGGCCAGGCTGGCCTTGGCTTCAGCACCATGTCCAGGCGTGGCTGCAGGAGCTTGAGCAGCCCAGTTCCTGGGTTTGTTCTGTGAGCGCCACCCCGCCATGCTCAGGATCTCTGCATCAGTGCCCGTGAGCACTGGGTGCTGATGCGGCTGTGTGAGGCTTGTGCCCTCCCTGGCCCGTCCCTGCACCCCCCACACCCGCTCCTGGCCTTGGGAAGCCTGTGGCCTTCCTCTGTGGCCCTGACTGGCACCCTGTGCCCGCGGTCACCACCTGCAGGACACGCCACGCTATCCCCAACAGTGGTGCTTGCTGGACGGTGCTGGGAACAGGCGTTTCTGCACTGGTTCCGTGTCACTGCGCTTGTTTCTTGCTATGGCTATTTGACTCTTCATTCCCTCTTATATATCCTCTGTAAACAGAAAATGGAATGAGTGCAGTCAATCTGATTCTGAAGCTGAAACTGTAATCTGCTCCATAGTGCATCTCCGATTAATAAACTGCAGAAGGCAAATGAACAGAAACGTTAATTATCAGCTTTCTAAAGCCACCAAAAATTCTAAAAACAAGTATAATAGGGTTTTGATAACCTGAGCCTCCAGCAGCAGTGCCTTGGGTCCTCCAGGAAGGGCCTTTCAGCCATGGTGAGCCACACCCCGCCCTCTCTGGCTCTTTCTTCCCTGCTGCAAACGCAGCAGAAACAAGAGCATTGACCTATTGCGGGAGGGAAAGTCGGCACTACCGTGCCTGTCCCTTCTAACACTCAGCCTTACGTGCCCGCCTGATGCCTGCACGCTTGGTGTGAGCAAGTGGCAACACCGCTGGGTGCGGCTCCATCATGTGTCTGACCACGCTCCGTCCTGCTCATCTTCCCTCTGTTGTGTGTAGCATTGGGATTTTACATTGTATTTTTCTTTGCTCAAATAGCTGTCTGTCAAATAAATATCATATTCAGATGACTTTCCAGAAATAGAAAGTAAAACTAATTAATAGGAATGCAATTATGAGTCTTGCTCCAGGCTGACCTATTAGTCCCCAGCATATGAACCAATTATAACCAAAATGACTTACCTCTATGCAGTTATCTTGACATTTCACATTATCAGTTTTAATGATTTGCTATTTAAATAGGTTATAAAGTGTAGTGTTGTCTATATTGAGTTTTGCTTATTAGCACATTCACTGTAAATACTAAAGTTTCAGTGGAAACAACTGGTGCTCAGCAACTGTAGAAATATGCAAATAACCTCCACTTTATAATTAAAATGTTTTTTTTTAATTTTTAGTGTGAGAAATATCAATGGTAGCTGTTTTAGCTAACAAGCAAGATAAAACAGCTACTGTGGGCTGTAGCCAGTGATCTTTGTCTAGAGATAATTTTTAGAAGAGTCTATGGGAGGAATGTCACTGACTGACATCTCTCCCTTGCCTGTGAGGAAGCATCGAACATGCCCGACTCACGTCTGACGGCTGCAGGCAAGGGTGGCCGCCAGGCGTCCGAAAGTGTGTGACCAGCAGGACTCAGCCTCGGCCTTTCTGAAGTTGGGTCCTGTCACTGGAAAAGCTGCTTATGCTGGTTCCATCCAGAATGTTCCCGCTTATGCCCATCTCTTCATTGCAAACGCTGCACCAATCTCTGAGTCTCTTTACACCTTATTTTTGCCAATTGCCACATTCGTAAGATCGTTCAGAAAGTTGTGCAGTACTGTGGTGACCTCTGGTTAATATTAATATGCCCCTTCTAAATAGAAAAAAGTAGAAAGATATTTACATGTACGTGAAAGGAAAATTTCCAGTAAAGAGCTTGTGAGTGTCTTTTCCTAAATAAGTGTGTAGTCTTGAAAATATTTATACCTTTTTAGGTATAAATCTAAATTATGAAATAGTTTTTTAATTATGTAAATGATAGATTGACAGAAATATCTTCCTAGAATCCATGAGAAATCACCCACAATTCCCAAAGTAGGAAAACGTGCCAAAGACAAATCACCTACTGAGACGCCGAAACTTCCTTGGGAGACAGCCTGAAGCCCTCGCTTGACTGAAGAGGTCCATGTCTCACAAACAGGGAGGGATGTTGGCTCTCACCCCTTACACACACTCTCACACAGGCAGACACACACTCATACACATTTACACACTCACACTCCACCCCTTACCACACTCTGACTCAGGCACACACACTGAGCATTCCATATACATAGACACACACAGACACACAGACACACACAGACACACTCATGCACCTACTCACACAGACACACACAGAGACACACAGACACTCTCATGCTTTCACACATTCTCACACACTCACACATGCTCTCACACAGGGCACATACTGCCACACATACACACACACCCAATGGACACACACAGCCACATAAAGACTCACGCATGCACATACTCACACAGACACATACAACCACTCTTACACACTTACATGCTCTACACAGACACACACTGACACACATAGACACAGGTAAGCACATACACAGACAGATACAGGCACACACTTACATATTCACACAGACACACACGCGCCACACACACGACACACACTCTTTCACAGGCACACTCACTCACAGTGGAGTGTGGGAGGGAGCCACAGCCCCAGCCCCGTCACTCTGTCCAATGAATGGAACCCAAGTAGACTGGGGAGAAAAGCCCACCGTCAGCTGCTTACTGCCACCCTGCTCTGTAGCTCCAGGGGCGGTAACGGCCAGAGACGTCTGGTCAGCACCTGTCCTGGTCACCCTGTGTCACCCTCAATGCGACACACACCCAGCACCCAGCAGGAACTCAACTACTGTGCTCTGAGGAATTTCCCGCATGCTGGGGGTTTTCTGTGGGGCTGCATGTGCGTGGGCAGACCCTGACCAGGTGCCGTCACCGTGCGTGAGCAGACCCTGCTCCGGCTGCCCGCCAGAGCCTCCGCAGAAGCCTCAGGAATAGGGGAAGCAGCCCTAGGGGATGTTCTCTGGCCATCAGCCTCCCTGGTCAGCTTTGAAGTAGGCTGTGATGCCTCCTAGGAGTGGTTTTCTTTACTCCTCTTCATCTCCATAGGCATTTGGGTGCCTTTGAGAAAACTTGGGAAGGAAAGGGGAATCCTGGGTAAAGCAGCTGTGGTACGTCTGCACTGTGGAATACTGCACAGCTCAGGTGAGATGGAGCCATGGAGATTTCCCTATGAGTGGGGAGTATCGTGCAGAGGGGAGTGACGGGCCAGGGACACAGAATGCCTGCCCTCACTTATGGGACGAGAGTAATATACAAGGCCAGGGAAAACAGGGACCAGGAGGACGGTCAGTGGATGGACACTAGCCACAAGTGTGTGGGGCGGGAAAGGGCAGTTAGGATAGAAAAGGGAGTAGTGTGACAGTGACAGTTGGGAATGGACACTCTGGATGGAATGAAGCAAGCGGTGAAGGTAGGGAAAGGGGTAGACTCAAAAGTCTGGATTTAGTGGCCTGGTGCACCTGAAGCACAGGGAGCAAGCACTGTCCCCGAGCACAGGGTGCAAGCACTGTCCCCGAAGCACAGGGAGCGAGCACTGTCCCCGAGCACAGGGAGCGAGCACTGTCCCTGAGCACAGGGAGCGAGCACTGTCCCCGAGCACAGGGAGCGAGCACTGTCCCCGAGCACAGGGAGCGAGCACTGTCCCCGAGCACAGGGAGCGAGCACTGTCCCCGAGCACAGGTTGTGAGCACTGTCCCCGAGCACAGGGAGCGAGCACTGTCCCCGAGCACAGGTTGTGAGCACTGTCCCTGAGCACAGGGAGTGAGCACACTCCCGAGCACAGGGAGCGAGCACACTCCCGAGCACAGGGAGCGAGCACTGTCCCCAAGCACCCAAGCACAAGGAGCGAGCACTGTCCCTGAGCACAGGGAGTGAGCACTGTCCCCGAGCACAGGGAGGCGAACACTGTCCCCGAGCACAGGGAGCGAGCACTGTCCCCGAGCACAGGAAGTGAGCACTGTCCCTGAGCACAGGGAGCGAGTACTGTCCCTAGCATAGGGAGCGAGCACTGTCCCTGAGCACAGGTAGCGAGCACTGTCCCTGAGCACAGGGAGTGAGCACTGTCCCGAGCACAGGGAGCGAGCACTGTCCCTAGCACAGGGAGTGAGCACTGTCCCCGAGCACAGGGAGCGAGCACTGTCCCTGAGCACAGGAGCGAAGCACTGTCCCTGAGCACAGGGAGCGAGCACTTTCCCCAAGCACAGGGAGCAAGCACTGTCCCCGAAGCACAGGTAGCGAGCACTGTCCCAGAGCATAGGGAGCGAGCACTGTCCCTGAGCACAGGGAGTGAGCACTGTCCCCGAGCACAGGGAGCGAGCACTGTCCCTAGCACAGGGAGTGAGCACTGTCCCCGAGCACAGGGAGCGAGCACTGTCCCTGAGCACAGGGAGCGAGCACTGTCCCTGAGCACAGGGAGCGAGCACTTTCCCCAAGCACAGGAGCGAGCACTGTCCCCGAAAGCACAGGTAGCGAGCACTGTCCCCGAGCATAGGGAGCAAGCACTGTCCCCGAGCACAGGTAGCGAGCACTTTCCCCGAGCACAGGGAGCGAGCACTGTCCCTGAGCACAGGGAGCGAGCACTGTCCCCGAGCACAGGGAGCGAGCACTGTCCCTGAGCACAGGGAGCGAGCACTGTCCCTGAGCACAGGGAGCGAGCACTTTCCCCAAGCACAGGGAGCAAGCACTGTCCCCGAGCACAGGTAGCGAGCACTGTCCCCGAGCATAGGGAGCGAGCACTGTCCCTGAGCACAGGGAGTGAGCACTGTCCCTGAGCACAGGTTGTGAGCACTGTCCCTGAGCACAGGTAGCGAGCACTGTCCCTGAGCACAGGGAGCGAGCACTGTCCCTGAGCACAGGTAGCGAGCACTGTCCCTGAGCACAGGTTGCGAGCACTGTCCCCGAGCACAGGGAGCAAGCACTGTCCCCGAAAGCACAGGGAGCAAGCACTGTCCCCGAGCACAGGTAGCGAGCACTGTCCCTGAGCACAGGTTGTGAGCACTGTCCCCGAGCACAGGGAGCGAGCACTGTCCCCGAGCACAGGGAGCGAGCACTGTCCCTGAGCACAGGGAGCGAGCACTGTCCCTGAGCACAGGTTGTGAGCACTGTCCCTGAGCACAGGGAGCGAGCACTGTCCCTGAGCACAGGGAGCGAGCACTGTCCCTGAGCACAGGGAGCGAGCACTGTCCCTGAGCACAGGTTGTGAGCACTGTCCCCGAGCACAGGGAGCGAGCACTGTCCCTGAGCACAGGGAGCGAGCACTGTCCCTGAGCACAGGGAGCGAGCACTGTCCCTGAGCACAGGTTGTAAGCACTGTCCCCGAGCACAGAGAGCAAGCACTGTCCCTGAGCACAGGGAGCGAGCACTGTCCCTGAGCACAGGTTGTGAGCACTGTCCCTGAGCACAGGTAGCGAGCACTGGGAGCGAGCACTGTCCCTGACCTGGCGGCTGCCCTCTCCCGCAGCCATCATCTGTGGGCTTTGTGTGCTGTGAGACTGTCATCCTGATAACGCAGATGTGAGGGAACCGTATTGGGCCTTAATGAACCGTCTCCCATTATCTCAAAGCCAACGTTTGTGCAAGGAGCTTGCGGGTGCCAAGGAAAGCAGGAGTGCTGTGTGTGGAACGCGACAGCTTTGGGGCCTGGCTCTGTATAATTGCTCGTGGATGAAATTGCAAACACGTCTGTGGTGAGCCAATCACACGCAGCAGGGGCCCGCACGTCCTGTGACTCCCGGTGGCCGTGGGCCCCATGGGTGCCTTCGCTCTCGCACAGATGGTTTCAGGAAGCTGAATTGTGTTAATGTGCCTTGGCTCTGCTTGTCTTTGAGTTGTTGTCCAATTGTGTTGTTGTGAGGTCTGGGAACTCAGATGATTTTGTTGATTCACGTCCCAAATCATTTGATCCAACATGTGGTTCAGCTCCACCTTAGACTCGGAGTGAGCTGAGCCGCCATCAGGGCCCGGCCTTTTCTGGTGCCACGAGGGAGATTATATATTTCGCCACGGCGCACGGTGCTGAGATCAACCTGATGAATTTTTCATACGGCTTTTCATTTTCTTTCAATTTACCTTGTAGTTTTCTTTCAATGGATGAAGCTTAAACAGCCCAGGAGCCGCGATTCACGGGTGCAGCATGAGCAATTTCAGCATGGCGGGAGGCCGCATCCCTTGCAGACATTATGTTTGGTGCAGAGCAGGCCCCCATGCGGTCACCGGGCTGTGTGAAGGGGTACCCGCAGTCACGACTGTTGGTTTCCATAAACTTCGCACACGAGGCACAGGGGAGTCCCCCAGAGCGAGAAGCCAGAATTCTCTGCTGGTCACAAGGCGGCCACCCGTCACCCCTTTGTCCTTCTGTTTCTGGAGGGTAAAGCAGCCCGTGTCCCCTTCGTCACCGTCGCCTCTGCATCCGCTGCGCTTTAGGGTCGCGGTGATTGTTCTGTGTCACTCGGGTTCACGTCCTCCGAGTTTATCCCATACAACAGTGAAGGTTTCACTCCCTCCCTCTCTCCCTCTCTCTCCCTCTCTTTCTCTCCCTCTCTCTCCCTCTTCCTCTCTCAATCCCTCTCTCCCTCTCTCCCTTCCTTTATCACTCCCTCTATCTCTCTCCCCACTCTTTTTCTCCCTCTCTCCTTTTCCCTTCTTTCTCTCCCTCTCCCTCTTTCTCTTCTCTTCCTCTCTTCCTCTCTCATTCCCTCTCTCTCCTCTCTCTTTCTCTCCCTCTCTCTCCCTTTTCCCTTCTTTCTCTCTTTCTCCCTCTCTCTTCCTTTCTCACTCTATCTCTCCCTCTCTCTCCCTTTTCCCTTCTTTTTCTCTCTCTCCCTCTCTCTTCCTTTCTCACTCCCTCTCTCCCTCTCTCTCCCTTTTTCCCTTCTTTCTCTCCCTCTCTCCCTTTCTCATTCCCTCTCTCTCCCTTTATCCCTCCCTCTCCCCCTCTTTCTCCCTCTCTCTCACCCTCTTTTTCTCTCCTCTCTCCCTCTCTCTCCCTCTTTCCCTTTCTCTCCTTTTTCTCTTCCTCCTCTCCCTTTTTCTCTCTCCTTTTTTTCTCTCTCTCTCTCCTTCTGTCTCTCTCCCTCTCTCTGTCTCTTTTCCTCTCTCACTCTCTCCGTCTCTTTCCCTCTCTCCCTCTTTCTCTCCCTTTCTCTCTGTCTCCCTCTCTCCCTCTCTCCCTCTTTCTCTTCCACTCTCTCCTAGCCTGGAGAAGCCAAGAAGTGAGCTCCCAAAGGCCAGTAGTGCTCACTGACTCCCTGGAGACTGTGGGCTTGAGTCCGCCGGAAAGGCCGGGCTGTGTTTTCTGAGTTTGCCCCATCCTCCGCCCCCACCACCGTATCACACAGGGAGAAGCCCATAATGGGTCTGGCTGGGCCTCCCTCAAGTCCTGACAGATTTTCTCTTTCCCCGACCGGCTCCAGATTATTGCGGACGGGCGGGTGGTAGGCGGAACTGTGCGTGCCTAGTGAAGTCCTGTTTGGCAGCGAGCACTGAGCCCTGAGCAGGGTGGAGCAGGCGCCTGCTCTCGGTATCGTGCTGATCAAGCTTCACGGCCTCCACGTGCCTGGCCACTGGGCAGCTTCTGCATGTTGGTGCTTTTACCACTTTGCCCCTCTGAGTCATCCTTAATGCCCCAGACTGTTTCTGGGAGACAGACGGAAGGACGACCCCTCCCTCAGCTCCTGCAGGACTGACCTCCCCTTGCCCCTGTCCTGGGGGAGTGGCTTTCCCCCCCCCTGCCCCCTACTCTCGGCATGGCTGATACCCTCTGTGACAGCCTGCCCGGCCCTCACATGCAGCAGATTTGCCCGAGCACTGCTTTTCTTGCTTGGTGCTGTTTAAGGCCATCTCATAAAGGTCGCTTCCCATGTCCCACAGCTTCCAGCGTCTGGCCGCAGTAGTGGTGCCTGTTAGCCGAGCTGTGCATGCACTGAAAACCGAGCAATCAGCTGACAGAATCGGCAAAGATGCCCTCATGGCCAGGGACTTCTCTGGCGTATTTAAGCAGCAGCTGCTCCCAGAGCTCTCTCTGGACCCTGGAGAGGAAACGGGGACTGGCCATGCGCAGAGAGCACTCAGGAGAGAGGCAGCGTCCTCCGCTTTGTTAACGGCCAGGCTTCCAGGTGGGAGAGACCCATCAGGAGAGAGGCAGCGCCCCTTGCTCCGCTGATGGCCGGCTCTGAGGTAGCAGCCCCAGCTCCTGGGAGGGCGAGTGCCCACCTGCCCCAGACCGTCTCCCGCCCCGCACCTGTTTACGGAGCTCTCAGCACGAATCCCCTGATTGGAAGAGCTGCCTCACTGTTCAGATGACGGAGTGTTCATCAGCCATCCTGAATAAATCATTTGAAGCATCTTGAAGTAGACTTGATTTTCTATGGTAGAATTATTTTTCTTACTGTATCAATTTTTTTATTCAATTGCAAATATTGGGGTTTTTTTTGAGTTGCTGATTTTTGTTTTCCAGATATCTGCACGTTTTCCCTCTGAAACACTCCAGGGACCCCTGGGCTTCTGGGCGATGTTGGCACGGAGCAGGGCTAGTCTCCGGGTCCAGCCTGAGCCTGGTCTGCTGTGCCGTCGGCCCTGCACACCGTTGTCACACACGGCCAAGCACACTCCCGTCAACACTCCCTGTCTGCTCACAGCCACCGACGGGGCCTTGCTCATGTCCATTTGGAAACTCTAATTCCTCTTTCCGTTCAGATACAGTTCGGGATCCTGGGTTCGGCGACATTAATTGCTGGTTCTGTCATTGCCACCCCATTCATTTGCATATTGTAACTTAGTTCTATCCATGTCTCAGCTGTTAGATGGACCATCAATAAATTTGGTCAAATGTTCCTTTATGTAGATAACGGGTTGAATTTCTAGCTAATGGCGATCCAAAACGAGGTATTGCTTTTCTGAATATTTTAGACATGCATTTGGGGTTGACTCCTGGAAAGTAGCTTGTCCAGGAAACATTTTACCCACAAAATCCAATTGGAGTAAAACATGCTTTAATCCCAAGCACCGAGTAACCTAATCTTTAAAGTAGCTAAGACTCAGTCTACTGAAATACCCAACCCAATGCGACATCTGTGACATCATGTTGAGCTGTTTCAGGGGAAGGAAGGTTGAACCCGCATGCCAGTGAATATTAGCAATAGAACTTGGCTAATTAGTCGTGAAACAGTCCAAACCATTTCAATCAGGAGATGTGCGTGTGTGTGTGTGTGTGTGTACTCATGTTGTTGCATGCTCAGTATTATTTGAAGGAGGGTTATATTGAGAAGAGTGAACACAATCTGCGTCACTAAACACAACTTTTCTTCACATCCATAGGCTACAAATTTAAATCAACATTAAGTGACAGGGTTCAGTGACTTGAGTTAAGAAAAAGCAGCAGCTGAACTTCTCTCGGGGCTGAACTTATCTCAGATCTGATCTTCTGTCAGGGCTGAGCTTCTCTCGGGGCTGAGCTCTCGGGGCTGAGTTTCTCTCAGGGCTGAGCTTCTCACAGGACCGAGCTGCTCTCAGGGCTAAGCTTCTCTCAGGGCTGAGCTTCTCTCAGGGCTGAGCTTCTCTCGGGGCTGAGTTTCTCTCAGATCTGATCTTCTGTCGGAGCTGAGCTTCTCTCGGGGCTGAGCTCACAATATTGAGCTTCTCTCGGGGCTGAGCTTCTCTTGGGACTGAGCTGCTCTCAGGGCTGAGCATCTCTCAGATCTGATCCTCTGTCGGGGCTGATCATTTCTAGGGGCTGAGCTCATCTTGGGGCTGAGCTTCTGTCAGGACTGAGTTTCTCTCAGGGCTGAGCTTCTGTCAGGGCTAAGCTTCTCTCAGGGCTGAGCTTCTGTCGGGACTGAGCTTCTCTCAGGGCTGAGCTTCTCTCAGATCTGATCTTCTGTCAGGACTGAGCTTCTGTCGAGGCTGAGCTTCTCTTGGGGCTGAATTTCTCTCAGGACTGAGATCCTCTCAGGGCTGAGCTGCTCTCAGGGCTGAGCTTCTCTCAGGGCTGAGCATCTCTCAGATCTGATCCTCTGTCGGGGCTGATCATTTCTAGGGGCTGAGCTTCTGTAGGGCTGAGCTTCTCACAGTATTGAGCTGCTCTCAGGGCTGAGTTTCTCTCAGGGCTGAGCTGCTCTCGGGGCTGAGCTTCTCTCGGGGCTGAGCTGCTCTCGGGCTGAGCTTCTCTCAGGGCTGAGCTGCTCGGGCTGAGCTGCTCTCAGGGCTGAGTTTCTCTGAGGGCTGAGCTGCTCTCGGGGCTGAGCTGCTTTCAGAGCTATTGTACTTGAGGCTGTGGGGTGGCTCGCATGTGGGTTCTGTGCCTTGATGCTGTGGCTGACCCAGGTCAAAGGAGCCTGTTTCTGCCACTCAAGCATGTGACCCCGGCTAGGAGCTCAGCAACGCCTTAAGGACCGTAGGTCTCAGTCAGGGGCTGGTGCAGTCTTCACGGCTTGAGATTGAGGAGAGGCTGCCGCCCCCTGGAGCTGTCTCTGCCTTCTGCCTCCCCTCCCCAAGATGCCTCTGGCCCTGCGCTACAGTCCCGATCAGAGCTGCCTCTGGCCCCTGCGCTACAGTCCCCACCAGAGCTGCCTCTGGCCCTGCGCTTCAGTCCCCACCAGAGCAGCCTCCAGGGGACCCCACGGGACTCAGGCATCACCCAGCCAGCCGCAGACCTTGGCACAGCCACTCACTGCACAGCTTTGGGGATGAGGACCCTGCCCAGGTGATGGGGTCTGAGGGCTTGCCGGGTCCCTGGCTGTGAGGGGCAGAGTGTGGGGCCGAGCGCTCTGCAGTGTGGGGCCACGGCCCAGGGAGACGATGCCACCATCAGCCCACCGCCCTCTCCCCTTTCCCAGCACTCACGCTGCTTCTCCAGGCCACGGTACCCCGGATGGGAACTTTCTCTCCTGCCTGCGGGGAAGGTGCTTTCTGTGCCTGCTGCTAACCCAGGTCCCAGCTCTGAGCAACTCCAGGGGTGAGCCTGAGCACAGACCCAGGAGCAAGCCCTGAGCACCGCCAGGGGTGAGCCTGAGCACAGACCCAGGAGCGAGCCCTGAGCACCTTAGGGGTGAGCCTGAGCACAGAACCAGGAGCGAGCCCTGAGCACCTCCTGGGGTGAGCCTGAGCACAGACCCAGGTTCCAGCCCTGAGCACCTCCTGGGGTGAGCCTGAGCACAGACCCAGGTTCCATCCCTGAGCACCTCCTGGGGTGAGCCTGAGCACAGACCCAGGTTCCATCCCTGAGCACCTCCTGGGGTGAGCCTGAGCACAGACCCAGGTTCCAGCCCTGAGCACCTCCAGGAGCCCCTTGGCATGGTAGCAGCAAAACAAACGTTTTCCAGGAGTAAAGGTGCAAGATGTATGTGAGCATCTTCGGCCATGGATCTGATGGGCTCCGTCCCTTTTCCTATTTTGGTCTCACGAAGCTTGTTTTCGTGACCTTTGATCGTTTTGTGCCATGGGCCTTCCTGCCGCTGTCCGTGGGCAAACCAGACTGTCTGCCATGCCCGTGTGCTCCAGCGACCTCTCAGCCTCTCCCTGCATCTTCAGAATCTATCTGTATTTGCAACTCAGGAAGGGCTTGGTGGTCTAGGATAGTTTTCAATGAACGGACCATATGCCATAGAGTCATGGAAGCCTACTGCCTGTTAGAAAGAAGCCAGTCCACGCTCAAGCCTCGGGTAGTTAAAAAATAATCAGGAAAAAGTGGCCAAGAGAACTTTTCCCTGAGCAATAGGAAATCCGCTTTCCTGCTGGTGTGCGCTCACTCTGAGGGCGATTGGATCTAAACGGTTTGATTTAATAGGCTGACACTGTGCTCTCACCTCGTGGCCGGGCTCCGTTCTCCTTAGCCAGAAGTAATTAAAAATCACTTTTCAACCATGATCTTCCTTGACGGTCAAGGTCTTACACTGGTCCTCGGATAATATTATTCTTGGCAGAAATTATCTGCGAAAGCACAAAAAGGAAAGTCAGAGGCAGAGACTCAGGGCTCTCGTGAAAAGGAGTGTAATAAACGGAGGGTGGAGGAGAGAGATAAGCCACACCGAGGCAGCTGCAGGCTCTGAGCCGGATGGCCACTGAAGGCCTCGCACATTCAATTAGGGCTGACAGGACAGAGGCGGGGCTGGTTGCAGGGAGCTGCTGCCATGACCGAGATGTCTCCAGTGGCCCGGGCTCTGACCGCCTGGCTCGGAGCATCTCTGCACCCTCTCTCCCTCCTCCTCCCTCCTCCTCTCTCCTCCTCTCTCTTTCCTCCCTCCTCCTCCCTCTCCTCCTTTCTTCCTCCTCTTTTCCTTCCCTTCTTCCCTCCCCTCCTCTCTCCCTCCCTCCCCCCCCACCTGCTGCCTCGCCTCCTCCCTCAGGACTCTTCCCCTCCCAGCCCTCCCCCCTTCATGTGCTCCCCACCTCTCGCCTCCCCCTTCTTTCTTCTTCCCCTTCTCCATCATCTTTCCTGCCCTCTGTCCTTCCTCTCCCCTGCTGTCCCTGGGCGCGTTCTCCCTCTTCCCCCTTCTGACAATCTCACTTAGAAATCATCTTCTTTCCATGAAGGGTTTGAAGGGCTGGAGGGTGGCTCAGACGACTAGAGTCTGAGTCTATCCTGGTGCCCCGTGGTCTGCCGAGCTCTAACCTGGCTCCGAGTCCTGGAGCTGTGCCGTGCACCCAGGTCTAACGCGGGCTAGAGGAGCCCTGTTGGTACTAGCCCCCAAGGAATCCTCCAAACCAGTTTTGAAGAGTCATAGTCGGCCGGTGTCTGCTGTTCAGGGCGGAGCTGTGCCGTACACAAACACAACCAGCAGCTCGGAGACACAAACACAATCAGCACCACGGCTGCCTGGTCCTGCACAGAGCCTGGGCGGTTCACTGGCAGCTCCCGGAAAAGCATCTTTCCTGCCTCTGCAGCACGAGGTCGGGATAGCTCGTCCCTCAGGGCGTCCCTCCCTCCCGGGCTGCTCCTCCATAGAGGCAAGGCCTGTTGGGGACTGGTGGGAGGGAAACTGGGCACCTTGGCGGTGGGACATGTGACAGGTTGGGTGCTGGAACACGGTAGGACTGCAACCCGATCACAAGCAGCTTTGCAACTGTAGCAGTGATTGAGTTACAAAAGTAGCTATGTAAGAGGAATGTTTCCACCAGGGCGCCTTCCACACTGCCCCCAGCCAGCTCTTTAGCTGCCTCTGATGGGGTCGAGTCCAGGTTTCCGAGGCTCTGCGGGTGAGCCATGTGGCAGTGCTGGGGGGAGGGCTTAGCGGAGCTCTGGGCGGGCGCCTGTGGGAGTTCCCAGAAATCAAGCAGGGAGTTATTTATTACAAATTGCGCTGAAATCTAACAACTGGCTGAACACCATTAGTACTTATTTCCCATCGTGTCCCAGAGTTGGTGGATCTGAGAGGTGTTGACCAAGGTCTCTAGTTAACAGATTGTAATCAGGTTCCTGGACCTTTCTTTTGCCCACGTAAGGATTTCCTTAGAAAACGAGGGCTTAACAGGGACCCCTAAGTCCTGCTGGCGAGAGCCCACCTCGGCGTCCGTGAGCCTTTTTCCACATCCTTCATTTCTCGGCCCCTGCCCAGGTGTCCGCTTTCCTAGGCAGGATTCCCATGCTTGGCCTTGGGCAGAACCAGCCGCTGCCCTGAGGACCCCTTAGTGGTGGCGCAGATGTGACCACCCAGTGCCTGTCCTGCTTCCCGGCTCCCCTCTCTGCTGGGGTTCAGGCTGCCGCCCTGTCCCTCCTGTAGTTCCCAGCCCTCCCCACCGGCTCCTTGCTGTGCTAGAGCACTAGGCTTTAAAGGGCTGATTCCTCCACCTCTAATGGGGATGTGTAGCCTTCCTGTTTCCAGCCACAGGGAGATGTGTCAGATGTGGGGAATTTCCTGCCAGCTACTGACCCCTTGGTTTCTCCCCCAGCAAACCTCGCGGCTGCGAGCATGAAGCATAGCATGTGGGTTGATTTCTGCCGGGTGGAGGTGTGATCCAAGGCAAACGGTCACCACGGCCTTTCATAGCCTGTATCAAAACTGAGCCGCCCCACCTTGGCCTTATTCTAACTCGAGGTGAGGACTGCAGTGTAGTTTCTGCCCAAGGGGACAGTTGGGGAAGGTGGGGCGAGTGTGAGGGTTGAGGAGCAGAGCCTGAGCCCTCACTGGCCGCTGTGCTCTGGTCTCATAGGAGTCGGTGAATGTTCCTGACTCCTTGTTCTTCCTGACAGTGGACGAGTGTCTTCAGGAGCTGCTGCTCGGTGGCGGCGATGCTCTGGGCGGTGGGCAGTGGCGGCTTCGAGGGTCGCATCTTCCTTCGCACGTGCTCAGTAGCCAGAGTTGCCGTGGCTGTCTCACACGCAGCACGTTTCAAACACTGCTGCTAATAACATTCCCCTTAGATGGCCCAGCTGTATTCTGATGGAATCATTTGCTTTCTGAAGAGTGGACGCTCGCTCTTTCCCCCATCCCCTATCTTGCTGTTTGCTCACCTGCTAAAATTATTTTCATGACAAACTGTTCTTGATCAACCCGACCTGCAAAAGAGTTATTTTAAGCATTCCACATTGCATTTCTTTCCACTTGAAAATATCAGCCCTTCTTTGGTGGCATTAAAATATCAGCCCTTCTTTGGTGGCATTAAAATATCATCGCTTTTGGTGGCATTAAACTCTGATATTCAAATGAAAGATGCTGATTATTTCATTATGCAGAAAAAGAACACAAAACCTAATGTATTGCATGAAACATAATTTATGTAAAAACATGCAGACAATCGCATTCGAGTATTTGATGTAAGTAATGAGAGAATCAAACAATTGGCAATTTTTATTAAACTGAGATTTAGTTGATTTGTCTTATGAATGAAGCTGCTCAAGCAAATTAGATTGTGAGCCAAAAAACAATGAGGATAAAACAGGCAGATGGAAATTTCAGAAGCTTGGCTCTGTCGGGACTCAGGAATAAACTTGAATGTAACGATTCTACCAGTGTATTCGCTCAGGAGAGATTTGGCAAGGTTGGCGCTTGCAGTCGTGACGCCTTGCAGGAATCTCCTTTTAAGTAATATGAAATTAGTGGTGACGTATTATCGACAGCCCGTATTAATTGAACATTTTCTGCTTTTCCCCAAAAAAGACTGTGAGGTCCAAAGGCTGATCAGTCGGGAGCTGATTCAGAACGTGGGGTGAGCTATGTCTAGGACGGTGGTGGGGCGACACAGAGAGAGTGCCGTAAGGCAGACACCTGTGCTCTGGCCATGCAGAGTAAGCTCTGGGAGGGCAGGGTCTGGCCTCTGCAGGGTAAGGAGAAGGACAGGAATGTGTCCAGGTCAGCACAGCCGAGCCCAGGGAGAAGAGCCAGAGTGAGTTCATTTATACTTGTCAGCGAGAGTCCATGCGTCTGGGCCAGTGCTGGGGTAAGAGCTGAGTGGGAACAGTGAGGGGGACCTGACATTGCTATGAAGCATCTGCCCTGACCTAGCAGGGACCCTCAGAGGGGTGAAGCCTGGCTCTGTGCAGAGGAGCAGCGCAGTGGGAGCTGGGAAGGGTCTTCCCGTCACGGCCTACTGCCGGGGGGGGGGGACTCCCTGGGCAGCAGCATGTCCTCTGCTCGCAGGAGCCTGGTGTCCATCCCTGGGATCTCCTGGTCCATGCAACGCTGGGTGTGACTCTGGAAGCAGAGACCAGCTGACCCTAGTCGCAGTCTGACACTTGCCTAGTGGAGCTTTCTGTGAAGGCTTTTGGGCGTAGTTCAGAAGCCACAGGTTGTGGGATTCAGTCCACGGGGCGCCAGAGGTGCTGCCATCGTCCAAGGTGGGCTGATGTGTACAGCCGGTTCAGAGCCGATCCCGACATTCCCCGTGGAAGCACCAAAAACTCCGGCTTCCCAAGCAAGCCCGGCCAGGAGACGGTGAATAGACCCTGAGCATTAGCTTCCTCGCGGTGTCTCCCGCTCTGCTCTCCCTCCGAGCTGTCGCTTCTGTGCAATGCTGTTTGTCAAAACTCAGGCAGAAAACACACAAGTTTTTTTCTTGTCCTTCCCTGTTCTCTTTGGCCGGACGCATCATAGCTTTTTCTGATTCCTGGCTGGAGACAAAAAGTCCCCAAACCAGAGACTCTGCCTGAAAAGTTTTAATTTAAGGTATAAAGAAATCTCATTTTCCTCTGGCCGCACTTGGGTTCTACTTATCATCTATTGTCTTGTATGCTGAGTTGCATGAATGAAGGGAGAAATTTCTTTTGTATAATTGAAATGCAAATTGCACAGAGGCAAGCCAAGGCAAAAGAATGGTTCCAGAGAAGAAAAGAAAAAGCATTAGCGGAGATACCATCTGAGCAGAGATTCGCAGATACAGGAGGGCAGGCCCTGTGCATTCACAGCGGTCCTTGGGGCAAGTTTGACACAGCCGCCTCTGCTGGAAGAAGTGCTGCTAGTGTGTAATCTCTGCGTTTGATCCGTCCACGAGTACCAGCTTCGCGTCTTTGAATATTCAGATAATTATTCTTCCATTCATTCTACATGTAAACGCTAACATATTTGCATGCACAGCTGACGCGTTATTGGGAAAACAGCCTCATAAGCAAATACCTTTATAGTTTCTATTCTAATAAGGGACAAGGAGACTCGTAAACACATGAGTAAATTGCATCATCCCCTGAATAGCGGCAGGAATAAATCATGAAGCCGAACAGGCAGTGTATGTGTGTGTGGGGGGGGGCAGTGGGGGGGCTCTCGCACTGGAAGGCTGGTGGCGTGATCCTGGGCGCCAGTGACGAGTTTGCTGGTGATGCCCAGAAACCTCAGAAACCGGATACCACACGCAGCGGGGAGGAGAGCCAGATGGGCATAGCAGTGGCCAGGTGTGACAGGGCCATGGGCCATTGGGAGGACAAAGGTTTTCACACAAACTGGGGGCGTTACAGGGGCTTGGCCAAGCACCACCAGGACTGGCCAATTTTACCTCCACGCTTTACTGAGAATATAGTTTGGGCAAGAGCAACTGTGTTTGGTGGCGTGTGCTGTCAATTTCTCCAAGAGAAGAAATGGGCACCAGGAAATGGGCACCCTGGAGACCTCAGGGGCCGATGACCAACAGACAAAATCCAGGAGAGTCCGAATAATGCAGAAGCTTTTCACCAGCAGTTAGAAACACACTCTGCTACCATAATCAAGGTAAGGAACTCGAACTCTCCAGATCTAGAGCCCTGCCAGACCTCTACCCAACTGCTCTCTCAAGCCCTCTCCTGGGTGGTCCTTCTTCCCCCCAAACTGCGCCTTTTTCTCTCCCAAAGCACTAAGCAGGCAAAGCAGCCAGCACCAAGCCCCTGTGGAGCCAGGCCTTTACAGAGTAAAACCGCACTCTAATGCAAATCCCTATCTACCACACTCCGCCCAAGTCTTAAGTGATGCTGATTTCAGAGGCTACAATGTCGCCTTTTCTCTCAGATCAGCTCTTTTGCAAAACACCTAAAGAGGGGGCTGGTAAGGGATTAAGCCCAATATCCACAGCTCGTAATTTCAGACTACAGTCCCCTGCTAGATGTCTTCGCCCACACGGCCCTTTGTGCGGCCTGTTCTGTCCAGGGCCATTTTTCTGGGTGCTCTGTTCTCTGCGAGAGGATCTTACAGGCCCGCCGTTGAGACTAGCATGACCTCTCAATCTCTGCAGGGCTAATTCTAAAAGTGACCCATCTCATAGGTGGCTCCCCTCCCCGGTACTGTCCAGTCCCACGGAGAGGACCCATGGGGGTGAGAAATATTATCGATCTAAATTTTCTTGGGGGCTATAGTAAAATCAGGACATGATTCAGATGTATTGATCCAAAGTCCAATTGAGTCTGTCAGCGTTATAGGAAAGAGATCTCTTCAGCATCAAGCCTGGCTGAAGGCATGGAAACGGCTTACGCAGCAAAGACCCCTGAGCCCCCTCCCCTCTCTGCATCTCCTTGTGGTCCTGACTCCAGGCAGCATATTTCACTGTCGCTGCAGCATAGCAAATGTTTATGGGTGTTGACTGGGTGTCAGCAGACACCCGCCCTGTCTTCTGCTAGGTGCTGGGAGTCCACAAGGCACCATGTCCAGCACCAGTCCAGGACCTCAGCCTCTGCTCCTCCCTGTAGAAGGCAGAAGGTATCTCTGGGAAGCTGCTCCTGCCCCAGCAGGCAGAGGGTCTCTCTGGGAATTGCTATACCCGGCAGGTAGAGGGTCCCTCTGGGAGCTGCTGTACCCCAGCAGGTAGAGGGTCACTCTGGGCACCTGCTCCTACCCCAGCAAGTAGAGGGGCTCTCTGGGCAGCTGTTCCTACCCCAGTAGGTAGAGGGGCTCTCTGGGCAGCTACTCCTACCCCAGCAGACAGAGGGTCTCTCTTCGCAGCTGCTCTACCCTGGCAGGGAGAGGGTTGCTCGCTCTCAGGCACCCTTGGCCCTTCTCTTCATGCAGCTCCATGCAGGTGTGTTCTTGATTTCCATGGGAGGCACATGTTTAGATAGCTCTGTTTCCTATGGGACTGGAGTGATAGTACGGTGGAGAGGCATTTCCCTGCACGCAGCCAACCTGGGTTCGATCTCCAGCATCCAGTATGGTTACCCGAGCACTAGATCACTAGATCATTAGATCACTAGACATCCCGTTATTCATTGATTTGCTTGAGTGGGCCCCAGTAACATTTCCATTTGACCCTATCACGTGCCAGTGTAGCCCAGTGGCATCTGGTTGCTTCAGGTATACGAAAAGCCTCAAACCGTTCATTCAGGGTCTTGACAAAGAAGTCTGACCATCTTGTAGGTGGGCTGTCACGTGATCTTTGACGTCCCATGGGATCCAGTCGGTAACGGCTCTAGTTCAGCGGTCGTCTCCAAATCGCATTACATGTCCAGCCCATCTGATTTTCGATGCCGAGCACTGCCAGGTATAATTCCTCACTGCAGAACTGGGAGGATCCCCTGAGCATTGCTGCGCATGATCACAGAAGGGAAAAAATCTATTTCCTAGCTGGGCACGTGAGTCTTAGAAATCTTTATAATGCTTCCTTGGCGTTGGCTTTCTGCAATTCAACCAGACCTGCCTGGGAGGTCTTTAGCCTGGTGCTCCGGGGCCATGCCCTGCTGGCTTGTGTGGCAAAGGTGGAGCTTGGGGTGCCCACATGCACCGTCTCTGCCCCAGCTGCATCTGCTGGTAGCTGCCGGCCAGTCTGAGGAGAGGTCCTTTCTCCACCTTCCTCTAGCCCGGGAGGCCGGAGGGTGGTTTGCATAGTTCTGTTGAAATGGGAGAATATATATCCGTGTATTTCCTGAGCCTTACACAAGATGTCCAGACCCTTTTCTTACGGTGCTGACTCTTGATTAATCAGATTTATTCACTGAACTGGTAGTCATATTTTTTGTAAGTCACCAAATTCATCTTTAATTTCATTTCTTAATATCTTGTCAAGGTTTTTTCCATGCCAAAAGACAGAGATCATCAGAAAACATTTGCAGATGAAAGTATGAGAAAAATGAAGCAAAGTTTCCCTTGTAGTCATGTAAACCTATTGAACTTTGCTGAGTTTTAGTTAGCAAACTTGAGTATTGAAAACGTGCTGTGTTTAATTGTAAGATGTTTTCTTAGATGAATGTTGGCAAAGTAACAATTAAAAGCGACACATGGAATTTTTGCAAAGAAATTTACTCAAAGGCTCAGAAACTAATGGTGATTTCTTCACTGTCGCAGTTTATTTAGATTCACTTAACCATGTATCACTTTAGTGCTTAAATGTTGTCTTAATGCGCTCCTTCTTCATCAAGGTTGACATTAAGGAAAATTGCTTGGTTGAGTGAAGTCTCACTGCAGATATAATGGATTGTCAAATCCACAATACATCCATAAAGAAGCTCCTTCAGAGAGAGTCGCTTGCTATAGTGACCGAGTGTTGAAATGAAGGGAGTTAAACTGATCAAGTCTGGCTTAATGAAATGTTTCGACAGCCTTTAAAATCAGGTCTTGATGATTAAATTCTACCAAAATCTAGAAACATCTCATCTCTCACCGGTGAAAGCAAACACAGCTTCTCTTTTACTCAGCTCAAAACTCTGACTCGTGGGGTCAGAGTGATAGCACAGAGGGGGAGGACATTTGACTTGCATGCAGCCGACCCAGGTTCGATCACCGGCATCCCATATGGTCCCCTGAGCACCGCCAGGAGTAATTCCTGAGCAAAGAGCCAGGAATAACCTGTGAGCATTGCCGGGTGTGACCCCCAAAAAAAAATTCTGACTCGTGGCTTGCTGCTAATTTCAGTTGGGCAGGTGATGTCAGGGCAGTTAGAGCTGAGGCAACCGTGGTGCTCGTGGCTGAGCCATCATCGTTTCCATGCTGTTGTTCAGTCCGGGGGGACCCTATGGTTCTTGTCGATTTCACGTTAGGTGATGGTCAGCAGGTCACTCAGGCCAGCCTTGGTGGAGGCGACCTCCGGTGAGCCTAAGGCCATGCTTCTTGGCTGAGTTTCTCTTCATCTCTGCACTCAGTAGCCACAGGACCCTGGCCTGGGATCTCGGCTAGACCTTAGCAGGACCTTAGCGCACTGCATTTCTGTTTCTGCTTCCTCTGGGAAGAATCAAGAAGAAAGGACAAGGTCAACCCTAATGCCTCACATAGAAACTACATTTCTGCAGCCAGACCTCGATCTAAGTCCTAGAACTGTCACTCCTCGAGGCCGTGCCGGACAGTTTCCCTAACGTGCCCAGGCCCTCCTTGGGGACCGCAGCTGTTGTCGCCCCCTCATGGCTGTGACTGCACTCAGTGCGGAGTGTGAGGTGCTCAGAGCTGGCACTCTGTCTGCTTCCGTTCTGTGTGTCCCAAAAGGCTGCATTCCGCATTCCGGCGCTGACTTTCCTCAGGAACCTCCAAACCGAAGTGGGACTTAGGACAAGTAGGGCGAGAAAAGACAGAGGAAAGTGTCCTAGGGGGATGGAGGCTTCGGGTGTTTGGTGTCCGCAGACACTGGTCCACACGCTGTGCCTGCCTGCAGGCAGGTCTTATATGCCGTTTCTTCAGCACGAAACCATCACAAGGCCACATTTTAAATGCTAGTTCAGAAGTTTACCAATGGGAGAGCTCCGTCTTCCACCAGTGCCCGACACCATGTATCCGCAGACAAGAGACAGCAGCTCGGAGCAGGCTGGCCCCTGCTGAGTCCCTACATCCACACCCAGCAGCATCAGGGCAGGCTGGCCCCGCCGGAGTCCAGCGTCACCGCAGGGGAGGGAGGTGAGGCTCCGTCTGGGTCTGCAGATGAGCTGGGATACGAGTGAGCAGATGTGGGCACCGTAGCATGGCAGTGGCTGTGCCCCTGCGCGAGGTGAGTGAGCAGCATCTAATGTCTGCACAAACCTGGGTGTCTTGAGTCATTGACATCGGGGGTCGTGCTGGAGGTCAAAGTTCAACCTCATTGAGTGGCTTGGCATGGGTGGGGGTGCCAGGGTCAAACCCGGCTTCAAAAGCGGGTTTTATTGGAGAGGTGCAAGGCCAGATTTACTGCACACCAGCAGGTCCCACACACACCCAGCGCGGGGCCCCCTTCTGAGTGACTCAGGCATGGCGGATCAGAGCTTCGTGCGCTGACAATGACCTGGACAGCTACACCGTCCCTGTCCCCACGACAGCCCCACGGCCACAGCTCCGGGATCCCCATCCCTGCGCCATGCAGACTGACCGATGTAGTCTGGGCCTGCTGCGTCCTCTCAGACTCCCGGGGGAGAAAAGTCCAGCAGAGCCAAGGGCCGCTGCCCTGCGAGCCCCAGCTGGTCCCCCTTGGGCCTCTGTGGGTCCCAAACGGAGCTGGGCACTCTCTCACCCCCCACCTGGCCTGGTGCGTGTCCTGCCCTGCCCGCTGAGCCCGGCACGACGCGGGTGGGGGGGCAGGGACAGAGCCTGTGCACTGAGACCCCTGATGGCCCTTCAGGGCTGCGGCATGGGGAGTTCCTAGGGCTGCTTAATCCCAGCACAGCCCGGCGGGCGCTGTGGGGTCTTGGGGGGGAGCTCAGCAACCAGAGGCGGTCAGAGAAATGGGGCCAGTACCAAGGACACTGCCCGTGCTGGCTGTGGCGTCCCTGGGGGTCGTGGTGACGCTATTGGCACTGCCTTCTGGTGCACTTCCCTGGATGTGCTGACCCTGCCCTTGCCTCTGCCCTGGGCCCTGCAGGGGTAGGGGGAGCAGAGCCCAGAGGGCACGGGAAAGAGTGGCTGTCAGCACAGCAGAAGCTTCAGGCCTGTGAAGATGGAGGTTCTGTGTCACTTTGGAGGCGCTCCAGGCCCTCCACACATGCCGCACACCAGGGCAGGGGCGGCTCTAGCTGCAGGGACCGTGGGGAGGGGGCAGGTGATGCTGCGCTCTGATAATTCCAGGCGCCGCTTCCTATTCCTTCCTGCAGAAATCTCTGGAGCCCTTCAGGGAACTGGGCCACTGGCTTCTGCTTCACTCGGCGTGTGAGCACAGTCGGTGGGGTCCGGGATGAAGGCGCCCATGCAGCCAGCCTGTCCCACCAGATCCTCCCGCACACGCTACTGGGGCCAGGCTCCAGGTGTGTGGCAGGTTCTCTGAAGCCGCTGGCTGGGAGTGAACACACGCTTTGCGTGGTTATCCATGAGGGAAGCACCTCTGTGTGTGTTGGGAGCCCTGAGGAAGAAACCAGCTCGTGCAGGTGTCCGTGATGGCTCCTTTTCCCCTGTTTGGTTTCTGGTGGTTCTCGGCCGCCCATAAATGTCAGGAATTGAACTTGGATCTCCAGCACGTGACACATGTGCCGCAGCCTGCTTTCACTCTCGCTCTGCACTGGGACAGTATGTGGTGCTGGAGACCGGCAGCTACTGCATGGCAGGGGTCATGACCCCATGTGTCTCTCTCTGGTCCCCGAGGCTCACTCAAGCCACTTAGATGTGTTTTTCCCAGCTGCGCTGCTGTCCACATCTCGTCTTCCAAGAGAAGTGCTGGCTGTTGTCAGTGAGCCGGCATGAGTGGCCAGGGGCGAGTGGGATAGGGGCGCAGAGTCGGGGCGTTGGCCTTCGGGAGCTTCGCCTGTATAATGGGAATCTGGGGGCAGGAGTGAGGGCCCCTGGCCAGGCCAGCAGTGGGGATAGGAGCGCAGTGGGGCGACAGGGTGGCCCACGCAGACCAGGACTACATCACGGTCTCATGCTGGCGGCTTCTCTCACCCCAAGGCTCTCCCCAGTACCCAATACAGAATGCCTCCTGCTCCACCGTCTGCTACCAGCGATGTTGGTGTGTGTCAGGCTCACTCCAGGGACATTGGCGTGTGTCCGGGCTCACTCAGGGACATTGGGGTGTGTCCAGGCTCACTCAGGGACATTGGCTAGTATTGGGCTCACTTGGGGACTTTGGTGTGTGTCGGGATCACTCAGGGACATTGGCTAGTATTGGGCTCACTTGAGGACTTTGGTGTGTGTCGGGCTCACTCAGGGACATTGGCTTGTGACCGGGCTCACTCAGGGATAGATGTTGGCGTGTGTCAGGCTCACTCAGGGACGTTGGCGTGTGTCAAGCTCACTCAGATGTTGGCGTGTGTCGGGCTCACTCGGGTATGTTAGCTTGTGACCGGGCTCACTCAGGAATGGATCTTGGCGTGTGTCAGACTCACTCAGGCACGTTGGTGTGTCGGGCTCACTCTGGGACATTGGCATGTGTCAGGCTCACTGGAGAATGTTGGCATGTGACCGGGCTCCCTCTGCCTCCCCGGGATTTTCATCCCAGCCCCAGCCTCCCAGCTGCTGTTCCCGGCCCTTCCCATGCTCAGGGGGCCTGTTGGGGACTTAGAGTCCTAGCAAAACCCCTGCCAGGAATCGTCTGCTGCAAGAGTGGGTCCAGGCCAGCTGAAATGTGACCACTCGGTGTTTGATGCTTCGAGACACAGAATCAAAGAAGTGGACTGGGAACAGCAAATGCCCGAGTCCTGCTGTTAGCTCCCGGCTGCACTGACTCTCCCTGGTCTCCCTCAGCTGATATGCACAGTGGGGAGGAGGGGAGGACGGGCAGCCTCCCCCACACCTCTGTCCTGCTGGACTGCCAGTGAGTCAGATGCTCAGAGGACAGAGAAGGCGGAGATTCAGCTTTACTGGCACCTGTGGAGAATCAGCTTAGCAGTGAATGCAGGCCCCGAGAGGCAGGGCCGAGCTGTTTGTCACTGAGGAGCAGCTCGGAAGTGCGGCCTCTGGAGGCTCAGGTGCAGCTTCAGGTCGTGGAGACAGACGCTCTGACCTCAAGGCCTTGCTGGAGGCTCAGGTGCAGCTTCAGGTTGTGGAGACGGACGGCTCTGACCTCAAGGCCTTGCTGGAGGTTCAGATGCAGTGTCAGGTCGTGGAGACGGACGGCTCTGACCTCAAGGCCTTGCTGGAGGCTCAGGTGCAGCATCAGGTCGTGGAGACGGATGCTCTGACCTCAAGGCCTTGTTGGTGAAATCCCGAATTCTGAAGCTCGCAGCCCTTTGACTTTTTAAAAAAAGTTTTCTTGTTCGGTTATGACCTGGTTTCAACCTAGGCTTACGTGCAACTCCAATAAGAGAGATATTTCATTGTTTATTTTAATAATTATCTTTATATTTTTTCAAAATTTTTGTTTTATTCAAGCGCTGTGAATTACAAAGTTTTCCATAGCAGATAGCAAGGCGGGTCAGTGTCTGGGAACAGAGAGAAACTGGCCTGTCGTGGCAGTAGCTGGAGTTTTGGCCTGTGGAAAGTTCTGGCCTTGTGGAAGCAGAGGTCAGCTCACAGGGAAAGGTCAGTGCCCAGGAGAGGGAGATGATTGAGCACATCATCCTCTGGGGCTAAAACAAACTTTTACCAGAATACACCCGCCTCTTCAGAAACTCAGGCGTCATTGTGACATGCCTAATTGTGAAGAAATAGTTAATTTAATCTGTAATTATCTGGAATCATTAGAGTGGGGCTTGTCACTCCCTTTTTATGTATGTTTCCTGACATGGCTACCTGCTCACAAACGTCTGCTATTGAGGGTTTCTGCACACCGGGGCTATTTTCACTTCCTGTCTTATAAATCTTGGGCCATTTCAGCTGGGAAAAGTTTAATGTCCTAGTTTATAAGTGAATTAGCACCTTGCTGTTGTTGCAGCTCCCGTCGACAGACACTGTCTGCCTCTAAATGGAGCTTCTAATCACGACAGCTGCCGCGGATAAGCAGGGAAGCAGCGGAAGGCGTCTCTGGCAGCATCGTCAGAGCCCACTCAGAGCTGTGCAGGCTCTGGTTGGAGAGTCAGAAACCCAGAGCTCTTTTGCTCACGGGGGCCTGGAGAGCCACATGGAGCAAGGGCAAACCCACTGAGATGCAGCGATGGCAGAGTGGACAGGGGCGACTCATCGCTTAGCCTGTGGCTCCCCCTAAGCCCATCTCTCGGGCACCCCTCCCTGCGCCCATCTTGCTTGGCTCTTGGTTCTCTGGTTCTCTTGGCTCTCTACCTGGCCTCTACTTCCTCATCCAGGTAGATTTTTCGTCTGATCACTGTGGATCCTGGGCTGGCAGCACTGAGCCCAGGTCACCCGCACTGTGGTTCTGCAACTTTTATACACATCGACGGGGCTGTTGCGTCCCAGAGCAGTTCCACGTAGGGTGTGGCCAGTTTCCACCCACAGACCGCGCACCCCAGCTCCACCCTCCGGGCAAGTTCTCTCTCTCTGTCTCTCTGTCTCTGTCTCTGTCTCTGTCTGTCTCTGTCTCTGTCTGACTCTCTCTGTCTCTGTCTCTCTCTCTGTCTCTCACTCTCTTTCTCCTTCCTCTGTGGCTGTCTGATCATAAAGTATCTTTTCTCTGTCACATCCCTGTTTCTTGTGTCTGCTCTTAGCTATATCTTACATATAGGTTTCCTTGTCACTGGAGTTTGGAAGATGGTAGAGAATCCTCTTAATCTGAGATAGTTTCTCCTTCCTGAGCACCTGGAGTGATTATTTCTTCAAGAAAACAAACCATCAAATTCTGCAAAATTAACTTGCAGAGAGTCCTGTGTTTCAGTTATGTTTTTCCACTTGATTAGAGTCTATTCCTTCAGCATGTTTTTTATTATTTATTATTATTATTATTATTATTTATTTCCCTACCCCTTGAGGTGTTATTATTATTATTATATTTATTATTATTTCCTGCCCCTTGCAGGTGTGGCTGTGGTGCCTGGCTGCATTGGCAGGTGGCAGAGAGGAGATAGACTTGTCTACACCCAGGGCTCTGCCCCGTGGGCCCTGGATGGTGGATGGTCTGACATAGAAAAAAGACTGGGCCCCCTGGGATGAACCCAGAGCTACAGCAGAGTCTGGCAAGCTACTCGTGGTGTATTTGATATGCCAAAAACAGTAACAATAATGAACCTCATTCCCAACAAATGGAGACATTACTGGCGCCCGCTGGAGCAAATCTGTGAACAATGGGAAGTCAAGTGATACAAGTGATTTTATTTCTTTATTTAGGGGCCACATTAGCAGTGCTCAGAGATCAGTCCCAGGGGTGCTTGGGGACAATATTGGCTGCATCCAACTCAGGCATGTGTCCGCTGTACCCTTGCTGGCCCCTCAACATGCTTCTAATGAATTAAACAAGACTTGGGTGACACTCGGCCCTCCGGCTGCCTCCACAGCCCCACCCCGCCCGTGACCTGGTGGTCCAGAATATGCCCTCAGGGGCCTCTTCTCATCACTGGGTGCTGCAGGCAACTGCCGCTAGCTTCTAAAATAATTTTAGAAAATCCACCAAGGACCTCAAACATCAAAGGCAGACTTAGAAAATGAGCCAAGTTTGTAACAAAAAGTGAAGGAAAGGGAATTTTGAGAATAGGTCACCCTGGCTTCCCAGGGAATTTTTTTTCTAGATTCTATGTTTTCTACATAACTTTTATGTATAAGATTGAAGTGTTTATGGAAGAATCAGCAGGATTAGCCATCATATTGGTTCTACAGCTAGCCATCTTACTGATTCACAGCTGGTCATCTTATTGATTCTACGGCTGGCCACCTTATTGATTCTATGGCTGGCCATCTTATTGATTCTATGCCTGGTCATCTTATTGATTCTATGGCTGGCCATCTTATTGATTCTACGGCTGGTCATCTTATTGATTCTATGGCTGGCCACCTTATTGATTCTACGGCTGGCCACCATATTGATTCTATGGCTGGCCATCTTATTGATTCATAGCTGGCCACCTTATTGATTCTATGGCTGGCCATCTTATTGATTCTACGACTGGCCACCTTATTGACTCTCTGGCTGTCCACCTTATTGATTCTACAGCTGGCCACCTTATTGACTCTCTGGCTGTCCACCTTATTGACTCTCTGGCTGTTCACCTTATTGACTCTCTGGCTGTCCACATTATTGGCTCTCAGGTTGTCCACCTTATTGACTCTCTGGCTGTGATGGCATATCAAAATGGACCTACATGAGGTGGTTCACACATACAGGGCTTCCTAGTATTTGTTTCCTTATTCATTTTGTTCCTTGTAACCCAGCCAGCTTCACATGAGACAACAGCCATCAACGAGGGTACACAAAAGACGCACTGAAACATTTAAAGTGAGATTGTTTGTGTCCTTCCTGATAAATACATTTTTATCATTCCCATTTATTTCTACACTGCATCTGGCTTCGCGAGTGACCAAAATGGATGACTTTGATCTCCTTCCTGTCCTTCATGGACCCTCAGCACTGGATCACCATTGTCACTCCCCTTGGCCCTGTCCAGGGTGGCCCTCATATGTTGTCCGGTACAGGAACATGCCTGTTCCCTCCATTGGCCCATGCAGGTGCTCTTAGCGTGGTGCAGGGCTGTGAGGCATTGCCATGGGCAGATCTGCCCTCTCCATGACATTAGGGAGCACCTCAGTGGGGGGGTCACGGTCACAGTCGGGCACAACCAGCCCTGAAGGGCAGCTGACCATAACCCTGCACACTGTGTGGAAAGTGTGCCATGGAGGGGCTGAGCCCTACCTGTCACTGCTTCCACGGCACACTGCGAGGAAGCCATGACATGTGGGGGGCTGGTCCGGCACGCTGCGTGGAAGCCGTGACACAAGGGGGCTGGTCCTCCCTGTTGTTGACAGTCCAGCTGCGGTGGCCCAGAGCAGAGCGCAGCGACTGCCTTCCTCCGTGACCCCAGCAGACTTGGGGCCCTTGTCTCCAGGAGAGGCTGTGAGTGTTCCTCGAAACCTGTTGGGCTGAGCACTGCCCTGTGGCGTTGGCATCTTCAAGACACAGATGAAAAGGCCCTGAAGCATGCAGTTCCCTCATCTCTGCGGGATCAGCAGGTCCAAGGAGCATCTCCTGCTTGGTTTGCTGACTCAGAGCTGCTAGTGGCAGGCTCGGCTCAGGGATTTCTTTCCTGCAGCCTTGAGAGTCTGCTCAAGGACCCCTGGCTCCTTCCTCAGCCCTGCTGGGTTATGCAGATCAGAAGCTGCTCAGGTCTGGGCACACTCACCGGATCCCTCCTGGCTCAGGTCTGGGCACACTCACCGGATCCCTCCCTGCTCGGGTCTGAACACACTCACCAGATCCCTCCCGGCTCAGGTCTGGGCATACTCACCGGATCCCTCCAGGCTCAGGTCTGGACACACTCACCCGATTGCTCCCTGCTTGGGTCTGGGCACACTCACCGGATCGCTCCCTGCTCGGGTCTGGGCAAACTCACCGGATCGCTCCCTGCTCAGGTCTGGGCACACTCACCTGATCGCTCCCTGTCTCGGGTCTGGGCACACTCACCTGATCGCTCCCTGTCTCGGGTCTGAGCACACTCACCGGATCGCTCCCTGCTCGGGTCTGGGCACACTCACCGGATCGCTCCCTGCTCGGGTCTGGGCACACTCACCTGATCGCTCCCTGCTCGGGTCTGGGCACACTCACCGGATCGCTCCCTGCTCGGGTCTGGGCATATTCACTGGATCGCTCCCTGCTCAGGTCTGGGCACATTCACTGGATCACTCCTTGTCTCGGGTCTGGGCACACTCACCGGATCGCTCCCCTGCCTCGGGTCTGGGCACACTCACCGGATCGCTCCTTGTCTCGGGTCTGGGCACACTCACCAGATCGCTCCTTGTCTCGGGTCTGGGCACACTCAGCCGATCGCTCCCTGTCTCGGGTCTGGGCACACTCACCCGATCGCTCCCTGTCTCAGGCTCTTGCCGTCTGTCAGGCCTTTAGTGCTGCTCAGTGACTTGCCTCTGTGGTTTTGACCAGACTTTTGCTCCCCAGGAGGCCACAGCCTCAGCAACTCTCAGGGAAATCTGTTGCTGTCCTGCCCTATTTGACAGGCACACATAGATGGCAATTGTCTGGGAATTCCATCAGCGTCTCACATGTTCTGAAAAATGTCCTTAGCTTAAAGGCAAGTGCCTTGCATTGCATACTGCCAGCTGGGCTTGATCCCCTGCGCCCCACTAGGGAGGCGTCCTGAGTGCAGAACCAGGAGGAAGGGAAGCCCTGAGCACACAGGGGGTGCCTCTCTGCACCCCTCCCCAAATAAAGGCAAGTGCCGAGCACTTTTCTAGAACTCAGCCAATGGCGACCTAGAGCACAGGACAGGGGGACTTGTTCACCCCCACCCACGCATGTCCAAGTTGTTTCCACCGATGGGGGGAATAAGGCAGCTGGCCCGTTTGTTCGAATAGAAAAGATGCTGCAACATTGCTTCTTTAACCAAGTTTCTGGGTGCCGCCACATCGTCCATACTGGAGAATGAGCATGAGACCAGATTCCTGCTCTGCGGCTGCAAGAAGGTCGTTTATATCCCTTTGGTTTCTAGTCTAACCTGATCTAACTTTCAGGAAACAAGCACAGCCTCAATGACATTTTCATAATCTAGTAGTTCTGGGAGTCAGAGAAGTTTGTTTCCGCCAAAGAAGCTCATGACAGATGTTCAGCCAAAGCATCCAACATGCAGTGGATGATTTGTAGAAATGCAAAGTGTCGAATCAGACTTTGGGGTTTCATCACTCATGGTTTGTTTTAACCGGATTCCAGCACATCCGTGATGTGTTGTTCTCCCATTGCTGAATTGTCAAGAGGGTGCTCTGGATGTGATTGGGTAATAATTCACACCTTTGATAGCGGCGTTGTCTGTGCGGACTCTGTGAATGCAAACCGAGGCCTCTCACCCATCACTTGAGAGTCCCTATCCCCAGAGAACGAGCTGTGAGGTCGTCCTCGTAGGTAGAGCAGCTCGTTAGGGAAGATGCACAGCCCTGTCAGCTGGGCAGAGCCGCCCTCCTATTTAAACAGAGAGGGAGGGGCCACCATGGATCCAAGCACAGCGTGAGGCCCAAGCTGCTGCCACACACTTTCAGAAGTTCTGTAGCTCTAGCAAGGGTGGGCAAGGCAGAGACCGCAGAGTGGTTGGCAGCACCCAGGGGCGGGCCCTGCTGGTGAGCCGCTAGAGAGTAGACTTGCTCTGGGGACGCACTGCAAGGGTATCCAGTGCTTAGTCCACCGGTGCTCAGGCCCTGCCTAGCCACTTGCCATGTCTCGTGCCCCTCCTGGCTGATGCACCCCACTGTGGAAGGCGCCCCTAGGCCCTAATTGGGCTGTCTGCTCTTACAAATGCTGTCTGGGAAGGCTTTAAACTCTCCATCACTGGCATAGCTCCAGGTGGACTGAGCCAGTGGTGGGAGGGCCCGGGCAGTCACTCTGCGTCCACGGTGCTGCCCTCTGGCTCTACCATGCAGAGGCAGAGCGGCTGCACTGCAGAGCGCGGAGGTGGAGTGGTGACTCTAGCATGCTGTCCACAGGGCCCACTGTGTAGAATGACATGCCATGCACACATGAGGGCCGTGGTCTTTGGAGCTCATGTACACTTAGGTATCTAGAAATAGATCGAGACTGTGTATCCAGATCGAACTATAGCTCTGCTATTTATAGCTGTAGCTGAGCTCAGCACTGTGGAAATCTGGAGTCCTCTGTGCAGAGCTGTGTGTAGCGTTGTCAGAGTCCTCAGTGGAGAGCTGTGTGTAGCATTGTCAGAGTCCTCTGTGGAGAACTGTGTGTAGCATTGTCAGAGTCCTCTGTGGAGAGCTGTGTGTAGTGTTGTCAGAGTCCTCTGGAGAGCTGTGTGTAGCATTGTCAGAGTCCTCTGTGGAGAGCTGTGTGCAGCATTGTCGGAGTCCTCTGTGGAGAGCTGTGTGCAGTGTTGTCTGAGTCCTTTGTGAAAAGCTGTGTGTAGTGTTGTCGGAGTCCTCTGTGGAGAGCTCTGTTGTTGGAGTCCTCTGTGGAGAGCTGTGTGTAACATTGTCAGAGTCCTCTGTGGAGAGCTGTGTGTAGCGCTGTCAGAGTCATTTGTGGAGAGCTGTGTGTAACATTGTCAGAGTCCTCTATGGAAAGCTGTGTGTAGCATTGTCAGAGTCCTCTGTGGAAAGCTGTGTAGCATTGTCAGAGTCCTCTGTGGAAAGCTGTGTGTAGCGCTGTCGGAGTCCTCCGTGGAGAGCTGCGTGTAGTGCTGTCAAAGTCCTCTGTGGAGAGCTGTGTGTAGCGTTGCCAGAGTCCTCTGTGGAGAGCTGTGTGTAGTGCTGTCGGAGTCCTCTGTGGAGAGCTGTGTGTAGCATTGTCAGAGTCCTCTGTAGAAAGCTGTGTGTAGCATTGTCGGAGTCCTCTGTGGAGAGCTGTGTGTAGCATTGTCAGAGTCCTCTGTGGAA
Source organism: Cryptotis parvus (assembly GCA_021461705.1). Classification (NCBI taxonomy): domain Eukaryota; kingdom Metazoa; phylum Chordata; class Mammalia; order Eulipotyphla; family Soricidae; genus Cryptotis; species Cryptotis parvus. The sequence continues at coordinate 892,636 of JAJIBD010020966.1, forward strand.
AGCTGTGTGTAGCATTGTCGGAGTCCTCTGTGGAGAGCTGTGTGTAGCGCTGTCGGAGTCCTCTGTGGAGAGCTGTGTGTAGCGTTGTCGGAGTCCTCTGTGGAGAGCTGTGTGTAGCGTTGTCGGAGTCCTCTGTGGAGAGCTGTGTGTAGCATTGTCAGAGTCCTCTGTGGAAAGCTGTGTGTAGCATTGTCGGAGTCCTCTGTGGAGAGTTGTGTGTAGCGCTGTCGGAGTCCTCTGTGGAGAGCTGTGTGTAGCGTTGTCGGAGTCCTCTGTGGAGAGCTGTGTGTAGCGTTGTCGGAGTCCTCTGTGGAAAGCTGTGTGTAGTGCTGTCGGAGTCCTCCATGGAGAGCTGCGTGTAGTGCTGTCAAAGTCCTCTGTGGAGAGCTGTGTGTAGCGTTGTCAGAGTCCTCTGTGGAGAGCTGTGTGTAGTGCTGTCGGAGTCCTCTGTGGAGAGCTGTGTGTAGCATTGTCAGAGTCCCTCTATGGAAAGCTGTGTGTAGCATTGTCGGAGTCCTCTGTGGAGAGCTGTGTGTAGCATTGTCAGAGTCCTCTGTGGAAAGCTGTGTGTAGCGTTGTCGGAGTCCTCTGTGGAGAGCTGTGTGTAGCGCTGTCGGAGTCTTCTGTGGAGAGCTGTGTGTAGCGTTGTCGGAGTCCTCTGTGGAGAGCTGTGTGTAGCGTTGTCGGAGTCCTCTGTGGAAAGCTGTGTGTAGTGCTGTCGGAGTCCTCCATGGAGAGCTGCGTGTAGTGCTGTCAAAGTCCTCTGTGGAGAGCTGTGTGTAGCGTTGTCAGAGTCCTCTGTGGAGAGCTGTGTGTAGTGCTGTCGGAGTCCTCTGTGGAGAGCTGTGTGTAGCATTGTCAGAGTCCTCTATGGAAAGCTGTGTGTAGCATTGTCAGAGTCCTCTGTGGAGAGCTGTGTGTAGCATTGTCAGAGTCCTCTGTGGAAAGCTGTGTGTAGCGTTGTCGGAGTCCTCTGTGGAGAGCTGTGTGTAGCGCTGTCGGAGTCTTCTGTGGAGAGCTGTGTGTAGCGTTGTCGGAGTCCTCTGTGGAGAGCTGTGTGTAGCGTTGTCAGAGTCCTCTGTGGAGAGCTGTGTGTAGTGCTATTGTAGTCCTCTGTGGAGAGCTGTGTGTAGCATTGTCAGAGTCCTCTGTGGAGAGCTGTGTGTAGCATTGTCAGAGTCCTCTGTGGAAAGCTGTGTGTAGCGTTGTCGGAGTCCTCTGTGGAGAGCTGTGTGCAGCTGAAATCACAGGGAGGTTTGGCTGCAGGGCACAGAGTGCAGCCTAACAAGACACCCTGGCTTGTGGTAGTGGAAGAGAAACTGACGCAGATCTGTCCCTGGTGCCCCATCTCCCCCAAATCCCACTTATTTTGATGATGACGAGCTAATGACCCAAAGCCACCTACCCACACACAAAAGCAAGTGAAGGGCTGGCGTGGGAACTGTGAAACTGTGGCTACTGGGAGGACCAGGTGAGTTGCTGACGTAGCTCAGAGGGTCCTTCTCCTGATGGACCTGAGGAAATTGCTGGCAGCTCTCCTTAGATGATGGGACCCTTCTGTCTCTCTCTTAGAGAAGGATGTGAGTTGAAACTGGGTTATTTTTAGACAAGTGTGTTCTAAGAGGGCCACCACTGCACTATGGGATTTTTTCAGTCCAGAGCTGTGGGAAGATGATCATTGATGAAGCACCACAGCTCACCAGGTTCCTCTCAGGTGTCACTGCAAAGTCCTCCCCAAGTGGTGCCAATGGTGCAGTGGGGAAACTGAGGCCTGGAGCCCCAACAACAGTCAGCTTTCACATGCTCCACTGTACTGGCCCAGCATTTAGAGGCACCATTTTTACACAAGGTGGGGCTCCCCCAAACCCCTGTAGCTCTCGCCTTAGCAGGGAGCCTCTCGCCCTGGCAGAGGCACCATGAAAACCAGCAGGGTGTTCTCTGAGACATGGGGGTCTGGGCTCCAGAAGTGAACATCACTGTCCCCCAGCCTGGGGCTGCCTCGGTGAGCATCTCTGTGTCTGCAGAGGATTTCTGAAAAGAGAAAGAAGTTCCAGAAAGATCCAGAGCTGTCCAACACTCTCAGAGATGGTAGAAACGGAAGCCCACAGGCAAGGCATAGGCTGAGACTGAAGAGTGGATTAGTTAGTGTGAGGGGCCCAGCAGCAGAGATGACTTTGTCTGGTCCATGGTTTAGGCCATGTCAAGGACCAGCAGCAGAGACAGCCTCATCTGACCAATGGTTAGAGCCTCATTGCATAAACAATACCAGAGTGACAGGAAGGAAGGTGGAAATGACCCACTGGTGGACACCGAGAAAGTTCCATCATGAAAAATGCAGTATTTTCACAAGTTTGTTTGTAACATTAGTCAACAGGGATATTTAGAATCACAGTAAGGTAGAAGATCCACATTAGATTATTCTTAATGAGGAAAGCATTCACTTGTATCACGTATATCACTTGTATCACTTGTCTTCCTGTTGTTCATCAATTTGCTCGAGCGGGCACCGACCAGTAACATCTCCATATGTCCTGTCACATGCTAGTGTAGCCCAAGGACATCTGCTCATTCCAGAAACATGAAGAGCCTCAAACCATTCCTTCAGGTCATGGGAATGAGGTCCCCCATGGCAGAGCCTGGCAAGCTACCCGTGTTGTATTTGATATGCCAAAAAATAGCAAGTATAGAGGAAAGCATTATTTTTATTACTTTTTGGGGTCGGCAACTGCTATGGGAATTTTCAGCCAAGCAATCAATTTATTTGCGGACATGTGAGGTGGTTCTGGCTTGGCTGATGGGGGCCATATGGCACTGATCAGGGTCGTCCGTGTGCAAAGCTGGTACCCTAACCACTGTGCTGTCTCTCTGGCCCCCTCCCCTAACAGTTTTATTTCTAGTAGATCACCGTGTCACAACATTTGAAGTCATCTTCTTTTCTGCACTTTTGGATGTGGGGGAGCCACAATTTTAGCAGTTTAAATACCCTGAAAAAGAGTATTTTTGAGAAATCTAGGTGGTGTCTTTCAGCTACAGCTAACTGGAAGCTGACTGTGCCCTGTGGAGTCCCACAGTGCACCTGTCAGCGATGGCCCCAGCTCCGGGCCTCGGCAGACTCTGCATTCAGGGAGTTCAGAGCCGTGATCTCTGCAGTGTAAGTAGGATGTCTTAGCCCAATCTGTTCTCCGTACCCCAAACGTGATTCTTGATTTGCACCAGATACCCCACACATAACTTCGCTGCTGTTTTTAAAGGAATATAAGATTGATTACATTTTAGGCGATTGCTTCATTTCTATTAGCAAATCTGTCAAGATTATAATTACCTGCTATTTACTGAGAACCAGGACAGTAGCTAACCCAAATATAGCTCAGGAGCCTTGACCAGCGGGAGAGTGTGAATTATGTAATTAAAAATACACTGACCCCAGACCCTGCCAGGCAGGAAGCGTGGTGGTGTCGCTTACAGGGACCAGCATGTGCGGTAGATAAACAAGAGCGTGGTGTTCCCTGTGTGCCCTCTGCAGATCACGGAAATGTCCGCGAGGGCCCGGCTCAGTGGATCAGTGGGGCTAGAGTTTGAGGCTTAGCCTCTGAGCAGGGGAGCAGGTGGCAGGGCCTGGCTGTGGTGGGCGGGATCAGGTTCCAGGGCCTGGCTGTGGGCGGGGGGCAGGTGCAGGGCCTGGCTGTGGGTGGGGGCAGGTGCCAGGGCCTGACTGTGGGCAGGGGCAGGAGAAACTCCCGTGCATGTGGCTAAGCCTGAGCCAGGACAGTCAGTGAAAGCAGCAAGTGAGAAGCAGAAGCAGAGTGAGTGAGCCTGTGGCCAGGCCCACAGCCTAAGACCACCGGGGCTGGAGCAGCGCCTGTCTAGTCTCGTCCTCTGTGGTCCTATGGCACGTGGCTCTGGGCTGCTCGCGGCTGGGTTGCATGTGCGGATCTTCAACCCCACCCTCTGCACCGTGACTGCCACCCTCCAGAGTCTCCCTCCTGCTTTCAATGCTCTCGTGTAAATAACTAAAGGCAAGCGTGGATGTGACAAGGAACGCAGAGACAGAGCCTCAGATCCTCGCTCCTCCCCAGTGTGCCCAGCTCCTCCAGCTCCTCCCCAGTGTGCCCAGCTCCTCCAGGTCCTCCACAATGCTCCCAGCTCCTCCCAGCTACTCCCCAGTGTGCCCAGCTCCTCCCCAGCTCCTCCCCAGCTCCTCCCCAGTGCTCCCAGCTCCTCCCCAGCTCCTCCCAGTGCTCCCAGCTCCTCCCCAGCCCCCCAGCTCCTCCCCAGCTCCTCCCAGCTCCTCCTCAGCCCTCCCAAGCTCCTGCTCAGCCTTCCCCAGCTCCTCCCCAGCTGCTCCCCAGCTCCTCCCCAGCCCTCCCCAGCTCCTCCCAGCTCCTCCTCAGCCCTCCCCAGCTCCTCCCCCAGCTGCTCCCCAGCTCCTCCCCCAGCCCTCCCTAGCTCCTCCCCAGCTCCTCCCAGCTCCTCCCCCAACCCTCCCCAGCCCTACCCACCTCCTCCCCAGCTCCTCCCCAGCCCTCCTCAGCTCCTCCCCAGCTCCTCCTCAGCTCCTCCCCAACCCTCCCCAGCCCTACCCACCTCCTCCCCACCTCCTCCCCAGCCCTCCCCAGCTCTTCCCCAGCTCTTCCCCAGCTCCTCCCCAGCCCTCCCCAGCTCCTCCCCCAGCTCCTCCCCAACCCTCCCCAGCCCTCCCCACCTCCTCCCCAGCTCCTCCCCCAGCCCTCCCCAGCCCTCCCCAGCCCTCCCCAGCTCCTCCCCAGCCCTCCCCAGCTCCACCCCAGCTCCTCCCCAGCCCCTCACCAGCTCCTCCCCAGCTCCTCCCAGCTCCTCCCCCCAGCCCACCTCAGCTCCTGCCCACCTCCTCCATAGCTCCTCCCCATCCCTCCCTATCCTTCCCCAGCTCCTCCCCAGCTCCTCCCCAGCCCTCCCCAGCTCCTCCTCAGCCCTCCCCAGCTCCTCCTCAGCTCCTCCCAGCTCCTCCCCAGTCCTTCCCAGCTCCTACTCAGCTCCTCCCCAGCCCAGCCCTCCCCAGCTCCTCCCCAGCCCTCCCCAGCTTCCTCCTCAGCTCCTCCCCAGCCCTCCCCAGCTCCTCCCCAGCCCTCCCCAGCTCCTCCCCCAGCCCTCCCCAGCTCCTCCCCAGCCTTCCCCAGCTCCTCCTCAGCCCTCCCCAGCTCTTCCCCAGCCCTCCCCAGCTCCCTCCCCAGCTCCTTCCCAGCTCCTCCCCAGCTCCTCCCCAGCCCCCTCCCCAACTCCTCCCCAGCTCCTCCCCTAGCTCCTCCCACTTCCGCTCCCTGCCCTCTCGAGCCCCCACGAGAGGTTGTGATCCGCCCATGTGCCATGTGCTGCCTAGCATCTTGCTTCTCTCACACACATGCAGACACACACGTGCACACTCACACACACAGATGTGTACTCAGACACACAGATACATCCTCCACATGCAGGCAACACATACACACATGCATGTTTTATGAACACACACGTGCTCACAGGGCCACAGCAGCGCATGTCATAGCCACACAAACACATCAGGAAGGTTAGGTGCTTTCCGCAGCAGCGCAGTGAGGTGGCAGCTCCTCCTGCTGGGCTGCGGCACTGACCCCACACAGCAGCCTCGGGCCCATTTTGTTTGGCTCTTTCGGTGTCAGGCCCGGGGTTCTGGGGACCTCCCAGCTCCATGTTCTAGGTGCTCTGAGCCGTTCCTTGAGGTGCTGGGATGGAAAGACTGGCCGTGAGCAGCCCCCCAGACAGAAAGGCCGCCTCAGCCGTCACAGGGACCCCGATGGAAAAACTGTCTTTAGCTCCGAAGTTTTCTGTCAAATAACGTCTCCAGCCTCTTCTGAAAGAACATGCGAGTGAGGAAATGAGACCAAAACTTCTTTATGTTGCTGTGGTCGGTCGAGTTGGGAGAATGGGAGGTGGATGCAGACAGGTGTTTGCTCGCTGCTTGCCCAGCTGGGCCACTAGCCCTGGGGCTACCCTAGCACAGGCACTATGGTGGGGAGGGGTCTGGCTGGTGGGTGCATATGTAGAGGGAAGGAGCCAGGCCTGTGGGTGCGTGTGCAGAGGGGAGGAGCCAGGACTGTGGTTGCGTGTGCAGAGGGGAGGGGCCAGACCTGTGGGTGCGTGTGCAGAGGGGAGGGGCCAGGCCTGTGGGTGCGAGTGCAGAGGGGAGGGCCAGGCCTGTGGGTGTGTGTGCAGAGGGGAGGAGCCAGGCCTGTGGGTGCATGTGCAGAGGGGAGGGGCCAGGCTGTGGGTGCGTGTGCAGAGGGGAGGGGCCAGGCTGTGCATGCGTTTGCAGAGGGGAGGAGCCAGGCCTGTGGGTGCATATGCAGAGGGGAGGGGCCAGGCTGTGGGTGCGTGTGCAGAGGGGGAGGGGCCAGGCTGTGCATGCGTTTGCAGAGGGAGGAGCCAGGCCTGTGGGTGCATATGCAGAGGGAGGGGCCAGGCTGTGGGTGCGTGTGCAGAGGGGAGGGGCCAGACCTGTGGGCGCATGTGCAGAGGGGAGGAGCCAGGCCTGTGGGTACATGTGCAGAGGGGAGGGGCCAGGCTGTGAGTGCATGTGCAGAGGGGAGGAGCCAGGCCTGTGGCTGCATGTGCAGAGGGGGGGGGCCAGGCCTGTGGGGTGTGTGTGCAGAGGGGAGGGGCCAGGCCTGTGGGTGCGTGTGCAGAGGGGAGGGGCCAGACCTGTGGGGTGTGTGTGCAGAGGGGAGGGGCCAGGCTGTGGGAGTGTGTGCAGAGGGGGGGGGCCAGGTTGTGGGTGCGTGTGCAGAGGGGTGGGGCCATGCCAGCGAGCCCCAATGTTCCAATGTTTTTCAGAAAGTTTTTATAGCATCGTTCCAAGGCTTTGTTCCCTGAGCTTTTGCACATGTAAAGTTTAATGTGGGCTCAGTCCCAGGAATGCCTGCCCCTGTCCATGGTCTCAACATCTCACGATCCTTCTGTCACTCCTTTCTGCAGGGTCCACCCTTCTCTGGGGGTCTTGCCATCTGCTTCTGGGTGTTGCTCAGTTCCTCCTCTCTGAAGGCTCAGGATTTGTGTGCGCCCAAGGGATGTGGCTTTCATCCTTTGGGAAATCGCTTCAGTTTCCCCCAGATTCCACTCCCAGGCCCCACTTCTGGTGGCAGGACTTCCGGTGCTCGGGGTGGAGGGAAGACTGGACGGTTCCATTCGTGTCCATGCCAGTCCTGTGCTATAATTGCCTCGGGAAGGGCGGAGAGTTCCTGCCAGGCTGTGGGAGGGACCAGAATCGGGCAGTCCCAGGCAAGGGGGCAGTACTGGCCACTCGCACTCCCTGTTGCAGTGGTTTCAGCTACAGTCACTCTGGCTTTTGTCACCAACATTTGCAACGTGGGTCTTTGCAAACTGACTTTGCCTCTTGTAAGCCAGCACAGTAGGTAGAACTGTTGATTTTAGGAAAACCAGACATTCTGGGAGGGCCCTTCACAAATACATGCCTATGGAAATAGAAACCTGGGGACGCTTCCTTGAGGGGATCTCATAGATGAGAGTGTTGGGTCCCCACCGGCTGTTGGGGTACACAGCGACTCTGTGAGTTGTCACTGAAATTGTCCCTCTAACTTTATGGGCAGGTTTAGTTACAGGGCAGTTGCAGCGGTAGCACAGCCCGGAGTCGTTTCGGCCTGGACAATAACAGGCGCAGGAGAAAGGCCGCCATTCCCGAAGCTGGGAGAAGCCACAGAGGCTCCCAGCATCGGTCTTGATTTTCCAGAAGATGCATGAAAACACTAAGCCCAGATGAGGGGCCGGGCTCAAGCTGCCTCACCTCTCCTGCAGGCGAAAAGCAGCCCCCTGCAAATCACAGCTTCTGTATGCGCAGACATGCAGGTGGAAAAGTCCACGCGATCCGCAGGAAATGCTGGGGATTAACCCATGAAAATGTTCTATTACCGGTGGACTTATTCTGCTTTGCTTGCCCTTGCCTTGGGCTCGCTGGCTTTGCTCTTACCCTGCTCACAGCTCCTGGGTTGCACCCACAGTTACGTGGTCCAAGGGCAGCCACACATTTGCATGCTGAAACCTTGTCCCAGGAGGATGTGTGACTCCTGGGGAGTTCAGTGACGCCCCTATTTTTGGCTCCCCTCTCCTCTGCCTGACTCCCAGCATCCAGAGCCTTTGCTGGCCTTTCCAGGGAGCTCCCCATGCTCTTTCTTTGGTGGCTGAGTGAGAGACAGAGTGAATAAAGCTGCAGTAACCTGACCCTCTGCCCTGCCCTAAATAGTTGCGTCTTCCTGCGTCTCTGAGCATCTGCTCAGGGCACGTGTTTCCTTGCAGGGCCCCTGGCGCCTGGCGGAGGCTGCTTTTGTACTTGTGCACAGGCGAGATCAGCCAGCACCCTCCAACCCCCTTACACAGAGTAACACGTGACAAAAATGGGGTGAGAATTTGGGGGTTTTATTTGTACTTGGGGCCACACCTGGCAGTGCTCAGGGATTGCACTTGGCTCCGTGCTCATGGATGACTTCCGGTGGGGCTTGGGGGTCATATGTGGCGTGGGGCTTGATCCAGTGAATCTTGTGTAAGGCCAGCACCCGCCGCTTCCACTGAGCTGCAGCTCTGGCCCGGTGAGAGGCAGTGACCTCACGGCTACTTGCCCTGGGAGAATAATGTTCAGTGTCGCCTCCTCGGTGGCGGCTGCTCCAGACTCCGTTTCCTCCCTGGACGTTTGCACCTTCCCACCCACCCCCAGCCCCTCTGCTCTCTAGGACACCCCATGCTGCTCGCCTTTCTCTGCCTCTTGGGGGTCCTGGCGTCTCCCTAGGAGGCTTCTCCAGTGAGGGCTGACTAGTAGCACATCAGGCAGATGTGTGTGTACACGCAGCAAAGTGTCCCTGTCTGTCTGTCTGTCTGTCAGTCACACACCATCCGTTCATGACTGGTAGTTGCCTTCCAGGACTATGAGACCAAGGAAAGGAGTGTGAGATACCGTCATAAAGACAGGCGTCACTCTCTGGTTTGAAAGACTTTCAAAGGACTCTAAGATTCTTTTCCTTTGATTCCCATGACATCCTTGGCAGTTTTACAATTTTGCTTTTTAAATAGGAATTTATTATAGTGAAGGGGCCATGCTTGCAGTGGTGAAGTTTGTACTTGGGTCGATGGTGCTGTGTGTGTTTGGGGTCCATGGTGCTGTGTGCGTGCTTGGGGTCCATGGTGCTGAGTGTGTGCTTGGGGTCCATGGTGCTGTGTGTGCTTGGGGTCCATGGTGCTGTGAGTGCTTGGGGCCCATGGTACTGAGTGTGTACTTGGGGTCCTTGGTGCTGTGTGTGCTTGGGGTCCATGGTGCTGTGTGTGCTTGGGGTCCATGGTGCTGTGTGCGTGCTTAGGGCCCATGGTACTGAGTGTGTACTTGGGGTCCTTGGTGCTGTGTGTGTGCTTGTGATGCGCAGCCACTCCTCCCTCTCCCCACCTGTTACCTCCTTCCTGCCTTGGGTCTTGCTCTGGCTTCGGCTGGACTTTCTCGCCAGCTGCGCCATCTCGCCCCTTCCCCAGTCTGGGGTCTCTTCCCAGGGCTGAGTGCAGGCCCCCAGCTGGGCTTCTGACTGAGGGTCTCAGGTCATTAGCTCGTGCCACAGCCAGACCCCGGGCTCAGGGAATCTGTCTGAGCCTGCCAGCTGCTGCTGCTGCCCCAGGCACCATCACGGCCTCTCTCCCTTCCCGTCCTTGTCACCCTGCTCCCGCCCCTTGCTGCTTCCTGGACAGGGACCTCCCCCAAGCAGGGCCTTCATAGGGTCAGTCCCCGTGACCCTCATGGTTCTGACCCCGTGACCCTACAGTTCTGACCCTGTGACCCTACGGTTCTGACTCCATGACCCTACGGTTCTGACCCTGTGACCCTACGGTTCTGACTCCATGACCCTACGGTTCTGACCCTGTGACCCTCATGGTTCTGACCCTGTGACCCTACAGTTCTGACCCTGTGTCCCTCATGGTTCTGACCCCTTGACCCCACAGTTCTAACCCCATGCATGTCCTTGCAGTCCTGTTCCCGTGGCCCTCAGGGCCCTGACCCCGTGTCACAGCATCTATCACAGACACGGGTCCTTTCTCTGCGCTGACCCAGGACTTCAATCCGCTTCCTCGAGCTGGTTTTGTGCTGGTCTAGGAGCTCTGCTCTTTCCCCATTTTCTGGCTCCTGACTTCACACTTATTGAGGCAGAAACCTGTAAGGCCTGACCCATCCATCTGTGCACACAAACTCGGGCCAGTCTTAGTCTCATACACAGTTTTAAAAAAGTAACAAGAAGAGTTTTGAGGCTTTGGCAGTAGATCCGCTTGGGAGAATGTTGAAAGGCAGGCAGAAGTACACGTGTGCGGGGTCCGTGGTGCTGAGGGGAGGGGAAAGTGGAGGGCGGTGGTGTCTGAGACACTCGGTAGCGGAGGGCAACAGTGGCTGCCTGAGCACGGACGCAGAGACCCAGGCCGATAGACAACAGACGGTCCAGACGCTCTTGTGCACTGACTCGGGTGTTGGCACAGGGCAAGGCCTGCGGCTGCTCAGACCCTGCACGGGCTCTGCGGGGTCAGTGGCCTCCGCCGGTGCTTGCCAACACCCACATGCCCCTCCCCTGGGGCTGTGCTGCTCAGAGCCAAGTGCTCCGGTCTGGCAACCTCTTCCAGGAAGGGCTGGGGGCTTCCACCGGCAGCTGCCGGACTGAAGCCTGGGCCCATGTAATAGTGTCAGAGAGTCCCGCCGTGTCCTGCTCCCGGGCCTCCTCCTGTGAGTGAGTGAGAGCCGGTGCTCTGAGGAAACCCTTCATCACATTCCCTGCGGCAGTTTCTTCCCCAGCTCTCCTGGGCCTTCTGGGAGCTGAGAGACTCTCATTGGCCGCATTGGGCCCCCTTGGCTGGTTCCTAGGAGAGAGGAGCCAGGCCTGGCTTGGGGGCCTTGTTGGCTCCCATGTGGGGGTGGAAAGTGTATCCGAGCTTCTCCGGGGCCCGAAGTGTCCTGCGAGGGGCTGAGTTCCTGGGCTTCTGGTTCAGATGCTTTCTTTGGGGGCCTCCGGAGCTCAGATGCCTCCCCGGGAACGTCTGGCTCTGGGCATGGCTCTGGTAAGTGGTTCCCTTTGTGCCTGCCTGCCCCTTACCCCCCCCTCCCCCAGGGCTCACTTATCTCAGCACTGGCTGCAGAGAGCCACGTCCTGGGCAGAAAGATAGCATAGTCAGCCTCACTGAATTCTTCCAACAAACTGCAGGTGTTCCATGAAATGGGACAACAGGGAGTAAGTGTCGGCTTGGGAAGAGCAGGACACGCCCCCGTCACTGAGCAGGGGCTGGTTTCTCTCCTGACCCCAGCACGGGACAGCCGAAGCACAGCCCGCCTCCGCTGAGGGGCAGCACTGTGGGCCGGAGGGTGCATCTCACCTGAGGGGCGTCAGAGCCTGTCACACACTTGTCCCTGCCTCCCCCCGTCCCACGTCCCGCTGCCCTTAGAGCAGAAGTGAGGCCTTAGCGTTTCCGTCATGTAGTTTTTAATTGAATTGCTTTTTTTTTCCTCCATGAGAAAACGTTCCATTATGATAGAATGGAAGGATCCCAGTGGCTTGGAGCAAGCGTGTTTAAGCGACTGTTCTGTAATTCTCACTCGCTGTGGGACTGAGCCTAATGGGTGCAAAAGCAAGCAAGGAGGAAAGTGGGCAAAGACGCCAGCTTTGATCTGGGGAAGCGTTTCAAGATGTTCTTTGTACAGGTCACCAAGCCGCTAACACTCCGCCACGACAAGCGCCAGCTGCCCGCTCCGCTGCCAAGCGTGGCCCTGCTGGACTCTGCACCGTCCTGGCTACTGGCTCGCCCTGGGGCTGCCCATGGCCTGCCCCTCACCTTGTGCCCCTCACTCAGGAGGCCTTGTGCCCCTTGTCCGGTTGGTTCACACAGAGATCGCCGCAGCCTTGGGGTATCCTCAGAGTGAGGGTGTAGGGCGGCAGCAGCTGCTGGGCTTTGCCAGGGGCAGCCGTGGGTAGGATGGAATAAACCCCCTCCTCCTTACGCGCGTGTCTGTGCCCTGGCTGCCACAGAGGCAGGGACGGCCCCCGATGTGGAGCCCAGAAAGGGCTTGATGGGTTCTTGTCTCTAAGAACATCTGCCCTGTCCTGGAGCAAGGGTTGAGCAGTTTGGGACTCCCTGGGTCAGGAGAGGGTCAGCTGGGGTCAGCTGTGGGCAGTAGAAGGTCAGCTGTGGGCAGGAGAGGGTCAGCTGTGGGCAGGAGGGGGATGTGGACTGCACACAGGACAGGGCCAGGGCCCACAGGGTGGGAAACCAAGCCCAGTATTGCAGAGTGGACACAGGCCAGGGCTCACTCCCAGCTCTGTGCTCAGGGCTGACTCCTGGATCAGTGCTCAAGGCTGACTCCTGGATCTGTGCTCAGGGCTGACTCCTGGCTCTGTGCTCAGGGTTGACTCCTGGATCAGTGCTCAGGGCTGACTCCTGGATCAGTGCTCAGGGCTGACTCCTGGATCAGTGCTCAGGGCTACCCTGGATCAGTGCTCGGGCTGACTCCTGGATCAGTGCTCAGGGCTACTCCTGGATCAGTGCTGAGGGCTGACTCCTGGATCAGTGCTGAGGGCTGACTCCTGGATCAGTGCTCAGGGCTACTCCTGGATCAGTGCTCAGGGCTTCTCTGAAGGGCTGGGGGTACCATGTGGCTTTACCTGCCCCTTGAGGCCTTGGTCACATGGTATCATTTTTCTTTGATCATGGTTTGTGCATCTCACATTTGCATCTGTTTCTCACCTTGTTGTGAGGCTTCAGAGTGTCAGAGGCCAAGGAGGGAGAAGATTAGTGAGATTATTAACTGTTTAGTCAACTATAGCCTATAGGGGTTAAAGAGTCAACCCATTTATCTGCTAGGTCCTGTTCTTCCTGCTGTGACGGGGTCATAACTCAGCCTTTCCAAGCCTGACCTTTATTGGGTGTGACTGTCACAGGAGGAGTCACTTGTGCTTCACACTCAGTGCCCAATCTGGGGCATAAGTTGGCCCTTGGAGCCTGTCCGGGCTGTCCCTTGCCCCCTTCTCAGTCTGTCCTTCACCGTCTCATGGACAGTCTTATAAAGCCTCTCTCAGCCAGGAAGCTGTGAGGTTGACCAGAGTGATGGAGTGACCCAGGGTCCCATGAGAGGTGGTGAGACTGGGGTCAGAGCAAGTCTGAAGATGTACTTAGGGGCTTGTGCCCAAGCATCAGAGAGAGGGGTGGTGGTAGCCGGATACTCAGAGACACAGTAACACCGTCCATTTACACGGCGCTCTGCCCCTGGCCTCCGCAGCCGTCTGTCCATCTCACACACTCGCCCTCCCTACCAAACATGTGACCTCTGAAGATGGAGTCCACCTCATGTCTGCATGGACCTCACATGCAAGGAGTGGCCCCCAGACCTGACTTTCTAACAAGTGGGCTCGGGGTAGTGCCAGGACGCTTGAAGCCCACCATGCAGATGTTTCCTTTGCTGACCCGACACCCGCGAGTGTGGTCCAGGAACGTGTCACTTATTTTCAGTAGCTCCAGGAGCCAGCACATCGCTCTCATGTGCTGAGCTAAGGACTCGTGATTCAGAGCCGGGTCCCAGGTCAGAGACACAGAGAGGGAAGGCAGCAAGACGCCCGAGCGCAAACTCGCCTTCCACTGGGCAGCCCTGCAAGAGTGAGAACTGTGCCCGTCGGGTGGCCGTGAGCACTTTAGAGACACGCAGAGGATGTTCTTGGCAGTGCTAGTGGGGGACAGAGGCTGAGAGCAGGCCCGTGTGGCTGGTGGCCGTCGGCTGAAGTCTGCATCCTGAGTGTGTCTCCTCCTGATGGCCGGTATCTCAGCGGTCAGGAGCTCCGGGCTGTCCCCAGGGCTCCACGATCCAACCCCTCAGCTGACAGGCCTGACAGCTGCTTGAGATGGGCTGTGGACATGCTGAAATGTGGGATGCCGGAGTGAGGAGGCTCCGAGAGGCTCACCCAATTCACCAAGGTCAACTTTCTGCTGAGGCAGGAGGAGAAGAAAGTCTTTCTGCAGGTTCTTAAAAATGAATCCAGAAAGCTGAGATTTCCCACCCCCTCTCCAAGGAATGAATTACCACGTGCCTAAAAAATAAAAGATCACAGAGCCTAAGGTCCAAGTGCGCCCTGCCGAGACACCAACCACTCCCTCAGGGAGAGGAAGCTGAGAATGCATCCTGTGACCTGAATTGAGTTTATTTTAAAGGGTGTTAATTGAGGGTCAAGCTTCCTCCTAACTGAGCTGGAGTTGCTGCAGATCTGAAGACAGGGATGAGGCACGAAGGTTAGGGAGACGCAGCCGACTCTGTCCAGGTCCTCCGGAGGTGCCTCATGTAGCTCCAGCCATAGGACAGCCGCTGTGGACAGGCTGCAGGGAAGGAGAGGCTGGCTCTGGGGTGGAGGCTGCCGGCATAGATGTCGGTTAAAGGCATCAGAACCCGCTGCCTCCCCCCAGGCCTCCGCCCCTCCCCTAGCCCCTGCACTCTCAGCAGCGAGGCTGGAGCCCCCTCACTGGCTGTCCTGTAGCCATGGCTCCCGTCCGAGAGGGGAGGGGCATATGCCTCTGTGCTTGGCTAGTGCTTAATGGGCAGCTTCCTCGGGGATGGATGGTTCCTGTGTCCCGGGAGAGGAGGAAAGGTGTGGCCACAGGCACCCGTCAGTGTGCTGCTACTGGTGCCCAGTGTCCACACGGGTCCCCACCCACAAGGAAGGAGGCTCACGGGTCCCCACCCGCAAAGGAAGGACACTCACAGGTCCCCACACACAATTAAGGAGACTCTTGGGACCCTACCATGAAGCATTGCTGTCCTCACTGGCTTCTCATGGAATCTGTGGCTGGGCACGCAGAGGAAATGGGTGGAGGGACGGGGGAGAGGCCCTGACACAGGGGAGGAGACGCCTGTGCTTAGGGTGCTAGGGACGGGTTTGGGCTTCTTTCCCCTTTGCCAAGGACGCCTGTGGCTGCCTCTGTGTCACCCCACACACAGGGTGTCAGAAGCAGGTGGGGAGATGTTCTGAAAGTCAGCATCAGAAACTGGAAACACATGAGGACTCCATGGAAGGCTCTGGAAGGTTCCAGAAGGTTCCGGAATCTTCCCCATGGAGTTGCGAGTATGGGAGCTTGTCGTAGGATTCTAGGGCTGGCACTGAGCCCGGTGTGAAGCTGCAGGAACAGAAACTGGGCATGCGGAGCCGAGCAGTTCGGAAGTTCGGCTCTTATCTCCTGGGGTCTGACCCAGGTGAAATAGGAAGATGGTTTATGAGCAATTCGATTCCCCCGGGGAAAAGGCAGTTGGTGTGACAAGTTCCGTGAGATGGAGCTTTCTTGGTGTCTTCGGTTATGAAGCACGGAATTCTTACCCTTGGTCTCAAATGCCATTGCACCAGAAACACGTAATTATTTTAATAGACTCGGATTCTATTCAAAGTATCTGTGTGAGATTGTGTGGAACTTAGCTCCATGTCAAAGCTGTGGGACACATTGTTCTCATTTGTACAGTTTATGTGCAAATGACTAGTGAGATCCTCAATTCCACCTCGCCAGCTGCCTTATTTTATTTAACAACAGACAGGGCACAGTTGTCCATTGTTTGTTCTGGTGGGACCAGCATGACCCCATATCAAGAGCCTCCAGGCCAGCATCAGAGGATGAAGGCTGGGGCCAGGCTGGTGTCAGGCCTCCGGACCTGCTCTGTGCCTCAGTTCTCCCCGTCCTCCGCCCTCCCCTCCTTCCTTTTTGTCACTTTCTCATCTTTGTCCCAATTGGCTAAGGATCAATTATAAAAAGTAAAACAGAAGCACTCAGCTCCTCACAGATATTTCAACATGGCTGTTTTATATGACAGAAAACAAGGATAACATGGAAAATCTGCTATCTAGACCGTTGAGTTAATAGGCAGATTATAATCTATATAACTTTGAATTAACTTCTTACTTCAGAGCTCAGTGGACTGGGAGTGCCATGTGTATCTGGTGGCTCTAAATAACTCATCCATCTTGGGTCGGAGCAATAGTACAGCAGATAGGGCTCCTGCCCTGCTCTCAGCCGACCAAGGTTCAGTCCTGACACCCATATGGTCCCCCGAGCACCCCGGGAGTGACTCCTGAGGGCAGAGCCAGGAATAAGTGCGAAGCTCCACTTGTTGTGCCCCCTCCTCCCAAAAAAGAACTAATTTTAATTTGTATTTCTAAAACATCAAGTGTTTGATGTGAAGCAACTTTCATTATCTATTGCATTTTTATTTACTGCATGAAAATTAAAAGTCGGTAAATTTAAATTATCTAAGGTAAATAATTATTTTTTCATGTAAATGCGAGTTTAGTTTAATTAGCAAAATATTATGTAAATATATGTAAATGATACTTTAAATATTTACATAATGTGAAATTTAAAATTTTCTGTTTGCTTGTTAATGTGAACCTGGAAATAGTCAATATGGCTGGCATAATTTATGGCGGGGACTCAGCACAAGGACAGGAGAGGTAATTATATGTTTAAAATTCAGAACTGAACTTGTTCAAACTGTAACATCCAGCAGGCGTCACCAATCTGAAACTGTCTCTAGGACTGAAGATGTTCTGGTGTTCTTCCCCGGGGAGAAGTATTGCCGTGGGGTCTGCTTCCCAGACAGCAGGAGGAATAAGAGTGGGGGGAGAGGAAGAGAGACAGAGAAAGAGAGAGAAAGAGAGAAACTGAGAGGGAGAGAGAGAGACAGAGGAAAAGACAGAGGGTGAGAGAGAGGGAAAGAGTGAGAGAGTGAGAGAGAGGGAAAGGGAGAGAGAGGGGAGAGAGAGAAAGGAGAAAAGAGAGAGGGCGAGAGAGGGAAAGGGAGAGAGAGGGAGAGAGAGAAACACACTGTATTTTTGCAAGCGAGAAATCATCATGTAGAGCCCGATTAGTGGGATCATCCAGCCTTCAAACTACTTCTCCCAAAGCACATTTCAAGAACGGGTTCTGAAAAAAAAAAAAGAACATTAAGTGGCCACGGGAAAAATAGAGAAAGTCAAAATAATTTCTAAAAATTGGGTTAGGTAAAATATTTTCTAGGAAATGTTCCAACTTAATTTTGACATTAAAATGATTTAATATGGTATGTATCCAACTTACCCATCTCATAAGTGCTTAATATGATATGCTAATTATTAGTGGTGTTAAAATGATACAATTTCTTTACAATAAATTCCCCAAATCCTCATATTCATTTATTAAATATTCTTAGGAAAACTCGAACGGGCTGATGTCTAATGGTCGCTTTAGCCCAGAAAGAGCTGCTTAGGGCTTGGCCCTTAGGAAGCGTGCCTCTTCAGAGCTTGTTAGGAGGCTCCCGCAGGGAACCAGGACTGTGTCCCAAATGGCGTGTGGTTCCTGGCACAGAGCTGTGAGTTTTGGGTGACTGAGTAGCTGCCCAGTCAGTCTGCCAATTTGTGAGGGAATTCAAAATTGTCCTCCAGTAGGTTTGCAGTTTGCATCTTCTGAAGCATTTCCTTCGCTCAGTAGAGCAGGGAAGCCCCACCCTCCAGCCTGACAGCAAGGGAAGGAAAATGCCGCCGGCCCGGCCCTGAGCAATGCGCAGATAGGAGGATCGTCTAGAAGCAGCTTCGCTGTTCCTTAGCCTTCCCACAAGCACCTGCTCCCGGCTGCTGGAGAGCGCCTGTAAGTGGAGGTATTGGGCTATAAGAGCAGTATCCCGGGACGGGGCAGAGCTGCCTGTGGTTCGTGTCACATTGCCCCCTTTTCTGCTGCAGAGACCCAGCTCCCGTGGCATTGTTGAGCTCATCAACTGAAGCACTGAGCACCTCCACGGTGCGTGGTGGCCAGCAGAGACCAGCAAGAGACAAGAGTGGCCCGTGGTCACCTCGCTAAGTTTGCAGAAGCTTGTGGTGGGTGTCAGTGCCAGATGTCCTCATGGGCACACTGCTGTGGCACTCTGCAGTGGCCTCGCCCACTTTGGTAACTCACTGGCTCGCAGGGATCACATGTCAGCAAGCACTTGGGAAGACCCTTCTCTTATGTTCCGCAGCAGGGAGTAGGCTGCAAATAATAGCTGCAGTGAAAATAAATGTCCACAAGTACGCTCACATTAATTCCTTTTTGCTCGACGAACTCTGGCTTCATGAATCTGCAGGTTCCAAGATGGCATCATTGCAGCCTCCTTGTTGAGTCAGAAATGGATGATCCACTTGCTCACGCTCTGTTTCTCTGGTTCTAGCTTGAGTTAGGGCCTGTTCGAAGACGCCCTTTCGTCAGAACAGAGACGTTAATACCTCGGGCTTATCCTTCCCAGACACATCGTTCACCATGTACAAGTGGGAAATGTGCCTGTGGAGGGACGGGTGTAGGAGCATTGGGAACTGAAACCCCATTGTGAACAGCCTTGTAATGTGTATCTCGTGATCACTGTCACTGTATCACTATCTTCCCGTTCATCATCAATTTGCTCGAGCGGGCACCAGTAACATCTCCATTTGTCCTGTCTCATGCAAGTAAAGCCCAAGGGCACCTGCTTGCTCCAGGAACATAAAGAGCCTCAAACCATTTCATCAGGTCATGGGAATGAGGTTTATAATTGTTACTGGTATTTGGCATATCAAATACGACATGGGTAGCTTGCCAGGCTCTGCCGTGAGGGTAGCATACTATTGTAGTCATCTCTAAATCCAGAATGCTGCAGGGTGGATCTCGATGAGCCGGGCTGTGATAGGCTGGTCTGCTGGGTTGAGTTCTGACGAGGGGGAAGTCCAGATATGGAAAATGGAGGCCCTCATGGAGTGGGGGTCGTCTGGCTTGTTGCGAGGCTCTGCTGGGGTGGCGGGCCAGGGCTAGAACCCGCCATCCCTCCCGGGCACCTCGCAAGCTGCTGGGCACAGGGAGAGCCAGTAACAGCTCTCGTATAAGTATCTCGTGATAATTCAATAAAAATAAGTAAAAAAAAAATTGGCTAGCCAAACGTGAGGGATGAAAAAAATTGATGTTTCTGACTTTTGCCACTCTGGAGAAATACGTTCCCTCATATTCTTAAGAGAATTTCTAGAAATAAAACTTGTTTGCTCCAATACAAAGAAGAACATGTTAATTAAGCAGTACTACAATGCGTTATAATTTGCTGCTTTTCCATATCTCTTGGTTCAATTCTAAGAAAAATCACTTAAAATGATGCTGGAAACCATCGAATAGAAGGAAATCAACGCACTCTTTTCTTACGCCGATGCCAACAAAATGCTGTTGGTTCTAGAACTTTCTCAGATTCTACCAATTCATCAGGAGGTGAGAGGTATGAAGTGATTCCCTCTAAGTCCTGTTAGTGTTACTGGAGAAAAGGGACCCCAGGCCCCATGAGGCTCCCACAACATACTGTGAGTTATCTCTGGCTCAGGTTTCCCTTTGCTTT
This sequence comes from Cryptotis parvus, assembly GCA_021461705.1. Lineage (NCBI taxonomy): Eukaryota > Metazoa > Chordata > Mammalia > Eulipotyphla > Soricidae > Cryptotis > Cryptotis parvus. Next base: position 912,029 of record JAJIBD010020966.1, read on the forward strand.
TCTTTGGCCTTAAAGAATCAAAGCCATCTAATCAAGACCTAGGTGTTGATTAAAGAAGAGAAAGGGTGGAAAATCTGACACCTAGTAATTTATTTTTAATGCATAATAGATAATGACTCATGGTTCATGTTTGTCCTTATAAACAACATCACCTCGTTGCTCTAAGTTCCCCTCAGTAAAACCGACTGTCTTGCAGTAGGCCCGGGCTGGAAACTTTCCCAAACTGTTCTCAGGTGGTTCAGAGGCAGCGCCCACACTTGACCCGCCCACTGTGGGTGATCACAGACGTGAACTGGACACAGACACACATTACTTGCCAGGGTGATGGATGTGCCCAGGGGGGCTGGTCATGCCTGGGCAGGGGTGAGTGCGTGGGCAAGCTCTGAGCTGGCACCCAGGACTTTGTTCCTGCCGGCTGGGGCTGTGCCAGCTGGGTATTGGTGCATGGATGTGCTCGAGGCGGCTCCTCCTTCTCCCATCTTGGGAGCAGGAAAAGGAGCAGCCCCCTGGAAGCCGCTGGAGACTGGTTCAGGATGGCCCTGTGCAAATCTGTCACTCGATGGCAGAGGGAGATTTTGGTTCAGAGCAGAGACTTAGGACTTCTGAAACTCTCCTTGATGGTGAAGAATCTTCAGTTCCTTATGCGGAGACTTTAACTCGCAGCGTTTGGGGTTTGCTACGAACTCCTGTAGTTTCATCCTCTTCTCCCACATGGGTTGGGGGGTTCTCTTATGCCTGAGGCAGGGTGGGTCACTGGTGTGCGACATAAGACCGAAGGTGGGAGACATGTCACCAAAGTGTACTCTGTCTGCCTGTGTCTTCTTGGGGGGCTTTTATAAAAATCACAGATGCTTCCACGGCAGACACTGGTGTTTGTCCGATTTGCTTATTTTCCCGAGAATCGCTCTCTCCTAAGAGTGCTCTCTGGCATGCTCCCAAAAGTGCTCTGTGGTGTGGTCTCTGAGTGGTCTTTGGTGCGCTTCCAAGAGTGGTCTCTGTCGTGCTCCCAAGAGTGGTCTCTGGCTGCTCTGTGGCTTTGCTCTGTGGCTGTTTTCACAGATTCTGTGATTAAAATTGTTAGCCTCATGGAGCAAGTTGGGAAATCTTGACCTGTTTTCCTTTTTCTAGAGGTTTTAAATGAAATGGGTGTTAATCCCTCTAAAGCATTTTTCAGAATTCACAGCTGTGACAATGATCCAGGCCTAGAATTTTTGTTGTTGTTGCGAGGTTTTAATAACAAAACCTCAATTCCTCTCAAAGATACAAATCTCAGGCTTGCTTTTTCATCTCCCATCAGCGTCACGGGCTCTGCTATATAGATGCTGTTCATCTCATCTGGCTCCCGATCTTGGCCTTGCGGTGTTCTCAGTATTGCCTGTGTGTGTCCTCGGGAGCCCAAGACAGCCCCCCTTTGTTTTATCAATTGGTGTCTTTTTCTCTCTGTCTGGATCAGTCTCGCTGAGATACTATCTATGTTATTGCTTCCCAAAGAAGCACATTTTAGCCTTGCTAATTTCCCCTGTCATTTGCCTTTTTAAAAAATTGCTTTATTTCCGAGCTCGTATTTATCATTTTCTCTTTGTTTTGTTTGAGATTCTTTAGCCTTCTCATCTACCATAAAGTCTAGATGTCCTCAGATTTGCCTGAGTATTGTCGCTTCTCTGGTCAGGGACTATTGCTCCTGCTCTCACTGGACAGCTTTCATTCTACCAGCACCTGAGTAAGATGACTGAGGAATTTTTTTTTATCCTTGTGACTTCTTTCACTTAAAGGATGCCCTTCAGTTTATGTTGCGGCTAACGGCATGCTTAGCCCGTCTGTTCTCATGGCTAGTGAGCTTCCATTGTGCAGATTTATATACTCCAATTTCTGTGACCACTCACCTTCCACTGGGAACGCAAGTTGTTTCCAGAGCTTGTTGATTGCAACTGGAGCTGCAATGAACACAGGTGTGCATGAAACTTTTTAGTTGTTGCTTCATGTTCTCGAGATAAACACCCAGGAGAAGAATTGCTGGCCCGTATGATAAAGCCATTCTCAATTTCTGCAGCTTCCCCATGCACTGTTCAAGACACTTAGCACCACGCGACTCAGAAGCAGCAGTGTTGGTTCTCCAGCTCGGCCCTGGCACTGTGCCCCACATGCCCTGTAGGCAGGCAGAGGAAACAGCAGGGAGTCAGTGTCAGTCTAGAGCGAGGGTGGCGGATGGAGGGCCTGTGTGCACGAAGCACCTCCGTCCTCTTTGTGCAGACCTGTCCTGGTTGCTCTTGACTTCTCATTGGCTATAGTGAGAGTAATGGGGTTACTCTCACCAGTACAGGCGGGGCAGGTGTGTGGAGGGTGTTGGCGGCCCAGGCTCAGGGGTCACAGATGCTGCTGAGTGCAGAGTCACAGGGTGAGCTGTGGGGGGCAGATTGCGGGCAGTGTCACCTAATGCTCTGAACCATACAGGAAAGAGCAGGAAGGCAAGATGGAGTGGCCATGGCTATGCTGCGGGAGGGGCGCCTTGGTGGGCTGCTGCCGGGAGTGTCTGGGCGCTGTGCCGAGAGCTCCGCTGGCTGCCATGGCTGTCCCTCACAAATCCCTCACGAGTGGCCATGCGATGCCACAGCCGTCTCTCACATCTCCAAGAGTGGCCACAGGCTGCCACGGCTGTCCCTTACATCTCTCCTCACGAGTGGCCGTGGGCTGCCATGGCTGTCCCTCATGTATCTCCTCATGATTGGCCGTGGACTGCCACGGCTGTCCCTCACATCTCCCCTCACAAGTGGCCCCGCGATTCCACAGCTGTCCCTCCCATCTCTCCTTACAAGCAGCCATGGGCTGCCACGGCTGTCCCTCATGTCTCTCCTCATGAGCGGCCTTATTTGCTTCCCCATGGCTATCCCAGCTTCCTGTCCTCACAGAGATGAAGAAGCGACTGGGCCTGCAGTAGCTGGGCGGGACCCAGGATGGGGCTCAGTGGCCAGCCCAGCATTGCGCAGACCGGGCCAGGCATATGCATGTAGCTTCGCTCTCATCTCTGGCTCACAAACTCCTGAGGAGAAGCTGGACAGTAATTCTGGGAAGGCAGCTGAAGCGTGGAGAACCGGGTTGCAGCCTGGGCGTGGAAGATAAAGCATCTGATGTGAGTGTCGAGGAGCAGCAGGAAGACTGGACTGGCCAGCATGGCACCAGTGTCCACCCAGCCGGGATGGAAGCCTGAACGGGCCAGCATGGTGCCAGTGTCCACCCAGCCGGAGATGGAAGCCTGTATGGGCCAGCAGGGTGCCAGTGTCCACCTTGCCAGGGATGGAAGCCTGGACAGGCCAGCACAGCGCCAGTATCCACCCAGCCAGGGATGGAATCCTTGAATGACCAGCACGGCACTAGTGTCCACCCAGCTGGGGATGGAAGCCTTGAATGACCATCACGGTGCCAGTGTCCACCCAGCCGGGGATGGAAGCCTTGAATGACTAGCACAATGCCAGTGTCCACTCAGCCAGGAATGGTAGCCTTAAATGACCAGTACAGCGCCAGTGTCCACCCAGCTGGGGATGGAAGCCTTGAATGACCAGCATGGTCCATGTCCACCCAGCCAGGGCTCAGCTATCAGGGCCCAGCTAAAGTCATGTGGTGGCAGTCAGGCCTGACAGAGCTGTCACCCAGCCTGCTCATTCACAGGTGACAGATCTGTGCCTCAGAGAGTGAGCACATGTGCACATAGACGCTGCATATTCACACAGCTCACATGTACACACACTGCACGTACACACAAACACTGCATATACCCAAACACAGATATCTCACATAAGCACACATATCCACATGTATACATAGACCCACACTACATATATCCACATACATACACTTACCACACATGCACATACATGCCCATACACACAAATCCACACATCCATATGCACACACATAGCCACACATCTATCCACATGCACACTATGTATATCCACATACATACACTTATCACACATCCCACCCAACATGTCCACATGTCCACACATGCATTCACATATATACATCCACACATACACAAATTCAATACTCATACACACACTTACCTACGCTTGCAAATAAGTCGTAAGTATACATGATAGATAATAAACTATGTATACACTTAAATTAAAAATGAATGCATGTGTGTTTGTGAGTAGACACACTTTCAAATATAATAGCAAACACTCAAGTGTGTGCATGCACTTCCACATATTGAATATATATGCATGCTTATAAGTAAGTAAACATTACAGAATCCTTCACAAGTATATTTGTACACTTACAAATAAGTGTAAGGTTCCATTTATGGATCTCAAGAACATGTCTAGGCTTACATGTTCAAATAAGTGAATATATATACACCAGAAATAAAGCATACTTATAAAAAATAAGTGCATGTGTGCAAGAAGCAACTTCTATTCCATATTCTTAAAATATTTGTCCACATATAATGAGATATGCACTTAAAGTAGTGTATATCCATGTACAAATGACCACATATATACTTACAGAGAGCAGTGGGGCACACCTGTGAGTCACAATAACAAGCGCTCTGCACCTGGGCAGTCCCACAATGCACTAGGAAGTGTTGATCTAAAGTCAGACCCAAGTCTTTCTGCTCCTCTCTAGAAGCTGAGAATTCTGAAGGGCTGAAGGCAGAAACATGACTCTGTTGCTGAGGGCGTACTAAGGGACTCAGTCCTAAAGGGTGGCCGGCTGGGGTCCAGCTCCTCTCTGGGGTGAGTGCTCTACAGCCACTCTACAGCCGGTGGGTCCAGCCGGGAAGAGCTCAGTGGCCACCCAGCTCTGTGCTGGCTCGCCTAATGCCTGTGGCAGGGCGGAGCTGCCGGGCAGCCGTTACCCCACTCACTTCCCAGGTGAGGGTGGTATGCAGCAGCCTGTGTGTGACTTGCCCCGGCACGTGCTGAATAATGAGGCAGGCATCTTGCTGTTTTCACTCGTCGTCATCACTGCCATCGCAGTAGATTTTCAGTAGGATGATGGAGACAGTGTGGTGAGCCGAGCCCATGTGGAGTTGGGAGTAAAAGCGGTGGCTTTGCACTGGTCCTGAGGAACGGGAGGGAGAAAGCATGTGTGTCTGGAGGAATGGTCCAGGGCGTTGGCAGGAAGTGGCAGACACGGTCCTTCCATTGCGCACCTGGTTGCTTACTTGGTCTCCTTGGTCTTGTCTGGGCTGCTGCGGGTTGCGTCTCTTTCCAGCACATACCCGGCCATTAACTCGGAGTCTATGCTTGGCACTCCCTGAGCTGCCCTGCCATGGTCTTCATTGGCCACTGGCTCAGCTGGAAGAGCAGAGCATGGACCGGGGGTCTAAGAACAGCAGGTGTCAGTACAGCAGCATCGGAGGCGAGGGTGCTGGGACAGGCTTCACACAGCCTTGCCTCGCGCCCTTGTAGCCCTGTGGAGTGCAGAGACCAGGGCTCTGTGTCTGTGCAGTTACGCATCATGGCACAGAGGCACAAAGCTTGGGAACTCTCGGGCACCACCATGTCCTCAGAGCCTCAGACTCACAGAACGGCCCCCTAGGGCCCCTCGCCCAGAGCCTCACCATCCCCAAGACTGTCCTATGGGGAGAAGGGCCCCAACACTGCAGTTTGAGAAAGATACAGTCAATTTTGAGCAACAGTTCGGCAGGCTGGGAAAACCTGATCCCGTCTTCTAGGAATACAGAAAAGAAAAGGTCGCTCTCTCCGGACCCAAGCCCAGGCACCTCAGCAAGAAGACAGACTCGCTTTCTTAGCATGTGAGAGCTGTAATCGGCAGAGAGTGAATCATCTGGCTTTAGACTACACAGTGGAGCTGTGTAACCTTGGCTCTGCCCTGAGCTGACTGTCCTGGGAGTGTGGGGACCCCAGGAGGCCTCAGAGCGCCCAAGAAAGGGCCCTGTGAAGGTAACCCTGAGACAGGTGCCGAGGGGCAGGGAGCCACTGCCGCTGCTCTAGAAACATGTGGGATGTGCCGCCACGCCAGGCGCTGTCCCACCCTGCGCCCTGCCACACTCGGGCACCTGCCTAGGCAGCCTGAGCGGTGCGCAGACAGTGACTCATGGTGTACTGCAGGGTGGCTGTGCCCACAGTGAGTATCTTCATTTGACCTATCACAAACATTTGAACAGGAGTTGTGAGACTGTTAGCAGCACTAATGTTAATGGCAACATAACCAGGGAACTGAGATGACTAGTCCCCAGGTCCCTTCCTAGACAAGTCCCCAGGTCCCAATCCTAGACTAGTCCACAAGTCCCTTCCCCTTATGACCTGTCATCCCAGTGAGCCTAGCAGGAAGCCAGAGCAACCCCCACACCATGAGGTCAGTCATTCTCAACATCCAGACTCCGCAGCTCCTCAGAGCTCCACCCAAGAGAAAACCTAATCTTTCCCAATTGAGTTTCATCAGCAACTGCTCGAGATGAGAGCCTTCTACTGAGAGTATACCACCGACATGGCAGAGCCTGGCAAGCTACCTGTGTTTTATTTCTTATGCCAATAAACCAGTAACAATTATTGACCTCATTCCCATGACCTTAAAATATGGTTTGAGGCTTTTCCTGTTCCTGGAGCAAGCAGATGCCCCTGGGGTACACTTGCTTGCAACAGGACCTATGGAGATGTTACTGGTGCCCGTTCAAGCAAATCCATGAACAACGGGAAGACAGTGATACAAGTGAACCAGGGAATTAGTTTAGAGAAAGGGCATGTGGGGACTAGTCTAGAGAAGAGATGTGGGGACTAGTCTAGTTAAAGGACCTAGGGGACTAGTCTAGGTAAGGGACCTGGGACTAGTCTAGGGAAGGGACCTGGGGACTAGTCCAGGGAAGGGACCAGGGGACTAGTGTAGGGAAGGGACCTGGGGAACTAGTCTAGTTAAAGGACCTAGGGGACTAGTGTAGGGAAGGGACCTGGGGACTAGTGTAGGGAAGGGACCTGGGGACTAGTGTAGGGAAGGGACCTGGGGACTAGTGTAGGGAAGGGACCTGGGGACTAGTGTAGGGAAGGGACCTGGGGACTAGTGTAGGGAAGGGACCTGGGGACTAGTGTAGGGAAGGGACCTGGGGACTAGTCTAGGGGAAGGAAACTGGGGAACTAGTCCAGGGAAGGGACCTGGGGACTAGTCCAGGGAAGGGACCTGGGGACTAGTCCAGGAAGGGACCTGGGGACTAGTCCAGGGATGGGTCTTGCAGTTTTGCTGGGTCAGGAGGCCTCTCTGGACAGTGGAGGGCACAAACGTTCATAGCTGGGCTGCCGGTGCTTCTGTGCATGAATCTCCATCATGAAAGGTGTTGCCAAGTCACGGGGCTCCAGATTTATAGTGTGAAAATTGAATCGGTACAGGAATAAGGGAATTTGCTTTTACAGCTGCTCATTAGGAAAAAGGTATTTTAGCATTTCTCTTGTTAACAGCCTCCGTACTTATATTTTATGTGTGCATATATTATAGTGATATATGTTTATTTTGTGTTGTTGCTGTAGTTCTTTGTTATGTTTTCAGATCATTCTCAATCCCTGATATGACATTAGAGTTTGATATCGCTCACTTTTACTGGCTGCTGTGCAGGCTTGTGTAGCGGACCTGGGCCTTCCCTGTCGCCTTGTCTGTCCTTTGAGTTGACGGGTGATTTGTGTGTGACGATTCCGTAAATGTCTTTAGTGCCTCATTCTACTCACCTTTTCTGTTGTGGTTATCATGATAAGGATTCAGCCGGGTCCCCTCTCCTGATGTCAGGAAAAGAAAGATGTAAAATTGCTGGCCAAAGAAAGATGTATTTGTTTCTCCTTTGACCACACCCAGCAGTGCTCAGAGCTGACTCCTGGCTCTGTGCTCTGGGCTGACTCCTGGTTCAGTGCTCAGGACTGACTCCTGGTTCTGTGCCCTGGCTCTGTGCTCAGGGCTGACTCCTGGCTCTGTGCTCAGGGCTGACTCCTGATTCTGTGCTCAGGGCTGACTCCTGGCTCTGTGCTCAGGGCTGACTCCTGGCTCTGTGCTCAGGGCTGACTCCCGGCTCTGTGCTCAGGGCTGACTCCTGGCTCTGTGCTCAGGGATGACTCCTGGTTCTGTGCTCAGGGCTGACTCCTGGCTCTGCTCAGGGCTCACTCCCGGATCTGTGCTCAGGGCTCACTCCTGACTCTGTGCTCAGGGCTCACTCCTGGCTCTGTGCTCAGGGCTCACTCCTGGCTCTGTGCTCAGGGCTGACTCCTGGCTATGTGCTCATGGCTCACCCCTGGTTCTGTGCTTAGGGCTCACTCCTGGATCTGTGCTCAGGTTTCGCTCATGGTGGAGCTCTGGGTTAGCAATGTGCAAGATAGATCCCTCCCTGCAGTCTTTGGCATCTTTTAGGGCAATCAATGTTATAATTAAGCTGCTGTTTCCAGGAGGACTTTGCAGTCTGCAGCTTCATGGGCAAAGAAAAACTCAGAATTAGCTCTACCAAGAAAGGCAGGCAGACCCATGGCACCAAGGCACAGTAGCAGGGAGATCCATCGTCCTGGCAGCACCCTTGGCAGGTAGAGTCACGGCCCAATGAGCACCCTGTGGCAGGCAGACCCATGGCCCCCGGAGAGCCCTGTGGCAGGCAAAAGCCATAGCCCCGGAACAGTCCTGTAGCAGGCAGGCCCATGGCACCGAGGCTCAGGGCTCTCCTCCCATGTGCTTGTTTCAGAAAGAAAAAATCCAGGATGCGGCATCAGAGCACATCAGCTCAGGAGTCCAGCGACCATGTCTGCTGTTGTCAGAGCCAGCCTGAGCTAGTGCCTGCTTAGAGCAACAGCCTTAGTGTGGCGTGCCACTCAAGAGGGGCGGCCAATCCCCTCGACTCCCCAGAGACTGTTTAGTGTAGACCATGCCCCTAAGTTTCAGAGTTTATGTTATACTAAACTTTATGTTTGTGTAACAGAACATAAACTGGTTTTTAGATGCATGGTTTTAGCAAGGTGAATAGTAACTTTCAAACTGTGCTTATTTGTTCTGGCTTACTGGTGGAAAAGAGTATATTTTACCACAAACATATATATGTATCACTTGATCACTTGATCACTTGAATCCCGTTATTCATCGATTTGCTCGAGCGGGCGCCAGTAACATTTCCATTGGACCCTATTACGTGCCAATGTAGCCCAATGGCATCTGGTTGATTCAGGAATATGAAGAGCCTCAAACCGTTCCTTCAGGGTCTTAACAAGGAAGTCTGACCATCTTGTAGGTGGGCAGCCATGTGATCTTTTGACATCCCGTGGGATCCAGTCGGTAACGGCTCTAGTCCAGCGGTTGTCTCCAAATCGCATTACATGTCCAGCCCATCTGATTTTGAAGCCTTGGCAAATGAGACAGCGTCCCTGATTCTGGAATAGCGACAAAGGTCAAAACTCCGGATTCCTTCACTCACTTGAGTGAGACGTGATATTCCAAGTAACAAAAATGATATTCCAGTAACAAAAATGTTTATATATGTATATGTGTATATATATATATATATATATTTAAGATTAAGAACATAAACATTTACATAAGAGATTCCCAAATTTATTTGGCATACCATTTCCTCCTAAAAAAAATCACTCAGGGGGCCGGAGAGATAGCCCAGCGGGTAGAGCGTTTGCCTTGCACCCGGCTGGCCCATGCCGGCCCGGGTTCGATCCCCGGCATCCCATATGGTCCCCGAGCACCGCCAGGAGTAATTCCTGAGTGCAGAGCCAGGAGAAACCCCTGAGCATTGCCGGGTGTGACCCAAAAAGCAAAAACAAAAACACTCAGTTGCACCCACCCCAGAAAATCTGCCACCTGCACCATCACACCAAGGGGCACCTGTGTCTACTGGATTATGACCCTGAGGAGCGCCGAACTTTATGGCTATTTTTATTTGGTAGTTCGTCCTTTCTGAAGCAACATATTTTGACTTTCTGTGGACCAAAGATTGTAGAGTCTGTTTATAGTCCAGCACAAGGACTTATGCTGAATTGTAGCAGCTCTCGTGTCTGAACATGCTGCAGTTAGTGGGCTGTTAGGAGGCTCCTCCATGCTTCCCAGACTCTGGAGCTCATGTAAAGAGGAGAACCTTGGACTCTCCCTTTCTGTAATGTACTTAAAGCCCCTCAGACTCGCCACCATCATCAGGAAGTTGCCTGAAGGGAGTTAAGATATTTGCCATAGACTAAGACTCTTTCAAGTATTTATACACATGGAGATTGTATGATGAACATTTTAAAAACCAAATTTAAACAGCTTTCAAGTACCAACAACTAACAGAAGAATTAAAAGCCAAAGTGAGATGGACCGAGATGAGACTCTAGCAATGTCTCAAGCTTGGGCTGTTTTCCAAGACTGTAAATTGCTTAAAAGAAAAAGAGGGTGGTTGCATGTAACAATAAATATTTGCATGCTAGCACTTCCCTAGAAATAATCTAGATATAACTCTTCATCAGAGAATAATTTGTCAGAACGGATTCACTAAGGCTCGATCCATCTAACTTTGTCTGGAGGCTGGAAAGTGAGTCCCGGCCCCTCTGTTATCAGCAAGGTGCTCTCACCGCCATCTGCCTCCCTCCAAACTGCGGCCCAGGGCCTCAGAAAGATCGGATGAGGACAGCCAGAAAATGAGGAGAAAATAGAATCTGAGTAAGACGGTCACACAAAATAACAAACAGGGCCCAAAATGCACTCGGCTTCTTCCACGTCTGCTTTTTTTTAGCTTCATTAAGTTTGACCTTGGCCTTCCATGACAAAGTACTGCCAGTTTCTACAGGGCTCCATCTCCAGCCTCTGTGGCCCCGTTCCCTTCCTGTCTTTCCTGTCTAATTTTGGCCTCTTCTGCCATATTATTAAATATATCTATTTGAAAAAGTCATGCCTGTGAACTCCCCTTCAGCATTCCATTCTCACTGTGTCTAGAGTGGAAAGGCCGAACGCATTCATTCCACACGTATTCCTGATAGCCATGACAGGAAATTAGACATACTGAAAATGAGATGGAACTAGAGATTATTGATCACACACTGTGCCGCTAGAGTTTGGTAGTTATTTAGTCTACGGTGTCTTCAGGCAACAGTAATTGCCAATCCACAATAGTGTTGATTTCAACTTAGTTCTGAAACTACTTTGGGTATTTTCAGGATGGCCAATTGCTGGCATGGAAAGAGGCTTTTCAGGCTGTCTGGGTCTGTGGTATCTGCTGTGGGTCTGCATCGCCCTGAGAAAGTTCTCTAGGGATTGAGAGACCCAAGGAACGTTTCTGACACTTGCCCCCTATGTCCCAAAGGAGACATTCTAGAAATCTGTAGTCTTCAAAGAACCCTCATTAGTCATGTGCTTGTTTACATGTGTCCAAGAAATCACGATTCCTCACATGGATTTCATGCATACAAGAAACTGAGCATGGGTAAACATCTAAAGAAATATAAAGCATATGTTGACAGTTGCAGCTGCCTTGTGTTTAAAGAAATGCATATTAGAGCTCCAATCTTCTTCATGATGCATTTGAGCTACCAAAACATATTTTCCAAACCGTGATGACCTAAAATGCTGTTCCATGCCACACAGACGGCATCTTGCACACACAGGATGGGGAACTGGTATTTGTGCCAGAGGCAACAACGATCTGGAAGACAAAAGAAAACATTTTTCTTAATGGTAAAACTTGGAAAAGTAAAATGAACTCCGATAGAACTCAATTCTTTTATAATTCCAGTATGCCCTGATTTCTTGATCACTTGAATCCCATTATTCATTGATTTGCTTGAGCGGGCGCCAGTAACATTTCCATTGGACCCGATGACGTGCCAATGTAGCCCAGTGGCATCTGGTTGATTTAGGAATATGAAGAGCCTCAAACCGTTCCTTCAGGGTGTTGACAAGGAAGTCTGACCATCTTGTAGGTGGGCGGCCACGTGATCTTTTGATATCCCGTGGGATCCAGTCAATAACGGCTCTAGTCCAGCAGTCGTCTTTTAGTCCTTCTTCGTTTTGGCAGCCTAGGTTGGCCGTGAAATTTTATCAGGCACTTTTTGTTCACCTTTCTTACTGCTGCCGTATTAAGGGCTCTTTCAGGGTCAGGAAAATAAATATTTATGTTACTGGTTTTGCATATTGAACACACATCGGACAGCTTGCCAGGCTCTGCCGTGCAGGTGCTATACTCTCATTACCTTGTGGGGCTCTCTCAGAGGGGTGGGTAGAATATTAACATATTATTATTATTATCATTATCATTATTATTATTGTCATGCAATGTTCCATCACCTATCCCTTCATCAGTGCACATTTCCTATCACCTGTTTCCTATCCTCAGTTTCCGTCACACACCCCCTGCGTCTTATGGCAGGCACACTCTCTCTCTCTCTTCCCCCTCACTCACTCTCTCCCTCACTCTCTCTTACTCTCTCTCACTCTTTCTCACTTTTTCTCTCTCCCTCCCTCTCTCTCTCTCACTCTCTCTCACTTTGTCTCTTTCCCTCTCCCTCACTGTCTCCCTTATCCCTCTCCCTTCCTTCCCTCCCTCCCTCCCTCCCTACTTCCCTCCCTCCCTCCTCCCCTCTCTCTCTCCTTTTGGCCCTTATGGCTTGCAGTACCAACACTGAAAGGTTGTGTTTTTACCATATATCCCTTTTCAACTTCCAGCACTCAGTTCTATCCAAAATGACCATTCCCAACTCCCATTGTCACACCACTCCCTTCTCTATCCTAACTGCCCTTCTCCCCCACCCCCCAGATGCTCTCGTGACAAGCCTCCAACCACTGACCAGTCCTCCTGGCCCTGCGTTCCCTTGCCTTGGAGATGGGCCTCATACAATACATAGTTTTTACCCAGTAAATGAATGCGGTGTCTGACCCTCTCCTTCTGACTCATTTCACTCCGCATGATACACTCTGTGTCCAACCATCTATAAGCAAATTACATGACTGAATTTTTCCTAACACAAAGCACTGAAACTTTCCAGAGATGAAGCCAGTCGCACTGGAAGGAAAGCAGGTCCCAAGCGGGCCACGAGGCAAGAGAGACGCCGAAGGGGAAGCTGCCATCCAGGACCAGTGTGGGGTCAGACACGCAGTCTCTGTGCACCCACATTCGTGGTCAGTCGGGGAGGATTTTGAGGGACAAAGCCAGAGCCCTATTTTGTTCTACATGCCCTCTCACCCGACGGCCTCTCATGCCACATGTAGAACAGCACACTGAAAAGGCACGACAACGGAAGTCAGCTTTCTCCCAAGAGGCAGGTTTCCTGTAAAGACACGACAATGGAAGTCAGCTTTCTCCAAGAGGTGGGTTTCCTGTAAAGACACAACAACAGAAGTCAGCTTTCTCCAAGAGGCGGGTTTCCTGTAAAGACACGACAACGGAAGTCAGCTTTCTCCAAGAGGCAGGTTTCCTGTTTGACTCAAATCAAGTTAATTTTATACTTAAAACAAAACAAAAAGTAGCCTCCAGCCCCTGAAAGATTGATAGAATAAGAAGCAAGCATTCTAACTAAAAAATGAATCAAATCTTACTGGAAGATCACAACAGCATCCAAAGTTGAGCTATATATGAACGTTTGTGTGCACACACACTCACACTCACACATAAATGCACACACACTCACACACATTCATGCACACACACACCATTTTGCAAGTTTGCAGATACTGACACATTGCCCTCAAACACTGAATTCTATGAGCAAGGAGCCAGTTTTGAAAGTATTTAGAAGAAAGAAAAACACTGAGGATAAACTTGACTCGATCCGGACGTTGGCATCAGCAAACAGGATGCCAACACAGATACCACAGCTGGTCTCTAGGAGTACAGGAAAAGTCAGAAATGGCAAAATAAGAAACGAAGGAAAATCCATGTGCTGGAAAGGACAGTATCTGAAGTTAAGAAACATGAATAAGTTAACTGGAGAATTTAACTGTAAAAAATGACATAAGTAAATTTGAAGTCAAATCATATAAATGATCCACTTTAAGAAAGACTTGCCTCCCCTACCCCCACAAATCTAAGACATTTCTGATGCAGAACACCGGGGTCCCATGAGGCAATGTCTGACTCGCTTGTGGCTGAAGCTCCAGGAGCAGAGGGCCCGGCCAAAGCAGGTTTTAAAATAACGCTGAAATTTCCCAAATCTGGCAAAAGTGAAGTAGAGCTTTATCACCTTGAGCTCAGAAGTGAGGTAGAGAAGGTAACGGACCAGCCCCCGACACCCATCGTCCACTGAGCAAAGGTGAAAATCCCCGTCCGTGAGGCATGGCATGGGCTATATATGTCTACGTATTTCAGTAATTTGAATTATTCCTGATTTTACATGCAAAACCTTGGAGACTAATTATATGGAACAATATCTTTAAAGTGAAAAATTTAAACAAAACAAAGAAAAATTATATGCAATCATTATGAAACGTGAAAACACCCTTTAAGGAGGATGAAGGAAAGGACAGACAAAATAAGAGAAAACTAAGATACTCTTAGCAGGCCGCCTGCAGTATGGTTTCAAAAAATAATGGGTAGAAACTGATATATTTAGTAAAGGATGAAAAAGAAATAGAAGTGAAAACAATTTATTTATTATAGTTTAGGCAACATGGTTATAATTGTATTAATCCTTATGATATTTATGTAATTTAATGCATATGATATTTATGTAATTTCCTAAACCTCACCACCGAACAAGGTACCTATGAGCCTCTAGAAAAGTGTTTCACTGAAATTTATTCAAAGTATATTTTTAAGCAAAATTTACCACCTGGATTTTGGGAGGTATGCTAAGTTCATGTAGTTTAAATGTATATAATAACCATGAAAAATACTTACAGGAGTTAAAAAAATTAATTTATGCACTGTCGGGAGTGCCACCGGGGTCCCCAACAGTGCCAGGAAGTGAGTTCCCTTCTACCTCCAAAGTCGGCAGGGAATGGATGAAGACTCAGGAATCCGATGCAGTTTTAAAAGGGCTTTACTGTCACAGGTTCCAATATACAATCCAAGAGCAGCTAGGCCCCAGCCAGATGTAGGCCAAGGTGGCTGCCACCACGTGTTGAGGCACAACAGAGAATGGAGAGGACGGAGAAGCAAAACACCAAGGGAAGCCGAAATGGCAAAAGGGGGCAAAAAAGAGCTTCTTTTTTTCTTGCAGCTTATTTTATAGCTAGAAATCCGCCTAAAACTCCCCAGCCCAGCCCATTCTGGGCTGGGCTATCTAGAGATGAAAATAGGACAATAGCTCTGTAGAAATGTAGCAACTTCAGGAGACCATCTGGCTGTTTACAAGGACCCAGAACTAATTAAAGCCTCCTAGCAGAGCTGGGAGAAGCTATAAGCTAAATGTAACTTCCCCTGGCAGGAAGGATCAAATGCCCTCAGGTAATTTCTCCCAGCACCTCACCTAATGTCTTGAGCCAAGATCTGCCGGGAATTGCCTTTATAGGGTAGAGAAGGGGGTTTCTGAGATGGCATGTCTCTGTATCAAAGACTAATACTAATGCCAGTTAAATATTTCTCCAAGCCTTCACAAGAGTCTCGTCTACTTCACGGTAGTTTTGTGTTTTAGTTGCCTTTGAGTTATCAGTGAGCCATGCTTGCTTGCTTGGAGGCAAACAGCATTTCTCTCTGGTCTAATTACTTAGAGATCCAACGTGGCCAGGCAAATATGCAGGTAATATCTAGCTAGTCCCATGATGATTGTGGTAGCATGAAAGACTATTTATACCAGCCAGTACAGAATACATGGTCAGATAAGACTGCCAGATTCAGACTACCCCCCTATCTATGAAGTGACCTGCAGGAGGCAATCCAGGGCATATGCAGAGGCCTAGGTTTTTAGGTGTCCTGCAACAACACACTTGCATCCTTTGAAATAATGTGGTGTCAGATTAATTCCACCAAGAGCCAAATCAAGGCTGTTTATTGGCAGAGCAAACATTGGAGGAATAATGAAAGAAAGCATGGTTAGAAGACCACCGTTGACTCAAAATGGAGTTCTACTCCAATATTCAAGCATTCTGAAAGAGGCAGAAAGGGGATTTCAGAAATAATGAATCCATAGAGAGAACCCAAACAATGCCTTTTGGTATGTCATGGTAGCAGGCATTGCTCTTTGCAGAGATTTTTTTCCCTCAGATACCTTCAACTCCTTTTTTTGAGAATGTAATTAAATGTGAAACTTGTGCTTTGAGCTAGGACTATGGAAATGGAATATACAAATGTCTCCCAAAACATATCACCCAATGCACACCACCCAATACACACCACCCAATACACACCATCTAATACACACCACCCAATACACACCACCCAATACACACCACCCAATACACACCATCTAATATACACCACCCAATACACACCACCCAGGACACACCACCCAATACACACCATCTAATACACACCACCAAGTACACACCACCCAATACACACCACCCAATACACACCACCCAATACACACCATCTAATATACACCACCCAATACACACCACCCAATACACACCGCCCAATACAGACCACCCAGTACACACCACCCAGTATACACCACCAAATACACACTATGCAGGACACACCACCCAGTACACACCACCCAGTACACACCACCCAGTACACACCACCCAGTACACACTACCCAGTACACACTACCCAATACACACCAGGCTTCAAGGGGCTTCTCATTTAGTAGAGAACAAAATTGACTGCAGGATCAGGTTCAGGACCTTGGACAGTGCCCTGCTGCCCTTCAGCCTTTTCCATCAGCATTTTCCAGAATTTTGGATCGTCTCACTGGTCAGTATATACCATCATGTATTTTCAGCTCACCGAGAAGAGAAATGTCCTTGATTTGATGTGAGAGCCCATTCACAAAGAGTGGTTAATGGTTGCTAATATAGTACATTCCCCTTCTGGGCATAATTACGGCTTAAAAAAAGACAATTACCATCTTATGCAATGAATCTTTAATGTTAGAATTTCAGGCAGATACATTTAGGAATACATCCAATTTGTTGCTGTCAAGTCTGTGGATTAATTAGTGTTCCAGGAAGTTATTGGACAAATACAGCCGGCATTTTTGACGACCGAGCACTGCTGTGTGTGACGGAGATGCCGCCTAGAGTATTCGTCCACAGCTGCCCGAGTCCGAACTTGGACGAGGCTGAGTTGGCTCTTCTGCCCTGCTTACCTCCGTCCACCTGGCGCTTTGTTTAGCTTCCGTGTTTTCTCCATGTCTAGGATCTATAAGGAAGACAGGAGACACCTTTAGTAACTCCTTGACTGCCAAGGGCTCCCAAGGGCGCTGCAGGACCCAGGTTCCCTCTCTAGTCAGGCACTAAGCTGCATGGTCTCTGGGGTCTCTGGGTATCACTGGCCACGCCTCCCACCACTGTGGCTCCTGAACTACCTTCAGGGCTGATAATGCTGCCATCCTGGGCTTCAGGGAAAAGTCAGGACCCCCTCCCCAACAGCTCTGCCTGCAGAGACCCTGGTCTGAATGCAGACACCGCCAGGCTCCAGGTGACTTAGTTCTGTGAAGATATGGAGAGGATCACATGCCAGGACCAGCGTTTCTTCTCCCAGAGAAACGGAGTCCCCTCAGCTCATGGTTTGTTTTGTGTTGTCTTAGGGTTTGTTTCTTTTGCCCTTTATTGGTATTGATTGTGGTGCTTTGATTCACCGTGAAGTTAATGCTGGTTTCTCAAGGATATAACTTCAGTACCACACCCATCACCGTGTACCCAAATTCTTCCCCCCAAGGAATCCCGCACCCATCGTTCAGCCCTTCTCCCACCAACTCAACTGTGTGGATCCGTTAACCCAGTACGTTGTCAACAGCTTGAGTTAGGGACACGCGACCGTTGTGTGTCAGAGACCCAAGGAAACTAGCATTGCCATGTGATGGGGCTACACCAGGGCCAGGGAGTCTGTGGTGTGCCGCCTGATGCCACAAGGTCACCTTCAGTCACCCAACAGAAAACTCACTTCTTCTATCCTCGTTATTCCCTGTTTTTCTCAATCAAGGGTGAATCCTAAGTCCTGGGACTGTCCCGATGTTGGTGAGTCCCATGGAGCGCGGTCCCCAAGCTCAGTTAGGACACACTTTGTGCTGCTGCCATAAAAGAACTTGTGAAAAGGAAAATATTTACATCAAAAATGTTTTCCTGCTGAGATATGACTTATATGGAGATTACAGAAATGGAGAGATTCTTTCAGCAATTTTGGTGATCGTGAGATTTCCCCAGGGGCTGTGCTAACTCTGTACAGCTGATGTGGGTTCAACCCCCGGCTCCCCATATGGTCCCCTGAGCACCAGCAGGAATGATCCTGAAGCACAGAGCCAGGAGTAAGCCCTGAGCACCACCAAGTGCAGCCCCCTGCAAATCAAAATCACACCAAACAAGTCTGTGTTTACATGCTGTGACAACATAAAAGTTTATATCGTAGGTAAAAATTTTAGGAGTCACACTTCCCATATAGACTATACTGTTTGGAGAAGGTCTTGTCAACTTGACCTTGTCGTTACAGAATTTAGCAGTTTGTTACTTTAGCGAAGTTTGTTCATAGTTTGATTTGAATAAAGGTCATCATGGTCCAGTGTTGCTTGCGCCCATGGTGTGAGAGCTGGCAGAGCTGTTTCCTTCATCTAAATGTCCTGACAGTATGGGGCAAGTTGAGCAGAATGCATGACCATGAAGACCAGATGGAGCTTTGTTGGTCAGATCCGTGGTTCCGCCACCCAAGGGCCCTTTCTCCCCTGTCTGCTCCTTGGTGGCTGTCAGGGCGATGCTAGCAGAGGCTGATGGAGGTGTTGCTCCCTGCAGCGCTGTGGCTTTAATTCCAGAGACTGCAATGGCAGAGTTGTGCAGTGCCCTGCGGGTGGGTCACTCAGTGGCTGCAGCCGTTGCTCTGCGTCTCCCGGCTCACGGTGCCTGGACACGGTGTCAGCTGGTTTCCCTGCAGGGTTGAGCACGTCCGTTCCCAGCTATTGGCTCTGAGTCTTGTGTGTGCCTCCACATGCAGGCACAGGAATCCCAGAAAACTCTTTTTATTGTGGGGAGGTCAAGGGAAAGTAGGTCAAGGAGGGTAAGGGCCTAAGGACTTGGGGCTGCTGGGCCTGTGGCGACAGGGACATTCGGCCAGCCCAGCAGTGCTGCTGGCTCTCGAGGGCCACAGCACATGGCGCTCAGTGGACTGTGCTGACAGTGATGGAGCTGGGCTGGACACCGCCCGGCATGTGCCCTAACCCCTGTCCTCGCTCTCTCTGGTTCCAGTTTATACATCGTGTCGTTTGGGTGAAGCCCCAGAGCTCAGGTATTATGGCAACCTCCTTGTATGAAGAACACAATCACCGTTACCCAGCCCTGAGCCGTGACAAGCAGCAAGGGACAGACAGTCTCTGTCTGTCTCCTCTGTTGCGGGGCAGGGCAGGGTGGCCGGGAGCTGCAGCCCCTCAGAGAAGGGGAGGCTGATGCTGAGCAAATGTCTCTGCAGTCCCAGAAATGAACAAGGAGAGAGCCCTGGGTTGGGGGCAGTCTGAGCTGATGCGTTGCAGAGCTGCTGAGACGTTTCCTTCTGATTTTCACTTCTAGACCATTGGGCATTTCGGGTCAGGAGACCTGGGTCCACTCAGGTGATGGTTGGCCCTGAGTAGGAGATATTTCAGTGCGTGGGCCTTGTGGTGTGTGTCTATACTTGGCTTCACGATCAGTTTCTTTGTCTTATTATCAGGAAATGCCTTATCTGGATGCACGTTTTATACAGCTGTGCAGCGAGCTTGTGTAAACATGTCTTGGGAGGAAAAGGGGACGCCCAGGCTGCAGCAATTTCCCTCTGTGGGCACTGTTGTTGGCCAGCACCACCCACTGAGGGCCAGCTCCAGCCCCCCATCACCACCCTTCCACCTCAGGGCTCTCAGGACTGCGGCGAGTCAGGCCCGTGCTCTGGGCCAGCTCCCTTCCTCCTTATTCTAGCACCTCCCCACTTGCTTTCTGCCCTGCATGGGAGAAGTCTAACCTGGGTCCTCGCAAGCAGCGTAGGAAAACCCATCCCCACTCCCTCATCTGTTGGAGGACGCACCCCAATGAGCTCTGGGTCTCAGCTAGTCCCGAGCCTTTGCATCTGCTAGCAGCCACCTCCTTTTGCCTGAAGCCTGTTCCGATCACACAGGTATATTGGGGCCAGACTGGAAGAGACGTTAGATTTTATAACTTTAATGGCAGAATATCCTTATCATGGGTCTAAGCTAGCGTCAGTGTGTTTCACTTATTACCCCATGGGGGGAAACGTGTAGTTTTTCCAGGATGACCCTGGTGTTTGGATCCACCATAACGTAATCAGCCCTGCTAGGCCGAAACCATGCTAGCCTGCCCAGGCAAGTGAACCGACTCAGCAATTCTATAGGCACTCTTCATTCTAATGCAGACTGGACCTCGTGGAGGCTTAGAGACTTGGCCGGCAGTATATATTCATGATCTAAAATATAATACTTCACTTGATCACTTGAATCCCGTTATTCATCGATTTGCTCGAGTGGGCACCAGTAACATTTCCATTGGACCCTATCACGTGCCAATGTAGCCCAATGGCATCTGGTTGATTCAGGAATACGAAGAGCCTCAAACCGTTCCTTCAGTGTCTTTACAAGGAAGTCAGACCATCTTGTAGGTGGGCGGCCACGTGATCTTTTGACATCCCGTGGGATCCAGTCGGTAACGGCTCAAGTCCAGCGGTTGTCTCCAAATTGCATTACATGTCCAGCCCATCTGATTTTCGATGCCTTGGCAAACGAGACAGCGTCCCTGATTCTAGAATAGCGATGGAGGTCAGAACTCCGGATTTCTTCTCTCACTTGAGTGAGGCATGATATTCCAAGCATAGCTCTTTTCGATTCCTCTCTGGGAGACCCGAATAGCATTCTCATACTGCTTTCGTAGGGGCCCAGGTCTCTGAGGCGTATGTTAATGCAGGGAGAATGGTGGAGTCAAAGAGATGTGCCCGAAGCCGGAGGTTTTTTGTCCTTTTTAGCTATTTCTTCGATGCCTTTGAAGGCATTCCATACCGCTCTCTTCCTCCTGCGCAGCTCAGGTTTTAGGTCGTTCATCATGTTGACTTCTCGACCTAGGTACACATAACTGCTGCATTCAGAGATGTTTGTTCCATTGAGAGTGAATGGGGCCTCAGGAACTAGTTCATTCTTCATGAACATTGTTTTCTTTAGATGCAGCTGTAAACCTATCTTTCCACATTCTCGGTCGAAGTCAGCCAGCATTTGTGCCGCTTGGCTAATGTTTGGTGTTATTAGAACAATGTCATCAGCGAAGCGGAGGTGGTGTAGTTGCCGACCATCTATCTTCACTCCCATTCCTTCCAATTCTAATTGTCGCATGATGTTCTCGAGGGTGGCGCTGAAGAGTTTTGGTGAAATGGTATCACCCTGTCTAACCTCTCTTTTCACATTAATGATCACTTCTTTGTAGAATGGTGAGATCCTGGTGGTGAATTCGTAATACAGCTCATGAAGGATCTTGTATTGGGTTTGAACACCCTGTTTGGCTAGGGCTTCGATGACGGCTTCAGTCTCCACAGAATCAAAGGCTTTCTGTAAATCAATGAACGTGAGACAGAGTGGCATCTTGTACTCCCTACAAACCTCGATAAGCTTGGTTACTGTGTGGATATGGTCGATTGTGCTGAGTCCTTTCCGGAAGCCTGCTTGCTCGCATGGTTGTCCTTTATCTAGTGTTTTGCTAATCCTGTTCAGGATGACTCGTGTAAACAGCTTGTAGATGATGGACAACAGGCAGATGGGGTGATAGTTGCTGATGTCATGAATGTCTCCCTTCTTGAACAGTAGAACTGTCCTGCTGGTTTTCCATTGGGAGGGCACCTTGCATTCGGACAGGTAGCGTGTGAAGAGCCGAGCTAGTGTATTGATGAGTATCGACCGCAGATTCTTCAGGTGTTCGGGTCTGACTTTTGTCTGGGCCTGGTGCTGTTCCCTTCTTTACCAACGAGATGGCATGTCGGATTTCAGAAGGGAGAACGTTGGGAGTGACATATCCATCCTGTGGAATTTCGTATGTGGGCAGGTGGATGTGGCTATCAAAGAGATTTGAGTAGAAGTCCTGGATAATCTTCTCCATTGCCTTTCTGGAAGATGTGATAGATCCATCAGGGCGTCGGAGGGCAGTCATCTTGGTCTTATAGTTGGCGAAGGACAGGCGGGCAGTGTGAATGCTTTTCCCGGCTTCTGCTGCATCTTCCAGTATTTCTGCTCTTCTTTCTTTGAGGTCTTCTTTTATCGCTTCTCTGCACCGTTTAGCAAGCTTGGACATTAGCATTTGGTCTCCTGAGGCTTGCGCCTTGCCACATTGGCGAATGAGCTCAAGAGTTTCTGAAGACAAGCGTCCTTTTGTGTCTACCTCTCTCTCGGCATTCTTCGCACAATCATGAAGGTGCTGAACCAGTCGTTTGTATTCTTCATTGATGTCGTCAATGATGGTATCTTCCCATGTTGCTGCAATGGTGCCAAAGAGTTCCCAGTTGGTGGTTGTTCTGGGAGTTCTCTTCTTAAACTTTGCAGACTTTTCTCCCCCTTTGCGGGAAGTAGAATTTTGCACCGAAGGAGACGGTGGTCCGATCCTGTTTGGAATTTGGGGACGACAGCAACATCGGTCAGACAAAACCGTCGATTGAAGATGATATGGTCAATTTCATTGTGGAACTGTCCGCCAGGAGATTCCCATGTCCAACGTTACGCTTCACCTTTCTGGAACTGTGAGTTCCCATGAATGGTCTTGGTGGATATGATGAACTCAGATAGTCTCTCACTCTGTTCGTTCCATTCTAGGCCATGGGTCCCGATGTGGAGTTCTTAAGCTGATCTTCTTGGTCCTATCTTGGCATTAAAATCACCGACTATGATCTTGTAGAAGGTGTGATCTTTTCATAGAACTCCTCCAGTACCATGTAGAATTTCTCAATTTCATCTTCTTTGTATGTGGATGTTGGTGCGTAGACAATGCAGATAGAAATTGCTGGCAGTGGGCCACATCTCTTCAAATGTAATCGTCCTATTCGGTTTGTTAGGCATTCAAATGAATCAATGTTTACGGCCATGTTCGTGTTGACAAGGACACCAACGCCACCGATGCCTCTTTCGTCGCATGTTCCAAGGAACAATTCTTCTCCGGTGTCAAATAAAGCATGATGAAACTGACGCCTCCTCGTCGTCTCAGTCAGACCAATGATGTCGTACTTGATCTTTTGCGCTTGCAGCATCGGATCCTCAATATATGCTTCCGATGCCAGCGTACGTGCATTGAAAGTACAGACAGTCATTTTAGTCCTTCTTCATTTTGGCAGCTTAGGATGCCCATGAAATTTTATCAGGCACTGCTTGTTTGCCTTTCTTACTGCTGCCATATTAAGGGCTCTTTCAGGGTCAGGAAAATAAACATTTCTGTTACTGGATTTGGCATATCGAACACGCATCAGACAGCTTGCCAGGCTCTGCCATGTGGGCGCTATATTCTTATTACTTTGTGGAACTCTCTCAGAGGGGTGGGTAGAATATTTATGGTAATTTGGAGGTAAATTGCTGCGGCCGCACAGCAGGGAAAGCTGGTTTCTGCTCTGCCGGGTGTACCTGTGTCTTAGGCTCAAGCATTCCTGGGCTTGAAATACTCTCCTCTGAAGGGTGGGTCTCTGCGTGGTGGGTCCTTGTAGGCTAGATTTCTGACAGGCCAGGCTGGAGACTGGATTAATCTGTGGGCTGGAGACTGGATTAATTTGCTGGGTGGAGATCTTACCTGCACCCAGCAAAATATAATACTATTCCCCATATATTAAATCCTGACTTGCATTTTACCTCAGGTGAATGTACCCCATCTCTACATTGTTTTGTGCTGAACCTGAAAGGCGAGATCTGGCTCTAGTGAATTAGCTTTTGTAAGGCTCAGGCTAAGTGAATGCACTGGGATCTGCTTTAGAAACCCGATTTTGGTCTCCAGATAGCCCAGCCCACAAAGGAAGTGCTTGGTGGGCTTTGGGGGATCAGAGGTGCTGGGTAAAAGAGGTTAGGCTCCATTTTGGTAGGAGATCTCAGCCTGGGCACATGGTCAGAGGTTTGGTCAGCAGCTGGAGGTTTGGGAGTTTCCCCATCTTGGATTGTATTAGCAGAATTTGTTCAGGTACTGGTGATAAGTACAAGCCTTTGGAACTGTGTTGCGCTTGTGAATTCTGTCTGTCCACTGCCGGCTTTGGAGTCAAGTGAAACTGCTCCCTCCTTATTGTCGGGGACCCCAAATGCCCCCGACAGTCATCTGCTTACAGGATACCAGCCCCGCTCAGGTTAGTCTTGGCTGGAAAGATTTATGTACCTGGGAGATAAATAAATAAATGGTGCATGTATTTAAAGCTAAGAGCACTTAACTTTTCTCCTGCGCTGAGCAACTTCCTTATTTATGGTGTTTCACTCCATGGCCGGCTCTGCCTCGCAGAAGCCACCTTGGGGGCAGTCTCTGTCCTCACCAATTTATCTCCAGCATCCCGAGACATCTGTGTGTCGTGACTGTCTGTGAGTGCTAACCGAATGGCTGCCGTGCAGAGGGAGGTGTGTCCTGTCGGTGTAAGGATGGGATGTGAGCAGTGTCTTGCCTTGTGTTAGCTAACACTGCCTGATTTACTACATGGATTGGGCTGATCCTATTCTAAGGACTTGATATACCGTCGTCGATGACTCATTAATTTGACATTGCAGTTTTAATTAACGTTAGCTCTATACTTGCAGCTCTCTGGCTGACACAGTAGATCTTAGTGGGATATGGATTATTTATGGCCCTACACTTCAATATTGCTCCTAGGCTTTGATGAAAAGATCCATTTTCAGAATGATTCATAATCTCACCGCATGGGCTCTTTAGTATTAGGGCGTGGGGACACGCACAGGACATAGTGGGTGTGCACTTCCATTTCCCAGGGCAGAGGGGACGTGAGGGTACAGTCACCTGAGCACAGGCGGCCCCAGACTAGGGGCTGCTCTGCTGCCACCACCCATCCGAGCTAGTTCTGTGGTGAGAGTGATGGTGGGGCCTCTGCCCCGACAGTGGCTGGGTGCAGGGCTGAGGAGTCAGTGCACTCCTCGTGGGCCTGGGCCTCATGTGACGCCCCCCTCTGAGGCTGGTGGGTTCCTGCTCGTGGAGTATAGGCTCCGTCTTTTCCCAGACTTACAGGAGGGTTTCAGGTGCAGGTTGCTCCAGCACACACCCTCCCCCTGCTGCCCGCCCCGCTTCCCTCCTCTGGGTCTCAGGTCCTTCCCCCACTCCTGCAAAGCTCAGTTCTATAGCCTAGTTCTCCAATTATGTGCCCTATGACCTCTCTGTGTCCTGCATGGCCTGCCCAGGAGGGACTATCCTGTCTGTCTCCTCCTTCCCACTGACCCTCTCAGCCTGTCTCCCCAGATCTGTCCACGTAGTCAGAGGTCATACGATTTCACATTTCTTACAGCTGAGTTGACCCGCAATTGTGTGTCCTGTACCATTTCCTTTATCCACTCTGTGTTCCTGGGAAGTTGGGTCTGTTCCAGGTTGGGGTCACTGTGAGCCCTGTGGCAGTGGACGCTGCAGCACATGGAGCTCTGAGTGTTTCGGGAGGGGTTGCTGAGAAGCGCAAGCTCCCGTCTTGGATTTGTTGCTTTTGCTTTGCAGTGAGGTGGAGCCAATTGTGTTGCGCCTTCTACAGCTCAGCTCTGGGCATCTCTGCTGTGCTCTAAAAGTGCCAGTCCTGTTGATGTGAGATGGAAGTGGAATGAGGGCGACAGTCCCATCAACGTGAGGCGACAAGGGTGATGGTGGACATAGGAGGGATTCTGTGAACGTTCCGTCAGGAGGAGATGCTGCCTCCGGCCCAGTCCTGCACAGCCCTAGGCTGAGTGTGTTTCCTGTAAGCTGCTACTCTTCCTCAGTCTCCCTGCAGCCCTTGGCCTCAGCAAGGCCCCGGCCCAGCCACCTTCCTGTCATGGCAGGTCTGGGCTCCCTCTCAGACACCCCTGGGTGGTGTCTCCTCTCCAGCCCCTGTGCCTCCTCAGATAGCAAGAACGGGGTTGGCGATTCCTCGATGCTCACGCCAGATCCCTCAGGGGCTCAGTGGCCGTGCCACAGGGGGATCTGTCCAGCCCACACAGGCCCTGACAGAGAGGGACTCCCCACCCCAGAGTGCACACATGGTTGGTTGGCATACTTTTATTTGCGCGCTGCATTTTTATTTCTCGACTTGTTCAAATGGTTGCATAACCTATGTTTTGCTGCTTGACTCTCTTCATGAGCTCGGCAGTGTAGAAAACCTGCACACTTTCAATCAATCCCACGGTCTGTAATGTTAATCATTTAAAGTATAAACAATGTTTATTGATCGTTTCTTCCTGAAAGAGTCTCATTTATTCATGTATTAAATATTCAAGCCTGCCAGTTATATATGACAGCATAATTTCATCTCCAATTAATACATGGTGATTTTTATAATTCCAGGATTGCTATTTTGGTGGCTTCTGTCACGACGGAGAGATTGTTTATTTTAAGGTAATCTTCCACCGACATTCTATATCCACTGCAGTCCTGAACTTTCAAAACATTTATTTATCATTTTCTCTCCCTTCCTCTTTGTTTTGTGGTGCCCAGATGTCATGCACTTATTTTTCGGGGACTCTGATGCTTTGCTTCTAGCACAGGGCCTGTGGGGCGATACAAGGATCAAACTTATGGCCCCCTTGGGGCTGACGCTGTAAGCCG
This sequence comes from Cryptotis parvus, assembly GCA_021461705.1. NCBI lineage: Eukaryota > Metazoa > Chordata > Mammalia > Eulipotyphla > Soricidae > Cryptotis > Cryptotis parvus. The sequence goes on from JAJIBD010020966.1 coordinate 938,771, forward strand.
CAGCCGTGTGGCCCAGGCAGGCCGTGCTGTAAGCTCCAGCCATCATGGGTTCCCAGGTCCCTCATAATTCTTCAGGTAATTTAAATGAGCTGATACTGATTTTTAATGCACAAAATAATAGATGTAGATATTATACACAATAATGTATTTCGCCTCACTAAATTGGCTTGATCTGGGAATATATAGTGAATGGAAAGCATATTGTATCATATGAGGTAGAATTGGCAAATTTGAAATGAAGAGGCTATTTTTAACCTAAGAAAATGTGTTCGGTGGAAATAAAATTTTATTGGAGTTTTTCTCAAGAACAGCACGAATGCGAAAGCTCTTCACCTGGTATTCGTTGGGGTTTATGGATACTGTCTCCAAGGGTGTTTTAGGAAGCTCTGATTGAGAATCACACCCTTTTGGGGGTCATCTCTGTTCTTGGGGTTCATTGGCAGTGGGGCCTGAGGGGCCGAATGGCCACGGCCTCTATCCACCAAGACATGCTCTCCACCCCAAATGGCTGAGACGTGCTCTCCACGCAAAATGGCCAAGACGCGCTCTCCACGCAAAATGGCCGAGACAAGCTCTCCACCCCAAGTGGCCTGGACGCACTCTCCACCCCAAATGGCCGAGACAAGCTCTCCACCCCAAGTGGCCTGGACGCGCTCTCCACGCCATACCTAAACAGAACATTCAGCTGCTTGAGTAGCAGTCAAGACTTCACTTTGGTTTTCAGTGAGATGCACCATACTTCTATGACACCTCTCAGAGCGCTAGATCCACAGCTTGTGGGGTGGTTCTGTCCGCTCAGTTGGGGGAGGACACGAGACCCTCATGTACCGCATGTGTACCACAGGTGTACCTTCGCTCTTGATGTTAAGCATAGTGAATTTCCGTGTTTCTGAAGGTGCCTTGTTTGGGGGCCCCTGCCAGGGCCCAGTGTTAAATGCAGCTGTGCCCATTTCAGGCTCTCTCACCCTACCCACCCAAACAACTGCTGCTACAGATAAGTGGGTGCTAATGAAACTTCCGGCCCCATCCTGGACTCAGGGAAGGAGCAGTTACTGTCTTCGGGGACACTTCCCCAAGGCCCCCAATGTTTCTTTGGCAACGCGGGCATGAGCTTTCATGAAACTGCCACTGTGTACACGGCTCTGCTGGCTGCTGTCAGGCAATTACAGGGAGGCCAGTCCCAGCAAGGAGCAAAGCAGTTTGGAAGGATCAGTCTGAGACCCCGCAGGGGACGTCTCAGGGCCTGGGCCTGGGAATGTGAGCTGGCGCTAGCACTCCTGGAGTCTCACACTGGAGCGAAGATTTCCTGCTCCCATGCACTTCCTCTGAAAGGAGATTCTGGGCTCCCAGGGGAGAAGCCAAATATTGTGTCGAGGGGTCATATGGAAGGTCCAATCTCAGTTTTTTGAGAATTCTCTGAACTGCTTTCCATGGAGGCTACAGCAGTTAACTTGGGTGGAGAGTCTTCTCACTTTTTCTCTCATTCTTCTTTTGGGGGCAGGGGGCACACCCAGCAGTGCTCAGGGATCTGTGTTCAGGGCTGACTCCCGGCTCTGTGATCAGGGTTGACTCCTGGCTCTGTGCCCAGGGCTCACTCCTGGCTCTGTGCTCAGGGTCGACTCCCAGCTCTGTGCTCAGGCCTGACTCCTGGCTCAGTGCTCAGGGATGACTCCTGGCTCTGTGCTCAGGGTCAACTCCCAGCACTATGCTCAGGTCTGACTCCTGGCTCAGTGCTCAGGGCTGACTCCTGGCTCTGTGCTTAGGGCTGACTCTGTGCTCGGGGCTGACCTGGCAGGGTCTGTGGGGATCCTCTGTTGTCCTGGAGCCACCCCAGGCTGTGTGTTGCACAGCAAGCACTTTGCCCTCGGTCTCTCTCTGGGCCCCTGCTCCTGGTGTGAGCCCCACTCACTGGTGCGCTGACTCGTGTGATTATTTTGACCCCCGTGTCCCTGGTCTCAGGGAAGAGGAATCGCTTTCCGTCCCTATTGGCCATCGTGAGTTTCCATTGAAGAAGTGCCCTCTTGGTTCCTTCCCCATTTTCGGGTGGGTCCTTTCTTCTGCTGCTAAGTTTGGTGGGTGCTTTGCCCCGGTGTGGGAGAGTCTCCTCTCCTGGGCCCGAGGGTCTTTGTGTTCAGGCGTCATTCCTCCCCTGTGCTGAAGGCAATTGCAGGGAGGCAGGTCCTCTCTGGAATTGGTTTGCTTGGTTGGTCCCATTTTGCTCTTCTCACATCCTTGGTGATGTGATCAGTCCTTGGTCAGTAGCACCAAATCTCTGAAAATACCTGCAGGAGTGTCTGTTCCAGGCACCCCGCCTTGCTCCCAGGCATCCTCTGTGTGGAGAGTCCTGTGGAAATTCGAGAGGCAGAGCGTAAACTCACAGGTGTACATGGTGCCTACGACCCATTTTCCATGGAAGGAGCTTCGCGAAACTGCCTGGAGTGTCCTAGGCTGGTGGGAGCTGGCGCAGGGCTCAGAGTTCCGTTTAGTGGTGCACGTTAAGGCAGTGTTCGCTATAGTATACTGTTTCCCCTTTCCTTTCAGAAAGGAATTTAACCCGACATCCCTTTAATCACTTAAACAGTTGGGCGAAGGTCAGATGTGACTCCTAATTAAGTCACTGAATTGAGACCATATGTACTTGCCAAATGAAAGTGGTGTGCGGGGAATCTGCGTGGGTACAATAATGACAGGCCGGTACTGGGCGCGGCTTCCCAAGGCCAGGTGTGCTGACAGTGGCCGGAGCCCAAGCTGAGCCCAGACGTTTATTTCTCCCAAGCAAGTATTTCATATCCCAAATGCCCGCTGGGTTTCTCTCCCCAAATAATTTCTTTCTTGCAGCCTCTAAGAGGGCAGCCAAGTCCAGGGCAGAGCTGAAGTTGATCTGGTAAGGATTCGCTAATCTGAGCGTGGCCTGCTCTCAGGTAGCAAGGGGCTTCTTGCGTTCTTTGGGAAACCGCTCTGAGTGTGGTCAGCATAGAGCTGGTGTAGCGGCGACTTGACTGAATGAACTATTTGAAGCTAGTTCTGTCCAGCTGTTGGGTTAACCGTAGGCAGGTGCAGCGTGTGTGAGCTCTAACACTGCAAATAAACGTATTCACAATTTAGGATCTTTTCATATTAAGTGAAATGACTATATCTTTGTATGTGGTTTCTTGGTTTCATATTGGCACCTGGGAGTAATTGATCCTCAGCTGTAGTTTCTTGGTGATATTGTTTACATTAATAAAATCAGCATTTTCTGAGGACAGAGTAGGAGTGGGCTGGGTGGCTGTTCTCTGCTCTCAGGCTGCACCTATGTGGACAGTAGTTTGCCTCGTAAGTGACTGACCCGGGCTCCTCCCTGGCCCCTCACTGGGCCCCTGAGACTGCCAGGGAGTGATCTCTGAGCACTTCCGAATGTGCCCAAACCCCGACCACTCACCCACAATTACCACTTTCCTGAAATAAAACTGGTTGATACCAAACATTCTTATTTCTGTACCACAGATGAGCATGAGCCCTTTGTGGTAGCACCCAAAGCGTTGAACTTTGAAAAGTGAGTTTAATTCCTTGTCCTCTTTCATGCTACGATTTTTCATTTAAGCAACTAGAATTCATTTTAAACCTTTGAAATATTTACAACTTTACCCAAATGTGAGGAAAGTGACTTGAAAGTATGATTTCTTGATTCATTCTTTCCAAAATGTCATTTTGTCCAAGAGGGTTTTGTTATTTCCCTCGTCCTCACCCGCCCTGAGCACTGAGGACTGTCGTTATGGAATGCATCACACACCTGGAATCAGGCAGCACACGCGGATCTCCGGGCTCGCCTGAGCCCCCAGACTCCCAGGGAGCCCTGAGTGCAGTCATGCAGGACAGGGCTCTTTCACCCCAGGGAGCTGATTCAAACCCAAACTATCCCATGGCTTATGAGCAGCATTTTAAGAGTAGGCAATTGTCCTAGAAATAAAAAATGTGGAATTAAATACGAAATTCATGTTTTCATAAAGGCCAAAGGTGACTGGTCAAATAGGTCTTACAGAGATTCCTCATCAGTCTCTTGACAGCTAGAGGTGAGCACATTTGCTGAGTAAGCGGTGACTCCACAGCCGCCAATAATACTAAATCCCAATGGTTTAATTCCTGCACTCCCCACATAGTTTCGTTAGTGTCTATCCAAGTAAGCCCTAATTAGAGAGCCGCTGTGGAAATCACTGAGATTATGGGGTACCCATCACTTGAAAGGGCTGTTTCTTATTTTACAGAAACACTATATATGTGTGTGCATATGTTTATGGGTGTGTACATGTACATGTGAATATAATATACATAATTTATGCAATCCATTAGTTGTGTATTATGTGCCTGTGTATCTGCACGTGTGTAATATTCAGACCTTTGGATGCAGACATAAAATAATTCATTCATGTAGAAGTACTCTATTTGGAAAGTAGTACATTTATTTTTTGAATACTACATAATAGCTTCTAATTTATGGATTTCATGCTAAATTTAAGTCATAAAAGGGGAGATAATAGCCACTAATCTCTGGTTCATCCATCTAAGTCATGCACCCATTAAGATCAAGATCCCTCTCTAGGGCCTATGACAGTCAGTATCGCTGGTTAGGTCTGGGCTGGAGTTGGGCAGAGTTTAGCTGGGTGAGATGAGTCAGGAGGTCCGGAGGGCCACTGCTGAGAGGCTCGTGAAGGCCTTGTCACGGGGCCAAATTGATCCTGAGAGGCTGGTGATGGCCTTGTCACGGGGCCACATTGATCCTGAGAGGCTGGTGATGACCGTGTCATGGGGCCACATTGATCCTGAGAGGCTGGTGAAGGCCTTGTCATGGGGCCACATTGATCCTGAGAGGCTGGTGATGACCGTGTCACCGGGCCACATTGATCCTGAGAGGCTGGTGAAGGCCTTGTCACGGGGCCACATTGATCCTGTGAGACTGGTGAAGGCTGTGCCACAGGGCCATGTTGAATGTGAGAGGCTGGTGACAACCATGTCACAGGGCCACATTGATCCTGAGAGGCTGGTGATGACCGTGTCAGGGGCCACATTGATCCTGAGAGGCTGGTGATGGCCTTGTCACGGGGCCACATTGATCCTGAGAGGCTGGTGATGACCGTGTCACGGGGCCACATTGATCCTGAGAGGCTGGTGAAGGCCTTGTCATGGGGCCACATTGATCCTGAGAGGCTGGTGAAGGCTGTGCCACAGGGCCACATTGATCCTGAGAGGCTGGTGACAACCATGTCACAGGGCCACATTGATCCTGAGAGGCTGGTGATGACCGTGTCACGGCCACATTGATCCTGAGAGGCTGGTGAAGGCCTTGTCACGGGGCCACATTGATCCTGAGAGGCTGGTGAAGGCTGTGCCACAGGGCCACATTGATCCTGAGAGGCTGGTGATGACCGTGTCAGGGGCCACATTGATCCTGAGAGGCTGGTGATGACCGTGTCACGGGCCACGTTGATCCTGAGAGGCTGGTGACGGCCTTGTCACTGGGTCACATTGATCTTGAGAGGCTGGTGACAACCATGTCACAGGGCCACATTGATCCTGAGAGGCTGGTGATGACCGTGTCACGGGCCACGTTGATCCTGAGAGGCTGGTGGACGGCCCTGGCGTCCCAGGGCCATGTTGAGCCTGAGAACTTGCCGTGACCCGGTGATGCAGTCTCTCTCGTGCGAGAGGAGAAGCTGTGCTTGCAGTTGAGAGACCAGGGGAAGATCTTTAATGCATTCTTTAGTCTCCTCAATATACAACAAACGTGACTGGGCATTGGATGTGTAGATGCCCGTCCTGAGCAGGGGAGGAGCTGGGCCATTACTGAGACCCGATCATTTGTCTCAACTGGGTGCCAGTTTGATATCGTGCTGATATTCACACTTTAAGCAGACAGAGTCCCACCACCCCTACCACAGAAGTGCCCATTTCTGACCTCGCTTTTCAAGCTGTTTCCATTTTCATTACCTGAGTGCTTGCTCCATGGGGGTGAGTCTTTTTGTGACAGAAATAATCTGCTCGTGGTTCGGAGAGTGAGGCAGCATGGTCGTATGTGGTCCAGTGTGTGTAGATATACTGAAGTAATCTCTGGGGATGCAGAGTCGTCTCATGGAGACATGAAGTTTTGTTTCCTGCTTTACTTTTTTAGCACAGTTAAGATACTTAGGGGCTACCTGTGCGTGCTTGAGTTGTTCCAGACAGCAGCACGCGATGTCACGGCAGGAAACTTTCCTGTAATTCTCACCTCGACCTTCTTCTGCTTCTTGCAACAGTGTTACCGAGCCACACATGGAAACCCCGGGAGATACTGAAGGGTGTCCTCCACGGCACGCGCTTCAACATAGGGGACAAGATCCGCTACAGCTGCCTCTCGAGCTACGCCCTGGAGGGCCACGCCACGCTCACCTGCATCGTCAGCCCAGGCAGCGGCGCATCCTGGGACTTCCCGCGCCCTTCTGCAGAGAGGTGAGTACTGTCACCATGACCTATCCCTCCTGTGGAGGTTGTGACCACTGTTCCCTGGCTCCCCTGCAGCAGCTTCCTGCTCAGGCCTCATGCACGCACTCCGTGGCTCCTGTCCGACTCCGGCCCAGTGACTGACATACTCTCCATCCCCCAATCTTGTTCAGTCCTCTGAGTCCTTCCCTGGAACAGAACCAAGTATCACCAAGGGCCCCTGCTGGCCTCACGGTCAGTGCACTCCCCCTGCTGGCCCTCACGGTCAGTGCATTCCTCTCTTCCACCACACACTCTGTGCTGTGGACACTAAGAGTCTCTCTCACATCAGTCTAAAGTTCAAATGCACATTTGTGGCCAGATCTGACACCATCGATGTCTCAGTCCATGTCAGATGCACCCCTGGGCCCTTGTCCCGCCCCTGGGCCCTTGTCCCGCCCCTGGGCCCTTGTCCCGCCCTGAGCCTTTGTCCAGGTCCTCAGGGCCCTGCGGCCTCCCAGGCCTTCGAGACCCCAAATGTGACTGTGCTGGTGGTCTCTGATGGTCTTTCCGGTGGGATTCTGGAATCTTGGTGCTGCGGTTCCCAGCTCTTGAGCCAATGCCATTAGGGAATCACTTGGGTTTTGACTTCCTGAAGAGCAAAGCCGGGTCCTGGAACACCAGCCACTGAGTCCTGAGCCCTTAGTCAGTGCCTCTCCTGGGCTCCCGCGGCTGCTCCCAACAGAGCCACGCACAGCTTAGCTCCAGCAAACAGGCTCCTTCCTGGGCCCACAGGGCACGGAGGGCCAGGCTCTGCCTCTGTCGCAGCTCCTGCTCTTGCCATCCTGCTGCTCCTCAGCCCCGTGCCGCCCTCCTGGGCCTGGCTCCTTCTCACCATCCCACACCACGATTCTCACCATCTTTCCTTCTCACCACCCTGGTCCCAAGGTCTTGGCCAGTCCTTATCTGGACACTTGACCCTGCCCACTCCATTCGCACCTGCTTTCTCCTTCTCTGTCCTCATCACTTCCTCTCCCGATCAGGCTCATCCCTTTGACAGGTGCTCCTCCCTGCACCCTGAACCCCGTATGCAGGGCCAGTAACGTCATGGGGGATCCAGGCACAGAGCGGTCTCCTGGCCCAGTGCATTCCCTGGATGAGCTGGTTACTGCTTCTGGCCACACCAGCACAGACACGACACTCCCCAGCAGGGAACCCGAATCCTCCACCGCCTCCCCCGTCCCGCCTGCGCCCACATGCGCTCTAGCTTTGTCTCGGTGTCAGTTAACCTGCAGACTCCCTGGGAGACACTAGCTCGACCTCCTTGTTCCAGCGGAGTCCAGATTCCAGCCCCTGTTACCTGTCGCCCCTTTTACAGGGCTGGAAGGAGAGAGCAAAGCCTTTCAACTAGTCTTATTTAGGGCTAGTTTGTATTTTAGCTTAATGCCTAAACAGTTTTCCTCAATGAATTCCTGCTTCCCTGAGATAGTCTGAAAAACTTTGTATTTCTCTCTCTCTCTCTCATCTCTGTCTCTCCACTCTCTCTGTCTCTCTCCTTATCTCTCTCTCTCTCTCTCTCTCTCTCTCTCTTTCCATTATGGTTACAGCTGTCTTCCCATTCGGAAGGTACTAGGAATAGAGAAGTACACTGAGTGTCAAATACAGAGCTTCTGCTGTTTAGAAATAAAACGTGTAGCAAGAACCTAGTTGCTTTCCTGCTCCACGTCGTGGAGCTCTCTGAGTCTGCAATGTCGGTGAGTGAGCTCTGAGGCCGCATCACAGCCTGATGCATTCAAGTCATCGGCCCTGTGCGTTGCCTTCTGATCTGTCCTGTTTATACGATCCCAAAAAATATCAGGATGCTGTTGTTTGAGAATGTTTCGTCTGTAGAACAGCTGATTAAATTAGGTGTAAATTTTCCTTTTTTTTCCAATGCATGGACTAGTAACATCTCAAAGGATATTCAATTAGCTATAATTATTCTATGAAGGAAATTTGAAGAATACAGAACAGTTTGTCATAGATTTGGATAACTGGATTATCAAGAGAAAAATCAATGATCTAATTCTGATAAATGTGTGGATGTGACCTGCCTAGGAGAGACCTAAGTGGATTTTGGTGCTCAGGGCCCCGGGGGTCTACAGCCATGAAGCCGATCCATTTGCACTTCCCATAGCCGCTGTCCCTGCTTCCAGGAATCCTGGCGGCTTCTTCTCAGGCTTCCTGTGGGAGCTGTGCTGGGTCTCGTTATAGTGACCTTTGGCTGGAGTTCCAGAACTTTCCATCTAACTCCCAGTGGCAGCATCTACCCTGGATGGCTCTTTACATGCCCTCCGGAGCCGGAGGCGGCTGAGCAGGGGGCCGTGCACTCCTCCATGGAGCAAAGTCCAGCTGGGTGCTTGCTCTGCTGGGTCCTAGACGCCGTCTTTGTGTGAGCTGGGGGTGTTAGGGGACAGCAGCGAGGGCTCAGGGACTGCCAGCTGTCACGTGCCCACAGGGCCCGACTGGAAATCGTCCTGTGCAGGGCTGGCGAGCAGGAGAGGGCAGACCAGAGCTGGAGTCCACGTTCATATGCTGGTGTTGGCCCAGCAGCCCCAGCCAGCCTCTGCTGGTCCCTGTGGAGGGAGCCGCTGTCACTGGGGACCCTTTACCGAGTTGGTGCAAGAAATAAGGGCGATGACACCAGAAGCCAGCAGAGTCTTTCCCTGCAGTGGAAAATGCCTCCACTGGGCTCAGAGGGGGCAGTCGCCTCCGGGAGTCACAACCTGCCTTGGGTCCTTCTCTGGACTCTGAGCCCAGTGCTCCTGTTTCTCCGTGCTCCTCTTTCTCCACACCCCTCACTCTCCAAAGCAGCTGCAGAGCAGGAACGAAGCGTGTGGAGTCACAGAACAGCGGATCTGAAAGGACGTTCCCGCAGGGCAGGGGCGACAGGACCTCGGGGGTCTCCCGAGGGCTAGTCTCCGGCAAAGGCAGTCGGTGCGAGGTTGATGTTTGTGGGAAGGGGGAGACATGATGGCAGAGGGGGCGAATGAGAGTCGCAGGTTCAAGTAGGCCCGGCAGGGGCGCAGGCGGCCTGCGTGGGGTCAGGAACTCAGCAGGGGTTCATGTGGGCAGCTCAGAGATGCCATGGGTGTGGCTGGAGCTGCCTGAACAGGCTGCAGATGGGCCGCGGCCATCGGCTACAGTATGCGCTATTGGCCATCAGCAGAGGCTCAACCATCAGTCAAGCTCCTGTACTTTGAGGCGTTATTAGTGGAGCAGCGTCTCAGCACACAGAGATACCGGCACACATGCTGTCACAGCCCGGCGGGTCAGGCTCACACCAAGGCCGGGGACTCTCCTTCTGACAGACGGACACGGCCCCTAGCTGATGGTCAGCTGCTTTCTGGAGCAGCCCTGCAGCACACACAGACCACCTTCATCCTGCTTCCTAGCAGCTGCGGGAAGCCTGTGGGCAGAGGGGGGACGCGCCGCCACGCCCCTGACATCTGCCCCCTGCTTGCCCTTTTGGGAGCCATCCCTGCCCAGGGCACAGGGGGCACCAACATTGTCAGCACAGTTGCACCCCTGACCCTCCTGCAGCCATCACTGAGGAAACACAGGTGCAGGGTAGACAGGGACCAAAGCAGGTTTTAAAACAAAACCTGCTGCAGGAGAGCGAGAGATCTGAGGACGGAGTTGAGAGAGACACGCTGAGCCCTGGGTGTGAGGACAGCAGCTGCCAAGGACAGAGGGGCTTGTCTCTATGCCCAGCACTGGGGTAAGCCTGCAGGGCTCAGGGTGGGTGTGCAGGCGAAGGGAGGTTGTTTGCCGGTGTAGTGTCAGGAGCCTGGAAAATATTGGAGAATTGCAGACAGTGGGCCAGAGAGATAGTTCAGTGGGTAGACCCTTGTGTTTCATGCACCAGCCAAGGATCCCAGAACAGCGCCCCTGCACCCCACTGAGTGGCCCCTGAGCACAGAGCCCAGGGTCAGCCGTGATGCAGCTGAGTGCACCCTCCCACAAAACAAGCCCAGGAACCGTTCCTGGGAACTGGGGCTGGCTCCATCCGGCCCTAACCTGGCATATGTCTGCTTAGACACACATACTGCAGATAAATATTCACCTACACGTGTCAAAACACTGTCACATAATGTGAGGGCTTCAGAGAATATGGGATGTGGCAGCTGCTTTGCTTGTTTTTAAGTAGTGATTGATTTTATCCATTTGGGGAAGGGCGCGTTTCTCTGAAGGAAGGCACGGCTGTTAGTCAAGCAGAGACACCATGAAGCCAGGCAGCGTTGCCTTGAGGGAAACACAGAGGGCTGAGCGCCAAAGCCCCTCCAGGGCCGGGGGAAGGCTGCAAACCCCCTCACTGATAAGCCGTCCATCATGTGACGTGTGCGACAACGTGTCACTGCCAGTGTGACAGGAAAAGCCACTCCGATGGTTTAATTGCGGATGTTTGGCTGGTACTGAAGACGGGAGGAGAGGGAGGGCTGCTGGGGTGAATCACTTTTGATTGGAGTCTGTAAATTCCTGATATTTACAGCACAGCTGTTGGTACCCAAGTAACGTGGTAAAATGGATCCTAAATGATCTCTTGCATCTGAGAAATTATCGTGAGCCTGACCAGGATGGCCGTCCGGAGAAACCAGCTTTGCAATGTCAGAAGGCTCCCAGAGTGGGGTTAAGCTCCTGCTTCAGGGGCGATGCCCAGCCCTGTGCCAGCCTTGGCAAAAGGAGAAAGGGAAACTTATAGGTCTGGTCAGCCTTGGTCACAGCCCTGACCTCCACGCCAAAGACTTTCTGGAAGTGTCTGACTACGGCACCTCCTTAAAGACCATCTTGACACCTATGTACATCCCTGTCGAAGCTTCACACAGGTCTCCCAGGCTTCTGTTTCATGGCAGGACAGACCAGGTTAGCCTAAGAGCTCTGAGCTGAGCCTACACCCCTGACACGCCATGTAGTGAGGCAACAGCAGGGACATTGTCTCACCTGCTTTCTCCTGCACAGCAAGACAGGGACAGGCTCCGGCAAAGCTCAAATCTGCCCTGTTAAACCAGCACTACATTAAATGTTACAGAACTGGGCTGAATAAAATACTCGGTGCCAGTGGTCCTGGTGTGAATAGAGACTTCGGTGGTTGAGGTGTGAATGACTTGGTGGCTGTGGTGTGAATAAGAGACTTGGTGGCTGTGGTGTGAATAAGAGACTTCGGTGGCTGTGGTGTGAATAAGAGACTCGATGGCTGTGGTGTGAATAAGAGACTCGGTGGCTGTGGTGTGAATAAGAGACTCGGTGGCTGTGGTGTGAATAAGAGACTTCGGTGGCTGTGGTGTGAATAAGAGACTCGGTTGTGGTGTGAAGAAGAGGTTCAGTGGCCATGGTGTGAACAAGATACTGTTGTTGTGGTGTGAATAAGAGACTCAGTGGCTGTGCTGTGAAGAGACTTGGTGGCTGTGGGGTGTGAATAAGAGGAGGTTGTGGTGACCTTAGAGGTGACTACAGGGTATGCTACCTGCATGGCAAGCCTGGCAAGCTGCCCTGTTTTATTTGATATGCCAAATCACTGTCACTGTCTTCCCATTCATCATCGATGTGCTCGAGCTGGCCCCAGTAACATCTCCATATGTCCTGTCTCATGCTAGTAGAGCCCAAAGGCATCTGCTTGCTCCAGGAGCATAAAGAGCCTCAATCCATTCTGGAATGAGGTCTATAATTGTTACTGGTATTTGGCATATCAAATACAACACGGGTAGCTTGCCAGGCTCTGCCGTGCAGGTAGCATACTCTTGTAGTCATCTCTAAGTCCAGCATTTATTGATGAACCGCCGGCCGCTTGCGGCTCGTGAGCCAGGCTGTGATAGACTGGTCTGCTGGGTGGAGTTCTGATGAGAGAGAAGTCCGGATGTGAAAAATGGAGGCCCTCACGGAAGGGGGGGTCGTCTGGCTTGTTGCAAGGCTCTGCTGGGGTGGCGGGCCAGGGCTAGGAACCTGCCATCCCTCCTGGGTGCCTCGTGAGCGGCTGGACACAGGGAGAACCAGTAGCAGCTCTGCCCCATGTCTGTGAGTCTCTGGACCAGCATACCTGAGCCGGATTTAAAAAAGACTGCTGCAGGGTGGAACTTGATGAGCCGGGCTGTGATAGGCTGGTCTGCTGGGTGGAGTTCTGACGAGAGAGAACTCGGATGTGGAAAATGGAAGCCCTCATGGAATGGGGGGGGGTCGTCTGGCTTGTTGCAAGGCTCTGCTGGGGTGGCGGGCCAGGGCTAGAACCCACCATCCTTCCTGGGCGCCTCTTGAGCAGCTGGGCACAGGGAGAGCCAGTAGCAGCTCTGCCCCATGTCTGTGATATGCCAAATACCAGTAACAATTATATTAGTTCATTCCATGACCTAATATAATGGTTTGAGGCTCTTTATGTTCCTGGAGCAAATAGATGCCCTTGGGCTCTACTAGCATGAGACAGGACATATGGAGATATTACTGGTGCCCGCCTAGCAAATAGATGATCAACGGGAGAATAGTGATAGTGTGGTGTGAATAAGAGACTCAGTGGCTGTGCTGAGTCTCGGTGGCTGTGGGGTGTGAATAAGAGGTGGTTGTGGTGTGAATAAGAGACTCAGTGACTGTGGTGTGAATAAGAGACTCAGTGGCTGTGGTGTGAATAAGAGACTTGGTGGCTGTGGTGTGAATAAGAGACTTGGTGGCTGTGGTGTGAATAAGAGACTTGGTGGCTGTGGTGTGAATAAGAGACTTGGTGGCTGTGGTGTGAATGAGAGACTGGGTGACTCTGGTGTGAATAAGAGGCTCAGTGGCTGTGATGTATGTGCCACTGCTGTGGTGTTAGTGATTAGGGCCCCACTAGTAGCAGCAGAGAGAGCCCAGGCCAGCCCATGCCACCTCTTTAACCTCCCAAGGCTGAGTCCTGGGGTCCATCATGCTAACCCCTCCTCTTGAGATTGGACTTCCAGCATCCGGGGCCATGTGCCTGTGAGCGCCCTCTGCAGACACTGATGAGTAGTGCTCTGTCTCCGCAGCTGGGCACACTCAGTGTTTGCAGTGTGCAACAGTGTCTGTGCATGCAGCGCTGCTTTCCTCCCATTGCCTCTCTCCTAAGCTAGAATCCCCGCAATGTCGCTCACGGCTCTGCAGAATTGCAGTGGCATCTCCCTGCCGCCCGCACTGCGGTCACCTCTGGCCTCGTGGTGGTAGTGTCTCATGGCAGTTTGCGAGAATTTACTAGCATTGAGATGGTGCCCTGACGTGTCTTTCCCTGACTCTTGATTCCTCGTGGTGTGCGTCTGCATGACTGTTTGCTCGTTTAACCATGCTGGCAGTTCATTATGCTCAAGGATCGCTCTGGGCAGCAAACTTACTGCTGAGACTAGGATAGAGCAGGGTCAGCTAGCCGGCTGGGTAACAACTGCTCATCCTGAGACATTCCAGGGCAGGTCAGAGGCCCCAAAGTGTGGGGTGTCAGTGCCACAGGGCCATGGAGGGGATGGGGCGGGGGACCCCCAGTCTGGTTGGGAGCAGATCACAGCTTGTGGTAAGCACAACAGTCTGACTGAATGAACCATCTCAGCCCAGGTGCCATGCAGGGGACCATTCAAGCCTCTTTCCTGGCATGGTCAAGGCATGGTCAAGGCGCTCTGGCTCTGCAGGTCATTCTGCAGGACTCATGGCTGTCCTGGCTGCACTGACTGGGGGTCCCTGGACACCTGGACAGGTTGTTGTAGCCTTTGGGGAGCCAAGGACTGTTCCTACAGATGAGTGAACTCGAGTTCCTTTTGCCCCCCACTCACTGTGCTGCACTAAGAGGGGACCGGTGCTGGTGTCTCTGTGTGTGTGCATGTGTGTGCATGTACTTCTGTATGTGCATGTATGAGCATGTGTGTGCGTACTTCTGTATGTGCATGTATGAGCATGTATGTATGTGCATGTGTGTGCGTACTTATGTATGTGCATGTATGAGCATGTATGTGTGCATGTGTGTGCACGTACTTATGTCTGTGCATGTATGAGCATGTATGTGTGTGCATGTGTGCATATACTTATATGTGTGCGTGTGTGCATGTATGTATGTGGATGTTTGCATGTGTGTATGTATTCATCTGTGTGTGCATGTGTGTGTTTGTGTTTGAGTGTGCCTGTGTGTATGAGTGAATGTGAGTGTGTCTTGCTTTCCCAAGGATTTGTGTCAACCATTATTTTAAGGTCACTTTGCAAAACTGACATGAGCCTGTGTGCTCAGCATTGTGCCCTGAGTTTCACTTATGTGACATTATAACCTAGAAGTAGATTGACTGTATTGTCCAGCTGCCCTGCGAGCAGCAGCTGGTCCCATGATGCAGCCCCTCCAGCGTTACTGAATGATTTATCTGCAGTTAGGTGCTGAGGCACTTCCCATTTTTCCTTATGATAACGATAGCACAGCATGTCTCTAAATAATGCTTCATTCTGTATTTTGAATTATGCCCTTAAGATATGTTTTTAGCAACATTAAGTCCTAGGCAAGGCCGAGTGTAGTTTTAGAGTTGGGACCAAACTTTTAGAAAAGTCGTTGAATTCCTCAGGGGCGAGAACTTTCCTTTCTGCTGACACATTGATTTCCCCACATGGCAGCGCAGTGGGTCCACCACATCTTTTATTAAAGCCTGAAGCTGCCTTTGGGCTAGCTCCATGGCACCCAAGCTCCTCCTGGCTGCACAACTGTTTCTTCAAATGAAGATCTGGTGAAAATCCCAAAAAGGTCTCAGATTTGAAGAAGGAATGTTCCGTGTGGGAGCAGGCCCCAGCGGGACCCTCCTCTACCTCCCCATGCCCCGGGAGTCGAGGGCGCATGCTGGCACAGCTGTCCTTCCCTTCAGCACCGCGCACGCAAACACGGAGAGCTGGGACAGACAATACAGCATCTTGTCCATTGGCATGTCCTCTGGACTCTGGACTTGGTAAATAAATTGGTATTTATTTATCTCTGCACTTGTAAATAAATACTCAAACATCTTTATACATTTTAGTTGCTTTCAACATTCGTTGGAAACAGTCTCTGAATTAAATGAAAGTTGCATTATAGTAACATAAGCATTTAAATATGCATAAATATACCCACTAATGTTCAGCATATTTCACGGGTCATTTTGGAGATCAAATGAAACAAGAGGAGTATACTCTGTTTACTGTCATAGACAAGGGCTGCTGGTGCCACCAGGGGAACCTCTGCCATCAGTTTGTTCCACACGTGTTGTCTAAGTCCCCTCAGACAGGGCTTCACAGTGTTGTCCAAGTCCCCCTCAGACAGGGCTTCACAGTGTCGTCTAAGTCCCTCTCAGACAGGGGCTTCACAGTGTTGTCCTAAGTCCCCCTCAGAAAGGGCTTCACAGTGTTGTCTAAGTCCCTCTCAGACAGGGCTTCACACTGTCGTCTAAGTCCCTCTCAGACAGGAATTCACAGTGTTGTCTAAGTCCCTCTCAGACAGGGCTTCACACTGTCGTCTAAGTCCCTCTCAGACAGGAATTCACATTGTTGTCTAAGTCCCTCTCAGACAGGGCTTCACAGTGTTGTCTAAGTCCCTCTCAGACAGGGCCTCACAGTGTTGTCTAAGTCCCTCTCAGACAGGAATTCACAGTGTTGTTTAAGTCCCTCTCAGACACAGCTTCACGCTGTCGTCTAAGTCCCTCTCAGACAGGACTTTTGCTTCCGTCCCCCAGGCCCCCCACTCCCGCCCTATAGCCCCCCTATCCTCGCCTGCAGGCTTGTCCCCACATCTCCAGCTATGCCTTTGACCAGACTGCTGTTGTCTGCCTGATGCTCACCGCTCATCTGCCTCACCCTCACTCCTGCATGTTCACATCTAAGCAGAAATCCCCTGTCTTGGGGCTCAAGACTCCTGACTAACCCTCAGGTTCTGTGTGGTTGTAAATCTTACTTCTTGGCAATTAATTTGTGTCTGAGATGCCACTCTAAGGGTCCTACTGGAGTTTATATCGTTGTTAATGCTTTGTGTGTAAAAGCCACTGTCTGTCCCAGGTGAGCTTCTTCTTGCCTCAGGGCCGGAGCTGGCACCTGATGGGGAAGCCGCACAGCTGAGTTTCTGTGTCCCTCCCTGGTGTGTGATAACAGAATGGGCCTGTGGTGATGGGGAAATTGCGTGTAGGTGGGTCACCCCACAGAAGCGACTGGCGGGTTCCCAGTGGTGTAGGTGGGTCACCCGCAGAAGCGACTGGCGGGTTCCCAGTGGTGTAGGTGGGTCTGCCTCCATTCCCAGGCCGGACCCTGCACCCAGCCAAGCCTGCATGAAAGGGGAGTCCAGCACGGTAGCACAGCAGCAGGTCTGGATGCAGGTGGGCAATGTGGGGCCCGGGAGGTGCCCCGGCAGGTGGCGGCACAGGGAGGGCTGGGCTTAGGCACAGACCCACACATGTAGGTGAGGACATGGTGGGGGGGCGGGGACTTCTGGTTCCCTCCAGCCCCCAATAGCCTGACTTCCTTCCATTGGGGATGCTGTTGGTCCTTTCTAGCCCCTGACACGGCCCATCTTCCTTCCGTTCAGAGTGAAGCCACTGGAAGCAACTTGCAGCCAAGATGTGAAAGCAAGCAAACCAAGGCCAGAGTTCGCTGGAGTCAGTCACATGATGTGACAGGCCCGCTGTGCGGAAGGGGTGGGAGGAATTGCCGGGTTCTGGGCAGGTCCTCAGCATGCATATGTGTGCACATGTGTTCTCATGCATGTATGTGCATGCGTATGCCCACACACGTGCATCTGCACATAGAGAAGCCTTGGGCACTTGTGTGCAAGCCCTGCTAGGCACCGTTTCCAGCACTTCGACTCAGGGTGTGCAGTCTGGGGGCCTGTGAGCCTGTGTCCAGCACAGAACTTGTCTTAGTGTTTGGTTTATCTGTGTCGTAGTGCGAGAGGGTCCCGACAGCCTCGTGTCTCTACTCACTGCTGCTCTTCTGAGCTTCACTTTGTGGCTTTTGGGCCACACCTGGCAGTGCTCAGGGATTATTCCTGGTTCTGTGCTCAGAAGCTACTCCTGGTGGGGCAGGGGACCATATGGGATTGAACCCAAGTTAGCCACATGCAAGACAAGTGCCCTCATTGCTATCCTACCCCGGGCCCCCATGGCTGTTTCCTTAAGGTCAAATTGGCACCCAACGTTTGAGAGGGGAGGTCCAGGTGCAGCATTTGAGCCACTGACAGCCTTATACATAGTGCTGTTGTCACCAGCAACGACGCCACTTCATGGGACAGCTCAGAAACGAGCTGTGGAGTTGTATCCGTCCCTTTATAATGGTATTTATAGGGACTGAAGTGCCCTCCCGGGTCCCTGTTTTCAGCCATAACTGACAGGCCTTGTCTCCTGGGATAGCTCACGGGCCATGACTCCTGGGATAGCTGATGGGCATGTTTCCTGGGATAGTTCATGGGTCATGACTCCTGGGATAGCTCATGGGCATGACTCCTGGGATAGCTCACAGGCATGTCTCCTGGGATAGACCATGGGCCATGACTCCTGGAATAGCTCATGAGCATGACTCCTGGGATAGCTCACAGGCATGTCTCCTAAGATAGATCATGGGCCATGACTCCTGGGATAGCTCACGGGCCATGACTCCTGAGATAGCTCACAGGCATGTCTCCTGGGATAGCTCACGGGCCATAACTCCTGGGATAGATCACGGGCCATGACTCCTGGGATAGCTCATGAGCCATGACTCCTGGGATAGCTCATGGGCCATGACTCCTGGGATAGCTCACAGGCATGACTCCTGGGATAGCTCATGGGCCATGACTCCTGGGATAGCTCACGGGCCATGACTCATGGGATAGCACATGGGCCATGACTCCTGGGATAGCTCACGGGCCATAACTCCTGAGATAGCTCACAGGCATGTCTCCTGAGATAGATCATGGGTCATGACTCCTGGAATAGCTCATGAGCATGACTCCTGTGATAGCTCACAGGCATGTCTCCTGAGATAGATCATGGGCCATGACTCCTGGGATAGCTCACGGGCCATGACTCCTGGGATAGCTCACAGGCATGTCTCCTGAGATAGATCATGGGCCATGACTCCTGGGATAGCTCATGAGCATGACTCCTGGGATAGCTCATGAGCATGACTCCTGGGATAGCTCACAGGCATGTCTCCTGAGATAGCTCATGAGCATGACTCCTGGGATAGCTCACGGGCCATAACTCCTGGGATAGATCACGGGCCATGACTCCTGGCATAGCACATGGGCCATGACTCCTGGGATAGCACATGGGCCATGACTCCTGGGATAGCTCACGGGCCATAACTCCTGGGATAGATCACGGGCCATGACTCCTGGGATAGCTCATGAGCATGACTCCTGGGATAGCTCACAGGCATGTCTCCTCAGATAGCTCACAGGCATGTCTCCTGGGATAGCTCACGGGCCATAACTCCTGGGATAGATCACGGGCCATGACTCCTGGGATAGCACATGGGGCCATGACTCCTGGGATAGCTCACAGGCATGTCTCCTGAGATAGCTCATGAGCATGACTCCTGGAATAGCTCACAGGCATGTCTCCTGAGATAGCTCACGGGCATGTCTCCTGGGATAGCTCACGGGCCATAACTCCTGGGATAGATCACGGGCCATGACTCCTGGGATAGCTCACGGGCATGTCTCCTGAGATAGATCATGGGTCATGACTCCTGGAATAGCTCATGAGCATGACTCCTGGGATAGCTCACAGGTATGTCTCCTGAGATAGATCATGGGCCATGACTCCTGGGATAGCTCACGGGCCATGACTCCTGGGATAGCTCATGAGCATGACTCCTGGGATAGCTCACAGGCATGTCTCCTGAGATAGATCATGGGCCATGACTCCTGGGATAGCTCACTGGCCATGACTCCTGGGATAGCTAATGAGCATGACTCCTGGGATAGCTCACAGGCATGTCTCCTGAGATAGATCATGGGCCATAACTCCTGGGATAGCTCACAGGCATGTCTCCTGGGATAGCTCACGGGCCATAATTCCTGGGATAGATCACGGGCCATGACTCATGGGATAGCACATGGGCCATGACTCCTGGGATAGCTCACGGGCATGTCTCCTGAGATAGATCATGGGTCATGACTCCTGGAATAGCTCATGAGCATGACTCCTGGGATAGCTCACAGGCATGTCTCCTGAGATAGATCATGGGCCATGACTCCTGGGATAGCTCACGGGCCATGACTCCTGAGATAGCTTCGCAGGCATGTCTCCTGGGATAGCTCACGGGCCATAACTCCTGGGGATAGATCACGGGCCATGACTCCTGGGATAGCTCACGGGCCATGACTCCTGGGATAGCTCATGAGCATGACTCCTGGGATAGCTCACAGGCATGTCTCCTGAGATAGATCATGGGCCATGACTCCTGGGATAGCTCACAGGCATGTCTCCTGGGATAACTCACGGGCCATAACTCCTGGGATAGATCACGGGCCATGACTCTTAGGATAGCTCATGGGCCATGACTCCTGGGATAGCTCACGGGCCATAACTCCTGGGATAGATCATGGGCCATGACTCCTAGAGATAGCTCACGGGCCATGACTCCTGAGATAGCTCACAGGCATGTCTCCTGAGATAGATCATGGGTCATGACTCCTGGAATAGCTCATGAGCATGACTCCTGGGATAGCTCACAGGCATGTCTCCTGAGATAGATCATGGGCCATGACTCCTGGGATAGCTCACGGGCCATGAATCCTGGGATAGCTCATGAGCATGACTCCTGGGATAGCTCACAGGCATGTCTCCTGAGATAGCTCACAGGCATGTCTCCTGGGGATAGCTCACGGGCCATAACTCCTGGGATAGATCACGGGCCATGACTCCTGGGATAGCACATGGGCCATGACTCCTGGGATAGCTCACAGGCATGTCTCCTGAGATAGCTCATGAGCATGACTCCTGGGATAGCTCAGAGGCATGTCTCCTGAGATAGCTCACGGGCATGTCTCCTGGGATAGCTCACGGGCCATAACTCCTGGGATAGATCACGGGCCATGACTCCTGGGGATAGCACATGGGCCATGACTCCTGGGATAGCTCATGGGCCATGACTCCTGGCATAGCTCACGGGCCATGTCTTCCAGGCACACTTGATACTGGCTGTTGTCTCCTTCACATCCGACCTTAGAAGTGAGTCTGGGCCCTTTACTCATCAGACACCCCCATCACTTAAGGCAGAGGGGCTTCAGCTCGGTGGAAACACCAATCCTTTTTAAAGAGTAAAATCATTGTTGTCTCCTGAAGTCTGGCCTCTCCTGAGAGCAGCATAAAGCACCCCGTTCCGCTGCCCCTGGACACTGCCAGAGTCTCCAGCCCAGGGCTGTTATCACCCAGCTGGGGTCAAACAGAATTAGAGGTTTCTCTGGGCTGTCCAGTTCCTGGACATTCCAGTTTACACACCTGGTTCAGAGCTGGGCCAGTGCCAACTCCGGGGAACTTATAACCATTTACCTGGTTCAGAAATGGGCCAGTACCAGCCCCAGGAAGTGATGCCCATTGGAATTTGTGCAGGAGCTAAGTACAAACACACACCTGAGCAGGAGGCCAAGCTGACCAGCTAGACAAGGGAGGACAGCTTCTTACAAGAAGGCACCTCAGAGATAGGCACTGTTCTCCCTGGAGCATCAGCACCTGACCAGATGTGAACACAAGTACATGTATGGCTTCTCTGGGCAACTAGTTTAAATATGATATAACCCATAATATAAAGCACCCACTAAGCAGATCACGATCTTCACATCATTCTCTCACTGTGTAGGTTTGGGAGAAAAAGCCACTGGCTAATATTTTAGCCCCTCCATTGACACAGGGACTTGAGATGAATAGGGCATCAATTCTAAGTGAAATTAAAACCCAACAGCAGCGCCTTACCTGTGAACAGTATGTAATAACTCCAGGGGAAATTCCATTTGGCAAATGGGACGTCCCACATAGGTACATTAAGGACAGTTCCTTCTTTAAATTGTCACCAGCAAGACGAGGTAGCATGTGACAGAAGGCGCAGGGAAGTTGACAGCGTCTGCACACCTGCTTTAGACACCCGGACACGTCGTCACTGACCCTACATCCCAGTTGAGCTGTGCCCAGATCGATCCTTGACTCCCTCCCTTCAGATCTCGATGTCACTTGCTTCACTTTCCAAGCACATTCCTATGCACAGTGCTAAAGAGGGCTTGATGGAGACGTGGGCTTACGAGGTGTTGGCGAACACGACACAGGCAGAGAGCGATGACATGTCCACTGTGGGACTGTATATGATGTGGCTTATGCAATTGGCAGCTCTCTAGAAATTTCTGATGATACAGTTGTTGGCTTCCACACAACAACTTGCTTTCCCATGTGTAGTTGAAATGAATCAAAGAAGAGAATGTCAGCACTCTGGTTGTTGTTTAATGCAACACTAATGCAGTGCCTAAATCACCACTAAATTATCACTGCCTAAATAATGCGGCCTCTAAATTATACATGAGTGTCTGACTTTGAAAGCACATTAATTCCCTTTGTTATGTCCTCATATATTTCTTTTTAAAATGCATCTAAATGAATAGTGAGTCAACTTAGCGTGAACCAATGACCACAAAGACTAACTTTTATACTTCAGTATAAAAGTTAGTCTTTAATGATCATTCCTAACTGGCTGTTGTGTGAATGGGTGTCAGAAGTGACCTTGTGAAGTGGGTTGTGTGCTTTTAATGGCAGATTCTCCTAGCCTCTGCATTTCGTGTTCTACAGAGACAAAAATGGTTATGGTTTGAAACTTTGAAGACTAATCAACTCGATACTTATGACAATTAGACACGATAATTACATAAAGTATATTAGAATTTAAAGAATCAACAGCAAAGCAGTATATTGTAGAGAGAATGAAAATCCAAAACAAGTGTGTTACAGCAGTAGTTATATTTCAACTTGCTATTCAAAATCAAACTACTTCATTTTTCTCTTCTTTGTTTTCTTCTTTACTGCAAAAGTCAGCATTAAGCCCCCAAATATCTTAAGTAATGGACACACCTGGAAGTCTTAACTCTTAATGTTTAAATAGTGCGCGTACATCTTAAGATAGCATCATTTATTCAGAAGAAAATAATGTGCTTGAAGTTCTATGTCAGTGTTTATTCCGATGGCTTTAAGGCTGCCTGGTTGACCGTGCTGGGATAGGATGTGATGATTTTGACACTGCCTCCTTGAGCGTGTGGAATAGGCGTTAGCATCTGCACACCCTCTTTCATAAACAATCATAACCTCCTTCTGAAAACTGAAAGAGGGCCACGGAATAATTTCTTACACGAAAAGACGCAAGGCAACAGTCTCCATGATGTGTAGACTGCCAGGCTCCCACCGCCCTTTGGTCAATGGAGGACTCTAACCTGGGAAATGTGTCAGGGACAGGAACATGTTTATTACCCTTCCAGCCACTGTGCAATCACCCAACATTTCTTATCAGCGTGCACTAGTGTCAGCGATGGAGAGCTGTGTCCATTTTAGCCTGGATCACTTTTCTTTTCTAGAAAATAGTTTATCAAACTTCAGGTATTTCACTATTGTTTTAATTTTCTTATCTCTAATAACAAGAGGACAAAAAGTGTTATACCTTTACTGGTATTTGTCAATTAATTTTTGTTTAATCATTTCTGATAATTTTCACACATCTGAGTAAAATCAAATTATAGATAATATATCATTGCTGTTATTGAAAATACATTATGTCATTTATTTTCCATTTTATCTCTATATTTGAGAGTTAAAATATCTCTATATTTGAAAAATGTATAAATTGGTTAACTAGGTTTCTTTAGTTTCAGTAACCTCTATTGTTTCATCAAGATATCACATTATTTAAGATGATCTAATACATTTTATTCCTTAGTAAACCTATTACATTTTCAACCTATTTCTATACTGTAATCCTATCATTAGATTAGGTTCATCTGAATTTGTCTTAAATTCCCATTTATCTTCCCCAATACTTTGGTGCCATCTCTTGCCTCTCCTTTATTGCTCATCTCATTGTCTCTCCCCACTGCTAATCGATGAACAATGGGAAGACAAGTGATACAAGTGATACTTCATCAATATTCAGTGAAATGTCACACCCAGTGATACTCAGGGGTCACTCCTGGCTCTACACTCAGGAACTACTCCTGACAGTGTGCAGGGGACACTGGGGTTACATAACCAGGGTCAGATGCAGGCAAGGCAAAATGCCCTCCCTGCTGTGCTATCGCTCAGGCCCCCGGGAGACCTTGTTTTGGGCACCAGCTGTGCCCTGCCCTCAGGCATTCCATATCGGGCTGACACATGCCAGTATTCACAATCAGAGCTGCTTTTTAAAAAATATTTTTTCGGTTTGGGGCCACACCAAGCAGTACTCAGGGCTTACTTCTGTCTCTGTGCTCAGGGTTCATTCCTAATGAGAATAAATGAAATAAATTAAATAATGTGATATCTTGATGAAACAATAGAGGTTACTGAAACTAAAGAAACCTATTTAACCAATTTATACATTTTTCAAATATAGAGATATTTTTTCTCTCAAATATAGAGATAAAATGGAAAATAAATGACATAATGACATTTTGGGGGGGACAAAATGGGGGGCCAGGGACGGCTCCTAGTTCAGCCACATGCAAGACAAAGAACTATTGCTTTGGCCCCTTTTATAAAATTATGGAATTATCTAATGGCATTATGAGAGAGGGGCATAAAGAATAATTTTATGGATTTATGAAAGAAATGTGAGGAAAGAGAGGAGAGATGGAGCAGAAAGAAATCGCATCAATACATACATCTGAACATGTGCTCTACACTCATGTGTTGACCTGGTGTATCATATCAATAGATATGTCTTAACACATGCTCTACACACATATGTATTGACCTGATGTATCCTGATGACATAGATACGTCTCTAACATATGGTATACACTCATGTGTTGACCTGATGTGTCGATAGATATGTCTTACACGTGCTCTACACTTTTGTGTTGACCTGATGTATCAATAGATACGTCTTAACACATGCTCTACACTTGTGTTGTTCTGATGTATCGATAGATAACATTTTAGCACGTGCTCTACACTCATGTGTTGACCTAATTCATCATATAGATAGATACATCTTAATACATGCTCTACACTCATGTATTGACCTGATGTATCGATAGATGTCTTAATACATGCTCTACACTCATGTATAGACCTGATGTATCAATAGATACATCTTAACAAGTGCTCTACACTCATGTATTGACCTTATGTATTGATAGATACATTTTAAAACATGCTCTATGCTCACTGTAATAACCTGATGTATCAATAAATATGTCTTAACACATGCTCTACACTCATGTATTTACCTGATGTATCAATAGATATGTCTTAATCATGCTTGACACTTAATGTATCGACCTGATGTATCATATCAATACATCTTAACACATGCTCTGAACTCACTGTATTGACCTGAGGTATCTGTATCAATTGATACATCTTAACAAATGCTCTACAGTCAATGTATTGACCTGATGTATTATATCAATAGATGCGTCTTAATACATGCCCTAAACTCAATGTATTGACCTGATGTATCGATAGATACGTCTTAACACATGCTCTGCACTCTCAGTATTGACCTGATGTATCATTGATAGATATGTCTTAACATATACTCTATGCTCACTGTATTGACCTGATGTATCATACCGATAGTTACGTCTTAACACATGCTCTGCACTCACTGTATTGAGCTGATGTATCATTGATAGATATGTCTTAACGCATACTCTATGCTCACTGTATTGACCTGATGTATCATATTGACAGTTACGTCTTAACACATGCTCTACACTCACTGTATTGACCTGCTGCCCAGTTTACTCTGTGTTGCTCTCTAATACATACTTGATATTTACATTATCATTTATAACTTCGTCTACTTTTACTCTGGAGACCTCCGGTACATATTTCTCTTCAAACCAATATTTCTGGAACACTATTCCCATTGATACCTCCAGAATGTCTACGTTTTATATCCCCAATGTGTTATTTTCTTATTCTTGCTCCCTGCTTTGCCGAGGTCTGCCCTTAAACACTCACCTCCAGTGATTTACTTGAGTGGGATCCTTTGAATCCGCTCTGTGTCTGTTACGACACAGGCAAGAGGTTTCATGGAGTCAAAGCCCATACCCAATGCAGACTTTCTGAAGGTCCACACCTCTGAAGCAGGAGGCGCTTCTCAGTGAGTTCACAGTGGATTGAGACAAGAGACCCGGCTGGACAATAGAGTTAAACTCTCAATGTTAGCCACAGCATTTTCTTCCGGTCAGTCACAGAGTGACATGCTCAGTGACAATGGGGCCATAAGTCCCCAAAGCAGAGTGGTGAGAGATTCCCGGAGGGGTGAGCCCGGGAGAAGGGCCAAGCACTTGTCCCCCTAGGAGAGATGCCCATGGTGTGTACGCCTGTGTGGGTGCTGAGATGCCCCCGGTGTGCGGCGCATGTGTGGGTGCCGAGATCCCCGGTGTGTGACTGTGCACGTGTGCCGAGGCCATACTGATCGTGACTCCGGTGTCTGCCATTGCAGCCGAGGGGCTCCTGCGGGGGACCCTGCGGGGGACAAGCGGCAGCATCTCCAGCCCCCACTTCCCTTCCGAGTACGAGAACAACGCCGACTGCACCTGGACCATTCTGGCCGAGCCAGGGGACACCATCGCCTTGGTCTTCACCGACTTCCAGCTCGAGGAGGGCTATGACTTCCCTGGAGATCAGCGGCACAGAAGCCCCGTCCATCTGGTGAGTCAGCACACCAGCCAAGCACAGTCGGCGTGCTTTTCAGACACTGCTCATGCCAGGCGCCAGGGTGTGGGCTGCGCCCAGGGAGCCAGGGTGTGGGGTATGCGCCACTGTGCCTGGGGACACCAGGCTGTGGGTTCTGGGAAGCCTTTGTGGGCAGTGCGCCACTGTGCCCGGGGAGGCCTCAGGGCATCACACAAGGGCACCTCAAGGGCTCAGCTCCTTTGGCTTGGGCTGTTTCGGGTAATGGACAGCCCTTTGTGAGGGCTTCGTGACTTGTGCTCAGATTCTGCCTGCCCCGGCGTCAGTTGCTTTTCTCCCAAGAGATTCAGCTCCAAACCAGGGAGGGTTGTGTTAGTTTTGTCTACTCCAAGCTTGGCGCCTGCAGCAAACCATGAACACAAATGCAAGGAGGCATGAAAGAGTCTCTGATGACCAGTCGTCAGCATGTGCTGGAGAGACGGAAATGTGTTGCTGTCGCTGTGCAGTTTATGGCGTTGGTGCAGGCAGCTGCTGACAGAGCTAAGGCTGTGTTGGAAGGGGCAAAACAATGGCTGGACGTTCAAAGGTGCAGTCCTGGACATCTGAGGGATTCGTGGGGGTGCAGCTGTTTGGGACTTGTCATCACTCTTAGGGATCTGTTTAGCTCTCTAAGCACAAGTGAGTGTAAAGTGTGTGTGCTTGGACTCAGGTAGGACCCAGAAACAGGCAGTTTCTGCGTTGAGAGTAGAGAAATGAGCCGTCACTAATAGTTCTACAGAATTAAGTTTGCATTTCAGTACAAAGACGAATATTTTCCTTTAGGAAAATAATATGATTAGATCACGTGTCTAAATCCAATTATTGTAACTGAATTTGATTTGATTTTCCAAGACTTCAAAGCAGGGATCTGTGTTAATAGGTAAATGACTTCCTTCCACTCTGTGCTGGGCTGGTACTGGGCAGCAGGGAGAGAGCCCAGAGGGCCACACACAAGCCCTGCACCAAGTTCCGTGGCAGCGGGATCTGTGGGCTCGTGACACGGGCCTGGCCCTTAGCTCCACCTGAAATGGAGCCGCACTGAGTTGTCTCTGAATTGGCTCTTTAGTCCCATACTGCGCCTGTTCCTGTTAGGCATGAAAAGAACTTAGGTGCGCCCCCTCATGGCTATTCCAGGGAGGCAGGGACCAGGTCCCAGGAGGATGTGACTGATGGCCAGGGGCATCATGAGAGAGACTCTGGGCAATGTCCAGTGTCACTGAGCCATTGCCAGAGGAGGCAATGGAGAGAGACGGGGAGCAGGACGTGGACGGCTACTGGAAGCCACTCCTTTGCCAGGCCAACTTGGGTTTATAAGGCAGTCATGAGGGTAGGTGCCATCGAAAGTCTGAAACGCCAAGTAGGCTGACAGCCAGAAATGCTGGTCGAAAGGAAATACAAGTCATCCACCTGTGATGCTGGTAGTGATGCTCAGGACTCATAAGATATTCACTCAGTACTCTCAAGTGACCTACACAGTGCTACCAAGTGATGTCTGTGGCCCTCCTGAGTGATATATTCAGCACTACCAAGCAATAGGCGCAGTACCCTAAGTGATAGAAGCAGTCCCCTGAGTTGTGGACACAGTATTGCAGTATAATCTGCGAATTATAGACACAGTGGCACACTCACTTCACCAAGTACTAACACGGAACTCCTGAGTGATGGTCTAGGAGGACCAAGTATTAGACACAGTACTAAAGGGTGCTACACATAGTACTCATGAGTGCTACACACAGTATTCATGAATGCTACACACAGTACTAAAGAGTGCTATACACAGTACTAATGAGTGCTACACACAGTACTAATGTGTGCTACTCATAGTACTAATGAATGCTACAATAGTACTTGTGAGTGATAAATGCAGTACTAATAAGTGCCACAGACAGTACTTGTAAGTGGTCCCAGATGTGGGAGCTGGTCTGAGATAAGGGGGTTGGGACCAGATGTGTGCTCTGTCTCCTTGGTACCAGGCTCCACCTTTGATATCTGTGAGAGACATCTGCAGGGCTGAGTTGGACAGCAGGGAGTAGTGAGGGAGGTGGGGGGAGGCATTCGCTGAATGCTTGGGAGTGCTCGGACTCCAGTGTTCATGTCCATAGCCTTTCTAAGAAGGGGGTCGTGTCACTGTTTGCTGGCTGGTTGCTGACCCCTGAGCCCTGTGTGGGACACTCTCGATTGTGTCTGTGATCAGGAAAGGAGAACACGTGCAGAGAGGGGATGGGTGGCAAACAGGCTGGGCGCACCCGGCCAGCACCCGGCCAGCTCCCAGGGGCATTCCCTTCCCTGGGGTCCCTGGGCCCAGCAGATCCACCATGGCTGAACCCGGTGCTGACCAGAAATCTCCTTTCCCATTTCCCCGATGGGCATTCCCTTCCTGTGGCCCCTGGGCCCAGCAGATCCACCATGGCTGAACCGGTGCTGACCAGAAATCTCCTTTCCCATTTCCCCTGATGGGCATTCCCTTCCTGGGGTCCCTGGGTCCAGCAGATCCACCATGGCTGAACCGGTGCTGACCAGAAATCGCCTTTCCCATTTCCCGATGGGCATACCCTTCCTGTGGCCCCTGGGCCCAGTAGATCTACCATGGCTGAACCCGGTGCTGACCAGAAATCGCCTTTCCCATTTCCCCGGCGGGCATTCCCTTCCGGGGGTCCCTGGGCCCAGCAGATCCACCATGGCTGAACCGGTGCTAGCCGGAATTAGCCTTTCCCATTTTCCCCTGAGGTCTCCCCGATGTCCAGCCCTTGCCGGACAGGGCCTTGAATGAGCGGCTGAGAGGGCTGTGAGCCCCTTCCTGTGTGACACCCCTCACGTGTCTCACCAGTGGAGCTGGTAGGGAGAAAACGGTTTCCCAGTTTGTTCCAGGGCCGCCTCCAGCTGCAGGGCCCTCTGGGTCAGCACGGACGCTTCATCGGCTCTCCGCAGACACCCTGCCCATAAGCATCTGCCTAAGACCTGCCTCGAAGGCGTCACTGGGTGGGTGGAGACTGCGTGGAGTGGGGCCACAGAGGCCTTGGCCGTGAGTGGAGGGCGTGTGCAGACCTCACTCTGTCCAGTTCTGTCTGAAGGCAGCTCTACAAGATGGACCTGGACCCGCCACATTTTCATGTCCTACATGTCGAATGACCCGCCGGGTGCTGGCAGATACGGGGTTCCCGGGGCTTGGACCACGCAGCGGGTGATGCCCTCGGGAAAGGTGTCTGCAGCCCAGCACACTCGCGTGTGGACACTGTCCATCCTGGCCACTGCTTCCTCGCCACAATTAAGTCTTGTAATGAGCTTCTCCGTGTCCCTAAAATCACCTGCACAGCTGGGGCCACACAACCAGGACCCCCTAACCCTGTGGCTACAAGGAAGGGGGCGTGCTGTTTCCGGGAAGGGCAGAGGCTCGTGCACAGAAGCACCCTCACTGACCCCAGGAAGCCCGGGGCGGCTCTGCCCGGCCTGGAGGTGTTAGCAGCGAGAAAGTCGCCTGCAGCCCGAGCAGCCGTTAACACGGGCCCCACATGTGTGGAACTGTCTCAGCTAGGCTGTCCTGGCTTGGTAGGGCCAGGCAGCCCCTCTGTGGACCAAACGGGGAGTAAGGAGGGGCGGGGAGTGACTGCGGGTGCAGGGGTCAGCGGGAACTAGTTAGCACATGATGACATGGGGCCACCCCACGGTGACATTCTGCCGTGATAGGACGAACATCAAGCCCTTGGTGCTGGTCATCTCAGACCTGGTCTGCCCAGCACCCTCTTCCCACCCGGCCCTGCGGACACCCTTCACCCTCAGTCTTCGGTCACCCCGAGGTGTGTGGAAATGAGAGTCCTTGGCAAGTTTCCTTTCATGCTTCTCAGCGTCCATGTTGTCACAAGTTTGTCAAGATTAATGTTCTGATGATGTGTGTGTATGTGAGTGTATGTATGTGAGTGGAGTGTGAGCATGTAAGTATGTATGGGTATATGTGAATATGTGCGAATGAGTACATGTGAGTGTGTGTCTGCGTGTGAGTGTGAGTGTGTGTGCCTGTGTGTGAGTGTGAATGGGTGCATGTGAATAGGACTGTGGGTAAGTACAAGTGGGTGCTTATAATTGTAAGTATATGGGTGTATGAGTGTGTGCTGTGAGTGTGTGCATATGAGTGTGTGTATGTTAGAGTGAGTGTGTGACTGTGAGTGTGTGTGTGTACGCGAGTGACTTGTGTGGACAGGCTTGTGTGAGTGTGTGCAGGCATGTGTCGAACACCAGAGTGGGTGCAGGCCTGGGTCTCTGCAATGGCCCTGGGTGGAAAGAGCCCAGCTCAGACAGAGAGAAGGCGATAGAATGTCTGGTAGGAATCATTTAGGCATGACTGAGAGGCAGGACTTTGCACAGGGTCTGGGAGCTAGGACCGTGGCAGGGCACTGCCTTACGCTCGGCTGAGCCACATTTGATCCCGGCATCCCATATGGTCCCTGGAGCTGACCCAGGACCCAGGAGTGACGGAGCAGCAGAGAAATAGGAGGGAGCACCACCACTGTGCTCCAACCACCCCAGCTCAGAGGGAAAAGAATGTCGGCGGCGAGAGAAAGACAGAGGCACAGGGACCACAGCTGGGGGAGGCTGGGGGCTCTCATATGTGAGGGACCCTGTGAGAACAAGACTCTAACCCTGTATAGGCCCTGCTCGCCTGTGAGAACAGACTCTAGCCTGTACAGGCCAAGGCCCTGCTTGGCCTATGAGAGCACAGACCAACACCCATATGCACACTTCCTTCCAGGGGCTTGTTTGAACAAAACACATATGCAAAATATAATGAAATCGGAAATGAAAGCCAGGAGGATCAAATTAATTATCTATAAATGGAGATTAATATAATTGTGGAGATCAAAATGAATATTTAATTTTTAATTCTCGGTAGCTTGGGCACCAGGCTGGAGGCTGGCAACTTCCCAGATGCTCATTAGAAAAGGAGGGAAATTTGCAGATTTCTCCCAATCATGAAAGATTTTTCCCAATGCTCCATTTATAAATAAAGCATACATCCGGTTTTGTCCCGACGAGACGAGAACAATGCAAAGTTTTATGGCAAGTTCCTTGTCTTGTGATCCTTCAAAATCTTTTCTTCCATCTGAAACCAATATGAGAAGGTGAAAAAAGATCAAAATAATCCTACACTGACACACACATTAACACACTATGGTCCTGCCCACATTACACTCACACACGTGTGGTCCTGCCCACATCACACTCACACATGTGTGGTCCTACCCACATCACACTCACACATGTATGGTCCTGCCCACATGCACACTCACACACATGTGGTCCTGCCCACATGCACACTCACACACATGTGGTCCTGCCCACATGCACACTCACACACGTGTGGTCCTACCCACATGCACACTCACACACATGTGGTCCTGTCCACATGCACACTCACACATGTATGGGCCTGCCCACATGCACACTCACACATATGGTCTTGCCCACAAAACACTCACACACACATGGTCCTGCCCACATCACAATCACACATGTATGGTCCTGTCCACATGCACACTCACACATGTGTGGTCCTGTCCACATGCACACTCACACATGTGTGGTCCTGCCCACATCACACTCACACACATGTGGTCCTGTCCACATGCAAACTCACACATGTGCGGTCCTGTCCATATACACAATCACACATGTATGGTCCTGCCCACATGCACACTCATACATGTGTGGTCCTTTCCACATGCACACTCACACATGTATGGTCCTGCCCACATGCACACTCACACATGTATGGTCCTGCCCACATCACACTCACACATGTATAGTCCTACCCACATGCACACTCATACACAGGTGGTCCTACCCACATGCACACTCACACGTGTGGTCCTGTCCACATGCACACTCACACACATGGTCCTATCCACATGCACACTCACACACATGTGATCTTACTCACATGCACACTCCACACGTGTAGTCCTGTCCACATGCACACTCACACATGTGTGGTCCTGCCCACATCACACTCACATACGTGTGGTCTTACCCACATGCACACTCACACATGTGTGGTCCTGTCCACATGCACACTCGCACACGCATGGTCCTACCCACATGCACACTCCACACACATGTGGTCCTACCCACATGCACACTCACATGTGTGGTCCTGTCCACATGCACACTCACACACGTGTGGTCCTGTCCACATGCACACTCACACACGTGTGGTCCTGCCCACATGCACACTCACACACATACTCAGTCTTGCAGTCACTATCATCCACATGCTCACCTTACACATGCTACACACATTGGCACCCTCTCATAACGCTCTCACAGACACACACACTCTTACACTTACCCTCTCACAGTCACTCGTACCCACGCTCCACATGGCCACACGCCGCACACATAGACTCACACAGACATGTTCACACGTAGACTCACACAGACGTGCTCACACACATACACTCATACAGATATGCTCACACACATACACTCATACAGACATGCTCTCACACATACACTCACACAAACACACAGTCATACAAGTACACACAGGTACATATCACACACATACACTCATACAGATATGCTCACACACATACACTCATACAGACATGCTCTCACACATACACTCACACAAACACACAGTCATACAAGTACACACAGGTACATATCACACACACCTGAAGGGAACATGTCCCCTCAGCAGCGTGGCCCAGCATCTTTGTGCTGGGACTGATGTAGTCACATGGATGAACACAGTGACAAGCCGAGGTGTGTCCCATGCCCCTGGCCAGGTCCTCTCTATCCACTCACTCCTTGGCCTGCAACTTTTCCCAGCAGCTTTTGGATTGACATCACACACAGATGTCCGCCAGCTCCCAACAGACCAACCTCATCCTTCATAGTACCTACATCTTTTTATTTTTAGTGACTGATGGAATTCTGTGACTCATCTATGTCCAGGCCACCGTCTGTGTCACCTGCTGTAAGAGGCAGGAGAGCAGTTGTTACTGTGTAGGGGATGAAGGGCGGCAACCAGGGGAGATGCGGCGGGGGGCATTTTATTGAGAGTGAAGGTGTCTAAACGCTTGGGAAGTCGTCGGCTGCGGGCTCACGGCCAGGCTTCCTCCTCTTTTCAGAGTTTACAATATAATGAAGTTGGGGCCAATGCTGGCCTTTAAATCAATCATCTGGACACTTCCCGAGTCAGTCCTGGGAAGCGGTGCGGTGCAGACACCGGCAGTTTATTCATGGGCCCTTCTAGAAGGCTCAGGACATGTGTGTCCTCTGAGAATTGGCCACCGCCCCCAGCCTCTCCACTTGGGGTCAGCCGTGTCTCTGTGTCTGCTTGACCACCCATCTCCTTGGGAGCCACGGGGCCACCGAAGGTCTGGGAAGAAACTTGCTGTTCTGCTCAGCGGATGCGCACAGGCCTACATCCCAGCCTGTGCCCAGGAACCTCTCAAACCGCCAGATTGCGTGTCCCGAGGGAGACTCACTGGGCAGTGCCTGCCCCTCATGGGAAACAGGCGCAATGAACGGAGCCAGGAGCGCGGGAGGAGCCGCTGAGCAACGTGGCTGAGATGGAGAGCCGGAGGGGCTTCCTAATCATGCTGCGGTCATTCTGGGCATGGGGCAGGGTAGGAGAGCTCCGCATGGGGACTGGGGGCAGCGCGGGCAGCAGGCGTGAGTGTCTGTACTCAGCCTTGTCCAGACCACAGCTGGGGTTCCACAGGTGCCCATGCTAGGCCAGGCTGGCCCAAGTGCCCCCCACCCCTCTGCCCTCACTAGCTATTGTTCGGCTGTCAGACACCCATGGTAGGGTTAAAGCATCTTCACCTGTTTGGGGCGTGCAGGAAATTCCCATGAAAGCTGTGTCTGCCGTGAAGATGCGGACTCGTGAGCTCACGTGAATATTCTGGTGTCTAGATGGCATTTTTAAATTCCTTTTTAAAAAATTTAGGCACCATGTTTTACAAATGTGTCTACTAGACTTTCAGCAGTGTGGCAACACCAATCCCCCATGGACTGTCCACTCCCTGCACCAGTGGACAGAAGCGCCCCTCAGGCCTCCTTAAAAGACCCATGTTTACAGGGGACAGGGAGGACCCGAAGTGGGAGGGTGCTTGCAGTTCGCACAAAGAAGGGCCCAGCTGACGATGGTAGTTGGAATTACTTAGAATTGTCTCCCTGGACAGGAACTAAGAGCTGAAAGGAGGCAAAGAGATATACATGATTAGCTCTCAGCAATGGTTTTGCAGACCACAGTGCTAAGGGAAGGAGAGAGAGAGAGAGAGAGAGAGAGAGAGAGAGAAAGAGACAGAGACAGAAAGAGACACAGAGAAAGACAGAGAGAGTGAAATAGAGAAAGACAGAGAGAAAGTCAGAGAGAAAGACAGAGAGAGACACAGAGAGAAAACAGAGAGAGAGAGAGAGGTGTTTCCCATAGAGTCAGGCTGTGGGTGCAGGGGGCTTGGGGGGACATTGGTAGTGAGAATTGTGGGCTGGTGAAGGGTGGGTGTTGGAACATTGTGACGTGAAGAGCCTTGTAACTGTATCTCATGGTGATCCAATTGAAAACTGGTTTGTAAAGACTCAGTTTTAAATCTGGTTATTGCAGTCTGGGTGTGATACCTGCGGTGCTGCTCACTCTGTGGATTCCCCACCCCTCTGCCTGCCCAAGGACGTCACACCTGTCCTCCCGGTCTTGCCTTCCCTCCCGCCTCCGCTTCTCTGTAATCTAGGTCCTGGGTGTGTCTCCTTGATAAATTCTGATCCCTCAACTTGTTCAGGAAGCAACACCACAGTAAGTGAGATGCCACAGTAAGGGAGAACCTTTCCATGGGACGGGCTGGTCTTGCTCTTTCTAGCCAGTGAAGCCCCGTTAATGGTAGGTTTATGTGATATCACGTCAGCCACATCAGTTAATTTGGTATAAGGGTGCTTTATTCCAAATCTGCTACCATCTATTTTTGTCCCATGAAAAAGCTCTATAAATAGTTGCTATGAAGGACTGAGATGTCAGCAGAGTTTAAGAATACCTTTGCCTTGGTCCTTGCTAAAAACTAAACCTGAACTGCATTCACCAAATGATCGTTGGTGTTTATTATTGTCAGTGTTATCAATATAGAAAGGTACATCCGTTATTATGAACTATAAAAGTGAGCATTTAAACATTTTGGGACAATTGAATGAATACACTTACCATAGAAACAACATGATTAGTATAGACGTTCTAGTTTTAAGAGTTAATATCTTTTTAGGATGCCTGACAGCTAGGAAACTCAAACACAGCGTCCAGTGCTTTACTAGAGAAACCCTGGGCAGATGAAGGCAATCAGATGACTGGGTGGTCTCTTGCCCCGGCTAAAAATACACATCTGAGTCACCATAAGAGCTTTGAAAAGCTCAGGTAGCTGCCCAGTACAATTTATTTATTTTTTAGGCAGATACAGAATGACTGCATTCATCTGTGGGATATAAAAAAAAATTATGAGACTAATCTCCAAGGCTAGCCAAAACAGGGTTCAAGAGGACCTGTCAAGGGTTGGGATCTACAACAAATGTGTGGGGCCAGAGGTTAGGTAAGACAGAGAGGGATCAGTCTGCCAATAATAGTTGGAAATGGTAATGCTAAACTAGAACTGAGTACTGACAATAGATAAAGGGATATGTATGATAACCCCTCAATGGATGTGATGCATACTGCAGTGTATTGCAAACCGCAATGTGCAAGAGAGAGAGAGGGAGAGAGAGAGAGAATAGTGCTTGCCATAGAGGCAGACAGGGAGAGGGGGCAGGAATCTGGGACACTGGTGGAGGGACGGTGCCGCAACCTTGTGTGACTGAAACCCAATCATGAACAGTCTGTAAATGTCCATCTCACAGTGACAGAATAAGATAAAAATAAGAGTTAATGTTTTTTTAAAGTTATGCCTTACTTGGCTTGGAGACCACCCTTGGCTGTGCTCAGGGCTGACTCCTGGCTCTGTGCTCAGGATCACTCACCACTCAGGAGCTGCCGGGCGTCTAAGCTGGGTCTGCCGTGTGCGGGCTCGAACTCCCGCTGTCCTGGTGCTCTAGGGCCTGACTTTACCCGTTTCTATAGGTGACTTGTGCTATTTGTGCGCCTCCTTTCAATGGTTCCAAATGAAAACAAAAATTCCATTTTACCCACTGTTTTAAAAATCTGTATATTTAATTTGATTTCTTTTGGTTCATCAGAAAATTAATTTTTAAAGGGCCTGACATCACTGTATCACTGTCTTCCTGTTCATCATCGATTTGCTCGAGCGGGCACCAGTAACATCTCCATATGACCTGTCTCATGCTAGTAGAGCCCAAGGGCACCTGCTTGCTCCAGGAACATAAAGAGCCTCAAACCATTCCATCAGGTCTTGGGAATGAGGTCTGTAATTGTTACTGGTATTTGGCATGTCAAATACGACACGGGTAAACAAACCAAAAGACCCCACAAAGTATATTTGTAAATTGAAGTACAAATAATTATCTAGTATATTTGTAACTTAAAAAATATGTTATTAAAGCATGAATTTCTGACTGTGGTCTGCATCTACAAAATCATATGCACAGACACACCCTCTAAAGCTATGAGTTATCCATAACATGATTCATTTCTGGGGACTAGCTATTAAATCTCTCAATTCTAGCAAAACTTGTGGTTTTGACATGTGCACCAGTAAGACCGTCCTGGTGGTGAAGGACTTGCCAGAGCGTGCCTTTGCTTTCTGCACCGGAAGTCGAGGATTATTTCACTACTCAACCCATAAAAAATCAAGGACTATTGCAGTCATAGCGATATTCCTTTCCTTCTAACTCTTAAGAAAAATATAAAGTAGCAATGAAGAGTTGGAGCTCTGCCTTTATGGCTGTGGTTGGTCGTGGTGCACTTTGTTCTAAAGCAAGCACTTTTCAGCCTAAAACACCGCAATCGTTTTCTATCTTCGTAACTTATAAAAGTAAGTTGTTAAAGTTCCTACCTCAAGCCTAGGGAGTAGGTCACACAGTGGATAAATATGTAAGAATTCTGTATTCCTCACAGCCTAGGGAGTGGGTCACACAGTGGATAGATACGTAAGAATTCTGTATTCCTTAGGGCCGGAGTGATAGCCCAGCAGGTAGGGCGTTTGCCTTGCACGTGGCTGGCTATGCTGGCCTGGGTTTGATCCCCGGCATCCCATATGGTCCCCGAGCACCGCCAGGAGTAATTCCTGAGTGCAGAGCCAGGAGTAGCCCCTGAGCATTGCCAGGTGTGACCCAAAAAGCAAAAAAAAAAAAAAAAAAAAAAGAAGAAGAAGAAAAGAAAAAGAAAAAGAATTCTGTATTCCTCACAGCCCAGGGAATAAGTCACACAGTGGATAAATACGTAAGAATTCTGTATTCCTCACAGCCTAGGGAGTAGGTCACACCGTGATAGATATGTAAGAATTCTATATTCCTCACAGCCTAGGGAGTGGGTCACACAGTGGATAGATACGTAAGAATTCTGTATTCCTTGGGGCGGAGTGATAGTCCAGCGGGTAGGGTGTTTGCCTTGCACCACGGCTGGCTGTGCTGGCCTGGGTTCGATCCCGGCATCCCATATGGTCCCCTGTGCACCGCCAGGAGTAATTCCTGAGTGCAGAGCCAGGAGTAGCCCCTGAGCATTGCCAGGTGTAACCCAAAAAGCAAAAAAAAAAAAAAATAGAAAGAAAAAGAAAAAGAATTCTGTATTCCTCACAGCCTAGGGAGTAGGTCACACAGTGGATAAATACGTAAGAATTCTGTATTCCTCACAGCCTAGGTGTGGGTCACACAGTGGATAGATGCCTAAGAATTCTCTATTCCCTTGCAAACTCTCGGAGAAGCCGAGCATGCTGCCCAGTGGGTAGCACTCAAGCACTCAGAGGTGGCTCAGCTCCAAACCAGCCTCTTGCTGAGCTTCTGCAAGTCTGAACCTTCTTCCCATCTGGTGTCATTTCTGAGACCATCTCTGAGGCACTTTTCTGAGGGACCGTTTCTGAGGGACCACCTTTGAGCGGCAGACCGTCTCTGTAGGACCATCTTTGAGGGACCATCTTTGAGGGACTATAGGAGGGACAGTCTCTGAGGGACCATCTCTGAGGGACCATCTTCGAGGAATCATCTTTGAGGGACCATCTCTGAGGGAGTCTCTGAGGGACCATTTCTTTTTTTCTTTTTCTTTTTCTTTTTCTTTTTCTTTTTTTTTTTGAGTCACACCCGGCAATGCTCAGGGGTTCCTCCTGGCTCTGCACTCAGGAATTAGTCCTGGCGGTGCTTGGGGACCACATGGGATGCCGGGGATCAAACCCTGGCTGACACTGGCCGGCCGCGTGCAAGGCAAATGCCCTACCCTCTGGACTATCGCTCTGGCCCCCTGAGGGACCATTTCTGAGGGTCCATCTCTGAGGGACAGTCACTGAGGGACCATCTCTGAGGGACAGTCTCTGAGGGACCATCTCTGAGGGACCATCTCTGAGGGACAGTCTCTGAGGGACCATCTCTGAGGGACCATCTCTGAGGGATGTCTTTGAGGGATCATCTTTGAGGGACCATCTCTGAGGGACAGTCTCTGAGGGACCATCTCTGAGGGACCATCTCTGAGGGACAGTCTCTGAGGGACCATCTCTGAGGGACCATCTCTGAGTAACCATATTTGAGGGACCATCTCTGAGGGATATTCTCTAAGGGACCATCTCTGAGAGACCATCTCTGAGGAACCCAGTGTCCAGCATCTTCAGGCTCTACAGTATGATCTGTTTGGATAATCATAGGCCAGGTCACAGAGACATTTTATGTTTTAGGGCAAAGTTAAATTAGCTGGTGTTTCCTTCTGCATTTCTGCCTGATAACTGAGTATATTTGCTGGACTCTGGGCTGTGAGGGCAGCAGCGATTTTTACCAAACAGCCTCATCAGGGAGCAATTTGGAAAACACTGCATAAAGGGAAGTGGAAATGTTTATTCCGTGTTAATGCAATTGTTACTCAGCTTTTTCCATATAGCCACTATTTCCTCCTGTAATTCTCTGTTTGGTGACATTTTCTGTCTTTAATAATGTTGAGTGCTCTTATTAATAAATGTCAAAGTGTATTGTGAATACCCGTGTTTCCTCGTGGTAGATATTCCTATAAGTCATAAGAACATTGCTATATATACACTTTTTGTTTTAATTGGCACGGTTTAATCTCAAAGAAGTGTTTCAGTGAACTAGATGGCAGTGTCCGAGCTAACACTGGTTATAATCCATTTCTGTTTTTGTAATTAGGTCTTAAATGCCTTCAGTCAATGGCTGAGTCTGAGTTAAGGATAGCCACGCTGGGCTGGTGCGGTCGTGCAGCCTGTAAGGTCCTTGTGTTGCACGGGGCTGGACTGCCTCAGGTCATTGGCACCCAAATGCTCCCGATTCCACCAACGAGGGATTCCTGAGCACAGAGCAGAAGTAAGCCCTGAGCACAGGGGACCGTACAACAAAGAAACAATAAAGCTGCCCCGTTAGTGCAGGGAGTCCGGGACTTGGCCCAGGAACTCACAGAAACCCCTTTGTAGAGCCATTCCCTAGTGAAGAAGAGGCAGAAATTCACTCCTGGGTGTAGGAATGGAGCTGAGGACAGAGCCAGTGGTCACAACAGACCCAGTCGCCTCACAATCCGACTGCCAGAGCCTCAGAGAGCAACACCAGCGCCCCTAAGGGGGTGTTTGAACACCCAGGCACACTCCGGGCTAACTGCTGGTGCTCAGAGGTCACTCCTGACAGAGGTTGGGAACCTGTGCAGTGCCTGGGGCTCAACAAGGCTCAGTCGTGTGCAAGGAACATGCATGGTCCACTGTACACTCTTGAAAATGAGGATTGTAAGGTACAGCTAAATGAGTGGTTGTGTGAGCTGTGAGGGGGCTGTGAGT
The DNA here is from genome assembly GCA_021461705.1 of Cryptotis parvus. Classification (NCBI taxonomy): domain Eukaryota; kingdom Metazoa; phylum Chordata; class Mammalia; order Eulipotyphla; family Soricidae; genus Cryptotis; species Cryptotis parvus. The sequence goes on from JAJIBD010020966.1 coordinate 978,963, forward strand.
TGTGAGGGGGCTGCAAGGCGCGACTGTATGAGGGGCTGTGTGAGATGTGTGAGGGAGCTGTAAGGCACAACTGTGTGAGGGGCTGTGTGAGCTGTGAGAGAGGGCTGCAAGGCACGACTGTAAGAGAGGCTGTGAGAGAGCTGTAACGCGCAGCTGTGTGAGGGGCTATGTGAGCTGTGTGGGGAGCTGAAAGGCACAGCAGTGTGAGGGACTGTGTGAGCTGTGTGAGGGAACTGTAAGGCACAACTGTGTGAAGGGCTGTGTCAGCTTTGAGAGAGGGCTGCAAGGCGCGACTGTGTGAGGGGCTGTGTGAGCTGTGAGAGAGGGTTGCAAGGCGTGACTGTATTAGAGGCTGTGTGAGCTGTGTGAGGGAGCTGTAAGGTGCAGCTGTGTGAGGGGCTGGGTGAGCTGTGTAAGGGAACTGTAAGGCGCGACTGTGAGGGGCTGTGTGAGCTGTGTGAGGGAGCTGTAAGGCACGACTGCGTGAGGGGCTGTGTGAGCTGTGTGAGAGAACTGTAAGGCACAGCTGTGTGAGGGGCTGTGTGAGCTGTGAGAGAGGGATGCAAAGCGCGACTGTATGAGTGGCTGTGTGAGCTGTGTGAGGGAGCTGTAAGGCACAGCTGTGAGGGAGCTGTAAGGCACTTCTGTGTGAGGGGCTGTGTGAGGGGCTGTAATGTGTGACTGTGAGGGGCTGTGTAAGGTGTTGTGACCTGTGTGAGGGAACTGTAAGATAAAACTGTATGAGGGGCTGTGTGAACTGTGAGAGAGGGCTGCAAGGCACGACTGTATGAGAGGCTGTGTGAGCTGTGTGAGGGAGCTGTAAGGCACAGCAGTGTGAGGGGCTGTGTGAGGGAACTGTAAGGCGTAGCTGTGTGAGGGGCTGTGTGAACTGTGAGAGAGGGCTGCAAGGCGCGACTGTATTAGAGGCTGTGTGAGCTGTGTGAGGGAGCTGTAAGGCACAGCTGTTTGAGGGGCTGTGTGAGGGGGCTGTAATATGTGACTGTGTGAGGGGCTGTGTGACTTGTGTGAGGGAGCTGTAAGGTACAACTGTGTGAGGGGCTGTGTGAGCTGTGTGAAGGAGCTGAAAGGCGCAGTTGTGTGGGGGGGTTGTGTGAGCTCTGTGAGGGAGCTGTAAGGCACAACTGTGTGAGCTGTGTGAGGGAGCTGTAAGGCACAGCTGTGTGAGCTGTGTGAGGGAGCTGTAAGGCACAACTGTGTGAGGGACTGTCTGAACTGTGAGGTAGGGCTGTACGGTGCGACTGTATGAGGGGCTGTGTGAGCTGTGTGAGGGAACTGTAAGGCGCAGCTGTGTGAGTGGTTGTGTGAGCTGTGAGAGAGGGCTGCAAGGCACGACTGTAAGAGAGGCTGTGTGAGGGAGCTGTAACACGCAGCTGTGTGAGGGGCTATGTGAGCTGTGTGAGGGAGCTGAAAGGCGCAGCTGTGTGAGGGACTGTGTGAGCTCTGTGAGGGAACTGTAAGGCACAACTGTGTGAGGGGCTGTGTGAGCTATGAGAGAGGGCTGCAAGGCATGACTGTATTAGAGGCTTGTGAGCTGTGTGAGGGAGCTGTAAGGTGTGACTGTATTAGTGGCTGTGTGAGTTGTGTGAGGGAGCTGTAAGGCGCAGCTGTGTGAGGGGTTGTAATGTGTGACTGTATGAGGGGCTGTGTATTGTACTATGTGACCTGTGTAAGGGAACTGTAAGGCACAGCTGTGTGAGGGGCTCTAATGTGTGACTGTGTGAGGGCTGTGTGACTTGTGAGAGGGAGTTGTAAGGTACGACTGTGTGAGGGGCTGTGTGAGCTGTGTGAGGGAGCTGAAAGGCACAGCTGTGTGAGGAGCTGTGTGAGCTGTGAGGGGCTGTGGGGGGGCGCTGTAGGGGGGTCTTGTGGACTGTGCTGTATTATTTACCTCGGCCATCCATTAGTGGCTCACCAGTTGTTGAGTTCAGAGGTCGGTCTGTGTACTCTGACTGTAGATCCGCACCTGAGCCCTGGAGGTGCTCAGCTCCTCACTAGCCCTCTGGAGTCCGCAGATGCTTCTCAGTCTGTGTCTGAGGGACACCGCAGTGCCTGACTCAGGTCCCACGAGCTACAGGGCGCAGCTCCCGGTGCTAAGCGGCGGTGTGCCTGCCCGTGACACCTGCCTGTCGCCTCCCTCCAGCCCACCCTGTTGGCATTTTGCACCCCCTCCGGGTGCTGTAAATGAGGGTGTCTTAGGGGGCTGAGACACCCCTTGCCTCTTGGTTCTCCTGGGCTAATTGAATGACCCAATTCACTTCAGACGGGTTAGAGGAGAAACAAATCGATGCACACCAAGAGACTTCCCTAGACACAGAAGCTTCCGGACGCAGCCCTGAGGAGCCGGACTCTTGTGTGAGCAGGAGAGGGCTGCAGGCTGGGGCTGGAGGAAGACGAGCAGGTCACAGGGAGGTCAGCAGGGTCATGTTTGCTGAGCGCTGCAGAAACAGCAGACGGGGGCTTGTGGGCAGAGTCCCCCTGCCACTGGGAAAGTTGACAGGCTAAGCCCTTCCCTTTCGTGTACTCTGTCCCTCCCGGCCCGCTAGTCCTGTGGTTCCGTGGCTCCATCCTTTTCCCTCTCCACTTGGTTCTGTGGCCCGATCCCTCCCGGCCCGCTAGTCCCATGGTTCTAAGAGCTCCTTCCCTGAGACAGGCTCTTGCTGACAGAGTGAGGCTGTTAAGGAAAAGGGCAAAGGTTCCGCTAGAGTCTTTCAGACCTTGATTGATTCTGACTCAAAATAATCCACATGTTAAATTCACTTATCTCGGGTGACCTGTCCTGAACTCCATCAGCGAGATTTCAGTGGTAACTTTTTGTCACCCAGAAGTGAAACATCCCATTTCTGGGACTTTCCCTCCACCTAGGATGCAGGCAGGCGAAGGTTCTGGAGTTCTGTCACGCCCGCCACAGAGGACCTGGCATGGAGCTGCTGTGTCCGACTCTGTGGGATGAGGAGACGTTTGGTCGGGGCGTGTGGCTGTCATGCAGGTCATTTGGGCCTCAGGAGAGAGGAGGACTTGGCTTGCTCCCCTTCTCTGCCCTCCGTACTTTGAGTGTTTGGGGCCACACCTGGTGGTGCTCATACATGCAAAGCGAGGCTGTGCTCAGCTGCCGCAGCCTTGTGTCCAGGCCTGACCTCAGCAGAGCTGTGTGTCCAGACCAGACCTCAGCAGAGCTGTGTGTCCAGGCCTGACCTCAGCAGAGCCATGCATCCAGGCCTGACCTCAGCAGAGCTGTGTGTCCAGGCCTGACCTTGGCAGAGCTGTGTGTCCAGGCCTGACCTCAGCAGAGCTGTGTGTCCAGGCCTGACCTCAGCAGAGCCGTGTGTCCAGGCCTGACGTCAGCAGAGTCGTGTGTCCAGGCCTGACCTCTGCAGAGCTGTGTGTCCAGGCCTGACCTCAGCAGAGCTGTGTGTCCAGGCCTGACCTCAGCAGAGCCGTGCGTCTGGGTCTGACCTCAGAGGGATAGAGGAAGAAAGGGAGGGGGTAGGAAAGAGAGTCAGAGAAAAGGGGAAGGAGAGAGAGAGGGGGTGGGGGAGAGAGGAGGCCGAGGGAGTGTCCAGCTTCTACTGGACACTCTTTCCACTATCACCCAGTTCTCAGCAGAGCAGAGTTGGGTCCAGGCTGCTCAAGCCTGAGCGTTGCAGTGGGGGTGGCTGGTGGGGGTCAGGTGGCCCAGAGCTGAGTAAGGGTCCCCTAGGCCTCCCTGGGCCTCATAAGGGACCAGAGCACCCCCTAAGAGCCCAAGGGGCAGATGACATAGGAAAGTGGGAAACTGATTTACTTAGTCTCCCACAAAATCATTTCAATGTTTGTTTGTTAAGATGAAATTAGCCTCCCCCATGCTGTGAATTTCATGCGCCTTCTTTCCTCCAAGCAGACTCTTTTCACTATGGACAAAATGTTATTCCAGCAGGCACCTCCTGCCGCTATTAATGAGAATAATTTATGCAAAGCGCCTGGTCCTTTGTATGCTCTGGTAATGTTCGAACCCTTCTGTTTGATTAAATACCTTTTAAACTTCCAAGAGGGAGAAAATTAAGGCCAGGCTGAGTTGGAAATTCTTACAGGAATAAATAAACTACCACACCTCCCTTCACATATTAAACTGAAATTTTATGTCTTTATTCTGTGTAAAGGCAATTTTTATAGTAAGCTCCAAAATCTCACTCCATAAGCTCCAATTATTAAGCTTTTCCGACATTGGTGCCATATGGCTTTCATTTTGTTATGAAATTATTTTTTGTTTCTAGAAACATGTATATATATATATATATATATACATATATATATATATATATAGTGTTTGATACACAATGTAAATATTTTAAATACAGCAATCAACCACATGGCCTATTATATTTGACCTTGTTATTACTTTTGTTTACTTGGGATATTTTAATATCCTTTAAGTCATATGGTCTGTTTATTTTGAATATAGGACTTACAGTGTTCTGGAAAGTTATCCCAGATATATCTGACACGTGTCACTGTAACTGGCATGGTGTGGGCTTGGGATGCACACGTGTGCTCAGTCATACTCAGCACCTGCCCTAACTTGCACTCATGGGCTTTGAACTGATCTCAGTCTTTGGTGGCTGTGCCCGCTGCCCAGCTGGGCTGTGCCTTGCACAGGCTCCCTTGGCACTGTGCCAGCTCTCAGCCAGGCTGTGCCCATACACTGGGCCCCAGCCCAGCCCTCTGGCTCCTTCTGGCCATGTCTGCATTTGGGACCCCTCATTCTAGAGGATGAGAGATTGCACCGGCCTTGTGGGGCCTTGAAGGCACAGGCCTTCCTCGGACGTGTTCACAGGCAGCTCCAAGTACACACACATCTAAATTTCCTCTTTGCTCACAACTTCTTAGCGTTCTTCTGTGTATGTGAGAGTTTGTATATGAGTGTGCTTTCTGAGTATGTGAGTGTGTGTATATATAAGTGACTGTGGGTGTTTGTGTGCATGAGCAACAGTGGTTGTGTGTGCGTGAGTGACAGTAAGTATGTGAGTGTGTGTGTGTGTGTGTGAGTGACAGGTGTTTGTTTGTGAGAGCCTGCGTGAGTATGTGTCTGAATGACAGTGTTTGTGTGAGTGTGTGTTTGCACCATTTATTTCTTCCCATATCTCCCTTGACAGGTTTTTGTGTTTCTTGGTGTCAGTGATGCTGTAGTTACCAGGGCTGTAAATGCCTTGTTAAAATTTGGTTTTGATTCCTTGGGGTCTATCTGAGTAGCAGGACCGCGGGAAAGTGTGCTGGACCCATGGACGTTTCTATGGATGGTCCATCCTGGCCCCTGATGGATGGGACCATTTCCACCCCCACACCCCAGCCCGCACCCTCTGTCTTGATGATGGCAGTTCCACAGGTGACAACTTAAGCTAGGTCATCATTGCAGTGTCCCTGTTGGCAAAATGTCCATTTGCTTCTGCCTGTTTGGTCACTAAATGGTTGGCCAGTCACTGAGCTGGCTGAGGAACTCTATATTTGGGGGGGGGAGGGTATCATCCCCTGTCCCGTCTCCCCTCAGTAAATGTGTGGACTGTCTTTCTAGCTTTCTTGGCGCTGAGTGATGCCTTTGTGGATTTGGTCCATTGCTGCTGGGACTTCCAGTGCTGTGACAAATATTGGTGCCTCTTCCGTCTCGCCTCAGAGTTTAAGGGCATCGGACCTTGACCGTCGGCACCTGGTGTCAGTCTGTTGCATTGTTTGGACACTGTCCGCATGCATTTCCGGTCCCTCACTGCACTGTTGGAGTGACTGTTCTTGCTCCTTGGGCTGTTTTTGGCTCTGCTCCTGCCTCTGAGTGCCCATCGGCTCTGGGATTTGATCCAGAGCTTTGCGCTCTGTTCTGCTGCTGGTGGTGTCTGCCCCACTGCAAATGCAGCTATTCATCTCGGGTTTGACTCCAAGACCCTGAGATCGGTCCCACATGGTTGAGCTCCCTGCAGTGCGGGCACCCACCTCTTACACCCCGAGCACTAAGTGAAGAGCAGTGGTTGTCTCCAGCACACTAGCAGCCGGGCGAGAGTCCTTCTGCCATCTGCCCAGCTACCAAGCACAGAACTGCCATGTCTGAGCAAACGGCCCGGAAGTATCGATAAACATGGAAGGACGTGGCGGCTCCGGGTTCATGTTGCCTCCTTAAGAGAGGTCTTCCCCTCGGCTCCAGGTTCATGTTGCCTCCTTAAGAGAGGTCTTCCCCTCAATCACAGTGTCTGTGGTGAAATTCTCCCTACTGCAGAGATCAGAGGGTCCCGAATCCTTGGATCAGAGAAGAATCCGCATGGACAGCCAGCTGGCTCCCACACCCTCAGGCCCCACCTCATCCTGCAGTGGGGGCCGCACCCTGAATCTGAGCTCAGTGTTCCTCAGGGCCTTCCCTCTCTGCATGCCACGGGACAGACAGTAGGGAAGGAAGTAGTTCAGGGAAGTCAGGGGGCACCATCAAGATAAGCACCAAGAAATAGCCAGGTAGATGAAAATGGTTATCTGCCGGGTAGCTGTTGCCTTTGCTGTTCTCTGAACATTCACCTGCTAGGAAACCTCTGTGTACTTCTTCCCTGTGTCCCAGGGACCAGACCATAGTCATGTTTTCTTCAGGCTGCTGACATCAGCCCATTGCTGTCTCTGCTTCGTGGGGCGGGATGTAGCCATTTCTGTTTCAAGTTTAGGCCCTTTTCTTCTTCTGCATTCAGGAGCTCCTTAAGTCATCCCCAAGCACAGACACCGAGTGCTAAAGAACACACAGCCCAAGCATTAATCACAGGAAGGCTGTATGCAAAGCACCAGAATTGCAAAGCAGAAACAGAAGCTTTTTACAGTGCAGAGAAATCGTTTCACATGGCTTTGCGAGCTGCCTGGAGTCCGACCTAGGAGGCTTCCTCGGTGTTTATCTCTAGGGACCTGCAGTAGCAAAGTCCTGTGGTTTCGCTTCTCCCTCATTTTGGAAAGTCAGGTTCACATCTGTCCCGTGCTTGGCTCAGTGGAGGGCTTGGAGCAAGCCCTGGAGCTCCTACACCTTCTACCTTCTGCTTCCACACCAGAGAGTGTGGGGAGGCCGCAAGCGATGCACTGTGTCCGCCAGGCTCCCCACACAGTGTCTAAGACTCTCTGGAGACGGGCAGGGTCTGACCAGGCTGCCGTGGCCGTGGCCTGCCCTGTCCTATTTTTTCATCTCCTTCAAGCCCCCTCTGCTGGTCTCTCTCCATCATGGCATTTCATCTTTTAATTTGGGGAGGGGATGTTTGGGGCCACACCTGGTGCTCGGGGTTCACTCCTGGCTCCGGGTTCTGGAGTCACTCCTGGTGGGACTCAGGGGACCGCACGAGTGGCCAGAGATGGAACCTGAGACAGTCACAGGCAAGCAAACGAGCTGCCCGCTATACTATCATCTTTTTAAAACACAATTTATGTTAAGGCTTTGCTTATTGAGCTCTGTATTTAGAGACATAAATTCCATTTATTTTCCAGTCTACTGATTCATTGCCAGCAGGGACCATCCTTATTTTTATGCGTCTATTACATTCTATAATGCCATAAACTCTGATTTTAAATTTCAATTAAATGTATGCAAATGCTTTTTATATTTTAATTTTGTTTCTCAAACACTGTCATCAACTGTACCCCCGCGCTATTTTTTTCCCTGGGTGTTCGCATGACTATTCCTGTCTTGGGCCATAAATTTCAATTAAACGCATTATCTTTTTGTGATCCCTCATTCTTCATGCTTTCTTGAACTCTGATTAGACGTTTATGATGGAGGGACACTCTGGCCCCTGGAAATCTGTGTACCTAGTCACTCCTGGTTCAAAAAGCTTGACACAGGATAGACGATAATCCTTTGTTTTCACTGTGAAATTGAGGAATATTGGAAGTGAGCATGGAAAAGCTGCAGTGGGGAAAACTCTGGAAACAGAATCAGTTCCTGCCGACTAGACCCTCTGGTACTTGCGAGAAAACGGTGGAAACTATTTTGCTTTTAGCCGGTAGTCACATTTCCTGCAGCATTTTTTGCACTCCCCAAATTCTTGGCATTTGTGAGTGACGCTGTGGACAGACCCGGAGCGTCTCCAAAGTCAGGTTTCCACTGACTTGAGCAGAGAGAGAGTAACGTGCAGTCAGCTAAAATCATCTCACTGCGTCCACTCACCGAACTGTACCTGAGTACAAAGATCCATGGCCCACTCTCAGTCTGCTTCAGGCAGAAACATGCCTCGTTTCGTTTCGAAAGCGCTTGGACGGGGAAGCATCAGCGAGCAGAGCTGGGCTTGTTTCCCCATCCTGTGCTGTCTTTGAAAGCAAAATGATGACTTTGACAATTTGGTATGTCTTTTTTCAACCTTTGACATATACCCAGGATTACAAAAATTTAACTGTGTCTTCAACAGCAAGAAAGCCATGTGAGCCTTTGCAGTGAACAACCCAGTGGCCGCGATTATTGCTTATTCTTTGTGTTGTCTCCTGAAAGCTGTGAGAATGAAAGCAAGAACCCATTGCTCATGAGATGACCTAAATGATGGCCTTACCAGGTGGGACTCCCTTGCCACGTTTATCCAACTGCCTCAGACTTCCCCAAATATCCGGCGGGTGCCTTGGAAGTCTCAGCCAGTGCACACGCCTCCTCAGGTGACAAGTTTCTGAGGCTCGCAAATGGGTCTCAGGTGCGCTGAGGAGATGGGCCAGTCCACTGAGAGGCTGTCCTCAATCTCAGTCCTCTCACTGTTCTGTCTCCAATAGAACGAGACACTTATTTTTGGCAGAAATACTCAGAACTGGCCTCAAGTCCTCATTAATCCTGGCGGGAGGCCATCCTGCCGCTTTGCCCCATTACGGTTGAGACCAGCCTCAGCCCTTGGGTACGAGCTGGCTGCAAGCTCTGCACTAGAGAGACAGAAATAAGTCGGAAGTATCTGTTAACTTGAGAGAGGCGCTGGGTTTGTAATGGAATATAGGAATATTCCATATCTTATATTTCCACCTACTATTTCTGACAAATTTATCAGCAGGCTCTAAAAGTAATCATCGGGGAATTTCTCAGGTCCTTTCTGAGTGTTTTTCCCTTTTCTGTTTTCCAGGGCTGGGGATGAAACGTGGGTCTTGCGCATACAAGGCAGGTGCTTGTGTCTTGGAGCTGCATTCCCGGCTTTTATTCAGGGAAGCATCTGCACTCTTTAATAATTAGGTTCCAGGCCTTCCTCCAACCCTCAGGAGTCTCCACACGCCGCCCTTAGAATATTTTATATGCCCAGTAAGAAGAGGACTCTCGGTCCCAGAGAGGCTGTGGAACCAAAGTGATAGAAACAGAGTCTGGGGCATGTTTCTCTGTGATTCTATACAGCCCTCAAGAGCAGGTGGCCACCCCAGTAGAGAAGTCTCCCACTGTGGACATGGTAGGCACAGAGACTTGGCAAAAGGGCCTGCAGGACCCGTGGGCTCAGCTTTGCAAACTATAGCTCAGAGCAGTGGGGCGTTGGGTTGCTGGGGTGGACTGTGTGTCCAGTTTTCGGGGCTTTTCAAATATCCTGACCACACTGACTCCTGGGGACCGCACATGCTCACAGCCTGGCTCAGTTCCATCCCAGAGGGAAGCCAGTGTCTCCCCAAGTGAGCTAAGTCTCTAACTGTCCTGCTGGTGGCCTGAGTTTGACCTCGCTTCCACATTCCCCTTTTGGACACCTGCGTAACTGTGTGTGACAATGGGACAGCCAGTCCTCCAACTGACTGCACTTGTGGCTAGGCGCTGTGGCTGTGGTGGCAGGCGGACAGAGTGTGGACATGCACACAACCTGTGTTGAACCTGGGGGACAGATGGAAAATGGACACAGCATGGAGGGCAGGTGTGGCTTGGTGTGCGATGGGCTTCTGCTCTGTTTCCAGCCGTGTCCGTCATGTGGCTGTGCTTCACCACTGTGTCCATCACGTGACTGTGTCTCATAACTGTGTCTGTCACGTGACTGTGCTTCATCCCTGTGTCTGTCACATGGCTGTGCTTCACGGCTGTGTCCATCGCATGGTTGTGTCTCATAACTGTGTCTGTCACGTGGCTGTGTCTCATAGCTGTTTCCTTCGTGTGGCTGTGCTTCGAAGATCTGGGGTCAGCTGCATGTAAGGCCTTAACCCCCATCCTATCTTTCCCAGCTACATCCCTGTAGGGTTTATTCGACAGATACACAGATGCTCTGGGTGTCATTTCCTACATGGCCTCCATTCCTCCTCCTTCCTTTTTTTTTTTTTTGCTTATTGGGTCACACCCAGCGATGCTCAGGGGTTACTCCTGGCTAATTTGCTCAGCAATTACTCCTGGCGGTGCTAGGGGACCATATGGGATGCGGGATCGAACCTGGGTCAGCAGCATGCAAGGCAAGTGTCCTACCTGCTGTGCTATCGCTCCGGCCCCCCATTCCTCCTTCTTGAACTCTCAGATGGAGACACTTTTGAGGAAGGGTGACAAGAGGACATTTGTGTAGCTGTGGTCATTTCATCCATGCTAATGGACGGGTCTGAGGAAGCCACATTAATGTAGTGCTGTGCACTGTCACTCAGGAAGATGTGCTAATGCTCAGCCGAGTCATTGTTCCCCAGTGCTGGGCCCGAGTGAGGGGAGCATTGGGACGATCCATTCTCTATTGGGACGATCCATTCTCTATTGGGACGATCCATTCTCTATTGGGACGATCCTTTCTCTCTCCTGGTTGTGAGTGTGTGAGCTCTGGATTTGGCGGGCGCAAGCTCCACCCTGATGCAGCGCTGACAATTCCTTGTCATAGCACCCGAGTGAAGGATATGCTTTAGGTGTTGGTCTTTGTGTTTTTGTATATTGCTTTCTGGAAAAAATGGTGAAGAGATTGGATTCAATTCACATTTCCCCAGTGGATGAGGGAAGAAAGAAGGATTTGCAAAGAAAAAGTGTGTACGCACTACTATAGAAAAGATTTAGTTGGGTAATTAAAAAACTCATTAAGTCTAGTCCAAACCTACATGGATTTATAGGTGGAGGGCTCCTGGTTTCCTTTTCCTCATCAAGTCTTAATGAATTGTCATCTACTCGTTAATAAGACCAGGGAGGGGCCGAAGTGTCCACAGAGACCCCCCCACTTGGAGAGAATGTTTACATCAGAGCTTCTTTGGTCTGCCTGCAACCTCACTGCAGAGGGCTCTGTTTCAGAACATCAAAACACAGTGTTTGTATTTTGATGGACAGAAATATTTTGAGTTTAAGAACTTTTGTGAAACTTACTTGAAAGGAATGTTAATTTCAGAACATCAGAAAAGAATTATAGCTGACATAAGACATTTTCAAAGCATCTGTTTAAAAAAAATAATAGCTTGGGGGAATTAGCAAGACTGACTCGAGTTATGTGTTTAACTAAAATATATACTAATTTCAAAAAATTCATGCTAAAACGAGTATTGTAAAAGTCAGGGGTATGGTAAAACCTCTGGAAAATAGGGGTAATGAAAAGAAGAAAGTTCTACACCATGATGTCCGAGCTGAGTTGTGGCATCTCTCTCCTCATTCATCTCCATCTCCTCACGCACAAGCCCTTGGGAATGGAAGGGAGATTCCAGTGAGTGCGCTGTGTGTGGTGATCCTCAACCGCCCAGGTACACACCCGCTTATATTCCAGTGTGGCTTTTCAGTAGAACTGTTTTCCTTCTCATGCAATTCCGAATAAAAAAAACATAAGCATCTTATTCATAGTGAATATTTCCCTCTGGATGAAAATTTATATTCTTTTTATTTGGTTTCCTGAGGTGACCAGTGGTAAACAATTTCAAAACCCTATTCAAAGATGTTTCGCATCTAACACAATGGAACGTTAATAACACATCCAGTATTATGACTCCCGAGCAAACAGGGAGGCTTATCTGCCCTTATTTATGACTGTAAATGTCCCAATGCTCATTTAAAGCTTTTGTTTTTCTTTATGATGAAGACCTTCTGATTCAAAGAAGCTTTGTGATGGTTTCTAGCATACACTTGTCACTCACCAACCAGGGGACTGGCTTATTGTCCAGAGATAAGACCTATTTTTCAGCAAACCAATAAGTACGCGACAGTTTAAGCATCTGAGGAGATTGATTTGTTCTGTCGGAGTATGGCTCAGTAATAGCGTCGGGAATGGTGCAGTTCCCTGAAGACAGTGTCCTGGCTTCATGCTCCTGGCCACGACCATGACCTGTAGGAGGTAAACGCTCCTGTAGCGGAGAACGTGGACTGTAGAGGCAGCACAGATGCTGTGCCTGACAGTTCACTTGTCTGCTGAAGAATTTGACTTGGTGATGAGACTTACTGATAACTCTCCATCAGGAGTTTTCTGATCATTGCGAGGGCGCTGCCTTTCCAGGTTCTGCATTCTGCATAGATTGAGCGGGAGAGTAATCCCTATTTCAGGTGCTCCTGTGTAGCTGGGCAAAGCCTTTGGACTATAGCGTACCCCACCAGCCCCCACTCTAGATCATTCAAGTCAGCTCCTGCACGGAAACCTTCCGTGAATTCCAGCACTCCTGGCCACATTGGCCAGGGACCCGCACTGATTTCCAAGAGGTGGTAGAAGAACAGAGACACACTAGCATCGGTCATTGCTAACATTTCCCCAATATGGAGCCTTTCCACTTTTGCTAGACAACCCTGCTCAAGTCTCCTACCCTGAATTTATTCATTCCTACCTCGAAGTGGACCCCTGGCGTGGAGGATCCCAACCTTTCTCCTCCCCCTGCCAGAGCACAGCACATTCTCATGCTTGATGCCATGGCTCAGTGATTTAGACAGTTTGTGTGTGATCTTGTGTCCTTGCATTAGGAAGTCGTGTGTTGTTCAGTTTTCCCCAACAGCACTGCCTGGTGGCTGTGAGAGCCGGTCACAGGGACACTGACTGTCCCTCAAGTGAAAGCCACACTGTGCCCGGGGCCTTGATGTCACTATGAACTGATGGACTGTTCTCTTGCTAATATTTTTACATGTGTTTTACATACAAAAGTGTCCTGATCTTGTGGAATCCGGCTGCTCATTTGGGAGTTAATTAGTATTTTTTTGAACTTGCAGATTTGTGATTAGGGGCTGACCTTAGAGCTGGCAGTTTTGAACTTGGGACTCTGATAAAATAATGTGGCAAAGCTAGTGGTCAGCTTGTAACTACAGCTGCCAACTATTGAGGGTTCACAGTCCCCAAGACATAGACCATAAAATGGTTTTTGTTCAAGTTATAATTCAAGTAAAATTCTATTGTGTAAGAATATATCCTATTGGGGGGCTTTTGGGTCACACCTGGCAATGCTCGGGGGCTACTCCTGGCTCTACACTGGAATTACTCCTGGAGGTGCTCAGGGAGCCTACGGGATGCTGGGAGAGAAGCCGGGTCAGCGAGTGCATGGCAAACGCCCTCCCCTCTGCACTCAATAGTGCAGGCCCCAGAATGTACCCATCTTAATTAGTTATATCTTACAGGTTGTTTTAATGAACAAAATAAAAGGGAAATCAGTGTGACCTGTGGAAATCAGTACATGAAGGTTATGTGGGAAAAAAAATTCCTTTGACAAAAATAAAAAGAGGTGTCCAGAAAGACAGTTGAGTCAGTAAGGTACTTCCCTTGCAGGCGGCCAAGCGCAGTTTGATCCTCAGCAACACATAGTGTCCTTAGAAGACACACACCAGGAATAATCCTTGAGCAAAAGAGCCAGGAATAAGCCTTGAGCACTGCCAGGTGTGGCTCCAAAATGTAAACAAGCACCAAAAACACTCTAGAGCCTAGACTTAATGATAACTCTTGGTTCTGAGAGGTACAGAGATACAAAGAGGCTTCCCTGAGGTATATAGATATAAATAGGGTCCCTGAGGTATATAGATACAAAGAGGGTCCCTGAGATATATAGATATAAAGAGGGTCCCTGAGGTATATAGATACAAAGAGGGTCCCTGAGATATATAGATATAAAGAGGGTCCCTGAGGTATATAGATACAAAGAGGCTTCCCTGAAGTATATAGATACAAAGAGGCTTCCCTGAGGTATATAGATACAAATAGGGTCCCTGAGGTATATAGATACAAATAGGGTTCCTGAGGTATATAGATACAAAGAGGCTTCCCTGAGGTATATAGATACAAAGAGGCTTCCCTGAGGTATATAGATACAAAGAGGCTCCCTGAGGTATATAGATAGAAAGAGTGTCCTGAGGTATATAGATACAAAGAGGGGATCTATCAGAGGAATGAATAGAGGGAGCATTTTGGTGATTGGAACAATTGTTTATGCATTCAAGTATAGAGTTGCACCTCTGAGATTCCATAGCATCAGTAACCCGTCAGAATAAAGTCATGTCCCAAAACTACAGCCTAGGTTGAAGCTTCTCAGGAAACCCCCAGCGTCCATCTGGGCAGAGTCGGCCCTTCCCGGTCACTAAGAGGGGTGCTGTCACCCACCCTGCCACAGACACTCCTGGACACAATAGCCAATGGTTAGGAACAGATTCATCAGTCTGCCCTGTCATGGGACAGGGGCTCTGGGAGAACGCAGGGCCCCACGCAGTTGTCTCTGTGCTTTTGCCCGTTGTCAGTGAGAGTCTGTGATTGCTGGCATCGACTTTCAAAGAATGTTTTGGAGACAAGAGAGCCTTGTTTGCTCAGAGCTGGGCGCTGATGCCTAGAAACGTTCCCTCTGGTCCCCATCATGTCCCCGGCCCCGACCAGGCTCTGCCTCTGCACTGCCCACCTGCACCCACCAGGTGTCCTGGCCAAGGTGGTGAAGAGCCTTGTTTAAATGAGACAAACTGGGTCAGAACACAGCAGCTCATCCATTTGGACTAATTGGTTCTAAGTGCATGATCTGAATGATAAAATCCAATGGGTGGAATAGCGTATGATACAGTAGATGTAGCTTCTTTCCTCCTCACTTTTGGATGTTCGCAGCACAATAATCCATGCAAAAGGAAACACAAATTGGATGCCAAAAAAAAAAAGAAAAGAAAAAAGAAAAATAGCTTTCTGCTGAAATCTCTGAGCACGTGAGTCTCAGCGCATCATCACCGCAGAGCTTTCTCGGAGTGCTGGTCACCCATCTGTCTCCCAGCGTGTCATACAGGGGGCTAGGGCGGTGGACACACATCCGTTCCCTACCACTGAGAATCCTTATTTTATTTACTTTCCAGTCAAACACGGGCATATTTTCATAGGCTTCTTTTAGAAAGATCCAAGCTGAGGGCTGAGGCGCAGAGAGTTCAGACACCCACACACCCAGGAATCCCCACGCCTCCCACGCCCCTTAACGAACCTAACCTGAGGTGCCCGCTGAGCACTTAAGCGATGACCTCCCGCGTCACCCCCAGTTTACAAATAGACACACAGTGTAAGAGTGAATGTGCTAAGGTGGGATCACTTCAAGTGTTAATTCATTATTTTCTGTTTAGGGTCATATTCAGTGCTGCTCAGGGCTGACTCTTGGCTCTGTGCTGAGGGATGACTCCTGGCTCAGTGCTCAGGGCTGACCCCTGGCTCAGTGCTCAGGGCTGACTCCTGGCTCAGTGCTCAGGGTTCATCCTTCAGTGTATGGGGGAGGCCTAGAGGGCTCCAGGGAGATATCCAGACAAGTACAGGGGTCTTATCTCTCTGGCCCCTTCCAAATCTTATTTCATCTCTTTCTGCCCAACTTTTGGGAGGGAGCTCAGTGAAGTTTTACAATAGGGTGTATTATTTTTAATAAATTCCTCATAGTATGTAAAAATTCCAGTATATGAACCAAGGCATGAACAAATAAATGTAACAGTTACATTTATAACAGACACCTGATAACAAGCTCTAAAATAGAACATTTGTCTTGCTCTACACATACTAAATACTTGCAGAATTTTCAGATATGAGGACTAGACAGTGGCAACTGCATGTACTCCTCAAAAAATATTTGGTTTCATTACAAAACATGGTGTTCTCATTGGAATAGAATACTGTAAAGAATTTTTCAATTTCACCAAATAGTGAATTCTAATAACAATTGTGTAGAAAGGAAAATATGAAATCCCTCATCTCTGCCATAAAATTAAAATTCAACATCGTTAGCCTTTATGATTGTTATTACTGCTTCATTACATTCTTCTTCCTTCTTTTTTTTAAAGCAATTAACATTAAAATCCCTCCCAAACGAGTCATGTTCTCAGGCGTTTATTAGACGGGCTTGTTGAGCCCCTTAACAAGAGGGAAAATGTCAACACAAACTTTCGGTGAAACAGGACAGGGCGGGTAGCCCGGCAGCCAGCCACCGCACTAATTAAGTTGCAATAAGTTCAGCTGAAATTGTGTGGCCTGATGGATTTGCTCAGGGCAGCCTCAGCCTGTTTCCTAGAACTCCAAATCTGCACCTCGAGGTCTGGCTCCTCAGGGTTGGAGGCCAGAGGTGGAGATTGTCCCCACTCGGCTGATAGCTCTCATCCTTCAGCTATCCCCTAAGGAAGGTGGTATTGGCAGGCATCTCTCAGGACCAGCGGGCTCTGGGGGTAGAGACGCCTAGTTTCATGGCGGAGCATCTGTGGTCCACTCTTGCAGGCAAAAAGAGCCAAAGTTGGGTCTACTCCAGCCAGGACTCCAGCCTCAGACCTTGTATCACACCGCCCACTCCCACTGGGCCGTCCTCAGAATCAGCCTCCAAGCCTCTGCTCCAAAGAGACTGGCTCTGGGCCTTTTGGGGTGCTGTGAGTGGGCCAGGTGGCGAGTGGGGCCCTCTCATTGCCGCTGCCTCTGGAACGCTGCCACCATCGCCTCCACTGGCTACCCCGCATGCCCTGGCCACAGGTAGCCCCTGGCAGCCCGGCTGCAGAAGGTGGCAGAATCTCCAGCTAAGCTCCGGGACTCACATTTGATACGGGACTCGCAGATCAAAGGATGATGGACAGTTTCCCCTCATGAAAGGTCTTTTCTTTTTAATAATCGATGTCTTGTTAGGGCATGTGGGAAGGAAGCCATTGTACTATTTGGTCTATAGATCATTAAAATCTCATTGAAGACAAAGGGACGCATGTCTTCAAAGGCAGAGCGTCCGGCTTCCTCTGCACAACCTCGGAGCCAGCTGCACGCTGGAGTCTGGCCTGGAGAGCTCTGCGGGGGCTCTCTCACCGCCTCAGGCATGCACATATATGCAAACAGACACGTGCACACATGCACAGGACACAAGCTTGCAGGTGAGTACACAGACACACTCATATACATACAGCACACAACACATGTAGCACACATGTAAGAAACATTCAAACACACCCATTTACATATACATGTATATGCACATGTGAACTACATAAACAACAAATGAACACACATATACATGTGCACGCATGCCACACAGTGCATACAGGCACACATAACCCTATACCCAGGCACAGAAACATACAATGCAGAGCATATACACACATACGTTCTCTTACGCCTGCATATTCACACAGATAATTGTGGAGTGCATAGACCAAAACCACATGTGCTCATCTAGGAACTATCACAGCTCCCACATAGATGCCACCATGCCACAGATGCACATATTGTACATGTGTACACACTGTACATGTACCATAGATATACACACATATGTACAAAATAAACCCATGTATGCACATGTGTGCTCACATGTACACGTCCACAGATGCACATGTACACGTCACAGATGCACCTGTGTACACATACTAAGAGACTGAGTGTCAGTGTGTGCATGGCAGTGAGTGCATGGCTGTAAATGTGTCTCGTGCATCAGGCCGGACAGGGGGTATGCCCCAGCCCTACCTCAGAGAAGCTGGAGAGAGAAGCTGCTATTCATTACAGTCCAATGCAAACCCTCGGGAATCTGTTTTGTTGGATCTAAGTGTGAGAATAAACCATCATGGAACCTGTTCAATGTTTAATAGCTCAGAAACAAGTTGCTAAACTAGCCCCCACCCAGTTTTCTGGCAGCCCAAAAAGGTGGGAAACAGCGAATGGGCTACCAGGACCTCTGCAGGGCTATGCAGGACCGTGTGGGAGTCAGCGGAGAGGACAGGTTGGACCTGGAGCTTGTCTTTAAAACACCCCTTTAGGGGCCGGAGCGATAGTACAGCGGGTAGGGCATTTGCCTTGCACACGGCTGGCCCATGCTGGCCCGGTTCGATCCCCAGAATCCCATATGGTCCCCTGAGCACCGCCAGGAGTAATTCCTGAGTGCAGAGCCAGGAGAAACCCCTGAGCATTGCCGGGTGTGACCCCCAAAAAAGCAAAAAAAAACACCCTTTAGGTCAGGTTCAGAGACAGAAACTGCTCCTGGGAGTGTGTGCTGCGTCCCCGTGCTCCACCCCCGCCCCGGGAAAGGTTCCCCTCTCTGCCTCCAGACCTTCACTGGCCCATGGGGCCTGCTCTTTAGAGGCCAGTCCTGGACAGTGTGCACCCCAGGACACTGCCCAATGCATGGAGCCCCTTCGGCCAGGCAGCCTGTTAAGGGGCAACCTTGAGGCCTGGCAGTATCTGGTCTGCTTGGGTCGGGGGTCTTAGAGAGCAGAGCCTGTGTCCAAAGCACCTGGTGCATGGCCCCAAGGGAGCCCCCAGTCAGCCTGCCCGGCCCCATGATGGCCCCCTCGGTCAGCCTGCCCGGCCCCATGGCAGCCCCCTCTGGTCAGCCTGCCCGGCCCCATGGTGGCCCCCTCAGTCAGTCTATTTCCCAGCAGAAACTCAGAAGCCAGAAGGACAGGCTTGACACAGCCCATGATACTATCTGCCACATCCCTAGAGCTGAAGGCAAGAGAGAGCGCGTCAGAACTGAGCCATTGTCTCAGAACCCGTCACTCAGCAAGCTCCGAGGGACCCTGTTAGTCCCAAACGAGGGGAGAGGCGGTTAGAGCCTAGATGGAAAGAGTTGAGGTCTCAGTGGTCAGGCCTGTGGAAGGTGGCCTTCTCCAGCCAGCTAGGCTGAGGACAGAAAGACAGAGTGCTAAAAATAACTAACAATTAGGCAAGACAAACAGAAAATAAAAATATGGAGAGTGTGACACACAAAACGAAAGGGGCAGGCTGGTAACACGTCGAGCTTTACAAAGTGTTCTTGTTTAAACTGTTAACAGAGAACACTGGTATAAATAGAGGCTTTTCCGTTTGAGCCTCGTGGGATGACAAAGCAACGCCCTATTGTGGCTTCATGAAAGCCAAAGTCTAAGCAAACACACGCCATCATTCAACTACAAAGGCCCAGGAGAGAGAAGCAGAACAAAAATCCTGCCGGAATACGAATCCCCACAACCTGTCCAGGCCTGTCAGCTGACTGTGCCGGCTGCACATCCTCCAAATCCACTAGCACAGGATTCAGTTACCTGCCGCTCTCTAGGCGTCACTGCCAAGAGAGCAGCGTACACACACGCACACACAGACAAAGGCACACATATGCACACATACAGACATTCAAAGGCACACACATGCACAACACACATACAAATATATACACGCGCATACTTACACACATACAAATGCACTCACATATACAGACATACATACACATGCACAACACACATGCAAATAAATACACACATGCATACACACACATACAAATGAACGCATTCATGCAAATGTTCAAATATATGCACACACAAGTACACACACATACAGACACACATATACAACTACAACTGCATAACATGAACACAAAAATGCAAGCACTCAATTTATATACATGCACACGTGCGAATACACACTCACACATGCACGCACACATGCAGGGAAGGCTGGAAAAGGCAAAGGCAGCCCCTACTGCAATGTGTTGAAATGCTCTAATGCCAGGGCTGCGCGCCAGCTCAGGGTCACTGCGTGCAGCAGGGCTCAGTGTCAGAGGGTGGCACTCACAGCTATCTCTGTGCCCCCACACGCATGTGAGCACGTGATGCAACCTGAGCAGGTGGATCACACAGATCAGGGCTTTCTGCTTTGGCACGATGTGAGACTTGCCAGTCAGGGACCGGTAAGAAGAGGTCAGCCTTCGACTCTGGTCAGAATGTCCCTGTCAGAACTCCAGGGTTTCACAGAAATAGAATACACAACGCTGCATTGTGTGTGGAACCACAAAAGACCCCCAAAATTCAAAGGAACACTTGTAGCAGAGAACACAGCTGTGGGTATCATGGTGATCACTCCCCAACTGTGTCCCTAAACTCTGGTTATCAACCCAGTCTGCACAGGTGCACGGTCACACAGAACAGGGACACAGATGAGAAGTCGGGACGTCTGGCAGGTAAGTCCAAATCGCTCAAGACCTTGCAGGGCAGAAAGGCCTTAATAAGACGATGCTGGGAAAACAAGGCAAGCCTAGGCAGACAGATGAAACTATGTGTGGTTTCACTCACACAGACACACACAGAGACTCACACAGACACACACAGACACTCACACAGACACACACAGACACTCTCACAGACACACACAGGTACTCATACATAGATACTCCCACACAGACACACACAGGTACTCATACATAGATACTCCCACACAGACACACACAGACACACACTCACACACAGACATACACTCATGGTAGATTAGATACTTTCAGGTAAGACCAAAATCCATAAAACTCTAGAAGAAAACAAAGCAGTGAATGCCATTGGTCTGGACTGCTTTCTTTTCTTTTTTAATGGCACCAAAGAGAAAGACAATACTAATAAAAATGAACAAGTGGGGCAACATAAAACTAAAATGATTGATTATAAAAAAGGAAAGAAATAATAGGAGACAATATTTAAAGCCACGTGTCTGATAACTCCGAAGGGTGTTGTGAACTCATACAATACAGTAGCCAACATACAAAAAGATTTGGAATACCTCAACAAACCTATCTCCATCGAGGAAATAGAATCGGTAATCAAAAGTCTCCCCAAACACAAAAGCCCAGGTCCAGATGGATTCACCAGTGAATTCTACAAAACCTTTAAAGAGGACCTACTCCCAATTCTTTTAAGCTCTTCCGGCAAATTGAAGAAACAGAAACACTCCCAAATAGCTTTTACGAGGCACATATCACCCTGATACCCAAAGCAGACAAAGATGCCACATAAAAGGAAAACTACAGACCAATCTCCCTGATGAATACAGATGCTAAGATCTTCAACAAAATACTAGCAAATAGAATCCAAAGAGTCATCAAAAAGATTATACACCATGACCAAGTAGGATTCATCCCGGGAATGCAAGGATGGTTCAACATCCGCAAGTCAATCAACATAATACATCATATCAACAAAAAGAAAAATAAAAACCATATGATCATATCAATAGATGCAGAGAAGGCATTTGACAAGATTCAACACCTGTTCATGATGAAAGCTCTCCGTAAAATGGGGATTGAAGGAACCTTCCTCAAGATAATCCAGGCCATCTACTACAAGTCCACAGCGAGCATCATTCTCAATGGGGAAAAACTGAAAGCCTTCCCTTAAGATCGGGGACAAGACAAGGCTGCCCACTCTCGCCACTTCTATTCAATATAGAACTGGAAGTACTTGCCATAGCAATCAGGGAAGAAAAAAGACATTAAGGGCATCCAGATAGGAAGGGAAGAAGCCAAGTTATCACTATTTGCAGATGACATGATATTATACCTGGAAAACCTGAAACTCTCTACCAAGAGGCTCCTAGAAATAATACATTCCTATAGCAGAGTAGCAGGGTACAAAATCAATACCCAAAAGTCAATGGCCTTCCTATATGCAAACAGCGAAAGAGAAGAAAGGGACATTAAAGAAATTATCCCATTCACAATTGCGCCGCAGAAAATCAAATACCTAGGAATCAGTTTGACAAAGAATGTAAAGGATCTCTACAAAGAAAACTATAAAACGTTACTTCAGGAAATAAAAGAAGACCTGAGGAAATGGAGACATATTCCCTGCTCATGGATCGGAAGGATTAACTTTATCAAAATGGTAATGCTCCCTAGAGCTTTATACAGATTCAATGCAGTCCCTATAAAGATACCCATGATGTTCTTCAAAGAAATTGAACAAACACTCCTGAAATTTGTATGGAATAATAAAACTCCACGAATAGCTAAAGCAATCCTTGGGAAAAAGAAGATGGGAGGTATCACTTTCCCCAACCTCAAGCTCTACTACAGAGCAGTTGTAATTAAGACAGTGTGGTATTGGTATAGAGACAGACCTGTAGACCTATGGAATAGAACTGAGTATCCTGAAACACATTCTCAAATATACAACCACTTAATCTTCGATAAAGGAGCAAAAAATATTAAGTGGAGCAAAGAAAGCCTCTTCAACAAATGGTGCTGGGAAAACTGGGCAGCTACATGTAAAAAAATGAACTCAGACCTCCTTCTAACGCCATGCACAAAAGTCAGATCAAAATGGATTCTAGATCTCAACATCAGACATCATACATCGAAGAAAACATAGGAAAACGCTCTACGACATCGAAACGAAAAGTATCTTTTAAAGACGACACACCACTGACCAAGCAAATGGAAGCAAAGATAAACAAATGGGATTATATAAAACTAAAAGCTTCTGCACCTCAAAAGAAACGGTGACCAAGATACAAAGACAATCCACAGAGTGGGAAAGGATATTCACCCAATACCCATCTGACAAGGGGTTAATATCCAGGATATATAAGGCACTGGTAGCCCTCCACAAGAAAAAAAACAGCCAACCCCATCAAAAAATGGGGAGAAGAAATGAACAGAAGCTTCCAAAAAAGAAGAAATCCGAATGGCCAAAAAAGGCATATGAAGGGTTTTAATCATGAACGGGTGCTGGATCTTGTCAAATGCTTTCTCTGCGTCTATTGATAGGATCATATGGTTTTTATTTTTTCTCTTATTGATATGATGTATTATGTTGATTGACTTGCGAATGTTGAACCATCCTTGCATGATTAAAACCCTCCAGAAAATGGGAATTGAAGGGACTTTCCTCAAGATAGTTACAGCCATCTACCAAAAGCCCACAGCGAGCATCATTCTCAATGGGGAAAAGTTGAAAGCCTTCCCCCTGAGATCAGGGACAAGACAAGGTTGCCCACTCTCACCTCTTTTATTCAATATAGTACTGGAAGTACTTGCGATAGCAATCAGAGAAGAAAAGGACATCAAGGGCATCCAGATAGGCAAGGAAGAAGTCAAGCTATCATTATTTGCAGATGACATGATATTATACCTAGAGAACCCTAAACTCTCTACCAAAAAACTCCTAGAAACAATAGACGCATATAGTAGAGTGGCAGGATACAAAATCAACACCCAAAAGTCGGTGGCTTTCCTATATACAAATAACGAAAGAGAAGAAAGGGATATTAAGGAAACAATTCCATTCACAATTGTGCCACAGAAAATCAAATACCTAGGAATCAACTTACCCAAGTGTGTAAAGGACCTGTACAAAGAAAACTACAAGACACTGCTCCAAGAGATAAAAGAGGACACAAGGAAATGGAAACACATTCCCTGCTCATGGATGGGGGAGAATCAACATTGTCAAAATGGTAATACTCCCTAGAGCTCTATACAGATTCAATGCAGTCCCTATGAGGATACCCATGACATTCTTCAAAGAAATTGACCAAACAATCTTGAAATTTGTATGGAACGATAAACCCCCAAGGATAGCTAAAGCAATCCTCAGGAAAAAAGAAGATGGGAGGCATCACCTTACCCAACTTCAAACTGTACTATAAGGCAGTAGTAATTAAAACAGCATGGTATTGGAATAAAAACAGACCCGTGGACCTATGGAATAGAATTGAGTATCCTGACACCCAACCTCAAACACATGATCATTTAATCTTTGATAAAGGTGCAACGAGTCTAAAATGGAGTAAGGAAAGCCTCTTCAATAAGTGGTGTTGGGAAAACTGGGCAGCGACATGTAAAAAAATGAATTTGGACCTGTGTCTAACACCATGCACAAAAATCAGATCAAAGTGGATTAAAGATCTCAATATCAGACTTGAATCCATAAAGTACATTGAAGAAAATATAGGAAAAACCCTCCATGACATTGAAGCTAAAGGCATCTTCAAAGATGAAACATCTCTAACAAAGCAACTAGAAGAAAAGATAAATATATGGGACTACATGAAACTAAAAAGCTTCTGCACCTCAAAAGAAACAGTGACTAAGATACAAAAGCAGTCCACAGAATGGGAAAGAATATTCACCCAATACTCATCTGATAAGGGGTTAATATCCAGGATATATCAGGCACTGGTAGAACTTTACAAGAAGAAAACAAACAACCCCATCAAAAAATGGGGAGAAGAAATGAACAGAAACTTCAGCAAGGAAGAAATTCGAATGGCCAAAAAACATATGAAAAAATGCTCATCATCACTAATCATCAGAGAGATGCAAATCAAAACAACAATGAGATACCATTTTACACCACAGAGACTGGCACATATTCAAAAGAACAAGAACAACAAGTGCTGGCGTGGGTGTGGGGGAAAAGGGGACACTCATCCATTGTTGGTGGGAATGCCGGCTGGTACAGCCTCTCTGGAAAACAATATGGACATTCCTCCAAAGACTAGAAATTGAACTCCCATTTGACCCAGCCATACCACTCCTGGGAATCTACTCTGGGAAACCAAAAATACGCAGCGGAAACACCATCCCTACTTTTATGTTCATAGCAGCATTATTCACAATAGCCAGAATCTGGAAGCAACCCGAGTGCCCGAAAATAGATGACTGGATAAAAAGCTTTGGTACATCTACACAATGGAATACTATGCAGCTGTTAGGAAAAATGAAGTTATAAAATTTGCCTACAAATGGATGGACATGGAGAAGATTATGTTGGAGCGAAATTAGCCAGAAGGAGAGAGACAGTTACAGAATGACTGCATTTATCTGCATAACATAAATATATAGGTACATATTATGATACCAATATCCAAGGTCAAGTGAAACATACATCAGGAGGTTCTGTCAAAGGTGGAAATTATCACAAACGTGTGGGAGTCAGAGGCTAGGTAAGACAGAAAATGGAACAGTGTGCTAACAATTGTGAGGGTACTAATGCCAACCTAGAACTGAACATTAAATAGAGGCAAAAGGATACACATGACAACCCTTTAATGTATGTTTTGTAATCCATAGTCTGGAGAGGAAGGAAAAGAGAAAGATAGAGAAATGGAAAGAAATAAAGAACCTGCCATGGAGGAGGGCTGGGGGAGGGGGAGGGAACCGGGGACGTTGGTGGTGGGAGATGGGCACTGGTGGCGGGATGGGTGCTGCTACACTGTACGACCAAAACCCAAATATGAACTTTTTTAATTGTATATCTTTGTAATTGTAAAAATAAAAAAATTAATTAAAAAAAAAAAGGCATATGAAAAAGTGTTCTTCATCTTTAATCATCAGGGAGATGCAAATCAAAACAACAATGAGGTACCATCTCACACCACAGAGACTGGCACACATCCAGAACAGCAAGAACAACCGGTGCTGGCGTGGATGTGGGTAAAAAGGGACTCTGATCCACTGTTGGTGGGAGTGCCGACTGGTCCAGCCCTTTTGGAAAACAATATGGGCATTCCTCCGAAAACTAGATATTGAGCTCCCATTTGATCCAGCAATAGCACTCCTGGGAATATATATACCCGAGAGACCGAAAAACACATAGCAGAAACACTATCTATACTTCTTTATTCATCTCTGCGCTATTCACTATAGCTAGAATCTGGAAACAACCTAAATGCCCGAGAACAGAGGACTGGCTAAAGAAACTGTGGTTCATCTACACTATGGAATACTATGCGGCTGTCAGAAAAGATGAAATTATGAAATTTACCTGCAAATGGATGGACATGGAGACTATCATGCTGGAGTGAAATTAGTCAGAAGGAAAAGGACAGATATAGAATGACTGCATTCATTAATAGGATATAAATAGATACCAGTGTTTTACTAAATGTGGGAAATGGTAATGGCAGATTAAAACTCACCATTGAATATACACAAAGAGACTTAAGTGATAAACTCTAAATATCTGCAGGGCTAGCCACAATGTATAAAATAAGAGGGAGAGAGATGCAGAGACAGAGAGAGAGAGACAGAGAGAAGAGAGAGAGAAATAGGGGTACCTGCTATTAAGGCAGCATGGGGGTGGGGAGGAGGGGGGGGTACATTGGTGGTGGAAATGGGGCACTGGTGGAGGGATGGATGCTAGTATACTGTATCACCAAGAACCAATTATGAACACCTTTGTAATTGTATGTTTCACGGTGGTATAATAAAAAATTAAAAAAAAAAAAAAAAACAATTCAGTAGCCAACAAAGCGCCCATATAGAACATTTCCATGAAGAAACAGGTCCGTGAGAAGAAATCCAACCTCACGAGAGCAGAGGAATCAGTCAGCCTGACCGAGGCCCCTGTGCTGTTCTCAGAAGCAACAGCAGTTGCTGTCGGAGCCGGGGTTGTGGCAGGAGCCCTATAAGCTGGAGCTCGGCTCTGGGAAGAGACCACAGACTCCTCCAGAGAAAGCACCTAAGCAAAGACCTAACTTCAGGGCCGGCGCCTTCCTCGGGAAGAAAGGGACGAGGTAATCTGCCAAATCTCAGCAGCCCCATTGCTCTACATTTCCGACAGCCAAGGAGTCAAGTGCCTGTGGAAACCACCCGTGTACATGTGGGTTCCATGTACACGGAAGCAGCGGAAGCAGACACCAGTTAGGGGTTTGATGACTGGACCGTGAGACCTTGAGTGGGCCATGAGGCAGTGAAGAGGGTGAGGTTGAGAAATAGAGTTCACACAGCCTCACTTGTACGTGGATACAGAAACCAAAGAAAGGCAGAGGAGAGTGGGCTGGTGGGTGCTGGCGGACGGGAGCCGGGCACGTGAGGCTCACAGGCACTGTGCCAGTGGTAGATTTGTCCTGGGGATGTCCTGAGCCACATGGACTATAGTGGTAGTCACAGGGATGTGTGTGAACGGCACCAGGACAGTTGGGATGAGAGGCGCCAAGAGCAAGAGCGAACATCTTGTCGTTAAGGTGATGGGAACAGCAGAGCTTCCTGTCGGCACATCCCAGCAGATGGAAACCACTGGTGACCAGAACTGAGCATGTGCCAGTGAGCCTGCGGAGGGGCAGTGCTGGGCAGCACTGGGTCCCGAGCTGGGGGCTTTTCTGGGCGGGCGTGGGTGCTGCTTCCACGCCCTTTGCAGGGCCTAGAAGCCCTAGGAAGAAACGCAGGCGGGCAGGTTCTTCTCACCTCTGAGCCCAGCTGCTCAGCGCAGGTGGGCAGGTTCTTCTCACCTCGGAGCCTGGCTGCTCAGCAACTGCACCGTCCAGCCCCTCCCAGCCTTGCTTCTGGAGCCTAACAGTGTAGATCTATCATGGGCAATTAAATCTCCTGTTGCTTTATTTACCTCCTTCCGAGTGCTTGTGTATTAGGCGTCCTCCGCACTGCCGTCCACCAATGAAGCAGATAGATGAAGAGAAGGAGGATGCTGACCGTCCATCAATCAAAATGAAGTTCTGGAGGCCAGAGCTGTAGCTCGGATAAGGGCCTTTCAGTAGACGCAGCTAACGCTGGGTCAATCACCCCCAGCCCTGACAAGAGAGAAATCCCATCAGCACTGGGGCCCCCCCAAAGGAAGTTACTCAATAACAGGATTATTCCATTTTCCCTGAACTTCCAAGTTTAAAATGGTTAAACTAACACAAAGCTAGCATATGGCGGAGTCACACTGCTCTCACACATGCCGTTATGCCATGCAATAAGCGTCAGAGGAGTTTATGTTTATATTATTTATCTCCTGTCACTGTCAGGCACCAGTTAGAAACTGAACCATTGGTAACCCCCATTTTCATGCATAGCCATAAGTATCAATATTTCTTAGTTAGCATGAAATTATTTTAGGTGACACAGATTTTATTTTCCTCAAGCGCTGATGAATTTCACATCTTCTAGACTTATACCCAGACTACCTGGCAGCTGTGAGGGGTGAGACTATGCAGTGAGGCCCTTCACACTGTATCCTCACACTGGACCCTTCACGCTGGGCCCTGTACACTGGATCCCTCACACTGGATCCCTCACCCTGGGCCCCTTACACTGGATCCCTCACACTAGGTCCTTATACTGGATCCCGCACACTTGATCCCTTGCAATGGGCCCTTATACTGGATACCTCACACTGGATCCCTCACCCTGGGCCCCTTGCACTGGATCCCTTGCAGTGGGTCCTTATACTAGATCCCACGCACTTGATCCCTCACAATGGGCCCTTATACAGGATCCCTCATACTGGATCCCTCACACTGGGTCCTTGTGCTGGATCCCTCACATTGGGTCCCTCATACTGGACCCCTTACACCGGATCTCTTACACTGGATCCCTCACACTGGGCCCTCACACACTGGGATCCTTGGACTGGATCCCTCACACTGAGCCCCTTACACTGGATCCCTCACTTTGGGTCCTTACACTGGATCCCTCACACTGGGCCCCCTTATACTGGATCCCTCACACTGGACCCCTCACACTGGACCCCTCAATGGATCCCTCATATTGAGCCCCATATACTGGATTTCTCACACAGAGCTACTTACACTGGATCCTTCACACTGGGTTACTCACAATGGATCTCCTGCACTGGACCCCTCATACTAAGTATTCACACTGGATTTTTTACTCTGGATCATCACCCTGGATCCCTAGCACTGGCCCCTCACGCTGGATCCTCGCATTGGACCCCTCACAGTGGATCCTTGCGCTAGGCACTCACAATGGATTCCTTGCACTGGTTCCCTCATGCTGGGCCCCTCACATTGATCATCAAACTAGATCCCTCACACTGGGCCCCTCATGATGGGACATCACACTAGGGAATAGGTTCCTTATCAAGAGTCTTATCATTTACTAGGGAGTGATCCATAGCAGTGAATATGTAGCAGCTCTTTAATAAGTATGTTGGTGCTAACTGAATATGCAATTGCAACTAAAGGGCAGTTCAGCCTCGAATGCACTTGGGCTCGGCCCTTGCCTTGCAGACCTCAAGAAGATATAGAATAGCTATTTTTCAAAGGTGAAATATGTGCGACTAACACAGAGACCAATAAATTTATAATATAGTTCATTTGGTTATGATGAAATTGTTAGCCTATAAATAGCATGCATGGATATAGAAACACTCAAAGGCCCCTTTCTTCCTCAATATGCTACATAACTTCAGTAGTATTTTGATGAAAAGTTTTATAATTCACTTAGAATTATTTTTAAAAAAGGAGTAGTTGCCATAGCTCCCCCTTTCTCAAAAACCTTTACTCTCTCAGGGTGTAAGCATGCGTGTGAAACAGCACACCCAAACCTGCCACTTGGAAACTCTTGATCGCAACGTTGAGTGAGGAATTTTGTCTTGTGCTTTGAGAGTCACAATGGTCTGAGCTTGTAGCATTGCTCTAAGAAGAGCAATGAGTATTTGGTTTCCCAGTTGGCATTTGTGGGAGTTAGGTGAAAATTGGGCCACACTGTGGGCTGAGGCATGAATTGGATCAGAGGCAGACCCCTCACGGCAAGCACCTTGGCTCTGAGTGTTTCTCTAGCCCCCAGACCTTAAGGTCTAACATTCTGTTCAATGTCACATGAGAAAATGGACTTTTCCTGTGACCAAATGATCAACTCTGTGAGAGTCCATAGTTCACAACGTACTTCTCATTGGAATAACGTCAGGTTTGAGATGATCATAGAGTCTAATCAGGCCAGCGGCCACCGTGCTCTGTGACTAGAGTTCTGTGACGTGTGCGTAGCCTGGCTCTTCATCAGGAACAGAAAGGCCGGGCCCCTCTCTGGCTGTGAGTGGGGCTGAGTCACCCACTCTGGCTGTTGACTCGAGTCTCCATTCTCTGATAACACTATAACAGAATTTGTAGCTCTGGTGTGAGATGACAGGACCCGTGGCTCTTGGGGAGGGACCGCGTGATGTACAAATGCCATGCTGCATGTGAGCTGTTTCTGCGTGGAAGAGGCCGAGAGACCGGATATGAGACCAGCCAAGGCAAGGCTTTGAACGCCCATGCAAATGAGGACAGATGGTGTTTGATACGTATCAGGGAACAGTAGCTTGAATATCAGATTGGTATCAGACAAATCTCCATAACCCTGAGTTCTTAATGAGACAGAATGTGGGTGCTCAGAGTTTGAGAGACAAACGTCCGCTCAGAGAGAGCCATCATTGTCACAAAGAGTACAGAACAGAGCTGGGAGAACAAAGCCCATGTGGATATAATCCCCATCTTCTCCCTCTGAACACAAAAATGGCCGCAGCCTAAGGTAGCAGCTTCTACTTCTACCTTTGTTAAAAATCTTTTTTGGGCCGGAGCGCTAGCCCAGCAGGTAGGGCGTTTGCCTTGCATGCAGCCGGCCCATGCTGGCCCGGGTTCGATCCCTAGCATCCCATATAGTCCCCCGAGCACCGCCAGGAGTAATTCCTGAGTGCAGAGCCAGGAGAAACCTCTGAGCATTGCCGGGTGTGACCCAAAAAGCAAAAAATAAATAAATAAATAAATAATAAAAAAATAAATAAAAATCTTTGTTAACATCAATGACTTTGACTTAAGCAGTGATTTCATAGCTATGCACAGCGCTCAAGAATTAAAAAGGGGACCAATTGGTTGAATTTTGTGAGGAATGAAAACTTTTGTTCTACAAATTCTATTATCAGGAATGTGATAATAGGGCCCGCTCAGCAAGCCTGGCAAGCTTCTCGTGTTGTATTTGATATGCCAAATTCCAGTAACAATTATATTAGGTCATTCCCATGACCTAATATAATGGTTTGAGGCTCTTTATGTCCTGTGGCAAGCCGATGCCCCTGGCTCTACTGGCATGAGACAGGACATATGGAGATATTACTGGTGCCCGCTCTAGCAAATAGATGATCAACGGGAAGATCGTGATCGTGATCGTGATAATAGGGACCAGAGCAAAGCACAACTGGGAGGGTGTTTGCCTTGCATGTGACCTATCTGGGTCCATTCCCGGTATCCCATATGGTCCATGAGCACTACCAGGTTTAATTCCTGAGTGCAGAGCCAGGAGTAACTCCTGAGCATCACCAGGTGTGATCCAAAAAGTAGAAAAAAAATGTGATAATAGAATTATCACTGAGTTAATTAGAAAACTAACTCAAAAATCCAAGAAAACAACTGTAGATGTTTTATCTAATAAAGGTCTAATATCGAGTTTATAATGAACTGTTACGGCTCATGACACAACTGAAAATTGGTAAAATGATGTAAATAGACATTTCCCCAGGAAGAAATATAAACGGTCACTACGCTTTATGCAAATGTACTAAATGGTATTTATTGCTTTAGGAAAGAAAGTTAAAGCCATTAGAGTTACACTTTGTATGAGTTTTGAAGGTTGCGATGTAGAGAAGATTGGGGCTTTGTCCATTACCATCAGAGGCAAAGCGGAAAGGGCACTCTGGACAGCTCTGCCCTTTCCCGGGCGGCCAATGCCCACCCCTGCGCTTTGCTCCTGTCACTGTCATTTTCTGGCAGTTTTATGATTTTGCAGAAATCAGCCCTAGCAGAAGATTCTAGAGTAAACAAAAAAAAAAAACAGTGAAAGGAAAGGAAGAAAATACTGAGACCCCCCAAAGAGACATACAATTACTTACCTTATAGGTAAAACATTTATATGTTGGCACACCAAGTCATTTTCAGGCATGACCTTAACTTTGTATAACATACTTTCAGTGTCATATGATAAGCATTTCTTGCACACATGTTTAGGCATTATATGTTTGTTGGTGCTGTCTTAATAACATTTGTGCAACACCTGGCTGTTGCTCAGGTGCATCCAGAAGTGGATATGTGTGCTAGGGTTGAACCTAGGCCTCCTGAATCCAAAGCATGTGCTCCAGCCCATTGAGTATTTTCTGGCCTTCATGTGACCTTGGAAGTACTATTGAGTCAAGAGCAGTATTTATCAGTGCTTACCAAGAGTATCCCACCACATGTTACTGGTATCTGCTAGAGCAAATTAATGAACAATGGGAAGACAAGTGATACAAGTGATTTATCGTTTTACACACGAGATACACTGCACCAGCGACCATGTGCCCATTCTCATCACTGCACAGCCTGGCTCTGGGATAGGTGGCTCTGATGAGTAGGTGGGCTGCGTTTCTCGAAAGGCGGAGCCGTCTCAGCACAAGAGGTGCTAGGCACCCAAGCAGCCCCTTCTGGAAGCCACTGGCAGCCTGTGCTTCATCTTGTTGCTTCGTAACTGAAGTTGTGTTGGGAGCCATGTGGGACCCCAGCAATGTCAGGGTTCAAGTTTCCTGGTCATGTTCTGGGGCCAAAGGCCAATGAGCAAAATCCACAAGTCTAGCACAGTTCCAAATGCCTTTTAACGTCTCATCAACAGCTAAACACACTCTGCAACCACAATTCAGGGCAAGAGACCCCTCCCCCCCAACCTAGAGCTGCTGGGCAGAAGCTCTGACTATGTGCTCTGGCCAAGACGCCTCCTGCACAAACTGTGTCTCTGCCCCAAGCAGGCACCTTTGTCTCCCAGCCCACCAAGAAGGCAAAAGTGGCCAAAAGCAGCCAGTCCCTACCCTCATGTCTGGCCTTTACAAAGAACAAAACCAACACTCTCATGCAAATCCACAGGTGAGCAAGGCCTCTGGCCCAGGCTTAAGTGATGCTAATGTCCCACCTACAATGCCGCCTTCCTCTCCTGCAGCTCTTATGCAAACTTTGCAGAAAGGGGCTCTATACACAGAATTACTCCTGATATCCACATCATAGAATTCAGACTATATTCCCCAAGCTAGATCAATGTCTCCATCCCCACAAGGTCCTTTGTCCATCTGCTCTGCTCCAGGGCAATTTCTAAGTGCTCTGTTCCTTGTTTACAGGGAAGTCTTACAGACCTGCCTCCAGACAGACTAGCCTGACCTTCCCGTGGTCTTTGTAGAGCTGAATTCTAAAGATGTCCCATATCAATTGAGATTGTCCTGGGTGCCATAGTGGAAATTGTCACTGTCACTGTCTTCCCGTTCATCATCGATTTGCTCGAGCGGGCACCAGTAACATCTCCATATGTCCTGTCTCATGCAAGTAGAGCCCAAGGGCACCTGCTTGCTCCAGGAACATAAAGAGCCTCAAACCATTCCATCAGGTCATGGGAATGAGGTCTATAATTGTTACTGGTATTTGGCATAACAAATATGACACGGGTAGCTTGCCAGGCTCTGCCGTGTGGGTAGCATATTCTTGTAGTCATCTCTAAATACAGCATTTATTGATGAACCATGCGGCTGCAATAGCTGGTCTTCTGGGTGGAGTTCTGACAAGGGGAAGTCCGGATGTGGAAAATGGAGGCCCTCATGGAGTGGGGGCGGTTGTCTAGCTTGTTGCGAGGCTCTGATGGGGTGGCGAGCCAGGGCTAGAACATGCCATCCCTCCCAGGCACCTCATGAGTGGCTGGGCACAGGGAGAGCCAGTAGCAGCTCTGCCCCCATGTCTGTGAGTCTCTGATCAGCATACCTGGGCCGGATTTGAAAAAAGACTGCTGCAGGGTGGATCTCAATGAGCTGGGCTATGATAGGCTGGTCTGCTGGGTGGAGTTCTGACGAGGGGGAAGTCCAGATGTGGAAAATGGAGGCCCTCATGGAGTAGGGGTGGTCGTCTGGCTTGTTGCGAGTCTCTGCTGGGGTGGCGGGCCAGAGATAGAATGTGCCATCCCTCCTGGGTGCCTCCTGAGCGGCTGGGCACAGGGAGAGCCAGTAGTAGCTCTGCCCCATGTCTGAGTCTCTAGTGGAAATTAATTAGTGGAAATTATGTCGATATTTCAGGAGTTATCAAACCAGAACCAAACTGATTTGCCTGTATCTGTCACATCCTCCTTCAGTGTTTACACAAAAGAAAGATCTCTTTAGCATAAAGCTCTGAAGTAAAGACATGTAATTGGATTAAGCAGCAAATATCCAGAGTTGGGCACCAGGATCTGGCCCCTTGAGTCTGGGCACCCCTGTGCTCAGGCCCCTGCGCTCCCAACAGCTCCACTTAACCTTGGTGCAGCATCAGCCTGATGCCGGCTGGGCTTCTAACATCCTCTCTGTGTGCTCTCGGACTTCAGCAAGGCTCTGTACAGAGCCGAGGCTCCTCCTAGCAGGAGACAGTGGCCACCTCATGGGCAGCGCCAAGGAGGAGAGGATAAACCCAGCCTAGGTTTCTGCTCAGAGGTTGTTGGGCCAACAGACACTGCTTTAGAGTACCCCCCACACACACAAACACAGCAGGATTCATGCAGCAGCATCTGCAATTTGTGATAGGGAAACAAAATCTGGTGTTTACACCCAGTATGGTGTTGGGGTGCGGTGGCGGGACCCATCCTTGGATCACTGAGTACCCCAAAATCCATGTGCAGGCGGAGGAGCTTGTGACAAAGACCAGGGGTGTGTTATGTCATCCGGTAACTGTGGCTGAGGAAGGGAGGGCATCTAAAGGACTGTAATGGGGACAGGGGTGTGTGTGTGTGTGTGTGTGTGTGTGTGTGTGTGTGTGTGTGTGTGTGTGTGTTGTGTGAGAGAGAGAGAGAGATTGAGACAGATTGGAGAGATTGAGAGTAATTGAAAGAGATTAGGAGAGAGAAATTGAGAAAGATTTAGAGGGATTTAGATAGAGACTGAGAGATTGAGAGAGGGAGAAAGAGGTTGAGAAATTGAGAGTGAGAGAGACTGAGGGGGAGAGAGGTTGAGAGATTGAGAGAGGTTGAGAGAGATTGAGAGATTTAGAGAGAGATTGAGAGAGATTGGGAGATTTAGAGAGAGATGGAGAGACAGATTGAGAGATTAAGAAAGAGATTGAGAGATTGAGAGAGATTGAGAGAAATTGAGAGAGAATGAGAGATTGAGAAAGATTGAGAGATTTAGAGAGAAACTGAGAGATTGAAGAGGGATAGAAAGGTTGAGAGATTGAAGCCGTGGGCACAAAGCAACCTGTGGGCATTCACTCAGCATGAAGAAGAAAACACAGAAAACTGAACATCGGGGTTTTGCTGAACAAAAGTTACCCCTCTGGAAATCCTTGTGACCAGCCTTCAAGGACTGGATGCTGTCTTGGTTTCACTGCTTCGGAAACAGTCAGGCTGTGTTTGCCTGTGAGTGTGGGACCCAGAGGGACCCGACTCTCATAAGGACTTTTTCTTTCATTAAAAAGCCACTTTATAAGACATATATTGAAAGTGAAAGGGGAGGTAAAAAACACATTTACTGCGCCTGACTCCTAAATATGCCTCAAAATGTATTGTGGCCAGAATCAAAGAAGAAACTTCACGGTATGGTGGACGTCTGACAGTCAAGTGTGGGCTCCTCCTGTGTGCAGCCTCTTGTCTCCTCAGCAGGTGTCACTCCAGCTAGGCTCAGTGGCTTGCTGAAACATTGTTGTTATTGCTTTTCTCTTTGCCTTGAGTCCTTTGCATGCTCTTGTATTGGAGCTGCTCCTTCCGTGTAGATACAGGAAGACAGTTAAGGCTAATTTGTTATTCCTGGGCTTGCACCTCATTTCTTAACTAAATGCCTCAATTGCCTTTAGATTGATTTTAAGTCCTCACACCCCAAGAAGGGAGGGTCCCACGGAAGGCCTGGATGGAACCAGGAAGAGAGACCATCTGGCTTCCATATGGGACAAATTGTGTGCCCCTGAGGCAAGACTTAAGAGAAGCTTTGTTCTGACCCAAAGCTGAGACACCAAGGCCACAGAGGGGCTCTGTGTTTACCTAAAGAAACTGACAGGACCCTGAGGGGCTGGAACGTACAATCTGGTGAGAGGAATGCAGTGTGGACTATAGGGTGCCATCTCCCGATCTCCCCGGGAAAGGTCACCCTAATCCCGGGTACATAAATGCCAGTTCCTCTTACTATATCTGTCCCTCTTACTATATTAAAAAAAAGCAACTAAATCATTAATAGTTTATTAGCTCAAAATAAGAGAAATCAACATCTCAAGATTCCACACTAGCCCCAGGGAGCTGGGGCGGAGCCCCTATGTTTCTTCTTGTGCTTCTTATCTCGATTGTTTTCAGAGTCAAAAGACCCTTAACTTTTTGCTCCTCTCCCACCCCTGTTTTTTTGTGAAGCCCTGCCCCTTGCCCGAAGAACTATAAGCAAGTCTCTCCTGAGTGGTTGGGGGCTGGAGTTGGTGTGGTAGGGTTGGAGGAGTGGTCACAGATCTGAGGTCTGAGGCCGGCAGGTAGTAGGTCTGAGTGAGTTAGTCTGGTCTTCTGTCCTGCCTCGCCTGGACACACCCTCTCCTGCTTGCTCTATCCGCCCTCTCTTTCCCACTCTCTCCCTCTTCCCTCCTCTCTCTGTTGGTGTATAGATAGTTAAAACTTTGGATGGCCAAAGAACTGGTGGTTGTGCTTCTGTGTCCATCGCTGGAGGGGACAGCTACTGCCTTGGGCGCAGCTAGGGAGCCTGCCAGACCCTAATACTGTTGGGGACTCTAACAGCCCTGATGTCTGGACCCTGATGCCCAACCTCGGGTCAGCTTCTCATCACACCCACGCACACTCAGACACACTACACAGAGACACTCAGACACAGCCTCCGAAATTCAGGTACACGTTCACCCACTGACACACCGACACACTTGGATATATGCACAGACACCCTACACTCACGCCACAATACTCACAGTCATGCACAGCACACACACAGTTCACACAGACAACATAGAGGCACACATTCATATACACATTTGGATACACAGACACTCTGCACTCACACTGTCATGAGACAGTCACACAGCACACTCAAACATGCACAGTTCACACAGACAACACACAGGCACACATACACACATTTGAACACACACAGACACACTGCACTCACACCATCATGGCACTCACAGCACGTATAGCACACGCTAATGCACAGTTCATGTAGACGACACACACAGGCACACATTCACAAATGCATACACTTGGAACACATGCACAGACCTCCTGACTCACAATTACGACAGTCACAGTACATACTCACATATGCACAACTCACACAGATAACACATACACACATTCATGCACTCTTCATATAATACACTCATACACTGACAAGTCTCATACCCCTGAACATATACGCACACACAATCACACTCATACACTCAGAATCATAGACGCACACACTGATTTTATCACACACACTCACATAGCTGCATAGCCTCACTCACACTCTCACATACACACTGCTGGAAAGCTGACTGGGCCCTTGGTTCTTGCTTCACACACACACACACACTCACTTGTGTCACTGGTTCAAAGCCAGCCTTTGCAGGGCTCCTTGAAGCGGCAATGGTGCGGTAACAGTCAGAAAGCTGGGGTCGGCTCGAGGCTGTGTGAGTGCTGATGGAGGATTTCAGCTAGCACTTTCCATCTTCAGAATAATCTGAGGAGATCCATGTTGGAGTTCCCACTTGAGAAAATGAAAAAGGTGAACTTCAGTGCTAAGGGAAGTTTCTAGCAAGATATTAGAAGCTTGATCACTTAATATCGATAACGTTATTCATCGATTTGCTTGAGCGGGCGCCAGTAATGTTTCCATTTGACCCTATCACATGCCAGTGTAGCCCAGTGGCATCTGGCTATTTCAGGGATATTAAGAGCTTTGAACTGTTCGTTCAGATTCTTGATAAGGAAGTCTGACCATCTTGTAGGTGGGCGGCCATGCGATCTTTTGACATCCTGTGGGATCCAATCGGTGATGACTCTAGTCCAACGGTCATCTCCAGATCGCATTATATGACCAGCCCATCTGATTTTTGATGTCCTGGCAGATGAGACAGCATCCTTGATTTTAGAATAGCGACAGAGGTCGGAACTCCAGTTCCTTCTCTCACTTGAGTGAGGTGTGATATTCCAAACATAGCTCTTTAGATTCCTCTTTGGGAGACACGAGTGGTATTCTCATTCAATATCCAAAACCAGTAATAAAAATTAGAAGCTATCAATTATAAATGCCAGCACAGACATGTGAAGAGTAACCTAGAAAAAGTTGCCAGTGGTAGCTGATCACTCTGCCTTCACCTGGAAATAGAGACAGTCTAGCTCCACCTCCTCACCGGGACCTAACTTCATCCCACAGTGTTACTGGCTGGAAGCAGAGACCCTGACCTGCAACCCTCCGCTTCCCCCTGGGGCTGTGTTTGCACATAAGGACAGGACTTGCTCCTGGAGGGGACACTTGCCTTTCTCCTGGGACATACTCTGCAGTGCCAGTGCTTATAAGAAAGGGAGAGTAACCCCACAGTCCAGCCTCAGCAATGACCTTTCTCCTGTTAGCAGAAACCTAAAGACTCAGCACAGCGTGTTGGTGGACAGGAATATTCACTCATGTACTTGGCTAAAGTAAAAGACTTTGTTTTTTGTCAATCTCTCAGAAAGAGATTGAGCTGAGAGTATTGCCGGGCCCTTTAGGGAAATGCAGTGCAGTGTGTAGTGGAAGATGTTTTTCTGTTAATGTTTTTTAATTCAGATAATAAAAGGCAAAGATCATTAAACCAGGAATGTCAAGTTATCTTTGAAACCATGAATACAGTGCTCCTAGTACAGAGCTGAAATAGATACTAATGATATGTTAATTGGTTAAATTGCACATTTTAATAACAGACTTACAAAGCCACACATTCCTTTATGTTTAAATAACATAATTGTGTGTCACTTGTGTTTCCATAAACAGGGGATGTTTTCGCTCACCTACACATCTCTATAATTAAGTTGGGCTCTTCCTCCTTCAGCTATAATTGATCCTAACGTCTTTGTTAGGCAGGAATCATCCGGAGTAATCTATTTTTAGCCCCGCTCTGAGATACCCAGGTTGTCATTCAAGCTTTGTAGAGATGGACAGGACCTCGCCGAGAGCCTGGTGCATTTTCCGACAGAATTACCACCCTCTCCTGGGGCTTGCAGAGGCCAGAAGCAGCCCCCTGCGTGCCAGGTAATCACAGAGCAGAAATGAATTATGATTCGTGGCGGCTGTGTGGCTTGCATAACTTGTCCAGTTCCATCTATAGCCCTATTCCCTTGCCATTTAAATGCTCTGAAGTCCCCCTGCCTCCAGTTCTATTTTTAAATTGCCTTTTCGACAGAAGTTACAGCAGTTGTTGGAGAAAATGCTTTGGTTAAAGAAGAGCTGCTAGCCCTCAGCCTTTGCCACTCAGGAATGTCTCTCAGTCATGCGAATGTGGTCCAAAGTTTTAAATGATGGACCCTATTAACAGCTGTTTTTGCAAGGCATCCATGCCATGAAATAGACAGGAGACACAGGCTCCCTGTGCTCAGCGGATGTGCTCTCAAGGCAGAGTCGGGCCATTTGTCTTTGCAACGTGGGTGGGTGCCATCAGCGGGATGCCTGGGGAAACGCCCTGAAGTAGTAGCTCTCACATGAGGTCCAGCCGTCCAGCTCGGGGGGCTGCACTGTTCTCTGTAAATGTTCTGATGCTGGGTTCTCGGCACTGACGCTTCAATCACAGGCGCGCATCTGCGTTTATGGCATGGTTTGGGGGCTTCTTGCCCGAAATAGAAGTGTCAGGGCTCAGGTTTCCAGGGGCCCCAGGGGAGAACTGAGTCCCCAACAATGTCCCAGCCCCCCCACCCTGCCTGAGCCCCCACACTGCCCGAGCCCCCCCACACTTCAAGTCCCCACCCTGCCCAGCCCCCCCACACTGCCCGAGGTCCCCACACTGCCCAACTCCCCACACTGCCTGAGGTCCCCACATTGCCCGAGTCCCCACACTGCCCGAGCCCCCACCCTGCCTGAGCCCCGACCTGCCCAAGCCCCCCCACATCACCTGAGTCCCTCACACTGCCTGAGTCCCTCACACTGCCTGAGCCCCCACATTGCCGGAGTCCCTCACACTGCCCGGAGTCCCTCACACTGCCTGAGCCCCCACATTGCCCGGGTCCCTCACACTGCCCGGGCCCCCACCCTGCCCGAGCCCCCTACCCTGCCCGAGCCCCCACATTGCCCGGGCCCCCACCCTGCCTGAGCCACGACCCTGCCTGAGGCCCCACATTGCCGAGTCCCTCACACTGCCCGAGGCCCCCCACATTGCCCGAGTCCCTCACACTGCCCGGGCCCCACATTGCCCGGAGTCCCTCACACTGCCCGAGCCCCACCCTGCCTGAGCCCCGACCCTGCCGGAGGCCCCCACATTGCCCGAATTCCTCACACTGCCCAAGTCCCCCCCACTGCCCGGAGTCCCCCACACTGCCTGAGCCCCCACCCTGCCCAAGCCCCCCCACACTGCCCAAGTCCCCACACTGCCTGAGCCCCTACCCTGCCCGAGCCCCCACCCTGCCCAAGCCCCCCACATTGCCCGAGTCCCTCACACTGCCCAAGCCCCCACATTGCCCCTAGCCCCCACATTGCCCGAGCCCCCACCCCTGCCCAAGCCCCCACCCTGCCCAACCTCCTCCTGGCCCAGGCTGCCCAGCAGCACCAGTTTGCCCATGCCTGTGCACTGGAAGGCTCAGACCCACCCGAGCAAAGTCACAGGAATGGGAAAGCGGGGGCCTCACCGGGCAGTGGTCGCACCTCGCCCGAGTCCCCTCCTGCCGGGCATCAGTGCTCAGGGCCCGCTTTTGTTCCCCACCTCAGGCTCCAAGCTGTCACCATGGCTCTGTCAAGCTTCATGTGACGCTTTCCTGGAACAAATGTGGCTGCCACCTCAGGTCTGTGCTTGTTTCTTTTCCTTCATATGCAGTAAATGGCTGCATATGCCTGTTCTAACACATGGTCCTCAGTTGCTTAGTGAGACCAAACAAAGGGCTATGGCGAGACTCACACAGAGGGTTGCTCAGACCCCAGGTGGACGGGAAATCATGGACATACGGAATCTTCCAGGCACTCCAAGGTTGTGGCTAGCCAGGAGCATTCCTGCGCTGTGCTGCCATGGCTGGCTGCAATAGGCAACTCATGCGTGCGGGGTGTGTGTGCACAAGTCTGTGTGGAAAGGTGAGTGTGTGTAAACACGTGTGTGTGACTATATTTATATGGTAGAGTGTGTGCACATATTGTGTGTGAAGGTATGTGTATATTGAGTGAGATTGTATGTGCACACATGTGTGTATGTATATATATGTATATATATATATATATATATTGTGGAATGTTGTGTGTATATGTCTGTATAAAATATATGTGTGTTCTGTGTTTGTGTATGCTATATGCTCTGCTGCTCATCCAAGCAGGGAGAAATCAAAGCAGGCTGTAGGACTTCCCACTTGCCCATGAACTAAAGAGCTTCTGGAGCTGGTCTCAGCCCAGCCCATCTGGTATTTGCATCTTCAGCAGCCAGCCCGGCCCTCAGTTCAGCAGCTGCTCAGCCCTCTGGCTGTACTCACTGTGTGAGCTGGGAACAGGCGCAGGTGCAGTGCTGTTCTCACTGTGTAAACTGGGAACAAGCACAAGTGCAGTGCCGTACTTGCTGTGAGAGCAGGAATCAGGTGCAGGTGCAGTGCCGTACTTGCTGTGAGAGCAGGAATCAGGTGCAGGTGCAGTGTTGTACTCACTGTGTGAGCTGGGAACAGGCGCAAGTGCAGTGCTGTTCTCACTGTGTGAGCTAGGAACAGGTGCAGGTGCAGTGTTGTACTCACTGTGTGAGCTGGGAACAGGCGCAAGTGCAGTGCTGTTCTCACTGTGTGAGCTAGGAACAGACACAGGTGCAGTGCTGTACTCACTGTGAACTGGCGCCCAGGTACAGTGCTGTTCTCACTGTGTGAACTGGGAACAGGCACAGGAACAGTGCTGTACTCACTGTGTGAGCTGGGAACAGGCGCAGATGCAGTGCTGTTTTCACCATATGAGCTAGGAACAGGCGCAGGTACAGTGCTGTACTCACTGTGAGCTGGCGCAGGTACAGTGCTGTTCTCACTGTGTGAGCTGGGAACAGGAGCAGGTGCAGTGCTATTCACACTGTGTGAGCTGGGAACAGACGCGGGTGCAGTGCTGTTTTCACCATATGAGCTAGGAACAGGCGCAGGTACAGTGCTGTACTCACTGTGTGAGCTGGGAGCAGGCACAAGTGCAGTGCTGTACTCACTGTGTGAGCTGGGAACAGGCGCAGGTGCAGTGTTGTTCTCACTATGTGAGCTAGGAACAGGCACAGGTACAGTGCTGTACTCACTGTGAACTGGCGCAGGTACAGTGCTGTTCTCACTGTGTGAGCTGGGAGCAGGCGCAGGAACAGTGCTGTACTCACTGTGTGAGCTGGGAACAGGCGCAGGTGCAGTGCTGTACTCACTGTGTGAGCTGGGAACAGATGCAAGTGCAGTGCTGTTTTCACTGTATGAGCTAAGAACAGGCGCAGGTACAGTGCTGTACTCAATGTGAGCTGGGAACAGGCGCAGGTGCAGTGCTGTTCTCACTGTGTGAGCTGGGAACAGGCACAGATGCAGTGCTGTACTCACTGTGTAAGCTGGGAACAGGCGCAAGTGCAGTGCTGTTTTCACCCTATGAGCTAGGAACAGGTGCAGGAACAGTGCTGTACTCACTGTGAGCTGGCGCAGGTACAGTGCTATTCTCACTGTGTGAGCTGGGAACAGGCGCAGGTGCAGTGCTGTTCTCACTGTGTGAGCTGGAAACAGGTGCAGATGCAGTGCTGTACTCACTGTGTGAGCTGGGAACAGGCGCAGGTCCAGTGCTGTTCTCACTGTGTGAGCTGGGAACAGGCACAAGTGCAGTGCTGTACTCACTGTGTGAGCTGGGAACAGGCGCCAGGAACAGTGCTATACTCACTGTCATCTGGGCGCAGGTACAGTGCTGTTCTCACTGTGTGAGCTGAGAAAAGGCTCAGGTGCAGTGCTGTTCTCACTGTGTGAGCTGGGAACAGGCACAAGTGCAGTGCTGTACTCACTGTGTGAGCTGGGAACAGGCGCAGGAACAGTGCTATACTCACTGTCATCTGGGCGCAGGTACAGTGCTGTTCTCACTGTGTGAGCTGAGAAAAGGCTCAGGTGCAGTGCTGTTCTCACTGTGTGAGCTGGGAACAGGCGCAGGTACAGTGCTGTACTCCTCTGTTCTCACTGTGCTGAGATTGGAATGGGCACATGGCAACGGAAGCGTGTTCTGCTCATGTCCTCATTATTATCGAAAAATTGCAATGAATAGTGATAACTTATTGTCTCTAGACTCAGCTAAGCAGTTTTGGGTAACCAAAATATTTGAGAATTAATGTTCGGTTTCCTGAAATGTAATCTCCTGTGGGCTAATGCGTCTGTTTTTCTCTCCACTGCATAGTGTGGCTCTTCCTTTCCTTTAGCGTTTTGATGGCTCCTGTGCATCTATTCAGGCAGGTCCTGTCAGGGCAGGACCCCTGTGACTGAGGAGATTATGGACCCTGTGCCCTGGCAGGAGGAGCAGGA
Source organism: Cryptotis parvus (assembly GCA_021461705.1). NCBI lineage: Eukaryota > Metazoa > Chordata > Mammalia > Eulipotyphla > Soricidae > Cryptotis > Cryptotis parvus. Next base: position 1,022,355 of record JAJIBD010020966.1, read on the forward strand.
AAGGTCAAGTTCTCAAGTTCTGATGGAAGGAACCATCAGCTTAGCTGTGGGACTCGGTGCAGCGCCCTCTAGTGCCACAGTGAGCCGAGAGTGCAGCAGACGTTCAACTCCTGCCTCCTCCTTGCAAGTTACCTGGACTTTTTTCCAATAAATTTGAAAAGTTAGGGCTGAAGCCGTACACAGTCAACCCACATTTGATCCCCAGAATCCATATGGTCCCCTAATCCTGCCAGAAGTGATCTCTGAGCACAGAGTAAGGAGTAAGCCCTGGATACCGCTGGGTATGTTCCTAATATTTATCAACTATCTATCTATCTATCTATCTATCTATCTATCTATCTATCTATCTATCTATCTATCTATCTATCTATCTATCTATCTATCTATCTATCTATCTCTCTCTCTCTCTATCTCTATCGCTCTTTATCTCTCTCTTTATCTCTCTATCTCTCTATCATCTATCATCTATCTATCTATCTATCTGTCTATCATATATCTATCTATCTATAGATATAGGCATAGATATATATATAGATAGATATATAGAGAGAGATGAAAAGTTACTGATATGAGTGTGACTATATTCATACATCATCAAAAGAAATGAAAGAATGAAAGGAGAAAAGCCTTGCTCTGGGGAAAGCGCTCAGTGTTTTGCGAGAGGGTGTAAGGATCAATATGAGTCAAAGGTTCTGCAGCCAGCGAGACTTCCAGACTTCAGCGCTGAAGAGAGCAACATGCCTATCTGGGTGACTCCGTCCCGGCTCAGGGCTTTTTCCTACTCTGGACCCTCTCACACTGTTCCTGTGCTTTGAATGTAGAGATTCTCTCTCCTAGATAACAGAAGGTCACACAAACACATTGTTCCTTTGATCTGCTCTAGAAAGTCAGAGAAAGTGTCTCAAGAGGCTGCTCCTAGCCTTTGAATCTCAGCGTGTAAGAGGGAAATGGAAGCCAGCTTCACCCCACACTTATTAAACTAAATTATCATCAAAAGTAAATGGAAAAAAAAAAAGGAACCAATTCATCGGGGTAGAAATTTCATTTATTCCTCCATAGGTCTGTTTGATAAGAGCGTCGCAGAGCAAGCGTGCTAATGCCAGTGAGATATTGTCTGCCTTATTCACGTGGCTTCTTATGACCGTTCTTGGCTTCCTGACAGATTCTCATGCGGTATTTTCCCCACTCTGCCTTTGAATTGAGTTTAAAGAATAGCAATTCTGATTTAGGTCTATATTCAGGAAGAAATCGTGTAACCAGTTGGCATCATTGCAGATAGCTCTGCCAGGAATTCTTGCCCTCACCCACAAATTATGTCTAGTTGGTGAATTAGAATAGATGGTAGGCTTTGTTCTTTGGGACAGGACTCTTTGAAGATAAGGAATAAATTTAACATTATAATATTTAGATTGTCCAATAATGCTGGTTTAAAAAATCAATTAACGGAAGTATATGCTAAGATCTATATAAGCAATGCCTGGTTAAGCACTTAATTAAACAGATCAATGGCAAACTCTAATCCAATAAAGAGCTCTCCGTAGATAAGAAGTTCCCCTCTGCAGCTGGAGTCTGTGACAGAGCCAGAGGCGTCTATGGAAATATGACTCACTGTCAGGTCAGGTGACAGCTCGTGTCTATGCAGAGGATGGAGAAATTATCCTTATTCCTCATTTCTGAACTTCACCAGCCCCACATTGGGTGCCTGTGGCTTTCCTCTTGCTAATCTCTACAGAACCTTCTTCCTCCAATGTCCAAAACTTTGCCCTAGTTTATAGAAATGGAAAGTCCATGAGGGGCAGAAATGGAGCGAGGCCATCAGAGGTCGCCTGAGGTCTGGGGCAGGCTCAGCGCTTTGGTGCCACAGGGACATGGGAGAAGGTTCTCTAGACCGTGAGCCAGCAGCAGTGATGCAGGCACCCAAGCCCCCTTTCACCCTGAGCCTGCACAGCCTTGGTGGGTGTAGCGCACCCCGGATTGGGGCTGTCACCCCTAACTGCCCCCTGCCAGAGTGGTGTGTGGCAGGCAAGGGGCTTCCTGCCTCTGTCCTGGGTTTGTTTGTTTGTTTGTTTGTTAATTGAAATGAAAAGTGATTACTTGGTGCCTCCGTTACTCCACTGATCAGTGTTGGGAAGCCCAAAGGAATTGAACAGACATTCGGTTTTCCCCAAAGGTAAACTAGAGTGAGGTGAGGCGTGTTTCTCTCTTGAGTGCAGAGTGCGGCTCTTCCTTTCTGTTGGCTGCTGAGATGATTCCACAGGGTGGGGCCACTGTGACTTGGGAGATGCTGGACCGTGGTGTGCCCAGCAGGAGGCGTGGGAAAGATGAAGCTCTCAAGTGACTCATGGAGGGAATCGGCAGCTTAGCCTTGGAGCTCCCGATGGTGCCGTCTAGAGCCTGTGGGCAGAGAGCCGGTATTGTCTGTCTCCGCATGGCCTCACTCCTTTCCACTGGACCCTCTTCTCTGCTGGCCCTCGAGCTCTTCCTGTTGTGTCTCAGTGTCTCTGCTCCGGGCTGGTGGAATTTGTTGCCCTGCTGATGTTTGTTTAGGCGCCTCCTGGCAGTGTGAGCCTGGGAGCCACCCCGTTACACTCGACCACGTGGGTCTGACGGTTCACTGCTCAGGTCGGTGATGGGCTGCCCAGGGATAGCAGTGCTGGCCACATCCAGCCATACCAGGGCCACACATGGCTGTGCCAAGGATCAGACGTTAGGAGAAAGTATGTCACCAGGTTTGGAATCTCTAGCTCCATGTTTTGATTCTCATTGTTCTGGGATAACTTGTTTTAGGTGGAGGGTGATGCTCAGGGCTTACTCTTTTGCTCCGCATTCCCAGATAAGTCCTGGCAAGGCTCAGAGCCACTTGGAATAAGCTGGGTTTGTCCATTTCTGACTGGCAGGGTTGGGGTTTAGCTGCTGCTCACAATACATGTGGCAGAATTGCAGAGGAACGTAGATGCTGCTATCAATATCTCCAGACATTTCAGACAAACCTGAAGAAATGAAAACATTTTTGGAGTCATTTAACCTACTAAGTTTGAAGTAGAAATAGTTAACGTGGGAAGACTAATAATAGAAATATTATCAGTAATCAAAAGTCTCCCTAAGCAAAGAAAATTTTAATTCCAATGACAAGTGTTATCACCAATAAATTTTACAAAGCTTTCATGGAACTAATATCCAAAAATTAAAAATTGGCAAACATGCCCAGACTGTCTAGAATACCAATATTTGAAGCCCTAAAAGAACTACATGAAAAACAAACAACATGACCCAATAATGCTAATGAAAATATAGGGAAAAATATCAGAAAAATCCTGACAGTTTTAATCCAACACCTCCAGAAAATGATTCGTCAATGACAGATGGGATTCACTCCGGAGAGGCTGAGCAAGTTCAACATATACAGCTAGATAGCCAGTGTGCCATATCAATACACAGAGCTCACATTGCGGAAGTTAGTGCTGAAAAAGCATTTGATAAGACTGAACATTCATTTGCAAACATGTCCAATATATTCTGAAGAGAAGGAATATCCCTCAGTGTAATAAAGGTGACCAATGGTTCTATGACAAGCCATGGCTGCTGTCCTACTCGGTCAAGAAGTAAAGCCTTCCCCATAAGGGCAGCATGGACAAAAGTGTCTTCTCTCACCATAACTTTTGACATAATTTTTAGAAGTTCTAACTAGAGGTTTTTGTCAAGGAAAAATAAAGTTTTAAAAAGTAATTCAGAATACACAAAAAGTAAATATTCCATTCTTTGGTGATCACATGGAAATGTACATAGAAAACCCTAAAGATGTCACTACAAGTCTAGGAAAATGAATGAATTGAGGGCCATGGAGATCCACAGGGTTGGCATGCATGAGACTGTTGCATTTGTGTACATGAACCGTAGAGAAAAGGGAAATAAAGGCCTACCCCTCCCGCCATTCACTTTGCATCAAATTTCTGAGAATATATGTAACCAAGACTTATACACTGAAAATCTAAAAATCACTCAGAAAAATACCTGAGTGCTCTGAGTCTGCAAATGAAAATAATTAAATGGATCTAAATGGTTCTCTTATCTAGAACCATCTGCAGATGAGAATCATCTCTTAAAATGGCTGGGCTTTGAGGGAAACAGACCTGAGGATTCTCAAACTTGTGCGGAGTTGCAAGAGGTCCCCAGCTGCTAAAGAGACTCTCAGCAGAAGAACAAGCGGCATCTCTCTCCCTCCCAAGCACATTAGCCATCGACAGTAATTAGTAGGGTATGGAACAAAATAGGGCCCGCACATCAGTGGGAGAAAAAACCACACCGCGGGAGCAGGTGCACACGTGTCCAGACATCTCATCTCGGGGCCAGAAGCCAAGTCCATACGTGGAGAGCCCCAAGAGCCACATCCATACAGAGACCCCCTGAGAGCCACATCTGTACAGAGACCCCCAAGAAATAGCGGAGGGAACCCGGCTGCCACGTGTAAGACAAAGGGCACAGAGGGGCCAGCTCAGAGATAAAGTTCAGGCCCAGAGCGTGCGAGGCCCGAGCTTGGCCCCAGAGAGCTGGGTGCAGCCTTGAGCACCAAGAGGACAGATAGTCCCAGGAGTGGCCCTGGCCACCTCCATCCTGGCCCGCTGGAGGGACAGAGGGGAGAAAGGAGAGGGCTTCTTGTTTCCAGCATAAACACAAGTGAACTGAAAATCGAAGACTGAATATTGGATCTGCAGCCATATGCTACAAAGAAAAAAACACCCCAGAGGTACTGTTCCCTGGAAGTTGGGGCCAGGGATAGACTTGGAGGGCAGAGATGGATCTTGTGCAAGGGAACAGACAACTATAGCACATGGGCTGCGGCCAATGGAGGGGCCTTTGCACAGAGCAGAAGACCCCCAAAGCCAAGAGGCTCGGCGCCCTGGAGAGTTGTCTGTGCCTCTGACAGAGGTTAACTGCAGAGCGTGCCGAGCCCTCCCGCACCCAGTGGCAGAGAGACGTCAGCCAGTGAGGGACGGAGCCAGGGCCCAAGCAAACCCAGGCACAAAGGAGAAGCATGGCTCGCGTCACTCCTTACCAGGGAGATGCAGATGAGAGGTCGGTGAGATGGCGGCCACCCAAGCGAGCAGCCTCTCTGGAGCAGACATGACAAGTGTTGGCCAGAACAGGATGTGGGGAGGGGGAGGCCACAGTCGGTCAGCGCTGCAGAACAGTGTGAGAGCTCTTGAAGAACTAAAACTGACTGGCCCACGGGGCAGCATCGCCACCTTGGGCAATCTGGGATGCACCTGGACAGCCTAATCTGTGCAGCGCTTGCACCTGATGCTGCTTAACTGAGCTGGGGCAGCGCAAGTGGCCATGGGCAGCGCAAGTGGCCATGGGCAGCTGATGGAGAGCATGGCCATGGTCAAGACCCAGAGGACTGTGTGTGTCAAGAAAAGGGCAGGCTGCCTTGGGGACTGGACGTATCGGTCTTTGAAATAAGTGGAACATGAGAGATAGTCGTCTGATGGTGACTGTGAGTGACTGAAGTGAACAGACTGAGCGCTTGGAGCTTGCTGACAGGATGGCCTGGGCAAGAGATGGGCAGAGGGAGAGGCTCAGGGTGCCCGGCGTTGGAGCGATGGGTTTGCTGTGCCCACGATTTAGGCTGTCTTCCCGAGATTGCACTTCATAAGCCAATGGCACATCAAGAGAAATGAAAGTTCCGTATGTGAACATTCCACTGGCCCTTGAGGAGGTTGAGCGCGTGCCGTCGCCCAGGAACTCTGTGGGGACCAGCGGCACTGGGGCCTCAGTCAGCAGAGTGTAAGAATCTACAATGATATGGAGAAATCGAACCCTTCCTGTACTGGGCAGAAATGAGGTAGTATTGCTATGGGGCCTATAAAGAGATTCCTTAAACATGCAAGTCTCAGGCAGTGCACGTGCACACACTCACATACAGCACACGCACACATGCACACAAGTGTGCGCACACACGCATGCACACACACTTGATTACTTGATTACTTGATCACTTGAATCCGTTATTCATCAATTTGCTCAAGCAGGCGCCAGTAACATTTCCATTGGACCCTATCACGTGCCAATGTAGCCCAATAGCATCTGGTTGATTCAGGAATACAAAGAGCCTCAAACCGTTCCTTCAGGGTCTTGACAAGGAAGTCTGACCATCTTGTAGGTGGGCGGCCACATGATCTTTTGACATCCCGTGGAATCCAGTCAGTAACGGCTCTAGTCCAGTGGTTGTCTCCAAATCGCATTACATGTCCAGCCCATCTGATTTTCGATGCCTTGGCAAACGAGACAGCACCCCTGATTCTGGAATAGCGATTGAGGTCGGAACTCCGGATTCCTTCTCTCACTTGAGTGAGGCGTGATATTCCAAGCATAGCTCTTTCGAGTCCTCTCTGGGAGACCCGATTAGCATTCTCATCCTGCTTTCGTAGGGCCCAGGTCTTTGAGGCATATGTTAATGCAGGGAGAGTGGTGGAGTCAAAGAGATGTGCCCAGAGCCGGAGGTTCTTTGTCCTTTTAGCTATTTCTTCGATGCCTTTGAAAGCATTCACACACACACACACACACACACACACACACACACACACACTATAAAACATGGGCTCTAGCAATCCTATTCTGAATACAGATCCAAAGCGAACAAAATCAGGGTGCCAAACCAGTAAGTCAAGGTCACTGCGGCATTTTTGCTGGGACCAAGATAGGAAGTCGAATTAAATGCCCCCTGGGCACTGGATAAATAAAGATGAAGGAGGCCAAAGAACAAGGACATTCTGCCGGTGTGACAGGATGACCTGACAACGTCACAGTGGTGACCTGGCGGCAGAGATGCAGAGCTCTTGGCCTTAACTGTGTGACCGCAGACTCGAGCCGTGTAGAGACCAGTTTCCAGAGGGAAACAGAGACTGGTGATGGGTCTGAAACTTACGTTATGCAAGACAAATAAATTCTCGAGATTGGCTGTTCCACATAGCACCGTCAGTGGTATTTCGGATTTATTGCCTCTGAAATGGCGTGAGAGTAACTCACTGTCGGGTGTAATAAAGAAAGACTTGGAATTCCATTACCTTTCGAAGCAACATTTGAATCAACCTTCTTAATATGTTTTCTAGGTTCCATTTGGTTATGAAGGCTGAGTCAGCTGAGAAATAATTCAGAATCAATAGTCTAATTCCCCAGTCCTGGAAGAGCTTTCAGAATAAATTATATGCCATCTCTGGAGTCTCCCATACAAAGGAGAGTTCTCCCGAAGCCGGGCACTATTGCCTGGGATCCCATTACTTTTGTATTTATCTTAGCTACATAAGAAAAATCACACAGTTCACAATATTATAGTGAATTATTGGCTTAGGCAAGAAAATAAAGTAATTGATAACTTCAAAATAGTTCAGTTTTGTTAAAATGCCAGCATCACTTCCTCCTAAAACTTTCATTTGTAAGTGTAATAAACTTGGGTTCTAATTTTCAGTATTATTTGTATGAATTCATAGAGATGAAATATCCTTAGGGTTCAGGAAGAACCATGTATTGCAAACATTTCATGAAGACATTTCACAAAGGAAGTGCAAAATCTTTGGCCTCTTAAGCAAGCACTGTATTTCCAACAGTTCAACTTTATTGACCCATTTTTCATTACATATAAACTCTACCTATATGCCCATTCCTCTAGAATTCTTTGTAAGTATGGCTCAAAATAAAACATAGATTCTTGTGGTTTTCGTCATAGAGATAATGATCCTAAAAGTGGCTTGATTTTAGGAAAATACATTTCTATTTTAGGAACCCTTCAGAGACGCTGCAGCCTCTGCCTCATCAGTACAGCTTTGCAGACACCTTCCAATTCCTGGAAATTTTTTAAAATACATCAAATGAAATCTTTGTTATTGTTGTTTGTTGAGTGTCTTCACTGTGGGGCTGTGGGTGGGCATGAAGACTAGGATGGGCTCCCTGGCACTGGACGGGCTCTCTGGCACCCCCACAAGCTGACCGAGCTGACCAAGTGTCCCGGGGATGGGGAAGCGAGGCTGAGCTAAGTCAGGCAGGGTCACTGCACAAGGGCTCTGTGCTGGCCCCAGGTCTCGGCACCGCCCAGCTCCCAAACCCTGCTGATGGCTGGAAGGGGAGAGCAGGGGCCCTGCTGAGCCCTGTCTTGTGGCCAGCATTCCTGTGTGTGCACCTGGGACAATCCCTGGCCGAGACTCAGACCCTTCTGCCCCCCCATGTCCCGCCACAGTCCCTCCATCGGGCACCCCAGGAACTGGCCACTTCCTGGCCCCCGCTATTTTGACGGAATCCCCAAGGTAGGGCCAGTGCCCCAGGCCCTCCACTGAGTGCAGATGGCGCTGCTGTCCACGGTGTCCGTGGGTGCCACAGAGAACCATGAGGTCAGATGAGCTGAGCTCCTACAGGCGGCAGTATGGAGGAAGGGGCAGAGATTTCTGTGAGGACAGAGCATGGGGACTGAGTCCGTGAGTCCAAGGACCCTCGGGAAGCCCATGGCAGGAAGCCCAGAGGGGTACCCAGCACCTCACAGAGAGAATTGGGTAGCCAGAACATACTGGCCGGCAAGTGACGCACCGCTGTGTGTTCCTGCGGTTAGCCCCGTGAGCATGCCTCTCTCTCTCGCTCTCTCTCTCTCTTTCTCTCTCTTCTCTCTCCATCTCTCTCTCACCTCTCTCTCTTCCTCTGTCTCTCTCCCCCTCTCTGTCTCTCCCTCTCTCCTATCTCTCTCTTAACTCTCTGTCTCTCTTCTTCTCTCAGTCTCTCCCTCTCTCTTCCTCTCTCTCTATTATCTCTCCCCTGTCTCTGTCTCTCTCCCTCTCTCTGTCTCTCTCTTCCTCTCTCTCCCTCTCTCCCTTTCTCTTCTCTCTCCCTCTCTCCATCTCTGACTCCCTATCCCTCGCCTCTCTCCCTTCCCTTTCCTCTCTCCCTCCCTTCTTCCCTCCCTCTCTCCCTCTCCCTTTCTCTCTCCCTCTCTCTTCCCCCTCTCTCTGTCCTCCTTTTCTCTTCCTCAATCTCTCTTAGAGAGACAGAGACAGACAGAGACAGAGACCCCCCCCAGGGCTCTGCAGGGAGCAGGCTGGCTAGGGCCCAGACCCAGCTGGCTGCTGCCCTTCAAAGCTACTCAGGGTTCACCCAGACTCACAGTCACGAGAAACCAGTCCGGAGACGGCACTTGACTGATAGATTTTTTTTTCCACACGAGCATGTGGGAAGTTAAATTAATAAACTTGGGTTTTTTGCAAGAACATTGTTCGTCATTTCTGCTCCTCAGGGGCTGGCCTGCCGCGTGGCGGGGGGCTGCGTCTCCGGGGCGCCATCTGTCCCTTCTGGATTATTAACAGCACTTGCAAGCTTGTCTTCATGAAACAGACAAACGGTTCTCAGAGCGTCCTGAGCACGACCCAGACCTCATTAAACCCGTCAGCAGAGATCTGGGCCCTGCTTGTCGCTTCTCTGTGAGGGCCTGGAGCAGGGGGCGGACTGGGGATCAGGAAACCAGCCACCATACACTGCACCCGCCGAGCGCCAGGAAGCGCCAAACATTCTCTGAATCTCCAGTTGGCTCTGTGCCTCTGCTTGTGGTTTCCTGCAGATCAACAGAGCGTGTGCAGGATGCCGGCATTTACCCGGGAAAGCAAGTCTGTTCTGAGCACTCAAGGCTGAGCCTCACCCATCCCGACCCAGCTGGGGAGCTGCTCAGGTCCCGGCGCACATGCCGGGGGTTGGGCCTGGCACCCACGGTCAGCTCTGGTGGGCAGAGCTGCTGGGCTGTGGAACCCTCGGGGCTGGGAGCTCGGCCCTAAGGCTCCCCCTGTCTCTGCTTTCTATTGTCTCTCTGTCTCTGCTCTCTCCTGTCTCTGTCTCTGATTTCTCCTGTCTCCGTCTCTGCTCTCTCCTGTCTCTGTCTCTCCTGTCTCTGTCTCTGCTCTCTCCTGTCTCTCTGTCTCTGCTCTCCTGTCTCTCTGTCTCTGCTCTCTCTTGTCCCTCTGTCTCTGCTCTCTCCTATCTCTCTGTCTCTGCTCTCTCTTGTCCCTCTGTCTCTGCTCTCTCCTATATCTCTGTCTCTGCTCTCTTGCTCTGCCTGTCCTGGCCTCAGCACCTGCTCTTGGAGTGCATTTGACACAGTCTTCAGGGGTGCAGGGAGAGGCCAGCGTGCAAACCAGGGCGGAGCCAAGGCCTCACGTTGACGTGTGGCCATTCTTCTCCCAGACTTGCCAGGCACCTCCGGCTTCTAAACTGCATTTATTCCTCCTTAAATCAAGCGCGTTTGTCATCTAGGCCATGTGCTGCCAAACACCTGGTGACCACCTGTACCCTGCTGGTGAGCCCTCCTGGGTGCACCCTCCTGGCTGTGCCCCCTGGCTCGCGCCTCCTGGCTGCGCCCTCCTGGGTGTGCCCTCCTGGGTGCGCTCTCCTGGCTCTACCCTCCTGGCTGCTCCCTCCTTTGACCTTCCCTTGTGCTCTTTGTAAGGCCGCAGCAGCTCTTCTGAGTGTGCTCCACTGCGGAATGTCCCAGCATGCTCTAGTGTCCTGCCGCTGTTGCGATGGGAAAGCTCGGACCCCTGTCTTGGTCTGGCCTCTGTCCTCCGAGTGCTGCCCTGACGTCTGTCACTGCGTCTGCGTCTTCTTTTCCACTTCACCTGCAGAAGCATTCTGACATTCTGAGATGGGAAACTGGCCTCAACCGGCCTCTGAAAGGTCTCGAGTGCGGCAGGAAATTGAGCTGGGAGGACTCTCGGGGCTGCATGTCCTGATTAAGTTTCAAGAGGGAGGAGACTGGGGGTGCTGGAGAGCTCCGAGCTGCAGAGGGGGTCTGGCTTTACTCCCGGCCCACCTGAGACCTTCCTTCATTGACATGGAGCATAAAGTCAAGTTCGCCTGTGCTGGAACAATTAGAGCAGAAACATGTATTTGGGAAAGATAAAACAAAGCCTCTGTTGCATAAGCAACTCGACTGTGGTTTGGGTGTTTCTCCTTGAGTGAGATGAAGACGGGCTTTGTGAGGGGCAAAGGTCACTGTGGGAGAGTGTTTATAGACAAGAGGCTGTACATTCCTGTGGAAGTGTGTGTTGCTACAACTCTATCCCAACTATTGAGAGCTTCCAATTTGATTCAGTTTGAGCTTTTAAGATGTTTTCTAATGTGCCTAGAGGGAGATTACCAAAAGGTCAATTTACTCTAAATTTGGGGGAAAGTACATAATCGGGATAATTTATCAGGAAACACTAATTAAGAGGCTCTTGCCACTGTGAGAATTCTACCTTCCCATGTTCACTGCTCATCTCTTCATTTTGTCAGTGGAACACTGCTTTTGGCCCACGAATATTTCTGCTTACACAGGGGCTACTTACACAGACTCATAGACATGGGGGCAGGGCTGCTACTGGCTCTCCCTGTGCCCAGCTGCTCACAAGGTGCCCAGAAGGAATGGCTGTTTCTAGCCCTGGCCCGCCATCCCAGCAGAGCCTCGCAACCAGCTAGACGACCCCCACTCCATGAGGGGCCTCCATTTTCCACATCCGGACTTCCCCCTCGTCAGAACTCCACCCAGCAGACCAGCCTATCACAGCCCTGCTCATCGAGATCCACCTGGCAGCAGTCTTTTTCTAAATCTGGCCCTGGTATGCTGATCCAGAGACTCATAGACATGGAGCAGAGATGCTACTGGCTCTCCCTGTGCCCAGCCGCTCACAAGGCACCTGGAAGGGATGGCAGTTTCTAGCGCTGCCCCCCCCACCCTAGCAGAGCCTCGCAACAAGCCAGACGACCCCCACTCCATGAGGACCTCCATTTTCCACATCTGGACTTCCCCCTTGTCAGAACTACCCGCACGGCAGAGCCTGGCAAGCTACCGTGTCGTATTTGATATGCCAAATACCAGTAACTATTATAAACCTCATTCTCATGACCTGATGGAATGGCTTGAGGCTCTTTATGTTCTTGGAGCAAGCAGGTGCTCTTGGGCTCTACTTGCATGAGACAGGACATATGGAGATGTGACTGGTGCCCACTCGAGCAAATTGATGATGAATGGGAAGACAGTGACAATGATACAGTGATACAGGGACTGAGAGATGGGGCAGCCGGCAAGACGTTTGCTCACATGCGGCTGACCCGAGTGCCATCCCCGGCATCCCACAGGTGCCCCAGCTCACCCCAGAGCTGGGCGGGCTCTCCCTAGATATAAGCACACTTCTCAGTTTCAGGAATAAACACTGTTACTGTGAAGTGAAGTTCCCTCTTGGGGGGGGCGCTGTGTTGAGCGCTGCTACAAGATTCTGAGCAGCGGATTCATAATCAGCGCAAATGTGTCTCAGGAGTCCTGGGTGATAGAGGGCAACTTTGAGCAGAAACTAATCATTTTGTTCTCGTCTTTTGTCCTCTGTAAGTCAGGGTTTGTGTGCTCTGGTCTGGCGGGGGGTGGGGGGGCATTTATCTTCCCTTGATGAGCAGGGAAAGCAAGGCTAGCTGATGCCTGAATACAGAGCTCAGAAATCCTGAGATGTGGACGGCTCAACTTTGGCCCTGTGGTAGTCAGCTGGGAGGCCATTGTGCGTGGCTGTCTGCAGCTCAGGACCATGCTGGGTTCCAATTCCTTCCTGTCTCCCTTCAGGGAGTGATGGCCCCAGGGTGCCAGAGTGAGTCCAGGGCTGTAGGGAGCCACCCGCGCCTGGCGTTGAAATTTCCCCACATCAGAATTCGCAGTTCTTTCTTTCCTCGGGATGACAGTGACCAAGTCTCCTGGTCATCAGCAAGGCCACTGTGGAGAGGGCACCTGGAAACCTGCGACACACTCGCACCCCGAGCAGGAAGGAGCTGCACACTCACACCAGCCTGGACCGTGCTACACACTCACGCCCCAGCCCAGCTGGAAGGTGCAGGGAGGCGGGAGAAGCAAGGCTGGGTCTGGGATACATCCTGGGTTGAGCCCTGCTGCCTGAGAGAGACTGTTTATTTCCTTTGTTGATTCATTGTTCTGTAGAGTCTCAGGAATTGGCCCTTTCCCCCCATTGTTTGTGAGGTGATGGGCAATGACTTTGCCTCCCTGTGACATACCCCAGGCAAGTATCTGGCTCCATCCCTGCTGCAAAGTCACCAGCTCAGACAGCGGCTGAGCTTCCAGCCCACTGGCCACCCAGCCGTGATTTGCTCATGGGACCTTGTAGGATCAGGTCCTTTAGGGACATTCAGATCTGTACCGCCTGATGCATGTCCCCAGAGCTGCTTAGCCGGTAATGGAGGCCTGAGCCGCCCTCCCCTTCTCCCAAGAACCCCAGCCTTCACCTCTGCAGCCACCAAAAAGAAGGGGTCACTCAGTCCCCAGCCAAAGAAGTGGATCCTCAGGGCATTATGGAAAATAACCGAGACTGAGAGAGCAGATCTCACTTAGATGTGGAATCTGAAATAGCAAAAACATTTGGAGCTTAGAAGAGAACAGTGGCAGTCAGATAATTCTAAAGCTGACATGTAAAATAGTAAAAATGTTTTTACTCGTTTGGAGCCTGTAGAGCATAAAGGAAGTCTGGGTTAATGTCAGGCGAAACCCAGGGAGGCTGAGTCCGTTCCTTTCTTTAGTCCGAGAAACAAGCAGTAAGGAAATACGCACGCATGCATCCCAGCGGCATTGGTGGGAAATGCAAGAGTTGATGAGGCTGTGGGATCACCCAGGGGTGACCCGAGAAGGGAGAGAAGGGAGACACATTCCTGTGCTGAACTAGGGCAAGGAAGGAGGAGCCCAGGTGGGGAGCTCTGGGCTGGACAGTGTGTGGACATGGGAGTCTGGACTGGACAGTGTGTAGATGCGGGAGTCTGGACTGGACAGTGTGTGGACATGGGAGTCTGGGCTGGACAGTGTGTAGACATGGGAGTCTGGACTGGACAGTGTGTGGATGCGGGAGTCTGGACTGGACAGTGTGTGGACATGGGAGTCTGGGCTGGACAGTGTGTGGACATGGGAGTCTGGGCTGGACAGTGTGTGGACATGGGAGTCTGGGCTGGACAGTGTGTGGACATGGGAGTCTGGGCTGGACAGTGTGTAGATGTGAGAGTCTGGACTGGACAGTGTGTGGACATGGGAGTCTGGGCTGGACAGTGTGTAGATGCGGGAGTCTGGGCTGGAAGTGTGTGGACATGGGAGTCTGGGCTGTACAGTGTGTGGATGTGGGAGTCTGGACTGGACAGTGTGTGGACATGGGAGTCTGGGCTGGAAGTGTGTGGGCATGGGAGTCTGGGCTGGACAGTGTGTAGACATGGGAGTCTGGACTGGACAGTGTTTGGACATGGGAGTCTGGACTGGACAGTGTGTGGACGTGGGAGTCTGGGCTGGACAGTGTGTGGACATGGGAGTCTGGGCTGGAAGTGTGTGGACATGGGAGTCTGGGCTGGACAGTGTGTAGATGCGGGAGTCTGGGCTGGACAGTGTGTGGACGTGGGAGTCTGGGCTGGACAGTGTGTGGACGTGGGAGTCTGGACTGGACAGTGTGTGGACGTGGAGTCTGGACTGGACAGTGTGTGGACGTGGGAGTCTGGGCTGGACAGTGTGTGGACGTGGGAGTCTGGGCTGGACAGTGTGTGGACGTGGGAGTCTGGACTGGACAGTGTGTGGACGTGGGAGTCTGGACTGGACAGTGTGTGGACGTGGGAGTCTGGGCTGACAGTGTGTGGACGTGGGAGTCTGGACTGGACAGTGTGTGGACGTGGGAGTCTGGACTGGACAGTGTGGACGTGGGAGTCTGGACTGGACAGTGTGTGGACATGGGAGTCTGGGCTGGAAGTGTGTGGGCATGGGAGTCTGGGCTGGACAGTGTGTAGACATGGGAGTCTGGACTGGACAGTGTGTGGACGTGGGAGTCTGGGCTGGACAGTGTGTAGACATGGGAGTCTGGGCTGGACAGTGTGTGGACGTGGGAGTCTGGGCTAGACAGTGTGTGGACATGGGGAGTCTGGGCTGGAAGTGTGTGGACATGGGAGTCTGGGCTGGACAGTGTGTAGATGCGGAGTCTGGGCTGGACAGTGTGTGGACATGGGAGTCTGGACTGGACAGTGTGTGGACGTGGGAGTCTGGACTGGACAGTGTGTGGACATGGGAGTCTGGACTGGACAGTGTGTGGACGTGGGAGTCTGGGCTGGACAGTATGTGGTCGTGGGAGTCTGGACTGGACAGTGTGTGGACGTGGGATTCTGGGCTGGAAGTGTGTGGACGTGGGAGTCTGGACTGGACAGTATGTAGATGCGGGAGTCTGGGCTGGAAGTGTGTGGACGTGGGAGTCTGGGCTGGAAGTGTGTGGACATGGGAGTCTGGGCTGGACAGTGTGTAGATGCGGGAGTCTGGGCTGGAAGTGTGTGGATATGGGAGTCTGGACTGGACAGTGTGTAGACGTGGGAGTCGGGGCTGGACAGTGTGTGGACGTGAGAGTCTGGACTGGACAGTGTGTGGACGTGGGAGTCTGGGCTGGACAGTGTGTGGACGTGGGAGTCTGGACTGGACAGTGTGTGGATGTGGGAGTCTGGACTGGACAGTGTGTGGACGTGGGAGTCTGGGCTGGACAGTGTGTAGACATGGGAGTCTGGGCTGGACAGTGTGTGGATGTGGGAGTCTGGACTGGACAGTGTGTAGACGTGGGAGTCTGGGCTGAACAGTGTGTGGACGTGGGAGTCTGGACTGGACAGTGTGTGGACGTGGGAGTCTGGGCTGGAAGTGTGTGGACATGGGAGTCTGGGCTGGACAGTGTGTAGATGCGGGAGTCTGGGCTGGAAGTGTGTGGACATGGGAGTCTGGTCTGGACAGTGTGTGGACGTGGGAGTCTGGGCTGGACAGTGTGTGGACGTGGGAGTCTGGACTGGACAGTGTGTGGACGTGGGAGTCTGGACTGGACAGTGTGTGGACGTGGGAGTCTGGGCTGGACAGTGTGGACAGTGTGTGGATGTGGGAGTCTGGGCTGGACAGTATATGGATGTGGGAGTCTAGGCTGGCCAGTGTGTGAATGTGGGGAACTACAGGAGGTCAGCATATGGCAGGAATCAGTATTGACAAGGTCAGGAATGGTGATGTGACACAACAGGGTGTGAAGGAAGCACAACATAGTGGTGTGGGTGTATTGACACCATGGCTGTGGGGTACTGTCACTTGGCTCTAGGTGTACTGGACGCATGGCTGTGGGGTAGTGACGCATGGCTGTGGGGCACTGACACATGGCTGTGGGGTACTGATGGATGGCTGTGGGGTACTGTCACTTGGCTGTGGGGTACTGACGCATGACTGTGGGTGTACCATCACTTGGCTGTGGGTGTACCAACACATGGCTAGAGGTGTACTGACACATGACTGTGGTGTACTGACACATGGCTGTGGGGTACTGACACATGACTGTGGGGTACTGTCACTTGGTTCTAGGTATACTGACACATGGCTGTGGGGTACTGACACATGACTGTGGTGTACTGACACATGGCTGTGAGGTACTGTCACTTGGCTCCAGGTATACTGACGCATGGCTGTGGGGTACTGACACATGACTGTGAGGTACTGTCACTTGGCTCTAGGAGTACTGACGCATGGCTGTGGGGTACTGACGCATGGCTGTTGTGTACTGATACATGGCTGTGAGGTACTGTCACTTGGCTCCAGGTATACTGACGCATGGCTGTAGGGTACTGACACATGACTGTGGGGTACTGTTACTTGGCTCTAGGTATACTGACACATGGCTGTGGGGTACTGATGCATGGCTGTGGGTGTACCGTCACTTGGCTGTGGGTGTACCAACACATGGCTAGAGGTGTACTGACACATGACTGTGGTGTACTGATACATGGCTGTGGGGTACTGTCACTTGGCTCTAGGTGTACTGACGCATGGCTGTGGGGTACTGACACATGACTGTGGTGTAGTCACACATGGCTGGGGGGTGTACGGAGAGATGGTTTGTGCTTGTCCTGAAGTGTAGTCATGTAAAGGGTCATCACATTGCTAGTTTAGGGTTTGTTCCCAGTGCTGAGACTGTTCAGGATCTGTCTTAGTCTTTGTGATTTCCCCTTTAACAAAACAAAGGAAACACAATGATCTCAGGACAGCATAAGAGCTGTTTCACATGGCCCAGTGTCCACGTAAGACACAATCTGTGGCAGACTCAGCGTGGAAGTGTCCACCTCAACACGGTGACTCACCCCAGCTGTGGGACGATGTGTGTCCACCTCATCACAGTAGTGACTAAACTCAGCCATGGGACGGTGTGTGTCCACCTCATCATGGTGTTAGTGACTAGACTCAGCTGTGGGAGGGTGTGTGTCCACATAGCCTTGGCGTTAGTGACTAGGCTCAGCCGCGGGAGGGTATGTGTCACATAGTCATGGTGCTAGTGACTAGACTCAGCAGCAGGTGGTGTGTGTCACATAGTCACAGTGTTAGGACACCTGCAGTTCAGCATCCTCTGTGCTGAGCTGCTTGAAGCTTCTGTTCCCGTGCGGCCTCTCAGGCTCTGCTCCAGGGTCCAGGACTTCCCTCCTGGCAATTCTCCATGGCGCTTTGGAATTACCGGGTACCTGGCTGTGTTCAAGCGCCCCCAGGTCACACCTACAGTGCTTGGAAAATCCTTTCTTCTAAGACTAGGAAACAGTACCAAGATGTGCACAATCACCAGTTTTATCCAAGGTAGTACAAGTGGGGGGCCTCCATGAGGGCCTCCATGTTCCACATCCGGACTTCCCCCTCCTCAGCACTCCACCCAGCAGACCAGCCTATCACAGCCCTGCTCATCGAGATGCACCCTGCAGCAGTCTTTTTTAATCCGGCCAGAGCCTCACAACAAGCCAGATAACCCCCGACTCCATGAGGGCCTCCATTTTCCACATCCGGACTTCCCTGTCCTCAGAACTCCACCCAGCAGACCAGCCTATCACAGCCCGGCTCATGCAGCCCTACACAGCCGTGTAGTTCATCAATAAATGCTGGATTTTGAGAGACTACAAGAGTATGCTACTCACATGGCAGAGCCTGGCAAGCTACCCGTGTCGTATTTGATATGCCAAATCACTGTATCACTGTCTTCCCGTTCATCATCAATTGGCTCGAGCAGGCACCAGTAACATCTCCATATGTCCTGTCTCATGCTAGTAGAGCCCAAGGGCACCTGCTTGCTCCAGGAACATAAAGAGCCTCAAACCATTCCATCAGATCATAGGAATGAGGTCTAAAATGTTACTGGTGTTTGGCATATCAAATATGACATGGGTAGCTTGCCAGGCTCTTCCATGCGGGTAGCATACTCTTGTAGTCATATCTAAATCCAGCATTTACTGATGAACCACGTGACCACAAGCGGCCATGCAAGACAGGTTGTGACAGGCTGGTCTGCTGGGTGGAGTTCTGACGAAGAGGGAAGTCCGGATGTGGAGAATGGAGGCCCTCATGGAGTGGTGGGTCATCTGGCTTGTTGCAAGGTTCTGCTGGGGTGGCGGGCCAGGGCTAGAACCCGCCATCCCTCCTGGGTGCCTTGTGAGCGGCTGGGCACAGAGAGAGCCAGTAGCAGCTCTGCCCCATGCCTGTGTGTCTCTGGATCAGCATACCTGAGCCGGATTTAAAAAAAGACTGCAGTAGGGTGGATCTTGATGAGCCGGATAGGCTGGTCTTCTGGGTGGAGTTCTGATGAGAGAGAAGTCCATATGTGGAGAATGGAGGCCCTCATGGAGTGGGGGTTCATCTGGCTTGTTGCAAGGCTCTGCTGGGGTGGCGGGACAGGCTAGAACCCACCATCCCTCCTGGGCACCTCGTGACAGGCTGGGCACAGGCTGACAGGATATGCCAAATACCAGTAACAATTATAGACCTCATTCCCATGACCTGATGGAATGGTTTGAGACTCTTTATGTTCCTGGAGCAATCAGGTGCCCTTGGGCTCTACTTGCATGAGACAGGTCATATTGAGATATTACTGGTGCCCGCTCAAGCAAATCGATGTTGAACGGGAAGACAGTGATACAGTGAAGACATTACAAGTGGGCTAGAAAATTGTCACCCCCATTTTCAAAGGAAGAAGCAATGGTACCACTACTTATAGAGACCACTTATAGAGACTACTTATAGAAACTACTTATAGAGACCAATGTTATGATGCCACCAATAGAATGTTAAGACCCAAGAAATGAGTTTGAAAAGTGGCATGAAAAATCTCAATATATAGAAATGTATTTGTATATTGGAGCTATCAGAGAGAAAATATAATGATAAACGATCCCATCCACAACTGTGTATAAAGAATAAAAGGAGGCAAAGATGGCCACACAGAAAACACAAAAGCAAAGGTAAAAGAAATCGAAAGCAAGTGGAAAGACATACGAAGCTCTTGAAAGAATACCGTGGAAAGATTTGTGCAGCCCAAATCCATCGACATAGTCAGTGTAATGCACTCAGAAGTCTGCCGGCATTTTCACAGAAACAGAAAATAACACTGTTATCTGTATAGCACCACAGCAGGGAGAGTGCCTCTGTCGTGGAGCACATTTGGAGTGATCAGTCCTCCTGGTTTCAAACCACACCACGGAAGTATAGTGCTCAGAACACTGCAGTGTGGCAATGCTGCCCAGGACGTGGCACTCACAGAACCCCTTTACAGAGAAAGAAAGGGGGCTCAGAAATAGGGACTCATCTGGAGGTTCCATGCAGAGCGACCACACGACTCAGAGCTGCTACCTCTATTCGTATCACTTGTCTTCCCATTGTTCATCCATTTGCTCGAGCCAGCGCCAGTAATGTTCCATGCATCCCTGTCGCATGCTAGTGTAGCCCAAGGGCATCTACTTGCTCCAGGAACACAAAAAGCCGCAAACCATTTGTACCTCTATTTGAAGAAAACAAAATTGGGAAATATATGTGGACCCATTTCATTGTCATTATCATTTATCATGGCCAAGTTATGCAAATGCACTTGGTCATCCAATGAAGGAACGGCAGAGCTCTGCTGGGCCTCACCCGCCCTATTGAGAACCAGTTTGCTCTCCACAGCAATGGAAACTTGTAATTTGCATAAATGGTGTGTGTGTGTGTGAAACCTTGAGGTCGCTGGTGAGGGATGTTGATATAGCTAATGAGGTCAGCTCTGAGACAGAAGAGCATTCACATAGAAGCCTCCATGAACCACTTGGGAAATGGCTCTGTTATCAGGTGGAAAAGGGATGTTTAAGTTGGGGAAGTAGGGTGTGAGCGTTGTGTCAGCCAGTCAGGCACAGGATTAAAACAGGGTGTGTGCTCAATCCCAATCAGGTAGAATGGGAAGGGGGTTGAAACAGGGTGTGTCCTTCTGTACAGGGTGTGTGCTGAATGTGCTCAGCTACAAAATCACATCAAATGCCACAGCTGTGAACTCTGCTTGTTCATAGTGGTGTGTTGGGGAATGCCACAGGGCCGCCCCAATAAGATTAGGGAGCTGGTGCCCTTCTACCTCAATGCTGGTGGTGGATGGATGAAATTCACAAGCTCAGCACAGTTTCCAAAAGCTTTACTCACACAAGTTCTGGCAGTAAAGTCAAGGACAGGCAACACAAACTTCCAAATCCTAGCTGGACCCACATCGTGTGCTTGGTTCAGGATTCTAAGCCAAGATGGCCGCTGGACCCTGAACCATGTGCACCAGTCAGAGGTCAGACCTGAACTAGAAGAAGACAACTGAAAAATGGCCCCTTCTCCTTCAGTCTTGCTTCTTTTATTGTTAGAAGCCTGCCAAGGACTTCCAGTGCAGCCCCTCGTGGAATGAGCCTACTAGGGACAAAGTTGGGTATCTACTTAAAATAGAGTTCAGGACCCATCTTTCTGCATGGGCCCAAAAGACCATAAATGCAAATCTTCAGGTAAGCCCCTAGCCCAAACCTAAGAACTGCTAATATGCCAGAGCTGACTTCCTGCTATATGAAGCTCCCTTGCGAAGTGGGGAGCAGGTGACATCTCTGAACCAGGAAGCAGTTCGAGATATAATTTATAGATGAAAGCATAATATTTCATGTCATAAATATATATCTTGCTATCACTTGATCACTTGAATCCCGTTACTCATCGATTTGCTCGAGCGGGCACCAGTAACATTTCCATTGGACCCTATCACGTGCCAATGTAGCCCAATGGCATCTTGCTATAGCCATCACATAAACCTCCACTAAGGTCCAGAATCTGTCAGAATATTATTTACTTTGCTTTAGTAATTATTGAGTCATGTTCACATGCCCGGAGGCTGGCTCCCATGACTCTTTGAACTAGAAGGACTGATTATATTGTGGTTGATCCAGACATTGCCAAGTGATCTCTTGGATAAACTATACATGTGTCCCCCCATGGGGACCCCTAGGGAAAAGAGAATTGCTCTAAAGCTAGTAATACCAATGATAAGAATATTCTGCCATATAAAGCTATAAAATCAAATGTCTTTTCCAATCCTGCTCACGGTTCTTTGTCTGCTCTGGGATTCCTAAAGCGGGAGGCAACTCTGAACATGTACTAAGTGTTAGCGAGAGACTAGAGCCCATCGGGTGCTTGATCTGTGCTGGTCGGGGTTTGCTGGCTGTGCCCTGCCCTCTGGTGGGAGGAGCCTGTGTGATGCGGGCTGAGCTGAGCTGACTGTGGGTTGGTTCTGTTGGCCCAGCGGAGGCTGGAGATGGACGAGCCTGCTGGTGGTAGTCGTGAGACGCTGACCCCATCTGTGTGTTTCTCACAGCGGAGAGAGACTAGGGCCAGTCGCAAGGCAGGATACAGCCCTTGGGGCAGATTCTCCCTGACAGAGCAGGTCTGTGGCTGCTTTTCCCGTGCTGTGAGTGGGTTGGGGGCAGGACAGGAGCCCCGCTGCTGTCATTGCTCTGTCCACTCTCCAGCAGCGCCCGTGTGGCACTGAGGTAGAAACTTTCACAGTGCGGAGAGAAGCCACATGTGCTGGAATCCCTGCAGGAGCGGAGCCACCTCTTCCAACATCTGAAGCATCTTTTCCATATCGTGTCCTATTAGGGCGGGCACCAGCCTGTATCTCTGTAGGCTTAGTCTCCCACTCAGAGTTAGATCCCGGGGTGGGGGGGTGGGGTGCTGCATGGGGGAATGTGTGTCTGCCGGGACAGGGACCATGTGGGACCCAAGTCCCAGCTCCTTTGGGTGCCTCAGGCTCTGATGGGGTCCATGTGGGCTCTGGAGGGAGGAGAGAGGAAGGGTGCTGCCGTTGGTAGACCCCTGATGCCTGAAATCAGTTTCTCTCCTCTGCGGCTGGAGCCCAGTGGCGTCCACCAGTGTTTCTTTTCTGAAGTAGAACAACCATGAACCAAGTCTTTGTGGGACCTTGAGTATTGACTCTTGGACCCCAGACACCCTGTCAGCTGCCCAACTCCCCACAGGTCCTCAGGGACTCTCCTTAGTCCTGGGGAAAGGTGGTTTCTGCTTTGAGGGACAAATAGCCAAGCGATTAACAAGGCTCACTTACTCTCTCACACAGCATCCGATGTCACGGGGCACTGAGGTTTCTAGAAGGAAGGTGTTGCTGATCTCCCCTCGTGACTACACCACTATATTCTGAGGTTCTCAGACCTCTCACCAAGAGTGTGTGTGTGTATGTGTGAGTGAGCGTAGGTGAGCATGTGAGTGAGCATAGATGAGCATGTGAGTGAACATATATGAACATGTGTGTGAGCATAGATGAGCATATGTGTGAGTGTGTGTCTCTGTGAATGAGGATAAGCATGTGAGCATGTGAGTGTGCACACATGTGACAGTGTGTATGTGTGTGAGTGCATGTGTGTGATTATGAAAAGATTGAGTGAGTAAATGTATGAGTGTGTGTGGGTGTGTGCGTAAGCCTGTGTGGGTGTGTGAGTAACTAGGTGTGTGAGTGTATTAGGTGTGTGAGTGTATTAGGTGTGTGAGTGTATTAGTGTGTATGTGAGTGTGTATCAAATACAGGTTAGGGTTTAGACATGGCGAGCCTGGCAAGCTGCCCATGTTGTATTTGATATGCCAAATACCAGTAACAATTGTTAGGTCATTCCCATGACCTAATATAATGGTTTGAGGCTCTTTATGTTCCTGGAGCAAGCAGATGCCCTTGGGCTCTACTAGCATGAGAGAGGACACATGGAGATGTTACTAGAGCCTGCTCAGCAAATTGATGATGAACGGGAAGATAGTGATAGTGATAGTGAGTGTGTATGTGAGTGTGTGTGAGTGTGTATGTGAGTGTGTAGTGTTTGGGCCTCCCCAGGCTCTGCATCATCCCCAGGTACTTTGCAGCAGCCCTTCCCCTCACTCCCCGGCTCTCCTCCAGGTTATTTCATGGCTTCTTCCAGGCACTTGGGTCACAATCAAACATGTCTCCTCAGAGACTTTCCTTAAGTTCAGCCCCGCATCCCCACACCCCTGCCCTGTACTGACTGTATTAACTCTATAAGCTCCCCAGAGCCCCGCATCCCCACACCCTTGCCCTGTCCTGACTATATTAACTCTATAAGCTCCCCAGAGCCCCATATCCCCACACCCCTGCTCTGTCCTGACTTATTTCTTTATGTTTTTGGGGTCACACTGGCAACCATCAGGTGTTACTCCTGGCTCTTTGCTCAGGAATTACTCCTGGCAGAGCTCAGGGGACCATATGGGATGCTGGGGATCCAACCCAGGTCGGTTGCGTGCAAGGCAAATGCCCTACCCGCTATGCTATCTCTCTGGCCCCTCTATCCTGACTTATTAGCTCTACAGAGCCCCTAGAGCCCTGAATCCCCACACCCTGCTCTGTCCTGACTTATTAGCTCTACAGAGCCCCCAGAGCCCCGTATCCCCACAACCCTGCTCATAGATCACACCTGCAGCTGCCGAGCTCCTTTCCAGTCCCTGCTCCCGTTTTGCAGAAGTTCTGGTGGGAAATGACCGGAAATAACTCAAGCCTGCTGTTTGCTTTTAAGCACATAAGAGCTGCCATTTGCAAGAGAGTTAGACTTACTCCAAGAAGACCTGGTAGCAAAATTACATTTGTTCCAATGAGCACAAATAAAGAAAGGGGCATTTCTGAGCCATCCGTGCTCAACCTTTCTAAAGAGCAGTAAGATGGAGCTTCCATGGAGCTTCCAGGGCAAGAAGACATCTTTAGAAGGGAGCAAGTGACTGATCAGTGTCTGTCGACCCACAGTGATCTCTTCCACTGTGGTGGTTAGAGGCTGGGAAGCCTTTATTGTCATCGAGAACAATCTTCCTTCAACATCGAGATATTTGTGCATTTTAGGAGCATTTTCCCCACTCTTACAGAGACCTGTTGTAAACAGCTTGCTTCCCTTTATTTAATGTTTTTCTCGACATGTAGAAGCCATCAAAGACTCTTCATGAAGTAACTAAACACTTCTGTAACTTTTAATCTCTAAAGAAAAGGCACGGCACATATTAGCCAAATGGTGAGGCAGATGTTCAGGAATGGCAGCGCTCAGGGCGGTGATTAAAATGCCAAACAGCGTCTTACTGCCCGTCACAGAGATGGCCTGGAAAATCGTAATGCCGAGACTCAGAGCGAGGAGGGTTGTGAACAAGCAAAATGGGCACATTGGACTTGATTCTCTTAGTTACAAGAATATGTGTTTCCTTCAACATAGGTATTAAAGAAATCATGAACTGAATAAAAATAAAACAATGAAGGAGATGTAGTAATTTACCAGCAGCACAATGCATACCTACCTCTTGAAGTGTTGTAGGTATTGCAGGTGTGGCAGCGCCGGCAGGTGGAAGACAGCAGACAGGCTTGTCTACACCCAGGGCTCTGCCCTGTAGGCCCTGGATGGTTGATGGTCTGACATAGAAAAAGACTGGGCCCTCTGGGATGAACCCAGAGCCACGGCAGAGCCTGGCAAGCTACCTGTGGTGTATTCGTTATGCCAAAAACAGTAAGAATAATGGACCTCATTCCCTCCCAACAAATGGAGACATTTCTGGTGTCCACTCGAACAAAACGATGATCAATGGGAAGACAAGTGATACAATGCAAAAGTCCCTCCTTTCATGATGACTAGAGTGTGTGTGTTTGTTCACCGAGCTTTTTTCAGTTGGTGGGAATTATGGTGAAAATCTGAGAAATTCTTTAACATGCATTAGGAAATGCAGCTTACTCTCTTATTCATATTTTCTGATAAAACGAAGTGGGTAAAATTAACAAACCACAATAGCATTTATCAGCAACAAAATACAAACAGCAACATTCTGTCTAAAGGTGGACTTAGAAGTTATACTCGGGAAGCAGAAAGCTAATGCCAACCCTGGTAGTATATTTCATTTCATGAAATGACTTTGGGAAACTGTCTCTTTTCTTTTCTCATCAAGTTTGTGTAACAAACACTATTCCATTCATAAATGTGGCCTATTTGTGTAACAATTGTGTTACTGGTGCCCATTCGAGCAAATCGATGAACAACGGGAAGGCAAGTGATACAAGTGATACAAGATTTGTGTAACAAACAGTTTCTAATCATGACTGTACCCCAGGTTTGTGTAACACACACTATTCTGTTCATGACTGTATCCCATCTGGTGCCATATGTCTTTACTGACTCATTGGATCACGCTTTTTGGGAGAAAAATTTGAAACTGAATATAAAATGCTCTTATGGCTATTTTCCAACTAGTGTCTTGCCTTTCTCCTTCCAGTTTATCCTTAGTTTGGTTTTGGTCTTCAGTTCTCTCTGAAACCTGGCGGAAGGACATGTGTTCTGGGAGGGGAAGGTGGGGTCTGCAGGCAGGGGGTCATTTTTCCAGCTGTGCATTCAGCCTCTCTGTCACAATCTGCCGAACACTCAACCTGCAGCACTTTGGGCCTTCAGAACGTCCCAAAACCTTGGTGAGAAGCTGCAGGGACACTGCAGTCAGGGCAGAGGCTGCCTGGTATCTGCTTCCACAGCAGCCCTGGTCTCATACACTGAGTCGGTCTCAGAATTTCATCCCAGGAGAGTGAGAGCCACCCAGAGCCGAGCACTGAGCTCACCATGGGTGCTGGCAGAAGTTTCTAGTACAAGAAATTCAAGCATGTGTGGAGATTTGGAACTAGTTTTCTGTACATAACAGAGACAGGAACAAAGCTTGGTGACCCTCCCGACCTGCTTATATGGGAAGGGTCCTCCATGAAAGTGCCACAGACGAAGCTCTAGGACAGGAGCTGTGTTACGAAAGGGCGATGCCAGGGGAAGCCGCAGAGGGCAAAGGGGCCACATACCCTCTAGTTGGCATGGCAGGAGCCACACATGTAAAGTAGGAAAGATGGCAATTACCTTTAGATTAGGTTTGGAATTAATGGTGATGAGAGCAAAGACAGGACAGCTTCGAAAGAGCGACCTTCTCCGAACACACTGCAGTGTGTTTTAGGAACTTGTCTCAGCGCAGAGAAATGGCCAGCATCTGGGCATGTCGGCATTGGGCCGACTCTGGTTCACTTCTCAGCACACATGATCCCCTGAGCACCTCTGGGTGTCCTTTAGCTCCCAGACAGCACCTCTGTCACCTGGAGCATGTCCAGCACCCAGGGCGCACTCAAGGTCCTTGCAGCATCGTGCTCAGGCCTGCACACGCAAGCACCTGCAAGAAGTGGCCTGGAGTCACTGGCTCAGGCTTCCAGGAATCACTGAACACTGAGCCCCCGTTGCCAAGAGAGAAAGGCATTTGGCTTCAATCCTTGGAGACTGAATGCAAGGTTCCTGTGCACTGGGTGCTGGGGCAGAAGGGACTCTCGTCTTCACGGAGACATTTGCCCTCTCATGCCTAGGAGGAGAGAGAAGTCCAGGCCCCTGACAGTGCCCATGTCCAGAAAGACAGCCCTGCACATCTTGATAAAACACAGCCCTGACTCCCTGACAAGCTGCCCAAGTCCAGTGCAGAGTGATCAGGTGTGCCGAGCAGTTGGGGGAATTCTGCTTTGCTCCTCTCACCCATCGTGAGATCGTGATCCTCTCTTAAGAAGTGGGTTGGAGGGTGGTCAGGCTGGGACTGCTGCATGGGAGCCCCATGGGAGCACCCATTGGCTTTGGTGCTTGATTCTCAGGGCAGAAAACCCCAGCAGAGATGTGGGGTAGAGAGCTCAGTGTGCATTCTGGGCAGCTGGTCACACGGGGTGTCTGTTGCACTCGGCCTTGTGTGGTGAGGGGCCACAGAAGCTGGTGTCTGTGCCCAGACAGTCTCAGCTGATGGGATACGTGTGACATCACCATTCGCCAGAGTGCCACAGGACAGAGACTGGGCTTTACGATAGGGATAACCACGTTCAGGACCAGCAGGGCTTGAAGACTCGTGGAAGGGAGCTGATCTCCACAGCAGGGAGGAACTTTCCTCTCCAAATACACCCGTGATCCAACCGAAGGAGCAAGGGTGTGTTCTAAGGATTTCCCAGGCATGAGCGACAGTGAAGAGAAAGGCCCCTGCTCAGCCT
The DNA here is from genome assembly GCA_021461705.1 of Cryptotis parvus. Lineage (NCBI taxonomy): Eukaryota > Metazoa > Chordata > Mammalia > Eulipotyphla > Soricidae > Cryptotis > Cryptotis parvus. The sequence continues at coordinate 1,049,759 of JAJIBD010020966.1, forward strand.
CAGGTGCCCAGATAAAGTTCCTAGGAAGAGGGATATCTATATTTCTCCAAAGTGCAAAAACTGGCATGCAACTGGAACAGGCACCAATGCGTGGCCCCTCCCCTGAGGTAGTACCACAGTGGGGAGGGGGCGTGGCAACCAGAGCAGTGGCTACTCACGTGGCCACAAATTAATCTTCCCTTCCATATTGCACTGGATCCACAGCTTGCCTCCCGTACCGGGCCCTTACTAGGACAACCTAGCTACCCCCATCCACAGTAAGGCCAATAATTCATTTAATACACCCCAAGGCGCCGGGAGGCATGGCAGGTTCTAGCCCTAGCCTGCCACCCCAGCAGAGCCTCACAACAAGCCAGATGACCCCCACTCCATGGGGGCCGCCATTTTACACATCCTGACTTCCCTCTTGTCACTACTCCACCCAGCAGACCAGACTATCACAGCCCGGATCATCGAAACCCACCCTGCAGCAGTTTTTTTTTTCAATCCGCCCAGGTATGCCAAACCAGAGACTCACAGACATGGGGCAGAGCTGTTACTTGCTCTCCCTGTGCCCAGCCGCTCATGAGGTGCCCAGGAGGCATGGCGGGTTCTAGCCCTGGCCTGCCATCCTAGCAGAGCCTCACAACAAGCCAGATGACCCCCCACTCCATGGGGGCTGCCATTTTCCACATCCGGACTTCCCCCTTGTCACAACTCCACCCAGCAGACCAGACTATCACGGCCATGTGGTTCATCAATAAATGCTTTATTTAGAGGTGACTACAAGACTATGCCACCCGCACGGCAAGCCTGGCAAGCTGCTCGTGTCATATTTCATATGCCAAATACCAGTAACATTTATATTAGGTCATTCCCATGACCTAATATAATGGTTTGAGGCTCTTTATGTTGAGGCTCTTTATGTTCCTGGAGCAAGCAGATGCCCTTTGGTTCTACTAGCATGAGACAGGACATATGGAGATATTACTGGTGCCCGCTCTAGCAAATAGATGATGAATGGAAAGATAGTTATAGTGATAGTGATAATACACCCCAAAACAAAAATAATAGTGAACACAAGACTTAATACAATTCCAATCTAAAAGTAACAGTAAGTTCAGGACCAAGAAAACGTCCTCTGAATAGGCACTAGAGGCCCACACAAGTCACACAGGAGCATCAAAGAGGAAGGTCAAACACAGCCTTGAAGGGGAGAGAGGAGACCAGGGTCTACTGAGCCTCCCCAGACCTACCTGGCAGTGAGAGGGGACACTGATAGAGCACTGGAAGATCGACCCCAGACTACTATGGAAACAACACAGATCCCCACTACGAAGTGGATGAAGAAAAGAGCCCTGCAGCTCAACAAGGAATGTCCATGTGCAACATAGATTTCTGGCTTAAGGATAAGGATTTAAAATGGTGAGGATGTTTAATGAGCTCAAAGAAACAGTCAATGGACAGCCAATAAAATACAGGTAGATATAAAAGAAACAATGGAATGAACAGCTAATAAAATACAGGAGGAAATGAGAGCAGAAATAAAAAAAAACTACACATAGACGCATAATAGAGGGACAGAAGGCAACCCCAGTGAGGTCGGAACAGTGAAAGACATCACTGTATCACTGTATCACTGTCTTCCCGTTTATCTTCAATTTGCTCGAGCGGGCACCAGTAACATCTCCATATGACCTGTCTCATGCAAGTAGAGCCCAAGGACACCTGCTTGCTCCAGGAACAAAAGAGCCTCAAACCATTCCATCAGGTCATGGGAATGAGGTCTATAATTGTTACTGGTATCTGGCATATCAAATACGACACGGGAAGCTTGCCAGGCTCTGCCGTGTGGGTAGCATACTCTTGTAGTCTCTCAAAATCCAGCATTTATTGATGAACTGTGCAGCCACAAGCGGCCATGCGAGTCGGGCTGTGATAGGCTGGTCTGCTGGGTGGAGTTCTGACGAGGAGGAAGTCTGGATGTGGAAAATGGAGGTCCTCATGGAGTGGGGGTCATCTGGCTTGTTGTGAGGCTCTGCTGGGGTGGTGGGCCAGGGCTAGAACCTGTCATCCCTCCTGGGCACCTCATGAGCGGCTGGGCACAGTGAAAGTCAGTAGCAGCTCTGCCTCATGTCTGCCTCATGATGAAAGACATCATTGTTGCAAAGTTCCAGAGCTGGAGGGTGCAGGCATCCATGTTCAGGAAGACCGAAGGGTACCAGCTAAAAGAGACCCTAATAAAATGATTTTAAGACATACCCTAATCAGAGCAATGAAGGCCATTGAGACATGATACTCCAGGCAGCAAGATCAAAGAAGGAAATTTCATATACAGGAGCATCCCTTAGATTTACAGCAGACTTAAGAGATGAAACCCTCTGAACTGGAAGACAGTGGTGGGTGGGATATAGCAAAAAAAAAAAAAAAAAACCTCAATGAAATGAAGGCCTCATCAAGAATACTTTACCTGGCTAGACTCATTCAGATTTGAAGGAATGATACAACGTCATGAATAAACAACAGCTCAGGAACTTCATAGACACGAAACCAACTTTTAAAGAAGGAATGATGGGACTACAGTAAGACAAAGCCCCCAAACACAACAAGTTTATACAGAAAGATGGCACAAAATCCCATGACAATAATCTCTCTCAATGACAAGAGTCTAAATGCACCGGTTAAGAGACACAGAGTAGCAAAATGGGTTAAAAAAGCTGAATCTAACCAATCTGCCGTGTACAAACATTGCATTTAAACAGACACACTCAAAGTCAAAGGCTTGAAAACAATTCTTCACAAAAATGACTCCTTCAAAAGGCCAGTATCCAACAACATAGATTTCTGGCTTAAAAAGTTTCAAGGGACAGTGAAAGCCATTTCTTAATTATCAAGAAATATGTATATCAGAAAGAAATTACACTTCTAAACATATACACACCCAATGAACAAAGTACTTAAGACAACTGCTAATAGATTTCAAGAAAGACATTGATAGCAACACAATAGTAGTTGGAGACTTCAGCACCACCTTTTCATCTCTTAATAGATCAATGAGACTAACTCAGCAAGAAAATACTGACTTTGAAGGAAGAAATGGAATAGATGGGCTAGTAGATATATAAAGGGCTCTTCATCCCACAAAGCCAAATATACATTTTTCTCCAGTATACATGGAACATTCTCTAAGATAGACCCCAGGCTGGGCCACAAAACATCACTGTATCACTGTCTTCCCGTTCATCATCGATTTGCTCGAGCGGTACCAGTAACATCTCCATATGACCTGTCTCATGCAAGTAGAGCCCAAGGGCACCTGCTTGCTCCAGGAACATAAAGAGCCTCAAATTATTCCATCAAGTCATGGGAATGAGGTCTATAATTTTTACTGGTATTTGGCATATCAAATATGCCACAAAACATACCTCAATAAAATCAAGAAGATAGAAATGGTATCAACTATCTCTCAGACCATGATCCACTGAAAATAGAAATTAATCACACACAGAAATGGAGAATAAGATTAAACACCTGGAAATAAAATGGCTCTCTGCTGAACTACCGATGGGTCACAGAGGAAATCAAAGAAGAAATCAAAAGTTTCCTGGACACAAATGAGGATGTGAACTTGAGCTACCAGAACTTGTGGGACACAGCTAAAGCAGTGCTAAGAGGAAAGTTTATAGCTCTGCAAGTTTTCATCAGGAAGGAAGGACCCACATAAATAATTTGACTTCACAGCTTAAGATCTTAGAAAATAACTAACAAAAGGAGCCCAAATCAGGCAGGAAAAAGGAAATAATAAAACTTAGAGCAGAAATCAATGAGCTGAAATCCCAAAAACACTTCAAAAGAGTAATGAAACCAAGAGCTCTTTCTTTGAAAACGTAAACAAGATTGACAAACCACTAGCAAGACTGACAAAGAGAGAGAATCCTAATAACAAAATCATAAATGCAAAGGTTGTCAAGACAATAGAAACCACAGACATTCTAAAGATCATCAGAGATTACTTTGAGAGTCTGTATGCACGAAACAAGAGAACCTAGAAGAAATGGACAGATTCCTGGATTCCTGTAACCTCCCAAGGCTGGAACAAGAAGACTTGGAATACCTGAACAGGCCTATCACTAACAAGGGAATTGAATGAGTAATCAAAAGTTTGCCAAAAAACAAAACCCCAGGTCCAGACAGATTTACTATGAATTATTCCAAACCTTTAAAGAGGACCCATTGCCAGCTCTTTTCAAGCTTTTCCAGGAAAGTGAAGATACAGAAATACTCTAAACAGTTTCTATGAGGCACATGTCACCCTGATACACAAAGAAAACAGAGACACCACAAAAAAAGAAAATTACAGGCCAATATCCCTGATGAACATAGAATACAAAGATCTTCAAAAATATACTAACAAATATATCCAACAACTTATCAAGAAGATCATATACCATGACCAAATCGGATTCATCTGAGGATGCAAGGATGCTTCAACATTCATGAGTCAATCAACATAATGCATAATATCAATGAAAAATATAATAAAAACCATATGATCAAATCAATAGATGCAGAAAAAGGTACTTGTCAAGATCTAGCACCCATGAAAATATCCAGTTTTCATGATAAAACTCAACAAAATGGGAGTTGAAAGAACTTTCCTCAATATAGTCAAAGCTGTCTATCACAAACCCAAAGCAAGCAGTATTTTCAATGGGGTAAAACACTAAAAATCTTCCATCTAATGTCTGGGACAAGACAAGGTTGCGCACGCTAGTTCTACTTAATATAGTACTGGAAGTACTTGCCATAGCTGTAAGGGAAACAAAAATATTAAGGGCATCCAAAAAGGAAAGGACAAATCAAGCTATCACTATTTGCATGATACTATGCTTAGAGGACCCTAAAGTCTCTACCAAAAAGTTCCTAGAAACAACAAATCTTTATAGTACAGTTGCTGTTAAAATATCAATACCCAAATGCCCATGGCTTTTCTATATGCAAATAATGGAAGAGAAGCATATTAAAAATGCATCCTGTTCACAGTTGTGCCTCAGAAAACCAAGTGCCTCAGGATCAGCTTAACTAAGGATGAAAGCACCTGTAAAAAAGAAGACTACAAAATGCTGCTTCAAGAAATAAAAGAGGAATGTGTTTCCCAGAGGCAGGCTGGGGTGGGGGAAGGGAATCAGGGGACATTAGTTGTGGGAAAAATGCACTGGTGCGGGACAGGTGCTGGAACAACGTATGACTGAAACCTAATCATGAAGACTGAACCCTAATTGTATATCTCAAGGTGCTATAATAAAATTAAGAAAGAAAAAAAAAGAAACAAAAGGAATGAGGAAATGGAGACACATCTCCTGCTCATGGATTGGGAGAATCAATATCGCCAAAATATCAATATTCCCCAAAGCATTATACAGATTCAATGCAGTCCTTATAAGAATACCCATGACACTTTTCAATGAAATTTATCAAACACTGCTGAAATTTGCATGGAATAATAAACCCTTACTAATTTTTTCTCAACCCTTGTTTGAGCCTGACCTAAGCATACACTGAATAATCTATTCTATATTGCTGGTCGGAGCTAATTCTCTAAATATGGTCGAGGAATATATTCTTGGAAGAAAATCAATGAGGATTATTAAATCTCTCAATGGACCATTGGGCCATTTCAGCCCACTGTCGTCGTAGGTTCAGTGTTTGGGGGGTTGGGATTGACTAGTAGAAACCCACTACATTCTAGAAATTCAAAAATGAATGCAAAAACAGAGATGGGCCAGAATTGCACACAACAACCAGAAAAAAGTCATGACTTTATCAATACCATTCCCATCTGTAAGCTATAATGGTCAATATAGTGACGACTAGGGAGCAGGCATGGGGATGGGGGGATGAGGGTGTTTGGTGGTGGTGGGAGCACACTGGTGGTGGATTGGTGTTGAACAATGAATGATTCTAACAACTCTATTGTGAAAGCTTGTACTTTGTAAATCAAGGTGTTTAAATGAAGTTAAAAGCAATTTTAAATAAATAAACCCCCACTAATAGGTAAAAAGCAACCCTTGGGAAATAGAAGGCATCACCTTCCCCAACTTCAAGCCATATGACAGAGTGATAATGATTAAACGGCCTGACCTCCCCAACTTCAAACCATACTACAAAGCCGTAGTAATTGAATGGTGTGGTGTTGTTATAAAAGCAGACCTGTAGATCAATGGACTAGTGTTGACTATCCTGACACACACTCTAAAATATCTGATCCCTTACTTTTTGATGAGAGAGCAGTAAATATGAAGTGAGGCAAGGAAAGCTTCCCTTAAGAAGTGGTGCTGGCAGAGTTGGCACCCACATGCAAGAGAAAAATGGACTCAGACCTCTAACCCCATGCAGAAGAGTCAGATCAAAATAGGTTAAAGACCTCAATATCATACCTAAGTCCATACAGTATATCAAAGTAAATGTAGGCAAACTCTCCATGACATTGCAGCTAAAGGCATCTTCAAAGATGAAACACCACTAACAAAGCAAGTAGAAGCAAAGATAAACAAACGGGACTACATGAAACTAAGAAGCTTCTGCACCTGGAATGAAATGGTGACCAAGATACAAAGAAATCCCACAGATTGGGAAAATATATTTTCCCAACAACCATCTAATAAATGGTTAATATCCAAGATACATAAGTGATTGGTAGAACTTTACAAGAAAAAAAAGATAAAACCCCATCATAAACTGAGGAGAATAAATGAACAGAAATGTCTTCAAATAAGAAATTCAAATGGCCAAAATGCATATAAAAATGCTCTTCATCACTAATCATCAGGGAGATATAAATGCAAACATCAGTGAGAAGTCATCTCACAACACAGAGACCGGCGCACATCCAAAGGAATAAGAACAGCCAGCGCTGGTGCGGATTCAGGAAGGAGGCGACTCTCCCTTGTTGCTGGTGCTGGCTGGGCCAGGCTTTCTGAAAACAATCACACATTCCTCCTAGGACTAGAAGTTGAGCTCCCATGTGACCCAGCAACATCTCTCCTGGGAATATACCCTGGAGGCCCCCAAACACCTAAGTGCAGAAATACCATTTTCAATTCTATGTTCACTGCAGGATAGTCACAATAGCCAGAATCTGGAAACAACCTGAGTGCCTGAGAACAGGCAACCAGATAAAGAAACTATGGTACATCTAAATAGCTAAAAGGACAAAGAACCTCTGGCTCCAGGCACATCTCTTTAACTCCACCATTCTCCCTGCATTAACATACGCCTCAGAGACCTGGGCCCTACGAAAGCAGGATGAGAATGCTAATCGGGTCTCCCAGAGAGGAATCAAAAGAGCTATGCTTGGAATATCATGCCTCACTCAAGTGAGAGAAGGAATCGGAGTTCCAACCTCCATCGCTATTCCAGAATCAGGGACGCTGTCTCGCTTGCCAAGGCATCGAAAATCAGATGGGCTGGACATGTAATGTGATTTGGAGACAACCGCTGGACTAGAGCCATTACCGACCGGATCCCACGGGATGTCAAAAGATCACGTGGCCAACCACCTACAAGATGGTCAGACTTCCTTGTCAAGACCCTGAAGGAATGGTTTGAGGCTCTTCATATTCCTGAATCAACCAGATGCCATTGGGCTACATTGGCACGTGATAGGGTCCAATGGAAATATTACTGGCGCCCGCTGGAGCAAATTGATGGATAACGGGATTCAAGTGATCAAGTGATCAAGTGATGGTACATCTACAGCGGAGTACTATGCAGCTGCTAGGAAAAATGAAGCATGAAGTTTGCCTATAAGTGGGACGGACATGAAGCGTGCCCTGCTGAGAGAAATGAGTCAGGAGAGGACAGATGTAGAATGACGGCCCTCACTGGGGATATTAAAGAACAGTGTGAGTCAAACATCCCAGGCCTGGAGAGACAGGGCCAGGAGGATTTGTCAGTGGTTGGAACCTACCACAAGTGGGTGTGGGATGGGGGGTAGGTAAGATGGAGAAGGGACCAGTCTGACAATAATGGTTGGAAACAGTAACGCTAGACTAGAACTGAGTATTGGAAGTAGGTAAAGGGACATACTTGTTGGTGTCTCAAACCACAATGAGCAAAGTAGAGATAGAAGAAAAGTGCCTGCCAGAGAAGCCAGTTGTTGGGTGGGGCAGGGGAGAGAACTGGGGACATTGGTGCTGGGAAATAGGCACTGGTGGAGAGATGGGAGCTGCAACACTGTATGACTGAAACCCAATCAGGAACGGCTTTGTAATGGTCTATCGCATGGTGATTCAATTAAAAAATTGGGATAACTGGGGGCTGGGGCAGGGCGCCCTCTGGAGGGCACATCTCAGCAGCACCCATGTACAGGATTCTCATCCATTGCTGTGAGGAGGTGATGTTTTCTCGGGAACTCAGTGCTTCCACTGGCCGGGGTGCTGACCTTGCCCCATTCTGAAGACAGGTTCCTGCTTCTGGACGCTCTGAGCTGACTGACCATGTGGAAGGGAACATTTTTCCAAATGTTCCAGTGGGCGGAGTGATGACCCTTTGGAAAATCCTGGCACAGCCCTCCATGCCTGCCAAGTCGAGGGCCCCATGCTCCGTTTTGGTTTTTAATTACGCTGATAAAGAAGTGACTGGGAGATACCTGACAGGCAAAGGTTCCTGGTGTCTGACTTCACCCAGCAGCCCCAGACCTTACCTTGTGAGGGTGTCTGCAGACAGATATGGATGTGCTTCGGGGGTGTCACCTGGTGGCACAGCTGACACTGACGTGCGCTGCTGGGGGTGTCTGCGAGCAAGCGCTCCGAGGAGATCCCTGTGATGCAGAATTAATACACCATGTCTTGATTAGCTCCGACCGAGCAGTGAGGTGGCTGGGATGAGTTTATTAAATGTATTTCCTCAGTTTTTATTCAGGTGTAAAATTGCGATAATGGTAGAATCCATTTCGAAGGGTTGTTGTTTGAATTAACTGGGTCCGTGCACACAGGCACTGTGTGCTCCCTCCAGTTCTTCTGAAATAACAAAGGAGCAGAGAAAAACGGTGTTTTACATGAAATGAACAATGCCTTCTTATGCGTTGGTGTCTTGACCAGAACAAACTTGTAGAAATTAACATGGGAAGAATATCTGGCAACTTCTGCTGTGGGCTCCCAAAGAGTGATGAGTTCTCCATTTGTGCAAGGGTTAGGGGAACCAGATCAGGGCAGTGTTGCCTTGTCAGACATCGTTAGAAAGATGAGCCTCGTTATGAATTTACAGGCAGAACATTTGAAAAGATGATTCTGTCTCTTGACAACAGCATGCTTCTGAGCCCTGAAACCTGCTTTGGAAATGGCATTTCCCACGGACAGTGCAAAACTAGGAAGTCAGAGACCAGCGTCTGCTTTTCAGCGCCCGGCACCGTTTAATGAAGCCCTAGTTGTCACTCTTGCACCAGCCTGTGTCCTGCCATGCAGCCCTGTCTTGCACTGTGACATGTGATTGTGACCAGTTACCCTTGACTGCATTCGGCCAGTAGGGTCCTGCTAGGTTATTTAGTCTCTGCATTGAGGGCAGGGCACAGACACACCAGGCCCAGCCTCAGCCAGTGCAGTTGCATGGAGCTGCGGCGTCCAGCCTGAATGAGGCTTTATGTACTGGTGGGTGGAGCGGGACGAGGAAGACTTAGAGTCAATTGCAGGAGGTGGGGCTGGGGCAGGTGACCTGAGCGAGGCTGTCGGAGGCAGAGGTTGCGTGTCCATGCCAGCGAGCCAGAGGGTGATGGAACATGGGAATGGCGCTGCTGGAGACGAGAGGCTGTGGTAGGGTCTGGGGTCACAGCACCAAGGGCCCTGACCTGCTCGGGGTCTGTGTGGGGTAAGGGAAGAGCCGGCTGGGGCCTGTGACCTGCTCAGGGACTCTTGTGCCCTGGGCTCACCTTGCCCCATTTCGGGCTGCCCCTATGCCCTGAGCTCACCTTGCCTCCAGCTGCTGGGCCGGGCTGCTCTCTGTGCCCTGGGCTCACCTTGGACCATTTCTGGGCTTCTCTCCACACCCGAGCTCACCATGCCCCATTTCCTGTGACCTCCAAAGTCTCTTATTTCTCTTGGGGCCTGGGAGATGGTATAGTGGGCAGGACACTTGGCCAGCCCAGCCTCAATCCCTGACCCCGTGTGCCCCTGAGCCCTGTCAGGGTGATTCCAGAGCCAAGCGTAAGCCACAAGTCTGCTGGTGCGGCCCCAAACACACACACACACACAAGGATCAAACTCTATTACTCGTCTCTGCAGCTCCTGTCCAGAGCGCATCCCTCACCGTCTCCTCCCGACCTCCTCCTTCCCCACGTCCTGTGGCATTCAGAGCAGGTGGCGGTGCCCACTGTGCCCTCTGACCAAGGTCAGGAGCAGCATCGCCCAGGGAGCCGCTGCCTCCCTTCCCCTTTTGTTCCTTCCTTTGCGTAAAGCCCCCTCTCTGCTGCGCCTCCCCAGAGCACGGTCCTCCAGGGCAAGGGTACAGGATCAAGCCTGTGGATTGCTCCTGCTCTGTTGACACTGCGACCTCAGAATTGCTTTGTTTGGGGACCACACCTGGCAGGGCCCAGGGCACCGTATAGCGTGCAGGGCATATAGAGTCGGCCACAAGCAAAGCAAGCAGCTCCCCTAACTTCTGCATGGAAACAAGCTGTGTGATGGCAAGCGTGTGTCTGTTTTGTTCTCAAACGTGTGTGTTACTCTCGAGAGTAGAAATGCCCGAGTAATGTTTATGAAGAGTAGGCAGAGAGGCACCGGTGGGTGGTGGCAATCAGCGTTCCCGGAACTAGGCTTCGCTTCTCTTCACAGCCGGGGCCGTTGAATAGCCCTCAGACGCTGTCAGGTTCTTTCTGCCATTTGACCGTCTTGGCTGGTTCTGCAAACTCTGTGACTGTGTGATTTTGCAGGTAACAGCCTGTGGCTCTCAGGGACATGAGTGGACGCTGCTTTCTCCTGGGGACAGGCTGTTCATGGGTGGGGATGCACTGTAACGCTCTGCTCTCCCTCGGGAGGGAGGGGAAGATGCATAATGGGCCGTGCCCCTCAGGCATACTCGCTGCCTCCTTACTCATTCTCAGCTCAAAGGAAAGCTCCTCTTTCTTCTACTGGTAACTCCTGTGATTTTCCCTGCTAAAGATGAGCTATTTTATGAACTAATAATCATAAATTTAAAAATCAAAAGAATCCCTTTTCTTAAATCTGAAAATGAAAGCAATGTTAATAATTTGGTAAAACTTAAAGCTTTCTAGGTCAGTGTAATGTAGTAAACTCTAAACATTAAATCAGCCATCCTTGCGAGCTGAAATTTTAGTGGTGTGCATTTGCATAATTTGGGTTATTTTCCTTGAGAAACAAATATTTTCCCTTTTAAATAACTTGCTTTTCTTTAAATAACTTTAAATTCATTAAATTTAATGAATATACCTTAAATAAAAACAAAGTCTCATGTTTTTAGGCCTTTTTCGTGATAATGTTGAAGACATACCCAACAGTAAAAATCATTAGTGGAATATTTTAAAATACATAAATTTAAAAGATACAAATAATCGTTTTTCTCCAAAGTTGCGCTGCTGCCAGCTCTTCCTCTATCAGCCTTTCTGTCTTCTTCCGCTGTAGTTTCTACTCCCAAGAAGGTTGATAAACTTGGAAGATCATCTATGAGACTTCCTGTCGCAGAGTTTGGAGGTTAGGAAGGAATAAAGCAGAGATGAGCAAGTGGAGAGTAAGAGATGGAGAGCGGCGGGGCTGGGAAGGCCAGGGAGAAACATGCTAGAGGGAGAACAGGGAGGCGTATGAGATCAGGCCAGAGACAGCTCAGAATTGTGCATTATTTGATTAGGAGTGAAACAGGGAACTGCTCATTCTTTACACTTTAAGATGAAAAGTTATATAGTTTTGTTTATAAGCATTTCCAACATATTAACTGATGTGATTATTTTATCATCAATCTAAATGCAAGTATGTGTTCAAAGTTAGAAGCATATTAAAATGCCAACTTGTAAGATTAAATTATGAAACACTGAACAACAAATGAGTGAATGGAGGAATCATAAGAGAAAAATTTCAAGAGACTTGATGTAAATGAAAGTGGAAATACACTCTAAAATCTGCAGAAATATAACATGTGTCTTAAAGGCGGAAGTTCATGTCATAAATGCTCACTTGGGGGATGCAGAAATCTTAGATCACCAAATCGTATACCTACACAGGAACAAGAAAACAAGATTTAAAACCCTAGGTTTGGACAAGGAGGAAATAAAGCTCAGGACAGAAATAAGTAAAAGAGACTAAAAAAGATAATAGAAGAGATCCATCAAACTGAGATATGTTTCTTTTTAAAGAAAAACAACGGAGAAACCTCTAGCTAGAATTACCAAGAACCGTAAAAGACAATTCAAATAAAAAAAAAATTCACTAACGACCAGCCAGAGAAATAGCTTTGAGCCAAGGAACATTCACTGCACCACAGGAGATAGCTCTGAGGACCTGGGAACATTCTCTGCAATGAGAGATTGCTCCAAAGCCACGGAACATTACCTGCACCATGTCCTGGGACCCAGGTTCAATCCTGGCACCTCCAGGGGCAGCCCCAGCTCTGCAGCAACCAAAATCCAGCCATTAGGCCCACCCAGCTTGGCCAGGGACCACTGGATGTGGCCCCATACCCCCTGCTTGAGAAACTCTGGTACAGTCAGTAAATACAACAATTCAGAAATGAAATGTGTTTCTGCTGATTAGACGGAACCACACAGTGGGAGACAGCTCTGATTACTCCCTGCCAGTGTGCTGATAAGTGAGAAGAAATGGACAAGTTTAGAAATGAGCAAAGTGCTAAAGACAGTGCCAGAGAGTCATAATGGAGCTGGCACTGAGCTGAGCAGAGGACTAGTCCTGAGGCTACATAAGTCATCAAAACTCTCCCCAGTGACAAAAAAGCTTAGAACCAGATGGTTTCCCTGTCGAATCCTAATACTCAATAGAGACTTAGTAATCACTTGTATCACTTGTATCACTTGTCATCCTATTCATTGATTTGCTCAAGCAGGCACCAGTAATGTTTCCATTCGTTGGGAATGAGGTGATTATTACTATTGTTTTTGGCATATTGAATACAATGCGGGTAGCTTGCCAGGCTCTGCTGTGGTTCTGGGTTCATCCCAGGGGGCCCAGTATTTTTCTATGTCAGACCATCAACCATCCGGGGCCCATGGGGCAGAGCCCTGTATGTAGACAAGCCTGTCTCCTGTCTGCCACCTGCAGACACAACTGGGAACCACAGTCACACCTGCAACACCTCATGGGCCAGGACAACTTAGTAATAATTTAGTAATAACTTAGTAATAACCTTCCTCAAATCCTTAAAACCCTCCATTTAAAACAAGACCAGGATTACCTCAGTATCTAAAGCACAAAAGACCTGCAAGAAAAGCTAAGTGTAGGCCAATATCCCTGATGAACATAAATGATAAGATCCTGCATAAAATAAAAGCTCACCTACCCGACACTGCAACCCAGGAGTCATGTGCCTTCATGGAGCAGGAATGGCTTCGGGGAGGAAAAGACGGCTGCACACCTACAAATCAAGGCATTCGCACATTAGTGAAAATGAAGGATAAGAAAGAAAGCATATGGTCGTGTCAATAGAAAGAGAAACACGTTTGACAAAATCCAGCATCTCCTTATAAAAAAATTCTCACAACAAACTGGCTAGACAGACAATTGTGACAACAAATAGACCATGTATGACACACCCACAGCAACCATCACTCAGTAGTGAGAAGCATTTCTTCCTCTAAGGTCAGGTATGAGACAAGGATGCCCTCTTGTGCTACTTTCAGTCAACATCAGATTGGAATTTCTCTCTGGAGGAGAGAGGCAAGAAATAAAAGTCATCTAAATTGGAAAGGACAAAATAAAACTCACTATTTTCAAATGGTATATACTGGCATATGTATATAGCTATGTATCTCTAAACCTTGAAGATCTCACTGAAACTTTATTAGCACATGTGAATTCATTTAAGCTATGAATATACAACTAATAACCCAAAAGTTATTGTATTCTGTACACTGATGAAGAGCTATCTGAAAAAAAATAAGGAAGCAATTACATTCATAATTTCATAAATAAATATTTCAAATAAATTAAACAAGGATTAATTGTTCTGACTTCCATCGCTATTCCAGAATCAGGGACGCTGTCTCGCTTGCCAAGGCTTCGAAAATCAGATGGGTTGGACATGTAATGTGATTTGGAGACAACTGCTGGACTAGAGCCATTACCGACTGGATCCCATGGGATGTCAAAAGATCACGTGGCCGCCCACCTACAAGATGGTCAGACTTCCTTGTCAAGACCCTGAAGGAACAGTTTGAGGCTCTTCATATTCCTGAATCAACCAGATGCCATTGGGCTACATTGGCACGTGATAGGGTCCAATGGAAATGTTACTGGCGCCCACTCGAGCAAATCAATGAATAACGGGATTCAAGTGATCAAGTGATCAAATTAAACAAGGATAGAAATTATTTGTACACTAAAAACTATGATGTGTTTATGAAAGCAATTGAAGACATAAATGACAGTACATGCTTAGGGATTGTAAATTAACAGTGTTAAAATGTCCAAAATGATTGCTATTCTAGGCAGTCCTATAAAATCCTAGTGTTATATTTTACAGAACCAAAATCATCTAGACAGTTGTGTGGAGCTACAGGGATCACAAGAAAACCTCAAGAACAAATCAGTAGTCTGAATTCCAAGTAGAGTGCAGTTATAGTATCAGAACGGCATTGGCCTTATACTCAGAGATCAGTGAAATGAAACAGACCTCATAAATAAACCTGCACATTTAATTCAGTTGGCCACAAAGGTACCCAAATTAGACAAGGACAATTTCTTCAGTCCGTGGATTTGTGGAACTGGAGGAGCACAGGGGAGTGAGATGCAGCCTGCATTTTACCATACACCAAATCAGCTCAGTGGCAGCCTGAGTGGAGGGCCTTAGTCAGATGTGTCAGAAAGAAAGAGGTGCTCCTCTCCTTCACAGCAATGCTGACTTTTCCTATTGGATAGCAAAAGCAAAGAAACAAAGAAAAAGCCAGTGGGACCTGCCAAGCAATTCTTGCATGGAGCAAAGCAAATGCCCACTGTCGTGAAAGAAGATATTGATGGTGGGGGAGGTTCCTCTAGAACCAAACATCAGAGAAGGATTTTAGTACCCCAAAATGTGAATCACTCCAACGGACAGCAACAGAATATGGGCAAGAATCTGAATGGACCCACCGAGGACCCACAGACAATGGACAGGTGGGAGAATTATCCTCCACACCTCAGGACCTCAGGGAAGGCAGAGAAAAGCTACAGTGAGACATCATCTCACACCTTGATCAGAAAAGATAATCAAAGCAAGTTTTTGGTGATCAAAACAAATCAAAGGGAGAGAAGAAAGGGACCTTCTCAAACTGTTGGTGGGAATGTAAACTGATTTAGCCTCCGTGGAACCCAGTGTGGGGATTCCTACCAAAAGAAACTTAAAATAGAGCAGTCTCTGAGTGCCAGTGTTCGCTGGAAGGATTCAAACGAACCCAAATTCATTTCGTTGAGAAACATGGTCCCCTATGTTTTCCATAGTATCATTTCCATGACTGAGCACTGGAAAATAAGCAAGTATCTGTATGCTGACAAGTGGAAGATTAAATGTGGTCATCGCTGTATTCAGATACACACATTTGAATAATGGGGTATTGGGGTCCCTCGCCTGCATGCCGACTGACACCCCCACAACTCAATGCAGTCTTCCCGGGATGCACAGCGGGATTCAGGATCCCATCACTAACAGCAGCACCCATGCCTGCGTGAGGACCTTAGGGGCTTCATACTGGTGGGCTCCATCGCCATCAAATTTAACCCACCACAGATCAGGTCCTTGAATGAGAGAACTGAGATTGCCTGAATGTGTCTTCCAGGAACACTCCACAGCTACATGATCATGTGTAGGTGGATCTCGTGTGGTTCAGGGCTGCTGCTTCTGTGTGTGTGTCTGTGTATGTGTGTGTGTGTGTGTGTGTGTGTGGCTGTGCAAGCATGCATACACAGAGATTGCCTGAATGTGACTTACAGGAACACTACACAGCTACGTGATCAGTGTAGGTGGATCTCATGTGGTTCAGGGCTGCTGCCTCTGTGTGTGTGTGTCTGTGTGTGTGTGTGTCTGTGTGTGTGTGGCTGTGCATGCATGCATGCATACACAGAGATTGCCTGAATGTGATTTCCAGGAACACTCCACAGTTGATCATGTGTAGGTGGATCTCGTGTGGTTCAGGGCTGTTGCATGTCTGTGTGTGTTTCTGTATGTGTGAGGCTGTGCATGCATGTATACACAGAGATTGCATGAATGTGACTTCGAGGAATAATCCATAGCTATGTGATCACATGTAGGTGGATCTCGTGTGGTTCAGGGCTACTGCCTGTGTGTGTGTCTGTATGTGTGTGTGAGGCTGTGCATGCAGGTATACATGTCAGAGAGGCTGGAACAGTGTCCAGCAGGAAGGGAAGGGATCCATGTCCATGGCTACAGTCTGGACTGTCCTTGAGAGATGGCCGCAGGGAGGCCATAGAGGGCAGAGCATTAGGCCTCATGTCTGAGCCAATGGGGGAAAGCTCAGACTAAAACAGCAGATGGGCAGTGTCCAGAGGCAGCGAGACAGCCGGACAGGTGAAGGGAGTCGGGGTCAGGACCCCCTCTCCAGGAAGCAAAGGCATCAGGAGCAGTGGGGCAGAGAGCACGGGGCAATAACCAGCACTGGCGTCTTCTGCACCAGTGCCTGCGTCTGACGGGAAAGCCTCAGGGTTTCCTCCTACAAACAAGTTACATGACTTTGTCACCGAGGGCTGTGAGCTGACTTACTGGCCGGACCACTTACAATGTAGGAAACGTTTGAGTATGTTTGCGTCCCTGAGGGCAACGTAATGTGCATTGATTATTCCTCAATTAAAAATTTCCAGCCAAGCATAATTTGTGGTATGGGGGGGGCTATGTTCACACTCTCCCCTGGTTAAAAAAAATTCAGTAAAGTAATTTATGCATATTTCACATATATCCGCATATACATGAACTCATCTATTTCTGATCATGCAAAATATTCAAGCATATACATGTATACTTACTTATTGTATGTATATACATTGCATCCATATATATATATATATATATATATATATTTACATAATGTTTATTATATGTGCATATAAACACACATGCTGGTAGGTAAAAACTACCGAGATACATTCCAAATAGCAGGAGTAGTTCATTGCTAATATTGAAGTTTATAGTTTCAATTTTTAAACAATCTGTTTCAAAGTCTTGCTAATCTAATGCTTTTAATGGAACAAGACACAATTTAAGATATCTAACGGAGTTGCAAAGATGCTAATCATATAAAAATGGCATGCATGACCCACCTTGTCAAATGTTATGTTAAATCCACACACACAGACACCCACTCACACACACAGACACGCATTCATACACATGGACTCACATAGACACATACACACAGACACAAATACACACAGACACACAGGTACACACATTCACACTTTTTAACAGAGTCCAACTTTAACTCACTAACATGGAAAATAAAGTGGAAACCAAACTAGGGCCGACAGCATAAAATATATATATAAACATCCATAGAGCAGAAACTCTGTTTTCGTGGGAGATTTAGTCTCCTGTGTCAAAAAGCCAATGTAATTGCCATCTCGCCTCTGTAGGTATCCGCGAGCCTAACAGCAATGTTGATTAATCACAGCCGAGCTGGTGGCGTGCCAGATGAGGGAGTAGGCTAACTCCGGCAGCCTGTACTGCTGAAACATCAGCTTAATCCCCTAATTTGATTAATCGGGACCATTATTTATCACAGAACAATGTAACCTTTCCCTTCCTAAGAAATTCCAGTGGAATGGATCACTCAGCATTAAGTCCCAGCCTCTGCCTCTCCGAGCCGAGTGTGGGACTCAGAATGTGAAAATCCACCGTCAGCCGGACGTCCACGCTGTGGGCTCAGTGCCCTGTTCCATGCACGGGAAGGCCATCTTATCTTGTTTGCTGGCTTTGCCCTTTGTCTTGCTGAAGTTGAGCAGGTCAGCTCAGTCCTGACCCACCCCAGGCTCTCCTGGGCAGCCATGGCACCCGTGTGCTCCTCTCGTGGGTCACTCTCCTGACACCAGGTGAGTGCTCCATGCTCACACCGTCCCAGCAGCTGCTCAACCTGGCCTGCTTACAGAGGCTGCGAGAAGATCACACTCACACCCTCTCCCCAGGGTTCAGGAGTTGATGTCACCCCATGTTGGAGCATGGACATGGAGGCCATGCTGTGTATCACACACCCTAGGGAGTGGCCACGGCCCCCGATACACTCAGAAATGCCTAAATGCCCAGAAGAACGTGCAAGACCGTCTCGGGTGAAGGCGGTTCCATTGTGAGCAGGACAAGGTGCAGGCACTGGGAAGCAGTGACCTGTCCCTCCACAACTGGCCCTGGGTATCAGGACATCAGGACACACATCTGTCTGGACAGCTGCCCTCCATCCTGACACTCCACGGAGGCAGCATGGCAGCATCTGTTCACTTGGAGGCATCATTATTAGGGCCGGGCCACTCTCAGGTGGCGTCACCATCAGGGCCTGGCCACGCCCAGGTGGCGTCCCTCATCAGGGCCGGGCCACGCTCAGGAGGCATCACCGTCAGGGCTGGGCCATGCTCAGGAGGCGCCACCATCAGGGCCTGGCCACACTCAGGAGGTGTCACCATCCCAGGCCTGGCCACGCTCAGGAGGCGCCACCATCAGGGCCTGGCCACGCTCAGGGAGGCGCCACGCGTCAGGCCGGGCCACGCCTCAGGAGAAGTCACCATCAGGGCCTGGCCACGCTCAGGGAGGCGTCACCGCCAGGGCCGGGCCACGCTCAGGAGAAGTCACCATCAGGGCCTGGCCACACTCAGGCGACATCACTGTCAGGGCCGAGCCACACTCAGGATAAGTCACCATCAGGGCCGGGCCATGCTCAGGAGGCGCCACCGCCGGGCCAGGCCATGCTCAGGAGGCGCCACCATCAGGGCCGGGCCACACTCAGGCTGACATCACCGTTAGGCCTGGCCACACTCAGGAGGCGCCACCATCAGGGCCTGGCCACACTCAGGCGACATCACCGTCAGGGCCTGGCCACACTCAGGAGGTGTCACCATCAGGGCCTGGCCACACTCAGGAGGTGTCACCGTCAGGGCCGGGCCAAGCTCAGGAGGTGTCACCATCAGGGCCTGGCCACGCTCAGGAGGTGTCACCATCAGGGCCTGGCCACGCTCAGGAGAAGTCACCATCAGGGCCTGGCCACACTCAGGAGGTGTCACCGCCAGGGCCGGGCCACACTCAGGAGAAGTCACCGCCAGGGCCGGGCCACACTCAGGTGACATCACCGCCAGGGCCAGGCCACACTCAGGAGAAGTCACCGCCAGGGCCGGGCCACACTCAGGCGATGTCACCGCCAGGGCCGGGCCATGCTCAGGAGGCGCCACCGTCAGGGCCAGGCCATGCTCAGGAGGCGCCACCGCCAGGGCCGGGCCACACTCAGGCGACATCACCGCCAGGGCCGGGCCACGCCAGGAGGCGCCACCGTCAGGGCCGGGCCACACTCAGGAGAAGTCACCGCCAGGGACGGGCCACACTCAGGCGACGCCACCGCCAGGGCCGGGCCATGCTCAGGAGGCGCCACCGCCAGGGCCGGGCCATGCTCAGGAGAAGTCACCATCAGGGCAGGGCCGGGCCACACTCAGGAGAAGTCACCGCCAGGGCTGGGCCACACTCAGGAGGCGTCACCATCAGGGCTGGGCCATGCTCAGGAGGCGTCACCATCAGGGCTGGGCCATGCTCAGGAGGCATCACCTGAGCCCCCTTCCTCCCACAAGTCCTCAGGCAGAGTCAAAGTTAGGCCCTGCCTGCGTCCCTGGGGACCACTGAGCCATCACCAAACCCTCTGGAATTCATTTGGCGTGAATCAAGACTTCAAAGGTTCCATTTAGAGGCTCAACGTTTTCCATACCTGACCCTGATTTCACGACAATGATTTGAAATGTTCTCTCTTATCACCTGCCGTCGCCCGATTGCTGTTTGTGCTGTTTTAGCAGAATACAAATGCTACTTTATCTTTCCATCATAACTTACCGATGGTAAAATGGAAGGCTTAATTATGGATTTTAAAAGTTCAGAGTGAACTGTGAAATATGCAAGCGTGAGTTCCAAGCTGCAGCGTTAAAGCATGAATGTTGTGAAGTGCCCACAAAGCTGTTGAACAGATTTTTTTTCTGTGAGTCCAGCACTGCCCTTTCAGCCTCGGACCAGCTCTGCCCTGAATAACATGGGGGCCCAGGAGGCACCTCACCGGGGCATTGCCAGGACGGGACACCCGCTGGGTCCCTCACATGGGCCCTGGCGGCGCCTGCCCCTGTTGCCGGGAAGAGTGACATGGGTGCTGCGACTGTCCCCTCCAGAGCAGCAGAGCAGGCCTGACTGTGCACCAGCCGCAGGCTGGGGAGTTTGATCAGAATCCAAACCGCCTCGGCCTCCCGCGCCGCAGGCTGGGTTTGGGTCCCCAGCCTGTAGTCTCTAGCTCATGGCTATTATTCGCCCGAGTTTCTGGGGGAAGATGTTGGGGGCAGCAGCCTTCTGCCCTCCCCTGCCTACCTGCCCTTCCTGCCTACCCTATCCGTGTCCTGACCCGCCACACAGACCCTGCGCTGCGAGCTTCCTGAGGGGCTTCTCTCACTCCACCACGAAAATCTACCCAGTCAGAATTCTCGACTGCGTTGCACGGTGTGCAGTGTCCAAACAGACACACATATACACATGCATACACAGACACACACATACATACACAAATGCATGCAGATGCATGCACACACTTGTACTCACACACATGCACACACATACACACATTCACACAGACACACATACATGCACATGCATGCACACACATGTACTCACACACATGCACACACATACACACATGCACACACATGCACACACATGTACCTGCATGCACACAGATGTACTCACACACAAACATACATACATGCACATGCATACACACATGTACTCATATGCATACATACACACATGCATACACATATACACACTCATGCACACACTACACAGATACACTCCCATACACATGCATGCACATGTGTGCACACATATACACACACCACACACACTCACACACATACACACACTCACACATGTACACACGATTCAATCAGTCAGAAACACGGATTCTTCCCACCTTGCTTTCAGTTTATGAGATTAGGTCTGTGATTGTGGAACCCATATGGGTGCTTTCGAACACTGGGACGTGATCTCGGAGGTTTGAGCTGTCAGACTCTTCTGGCAGTCAGCTCACATGCAGGGAAGGAAGCGAACAGGTTTGCAGATGGAATCAGTCTTGGACAGGGCGGGTGGGAATTGTTCCCACCGACCCTATTTGGAGTCAAATGCGTGCCAGGCGCCACTGTCACTTCCTTTTTTTTTTTGCTTTTTTGGGTCATACCCGACAATGCTCAGGGGTTTCTCCTGGCTCTGCACTCAGAAATTACTCCTGGTGGTGCTCGGGGACTATATGGGATGCCGGGGATCGAACCTGGGCCGGCCGGCGTGCAAGGCAAACGCCCTACCCACTGGACTATCACTCCGGCCCATGTAACTTCCCTTTGGAAGCTCATTTTCCCAATGACCAAGGTGTAGGTTCCAGGAAATCTGCTAATGACAGGGATGCAGTGTGACATTCCACAGCCACAAGCCCTCGGGGTCTGCCAGAGAGAGACCAGAGCCCACAGAAGCCATCATTCACACGTTCATTAGATATTTGCCGAACTCTGCCTCCAGAGGGCTGACCTGTGGACAAAGCCCACGTGTTGATCACTCTAGGATGACAGTCATTGATGGGGAAGGTGCCAAGGGACGCAAGTGACTGTGAATTTCAGTATGGGAGCCGTTAGGGAGTTGGTAGCTGTGTGTGATTTGTGTGTCAAGTGTGTGGCGTATATAATGATGTGTATTGTGTGGTTGTGTGTGGGTATTTCTGCAGGTAATTATGTGTATGCATTGTTGTGGTTCTCTAGGTGTATTTATGTGTCTGGTTTGTGTTTGTGTGTGTGACTGTGTGTTTCGTGTGTGACTTCTTCAGGTGTGACAACTGACGCTTGTGTGGGGCCAAGTACCTTTGTGCCGACATGGCTGTGAGTCTGGAATAGCAGAGCCCTGAGTGCCACTGTTTAACCAGTTCTGGTGCTGGCAAGGGACAGCCTCCCACCAGCAGAAGCCGTTCCGGGGGCCCCAGTGAGAGCTCCGCCACATGGCTGACGCCTCTCGGTTTGTCTGGTGGGCCACGGGCACCTGTGGAGACCGGAGGTAGGGCCGTGAGTCAGGAACCATTTCCTCAAATGGATGCATCGCACTCAGCACCTTGGGGCTCTCCCTGTTCTTTCAGGAACACCCCTGCAGCCATTTCTGTTGGGCTCCTTTACAGTTTGTTGTCGTTATCTGGCTCTCCCTGGACAGTGGCACGGAGAGCAGGTGGGCGGTTGGGTCAGTCGTGAGCAAGGCTCCTGCTCCGGTGGAGCAATGAGCCAACTCTTGCTCGGCACGGCCTGAACCCCTGGTCTGCTGGCTGCCCTCCCGTGGGGTGTGTCAGAGACACGGAACTGACCGTCCTGCCAGTCCTTCTCGCAGGCCTGCTGGCTACTCTGCGAGGTCAGGCGTGGTCCGGTCAGGGCTACAGCATGGCAGCAAGCCAGGTCTCCGCGGTTGGGAGAGTGTGGGCACGTCCAGTGTGGGCAGTAGCGTGTGAGTTGCATCAAGCCCTGCTGGAGCCTCCCTGACCTGTACATCCTGGCACAACTGGGCTGCAGACCCACCCTCTGCTCCAGGCTCTGGGTGTCGCAGGGGGACCAGAGGGCGCTGTAGTCAGGGGCCAGAGGTCCTCTGTGCCCACCATCAAGGCCACCCAACAGCCACAGCCTCTTTGAGGCCCGTGTGCACCACAGGTGGACAGCAGTAGCCCTGCAGTGACCACCCTTTCCCTGGCTGGACCTGCTGAGACTCAGGAGCCCCGGGAAGTCCTCACCGGGGTGACTCTGGCTGACAGATGCCGCCCCAGTTCGGGGACAAGGCCAGAGGTGGAAGCCCTGTCTGCGTCCATGGCGCCCATGCCTGCTTGGACATGGCGGCAGCATCTGCCCAGGGCTCAGAGCGACACTTCCTCGCCCACATTCTGACTTGGCCCAAGACTTCCCAGACCCTTGAGGAGCATTTCCCCACACTCTCTCGGCAGTGAGTGGGGCTGAAAGGAGCCCATTTCACTTCAGGAAACTCTGAGCTGTCGCCCTGGCACGAGGCCACCCACCTGCTCCAGGCTAACCTGTGCTGAGGGCTGCGAGTTGCCTCCCCTGCACTCAGCTCCACTGGACCCTCACACCTGCATAAGAGCTGCATGGATCCTCGAGAAACCATTAGTGCTGTAATTACTGAGTGAAGGCTGAAAGAAATGTGAATTTCCATGGGCACTGCCAGCAGAACATCTGTACCAGCTTCTCGCCTAGTTCGTGAATCCTTCTCTTTCATTGACTTGGCTTTGTGGGGGAGAATGCAGAGCAGTGCTCAAGGTTTACTCCTGGCTGTGCTCAGCATGGCTCCTTGTGGGTTCCCCGGTCAAATACAGGTCATGGGGCTGGAACCCAGGACAGCCACATTCAAGGCAAGTGCTTTTCCCACTGGGCTCCAGCCCAAGTCATTTTGCTTTATAAATCCCATTCCAACATGATATACAAATTGCTATGTATTAAATTAACACAAGACCGAGTAATCTAATCAAGATCCTTGATTTAAATAAATTCATAAAATTAAAATTATTTTATCTGATAGTCTCATACATATATTTTATATAAATTAATTCTATTACTTGGATGTTACAAGCATATTAACCATTATATATCCTGTAAGTCACTTGTATCACTTGTCTTCCCTTTGTTCATTGATTTGCTGGAGCGGGCACCAGTAACGTCTCCATATGTCCTGTTGCAAGCATGTGTAGCCCAAGGGCATCTGCGTGCTTCAGGGATAGGAAGAACCTCAAACCATTCCTTCAGGTCATGGGAATGAGGTCCATAATTGTTACTGGTTTTTGGCATATCAAATAAAACACAGGTAGCTTGCTAGGCTCTGCCGTGAGGTGGTATACTCTCAGTAGAAGGCTCTCATCTCGAGAATTTACTGATGAAACTTAGAGGGGAAAGATCAGGTTTTCTCTTGGGTGGAGCTCTGAGGAACTGTGGAGTCTGAATGTTGAGAATGACTGATCTCAGGATGTGTGGGTTGCGCTGGCTTCTTGCTAGGCTTATTGGGATGGCAGGTATCAGCTAGAACCTGCATAGAATTGTACACAGTGTATAAAGCCATACCACCGTGAACGCATCAGATCTCATCTGATCTCAGAAGCTAAGCTGGGTCTGGCCTGGTTAGTACTTGGATGGGAGACTGCCTGGGAATACCAGGTGCTGTAGGCAGGCTGGAGCAATATTCCAGCAGGTAGGGGGTTTGCCTTGCACTCGGCCAACCCGGGTTCAATCTCCGGCATTCCGTATGGTCCCCTGAGCACCGCCAGGAGTAATTCCAGAGTGCAGAGCCAGGAGTAACCCCTGAGTATTATCAGGTGTTACCCAAAAAAGCAAAAAACAAGAAAGTAAACAAGTGACATGTCCCATAACAATTTCTAAACCAAAATACAACAACTGTACTACATATACTGACATGTCTGTGTCTCTACGCCTGTTTGTCTAGTTGACTCTGAAATAGGTATTTAGACTGCAAATATTTACATGTAGGTGGCTTTTAAAGCATTTTACACAAAGTTACAGTATTGACTAATCTATTACAGAACAGAAAATAAATGGTTCTCTTCCTTAAGGTTTTCTTGTTATGTATCTTCTATAAAATCACTGTATCACTGTCTTCCCTTTCATCGTCAATTTGCTCCAGCGGGCACCAGTAACATCTCCATATGACCTGTCTCATGCAAGTAGAGCCCAAGGGCACCTGCTTGCTCCAGGAACATAAAGAGCCTCAAACCATTCCATCAGGTCATGGGAATGAGGTCTATAATTTATCTTCTATAAAATACTTAATTGTAAAAATATATGACATGTATAATTCAAAAGTATATATTCAGTGATAGTGTACTTCATCAGCAAGTCTTGACTCAACATTAGACTATTAGCCAAGCTTTCGGGAATCAGAAACCACACATGGAAGGGGTTGGAGTGATAGCACAGTGAGTAAGGCACCTGCCTTGCACGTACCTGATTGGGTTTGATCCCCAGCATCCCATATGGTCTCTTGAGCACTGCCAAGAGTGATCTGAGTGCAGAGTAATTGCCGGGTATGATCCAGGAAAACCCTCAGTTTTAGAGTGCAGACTATTTCATAGCAACGTCCTTGCTCTACAAAGCTCAACTCTACTAAACAGTAAGATGGACAGAGGGAAGGCAACAGGTATGTGAGAAACAGGTAAGATTGTGGCTACGTGCACACACGCAGCACACACACACACACACACACACACACTCACAGGCAGGCAGATGAACAGAGCTTGGAATAGGTACCCTGTAAGTCATTTGTTATTAATGTTAAAATTTCTTCATGTTGATATCCTGTACCTGTCCCTTGGTCTTATATATTGATTCTAGGCACTCAAGTCATATAAAGTCCCATTCCAGGGCTGCAGGCTAGACAGCTCGGAGATGCAGGGGAGGGGCGAGCCCAGCTGCGGGGAGGAGCTCACCTCTCCAGGGTACCTGAGACCCGCTGCAGGGAGGAGCTCACCTGTCGGGGCACCTGGGACCCTGCTGTGGGGAGGAGCTCACCTCTCCGGGGTACCTGAGACCCGATGTGGGAAGGAGCGCATCTCTCCCGGAGCACCTGGGACCCCGCCACGGGGAGGAGCTCTCTTCTCCGGGTACCCGAGACCCGCCATGGGGAGGAGCTCACCTCTCCGGGGCACCTGAGACCCTCCGCGGGAAGGAGCTCACCTCTCTGGGGTACCTGGGACCCCACCATGGGAAGGAGCTCACCTCCGCCGTGGGAAGGAGCTCACCTCTCCCGGAGCACCTGGGACCCCGCAGCAGGGAGGAGCTCACCTCTCGGGGCACCTGGGACCCTGCCATGGGGAGGAGCTCACCTCTCCCGGGGCACCTGGGAAGCCACCGCGGAGAGAAGCTCACCTTTTGGAGGCACCTGAGACCTCAAAGAGCCAGAGACTCCGCTTGCTCGTGGACGTGCATTTCTTCACCACTCCATAACTCATCATAAATATGCATAATTATCCTAAGGAAAACCCTTAGCCACGTAAAACACACTAGAAATAACTCCAAACTGCAAAGGTCATGACGGTTCAGGATCCCGTTCTCTTTGAACATTTATTTTTCATTGTTAGCCCAGGATGTACAGTACTGACCGGAGTAAGGCCATGGGCCCCGTGTCCTAGCTCCTAACCCTCCCTACAGCTCCCTCCCCCACTGTGCCTGGCCACTCCCCGTGGCAGGCTCAGCCCTGCAGGCCAGTTCTCATGTTCTAACTGTAGAGCATGAGAGCAACAGCCCCACAACCACCAGCACTTCTTTTCCCAGGTGACTTAATGCCCCACACTTTAAACCCTGGATTTTTTGTTTCTACCTCTCCAGCTTTAACGTGTCTGCATGTACACAGACACATCACCGCAATACCTTTATGTGCAATCAAGTTGCATTGAGTATATCATAAATGTTCATGTTTCCACTCCTAGAAGGCTGTGTTTTAGTCAGTGATCCAGGCATATTAAGGCTCTGTTAGCAGCCGCCTGTTAGCACACATTCAAGATGCTCCAAAGTTTCAGTACGGAGAACAATATTTCTTAGCATGTTTGCATTTCCTCCAGTGCAAATGAGCAGATACACGTCTAGAGCGTGCGCCAAGGATATAACTTAATGCGGGAATAGGGACTATTTTAGCACTTAAAAATAACAAATTACCCGCTGAACAGCTGCACAATCTAAACTCCTACTAGAGGTATTTGGAAAATATACCTCCAGTTTGCTAATACAATCCATTATTTTTTTCTGAAATAATGGGGGGAAAATCCTTCACTCTTTGAACTTGTATTTCCATAAGTTACTAGTGAGGTTGTAGATCATTTGCTATGAAACATGAGTCGTTTTCTTCATGGGAGTGTTGCTGTCATTCTCAGTTCATTACTGATTTGTCAAAACTTTTTTCTATACTGGGCTGTTCATTTTCAGTTCTTCTATACAATGCAGAGACTTTTCTCCTTTTATTCATCTCTTTTCATTTGCATATTTTTCATATGACTAGGTTTTTGGGGGAATAAAGTGTTTTCTGTTTTTGTTTTAAAAGCCTACACATCCAACATCTAACTTTGCTGCAGTGGTAGATGGCAGAGATTAAACATGAGTCAATGATGTCAAGTGTGACGCTGACAGCCCTGAGCTCCTGTGTGCAAGGAAGGGGCAGAGTGTGAGACGTAAAGACCAGTGAGCGCAGGGGGACCAGTGAGCACAGGGGACCAGTGAGCACAGGGGACCAGTGAGCACAGGGTACCCGCCTCCAGTCCTCACAGACACTGCTGTCGCTGCAGGTCTACTGCTCAGGGGCCGTCTTGGCATCAGCCATGTTGCTCTTTCAGGTGAAGAGTGTGGAGCTGTTTGCATCTTCCTCTCGGCACGTCCTTTCCTTCTCCTGGACTCCTGCCCTGGTGGCAGCTGGATTCTGTGCATCTGTGTATGCTGTGTGTTGTGTGTGTGCTGTACGGGTCTGGATTCTGTGTGTCCTGTGTGTGTTGTGTGTGTGTGCTGTACGGTCTGGATTCTGTGTGTCCTGTGTGTGTTGTGTGTGTGTGCTGTACGGGTCTGGATTCTGTGTGTCCTGTTGTTGTGTGTGTGTGTGTGCTGTACGGGTCTGGATTCTGTGTGTCCTGTGTGTGTTGTATGTGTATATGTGTGTGTGTGTGCGCTTATATGGGTCTGGATTCTGTGTATCTTTGTGTATGTGTTGTGTGTGTGTGCGTGTGCACATTGTACAGGTCTGGGAGTCTGTATCTGTGTGCATGTTTTTTTTTGTCCTTTTTGGGCCATTCCCAGTGAGGCTCAGGGGTTCCACCTGGCTCTACACTCAATAATTACTCCTGGCAGTGCTCTGGGGACCTTAGAGGATGCCGGGAATTGAACCCCAGTTGACTGCGAGCATGGCAAATGCCCACACCACTGTACTATCGCTCCAGCCCTGTGATGCTTTGGTCCCCTTCTGATGCAGGGCACTGCTGTAGTTTTCAAACCTAGTGATGTGGAGAGCTCATGAGTTTGACCATTAATCACTTGGTATGATGCTTGGATCGAACATGATGCATTGCATTCATTAAAACATTAGCATGGAGAATGCATATTTATAGAAGCCATTCCAGTTGTGCCTAACAGCCATAAACAGGATCAGCTGAAGAAGAACATCACTGTGTAGACTCTGGGCCTTCTCACGCCCAGCCCACCTCTCTTCGCTCACAAATCCCTTCAGTGTGGGTCGTGTCTGTGATGAAGACCCCACGGACTGCTCTGTCCCGCTAAGGTAGACCTGCCCTGTGGCCCCATCCGCAGACAGGACCCTCCTGTGCTGACAGGGGCCTCCCCTGCCTATCCCTGTGTGGGGGAGAAGCAGATGAGGAGGCAGAGGAGACAGCCTGAGACCCTGGTCAGGGCTATGGGGAGGGGAAGACCCCTGGGCCAGGAAAGCCTTCAGCAGTGAAGGCAGTGATGCCGCCCACTATACTGTCCTGAGTGGATGCTTCTAGACTTTACCTAAACACCTTTGCCGAGGCCGAGCCACATAAGAGACTCTAACCCTGTCAGTGTCCCTGGGTGGGAACCACCACAGCAGGAGCAGCGGCCTAGACCTCCTTCCCGTCCCTCAGGGAGAAACAAGAAATGCCGATTTCATGACCCAAGCTTTATAACTCTCAGTGCTTTGTTCTTTTCTGCTTTTTGGGTCACACCTGGCAATGCTCAGGGGTTACTCCTGGCTCTGCACTCAGGAATTACTCCCGGCGGTGCTCGGGGGACCATATGGGATGCCGGGGATCAAACCGGGTAGGCCGCATGCAAGGCAAACACCCTCCCGCTGAGCTATCGCTCCAGCCCCTATAACTTTCAATGTTTTGTTTTTGTTTTGTCTATTTAAAAAGGAACAAAGGAAACTATAGCTAAAGAGAAAAACCAATATAAATGATGGAAAACCAGATGAAATATTAATTATTTTATTCATACCAATAAATACATGGAGGAAATGCCTTAAAATGCCCAAATGTTCTTTATCAAAGGATCTCGGTGCTCTTCTGGACAGGCACTAGGTAAGGGACACAGGGTTGCTGACTTCCAGCTAACTCACTATTTTCTGTCACAAATTTTCTCTACATATTGTGTTAAGACACAGACAATTATAAATTGAGCAAATTCTTACCATTATCGTCAATGATTACCATACTGGAGAGCGGGTATGAAGGGAAGTAATCCCTGCCTTTTAGCACCATCATTTGGTGATTCCAGTAAGAATGTGGCTCGTCCTGGATCATCCCTGCAGCTCATTCCCTGCCTTTCCCGCTCTGTGTGTCAAATCCCTGCTCTCATCTCCCAGATTCTGTGGATGCTCTGGCATGGACCCAAACGGCCCCGGTCACCCCGCTTTTCACTCACACATTCCAAGATGGATGCCTTTGATACCTATTGTCACTCCCTATGTGTTTGCTAGACAGGTCCAGTAAATGACATTAACCAGTATAATAGGGAGCAGAGACGTGGGGCAGTAAACAGTGCACCTGCTTTGTGCTCGGAAACCTGCAGTTGGTCCCCTGAGCACAGAGGCAGGAGTAACCCTCAGCGCAGCCAGTTGTGGCCCCTCTCCCTTCGTCTACATTACAGACACTTAGACTATGTTTGTTCATGTCATGGGTTTTGCGAGTCATGACACACTATATCAGGTACCTACTACCTCTAGTTTTTAACATTGACAGAAAAATCATAGAACTCTAATCCTGATGCTACAAAGCAAATGGCATAGGCTATGGCCTGGGACCACATTCCTGTGTTCACTCTGCTCGTGAGTTCCGAGGGCAGTTCATGTGTTCACTGTCCTCGTGGGTCTTGTGGGCAATTCCCGTGTTCACTCTGCTCGTGGGTCCTGTGGGCGTACTGTGTGTGCTGACTGTGTGTGTTTTCACCCTAAAGGCAGGACCTGCTCTGTTTGTCTTTCTGCCGTGTCAATAACGTTGACTCCGTCCATACAGGAACTTCGGGGCCTTGGCACATACTAATGCTGTGCTGGTGGCTGGACTCTGTGATGGTCCCTCGCTGTCTAGTTGTGGGCCCGGGGGGACGAAACTCACTTCCTGCCCCAGCAGTGACCATTCTTGGATCCATTCACTGCCCTGAGCTTCGGTTGTCACTTCTGTGACCTTCCATCCAGTGCAAAAGAAAACTGTGGTTAAGAAAAGCCGGGAGAGGCTTTCGGGACCTGGATATCTCTGGCGTCCCGTGCACATTAGTTCCTCTTAGCATGCGTCCAGGTCAGATCCCCTTCCCTGTGCAGGAGTGTACTTTATGTCTCTTAGACCCTCCCCAAAGACTGCCTTAGTTTTCTGTTGAACGTTGTTTGACTGAAAATAGTCCAAAAGGCCCTAGGATCCTCCAGTTGCAGTTTGGGATGTCCTGGTGCTTGCTCTATATACATTTTATTTCTCTAGACATTTTGCTACTTAGTGTAGATTCTCTTAGATAAAACTTTGATTCCAAATCTGCATTGACAAGCTGTCTTCACTCAGTGCAGGGCCTGTGAGTGGGGGTGGCGCCCGTGTGCAGACTCTCCTCCCCCCACACCTGCTCCTCTGAGCTACTCAGGGGAGGGAAACACACAGGAATTCAGGCTTCCTCACCTGTCAGGTAAACAAAAGACAGACAGCGCAGGATCAGACCACGTGTCTTATAACCCCAGTTTGATTCCTGGTACTACACCATGAGGTCAGTCATTTTCAACAGCCAGACTCCTTAGCTCCTCAGAGCTCCACCCAAGAAGAAAACCTGATCTTCCCCTTTAAGTTTCATTAGTAAATGCTCGAGATGAGAGCCTTCTACTGAGAGTATACCACCTACATGGCAGAGCCTGGCAAGCTACCTGCGTTTTATTTGATATGCCAAAAAACCAGTAACAATTATGGACCTCATCCATGACCTGGAAGAATGGTTTGAGGCTTTTCCCTGTTCCTAGAGCAAGCAGATGCCCCTGGGGTACACTCACTTGCAACAGTGCGACTGGAGATGTTACTGGTACCCACTCAAGCAAATCGATGAACAACAGGAAGACAAGTGATACAAGTGATAGCATGTATGTTCCCCAGAGCTCCCAGAGAGTGACAGAGCCAGAAGTAAGCGTAAGCCCTGAGCCCTGCTGTGTGTGGCCCCAAGAACAAATCTCATGGATTCATGGTGTGGCATGAGCACTGCTGTATGTGGCCCCATGAATCTCATGGGTTCATTCTTGCATGGTATGTCATGAATTCTCAGCTCTGGTATCACTGTATCACTGTCTTCCGTTCATCGTCGATTTGCTCGAGCGGGCACCAGTAACATCTCCATATGACCTGTCTCATGCAAGTAGAGCCCAAGGGCACCTGCTTGCTCCAGGAACATAAAGAGCCTCAAACCATTCCATCAGGTCATGTGAATGAGGTCTATAATTGTTACTGGTATCTGGCATATCAGATACGACATGGGTAGTTTGCCAGTCTCTGCCGTGCAGGTAGCATACTCTTGTAATCATCTCAAAATCCAGCATTTATTGATGAACGGGCTGTGATAGGCTGGTCTGCTGGGTGGAGTTCTGACGAGGGGAAGTCGGATGTGGAAAATGGAGGTCCTCATGGAGTGGAGGGTCGTCTGGCTTGCTGTGAGGCTCTGCTGGGCTGGATTATAAAAGACTGCAGCAGGGTGGATCTCGGTGAGCCGGGCTGTGATAGGCTGGTCTGCTGGGTGGAGTTCTGATGAGGGGCAAGTCCGGATGTGGAAAATGGAGGTCCTCATGGAGGTGGGGGTCATCTGGCTGATAGTGTTTAGCTGGGATAGTCCTTAAAATTTAGATGTACCTTATTTTGATAATAATGCAATCCTGAGAAATAAGTGATTCGAGAGGAAAATTGTGTCTGCTAAATTATCAGCTTTTTTTTTTTAAAAAAAAAAAAAAAGCTCTGGTGCCCTCTATAATAGGAAAACTCCATTTCCTACTGATGGGGGTAGAAGTAGTCCCGTGAATTCATGGAGAATGATGTGTTTCCCTTCCAAAATGCCCCAGCAGCATGAAGTTGTTGCAGTCTCCATTGTGCCCATTAGCATCTAGCACGTATTGTATTTCGTACAAAGCCATTAAACAAAGCCAACGAGAAGTTCTAGCAGTGAGTGATGGTGCAGCTGTGCAGCTGTCACACTTGCCTTGCACGCAGCCAGCCTGAACTCAGTCCCCAGCACCCCAACTGGTCCCCTGAGCATAGCTGAGAATGCCCCAAAGAACACTAAAGAAAAAAAGATAAAAAACAATACTAGGAACATGGAAGTGGAAAGTATCTTCTGGGTGACTCCCAGTGGTGAGTTCAGCCCGGTCGGGCCCATCTCTCCGGAGTCAAGTGACCACTCTGAGTTGGAGTCGGTGGTCCTAAGCAGGCTGGGCAGCCTCTGTGTGCCCCTGCTGGTGTTTTGGTGGGTGGCAGGAGGCGCCTGGCGGCCAGCACAGAAGGCTGGAGGGCTGAAGTGCCCTGGGGCGGAGCAAAATAATAACGGCATCTAGGGGAAAAGTTCCAGGAGAGCCTGGCACTGGTAGCCAGAGGAGAGAGTTTGCCAGGTCGAGCATAGCGGGCAGCGCCTTGGTCACGAGAATGGGGCCATGGAGGCAGAGCAGAGCTGTTCTGGGGCTCCCCGTGTGGGTGCATACCGGAGAAGGGGCAGGAGTGGACAGGAAGCAGAGCCACAGGCCCGGATGGCTGTGAGGCTGCCACATGGGGCCCAGCCAGGAGGGAGGCGGGTGTGAGTGACCAGACCAGTGCCATTGAGAAGAAAGGCCACAGGCCTGCTGGTCATCTGGAAAAGAGCATCAAGGAGGGTTTGCCAGGCCCTGCTGGGTTCTAGGACAGGAGCAAGGCGGGAGCTGAGGGTCACGTCTGAACTGTGTTCCTGAAGCTTTTCGCATACACCTGACCTAGTGCATGCCATGGCAACGGGCTTTCCCAGGACCCTGCTCACGCAGGCCCTGCAAAGCCATTAGCATCAGACAGGGCGTGAGTTAGAGCCTCTGTCTGACCTTTGCAGGGAACTGTGGGTATTTATTGGTGCAATTCATGACATTTATATTGGTAAATGAAAACATAAAAGCTCATGGCTGCCAATGGAATTGCTCGAAGGATCATATCGGATCACAGGGTGTCATCAATTATCTGAGCAAAGTTGCTGTTCTCAGATGAGAATAAATCCTGGAGAACTCTGTGCCATCAGCGTCTCATGGGCCAGCGTCGGGGTCATTGCTCAAACCTTTAGTATAATCAGACTCTGTCCTGCTCGTGAACCCCAGGGGAGCAGATGACTCTGTCTCCACTTCCTGTTCTCTCTTCTCCTTCCCTCCACTTCTGTTCTCTCTTCTCCTTCCCTCTACTTCCTGTTCTCTCTTCTTCCGTCCACTTCCTGTTCTCTCTTCTCCTTCCCTCTACTTCCTGTTCACTCTTCTCCTTCCTCTCCACTTCCTATTCTCTCTTCTCCCTTCCTTCCACTTTCTGTTCTCTCTTCTCCTTCCCTCCACTTCCTGTTCTCTCTTATCCTTCCCTCCACTTCTGTTCTCTCTTCTCCTTCCCTCTACTTCCTGTTCACTCTTCTCCTTCCTCCCCGCTTCTGTTCTCTCTTCTCCAATCCTCGCTTCTGTTCTCTCTTTTCCTTCCTCTCCACTTCCTATTCTCTCTTCTCCTTCCTTCCACTTTCTGTTCTCTCTCCTTCCCTCCACTTCCTGTTCTCTCTTATCCTTTGCTCCACTTCTGTTCTCTCTTCTCCTTCCATCTACTTCCTGTTCACTCTTCTCCTTCCTCCCCACTTTTGTTCTCTCTTCTCCATTCCTCACATCTGTTCTCTTTTCCTTCCCTCTCCACTTCCTATTCTCTCTTCTCCTTCCTTCCACTTCCTGTTCTCTCTCCTCCTTCCTCCTCACTTCCTATTCTCTCTTCCCTTCCCTCTCCACTTCCTGTTCTCTCTTCTCCTTCCTCCTCACTTCCGTTCTCTCTTCTCCTTCCCTCCACTTCCTGTTCTCTCTTCTTCCTCCCCTTTCTCCTTTCCAAACCTGGAGAGAAACTTGTGTGATCATGAGTCCTCATACCTCAACTCCTCCCCACTGCATGCACAGAAACAAAGCGCATTTAGAAAGTCAGCTTTGCCAGTAAGCAACCAAACTCTAGCCTCTGTGGGTCCGGTTTTTCTCTACCTGAATTTCTCTGCAAATGAGTTGACTATGTCTCTGGGAACCAGCATGAAGTTGTCTATATAGTATGCAATCTGAGTACATTATCAGGAGTCTAATTTGGGAGGTGCTGCTTACCTCTGCTCAGGAGAGCTGGGAGGCCTCATGGTGACCCTCAGACACAGGGAGACCAGCAGGCTGCAGGTCTTCCAGGGAACACTGATGGCCACAGTGGCGGGGGCACGTCCAGGGAACCTAGGCCCGTTGAAACCGTTTTGGTTCATCAGAGAAGTGCAGCACAGCTGAGCTTGTGCGTGGTTGATTTAGGATAGTTTGGGCTGTTGCCCGATTCTTGGTGCCCATCACATTCACTTACAGCAGCCGCTCACTGTCAAGAAATGAGGTGTGGGAGGCTTCCCTGGGGAGTCAGCAGCTTTGGCTGGAAACAGGCCCCAGAGTGGCCTTTGTATTGCCAGCAGCAGACGTGGCATTGTCTTGCTTGCCCCTGGAAGGGTGTCCAGGGTCCATCCTGACTCCCACCAGCAAGTCAGGGGCCCTCCAGGCAGTCACGGGCAAAGAGACTGGAGGTCAAGGTTTTCAGTAAGTAGCACACAGGGAGGACGTGAGAGTGCCCCAACTCCAAAGACTTTTTAGTACAAACTTCATCTTCCAGGCAAGAATTTGCATCCAGATTCAAAGGCTGTGAATTACTCAGTCGGGTGAACTGCAAACAAGCTTAGTGGAGGGGGCTTATTTCATTCCAGACTCAAAGCTTTATTTACCTGAATGCTAAGTTCATGTACACAATGCACAATTAAACATGAGCGTCAACTGGGCCAGGCTTATCTGCAAGCTCCAACAACAAGGGGGAGCTGGGCTACGTCCCCTCCTGACCTGGCCGTGACTGGCTGTATCGGGTGCGCAGCTGGAGAAAGTGCAGCTAATAATCACCCAGCTGCATAATCTAACAAGATCTTTGTGCTACAAGTAAGGTCAAACGCTCTGTCATGTAGAGGATTAATCTATTGTGCACTGGGAGAGAAATTCTAGGTTGGCCGCCCATGGAGAGCAGCTCAGTTTCAGGGGGCCCAGGTATAGAGGCAGAATTTTTCAAGAGGAAATCAGTAGCATTTCTTAGAGAAACTGAGGGAGAAAGTCCCAGAATGCCCTTGTCTGCGATGCTGGCTCTTCACTCCCAAGGCACCATAAAAAGCATGTCTCTACACCGTTTGGTCTGAAATGACAATCAGTGCTGTCAAGGGCATCTTGCTTGAGAGAAAATTCCCTTGGCCAAAGTGATGATGA
Organism: Cryptotis parvus; assembly: GCA_021461705.1. Classification (NCBI taxonomy): domain Eukaryota; kingdom Metazoa; phylum Chordata; class Mammalia; order Eulipotyphla; family Soricidae; genus Cryptotis; species Cryptotis parvus. The sequence continues at coordinate 1,085,678 of JAJIBD010020966.1, forward strand.
ACCTATCTGCTCTCAGAATTAATGTCATTACAGCCAACTCCTTTTTAAAAATTTTAAAATATTTTTTTTTATTGAATCACAGTGAGATAGACCATTACAAAGCTACTCAGTGTTTGGGTTTTAGTCATACAGTGCTCTAACACCCCTCCTCCAGTGCACATTTCCCAACACCAATGTCCCAAATTCCCTCCCATCACAACGCAACTCTCTCTCTCTCTCTCTCTCTCTCTCTCTCTCTCTCTCTCTCTCTCTCTCTCTCTCTCTCTCTCTCTCTCCCCTTTTGCACATAGTGGTTTGCAATATAGACACTAAAGGGTTATCGTGTCTGGAGTCAGAGGAGAAGGGACCAGTTTGACAATAAAAGTTGGAAATGGTAGTGCAAGACTAGAACTGAGTATTGAAAGTAGGTAAAGGCGTCCAGCTGCGTTTGAAAAAGCTTACCATGAGCTGAAGCCATAGTACAGCAGGTAAGGCACTTGGCTCACACTGGAGACTGGGTTTGATCCACATACTCCAATATAGTCCCTAGAGAGTAATCAGACAGGAGTAAGCCCTGAACACTGCTGTGTGTGGCCCCCAAATAAAGGCGCTTAATAAACCAGCAATACACTTTTTGACCGGAGCTCCAAGACACTGGATTCTGTGAGATAGAAGTATGTTTTAATGATTCCAAGACAAAAGTAGCAGCAGAAGGGGAATGGAGTTGTTGGGGTGGAGGCAGGCTCCTCCAGAGAGATTTATATGGGCGCAGATACTCCCGGCAGAGCAGAAACCAGCTTTCCCCCATTGCATGCGTGCCATTGCATGGCCATGCAATTTACCTCCATATTACCATGAATATTCTTCCCACCCCTCTGAGAGAGCCCCACAAGCTACTGAGTATAGTGCCCGCACGGCAGAGGCTGGCAAGCTGTCCAATGCATATTTGATATGCCAAAACCAGTAATAAAAATGTTTATTTTCCTGACCCTGAAAGATGATGGCCACAATACTTATTAAATGTTAGTTTTCTTCAAATCCATGGCCCTTCATTTTAAAAAGCTCAGAGAACTGATAAGTGTTCTGCTGTGGGTTAATACAGAACCCAGGCCTAGGTAGCCTATTCCAGAGTGTAGACATCTGAAGAACCCAGTCCTAGTTAGCATATTCCAGAGTGTAGACATCTGAAGAACCCAGCCCCACATAACCTATTCCAGAGTGTAGATATCACTTGAGATGCTCCAAGTCTTTAGATTATAAGAAAGAAGGTGCTTCAAGCACACAGCTGCACCCTGCTCTGCCCCAGAACTAGCCCGGTTCCCTGGGGGGTCTGTGAGTGGCAGCAGTGAAGGTGGGACTCCGGCTTCCTTGGTGGAAGCCCGCTTCTGCTCACTGCTTCATACCCACGCAGCGGCCACTCAGGGGTCACAGTCTCAGGGAGCATGAATTCCAGCCCGAGTAGCTCCATCTCACTGCGGGGCTGCAGCTTCAGGCACATCACAGCATTTGCAAGCCCTAACAGAGATGACTCCTGACCTCAGTCGTCCGGCCTCCTCTGGGGGCACTCTGGGTACTGGGATTGGATGTCCCCGAGGGCGAGGTCACTTCCCTTTAAATAAAGCACCAGGAATATTGTTGGTCCCATTGTACATGTTCCTGGGCCACTTGCACTGACCATGGCCCTTCCCACCCAAGCAGGCTCACGCCATCAGCGTGGTACAGTCCATAGCCCTGCAGCAGGCGAAAGGGTGGGTGGAGCCAATGGACTGGGCCATTCCCCTCAGGGAGTCCCAGGTGTCTTGAAGGTGACCTGTGGTCCTTGCTAAGGGAGACGATGAGATAACAAGAAGCCTCTAGAATAGCTTCAGATCTCATGGAGTGCCACGGGCTGTCTGGTGAGGAGGGCAGGACAGTGTCCAGCTGTGAGCTAGCATCCAGGCTGCACAGGACAGAGAACTGGCCAGGCACAGCAAGCAGCGGGCAGGGACTACTATAGCCTGGCAGGTGTGGTCGTGAGCAGGAGCAGAGCCAGGTATCGGTCAGGAGAGCAGCTTGCACTGTAGGCGTGGGCAGCAGTGCCAGGGCCCAGTGCCAGTCGTCCCCACAATCAGGGTTCTGGAGCTGACCTACCTCTGGGGTCCCCCACCTTAGGGACGTGGGGACAGCTGGCCCCATCAGCCCCTGCATGGCGCTCTCTGCTCTCCCCAAACAGGTCTGTCTCCAAGTGGCAGGGGGTGCTGGGGGCGAGGCAGGAGGGGGCAGAGAGGGAGCCCCAGGTGCTTGCAGCAGCTGCCCGGCCTCCTGGCACCATCAGTCCCCTTCCCAGCCCCGGGGTCTCCTGCCAGCACAGCCTCATCACCGCCCTCCACCATGTCTCCCGCATCAGGGCACAACCATGCTGTGGGCACAGGAGCGCCACAATGCCCGGGTACAAAACAGGCATGTCAGGATGAAGGTGGGTGAGTGTTTCTGAGCCTTTGTGGGGGAACCTGTGGCACCATTTTCCAGCTTGTCATGCAGGTGTGACAGGCTGTTGATCATAGTATTATCTGCCTATCACCAATGCTTCTCAGACTTCCCTAGCTTTTTAATGTATCTAGGACCAGAGTAGGGAGGGCATTTGCCTTGCATGCAACCACCCAGGCTTGATTTCGACATCCCATAGTGTCCCCCAGCACCACCAGGAGTTGTAACTCCTGAGTGTAGAGCCAAGTAACCCCTGAGCATCACCGGGTGTGACCCAAAAAGCCTAATTAAATAAACAAACAAACAAATAAATAAATATAGTCATCTAAAATGTCTTCTCTTCCTTTAAAGAAAATATTTAGCTTCAAACTTAGTCATGGTTAAAAAGACCTTTTCTAGGGAGTTCCTTCATTGACATAACTTGGGATTGCCAATATTTAAGTCTCACCTTAGATATCTGAGAAGCCCATGACCATCTCCCACCTTGCTGCAGGGGGCTGGGCCCGGATGTTGCTATGGCATTTTTCTTTTTTTTTTTTAAATATATTTTACTATACCACCATGAGATACACTGTATTTGACACTGGAGAAGAATTGTTCCTTGGAACATGCGACAAAAGAGGCATCGGTGGAGTTGGTGTCCTTGTCAACAAGAACATGGCCGTCAACATTGATTCATTTGAATGCCTAACAAACCGAATAGGATGATTACACTTGAATAGATGTGGCCCACTGCCAGCAATTTCTATCTTCATTGTCTACTCACCAACATCCACATACAAGGAAGATGAAATTGAGAAATTCTACATGGAACTGGAGGAGTTCTATAAAAAGATCACACCTTCTACAAATAGTTGGTGATTTTAATGCCAAGATAGGACCGAGAAGATCGGGCCGAAGAATTCCACATCAGGACCCATGGTCTAGAATGGAACGAACAGGGTGAGAGACTCTCTGAGTTCATCATGTCCACCAAGACCATTCATGGGAACTCAGAGTTCCAGAAGGCTGAAGCGAAACGTTGGACATAGGAATCTCCTGGTGGACAGTTCCACAATGAAATTGACCAAATCATCTTCAATCGACAGTTTTGTCTGACCGATGTTGCTGTTGTCCCCAAATTCCAAACAGGATCGGACCACCATCTCCTTCGTGCAAAATTCTACTTCCTGCAACGGGGAGAAAAGTCTGCAAAGTTTAAGAAGAGAACTCCCAGAACGACCACCAACTGGTGGTCATAGTATTGGGAGTATAGTTCTGGGAGTTCTGGAAGAGAACTCCCAGAACAACCACCAACAGGTGGTCAACTCCCTTCAACTCTTTGGCATCATTGCAGCAACATGGGAAGATACTACCATTGACGACATCAATGAAGAAACAATCGACTGGTTCAGCACCTCCATGATTGTGTGAAGAATGCCGAGAGAGAGAGAGAGAGAGAGAGAGAGAGAGAGAGAGAGAGAGAAAAGGATGCCTGTCTTCAGAAAATCTCTAGCTCATTCGCCAACGTGGCAAGGTGTGAGCCTCAGGCGACCAAATGCTAATGTCCAAGCTTACAAAGTGGTGTAGAGAAGGAATAAAAGGGAAGACCTCAAAGACAGAAGAGCAGAAATACTAGAAGATGCAGCAGATCAAGTGATCATGAGATAAACAATTATAAAAATGTTCATGTTTGGGTTTTGGTCTTACAGTGTTCCAGCACCATCCCTCCACCAGTGCCCATTTCCCAACACCAATGTCCCCGATTCCCTCCCCCATCCCCTAACCTCCCTCTATGGCAGGTTCTTTTATCTCTTTTCTCTCTCTCTCTCTCTCTCTCTCTCTCTTTCTCTCTTCCTTCTCTTACACATTGTAGACACATATACTTAGTGGCTATCATGTGTATCTTTTGCCTGTATTTAATGCTGAGTTCTATGTGGTAATAGCACTTTCGACAATTATTGGCACACTGTTCCCTTCTCTGTCTTACCTAACCTCTGCTTCCACACACTTGCGGTAATTTCCACCTTTGACAAACCTTATCCACATTTCATTGCTCTGGCATTTTCTCCGGCCCAGCTGAGGGGTGGCTCTTGGCCAGTGTCCAAGAGGGCATCTGGTGTCATGTTAGTCATTGTTCTGCTCTGAGTTAGCTGTTGGACATGGCCGAGGTGGACGTGCAAAGCAGGAAGGAGAGGCAACACCCTCCACTTGCCCAAACTCCTGTCATTACAAACGCAGTTAAGAATCTTCTCCAAGGCAGGTCTCTGTGAGCCTCTGCGTGATTTCCCAGCACCTGCATTGCGGTGGTGGAGGAAAGACCTCAGTTTGGACACTGAAATTTCAGCACGTGTGCAAGTCCAAAGAAACGCAAACATTTTCACATGCTCTTGAGCCCTCAATGATAACTGCAGAGTTTTAAAATCCCCCTAATTAAAAAAAATAATGATTCTCAGCCACTCTGCTCAAAATAGATACCAAAAAGAGTTTTTCTACTCGCTATTGATTTGTTGCCAGCATTGAGCTCTTTGCAGGAAAATAAATGTTCTGTGCTAAGTGTTCGGTGTTCGTGCTAACAAGAAGGTCTAATTGAAAAGCGCATTGATCCCTCAGCCCGCCCCCAAAGCCCTGAATTACTTTCTTGATTAACTAGAATCATGCAGCCGCATCCACCAGTGGCAGGTCCTGAGCCCCTGAGTTTGTGATGCCTGGTTGGCTCCAGTGGGAAGTTTATCCGGCTCTGCCGGATGCGCGTCTCCCTGTCGGTCTCCAGGCTGCTTCTGTGCTTCCCAGCCTCCAGGGAGAGGGTGGTGGGAGGGTCTCTGGGTCTCATTGCCCAGCCCCTGCATTCAGAATACACCCCGCCGCCCCACAGAGCCCCTCATTTATGTATCTCCCCCAGAGTCACCTAGGCTGACCCCAATAAACATTCCCCAGGCATTAAGAAAATGGGTTTTAATTAAGGTCATTGATTTTCTTTCATCTCGAGCGTGGCCCCAGCAGAGCTGGACCGAGGCTACACTTTTTGAGATAGGATTGATGAAGTAAAGGCATGTGATGTTTAGCAGCATAGAGCTGCATGGTCTGTCCTGCAGGGGGCTTCCAAGCAGTGCTCAAGGGGCCAACAACCCCAGATGCCATCCTAGCCCTCTGGGCACACACAACAAGGAGCAGAGCTGGCGGTGCCCAAAGCTGCCTTGGCACAATGCATGGGGCTCCAGGGTGCTGGGACCTGTCCGGGCTCTATGCTCACTGAGCTCCTGTGCCATCTCCTGGGCTCATCGGCTTGTGGTTTAGATTGTAATTAAACCCAGGGTGGGACCCTGTCAGGGTATGTGGGATGCCCCAACAAAATCCGGGAGCAGAAACAGGAATTTTTGTGGGACCTCCATTTGTCGGGGTATGCTGGACACCCTGATAAAATCCAGGAGCAGGGTCAGGGATCCCCTTCTGCCCCAGGGGATCAGCGGCTGGTGGACAGAGAAAGACGCAAGAATCCAGCAAAATTTCAAAAGGCTTTACTCACACTTGTTCTGGTATACAATTTAGTTACAGGAAAACCCCAGGCCTTAGGTTCTGGCTGGGCCCCAGCCATGTGTAGGTTTAGAATCCTAGGCCAAGATGGCCACTACGACGTGCCAAGGCCCAACAGGGAAGAGAAGGGAGAGGCAGAGGGTGAAGAGGAAGAGAGGAAAAAAAAGGCAAAAGGCAAAACGGCAGGGAAGCAAGCAGACTGCAGCTTTTATAACTTTCAGCCTAGACCAGCTCATATCAAGGGAAAGCAACTAGGGTTAATCTCCCTCAGGTAACTTCTCCCAGGATCTCACCTAGCCCCATTGAAATGTTAATATTGCCCCAGCCAAGGCTGCAGGTCATTAGTAGATGGGGATGGGGGGGCGGGGGCATCTGAGATGAACTGTATATCACAATACACAGGCATGCATCTGTACCAATGGATATTCTACAGCCAAGTATATTTTTCTCCAAGCCTTCACAAGATTCTCGTCTTTACTTCATAGTTGTTTTGTATATTAGGCTTTAGACTTATTAGAGAGTCACATGCGCTTGCTTGGAGGCAAACAGCATATCTCTCTGGTCTAATTACTTAGAGATCCAATGTGGCCAGGAAAATATACTGGTAACATCTATCTAGTCCCACAATGATTGTGGCAGCATGAGAGAAAGTATTTATACCAGCTAACATAGAATACATGGTAAGATATTCTGCCACATAGAGTCACAGATCCAAACTGTTTTCTTGCCCTTATCTACAAAGTGGCCTGCAGGAGGCAACTCCAGGCAAGGTGCAGAGGCTCTGGGCAACAGTGTACTGCAACAGGGCCCAGTGGCAGAGCCTGAGCCAGGCAGGGGTGAGGCTATGGATTCCTTCTCTGGCCCCAAGCATAAAAACAGAGACTGCTGGGATAGCACAGCAGGGCCTTGCCCTCACGCAGCCCACCTGGGCTCCGTCCTTGGCACCCTGCATGGCCCCTGACCCCTGCCAAGAGTGATCCCTCAGCACAGCCATGTGTGGCCCCAGAACACACAGGCACACACAGACACACAGAGACGCACACAGGCACACAGACAGACCCACACAGGCACACACACAGAGGCACACACAAGCAAACCCGAAGCTGAAGTCAGAACTAAGCGATGTAGAACCCAAATGATGACCTCTCATGTGTCAGTTAGGTGCAGCACCACACAGTTGTATTTCTTCTCCCCAATACAGACACCTCAGCAGCCAGGGATCGAGGGTCAGTAACACGGGCCTCACGTCTTTGACAGCAAGGCTGTGCCTCCAAGGACCCATGCACAGGCGGTGGAGGCTAGCACGCATCTGTGTGTTGCTCCAGAGACTCCAGCAGGGCAGTCCTGCAGTCATTGCAGAGCGCTGCCTGCATGTGCCCAGTCCCTGCTATCTGGACTCACTGTACCTGCTTGTCCACTCCTGGCCTCCCTGGGCAGACACTCATTCCTCACTGTCGTCACTTTGGCAGCAACATAGTCCTGATACCATTGCCCAGAGCATGCGGCCCTAGCCATGATCTCTGCTGCCAGTGAGTGTTACACTCCATGTTCAATGGCGCTATACTTCACTGAAGCTCAGTGAGCATTATACTCCACGTTCAGTGAGCGTTACACTCCGCATTCAGTGAGTGTTACACTCAGCGTTCAGTGAGCGTTACATTCCACGTTCGGTGAGTGTTACACTCCGCATTCAGTGAGCGTTACACTCCGCGTTCAGTGAGCATTACATTCCGCATTCAATGAGCGTTACACTCTGCGTTCAGTGAGCGTTACACTCCACATTCAGTGAACATTACACTCCACATTCAGTGAGCATTATACTTCACTGAAGTTTAGTGAGTGTTACACTCCACGTTTAGTGAGCATTATACTCTGCATTCAGTGAGCATTATACTTCACATTCAGTAAGCATTACACTCTGTGTTCAGTGAGCGTTACACTCCGGCGTTCAGTGAGCGTTACACTCCACATTCAGTGAGCATTACACTCCGCGTTCAGTGAGCATTATACTTCACTGAAGTTTAGTGAGTGTTATACTCCACGTTTAGTGAGCATTATACTCTGCATTCAGTGAGCATTATACTTCACATTCAGTGAGCATTACACTCTGTGTTCAGTGAGCGTTACACTCCATGTTCAGAGTGTTAGACTCTGCATTCAGGGAGTGTTACACTCAGCGTTCAGTGAGCACTACACAACACATTCAGTGAGTGTTATACTCCATGTTCAGTGAGCATTATACTCTGTATTCAGTGAGCATTATACTCCACATTCAGTGAGTATTACACTTCCCATTCAGTCAGTGTTGCACTTCACATTCAGTGAGCATTAGACTCTGCATCCAGTGAGCATTACACTCTGCATTCAGTGAAGCGATATACTTCACATTCAGTGAGCGTTGCACTTCATGTTCAGTAAGCATTATACTCCATGTTCAGTGAGCATTATACTCTGTGTTCAGTGGGCATTATACTCTGCATTTAGTGTTCTACTCTGCATTCAGTGAGTGTTACACTCCACGTTCAGTGAGCATTATACTCCACATTCAGTGAGAGTTACACTCCGTGTTCAGTGGACATTATACGTCACATTCAGTGAGTGTTACACTCCATATTCAGTGAACACTATACTTCACATTCAGTGAGCATTATATTTTGCATTCAGTGAGCATTATACTCTGTATTCAGTGAGCGTTACATTCCACATTCAGTGAGTGTTATACTCCATGTTCAGTGAGAGTTATACTCCATGTTCAGAGAATTAGTAAGAATTTTACTCCGCTTTCAGTGAGCATTATACTCTGCATTCAGTGAGCATTAACTCCACATTCAGTGAGCGTTATACTCTGCATTTAGTGAGCATTATACTCCACATTCTGTGAGTGTTACGCTCTGCATTCAGTATGCATTACACTCCGCGTTCAGTGAGTGTTATACTCCACATTCAGTGAGCATTACATTCCGTGTTCAGTGAGTGTTACTCTCCATTTTCAGTGTGCATTACACTCTGCATTCAGTGACTGTTATACTCCATGTTCAGTGAGAGTTATACTCAACGTTCAGTGAATCAGTGAGCATTATACTCTGCTTTCAGTGAGCATTATACTCTGCATTCAGTGAGCATTAACTCCACATTCAGTGAGCGTTATACTCTGCATTTAGTGAGCATTATACTCCACATTCTGTGAGTGTTACTCTCCATTTTCAGTATGCATTACACTCCGGCGTTCAGTGAGTGTTATACTCCACATTCAGTGAGCATTACATTCCATGTTCAGTGAGTGTTACTCTCCATTTTCAGTGTGCATTACACTCTGCATTCAGTGACTGTTATACTCCATGTTCAGTGAGAGTTATACTCCACGTTCAGTGAATCAGTGAGCATTATACTCTGCTTTCAGTGAGCATTATACTCTGCATTCAGTGAGCATTAACTCCACATTCAGTGAGCATTATACTCCGTGTTCAGTGAATCAGTGAATCCGTGTTCAGTGAATCTGCTTCTTCATTATACTCCGTGTTCAGTGAATCAGTGAATCAGTTGAGTGAATTATACTCTGCATTCAGTGAATGTTACACTCTGTATTCAGTGAGTGTTATACTCCACATTCAGTGAGCGTTATACTCTGCATTCAGTGAGCATTATATTCCGTATTCAGTGAGCATTATACTCCACGTTCAGTGAGTGTTACACTCCGCATTCAGTGAGCATTATACTTCACATTCAGTGAGCGTTACCCTCCGCATTCAGTGAGCATTATACTCCACATTCAGTGAGTGTTACACTCCGTGTTTAGCGAGCGTTACACTCCGAAGTGAGCATTATACTCCACGTTCAGTGAGTGTTATACTCCACATTCAGGGAGCGTTACACTCTGCATTCAGTGAGCATTATACTCCACGTTCAGTGAGCGTTATACTCCGCATTCAGTGAGTGTTACACTCCATGTTTAGTGAGCATTATACTCCAAATTCATTGAGCGTTACATTCTGTGTTCCAAATTCAGTGAGTGTTACACTTCGTGTTCAGTGAGCATTATACTCCACATTCAGTGAGCATTACACTCTGCATTCAGTGAGTATTATATACTCTGCATTTAGTGAGTGTTATGCTCCATGTTCAGAGCTTCAGTGAGCATTACACTCCGCATTCAGTGAGTGTTCCACTCTGCATTCAGTGAGCATTACACTCCATGTTCACTGAGCATTATACTCTGTGTTCAGTGAGTGTTACACTCTGTAGTGTTACATTCTGCATTCAGTGAGTGTTGCACTCCATATTCAGTGAGCATTACACTCCACGTTCTGTGACTATTATATTCCGCGTTCAGTATTACACTACACTTTCAGTGAGTGTTATACTCTGCATTCAGTGAGCGTTATACTCCGCATCCAGTGAGCATTATACTCTGCGTTCAATGAGTGTTAGACTCCATGTTAGTGATTTAGTGTTACATTTCGCGTTCAGTGAGCATTATACTCCGCCGTCAGTGATCGTTACACTACACATTCAGTGAGTGTTATACTCTGTGTTCAGTGAGCATTACACTCCACATTCAGTGAGCATTACACTCCGCATTCTGTGACTGTTACACTCCAAGTTCTTGCTGTTCAGAGCACTGTCGTCCTCACGTTACTGTTACTGTTCATGTGTGCTACAATCCTGGTTCTTTTCATGGACAAATGCTGCAGTTGTAAATCATGACTGTAAACACTGCACTTCTAATTATTGTTATTAACACATACTGCGATTGTCATGATGAATGAACACTGCAGTCTAATTATCGTCATTAGCAAACATGGTGTCCCTGGTTATTATTACTGCTCACAGACACTGCAGTCCTAATTCGTATTGTTTGTCCTAGCAAACAATGCCGTTCTAATTACTGTTATTACTGTTAAAACCACTGCGCCCCTTTTTATTATTATTAACAAACATTGCAGCCCTCATTGTTAACAGACACTGCAGCCCTTCTTTTAATTTATGCTATTACAGATGATGCAGCTCTCTCTTTCTCTCTCTGTAAAGAGCAGAGGAGCTTGGGTCAGGGGGTCAGACCATGGAGGGACCTTGGGTGTGTCCCACACCCTGAATCAGTGCTGCCCTCCACAGTGTATGAGCTGGGAAAGCCTGTTCCTACCAGTACTTCAGGTCACACCTCACATGATGCTCACGTCCATATGTGTGTTTGAGGCCTCTGTTTCTTCAGAGCAGCTCACAAGGTGACATGCATGAGGGACCATGAAGCCCCTGGTGGTTTGGGGCAGGACATATTGAGGGGGACTCTCAGCAGTGCCGACACTGGGTCTGCCTGCTGTGGGAGCTCATGGCTCAGGCCGATGTACTCAGCTTGGAGACAGCAGATAGACGTTTCCCAGCTTCACAGCTTGCTCGAGTGGTAACTCTCGTGTCAGTCATTGCTGATCTTCTCTTTGCCTGACGTCACCTTCCAGCAGGCATGAGCTGATTCAAGACATTCACTGGCTTCCATTGCTGAAGAATGGTTTTACCCAGATCAGTCGTCCACAGAAACATTAAGGATGGTGCCACAGATAAACATTCCACAAACCAAACACAGAGCCAGAAAGGGAATCCAGTATGATATTTGGAGCATTCTAGATTTCCTGATCCTCGAGGTTGCAGGTGTGGCTGTGGTGCCCAGCTGCATCGGCAGGTGGCAGACAGGAGACAGGCTTATCTACCACCCAGGGCTCTGCCCTGTGGGCCCTGGATGGTTGATGGTCTGACATAGAAAAAGACTGGGATGAACCCAGAGCCATGGCAGAGCCTGGCAAGCTACCCATGGTGTTGTCAATATGCCAGAAACAGTAACAATAATGGATCTCATTCCTAACAAATGGAAACATTATTGGTGCCCGCTTGAGCAAATCGATGAACAATGGGAAGACAGTGACAGTAACAGATTTCTTAGAATATAGATTTTTTTTCCAGTTCTAAAAATCTAAAATAAAGACAGGTAGCCAGCACTGGGTGCCTGCCGGCTCACCCACACCTGCTTTGCCACATGCTCAGCCACTTTCTCACTGTGGCCTTCAACCTAGTCACACGCCAGCTGCTCAGTCTCACCCACTCTCCAGAGCAACTCCCACTCTCCACAGCTCCCAGTGGCCTCTCTTTCTCTCTCTCTCTCTTTGTTTTATAATTAAGGGTGTGATTAAAGGTGGTTGATAGTTGAGTTCTGGGCATATCATATTCCAACACCTATCCCACCAACACCGTCTTCTTCCCTCCACGTGTTCTCGTTTTTCCCTCTTCGCCCCAACACCGCCCCATCCCCACCTGTCAGCTCCACCACTGGGACATTCCAAAATCCCAGTGGTTGCTGGAGCCCCTCCTGCAGCTACTGAGACCCTGGGAACATGAGGCAGTTTCTTCACCCCAGGTGCTCAGAGATTCACGAGGGCAACGTGACCGAGACACAACCAACCACACAGGCCACAGGCTCTTAGTCACATGATGAGTTTATGAGGAGGGACATGGTGAGGCAGATGTTGAAGGAATGTTCTGACATGCACCAGTGAACCGCGCCTGGGGAGGCAGGACTGGCTCTGGCTGTGAAGAAGCTGCAGGCGTGCTGTCCTCAAGGCGCCAATGCAGAGGCACATGGAGGTGCCGCTGACTCCCTCAGGTGCCTCCCACGTCCCAAACCTCGGCAACTGTAATAATGAGGCCAAGCAATCCGTTATTCTCTGAAATGTCATATTTCCCAGCAACAGCCGGTTCCCACAGAAGACAGGTCCGGGGTGTCCCATGGGCTCTGCAACCACTAGTGGCGAGAGTCTGTGACAAGGACTCTAACCATTGCAGCTTTTGTGCTCTCAGTGTCGTTGAGTCTGCTTGGAAATACGGCTGCCCCACTCACATATCGCCGGTGTAGCTGCAGGCCTGGTCCCCTCACCCCTTACCTTCCATTCTCATCTTCCCCTCGATTTCACCCTTTCTCTGTCCTCTGCTCTCTGAACACCGGGGTCCAGGGTGATCCAGGCATCCCCCTTTGCAACAGTACATGTCCTCATCTCATATTCTGTATCCCACAGATAGGTGAGATCATCTTGTGCTTGTCTTTCTTCTTCTGGCGTACTTCACTTGTCCCGACACACAGGAGTCCTGGGCTGAGCGGGAGGCTGGCCGTGGCAGCCCACCTCACGCCACCCACTGTTCCCATAGGGGAGGAGGGAGCAGCTTTGAGGGAGGGTGAGTACTCGAGGCTGTATGGGAAGACGGGCACTTGGGGAGCCTTCAGAGCTGACCCACTGTTGGGGAGCCGCTGGGGTCTACCATGCAATTCAATATAATGAAAGAATATTATTAAAGTTCTACCATGCAACCCAATCACTGTATCACTGTCTTCCCATTCATCGTCGATTTGCTCGAGCGGGCACCAGTAACATCTCCATATGACCTGTCTCATGCAAGTAGAGCCCAAGGACACCTGCTTGCTCCAGGAACATAAAGAGCCTCAAACCATTCCATCAGGTCATGGAAATGAGGTCTATAATTGTTACTGGTATCTGGCATATCAAATACGACACGGGTAGCTTGCCAGGCTCTGCCGTGCGGGTAGCATACTCTTGTAGTCATCTCAAAATCCAGCATTTATTGATGAACCATGCAGCCACTTGAAGCCGCACGAGCCGGGCTGTGATAGGCTGGTCTGCTGGGTGGAGTTCTGACGAGGGGGAAGTCCAGATGTGGAAAATGGAGGTCCTCATGGAGTGGGGGGTCATCTGGCTTGTTGCGAGGCTCTGCTGGGGTGGCAGGCCAGGGCTAGAACCTGCCATCCCTCCCAGGCACCTCATGAGTGGCTGGGCACAGTGAGAGACAGTAGCAGCTCTGCCCTATGTCTGTCTCTGGATCAGCATACCTGGGCCAGATTAAAAAAAAACTGCAGCAAGGTGGATCTCAATGAGCTGGGCTGTGATAGGCTGGTCTGCTGGGTGGAGTTCTCGAGGGGGAAGTCCGGATGTGGAAAATGGAGGTCCTCATGGAGTGGGGGTCGTTTGGCTTGTTGTGAGGCTCTGCTGGGGTGGCAGGCCAGGGTTAGAACCTACCATCCCTCCCGGGCACCTCATTGTGCCCAAATGCAATCCAATATAATGAAAAAAACTCTAGCTCTGGTCAGAACTTAGACCATACAAAAGAGCCCAAGTCTCCCAACAAAGAGAGAAGATCTCACCTGAGAAGTGTCCTACCCAAAAGAAGGGGAAAAGGAAAAGGAGAAGAGACCTCAAGTCAGTCCCCTCAAGTCAGTCAGTCTTAATTTCATGGGCTTCATGTAGTCTAAATGGTACTCACAAGGTCCTTCTTATTTATTATCTGCACCAGGGTGATTCTGAGTATCTTGTTCTCCATATCCCGAAAGGGTCACACCTCGCCTGCTAGAGGGCAAACTATTATGATCCTTCCTATAATCTTAAAGATAGTCTCCACATAGCCAGGATGGTAGTCTCCTGGTAAATTCTAACTGTCCCACTCTGGGTGTAGTGGGTATAAAGAGGAGCCGTGCCCAATCTAGAAAATATAGAAGTCTTAGGAGATGTATTATAAGTCAGAAGTTATTCAGAGTTAAGGTGACTTCTGTAACTGCCACACCCTCTATCAGTGTTTACATACAAGAGAGATCTCATTAGAATGAACCTTGCCTTTAGAGCATGTAAGTAGATTAAGCTGTGAGTGGACAAAACAGCAAAGCTCCCAAACTAGCTAAGCCTGTCATCCAACAGACCCACTATAACAAGCAGGGTTGGGTTAGACCCCTTGGGAAGCAGGGACAAATGTTCTCTGGAGCTTCCCAGCATACACTAGCACAAAGGCTAAACAAGGGAGTTGTGGTTGCGTGTTCCTTCTGGCTGGGGCCCTTCACTCGACCTGATACACCTACATAACTGGACTTTATGGTTGGTTGCCAGAGGGGAGGAGCCCACAGGGAGAGGGGCTGCTGCTGGGATGACAAAGAGGGGACCTTTAGGGGAGGGATTGCCTACTACTGGTGCCATTTGGGCCAAGGCTGGGGCACAATCCTCACCCCAGTTGCCCCCAGTTGGGCCTTGCAGGTGTGTCCTGTCCTTCACTCAACATGGTAGCTACCAGTTACCACCAAGTTGCAGCAGAGTTTCATCATTCCTTGCAGCTGCAGAGTCCACTGTATCTACACACCACATCTTCATAATCTGCTCATCTGTTGTGGACACTTGAGCTGATCCCACATCTTAGCTGTTGTGCTAGTGCAGCAGTGAATAATGGTGTGCATGTGTCCTTTGGGTGTTTTATGTCCTGGGGGTAGATGCTGCAGTGTAGGTCACGGATTCGAGCAGCCTCCTTAGAACATCCACTGCTCTGGGCCTTACCGTCCACACCTCCTGTGTGCCTGAGTGCAGCCACGTCACAGACCTCCGGGCGTGGTCAGTGCCTTTAGAGCATTGCTCGAACAACAGTGGGAGGTCACAGAGCAATGCCTTCTGGCCCTTCTTGGTGACGCACTGAGGCTCACCTCAACCTAATGCGCTGTGGGCAGGGAGCCACGGCCCCCTGTGTTCTTGGACAGTGATTCCCTATGGTCTTTAGAGGAGCATAATCACACCATTGTGCTGCTTGTATTTTGCTCACGTGAGACCTTCAAATTAACTCTACTGGGGCTACAGAGTAGTACAGGGACAGGGGCACTGAGCTTGTGTGTGGTCTTCCTGGTTCCTGCCCCCAATTTCAGTATTGCCTCTGAGCCCTGCAAGAACTGATCCCTGAGAAGCATTGAGGGTGCCCCCCATATATATATTTGTATTTACACACAAAATATAGACAATGAATCTTTTAATTTTGTTGTTTGCTTGATTGTTTTCGTTTGGTGGCCACACCAGGAGGTGCTCAGGCCTTACTCCTGGCTCTGAGTTTGAGCATCATTCCTGGTGGGGCTCTGGGGAACATATATGGTGCCCCTACCCACCTTACTATCTCTCTGGTTCTTAATACAGCTATAGAATACATGAGCTAAGAAAGTGAATACAAGTTAATACCAACATATTTTTAATCAATGGAGGGAATTTAATTGCTTTAAAGTGTGACTTTGAAAGTGTTGCAGCACAAATTGTCACTTTCATAAATGGTTTATTGTTATTATTACTTAACCCAGTAAACATCATCAGAATCTTTATCACCATCACCTCCAACACTACCAGAATCAACTGCCACCAAGTTCCACCACCACCATGACCACCACAACCTTTGCCATCATCACCACCACCATCATCACTACCACCATTACCACTACCACCATTACCAGCATCACCACCACCACCACCATCACTACCACATCATCACCATCACCATCATCACCACCACTATTACAAGACTCACCATCACCACCATAACCACAGTCACCATCATCACTACCATCACTATCATCACCACTATCACTATAACCACCATCACTACCATCATCACTATCAGAACCATTATCACCACCATCACCACCACCACCACCACTACTACATCATTACCATCATCACCTCCACCATCGTCACCACCATTATTACCATCACCACCGCCATAATCACCATAACTACCATCACCACCACCATCGTCACCACCACTATTACCATCACCACCACCATAATCACCATCCCCATCATCACTACCATTTCCATCATCACCACTATCACTATATCCACCATCATCACCACCACATTACCATCACTACTGCCATCATCACCATCACCTTTATTACCATTACCACTATCATCAGCATCATTACCATCACCACTGTCATCAACACCATCACCATCATCACCACCACCATCATCACCACTACTCCCACCATCATTAACACTGCCACCACCATAGCCATAGCCACCATCAGCCCCAGTACTATCACCAACATCATAATCCAGGATACTATAATTGCTATCAACTTCCTTTAACATGCCCATGACCCTCTAAAGAACCTTATTAAGATGATGGTGCCAGTCTCTTCCCTGCAATGCATGATGAAGCCTTTTGCCTTCCTCTGGCCCAGATGTGTCATTCGTATAGTGAATTCATACCCATCTTTTCCTCACCAAACTGGGGCTTGAAAGCAGGCTATGTATAGGCTGTGGGGTACAGAACTCAGTGCAAATCAATGCCTGAAAACACGATAGGGTTGCCTAGAGTCCTAGCAAATGAAAACACTAAATCACAAGTCAAGCTTGGCACTGGGTGTCTTCGGGAAGATGCCAGTTTGGAGAGTCACTTCCCGGTGCTTGCCAGCCCTGTTTGTCGAGTGTGCCTTATCCTCACCCCAGCCCATGTGTCACAACCTGCCAGAACAGATCAGGGGCATATCTGCACCCCAAGCTCCCACCCAGGCATAAACACATTCTTCTCCATAGCAAGGAAGCAACAGTGTCCAGAGAGATGCACCACAAGCAGAGCCCGACTCCCAGGGATCCCCGACCTGTGAGCAGAAGGAGCAGCCAATGCCATTCAGAGTGCAGAGTTGAGGAGCTGTTACATGCCACCACCTGTCCTTGGGGTGAGAGATGTCACTAGTCACAGCAGTATCTGAGTTATGTCCTGGGATCATGTAGCTAATGCCGCACCTGGTGATGTAAACACCACCTCTCTGCTGCAGTTATGTCTCAGGGCATCAATACTGTGCTTGGCACTATAAATACCAGCTCCCTGCTACAGTTTCGTCTCAGGGCATCAATGCCACTCTTGGTGCTGTAAACACCAGCTCTCTGCTGCAGTTACAACTCAGGGTATCAATACTGTGCTTGGCACTATAAGCACAAACTCTCTGCTGCAGTTATATCTCAGGGCATCAATGCCATGTCTGGTGCTGTAAACATCAGCTCCCTGCTGCAGTTATGTCTCAGGACATCAGTACCATGTCTGGTGCTGTAAACATCAGCTCCCTGCTGCAGTTATGTCTCAGGACATCAGTACCATGCCTGGTGCTCTAAACATCAGCTCCCTGCTGCAGCTACGTCTCAGGACATCAATGCCATGCCTGGTGCTGTAAACATCAGCTCTTTGCTGCAGTTATGTCTCAGCGTATCATCATGAGCCTGAAGCTTTATCACACTGGAATGGGAGGATATAAAACTGCACCTTCCTGAGTTCAAAGGTGCATCCATGTGCTTCTCAGTGGGGGATGCCAACCCGTCTCTCACTCTGGCTCAGAAGGGCGGGAGAGAAGGTTCTTGGACCATTGAACCATCATTACCTCAGTATAACAGCAGCACTGTCCTCAACCTTTGCATGTCTCTGATCTCAGTCTGTGGGTTGTGGAGTAGACAGCTGCTCAGCGCAGGGAAGATGGCTGGTGTCCTGTGGGCCACCATGAAGGCCTCCATGAGTTCAGGTGTGACTCTGAGTCCAGCCTCTCCTGAGTCTCTCACCTCCAAGCAACTGGCCTAGCATGTCTTTGTCCTCCTGGGTCCAGGGTCTAGGTGTGTCAGCAGGCTCTGGTGGAGTCAGCTGCTTCCATTGCATCACAACCTGACTCCTGGCTCTGCTCAGGGCTCACTCCTGGTGGGGCTTGGGAGACCATTGTGGTGCTGGGGATCAAACCGGGTCAGCTGCATTGCAGGTCAGCACTGAGGCTCAGCCCTGTGCCTCTCTCTCTGGTCCCGGGTTGTGTAGGGGTGTTATTGTGAGGGTCTCACTCAGCCCGAGAACAAGGGGCGGTGCCTGATGTGGGACTCAGGGACCCAGGTGATGTGTCCCCCTCAGAAAGTGAATAAGAAGCAGCCCACAGTGCTGAATCCACCTGCCACCCCCTGCTGAGTGGGTTCCGAGGGCTCTGGGCACAGACTCAGCCAATCCACCCCTGTGCCCAGGCTGGTCTGAGTGGCCCTGCAGGGTGCGTCTACTGCTCTTGTCCTCCTACTACAAGGACCCTAGGAAGAGAAGAGCTTGCCCTGCCCTATTTGCTCCACAGAGCCTGCCACCCTGTGTGGTGCCTTGGCATAAAGGCACAGAGGCCCCTCACCACACCTTAATTCAGGGACTTCCTGAGGTCGGCTGGCAGAATGCTCTGGGTGGTTGCCTTGGCAGCCCTGGGTGCACATGCCAGCTGTGCCCTGTTCAATCATCAGGCCAGGCTGGTGTCCACTCCCTGGGGCCCTCATCTAAAAGAGATCCATCCGGGTGTCCCTGGTCACTCTCAGTCCCTGCTCTTAGGCTGAGATTGTGTCTTTGGCGTCCGAGCAGTGTGAGCCCAGACGGAGAATCAGCCCACTCGGAAGCCTGGTCACTGCTGTCCTCTCTTACATCACCATTATCACCACCACCATCACCACCACCATTACCACCATCCCCACCACCGCTACCATCACCACCATCATTGCCACCATCATCATCATCACCCTCACTACCATCCTCACCATCACCACCACCACAACTACCAGCAGTACCATATTAATCATCTCCCTCACCAGCACCCTCATTTTCACCCTCACTTATCACCGTCTTGCTGACTACCCCCTGCTCATCACCATTATTATCACCGCTCTCCTCCTCACCCTCCTTCCCACCAATACCTCTCATTTCAGCCTAAGCCCGGTAGCTCACATCCCACTGTTCTATCTGTCCCGGCTGCTCACCATGAGACCTGTGGAGGGCCATTTACTACTCAAGGAAGTTTACAATGGATTGAATCAATTATCAGGAAACACTTGACCATAGAGGTGAGCAAGGGCTCAGTCGTTTTATTTTTAAATCACAATAGTGTGGTCCCTGACACTCTCCTGAATAAGAGCATGGTTTTTCTGTGGTTTCCTCTGAATGCTCCATTATCACTGACCATAACCATTTACTCTCTTCTGATAAACACCAAACAGGCAAACAGCATACCTGACTGGGTGGGGAATTTTGAGATTCCTTAGAAAGAATCTAGTCAAAGACTTACAAAACAACTCAGTCCTAGATATGCTTTATTTCACAAGGAACTGAAAATACTGATTTAGAATATTAAATATAGTAAAAATAGGATGTAGGCATCTTTAAGCTTATTCTACCTGCTACTAAAGTTTGATGCAATATTTTTAATTAATACTTTATTATACCACCGTGAGATATACAATTACAGCGTTGTTCATGTTTAGAAGTTTCGGTCACATAGTGTTCCAGCACCCGCCCTCCACCAGTGCCCATATCCCACCACCAATGTCCCAAATTCCCTCCCCCTCCCATAGCCTGCCTAAATGGCAGGTTCTTTATCTCTTTTCTTTCTCCTTCTCTCTCCCTTCCTTCTCCTCAACCAGTATGCCCGAGAACTGATGACTGGATAAAGAAACTGTGGTACATCTACACAATGGAATACTATGCAGCTGTCAGGAAAAATGAAGTTATGAAATTTGCCTATAAATGGATGGACATGGAAAGGATCATGTTGAGTGAAATTAGTCAGAAGGAAAGAGAGATACATAGAATTACTGCATTTATTTACATGACATAAATATATCAGGTGATCTTACCAAAAGTGGAAATTACCGCAAACATGAGGGAGTCAGAGGTTACGTAAGACAGAGAAGGGAACATGTGTGAATAAATGTCGAAAGGGCTGATACCAACATAGAACTGAGCATTAAATACAGGCAAAAAATGCACATGATGGCTTCCAAGTGTTTGTGATGCAATGATTTTTAAAGACAGCCAACACTAACAGATGCACGCCATGTATTTTCCTCCTTTCTCACTGAGTTAGTAAAATGATTTGGACGATTTGGAATCAAATGATCAGGTTAAACCGTATTTTGGGCAGGCCACTTGCTCTCTGCGTGCCTGCTCTTCTCTTAAACAGCTGTGACAGTGACCTCTCCCAGAGACTTGGACAGAGGCGATATAAACCTAGGAGCCTATTATTGTTTGTATCTATCACACAGACATGGGGCAGAGCTGCTACTGGCTCTCCCTGTGTCCAGCCGCTCATGAGGTACCCAGGAGGGATGGCAGGTTCTAGCCCTCGCCCGCCACCCCAGAAGAGCCTCACAACAAGCCAGTTGACCCCCCCACTCCATGAGGACCTCCATTTTCCACATCTGGACTTCCCCCTCGTCAGAACTCCACCCAGCAGACCAGCCTATCACAGCTCGGCTCACGCGGCAGCTTGCGACATCAATAAATGCTGGATTCATCAATAAATGCTGGATTTTAAGATGATTACAAGAGTATGCTACCCGCACGGCAGAGCCTGGCAAGCTACCCTTGTCATATTTGATATACCAGATACCAGTAACAATTATGGACCTCATTCCCATGACCTGATGGAATGGTTTGAGGCTCTTTATGTTCCGGGAGCAAGCAGGTGCCCTTGGGCTCTACTTGCATGAGACAGGTCATATGGAGATGTTACTGGTGCCCACTCGAGCAAATCGACGATGAACGGGAAGACAGTGATACAGTGATACAGACAGTGATCTATCACACATCCTTTATCACAAATATTAGAAATAGAAATTACACAGGAATATGAAACTACGTAATAAATTTTTACTGCCATCTAGTTGTATAACTCTATCTGCAAATGTAGCTTTTTACTTCTCTATCTGTATCCACTCTGGAGAGATTTGATAGAGCAAATTTTGGAGCCCTATCCTTTAGGCCCTTTGGTAGCATTGAACAAATAAATTAGTGGATGATTGGATGGATGAATGGATGTATGGATAGATGATGAATTGATGGGTGGATGGATGGATGGATGGATAGATGGATGGGTGGATGGATGGATGATGGATGGATAGATGGAAGGACACATGAGTAGATGAGGGGAGGTATGTGTGTGGATGATGGAGAGATGAAGATGTGATGGATCAGTGGGCAGATAGATGTGTGTATTGATAAATAGATGACAGAGAAATAGATAGATCAATGGGTGGTGGACCCATGGATTGATGGATGGATGCATGGATGGATGTATGAATGAATGCATGAATGGATGGATAGATGGATGGATGGATGGATGGATGGATGGATGGATGGATGGATGGATGGATGGATGGATGGATGGATGGATGATGGATAAATACATGAATGGATTGATGTATGTATGAATGGATGCATGAATGGATGGGTGGATGGGTGTATTATATATGTATGGATGGATGCATGGATGGATGGATGGATGGAAGATATATGGCTAATGGATAGAATGATGCATGGTGGGGTATGATGCATAGATGGTGTATGAATATTGTCTTGAGTGGTGACGGATGGATGCATGCAGGCATGCATGGATGCATGGATTGATGGGTGCATGGATTCATGGATGGGTAGATGTATGTGTATGTGTATGTATGGGTGGATGCATGGATGGATGCATGGATGGTGGTTGGATGGATGCATGGATGGAAGATGTATGGCTAATGGATAGAAGGGTTGATTTATGGTGGGGTATGGTGCATAGACGGTGAATGGATATTGTCTGGAGTGATGACGGATAGATGGATGGGTGGATAGATGGATGGTGGATGATAGTGTACTGATGATTGGTGGATGATGGTGGATGGATGCCGGATGGATGGGCGTCAGAGTTTAAGGTTCTTGGTTGGAAGGGGTAGCTGCTGATTTTCGCCTTGTTCTGCCCAGCACCTTCTGTCTGTGTTTCAGGCCGCCTCACACCAATTCTCACCTGCTCTCACATATCAGCAGGGCATAGAGGTGTGAGGAGCACTCTGTGCTCGGGGACCTTCACCCCAGGGACTTAATGAATAGCTAAGATAAATGTTATCAAGCGGAAAGCTACAGCCAATCCAGCCGTGTGTCAGAGCAAGATGACTGTTAACTTAAAACAATCATACCAAGAATCTCTGTAATTAATAACTGTCCACAGTGTCTCCCTACACACAACTGCACAGCCAGCTCTCAGGTGTATTTGGGAGAACATTCTGAGGTGCAGGGCTACGAGGCCCCCGATTCTGTCTCTGCTCTGCTGCCCTCTGCGGGCAGGCAGGTGGACTCCAGTGTTGGCATCAATGCTCCATCCAGAGGCTCCTCTTCTCTCAAACCTCAGTGCAGGCGTGCTGTGACCCATGCCCACATTCCCACACAACAGCTTTGTGAGTTGTGTGAAGTCAACAGAGCAGCCTGTTCTTGTCTTCTATTATAGGCTCCAGGGCCACTCAGAGTGGGAAGTTCCAGCTTCATGCTTGTGTTATAAATGTGCCAAACTCTTTCCAGATGGGGCTACATTTACCTTATAGCCTAGGACCGAGCCATCTGACGGCTTCTAATGATTCGTAGGCAGCACAGAATTGGAATTACCAGGCTGTCTTATTTCTCCTTGGAATAAACATGATTATACAGCTTTAATTGTTGTAACAATTATATCTTTAATTAAAGTGCCTGGAAAATCTGTATTTTCTCATATATTCATGGATATTAATATTATCTTAATTGCTATTAACCTCCTCTAATAAGCTACCATTCTCTTTGATTAATCATCATTTTGTTTTCCTCACGAACCCTTGCAAATCATTTAGAAAGGTAATTGAAATTCATGGATTGCCCACAACATGCAAGAATCCTGATTTTCTGCTTATTTAATTGATTTTGTAGGTAAAATAGCATCCACCAGGAGCGGTTTTGCCTACAGCTTTCAGAGTCAAGCATCTCTAAATCCATATTTGATTGTATAAAATTATTTTTACCTCGAGCCTTTTTCAAAGATTATCTCTCATTTTCCCCACGGAGGAAGGACCTCCGGCTTCTGACCCCTCTTCTCCTGGGCGCAGAAGGTTTGTGCCCACAGCCCACTGTCATTTTCCTAGCTTCCTTTCCCTTTAAGCAATTTCGCTCTAATTAAGCAAGCATTAATATTCTGTAGACACACTCAGAGCAAGAGCAGATAGAGCCATTAGCAAATAGAAGCTGCTTAATAAATATCTGTGGAATAAAATCAGGGGCCAGGGAATCTATATAGGTGAAGCATGACCTTCCTGCTTCTGACCCTGGTCAGTCGCCAGCACCACAGGGGTCTCCAGCATTGCGGACAGCTGTGGCCTTGCAGGGCTCAAGCCCGTGTGGGTCCGGGTCACACCCCACACACGGCTATGAGCAACGCCTCCCCTCAGACCCCAGCACTGAGTCTCCAGTCTGGCCACTTGAGAAACCTCAGAAGTCCGTGAAAAAAATAGCCTCTGATTCTAGGACCACTGGTGTAGCCACCACATCCCTGTGGCCCAGGACTCCCTCCTGCCCTGGGTATAGCCTGAACCTATGCCTCAGGCTTGGTTCTGGCTGCCCTTAACTTCCTGTCTCTGATAGCTGACTGGCCCTCACCTCCTGTTCACTGTGTGGATGATGCCCCTAATCCAGACTCCTAATCTGGCCACTGGCCCATCTTCCTAATCCACACCCTAATGCACACACACCCAGCCCAGGACCCTAATCCATACACTCCCAGCCCAGGACCCTAATCCATACACTCCCAGCCCAGGACCCTAATCCACACTTTCCCAGCCCAGGACACTAATCCACACCCTAATCCACACTCTTCCAGGACTCTAATCCATACACTCCCAGCCCATGACCCTAATCCACACACTCCCAGCCCAGGACACTAATCCACACTCTTCCAGGACCCTAATCCATACACTCCCAGCCCAGGACCCTAATCCACACACTCCCAGCCCAGGACACTAATCCACACCCTAATCCACACTCTCCCAGTCCAGGACCCTAATCCACACCCTAATCCACACACTGCAAGCCCAGGACCCTAACCTATACACTAATCCACACACACCCAGTTCACACTAATTCATATGTCCTAATCCACTGCATTGTATTCAATGCAGTTCATTTCAGCTACTTCCTTCTGACACTTTCTTCATGGTCCCGGTCATCCAGCTCCAACCAAATGCCCACCACAGGTATAGACAGAAGCTTCATTGGAGATGCTTCACTTTCCCTTTAAAAACTCAGAATGTCTCGGGCTGGAGAGCTGGGACAGCGGGGAGGGCACTCGCCTGCTTGAGGCAGAGACCTGGCGCCCATCCCCGGTCCCACATAGGGGAACCTAAGCACCACCGGGAGTGATCCCAGAGCTCCGCCAGGGGTGCCCCCCCAATTAAAAACTAACATTTTAATTTCACTCAGGGCGTCTCTCCCTGCCCCCCACACCCCTGTCACCATGCACCTACTCTTGAGTGTTTCTGGCCTTTGCAACAGAGGATCTGAGCCAGGGAGTCTGGCTGTGGGACAGCACCTCCGAGATGGACTGTGAGCAAACTCAGTGGTGAGAGACTGATGATGGAGCCCCTGGGTCCTGCTGTGTGTCGCCTCTGTTCATGGTGGACTCCGTGACCGTGCCGGGACGGGCAGGCTCTGTCTCCTCAGCCACACTGGCCTGCCTGGGCTCAAGGCCACCATCCACTGCCACTAGTGTTCTCTGCCCACAGCCTCCATCAGGCAACCCTGGCTGGGGCAGCTCAGGCTCACTGTCTTGGGCCTCTGCCTGCATTGCACAGGTGAGCGCACTGGGCAGCCCAGAGTGCAGAGACAGCACGGGGCAAGGACGGGCACAGGGCAGGGACGGGCACAGGGCAGGGACAGGCACGGGGCAGAGACAGCACGGGGCAGAGACAGCATGGGGCAGAGACGGTAACTGGGCAGAGATGGGCTCACATCAGGGACGGGCACAGGGCAGGGATGGACACGAGGCAGGGACGGGCACGGGCAGGGACGGACATGGGGCAGAGATAGGCAAGGGCAGAGACAGGCCCAGGTCATGGACGGGCACAGGTCATGGACGGACACGGGGCAGAGACAGGCATGGGGCAGGGACGGGCATGGGGCAGAAATGGGCACGGGGCAGGGACAGGCACAGGGCAGGGATGGGCACGGTGCAGAGAAGGGTATGGGGCAGGGACGGGCACGGGGCAGGGACGGGCACGGGGCAGGGACGGGCATAGTGCAGAGAAAGGCACAGGGCAGGGACAAGCAGGGGGACGGGCATGGGGCAGAGATGGGCACAGGGTAGGGACGGGCACGGGGTAGGGACGGGCATGAGGCAGGGATGGTAACTGGGCAGAGACGGGCACGGGGCAGAGTCACGCATGAGGCAGAGTCAGGCATGGGCAAAGTCAGGCATGGGGCAGAGAAGGGCACGGGGCAGAGATGAGCACGGGGCAGAGATGGGGCAGAGTCAGGCACAGGGCAGAGACGGGCACGGGGCAGAGTTGGGGGGGGGGCAAACCTCAGACTACTCAGTCTGAGGGTAGAGACCACAAGACACTTGCCTGGGCCTCTCGTCAGAACCACACCTTCAGGTCACCCAAATTGACAATTGCCTATTTTTTAAACTTTGGCTCTGGCTCCGTCCTGGTGCTGCGAGACAAACAGCCAGAGTCTGTTCTGTTTGGCTGCCTTGGAAGCGCAAGCCAAAGCCGCATCCTTCTCGTTCTCGTCCCACACGGCCTTGAACAGACACCTATTTGCTGCTTGGCTTGGCTTGAAATTTCCCCTCTGAAATACTTACTCC
The DNA here is from genome assembly GCA_021461705.1 of Cryptotis parvus. Classification (NCBI taxonomy): domain Eukaryota; kingdom Metazoa; phylum Chordata; class Mammalia; order Eulipotyphla; family Soricidae; genus Cryptotis; species Cryptotis parvus. The sequence continues at coordinate 1,112,118 of JAJIBD010020966.1, forward strand.
ATGCAATCAGACCAAAACCAAACACCACTGCTGTTTGAGGGACGAGTACTTATGCTCATAAAGCCACGCTCTTCTCCAAACGGTCTAGTTACCTAAACACCCTCTGCCGTCTCCACCTCTGCAACATAACAGTGAGCAGAGGGAGTTCTTGGGAAATGGTTCTGAGGAAACACGGGGCAGCTGATTGAATGACTTTCTTTGGGATTGATTCCCTCTAAGTGTCACCGCAAGATTGAATCATGTCAAAGGCATCTGATCGCATCTGCTGTCTCCGAAAGTGCCTGGTAACAGGTGAGGCGTGTTCGAGAAAGTGGCTGAGAAAGGTGCAGTTCAGCACCCACTTTAGTGAATTATTACGTGCACTTTAGTACTTGTGAATTTGATAATAGTGGTTTGTGGATGTTCATTACTGGTACAATTCAATTTTACCACCAAAATGAACTTAATGGGATGATTTCTGATGCTGGCTTCAGGATGTAATTTGGAACCATTACAGTTGAGAGATCCACTTTTACAAGTATGTTTATGATGTGGACTGAGAGGCTGCACCCACACAGCAGGCAGCTGCGATTGTTTGCAGGGTCCTCGTTTCATTCTGCCCCTGGACCATTACTTAAGTGGACTCGCGGTGGGGCTGCAGCGAGGCACCTGGCCCACTCTATGATGTTCTGAGAAGGAGCAGACTAGGTGGGTCTGAGAGGGGCCGGCCGTGGGCTTGGGGTGATGGGCCCCCTACATCTGGAACTTTTGATCTGAGCTTGGGACGGGGTGTGGAGGGTCACCCAGGTGGCATCATTTTATATCAGACAATCACTGTATCACTGTATCACTGTCTTCCTGTTCATCATCAATTTGCTCGAGCGGGCACCAGTAACATCATCATATGACCTATCTCATGCAAGTAGAGCCCAAGGGCACTGCTTGCTCCAGGAACATAGAGAGCCTCAAACCATTCCATCAGGTCATGGGAATGAGGTCTATAATTGTTACTGGTATTCGGCATATCAAATACGACACGGGTAGCTTGCCAGGCTCTGCTGTGCGGGTGGCATACTCTTGTAGTCATCTCAAAATCCAGCATTTATTGATGAACCGCGGCCGCTTGCAGCTGCGCAAGCCGAGCTGTGATAGGCTGGTCTGCTGGGTGGAGTTCTGATGAGGGGGAAGCCCGGATGTGGAAAATGGATTCCCTCATGTTGTGGAGGGTCATCTGGCTTGTTGTGAGGCTCTGCTGGGGTGGCGGGCCAGGGCTAGAACCTGCCATGCCTCCCGGGTGCCTCATTAGCGGCTGGGCATAGGGAGAGCCAGTAGCAGCTCTGCCCCGTATCTGTGAGTCTCTCAGACAAACCCTAATCATTTCAGTGCGATCAGTCATTCAAACACTTTGAATGACACCAAGAATGTTTCTCACAAGTGTGGAAGGGCTGTGTGGATTTGGGGTCCTGCTTGAATTTTGAAAAAAGGACTCTCAGGTTTATGCTGAGGGTTAGCAGAGCTCAGGGCTCACTCCTGGCTCTGTGCTCAGGACTGACTCCTGGCTCTGTGCTCAGAGCTGACTCCTGGCTCTGTGCTCAGGACTGACTGCTGGCTCTGTCCTCATGGGTGACTCCTGGCTCTGTGCTCATGACTGATTCCTGACTCAGTGCTCAGCGTTGACTCCTGACTCTGCTCAGGGCTGACTCCTGGCTCTGTGCTCAGGGATGACTCCTGAATCTGTGCTCAGGGCTGACTCCTGTCTCTGTGCTCAGGGCTGACTCCTGTCTCTGTGCTCAGGGATGACTCCTGACTCTGTGCTCAGGGCTGACTCCTGGCTCTGTACTCAAGGCTGACCTCTGACTATGTACTCAGGACTGAATCCTGACTCTGTGCTCAGGACTGACTCCTGACTCAGTGCTCAGCGTTGACTCCTGACTCTGTGCTCAGGGCCGACTCCTGACTCTGTGCTCAGGGCTGACTCCTGGCTCTGCTCAAGGCTGACTCCTGGCTCTGTGCTCAGGGATGACTCCTGACTCTGTGCTCAGGGCTGACTCCTGTCTCTGTGCTCAGGGCTGACTCCTGTCTCTGTGCTCAGGGATGACTCCTGACTCTGTGCTCAAGGCTGACTCCTGACTCTGTGCTCAAGGCTGACTCCTGACTATGTACTCAGGGCTGACTCCTGACTCTGTGCTCAGGACTGACTCCTGACTCAGTGCTCAGCGTTGACTCCTGACTCAGTGCTCAGCGCTGACTCCTGACTCTGTGCTCAGAGCCGACTCCTGACTCTGTGCTCAGGGCTGACTCCTGGCTCTGCTCAAGGCTGACTCCTGGCTCTGTGCTCAGGGCTGACTCCTGTCTCTGTGCTCAGGGCTGACTCCTGTCTCTGTGCTCAGGGATGACTCCTGACTCTGTGCTCAGGGCTGACTCCTGACTCTGTGCTCAAGGCTGACTCCTGGCTCTGTGCTCAGGGCTGACTTTTGACTCTGTGCTCAGGGCTGACTCCTGACTCTGTGCTCAGGGCTGACTCCTGACTCTGTGCTCAGGGCTGACTCCTGGGTCTGTGCTCAAGGCTGACTCCTGTCTCTGTGCTCAGGGATGACTCCTGACTCTGTGCTCAGGGCTGACTCCTGACTCTGTGCTCAAGGCTGACTCCTGGCTCTGTGCTCAGGGCTGACTTTTGACTCTGTGCTCAGGGCTGACCCCTGACTCTGTGCTCAGGGCTGACTCCTGACTCTGTGCTCAGGGCTGACTCCTGGGTCTGTGCTCAAGGCTGACTCCTGACTCTGTGCTCATGGCTGACTCCTGACTCTGTGCTCAGGGCTGACTCCTGGTTCTGTGCTCAAGGCTGACTCCTGACTCTGTACTCAGGGCTGACTCCTGACTCTGTGATCAGGGCTGACTCCTGGCTCTGTGCTTAGAGCTGACACCTGTCTCTGCTCAGGGCTGACTCCGGCTCTGTGCTCAGGACTGACTCTGTTAACTCTTGGCTCTATGCTCAGGATGACTCCTGGCTCAGTGCTTATGACTGATTCCTGGCTCTATGCTAAGGGGTAATTCCTGCCTCTATTCTTTGCTTTTTTTATTTTTTTCTAATATTTTTAATTCAATCACAGTAAGATACACAATTACAAGGTTGTTCACAATTGGGTTTCAGTTATATATTGCTCCAACACCTAATCCTTCACCAGGGCACGTTTCCCTCCACCAGTGTCCCTAGTTTGACATCCCGCCCCTGCCTTTGTGGCAGGCATCTCTCTCTCTCTCTTTTTTTCTCTCTCTGTCTCTCTCTGTCTCTCTGTGCGTGTCTCCTTTTGGGCGTTATGGTTTATAGTGGCTCTGTTCTCAGAGCTCATTTCTGGCTCTGTGCTCAAGGATTATTCCTGGCTCTATGCTCAGGGGCCAAGGAGTGATAGCCTAGGTTGAATCCTTCCTGCTGTGTGGCATGTTTGCATACTGATGCACTCTGTCACCAAACTGTCTCTCTGGCCCAGAGGCTGCATTCTGTGGTACGAAAATAACCTCAGAGTCATCCATTTTCAAGTAAAGTTTAGAAAATATAAATTCTCCAAATATTCAAGAACAGCCCAAGCAAGTTATTTTCTTATTCTGTGTTAAATATATCTTGACATGTGACTAGTTGACATTTCTGGACATTAATCTCCATCTGGATGAGCGTGAGACTCAGCGGAGTCCGTGGACCTGTTATCCACGCTCTCTCTGCCACACATAGATATGGCCTCGCTAATCGTATTATGTCCCTTTTCCTTATTTCAAAAGTCACACCATGTCATAGGTGGCCCCTAAAATATTAACCCATCATTACCTAGACCTGTAAAACTTAATCACCAAAAGAATTGCTTCTGCGTGTTCACACCTAACTCACTGCTCATTTGCTGGGCTCATTTAATGGGCAATTTTCATCAAGTATAGAGTAAAATCAGTGACTGATATAAAAAGATTATTTTAAGACCTTTTACAAAAATGACAACTTAAACAATCTCTCCCGCTGCTGCTAACTGATCTTCACCCATTATGGTGTCTCTGTAACCTGTACAGTTTATAGTGCAACTGTTATTTTTAAGTGATGAACACATTTAAAACTCAATAGAAAGTCTGGAATCCTCATTTCTTCAAAGCCTGAGTGAAGCCCACTCTGACGCTCCTGCGCATCAGCACCGATTCAGGCACCCGCCCAAGCAGTGCATCAAAAAGAACAGCAAGGACTGTACTTGATCTGAGCACTAGACTTGGAGCCTGTGCTTTGATTTTAAATATTTTATTGACTTTTTTAAGTCTTGGCAGCATGAGAGCACGTGGCCACTCAGTAGTTGTTGCTTTCCAGCTGGGTTTCTGTCACGATGCCCATTCAGCGTGGCATCAGACACACGGGGCTCTGCACATCTGCTCCTTCTGGAGGAGGCATAACGGGACAGATCACTTGTATCACTTGTTTTTCATCGATTTGCTCGAGCGGGCATCAGTAACATCTCCATCCATTCTGTCACATGCTAGTGTAGCTCAAGGGCATCTGCTCACTTCAGGAACACGAAGAACCTCAAACCATTCCTTCAGGTCATGGGAATAAGGTCTATAATTGTTACTGGTTTTTGGCATATCAAATATGACACAGGAAGCTTGCCAGGCTCTGCCGTGTGGGTGGTATACGCTCAGTAGTAGGCTCTCATCTCATGCATTTACTGATGAACCTCAATGGGGAGAGATCAGCTTTTTTCTTGGGTGGAGCTCTGAGGAGCTGTTGAGTCCGAATGTTGAAAACGGTGGCCCCTCATGGTGTGGGGGGTTCCTCTGGCTCCTTGTGAGGCTCTATTGGGATGGTGGGCCAGGGCTAGAACTCACCTTTCCTCCCGGGTGCCTCATAATCAGCTGAGCACAGGGACAGCTGGTAGCAGCTCTGCCCCGTGTGTCTGAGTCAGACAATGGGACAAACTCATAAAAAGTTGAGCAGGGCTCAAAGAGGGAACATAGGGCACAGGCGCCGCACTCCCCATGAGACTTGAGTTCACCATGGTGGTCCCTTGAGCCCCTCAAGTGTGATTCCTGAGCACAGAGCTGGAAGTAGCCCTGAGCACTGCCAGGGTTGGAACGAGGGTTGGAACGAGGGACCCTCCCAGCAAAGAGTCACTCACCCTTTGAGCCATCTCCCCATTCTAGGTCATGGAAAGGAAACAATAGCATGGTGAAAGCTGAGAATCACGGTGCTGAAATGACAGTAATGATAGTAACTTTATTCCGTGCCCTTGATAAGGATGTACCCTAAGGCAGCCATGGAAGTTTTCACTAAATCCTCCCTCAATCCCTTTTCACAGGGCAGCCAGAGCAGTTGCATGCTAGTGTAGCCCAAGGGCATCTGCTCACTCCAGGAACACAAAGAGCCTCAAACCATTCATTTAGGGTTATGGGAATGAGGTCTATAATTGTTACTGGTTTTTGGCATATCAAATACACCACGGGTAGTTTGCCAGGCTCTGCCATACGGGTAGGATACTCTTGGTAGTAACGTAGGCTCACAGTTCGCTCATTTACTGATGAACCACAATGGGGAGAGATTGGCTTTGTCTTGGGTGGAGCTCTGACGAGCTGATCGTGAGGCACCCAGGAGGGAAGATGGGTTCTAGTCCTGGTCCACCATCCCAATAGAGCTTCAAAAGAAGCCAGAGGAACCCCCATACCATGAGGGCCGCCATTTTCAACATCCGAACTCCACTGTGAAATAAATGCATATAAATCTATGCCAAAAGAATAAAAGTAGGCTTAAAGAGAAAAGGTGAGGTTTACAAGTCTTAAGGAAAAGGTTTGACTAAACATCCACGTGAAAATGGGGAACCGTCCAGACATGAAACCCAGCGCACTGTGCTTGCTTGGGATCAAGTGTTTTATGGCTCTTCATAAGGACTCTGCACACGCACGTGGGTGGTCAGGTTCCACCTCTGCCCCACCCAGCACTTCCCATAAGGACTCAGTATACTGTGTAGGTGGGTGGGTTCCGCCTCTCCCTCCAGCACTGCCCGTAAGGACTCAGTGCATGAGCTTAGGTGGGTGGGTTCCACCTCTCCCTCCAGCACTGCCCATAAGGACTCAGCGCACGTGCAGGTGGTTGGGTTCTGCCTCTCCCCCTCAGCCCGCCACACCAGGAATACCTGCCCCTGGACACCACATGTTGTTGTTTGCTCTGGAGCATTGGAGCCCAGCACGGGCAGGTTTGGTTTCTTCTGCCACAGCCTCAGACACAGAAACAAGGTGAACATGGAGGATAGGGAATATGGGAACATGGGAAATAGGGAGCACGGGGCCATGGGGACATTGGGGTGTGAGACACCTGCGAGACACGGGGCCACGGGGACATTGGAGGACACACGGTCATTGGGGACACAGGGAAAGCAGGGGCAGGGGCACACAGGCTTCCTAGTAGCCGCGGCAGGAGCTGACCTGGGTCACACAGAGGCTGGCAAACAGACCCATCCTCTTTCAAGTCTCTGATTTGCATCAAACCCATCACGTCAAGGTTTATGGCTTGTTCTGACCTGAGCCAGAGACCCCAGATGCAGGTGTGGTAGGTGAGGGCTGGCCATGGGTTTTCTGGGTGCCCAGTCGGGCCCTCTGTGCGGAGTGCGGCCTCCTGGCTGCTGGGCTCTGATCCTGGTGCTGAGACCTGAAGCTGTGTCGCTGTGTGTGAAGCTCAGTGTGTGTCGCTGCTTCCTCCTGAGCTGGCTCCCTCCAGACACCCTCAGCTGAGTCCTGGTGCCCATGAGCTGCTGGCCAAGGTCCCCACACAGTCTCCTCCAGGGGTTCCCATCCTCTTCCTACTGCCGGGCCCTGAGGGCTGGGAGCGCCACTCACCTGGAGAACCATGTTTGTACTCTTGCAGGAGCTGCATGGTGGGTGTTGGTCATCAGGGACGCTAGAGCTTGGGGGAGGGCCCGGATTTACACTGAGCCCAGGACTTCCTGGCCTTGGGGCTGGGCGGATCCAGTTGCTTCATCCAGAGCCAGAGTTGGCAACTATTAGGGCTCCTGGCCACGTCACTGCCCCTTATCCGGCTGCCCAGTTACAGCTGCTCTTAGCATGGGCTCCTCCTTCACCCACATGCAGTCAGGAGCCGGGCTAGCTCCCACACGTGTCCACGCAGCCAGGGGTGAAAAAGCCAGGCTGCCCACTGCCTCGGGGTCCTACTGTCCACTGCCTCAGTGCCCTACTGTCCACTGCCTCGGTGCCCTACTGTCCACTGCCTCGGTGCCCTACTGTCCACTGCCTCAATGCCCTACTGTCCACTGCCTCAATGCCCTAATGTCCACTGCCTCGGTGCCCTACTGTCCACTGCCTCAGTGCCCCTACTGTCCACTGTGTATCCTCTCCAGCCAGGGTCCTCTCCTGTACACTCTAGCTCTCTTGCTGGAAGACTATCCCAACCAAATGTAGTGGACTCGGCAGACACAACCTCCAGCTGGTGGGTCCTGGCACATCTTCAGAGGCTCGGTCCTGTGCCAGGTACTGGTTCCTAACACGTGACCTGACTGCAGCCCCTGCTCTGCAGGGCTGTCTTCCATGATGGTTCATGTTTTTAGGGCGTCGCTCCTGGCTGTACTCAGTGCTCAGCAGATGCAGCGGTACTGGGATCACCAAAGCCGCCCGCGCAGTGTTGGGATGCTCCTGATGGGGTCAGACCCAGGCTGTCTGTGCTCTTTGGCTTCTGAGCATCCACGACTTTCCAGGTTCTCCATCACACTTCCCTCCTTCCTCGCACCCTCCTTCTAGAAGAGTCCAAAATGGTGTTTGTTTCCATGACTGTAAAACTCATGTCGGACCCTGGAATATGGTCCCAGGGAAACTGTTTTCTGAGTCCTACAGAGTCCCTGGGGCATTCAGGGCTGATGACTGAACCTCCAACCAATGGACAAAGTAACTGGGCCACAGATTCACTGGCAATTGGTGACCGCTCAACTCAAGGGAATCAGCTAGTTATAGAGACATCATGAAGGGTTGGTGGTAAACAGTGAATGGTGAAAAGCCCCTTCCTCGGGTACTGGGGACAGTCGACCAGGAGAATCCCCCAAGGGCCGGATTCAGTCTGGGCTTATCACTCTCCCATTTCCTTTTATCATAAACCTGTGAACAATCATATCTAATTTGTTTCTCAACATTTCTAGTCATTTTGTACAAGCACAGTGGGAGATACAGACTTTTATCTATACCCTAGATAAGCTAACATGGTCTCTCTGGACACAGGGCAAAGGGTGGCTTTTCCTGACATCTGCCACATAGCACAGACTACAGTCCTCAGGCCAAGTTAGTTTTTCCTCACCCCTACAGGGGCCTTACTCAGTCACTTTGTTATGGGTCATGTCAGAGTTTGTTTCATGGTTGTGCTCTTAACTTACCACATTTTTAAAATTGTTTTATTACATTTCTTATGGTGGTCAGCCTGTCCCTGCAGAAGCCAAGGTAGCTTCCTCATGGCTTGCCCTGGGCCATCCAAATCCTGTGGCAGGGACGCTCCTTTTTTTGTGTGTAAGGAACTAAGGTCAATCTGAGGGCAACTGAAGTTTGAATCAGGTAAATACCCAGGAGTAAATATTTCAGAATCAGGGGCCAGAGCAATAGCCCAGTGGGTAGGGCATTTGCCTTGCATGCAGCAGGCCTGTGTCAGCCCAGGTTCGATCCCGGCATCCCATATGGTCCCCCAAGCACTGCCAGGAGTAATTCCTGAGTGCAGAGCCAGGAGAAACCCCAGAGCATTGCCGGGTGTGACACCCCCCCCAAAAAAAAAAGCAAAAAAAGTATTTCAGAATCAGTTAACTCTTAAATTATCAATCACTGTATCACTGTCTTCCCGTTCATCATCGATTTGCTTGAGTGGGCACCAGTAACATCTCCATTTGACCTGTCTCATGTAAGTAGAGCCCAAGGGCACCTGCTTGCTCCAGGAACATAAAGAGCCTCAAACCATTCCATCAGGTCATGGGAATGAGGTCTATAATTGTTACTGGTATCTGGCATATCAAATACGACACGGGTAGCTTGCCAGGCTCTGCCGCGTCGGGTAGCATACTCTTGTAGTCATCTCAAAATTCAGCATTTATTGATGAACCGTGTGGCCACTTGTGGCCGCCCGAGGGCTGTGATAGTCTGGTCTGCTGGGTGGAGGCTGGTCTTCTGATGAGGAGGAAGTCCAGATGTGGAAAATGGAGGCCCTCGTGGAGTGGGGGGTTGTCTGGCTTATTGTGAGGCTCTGCTGGGGTGGCAGGCCAGGGCTAGAACCCGCCATCCCCCCCCCGGTGCCTCATGAGCCTCTAGGCACAGGGGAGAGCCAGTAGCAGCTTTTCCCCATGTCTGTCTCTAGATCAGCATACCTGGGCGGATTAAAAAAAGACTGCAGCAGGGTGGATCTCGATGAGCCGGGCTGTGATAGGCTGGTCTGCTGGGTGGAGTTCTGATGAGGGGGAATTCGGGTGTGGAAAATGGAGGCCCTCATGGAGTGGGGGTCGTCTGGCTTGTTGTGAGGCTCTTCTGGGGTGGCGGGCCAGGGCTAGAAACTGCCATTCCTCCCGGGCGCCTCATGAGCCTCTGGGCACAGGGAGAGCCAGTAGCAGCTCTGCCCCATGCCTTGTCCATGGGGCCGGAGTGATAGCCCAGCGGGTAGGGCGTTGCCTTCGCTACGTGGCTGGCCTGTGCCGGCCGGGGGTTCGATCCCGGCATCCCATATGGTCCCCTGAGCACCGCCAGGAGTAATTCCTGAATGCAGAGCCAGGAGTAACCCCTGAGCATCGCCGAGTGTGACCAAATTATCAAAGTACAGTATTAATTGTCTCCCTGTGTCTGTGCGCAAAAGGACATTGCTGTAGCATAAAAGTATGCAGAGGACATAAAGGAAAGCGAAAAAGCAGTATTTCACTTACCTATACAAAATCCAAAGTCATCAGAAGGCTTAACTCCTGTAAGCTGCTGTGTCTGATTAGGAGAGAATGACTAAGCAGGAGAGTTAAGTTACACTCGGAGGACAGGGTATGCCCCAGGAGCACTGGAATGGGTGTAACCCAGCAGGTGGATTTTGGATTTGGGTGGGGGAGGGGCTTACCTGGATCTGTTTCCCAGGTCATGTGGTCCCTGTTTCTTCATTGATGTGCTGCCCAGTGGGCGCGTACAGTGATGAAAGTGGACTGTGAGGGTCCCCCACCACTAGGATGTCGCTTACTTCTATTTGTCATTGTCACAAGGACTTTGCTGCCCTACATTCAGTCCAGTTAATGCTCACTTAGTAGGGCCTCCTCTCCTGATCTGTTGTCGTCTCAACCGGAGTGTGACGCCCGTCCAGTCCAATGACCGCTGCCCTGAGCTGGGAACAGGACACAGCTTGTTTCCTGCTCTTCTAACTCAACCCATCTTCTACCAGTGTTTTCCGACCCTTAACACTGAGCCTATGTTTGCTTGAGAATTCGAGTAATACATGCAAGCGTCAAGGTTGGATCTAGCTCAATGCAACCAGCCTGTGCCCTTTGATAAGGGAGCTCAGTCACTGACATTTAGAGATTGGCAACCTGAATAACCCGTCGCTTTTCTGCGAGGATTTCAGGTGGTTTTGCAGCTCATCCTCATTTCTCGCAGTTTCCTATTTTTCCCTCTTGCGTTTTGATACTTGACTTTAATGGAATAATCAGACTCCATTTGCCTCTTCTGCCTCCATTATTCTGTACGATTTTGTTTCAAGGTTACTGTGTTGCTTCCAGCTGCAATTCTGAGCTTAGGTCCTCTTCCAAGTTTGCAAGAGGAAACCTCTGTTCCTTCTCTGGGTGGCCTTTCCTTCTCTCTTTTTTCCCTTTTCCGACTTTTACATATTGCTCTGCTCCCAACTGGAGTCTTCCTGCTTTTCCTAGGAGACTGAGATTTGTGATCATCTAATTATCTTTCTGCTCAGTAAGTTTGAAAATGGTCTTTTAGACACAAAAGCAGAGGTCAGCACCCTGGTGCCAGCAGGACAATTCTGGCCTGTCCCCAAAGTATTGTTGGTCCATTGCTAAGTGGCTGAGAAAAAAAATGCACCATAAAGGGGGCATAAAAAGACATCATAAAAGGCAAAAAAGAGGACTGCAAACCTCTATTTCCATCGGACTGCGTACATCAGGACCACACAGAGCAGCCAGGAAGCCGGACTGGGTCACAGCAGGCCAGCCCAGCATGTGGCCTGTGGACCCTGCCCCCTCCCTGTGGGCCTTCACAATCACTGATGGGTCTTTCTCTGGCCAGCGATGAAGGCGGCTGGCACAGGGCCGTTAGTCAATGCCCCCATCTAACTTCTGGGAGCAGGAGCCTGTGAGAATATGAGTGTAAAAGCTGTGTTAGGGCTAGGGAGATAGTGCCAGCATTAAGACACTTGTGTTTCTGTCAGGGTATGTTGGACGCCCCAACAAAATCCGGGAGCAGGGTATAGGGATCCCCTTCTGCTCCGGGGGCTCAGCAGCCAGCAGACAGAGAAAGGCTTGAGAATCCAGCAAAGTTTCACAAGGCTTTATTCACACTTGTTCTGGTATACAATTTAGTAACAGAAAAACCCCAGACCTTAGGTTCCTGGCTGGGCCCCAGCCATGTGTAGATTTAGAATCCTAGGACAAGATGGCCGCTACCACATGCTAAGACCCAACAGGGAAGAGAAGGGAGAGGCAGAGGGCGAAAAGGAAAAGCAGAAGTAAAAGGTGGAAAGGCGGAAAGGCAAAAAGGCAAAAGGGAACAGGTGTAAAAGAAAGAAGGCTATAGCTTTTATAATTTTTCAGCCTAGACCAGCCCACATCAATGGAAAGCAGTTGGGTCAATCCCCCTCAGGTAACTTCTCCCAAGACCTCACCTACTTCCATTAAAATGTTAATATTGGCCAGCCAAGATTGCAGCCTGTGGTAGATGGAGGAAGGGCATCTGAGATGAACTGTATATCACAATACACAGGCATGCATCTGTACCAATGGATATTCTACAGCCAGGTATATATTTCTCCAAGCCTTCACAAGATTCTCGTCTTTAATTCATAGTTGATTTGAATATTAGCCTTTAGACTTATTAGAGAGCCCTGCTTGCTTGCTTGGAAGCATTTCTCTCTGGTCTAATTAATTAGAGATATCCAACGTGGCTAGGTAAATATACTGGTAAGATCTTTCTAGTCCCATGATGATTGTGGCAGCATGAACGAAAATATTTATATCAGCTAACATAGAATACATGGTAAGATATACTGCCACATAGAGTCACAGATCCAAACTCTTTTCCTGTGCCTATCTGTAAAGTGGCCTGCAGGAGGCAACTCCAGGCAAGGTACAGAGGCTCTGGGCAACAGTGCACAGATGGGAACCAATGCAGGTTGGATCCCTGGTACCCCATATGGACCCCCCAAATCCCACAAGGAGTGATTCCAGAGAGTTCAGGGAAGAGTGATCCCTGAACACTGCAGGGTATGACACTCTTTGGGAAGAAAAGTACCAAGAACTCATTCAAGCGTGACTCAATGTCAGGGATGGGGTCAGTATCAGGCAAGGACCCAGCTTCAACCCAGTGTGAACGAATGTTGGTGTCAGGGTCAGGCCAGGCAGGGGCGGGGCCAGGCAGAGGGTGGGGGTGGGAAAGTGGGGCGTGGCATCTTGCATGGCACAGGTGGCACTGCAGCAGGGAAGGATGGCAGGGCCTGGACACAGGCATGAGGATGATGAGTGTTCGCAGAGTCACGGCTGCAGTGTAGATCTGCACCCATGAAGAGGATTCCAACAGGTGCAGTGCTGTGTGGGGCCAGTTCTGAGAGGGCCCAGTCCACATCTGAGCCCCAGGGGCAGCCCACCTGCCTGAGGAGAGTCTGTGCTGCTTCTTGGCTTCCCGCCTCCCTGTGGCCACAGCCTGATGCACGGGAAAGGGGGAAAGTGTGAGACCCCCACACACTGCAGCTGCCAGCAGAGCACTAAATCCTCCCCATCTTCTGCACTAAGAGGCTTCATAGTGCATGAGGCCGAGTCCACATGGGGGTGTGGCCGAGTCCTCACAGGGGTCTGGCTGAGTCCGGTGGGGTTGTGGCTGAATCCACATGTGTGTGTGGCTCAGTTCAAATGAGTGTGTGGCTGAGCCCATGTGGGCATGTGGCTGAGTCAGGTGGGTACATGGCTGAGTCCACGTGGGTATGTGGTTGAGTCGATATGGGCATATGGCTGAGTCCACGTGGGCATGTGACTGTGTTCATGTGGGCATGTGGCCGAGTGCTCCAGGCAGTGGCCTCACGTGCTCAGCAGCACAGGAGCAGGTCAGGTGGGCTAGGTCTGTCAGCTCAGAGCAGGAGTCTGCAGGTGCGACAACCTAGCACAGACTGACCAGGGCCGTGGCTCCCCTGGACAATGGGCTGTGGCTGGCATTTGCCATCTGAGTCCTCAGCATTAGCTGAAATGGGGTGTCCCTGCAGTGTCCCAGACACCCAAAAGGACACGGTCCGTGCAGGACATGGAGCACATCCTGGGCTTTCCTGACAGCTGGACCAGGAGAGGCAGGTCTAGCTCCTCCAAAACTCTAGCAAGTCCCTGTGTTTGCTCTGAAGCCAGGACTGTGCTCCTCATCACCCGCGTGCTCCCCACCTCATCTCTGGGACCGTGCGGGCCGTGCTCCTCACCACTCCGCGCGTGCTCCCCACCTCATCTCTGGGACCATGTGGGTCGTGCTCCTCATCATACTGCATGCTCCCCATCTCATCTCTGCGACCGTGCGGGTCATGCTCCTCATCACGCCGCTGCTCCCCATCTCATCTCTGGGACCATGTGGGTCATGCTCCTCATCACACCGCGGGCTCCCCATCTCATCTCTGGGACCATTCCAGGTCGTGCTCCTCATCACACTGAGTGCTCCCCATCTCATCTCTGGAATCTTGTGGGTTGTGCTCCTCACTCACACCGCGTTTTCCCCATCTCATCTCTGGGACCATTCCAGGTCGTGCTCATCATCACACTGAGTGCTCCCCATCTCATCTCTTGAATCTTGTGGGTTGTGCTGCTCATCACACCGCGTGCTCCCTGTCTCATCTGTGGAACCATATGGTTGAGCTCCTCATCACACCACGTGCTCCCCATCTCATCTCTGGGATCATGCGTGTTGTGCTCACTCACACCGCGGGCTCCCCATGTCATCTCTGGGACCATTCCGGGTCGTGCTCCTCATCACCGCGTGCTCCCCATCTCATCTCTGGAACCGTACGGGTTGTGCTCCTCATCACACCGCATGCTCCCCATCTCATCTCCTTGGGAGTCTCTGTTGCCCTGGCCAGGGTCTGAGAGACCCTGAAGTGGGTCTGGCTGCACTGGCTGGTCCGGTCATCACTGTAAGTCTAGCTAGTGTCCAAAAACAAAGGACAAAGTCAGCCACGCCTCCTTGGTTGCCTGTTGTCCATTGCAACTATGTCCTCTGGAAGCAGTGGACAGAGATGTCCCCCACTGACCCCTCAGTGGACAGAGGCATTGCTTCCCTCGGCCCCTTACTGCCTCCCACTGGCCTCACAGGGTACAGACACTCCCACTGCTACTAAGTGGACAGACTGCCCCTCCTCTGGCAGTGTGTTCCCTGTCCCCGCGGAGGAGCCTGAGACCTCGGTCTCCTTCTGTGTCTGGAAATGGGCACAGTCCGTCCCATGTGTCTCTGGCTTGGTCTCGGGGTGTTCCTCTCTGGCTTTGTCTCAGGCTTCTCTCTCTGTCCCTGATCCAGGCTCACAGGCATGAACCTACCATCGCCCGTCATCAGCAGCAAGAACTGGCTGCGCCTCCACTTCACGACCGACAGCAACCACCGGCGCAAGGGTTTCAACGCCGCAGTTCCAAGGTAAGGGGCCGAGGCCACACACGGGGCAGCCGCCTTTCCACACGGTCGTTGGAGTCTGAGCACAAGCCAAAGGCGACACCCTCCCCTGGGAGGTGACAGAGGACACTGCCCTGCTCGCTGGAGCGAATCCCTCTGTGTAGCCCATTCCCCGTAGCTGTCATTGTCTGGGGGAGGCACAGCTGGCACAGGGCTGGCATCTGACTGTGCTTGGGGCTCACTCCTGGCTGCGGTCAGCCAGTCACTGCTGCTGGAGCTTGGCCACCATACATCGTGCGGGTATTGAACCCAGCTTAGCAAGTGCACGGCAAGTGCTGTGCTGCCGCCCTGGCAGCCCGTTTCAACTTGTTGGTGTTGGTCGCTATTAGAGTGGGTGATGGCACAGTGGGGAACTCATGGACGACACAGCCAGCAACTGGCCCGGCCGACCTCGAGCCTCTGCAGCACAGGCCTGGCCTGGACACACCTGGACTCCGTGTCTCGGTGACAGTGGGGTAACAGCAAGGACATCTAGACTAGATGCACCCGACTCCATGTCTCGGTGACAGCAAGGACATCTAGCCTAGACGCGCCCGGACTCCGTGTCTTGGTGACAGCGGGGTGACAGCAAGGACATCTAGACCTCAGAATGTCTGCGGGTGGGGCCGGGCTAGAGGAGGCGGAACATGGCAGGTCCCCTGGGGACACAGAGGCAACCCATGACCCCACTGTGGTGTGTGCTCTCACTGTGTGGAGACTCTCTGTGTGGAGCCTCTGGGCTGTCGAATCACATGCCTCGGCCTGACGCCCCCCCGTCCCACCCGGGCTCCAGGTGTCAGAACTCGATCCTGAGAGTCCCGAACCCTCCTGGGCTGCCCCTGACCTGCTAGCTGGCCTCTGGAAAGCCCCTGGTGGACCTGTCCACAGTTAATGGAAGGACACTGATGCCTCATCCCTCCGACCCGCCGTGCCTTTGGCATCTCCTGTGCTGGGGAGAGAGCAGGGTGGGGCAGCTGCTGGTTCTGTGCTGGCTCCATGTAAGCTGTCACCGCTGGACAGGACAGTCTGACAGTGTGGACACCAGCCATTGGCTCCTAAGTATGTGTGTGGGTCCACACGTGTGCATGTCTGTGTGCAGTGTGTAGCTGAGATACACAGAGTCCTGCTCACCTGTAAGTACCTTTATTTTAACTGAAGAAACTGAAGCGACAGGGTGTCCTGTTATTATGACTAGCACAGCTGCAGGGAACATTCTAGAAATGCAGTGAGAGCACACCATAGTCCAAGGAAGGCAGAGCTTCCTTGACACTGAGCACATGCCTCATGTGTCTGTGGGGGTCGTGGCTGAGCCTGTAAGTGATGGGGACAGTTTCCTCTGCTTCTGCGGACATGCCCCCACTCCTGTGACCATTAGTATGCACCCATGCTTGAGAGCACAAAGCCCCGTCTCCGTGCCTGGGAGACTTCCGGCCCTGCGTGCAGACTGTCTGCATCCACACAGTCTCTCCCCACACTGCTCTGCGTCTGTCCAGCAGCCCGCACAGCCAGCTGCAGGGACCTTCATGACGCCTACACCCAGCTGTGCTTCCACTCACACTCAGTGCCGCTTGGTCCAGGGAAGAGGCGCCCGCCAGAGAACGGCAGCCCTGCTTCCCCTCGTGTCTTGAACGTTCTGCCAGGCCTTCTTCATTCCCTTCATAGCAAGGCTTCTCCTTTGGCTTTCAGCTCTTCCGTGGTGCATTGACGCTAAGCCCCACATGCCACCAGGCTGTGGGCGGGGCAGCCCAGCTCTCTGGCCGCTGCCCTGAGACACTCATCCTCAGGCAGCATGGGGAACGGAAGGCTGGCACGGCACTCTCCTTGCAGTACCTGGTGTCTACAGAGCTCTCGCGAATGATAGATTTATGTAGGATTCATTATTTCTTTAAATCAGCTGAAAATTGAGCCCATTCTTTATACACTACCGCCGTCATTAATTATCATTAAATAAGTGCCTTGTTAGTGCGATCCATCATCCTGACACTTCCAGAGTCCCCAGGGTGAGTTTTTTCAGGTATATTCATCATGAAGAACAATGCCTCTTCACTACCAAGTAGCCACGGATGGGCCAGCTAATTGTTACATATGTTTACGTGGCTATTTATAAACATACAGTTTTCACAAAATGAAATTCCCATTGATTCCTGTAATGGATAAATCATTTTGAAAGTGTTTGTAATAAAGTTCCAGTTTATATAGCGAACACCCAAGTTCATAAATCAAAGGGGAACCTATGTGGATTCAGAAGCTCATGTTGACACAAATAATTAGTTTGCTTTGTGGGTGTAAGTTCTATTTACCACTGATTGTCTTTAAAATAGAGACTTTTCCGTGGCTCTCTGATGGCTCCTCGGAGAGGGAGAGATTCAGCCCCGTAGATAAATCAAAACGGGAGTGAAATTTGCCTTCCTCCCTCGGCGTTCACGCTGCCACTCAAGGCCAATTATAGACGTGCTTCTCAAGGGCTCGTCTGTCCATCCTGGCCACAGCCTGCGTGTCTGTATCTCCCACAGAATAGAAACTGCCACCAGGGACGATCAAGGCAGCAGTTAGGAAGTGACAGTCTGCAGGGCTCGGCTGGTCCTGCAGGGGGCGCTCCCACTCTGCCTCCCGCCCACGGAGCTCCCCTGGCCACTGGAGGCAACTAATCTCACAGCCTCCACATCATCCCTAACACCCCACACGCACAGATGACACCTTTGTAGAAATAAGCATCCTTGCATCAGAAGCCCCAACTAACTGCCCTCCCTGACCCAATCCTGAAGCTTCTCTCAGTCGGGGACTCAAGGCACAGAGACAGTTGCCCTCGGGGGTCTCTCCAGGCTGCTGGTTCTGGCCTCCGCTGCTCTGGGATGTGCTTATTCACAGCCAGTGCCCTGGACACCTGCTGTGTTACACGCAGCTTAGACTGGCTCCCTCACGGAATGTTCTGGAAGGCTGATGAAGTAAAGAAGCAGCGTAGCCGACAGCTGCTTCCTGAGCTCTGGGGGGTCTGTTCTGCACAAGCGAAGCTTTCTCGTTTTCACCCTCAGTCCGAATCACCGAGTCTGAAGCTCCCGACTGTGCTGCGCTGAGAGCCCCAGACCGCGGAAGGCGCACAGCCACTCACCACACTGGGCCCCATGCAGCCGAGCACTGCATTTGCGGGAGCCACAAGCCCCACCTTGCAGTGGGCCCAGAGCAAAGTCTCTGTGCAGGAGAGGGCGTGTTTGTGGGCAGCACCTGCCACGTGCCTGAGCAAGTCCTCAGTGTCTCACGCATGGCAGTGGGGCCCTTCCTACGTCCCTCAGTGTCACCCCACTCACGCACTCAGTGTCACGCCCACTCACGCATGGCAGTGAGGGTCTTCCTAGTGGTGGCTCCAGAGCGCCACCCAGCTTTGCATCGTGACACATTGGCCAAGTCTCCCTCAGCACAACTTCCGAGAGTCCTCCTGGGTGGTCCCGACCTGCCGTGGTTTTAGAACTTCCGAGATACCAGCCACTTCCTCACAGGGTGACCTCGGCCTCCTGAAACTGCTCATATTCCTGGATAGGAGGTCGGGCTATCGGGTGCACGGCACTAGCTGCGCCATTCAGCAGCCCGATGCAGAGAGGTCCCAGCCTTTTCCTAGGGGCCTGTGAAACCCCTCAGAAACCTCGGAGGAATGTCTCCTTCTTTGACGTCTTTCTGAGCGGAGTTTGACTTGTGCAGGTGGTGAACCTGCAATGAGTCGTGTCCAGTGAGAAGTGGCTGTAGCCCACAGGACACAGCTGTGGTCAGCTCAGAAACCTGCAGGACCTCCAGCACAGCCCCACACGGAACAGCGACCTGCTATGGGGCCATCACGGTGGTCTGAGACAGATACTGTGCCCTCAGACACTCCCTGGGCCCTGCTGCCTGCACGGCGTGGCATGGACTGGCTGTGCCCTCTGCAAAAACAGCAGCTGTCCACAGCAATGTCTCTATGACCTGGCCTCCAGTGCCCAGTGCTGGCCAGTGTCTGTGCCTCCAGCCACACAGGACACTGCTGTCTCTGGCGCTCTGTGTTCTGTGTCGCCAGCCACATAGGACACTGCTGTTTTCTCTAGTCTGTGTGTCTGACTCTCTGAGTCTTCATCATGACATGTCATGGAGGCTCAGGCTGCGGCACACGCTGGTTCTTCAACCAGTCGGGTCCCTGTCCTGCCTGAGACCAGGAGGGACTGTCGGCCTGTGGCTTGATTCCAAGAGCTGGCTGCTCCCAGCAAAGATGAGAACAGGACGTGCCACCCCATGGGAGAGACAAGGTCAGCCGCACGCCCCTTTTGATTGTCACCTGCACATCTCAAACCTTCTTGGGGCCACTTGGTAAAGGTGCAGTGGGACACACGGGGACCCCCTGTCTCCCTGACTTGCTGAACCCAGGACAGCAGTTCCTCATCTTTGTCCTTTGCGCAGGTGCCCCCAGGGCCTGGGGACCCTTCATCACAGAGTGCTGGGTGCGCCGCCCTCTCAGGTGCATTCCCAGAGTCCAGCTGCTGCTGCAACCCCAAGGCCTGCTGGAGTAGGGCCCAATGTGGGCTTGATCTTTCTGGTAGGTACAGAAGTGGGCAGAGATGACGATGCTCTCAGCACAGCCGTGAGATGGTCTGTCAGTGAGGCCAGTATTAGAGACGGGTGTCCGGCTCAGCATGGCCCTGGGTTGACCTGTGTCAGCGAGGCCAGCTTTTTGGTCTCCTCAGGCGATTCCAGCCTGAGATTCATTCACTAAACAGCTCGGGTCACCTGGCTCCCGGACACCCTGGGGTGCTCCCTGGGTCACTCCTGAGCATCTGTGGGAAGCTGCCTCCATACCAGCACCCAGGGACATAAACACGTCCTAACAACATTCCCTAAAACCCAATTCCACGTGGCGGCACAGAGCCACGCCTGTTCACACAGTCTCACTCTGTCACTTATTCTTGCCTGTGTGGTGACACTAGCCAGAGATTTGTTCTGCATTGCCATTGTAGCACGGGAAGGGTCTCTGGGCGGTAGAGACGCCCCTTCCTCCACCTGCTGCCAGGTGATTTTCCCATAGTGCTCAGGTTTCCATCTCCTGTGATCACACATACACGCTTCAGCTTCCAGTAGTGTTCAGGTGTTGGGGAGCGCCGCCGGGGTCCCTGACAGTGTCGGGAAGAGAGTTCCCTTCTACCTCCAAAGCCGGCGGGAATGGATGAAGACTCAGGAATTTGATGCAGTTTTAAAAGGGCTTTACTATCACAGGATCCAATATACAATCCAAGAGCAGGGAAAAACCTCCGGACTCTGGGTTCCCAGCTAGGCCCCAGCCAGGTGTAGGCCAAGATGGCTGCCACCACGTGTTGAGACCCAACAGAGAATGGAGAGGACGGAGAAGCAAAACAGCAAGGGAAGCCGAAATGGCAAAAGGGGGCAAAAAAAAGAGCTTCTTTTTTCTTGCAGCTTATTTTATAGCTAGAAATCTGCCCAAACTCCCCAGCCCAGCCCATTCTAGGCTGGGCTATCTAGAGATGAAAACAGGAAAACAGCTCCATAGAATGTAGCAACTTCAAGAGACCATCTGGTTGTTTACAAGGGCCCAGAGCTAATTAAAAGCCTCCTAGCATTGTTGGGAGAAGCTATAAGCTAAATGTAACTTCCCCTGGCAGGAAGGATCAAATGCCCTCAGGTAATTTCTCCCAGCACCTCACCTAATATCTTAAGCCAAGATCTGCCTGGAATTGCCTTTATAGGGTAGAGAAGGGGGTTTCTGAGATGGCATGTCTCTGTACCAAAGACTAATACTAATGCCAATTAAATATTTCTCCAAGCCTTCACAAGAGTCTCGCTCTATTTCACGGTAGTTTTGTATTTTAGTTGCCTTTTGAGTTATCAGGGAGCCATGCTTGCTTGCTTGGAGGCAAACAGCATTTCTCTCTGGTCTAATTACTTAGAGATCCAACGTGGCCAGGCAAATATGCTGGTAAGACCTAGCTAGTCCCACGATGATTGTGGTAGCATGAGAGAATATATATACCAGCCAGTACAGAATACATGGTCAGATAAGACTGCCACATTCAGACTATCCCCCTATCTATGAAGTGACCTGCAGGAGGCAATGCAGGGCAGATGCAGAGGCCTAGGCTTTTAGGTGTCCTGCAACACTCAGGTTTCCTTCTCCTGTGATCACACGTACACGCGCCAGCTTCCATCTTATACGATCACACGCACACGTGTCAGCTTCCTGTAGTTCTCAGGTTTCCGTCTCCTGTGATCACACATACACATGTCAGCTTCTGGTAGTGCTCAGGTTTTCTTCTCCTGTGATCACACGTACAAGCATCAGCTTCCATCTTATATGATCACACATACACGTGTCAGCTTCCTGTAGTTTTCAGGTCTCTGTCTCCTGTGATCACACGTACACTCGTCAGCTTCCATCTTATATGATCACACGTACACGTGTCAGCTTCCTGTAGTGCTCAGGTTTTCGTCTCCTGTGATCACATGTACATGCATCAGCTTCCTGTAGCTCTCAGATTTCCGTCTCCTGTGATCACACGTACATGTGTCAGCTTCCTGTAGTACTCAGGTTTCCATCTTATGTGATCACACGTACACGCGTCAGCTTCCTGTAGGTTTCCGTCTCGTGTGCTCACATGCACATGCATTAGTTTCCGTGGTGCTCAGGTTTGCATTTCATGTGATTGCACTTATACACGTCAGCCCCTGGCGCTTGTTCTTAGGCTTTTCCATGACAGCGCTGTTAGCTCTGATCCAGGGGCATGATAATGCCACATTCACATTACAGCTACCAGTTCTGCCACTTCCCCATGAAAAGCATGATTAACTTCTAATCTCTGCCTTCCTCCTTATTTTTATGCCAAGTATAATTTATGTGAACATTGTTAGTACAGGCAAAAGATTACCTTGTAGTGGCTGTTTGCAGTGCCGTGCCCAGAGATGGTAATACGGAAACATAAATCATTGGGAGTGGCTGCCCTGGGTTAGGAGACCAGTGCCTAAGTGGATGCAGGGCTGTCTGCGTCCATAATTTAATCAGAAGCTCACGGTGCATCGTGGCCCGATTTTGCAATAAAACTTGAATCAACGGCAGCCTGTGTGTCTCACCTGACTCACAGGTATCTGATGCCACCTGACTCTGGGCACCCTGGCCCAAGCGGCTTTCTGGTTTGGGGGTAACGGTGAATTCTGTATGAAGTTGCAGGGCTTGAGTTCATGGTGAGCGAGACAAGGGGAGGCTGATGTCCAAGGTCCGCCCCGGCCAGTTCTGTGGACGGATCCTCGGGCAGTCAGGCCCCGATGGGAGCAGAGTTAGGGTGACGGGTGCTATGGACCCAGCTCTGGGGCAACCCCAGCTGCTGCGACATCAGTTCTTGGGGGAGTCGAGTAGACCCAACAGTGTGGGCGAGAATGAGGCAAGGGTAGTTCTGGGCAAGAATGTGGCTGGTGCCGTGGTACGGGTCAGGCCTATCAGGTCTGGGCTGTGGGGAACCAGAAGCAGGGACCCCGCGGGTCGCTGCCAGGATTCTCACTACTCCAGGGTCCACACTGGAGGGCTCAGAAGCACCACAGCGACAGCCACAGGAGGATGTAGTGAAGATGCCCTAGAGTCCGGCAGACGCTCACTGTGGCTTGTTCTGGTCAGCGCCAGCCTGTCCATGTGTGGGGGAGGAGGCAAGGCCTCACACAGGAGCTGCACCCCGGCCCTGATGCCTGTGAACCGGGTCAGTAGACACACAACACAGACCTCTGTCCTGCTGAGCACACCTGAATCTACAGCCTGCAGTGTGTTCTGCTCCTGCTCTGCCCGCACCCACCGAGGGTGCTGCACCCCGATGCCCTGGCGCTGTGTGCACCCCACACCTTCTTCCTGCCTGCACCAGCTGTACTCCTGTCCGCCCCCCCTAGTTCTCTCCCTCCCTCTCCCTGCTCAACGCCTCCCCTGCCCTCTACACACGGCGCCCAACCCACTCCCTCCAAGCTCCTATCATGGCTCGTGTCTCCCCCGCACCCAGGGCCCAGATTCCTGTAAAGCTGCTCGTCTCCCACAGCCGTTTGCTCTTGACAATGTCTTTGTTGTAACCTCTCGCGGGTTCTGGTGAATGTCCACCAGCCCTGACCCCTGATGCCTGGATGTGTGTGAGAAGGAGATGGGAAACACACCCAACATGCAAGGGCTAGGAATGACGATGGTGAGATCACAGGCTCCAGACGGAGCTGAGTAACCATATTATTAACATTCATTTCCTTCTTTGGGATCCCTCAGTGTGGGGCAGAAGGTCACATTTCTTGTTCATCCTGCTTTAAATCACGGGTTCCTGTTGAGCCTGAAACGCCTTTTAAAAAGCCTGTGGAGAGGTTTCAGGCTGTTCCATGGGACCCAACAGGCTCTCAGGAGGCTGCCCTCAGAATTGCAAATGTCTGGAACCTCCTACTAAGGCCCACAATGGGTTTCAGTGTGGGTTTATGAAGCAAAGTCTCCGTGAGGGATCAATTCTCTGCCTTATTAGCATTTATCCTTCAAACAATGGGGAGTTTTCCAGCTCCATCCTAGAAAGTAAGCACAGGGTAAGGATTACCTAAAACACAAAATTTAAAAAACAAAAAAAAACACACATTTATTTTGTGGTTACCTCTTCCCCAATTTAGTATATCCTGTGAAAGCGCATGGTTCTGTGAAATGCAGGTTTGCGTCACGGAGTGTGAGTGTGTGGTGCGGAGCAGGCGTAGGCCACTGTGTGACTGTCTGCCTAGGAGCAGAGGCCAGGAAAGCACCAATAGAATGCCAGGCTGGGACTGACATTTCTCCTTGGTGAACCTACCTCATGCCAGCTGCAGACACTGGCTCAGTCCAAAGTGTGGCTGCCCATGAGCCATGGACGACACTGGACGTTGGGAAAGCCCCAAGGCACGTGCTGGCACAGAGGCTGAGTGGGTGAGTGAGAAATCTGTTCTGGGTTCTCAGTCCTGTGCAGAGTCACTGCAGTGCTGGCAGGGTGGAGCTGAGTGCTCCTGGGAGTCCAGTAGGGTCTGCACATGCCTCTTCATCATGCAGATGGCGCCACCATACCATAGTGCCACGTGCCTTCCATCTGACTTCCTAACCTGAGAAGTAATACTGAATAAATGGCAGATTTGTGGAGGAATGTTCAGCTCTGACTTTTCAAACTCCGTGTTGGAAACTGCCATATTGCTGGACCTTCTCGGTCAGTGAGCCAAGATCTGGGAACAGCCCAGGTACCCAAGAACATATGAGTTTGTCAGGAAAGTTTGTCAGGAACCTGTGGTACACACAGCACAGTCTGATAGGGACCTGTGGTACACAGCACAGTCTGTTAGGAACCTGTGGTACACACAACATAGTCTGATAGGGACCTGTGGTACACAGCACAGTCTGATAGGGACCTGTGGTACACACAGCACAGTCTGATAGAGACCTGTGGTACACAGCACAGTCAGGAACCTGTGGTACACATCACAGTCTGTCAGGAGCCTGTGGTACACAGCACAGTCTGATAGGAACCTGTGGTACACACAGCATAGTCTGATAGGAACCTGTGGTACACAGCACAGTCTGTTAGGAACCTGTGGTACACACAGCATAGTCTGATAGGGACCTGTGGTACACAGCACAGTCTGATAGGAACCTGTGGTACACAGCACAGTCTGATAGGTACCTGTGGTGCACAGCACAGTCTGATAGGGACCTGTGGTACACAGCATAGTCTGTCAGGAACCTGTGGTACACACAGCACAGTCTGATAGGGACCTGTGGTACACAGCACAGTCTGTTAGGAACCTGTGGTACACATAGCATAGTCTGATAGGGACCTGTGGTACACAGCACAGTCTGATAGGGACCTGTGGTACACACAGCACAGTCTGTCAGGAACCTGTGGTACACAGCATAGTCTGTTAGGAACCTGTGGTACACACAGCACAGTCTGATAGGGACCTGTAGTACACAGCACAGTTTGTTAGGAATCTGTGGTACACACAGCATAGTCTGATAGGGACCTGTGGTACACACAGCACAGTCTGTCATGAACCTGTGGTACACAGCAGTCTGTTAGGAACCTGTGGTATACATCACAGTCTGATAGGAACCTATGGTACACAGCACAGTCTGTTAGGAACCTGTGGTACACACAGCACAGTCTGATAGGGACCTTGGTACACAGCACAGTCTGTCAGGAGCCTGTGGTACACAGCACAGTCTCTCAGGAACCTGTGATACACAGTACAGTGGAATGTGCCTTGGCTATGAGAAAAGCCAAAAGGTATATGCCCTTTATACCATGTGGATGGGTCTGGGGTGGGCAGGCTGCTTGAAGTCAGGAGAGGGACAGACACACGATGGTCCCTCAGATGCCTAATGTAAAAGTAACAGGGCAGAAAAACGGCAAATGCTTGAAGGCAACAGAAGCTGAGAAGCACCTTTAGTAGGAAACGTGTCTCTGTGGGGGCTGAGGGGGAAGAAGGGGGCCTGGCTCACTGAGGCAGGAGACGACACCTGCCACTGTCTATCTTGGAAGTCATGGTATCTAAAAACACAATTCATAAACAAAGTGAAGAGAGCAAAAAGGAAGTTCAAGAAGCTCAGCAGCTGCGTTATGGGAACACTGGATGTTGAGAGTTTGTCCATGGGTGGGGTGGAGCTCTTGGGGCACCCAAACTCTCCTTCCTTCCTGCTGTGCTCTTGAAACCTATTGGGAATGTTTGGGGGTCCCCAACAGTATTGGGGTTCATCAGGTACCCTGATCACATTCAGGCTTAGCAACCGTCCCCTCCAGTCGATGAACAAAGAACCATGAGCATGGACTAGGAAATCAAAGGCATCATTTCTCGCAACTCCACTCCACACCCACTGCCACACACTGACCCCCAACTGCTAGAGATCAATCTTGTGCAGGGGCTGGGGGCAAGGTGTAACCAAAGGCAAAACAATGAGGTGAAAACCAGCTTCCTCTTACCGGTACAGAATCTCCAGCTTCCTCTGCTTCCCAGGGCTAATAGGAGCTATAGGGCGGAATATTGTTTTCTCTCTCCTAGGCGAGGAAACAATCATTCCAATAGTATTTCTAGTCATTTTTCATAAACACAGTAAGAGAGATAGGCATACATAATTCTAGACTGGGAATTAAACCCATAGGGTGATCTTTCCTGGGGAGATCACATCATACGATCCAAACTACGATCCCCTTGCCAGGTTGATCATTTCCAATCCCCCTCAGGGCCCTGTCTCCACCAGCAGCAAGTCGTAAGTGCTCTGCTCTTTAGTGAAGCAATTCACTGGTAATCTTAGGTCAGAACCGAGCTGCTCTGAACTTGCACTAAACTTGGGTCAGAGCAGGGATTACTCTGAAATTGTCCCATTTCAAAGCCAGGATGAACTTTTTAAAATTCTTTTTTTAAAATTTATTGTACTACCATGAGATGTACAATTACAAAGCTGTTCATGGCTGGGTTTCAGTCATACAGTGTGAGGATGAGCATTTTTCCTGGTTCCGTCCAGTCCCTTGTTGGGGCCTTTGTAGGGTGTGATGAATCATATTCACCCCAAAAAGTACTGAGACTTATAGTTGGGAAATATGACGGAAACCCAGGAGTAAATAATTTAGAGGTAACTCACAACTGCACAATTTTTTGTGCTTATACAAAAGATCCCTTAACATAAACATATGCAAAAAGTTTGTAGGAAGGGAATAAACAATCCCTCATTAGCAATTCAAAAACCTAGAGCTAGAGGGGCTGGAGCGATAGCCCAGCGGGTAGGGCGCTTGCCTTGCACGCGCCTGCCTATGCCGGCCTGGGTTCGATCCCGGCATCCCATATGGTCCCCCGAGCACCGCCAGGAGTAATTCCTGAGTGCAGAGCCAGGAGAAACCCCTGAGCATCGCGGGTATGACCTAAAAAGCAAAAAAAAAAAAAAAAAAAAAACCTAGAGCTAGCAAGTAGGGTGTGATCCAACAAAACCCTCCCTTCAACCCCCCAGGGCCAGGGCCCTCCCTCTGGTATGACTCCCTGGTCCACAGCTGTTCGCCCTTTCCTGAGAAACCATGCTCTGGATATGATTTTCTTAACTGACCAGAGTCCTCACAGCCTGGCTGTGACTATGATCCCTGTTGAAATCATTTAAATTGCTATTTAAAGCATTTAAAAAAGTATTTATCATGCAGAGCTGAAATAATATAAAGTTTAAATTCAGTGAAATAATACCTTTGTTGATTTTTTTTCCACCCTGTGGAAAAAGGAACATTTTGTAAGTAGTTCTATTTATTTGCATATTCTTTTGGAATTCATTGACTTATTCCATTATACCCAGAGGAGTCCAAAAGAATCTTAATTATATCTTTACTGGAGACAAAATAATCGGGGCATTAATGTTCTCCAGTTTTCAAAGCTGATGAGTTCAGAAAGATTGAAGCCAGGGTTATTCCTGAAATTCTTTTAAGTGACCTGGACAATACTTCCAGGTATACAATGTCTGCATTTCATGTTAGAGATAACTTTAGCATCACGTTGCTTAATCTCAACCCATGAGGAAATCTGTTGACACTGTCTCAATAAGTATGGATCCATAATAGAATGAATATCGGCATCATCTTGGTAAGTGCGGATCAGTAACATAATGCATATCGGCATCATCTTGATAAGCGTGGATCAATAACATAATGATATTGGCATCATCTCGATAAGTGTGGATCAATAGCATAATGGATATCAGCATCGTCTTGATAATGTCATGGATATTAGCATCATTTTGATAAGGGCGGGTCAATAACATAATGATGTCAGCCCCGTCTTGATAAGCGTGGATCAATAATGTAATGGATATTGGCACATCTCGATAAGCATGGATCAATATCATAGGATGTCACCCCATCTTGATAAGGTGGATCAATAATGTAATGGATATTGGCATCATCTCGATAAGCGTGGATCGATATCATAGGATGTCAGCCCGTCTTGATAAGTGTGGGTCAACAGCAGTATTTACTAATACCCAATGCCTCATCCTGGCCATGTCGTCTTCCTTCTGCAAATCCTTAAAGGATTTGTCATTTTCTTCGCCTGGGAAGCTGTTTCAGAGCTGTTCCTTGTGAAATGAAATTGTAACTCAATTGATTCTTTAGGGGTTGATCTTTCCATCCTATTTCATTAGCCAACCTCTAGCTAATGAGCTGAGGCGGCAGCTGAGAGTTCTGCGAGTTCATGTCATTTTCTTAGCCACAGGTATTCGGGTAATGAACAGATGAAGGCTCTGCACATCCTCACAAGTTAGACTTTAAATGACAGGTATTGAAAATGACAAAAAAATATAGAATTAAGGATAATTAAATATTTATTCAAATCTCACATCCCCGAGCAGAATTAAAGAGCTGGTGTTTTCTTTGTTCCTTCAGAAATCATGCCATGTTTGATAGATGAAACTCACTCCCAGCAAATGTGAAGGCATCCTCGGAAGACAGTGGCTTTAAAAACCACTCTGGAAAAACACAGGCAAAAAATCCTATTTCAAATAACTTCAATGAAAAAATATTGCCTTGAAATAAACACAAAGTCCCTTTCCTGTCCCCCAGTTGGGCCTTACACTCTATTGCTTTGAATCCGATGCGCATGTTTCCATATTTCACTATCTCCAAAAGGACAATTTACTTGACAGTGCTTGTCTCTGTCCTTTCTCGGCAACATATAAATGAGTCCTGCCTCTCATTTCCTGCTGCTGTTTCTCCCAGCTCCCTCAACACGCCAGAGCTTAGAATCTTCTTCCAGCTTCTGCCTGCGTCTATCTTGATGTAAAGAGCAGAGGCAGAGAGAAGGTGGGGAAAAAGTAAAATATTGGCATCCTGGACAGTTAAAGTGCAGCTGAATTAAATTTATGAAACTGATAGAAATGGGTTATCTGAATTATCATTGCATTGCACGGCACCGCCTTACCCGACCAGAGTGAAAACTCTCATAGATCTAACTGTGGCCTGCAGGGCTTAGCACAGGTGTTTGTTTTAAAGGACTGGAAGATGCTGAGAAATTGACCTTTCCCAGGTTGAATCAGCATGTCTAAAACTCCTCAGACAGCTCAGAGAAAAATGAGTCTCCGAGGATGGGAATGGTAGAGAGAAAAGGGGAGGGCCAGGGAATAATTTCTGGTGAACCCACAATGCATCAGACGCTTTACAGATACTTCTGCACAACTGCCCATTGAGCAGGACCTCTGGTCTCTGACCCGCAGTGTATCAGCTGTCCTTGAGTGGCAGCCATGTTGGGGAGGGAGGCAGGAGTCTGCCCCGAGCCTGCAGCAGGAGCAGAGCAGAGGCCGAGACAAACGGCGTCCTGGCAGGGAGTAAGGTGCTTCTCCTTGCCTGCACCCTCAATCCCCACAGACCTGTTCAGCCAGAAAGGGGCCCCGCTCACAGAACACCCACAGGGATCGAAGCAGCCCCCCCTGCCTGGCCGTCTGAGGCCCGTGCAAGGTTCGAGTTTTCCTGTGTGCCCCTCTGGGCTAGCAAAGACGTGCAGATGTCCAGGCACAGACACAGGCGGAGTGGCCCAGACCTCTGTGCCCTGTGGCCGTCACTGCTCAGAACCTCCATGCCTGCTGGTCAGAGTCACTTCCCTTGCAGACTCCCACTGTCTGGCCCCTACAGGGGACCCATGCCCTGGCCTGCACCCTCAGCACCGGGAGTGAGGCTGCAGCCACGGTCCTCAGGTACTCAGGTGTCCACAGCGGGCAGCAGCTTCCCCAGGCCTGGACTCAACTACGTCAGATCAGAAACGAAAAGAGAAAATTGTATAAATTGACCCCTTAGAGCATCAAGGGTCAGAGAACTCTATGAACAAGTTTATGCCAACAAATTGGATTGCCACAAGGAAATCAGGAAATGCCTAGTTATTCACCTGCCGAGATGGAAATAGGGCAAAAATAGAAGAAACTGACCAGTCAGTAGTGTGTGAGGAGATTGAATCAACAGCTCTAAAATCTCTCAACAAAAGCCCATTAGCTTTGCTGCCAGAGATTTTTTCCAAACATTGATGGGGAATTAGCACCAATAATTGTGAAACTCTTCCAAAACCTGAACAGGAGAAATACTTTGAGGTGCGTATTAAGAGGTCAACATTATTCAGATAAAGGCAGATAAACAATTACGTTTCAACATGTCTCCTGAACGCAGATGCAGATAACCTCAGCCGAATACTAACAAACTGAATTAAACGTAAAAGTAAATGTCGCTTCCCTAAGACAGAGTCATACTTACTCATCTGAGGCAGCGTGATCTACACAAATGAACAAATGTGATACTCCAGTTGAACGACCGTCCAGTCTCCTTGCAAATTCATGCTCACGTGATAAAATGTTACAGCCATTCATGACACAAACATTCTGAGAATTAGTTAGAGGAGGAAAAGAATCTGGACCCGATAAGGCCATACGTGAAAGACTCCCAGCTAACATCACACATGTGGAAAGCAGAAAGGTTTTCCTCTTGGATCAGAAAGACAACAGATGCCCAATCCAGCCCTCTGATTTGACCCGGGAATAGAAGAGCAAATTGGTCATTAGGCAAAAGGAAAATAAAATCATCCTGAGTGGAAAGGAAGTAGTAAAATTCTCTACAGGTGGTGGGCTCTGTTCTTAGACATCCCTAAACTCCACCCGTATTATTACGGCTAATAAATAATTTCAGTGTGGTTTCAGCTAGACACATATAAAAGCCACCTGCATTTTTTACACTAAAAGAATATACCCCCCCAACTGAGCGAGCTCCTTACAAAAGCACTACAGGACTGAAACACTTGGGGACACATGGAAGCCTTGAGAGTCCACCCATAGAACAGTCTCTTTCTGATGGGTAAAATGGACTTGGGTACACGTGGCAAGAATTCTCGAGTTCCCACCTTGGGAGAGTGCACATTGGGATTCATCCATCCAGAGTCATCAGAACTCACTGCAATTCCCGTCAGAATGTCAGGGCCATTGATTCAGAGAAACAGAAAAAAAAAATCCTACAGTTCTTATAAACTTATGCCCAGCAGCTGAGCAATCCTGAGTCAGGATAAGGTGATCACTGGTTCCAGATTTTAGATGAGCAAAAGGAGTCCGGAGGCGGTGGTCAGCGCACCGGAGCAGACACAAACCCCAGGGAGAGGAGAGCGAGCCAGAGGTGTGGCAACACTGCACAGCCACCAGCTCTGACCAAAGCACCAATGTGTGGTAAAAACCAGATCTTCAAGAAATGGTCTGGGACAACTGATTTCCTGCGCGAATCGGTGGCATAAACCATCACGGCAAAGAGCCTCAAAGACCCACAGAAAATGCATCAAAGACTTAAAAAGATCAGAAATCACAAATCTCCTACAAGAAAACTGTGGGCCTTGGTGCACACCAGTGTTTGTTCTGTTTGGCGGCTGCTCTCTGAATGTGGCTGATGGTGCATGCCTGTACCAGGAGCAACCTCCATTGCTTCTGCACTGGACAGCATCCTCTGTGGCAGGACAGGGAGGACAGTAGGGCTGGGATGCTGCAGATGTCACAGCTAGGGGGAGGGAGGGCCCTGCATCCCAGCAGAAAACATGATATAGTGACTAGGTACAGAGGGCTCCAAGGACCCTTCTCTGGGCCTCCTCCAACCCTGTTTCCTGCGCCTACTCCAGCTCCTTTCTCGGACTCTTCTGCTCCCCCTGAGAGGTTCAGGGAGGGAAGGTGGCCAGTACTTCAGTGAGGACTGTGACCCCTTCCTGGTGCCTGGGCCAGCAACAGGACATGACTGACTGGCCCTTGGCAGAAGCACAGATCCTTGTGTGTTTAGCTGCATGCTCAAAATTCAACGATAAATAATTTATCAGCCATGAGTCTTAGCTTCAAGTATGATCTCCACACATCTGAAAGACAGAAAAGAGCCTCTGGAATGTTCGTTGGAAGGAGCACATGGCTGGATTCTGGAGTTTCCTCCTCCTGGCTTTAGGGTGGGACCTGTGAGCACACAGTCAGGGCAGGTGCTCTACCCTGGGCTGCTCTGGCCAGCTGTGGGCATGGCGTTAAATATGTTTATCAAGGCTTGGGGGCTGCTGCTGGAGTGCCTGGGATCTAACTCGGGGCTCCTGTATTGGCACTATGTCTGAGCCCGTCTCTCCCTGTCCTGCTGTGGACTGCAGAGCTTGAGTGCATGCATGGACCAAGTCCCTCCTGCGCAGGCTGTGGGCTGCAGGGCTCTGAGCCCGTGCATGGACCAAGTCCCTCCTGCGCTGGCTGTGGGCTGCAGAGCTTGAGTGCATGCATGGACCAAGTCCCTCCTGCGCAGGCTGTGGGCTGCAGGGCTCTGAGCCCGTGCATGGACCAAGTCCCTCCTGTCCTGGCTATGGGCTGCAGGGCTCTGAGTGCATGCCTGGAAGGCTGAATTGAACAATCTCTTGGCACACGGAGAAACGCCCGAGTCAGTCAGCCTCTGCCAAGAGTGGAATTAAGATCGCTACTTTTGTTTTGTGGTTGGAAAATGTATATTAGAGCTGTTTTAGATTTAAAGCAATATTGCCTATAAGTTACAAAGAGTCTTTCTTGGTTCGTTCTTTTAAAATGGCACAAAACGCATCTCTACATCCATTTCCGTACTCGTGGAACCTGGGGAACAGAGAGGTGAATGCTGCTTACATGCATCTGTGAACTGTCTCTAGTAAATAGACATGTGCGGGGCTCCTCCGTCACCATGACAGGCCTCTGACATATCTGCAGCACTCGCAAGGGAGGCACTCATTGGTCATTGTAAGGGAGGTGTGGCTGGTGTTCCAAGGCACTCATTGGTTGTTGTAAGGGGGTGTGACTGGCAGCCACTGCATTCATCGGTCATGGCAAGGGGGCATGGTTGGAGACAGATGCATTCATTGGTCTTTATAGGGATGCGTGGCTAGTGTCCACTGTACTCATTGGTCATTTTTGGTTATTTTTTCTGCAACATCTTGCAAATCACTTAGCTGTTTCTTGTCACAACTTCCCCTGACAGCCGTCATCTGTGGAGGGTTCATGGAAAGCCTTGCTCTGCAAAGACGAACTGCAGCTAACTAGGCCTGAGGCTGTTTCTGTGGCTTTTGGTGCCACGGGCCTGCCTACCTTTCTTTTCCTCCTCTCATTGCACATGAAGTCTGCAAAGACAGGCCCTCGGAGTGCTGGCAGAGTCTGTGGCGAAATATCAACCTGGAAGCCAGACACCTGAGTTGAAGAGACGGATTGATTTTCCTGGAGAGATTATTGGAGCGCCCAAGACAAACGTTTAGCTAAGTTTAGTCCCGTGGAGGGGTTGTGGGGTTCTTTCAGTCTTGGGAGGAAATGGACCTGGGCTGGCTGCAGTGACAGTGGGCATTGGAGGGACAGAGCGCCAGGCCCGAGGCAGAGAGGCTTGAGGAGTGAGAGACTAAAGCCACAACCTGGAATCGTATTTTTATCCTATATCAAATTCTAAAAGAACTCCATCTTCTTTGTTGGTAAAGACTTGTAGGCATTAAACAGACTCCCTCTCCCACCGCCTTTGAGAATGGTTCATGACTAGCGAAGACCTTCCCGAGAAAAGCAGAACGCCCCTGGGTTCCTGAGCACATCGAGAGGCCTCTCTCCAGGAAGCAAACTGGTCAGTGAGTGTGCCTGAGGCATCATCTGTGATGGGAACGGTCACAGCAAACACTGATAGGGATGGACAGAACCAAAACAGCATCCATTCCAGTTACAGTCCTCGCTGCTGCAGACCAAGGTCACCACGAGCGGGGCTGTGCAGCCACTGCACCTTCCTTCATCTGGATCTGACAGCCACTCTCGGGGGCCTTTGTCCTCACCGGTCACTCTGGGCTATCCAGTAAGGTTCCACCCTTACACCTGGTTCCACCCTTACACAGACACTTCGGGGAGAGTCCACGTGCCCTCCACGGCCCTGAGTGGGTGCCCCCATGGTTAGGGCCAAGCCGCATCACTCAGGAGGGCTCTGGAAGACCATTTATGGTCAGACGACCCTGCCCCAAGACCGGTGCCACAAGGCTCTCGCCTGGTGACCGGGCAGGCGGACATGGTCCACTGCTCTCCACCGTAGACTCATGAGTGGGGCCATGCACCCCAAGTTCTCAGGAGGAGTAGGGGTGACTCAGCAAATGTGTATGGGCTCCAGGTAAGGGGCAAGAACTGGAGGCAGTGTGGGGCAGGCGGGTGGTCAGAGGGGGACACAGACAAAACCACGCCCTCCTGGGAACTTAAGGGCCATCTCCACTGGGGCTTCTGACTCTCAGTCAAGCTCCGCTGTTTGAGTGAAACTGGTTTTTACCCACCCGCTCCTTCGGGGTGGTGCAGTGACCGGACTCACTTCCTCCCATGCAAAGCTGAGGCTCGTGAGGAAGAGCAGGTAGAGATGGCAGTAAGCTGGACACTGGTCACTCGCAGGCAACGCAAGTGCTTGAGAAAGAGGCGAGTTGGTGGCCATCTGGCAGCTCGTTATCTTCGCAAGTTGGTAGTAGGCAGGACAGGTGACCAGGCTGCCCACTGTTTCCCCTGCCTGGCCCAGCTGCCCGAGTGCTCCAAGCTCTCATAGGGCAATAAGTGTCTATATGATGACCGTCTGCACACAGCTGCCTTGGACAGCTGCTAGATGGAAATCACCCGGGCTCTTCTGCAACACCATTTCCTGGTCAGAACATCTTTGTTCTTACCCTCTCTCTGTTTTTGTACCCAATGTTCTTATCCCCATGAAGATCTGTGGATTTTACCTATGAACCTTTGTGCGTTTCAGAGGAAACCAACAGGGGCACAGACAGGTGTTTGCCTGTTGGCAGCTGAACTTCTAGTCCTGAGAACTCAGTCTCAGGGCAGCTAGCGATCAGGTGAGCAATACATATTCAGCGCATGGCCGCAGCACATGGAACTGACAGCAGATGTGAGGAACCTGTGATTAACCTGCGATAATCTCATGAAGGCGGCATGCCCGGCCCTGTGTGGCATCACCCGGTGGGATCTCGGCCCGCGTGCCGTCACCAGGTGGGAGGCCAACTTGACTGTGGCTGCCCGTGAGGGAGGCCCACCTGGCCACAGGCAGGGCAAGCAGGCTCTAGTGCCAGCGCTTGCCCAGAGAGAACTAAGTGGACAGTGAGTGAGAAATGGGGCAGCTCGGCTGACTCACATGCAGAGATACGCACAGTAGAGCACTGGGGCAGCACAGCGGGGAGGGCAGGCGCCTGCTCGCTCACTGCAGACCTGGGTTCAATCCCTGGAGCCAGCACAGTGGGGAGGGTGCCTGCCTTGCACACGGGAGACCCAGGTTCAAGCCCGGACACCCTATAAGTTTCCCTGAGCACTGCCTGGAGTGATCCCTGAGCACAGAGACAGGAGGTTAACTCTGAGCACTACCAGGGGTAGCCCAAAAGCCTATGTATAATAATAAAAGTGATTATGTATAATGAATGTCGATTTTTTTAAATTCGGGCCCTGATTTCACTCTGCAGTTGGGCAGACTGTGCACCTGCGCCCACGGAGCGTGTGCATATCAAGACCAACAGAGATCGTTACAAAACGTTCCGTGTCATACCTTTTTCGTGTTCTGCGCCCCATGAAGGATAGGTGATAGGAAACTTATGTGATGGGTAGTGTAGGGAAATAGGCCAGGAAAGGACCAGAGATGAGCAATGGATCAGGGATGTTGGATGTGTGGGTGGTGGGTGGTTAGAGGAACGTGTGGGTGGGTGGGTGAGCAGAGGAGGAGGTGGGTGATGGATAGTCGGGCAGATGGAGAGAGACAGACAGGCCGAGTGCCGTAGCAGTTGTCAGCCTGGCTGTGAGAGCCGAGAAGCCCATAGCCGCCATGTGCATTTGCAGGAAAGCCGTGGAGTTCTCCTGTCTGCTCAGCGCCCGGGTCGGTGCTGGGGCCAGCGGGAGGCGGCAGCGGCTGTGCCTGTCCCTGCCCTGCCCACCGGCTTTTCTTCCTCCTCGCTGTGGGTGAGTGCTCAGAGCCTGGCCCATGCCCACCCATGCTGGTGACCCTCCTCCGCCACCCCAGCACTCATCTCTTCTGCATACACCCCACCTGACACAAACCACAGAAAAACAAGGTTTTTCCCAGCTGCTGGGGGTCTCAGACCCAGGCAGGCAACACCTGACATCAGCCATCATAGCATTGGCATTTCCGAGTTACATTTCAAACCAGGCACCGGCAGAGCTTCAGATGCAGACACACAGAATCTGAACCAACTGCCGCTTGCCGGACACTGTGAGTCACACGCTACATCTTGTCAAGAAACATACCCACCGCCAAGTCATGCAGAATCAGCACACCTGTGCTGTGTGTGGGTCACCGGGTGCCATCCTTGGGGGGCATCTACCCTGTCGCTGCCTCCGGAGTACTCCCCACAGGAATTGGAGTGCTCCCCATGGTAACCAGAGTGCTCCCTATGGGAACTGGTGTGCTCCCCCACAGGAACTGGAGTGCTCCCCACAGGAACTGGCGTGCTCCCCACGGGAACTGGCGTGCTCCCTACGGTAACTGGAGTGCTCCCCCACAGGAACTGGAGTGCTCCCAAAGGAACTGCCCGCAGCCATGCCTGGCATGCCCTGGCCAAGTGCCCATGCCCTTCCAATGATGGTTCTCTCACATTTGCACAATCTGCTTCTAAACAGAACAAGCTTCTCTCCCACCTCACTCATTTCACACTGCTGGAAGTTGCTATTCTCAAAATGAGAGCAGAGATTTTTCTGGAACGTTCTGTCCCCATGGAAGGGGAAATCCACCCTATCGCACAGTCTGCTTAGACGTGATTTCTTAGTGGCAGCACCTGCCCTGGGTCCAGAAGCTGGGTGGATCCACTCAGTGTAAACCTGCCCAGCTCCGTGCAGGCCATATGGAACCCAGAGTGCAGCGTCTGAGCCTCGAGTTCTTTCAGGAAGGGTCTGTCTAGCTACAGAGATGTTGTCATTAGAATGCATTATCCTGTCAGCCTGGGATGCCTGAGGCGACTGACCCCCAGAGTCAGGAAGGCCAGAGCGGCCGAGACAGAGGCAGAGACGCAGCTTTCCCTGTGTGTGGGGGCCACTGACCTGCGCCTCCCAGAAGCATCTTCTGAACTGTTTATGGACTATGAATTTACAACTTGGGTTTGCTTCCAAATGACCTGGGGAGGGGAGCACTAAGGATGCAGGTGAAGAAGCAGAGCTAAGGATTAGAGGTGTCCACAGCTGAGTGGTGTGTGTGCATGTGTGTGTGAATGTGTGTCAGTGTGTGTATAAATGTGTGTGTGAATGTGTGTGTCAGTGTGTGTAAAAATGTGTGTGTGAATGTGTGTATCAGTGTGTGTATGAATGTGTGTGAGTGCATGTGTGTCTTTGTGTATGTGTGTAAGTATGAGTGTGTATGTGAGTGTGTGTGTGTTTGTGAGTGAATGTGAGTGTGTGTGAGAGTGAGTTGTATGAGGGAGAGGAGTTCAAAAATTCTTCTATCTTAACTCTGTTTTATTCTTTTTGTGCTTTTTGGGTCACACCTGGTGATTCTCAGGGGTTCCCCTGGGTCTGCACTGAGGAATTACTCCTGGTAGTGCTTGGGGGACCGAATGGGATGACGGGGATCAAATCCGGGTGGGCCCCGTGAATCACAAAGGCAAACACCCTCCCTGGTGTGCTATGGCTCTGGCCCTGCTTTATTCTTAATGCTATTTTTTTCCATATGAAAAAGAAATAGCACCCTCGGCAAGACGGTCGCCCGGGCAGAGGGACCATCACAATTCTCAGTCAAGTCCCAGACGCAGGACTTCACCTGCTCTGGAGAACGCCCTGAGCTCAGGCACCAGCCACTGCGGGAGCCTCTCACCTGCCCTTGGTTTCTATGGCAACGGCTGGTGCTGGTGCCCGAGTCTGGATCTTGTCCTGGATCTAGTCTGGACGTGGCCTTTCACAGGTGTTGTTCTCTCCCCCTCTCCCAAGTCACCTTGTCCTCTTCTCCCTGGGCCGCTTCCATCAACAGACAAGCTCTGAGCCTTGCAGCGGCCTTCAGGACTCAGAACATGACAGGGCGCCGCCCGAAAGGGATCAAAACACAGGACGCTCAGACCACAGGGCCATGCACGGATCTTCCGGCATCCTCACCTTTTCTTGAACATTCCAGTTTTGTAGCCAAAATTATAAGGTCCACCCATTTTCTCAGGTACCTAGCTGGGATAAATCGACTTCCCTGGCGCCGTGAGCTGCTTTGGCTCCCCGTGTCTTCTCATTCCTCGGACCCGACATGACAACTGCCACTCCCTGCCAGCACAGAGCCCATCTCTGGGCACGGATTCACCTGCTTCAAGTGATCAGAGTCTCTTAAATTTAGTCAAGACCTGTAGCACTGTCAGTAGGTGGGTCTTCTAGCTGTCATGGCTTTGCTTTTTGTTTTGTTTTGTTTTCGCTTTTTTTGCGTCACACCCGGTGATGCTCAGGGGTTTCTCCTGACTCTGCACTCAGGAATTATTCCTGGTGGTGCTCAGGGACCCTATGGGATACTGGGGATCAAACCCGGGTCAGCCACGTGCAAGGAAAATGCCCTCCCTACTGTACTGTCACTCGGCCCCACTGCTGTTATGGCTTTGAACTAGGCAAGTCACTTCCAAGTGGAGACTACCTGTCATGGAACTCTGATGTCATCAGGAGTCACTTATATGGGGAAATCACGCAGATGCCCAAGGCAGATGCCAACATTTTTGTTCTCAAATGTTTGTCTCCAAAGCTCAGAAGATAGCTGCCTTTTATGCCTTTCAGTGACTCCTAGATGACCCCTGCAAGTGTGGTCCAAGGCAGTCTCTTACCTGCACATTCTGGGGCACGGACAGAAACGAGGGAGGATAGAGGACGTGTCTTGTGCGTTTCTGTGTTGGGTCCGTCGGTGTTTCCAGCTTATACTGAACGCTCCATGGGAAGCTCCGTACCTTATCACCTGCAGACAGGCCCCTCAGAAAACACCATGATGGCCGCTTCTTAAGGCTTTGTACCAGGGCTCTCTCTGAGAGAAGTTATATGCAAGGAATGTAGGATCTCCCCGTGTCACTACATTAAATTTGATGCAATATACCATTTAATGAAATTAATGAGGCTTTTCCAGAAGCATCAGAGGAAACAGCAAAATACGAGTGTTTGCAAAATGAGAATCATTAAAGTAAGGAGGAGAGGGACCCCAGTTTAGACTGAAAATACAGTCATGATTCAGAAATGGAAAAGAGAAATTCGACAAACATGTCTGCGTGGCCGGTTCCTAGAGTCCCCATGCGAGTGGTGGTCAGAGGCAAAGGGGAACCAAGGCTCCTGGTCGCTGCAGGAGGGCATACGTAGAGCTGGACCTGGAGGAGCTGGTCCTGGGGTCCGAGCAGAGACCCACAGGCAGGTCCATGTGTCGGGACCCCAGAAGAGCTGCTGCAAGTCAGGCTTCCCGGGTGCTCTGCGCCCCTGAGGCTTCGGTCTGAGAATGAGAATGTCCCTCTTAACTGGTGCATTTGTGTTATGTTATTCAAAGTAAAAATAGTAAAAATCA
Organism: Cryptotis parvus; assembly: GCA_021461705.1. NCBI lineage: Eukaryota > Metazoa > Chordata > Mammalia > Eulipotyphla > Soricidae > Cryptotis > Cryptotis parvus. The sequence continues at coordinate 1,151,450 of JAJIBD010020966.1, forward strand.
CTTCAGTGCTTAAAGGCAGGCGGCTCCCATGGAAACACTCCCCCGCAGAGCATCCATGTGTCCCATCTCTCCCAGCGTTCTGCCTGGTGTATGCGGCAAGGGGTGCAGAGGTTGCTGTTGGCGCTGGGGTGTGGCTTGGGCCCTGGTGGGTGCTGGGGCCCCACATCCCAGGGAAGGTGCCGTCTGCTGGCTGCAGGGTACGTCTGGGACACCAGCTCCAGCGGCCCCAGCAGCACCTGCCGCACACGCCAGGCCCCAGGAAGAGCCGCATGTGGCTCTTAGCCAAGTATGGGGGGTGTGGCTCCATCCCCCGCACCACTCTGTGTGCCTCAGGATCCCTAACGTGGCTGGAGGATACACCTGTGCACCCAAACACAAGCTCTCTGCATAGTGCAGATGTCAAGCCCAATCCCAAGGGGCTGAAGGGTGTGGACTGAGCTGGTCACAGTGACAGGGACAGGTGGGGAGGGCTGTGGACTGAGGTGGTCACAGTGACAGGGACAGGTGGGGAGGGCTGTGGGCTGAGCTGGTCACAGTGATGGGACAGGCGGGGAGGGCTGTGGGCCGAGCTGGTCACAGTGACAGAGACAGGTGGGGAGGATGTGAGCTGAGCTGGTCATAGTGACAGAGACGGACGGGAGGGCTATGGGTCGAGCTGGTCACAGTGACAGGACAGGCGGGGAGGGCTGTGGGCCGAGCTGGTCACAGTGACAGAGACAGGTGGGGAGGGTGTGAGCTGAGCTGGTCATAGTGACAGGGACGGACGGGGAGGGCTATGGGTCGAGCTGGTCACAGTGACAGGACAGGCGGGGAGGGCTGTGGGCCGAGCTGGTCACAGTGATGGGGACTGGTGGGGAGGGCTGTGGGCCGAGCTGGTCACAGTGACAGGGACAGGCGGGGAGGGCTGTGAACCGAGCTGGTACAGTGACGGGGACAGGTGGGGAGGGCTGTGGGCCGAGCTGGTCACAGTGACGGGGACAGGCAGGGAGGGATGTGAGCCAAGCTGGTACAGTGACGGGGACAGGCGGGGAGGGCTGTGGGCTGAGCTGGTCACAGTGACAGGGACAGGCGGGGAGGGCTGTGGGCTGAGCTGGTCACAGTGACAGAGACAGGCGGGAAGGCATTGGCTGAGCTGGTCATAGTGACAGGGATGGACGGGGAGGGCTATGGGTCGAGCTGGTCACAGTGACAGGACAGGCAGGGAGGGCTGTGGGCCGAGCTGGTCACAGTGATGGAGACTGGCGGGAGGGTTGTGGGCCGAACTGATCACAGTGATGGGGACAGGCGGGGAGGGCTGTGAGCCGAGCTGTACAGTGACAGGGACAGGCGGGGAGGGCTGTGGGCTGAGCTGGTCACAGTGACAGGGATAGGTGGGGAGCACTGTGGGCAGAGCTGGTCACAGTGACGGGACAGGCAGGGAGGGCTGTGGGCTGAGCTGGTCACAGTGACGGGACAGGCGGGGAGGGCTGTGGGCCGAGCTAGTCACAGTGATGGGGACAGGCGGGGGAGGGCTGTGGGCCGAGCTGGTCACAGTGACGGGACAGGCGGGGAGGGCTGTGGGCCGAGCTAGTCACAGTGATGGGGACAGGCGGGGAGGGCTGTGGCAGAGCTGGTCACAGTGACGGGGGACAGGCGGGGGAGGGCTGTGGGCAGAGCTGGTCACAGTGAAGTGGACAGGCGTGGAGGGCTGTGGCCGAGCTGGTCACAGTGACGGGGACAGGTGGGGAGGGTTGTGGGCCAAGCACTCGGGCTGCCCTGCTGACCGTGTCCTCTCCCCGCAGTGAAGAAGGCCATCGAGCTGAAGTCGCGGGCGTGAAGCTGCTGCCAGGCAAGGACAGCAACCAGAAGATCTCAGTCCGTAAGTCTGTCTGCCCCGTCTCCGTCTGTAAGTCTGTCTGCCCCATCTCCGTCTGTAGGTCTGTCTGCCCCATCTCCGCTCTGTAGGTCTGTCTGCCTCGTCTCCGCCTGTAGGTCTGTCTGCCCCATCTCCGTCTGTAGGTCTGTCTGTCTCGCCTCCGCCTGTAGGTCTGTCTGCCCCTTCTCCGTCTGTAGGTCTGTCTGCCCCATCTCCGTCTGTAGGTCTGTCTGCCCCATCTCCGCCTGTAGGTCTGTCTGTCTCGTCTCCGTCTGTAGGTCTGTCTGCCCCATCTCCGTCTGTAGGTCTGTCTGCCCCATCTCCGCCTGTAGGTCTATCTGTCTCGTCTCCGTCTGTAGGTCTGACTGCCCCCATCTCCGTCTGTAGGTCTGTCTGCCTCGCCTCCGCCTGTAGGTCTGTCTGCCTCGTCTCCGCCTGTAGGTCTGTCTGCCCCTTCTCCGTCTGTAGGTCTGTCTGCCCTGTCTCCATCCCTAGGTCTGCCTGCCCCCAGCTCAGTCCCTAGGTCTGACTGTCTGACTGTCTCTGTCTCCGTCCCTACGCCTGCCCCACCCCAGGGCCCAGGGTCCGCACGCCCACCCCTCACCCTGCTCCATCCCTGCCCACGTGCTCTCTGGGAGCAGCAGCTCAGGCTCAGACAGGGATACCCGTCAGCTCCCAGACCCCACCCCTCAATGCATGGCTACATGCAGGATCTGTTGCTGTTCCAGTCAGGATTAGCCTCACACGCCTGCTGCTGCACATACACACTCACACACACTCATGGACACACTCACACAGAGACACACATATACTCACACACAGACATGCATATGCTCACATGCGCTCACACAGACACACATATACTCATGCATGAAGACAAACATATGATCACAACACACACACACAGACACGCAGGTGCTGTCATGTAACTGTCCATGCCAGGGGCTCTGTCAGCCCCCGACACCTCATTCTGGAAATTGTGTCTCATTTTCCTCCAGGGCCTTCCAAGGGGGTGTTTGCTCTATCCCCAGGGGAATAGTTTTCCATCATAACATGAGTTGCCGTATCTGGCTGCAAAATTGAATGACTTTATAGTAAACTTACCCTGGCTGTGAAGCTCGGTGTTACTTGCGGCAAAGCTGGCCAGCTCAGGTTGAGCAGACACAATAGTCGTCACTGATATGGGCTTGAGCTGGAAGGCGGTGAGCCACAGCGATGCACAACACTGCTATGGAAGGTTCCAGCACTGCCTGCGTGTTCCTGCCACCCAGCACACCGCATCACACTTTGAAGCAGATTCTGACAGTAGGAAAAATAATCATCCTATTAACCTCTAACAGTGGTATAAAGGTTTAATAAAACAAGAGCGATAATTGCCCAATCTCCTTTGTTCCGTCATAAAGTGTAATAATACAGAGTTTTGCCATTGTTAAAGATCCTTATTTTCTTAACAAAGATCCATCCCTCTACCTTCTGGATATACTCGGTTGTATAAATTGCTTCATAAATCAGGTGAGTAAATTATGCTTGCAGTTTCTAAATAGGCCTTTGTCACGGCAGGAGCTAAAATATCTCCTGTAAGGCTCAAGAATCCGTGCTGGGGACAGTCACCATCTGGGTGCATGTGAAGAGGAGAGGCGACGGGCCCAGGGGCTCTCTTTGCCATTCATCACTGAACACAGTGGCGGGATTCTCAGTCAGGAGAAGGGTCTCCTCAAAGCTGGACAGCGAGGCCAGCGTGACTGGACTAGAGGAAGGTAGAAGAGAAAGGAAGGAAGGGAGAGAAGGAAGAGTTGTAAGGAGAGGAGAGAAGGAAGAGTTGGGGGAAGAGGAAAAGGAAATGAAGGAGGGAGGAAGGAAGAAGTGTGTGGGGTTTAGTGGACATCAGGGACTGACAGGGACGAGACTCCTTTGCCCAGGGAGGCCCCTTCCTGCATCCTTGAGGTGAGTGATGCGCTGCGGCCTGGTCATCTAAGGAAGGTGGAGGTGAGTGACCACATTGCAGTCTGGTCGTCTGAGGGAGGTGAGTGACCCACACTGCAGTCTGGTCGTCTGAGGTAGGTGAGTGATGCCACACTGCAGTTTGGTCGTCTGAGGGAGGTGAGTGACACCACACTGCAGTCTGGTCGTCTGAGGGGAGGTGAGTGACCCACACTGCAGTCTGGTCGTCTGAGGGAGGTGAGTGATGCCACACTGTAGTCTGGTCATCTGAGGGAGGTGAGTGATCCACACTGCAGTCTGGTCGTCTGAGGGAGGTGAGTGACCCACACTGCAGTCTGGTCGTCTGAGGGAGGTGAGTGATGCCACACTGTAGTCTGGTCATCTGAGGGAGGTGAGTGATCCACACTGCAGTCTGGTCGTCTGAGGGAGGTGAGTGATGCCACACTGCAGTCTGGTCATCTGAGGGAGGTGAGTGATGCCACACTGCAGTCTGGTCGTCTGAGGGAGGTGAGTGATGCCACACTGCAGTCTGGTTGTCTGAGGGAGGTGAGTGACCCGCACTGCAGGCCTGGTCGTGTGAAGGAGGCCTGTGAGCCTCGTGTCTCCCCCTGTGTCCAGGCAGTCAGCCTGGCCGTGGTCCAGCAGCAGTTTCTGAGCAGATGCTGGTCCCCTGCGATAAGGTGTGAGGGGTGACACTGCCAGCACCACCAGCAGCATCGACTCCAGCGAGCAGGCCGCAGGGGAGCTGCTCAGTGGGCCACATGGCAGCGGGTAACTGCCACAGGTGCTGCCCAGACAGGACAGGGCCTGCTTGATCCTCTAACAAGCTGCCCAGCTGAGTTGGTGCTGTAGTTTCTCAACTAGCTCGCCATGTGGCCCTGGGACTCCTGTCCTGTTAAGTGACCAGCGATGCCATGACCAGTCTGTGCCCTCAGCAGCAAATGGGTGGAACACGATGCTCCATGAGCTCCTGAGCCTGTGTTTCTCCACCCCTAATGGCCCAATGGACAGCACTCATCCACTCTCTGTCCACCCCCAACAGCCCCATGAACAACACTCACCACTCTCCGTATACCCCTGACACCCCACGGACGGCCCTCGCCCACTCTGTCCACCCCTAACACCCTATGGATGGCACTCGCCCACTCTGTCCACCCCTAACACCCTATGGATGGCACTCGCCCACTCTGTCCACCCTTAACACCCTATGGACGGCACTTGCCCACTCTGTCCACCCCTAACACCCCATGGATGGCACTCGCCCACTCTGTCCACCCCTAACACCCCATGGACGGCCCTTGCCCACTCTGTCCACCCCTAACACCCCATGGATGGCCCTCTCCCACTCTGTCCACCCCTAACACCCCATGGACGGCCCTAGCCCACTCTATACACCCCTAACACCCCATGGACGGCCCTTGCCCACTCTATACACCCCTAACACCCCATGGACGGCCCTTGCCCACTCTATCCACCCCTAACACCCCATGGATGGCCCTCGCCCAACTGTCCAGCCCTAACTCCCCCATGGACGGCCCCTTGCCCACTCTGTCCACCCCTGACACCCCACGGATGGCCCCTCTCCCCACTCTGTCCACCCCCTGACACCCCATGGACGGCCCTCGCCCACTCTGTCCACCCCTAACACCCCATGGACGGCCCTCGCCCACTCTATCCACCCCTAACACCCCATGGATGGCCCTCGCCCAACTGTCCAGCCCTAACTCCCCATGGACGGCCCTTGCCCACTCTGTCCACCCCCTGACACCCCACGGATGGCCCCTCTCCCACTCTGTCCACCCCTGACACCCCATGGACGGCCCTCGCCCACTCTGTCCACCCCTAACACCCCATGGACGGCCCTCGCCCACTCTGTCCACCCCTAACACCCCATGGACGGCCCTCGCCCACTCTATCCACCCCTAACACCCCATGGACGGCCCTCGCCCACTCTATCCACCCCTAACACCCCATGGACGGCCCTCGCCCACTCTGTCCACCCCTGACACCCCATGGATGGCACTCCGCCCACTCTGTCCACCCCTAACACCCCATGGATGGCACTCGCCCACTCTGTCCACCCCTGACACCCCATGGACGGCCCTCGCCCACTCTGTCCACCCCTAACACCCCATGGATGGCCCTCGCCCACTCTATCCACCCCTAACACCCCATGGACGGCCCTCGCCCACTCTGTCCACCCCTAACACCCCATGGACGGCCCTCGCCCACTCTATCCACCCCCTAACACCCCATGGACGGCCCTCGCCCACTCTCTCCACCCCTAACACCCCATGGACGGCTCTCGCCCACTCTGTCCACCCCTGACACCCCATGGATGGCACTCGCCCACTCTGTCCACCCCTAACACCCCATGGACGGCCCTCGCCCACTCTGTCCACCCCTGACACCCCATGGACGGCCCCGCCCACTCTGTCCACCCCTAACACCCCATGGACGGCCCTCGCCCACTCTCTCCACCCCCTAACACCCCATGGACGGCTCTCGCCCACTCTATCCACCCCTAATACCCCATGGACGGCCCCCGCCCACTCTGTCCACCCCTAACACCCCATGGACGGCCCTCGCCCACTCTGTCCACCCCTGACACCCCATGGATGGCACTCGCCCACTCTGTCCACCCCTAACACCCTATGGATGGCACTCGCCCACTCTGTCCACCCCTGACACCCCATGGACAGCCCTCGCCCACTGTCCACCCTGACTCCTCTCTGCTGGCCTTTCCCCTTGCTGGATGGCGAAGCTAAGGTGCGCCTGTCAGAGCTCTGTGGCCTACAGATTTTCCCTCTGGCCCTTACATCACAGCTTTTCAGCATCCTTGAAGGATCTTGTACAACACGCCTCTTTTGATAGCTCGAGTTTTACTTTTTTAAAAGGTGATGCTAGTTACTTATAAAAACAAAAGGCGGCCCTGGTGTGTGGCAGCAATGAGCCCAGTGGCTGTGCCCCTGAGTACATGTGCAGGGCCCTGGGCAGAGGGGGCATAGGCCCCCCACAAGCATCCCCACCCTTGGACCCACAATGCAGCTTCTGCGCCATCTCCAGCAAAGGATAAACCTAGATGATCAAATGTTCACGAGAGTTTCCCCCAGTGGGCGTTGCGGCGTGGAAACACCACTCTGCTGTCTCCCTTTTGAACTTAGCACCTTTAGACGAGAGAAATGGCAGTTAGTTCAGATGTGAAAAATGCAAGAACTGTTTATAGATTCTTACTGTTTTGTTCAAACTCCATAATATTTTATTTCCAATTGGGCTTCATCTTTTTTAGGTTTAAAATGGACAATTCCATATTCCTTAGTGCTGTTTGCTACAAAATGGGAAGGTCTTAGAATAAGCCATTAAGAACCCATGATGACGGGGCTGAATGATAGTACATTGGCCAGGGGCTGGTCCTGGTGTGATTTCTGGCCCCCCACTGTCCCCCCCAGCCCTGCCAGCAGCCATCCCTGAGCATAATGAGCCAGGAGCAAGCCCTGAGTGTGGCCCCCACAAAATAAAAGTGGAAAATGAGGACATTTTCATTTTTTAAGTATTTTATTATACCACCGTGAGATATACAGTTACAAAGATGTTCACACTTGGGTTTCAGTCATACAGTGTTCCAGTACCCATCCCTCCACCAGTGCCCATCTCCCACCACCAGTATACACAATGGAAAACTGTGCAGGACATTTTTATTTCTAAAAGTGCTCACCACCCTTTGTACTAGCCGTCCAAATGCATTGCCTCACAAATTAGGTTAAATTGAATAATTTAATTACAGAAAATTATTATATTTATCTGGTATAGGAGTCATATGGTCATATCTCATGAGTTCAGTACACTAATTTTTTTTTCATAAAGAGGAAGCAGATGGTGAGAAGCATTTAGTGGTAGATTTTTCCAGAGAAGGAAAATGAGTAATGTGCTAAGTTCCGTGGGCGTATGTGTGGACACATGTGGCAAGTGGAGATGGGCTGGCCTGGGCTCTGGGATGCAGAGTGGGCCGTGGGGAGGGCCCCCTGCCCACCGATACCCATGGAGCAGGACACAATGGGCTGTGGGGGAGGGTCCTGCCTGCCAACACCCATGGAGCAGGGTGTGAGTGGGCCGTGGGGAGGATCCTGCCTGCCGACACCCACCAAACTGTATGACCAATTCCCACGTAGAAGGGAGTCAGCTTGTTGTTGCCATCGGCTGTTTCTACTGAACAGTCCACTGACAGGCCTCTAGAACAGCACAAACATAAAGCATGTAAGAAAGACACTTATATTAGGTGCCCGGGAAAGCCCGGCTCTAAGTAAACATTTGAGTTCTGCAGGGTAGAGAGATGGGACGGGGGGCAGGCAATTGCCTTGGCGTGCAGCCACCCCAGTTCAAACACTAGGACCAAACAGGGTCCCTCATCGACAGCAGGAGTGACCTGAGCACAGAGCCAGGAGTAATCCTGAGCAAGCTGTGTGCGCCCCCCGAGATGTGAAGTTCCATAATAAATATAATCTCCATAATAAACATAATCTCCATAATAAATATAATCTCTCACACCCTCCCAAGAAAATAAGGCAGCTTTCACGGCAGAGCAGGCGTAAGTCTTCTGCTGTATTATATGTTTCTGACACAGGGAGGAGGGGTGTGCATGTGTGTGTGTTTGTGTGTGTGCACGTGTGCATGCCTGTAAGGCTTTAGAGGCAGCCATCTGTGATTACCCATAAAACAGCAGAGCATTAAGAGACAGTGAGGCATACAGAGTTGGGCGAGGGAGGTGATTTCTGTGCAGTGAGAGAATGTCCCCGTGACCCGACAGTGGACTGGAGAAGTGTCTTCTGATGAACTGCATCCAGTGCGGCCCTTTAGAGTGCGCGAACAACAGGGCTTGGCCGGGCTTTCTCTTTCCCCATATTGCCATTTCACTTACTTCCAGGCACAGTTTGTGAGATCCACCTTAGAGTTATTTATAACATTTGACCCCGTTTCAGTTTGATACCGCATGTCCTTCCCTGACAATCACTGTCTGTCACTGTCTTCCCGTTCATCATCGATTTGCCTCGAGCGGGCACCAGTAACATCTCCATATGACCTGTCTCATGCTAGTAGAGCCCAAGGGCCCCTGCTTGCTCCAGGAACATAAAGAGCCTCAAACCATTCCATCAGGTCATGGGAATGAGGTCTATAATTGTTACTGGTATTTGGCATATCAAATACAACATGGGTAGCTTGCAAGGCTCTGCCGCGGGTAGCATACTCTTGTAGTCATCTCAAAATCCAGCATTTATTGATGAACCACGCAGCTGCAAATGGCCGTGCGAGCCGGGCTGTGATAGGCTGGTCTGCTGGGTGGAGTTCTGATGAGGGGGAAGTCCGGATGTGGAAATTGGAGGCCCCTCATGGAGTGGGGGGTCGTCTGGCTTGTTGCGAGGCTCTGCTGGGGTGGCGGGTCAGGGCTAGAACCCGCCATCCCTCCTGGGCACCTCATGAGCAGCTGGGCACAAGGAGAGCCAGTAGCAGCTCTGCCCCCATGTCTGTGAGTCCCTGACAATGGCACATTGCAAACTGCTCCAGGTGAGGAAGTAATTTCCATGGCTGCTTCTCCTCAGTGAGAAAGACGACGAGGGCCTTTCTCCCCTGGCCGCTTCTCTGAATCAAAACACTTTCTTCAAGTCACCATCCTCAGACGAGTGATTTCTTTCCCCCTGGGGCGGAGGGAAGGGCAGCAAACGAAGAATCCCTTATTAATGTCCTGGAGTATCCCACAGCACACTGCTGGCACAAGCCAGCATGAGGGCCGGGCCCAGAGCACTCTCCCCACTGGGGTGTTGAGTACTCTCACGTCAGCACAGAGCACTCTCTCATGTGAGCACGGAGCACTCTCTCATGTGAGCATGGAACACTCTCTCACTTGAGCACAGAGCAGTCTCCCCACTTGAGCATGGAGCACTCTCTCATGTGAGCACAGAGCACTCTCTCATGTGAGCATGGAGCACTCCCACTTGAGCATGGAGCACTCTCTCATGTGAGCACGGAGCACTCTCTCATGTGAGCATGGAGCACTCTCTCACTTGAGCACGGAGTAGTCTCCCCACTTGAGCATGGAGCACTCTCACTTGAGTACAGAGCACTCTCATGTGAACACAGAAAACTCACTTGAGCATGGAACACTCTCCCACTTGAGCAGGAGGACTCTCTTGAGCACTGTCTCGTGTGAGCACAGAGCACTCTCACTTGAGCACAGAGCACTCTCTAATGTGATCACAGAGCACTCTCTCACTTGAACATGGAGCACTCTCCCACTTGAGCATGGAGCACTCCCACTTGAGCACGGAGCACTGTCACTTGAACACAGAGCACTGTCTCTCCTGGTGGTGTGACTAGGGATGCTTTATCAGCTGCACCTTCCGCAAATATTTTCCTCCCTCTGAGATTCGCTCTCTTGTTCTCGTAACATGTCCCTGAACAGAGGTGCTGGATTTTGATGAAGCTAAACTCACCAAGTGCTTTGTAAAGAACCAGTCTGCCTCTGTGCATCTGTTGACACAGTCGTTGCTGAAGCCGGCGCCACCTCGAGGTGATTTTCCATCAGAACAACGTAATGCTCCATCTCACAGGATCTCGGGTACACTTGAGTCAGGTCCAGGTGTGCCACCCTCGTTGGCTGCGTGTCTGCTGCTCGAGGCATGGGCCGAAACCTGCCTCCCTGCATGGTTGCGAGGCTCATCTGGGCACAGGTCCTGCAGGACAGGACAGGACAGGGCAGGGCCGTATCTTGCATATCTCGAGTCCATTAGTCCAAGTTCAGCTGCATCCATGCAGTGGCTCCGTTGGCATGAACAGTGTGATGGTATTTGAGCAATTGGATGAAGTAAAGCCCGCGAGGGTCCTCAGAGGAATCTCAGGTGGTGCTTCTGCGCCTGCAGCTCACGATGGCTTGAGTTCATCGGAGCCTTGTGCCAACAGGGCCTCCGCGACTGCTGGCCCAGGAGCTTCCGGGCTCCGGTTCCTTCCTCCATGACCACCGTATGGGCTCACTCGGAGGGTCTGGGATTGCACATAGCCTGACCATGCAGCTCATGCTCTGCGAGAGTCCCACTGTGGGCAGCTCAGCATGTCAGGGACAGGGCGGGCAGTGCGAGCTGGAGAGGGCGGGAGTGCTGGCTGGATGGGGTTGGCATATAGGCTGGACCGGCTGGGCAGTATAGGCTGGACAGGGAAGGCAGTATAGACTGGGAGTGCTGGCTGGACAGGGTGGGCAGTATAAGCTGGACAGGGCGAGAAGTGCTGGCTGGACAGGGTGGACAATGCTGGCTGGACAGGGTGGACAGTGCCGGCTGGACAGGGTGGGCAGTGTTGACTGGACAGGGTGTACAGTGCTGGCTGGACAGGGTGGGCAGTATAGGCTGGACAGGGAAGGCAGTATAGACTGGGAGTGCTGGCTGGACAGGGTGGACAGTGCTGGCTGGACAGGGTGGACAGTGCCGGCTGGACAGGGTGGGCAGTATTGACTGGACAGGGTGGACAGTGCTGGCTGGACAGGGTGGACAGTGCTGGCTGGACAGGGTGGGCAGTATAGGCTGGGCGGAGCAGGCAGTATCAGCTGAACAGGGTGGGCAGTGCCTACTGCACAGAGCGGGCAGTGCAGGCTGCCCTGGACTGGATGGCCAGGCTCTGAGGCTGAAGAGTTGTGGGTGTCCGGCCGTATGCTGGTGTGTGTCTGTCACCAGCACCAGCACCAGCAGTGGGCTCTGAGGGCACCAGGCGAGGCAGGGATACAGCCGTGCTGGAACCAGACCCACTGCCTCTGCCGAGCCTCGTAGAGTCCAGTCATGCCAACTCCACAGTCCCCGGGCCAGCTCCAGCAGGGTGGTCTCTTGTGTGCCAGGGCATCCACGTGGGACAGCAGGCCTCTGTGCAGGGACATCTGTGAAGGACAGGGCATTTCTCAGCCTGAGCACTGTCACTGTAGCATTTCCCAGTCTGAGCACTGTGGCTGGAGCATTTCCCCAGTCTGAGCACTGTGGCTGGAGCATTTCCCAACCTGAGCACTGTAGTTGGAGCATTTCCCAACCTGAGCACTGTGGCTGGAGCATTTCCCAGTCTGAGCAAAGTGACTGGAGCATTTCCCAGTCTGAGCACTGTGACTGGAGCATTTCCCAGTATGAGCACTGTAACTGGAGCATTCCCCAGTCTGATCACTGTCACTGGAGCATTTCCCAGTCTGAGCACTGTGGCTGGAGCATTTCCCAATCTGAGCACTGTCACTGGAGCATTTCCCAGTCTGAACACTGTGGCTGGAGCATTTACCAGTCTGAGCACTGTGGCTGGAACACTTCCTTTATGAGCACTGTGACTGGAGCATTTCCCAGTATGAGCACTGTGGATGGAGCATTTCCCAACCTGAGCACTGTAGTTGGAGTATTTCCCAGTCTGAGCACTGTAGTTGGAACATTTCTCAGTCTGAGCACTGTGGTTGGAACATTTCCTAGCACTGTGGCTGGAGCATTTCCCAGCCCGAGCACTGTAGTTGGAGCATTTCTCAGTCTGAGCACTATAGTTGGAGCATTTCTCAGCATGAGCACTGTGGCTGGAGCATTTCTCAGCATGAGCACTGTGGGGCTGGAGCAACCCCAGCACAAGCACTGTGGTTGGAGTATTTCTCTAAGGTCAGAATTGAGGGCTTGGACTCATATGGTCACTGCAGACGCTTCCGGGAAATTCCATTTCCATGTTTCAGAGCTTATGGCCTATTTCTCTAAGGAAGCTAAACTTTAGAGCCCATCTGGGAATGTCATTTTATGCCACATGATTTTACTCCCTAGTTCTATTGCCGACGGAAGATTTAAACTATTTACTGGTATTTTTTCAGAGGAGTGGAGAGGGAATTAATGTAATAAAGTATGGGCTCGATTAGCATGTTTGAGACCACCCAGTTCCCGGCCGCTTTGCAGACAACACCCCCTTCTTCTGCATGCCCGATCCCAAGGGCAGCTGTTCCTTTCTGAGGCTGGGGTGGGGGAGACAGAGAAAGACAGACAGAAAAGGAGGCAGTGAGAGAGGGAGAGACACACTCAGAAGGGGAACGAGAGGGAGAGAGAAGAGAGGGCGACCAGACAGGGAGAGAGGGAAAGAGAGAGGGAGGGAGAAGAGAGGGAGAGAGAGAGAGAGAAGGAGAGAGATGGCGGGAGAGAGGGAGGTAGAGGGAAGGGGCTAGAGGGAGGGAGAAATGGGGAGAGACAGGGCAGGAGGAGGGAGAGCAGGAGTGGCAGAGAGAGAGAACGAGAGAGAGGGGGAGAGACAGTGAGAGAGAGAGAGAGAGAGAGAGGGAGAGAGAGAGAACCTGTTCCCGAGGCCCAGGCTCCTGGGCCGGGAGCTAAGGCTTGTGGCTGAAAAGACTCTGTCCATTTAGAACCCTCCAAACATCAGGGCAAGGGCCCTTGGTCCCAGGGACAGGCTTCCCTGGGGCCTGGTGTAGCTGACTCGGAACCCAACTCCCAGTCCGGAGAGGTCAGGGCTGCCAACCAGAGCAGCAGGCAGCCCGGTGTGGGGTCACTGATGAGTCTTTCTAAAAGCTCTGGATGTACATATGCGTGCTCCCTCCCCGATGCCCCGTGCCACTAGAAGCAGCCTACGACAGAAACCTTTTGTGTCAAGGCTGTGCATTGTTTAGTAATGTAAGATGTCCTGACATAATTATAGTCCCATTATGAAATTCGAACAAATTTAAGTAAGTGCCGGAAATACCTGTTAAATTAATGACAGTGGTGTGATGACCTGTAAGACATCTACACAGCAAGGAAATACTTTTTAGTAAGTTCTGTTTTATAGGCAAGAATCAGCTTATTGAACTCAAAAAAGTAAAGCATGCAGTCTTTGAAACAATTTACAGTAGGTAGGAAATCCTCAAAGGCATAACCAGAATTCAAATAATATTCTTTAATTAAATGAAAGTTATAATTACTACATATTCAAAATTGTTAAGCTGCACCTTAAAATGATAGTACTGCAAATATAAATAAGAGTGATTGTTAAGGGTATTTATGTAAATAAAGTAGAATAGTTATTGTCATTAAGTACTTTTACAAGCTGTCATGGATGAGTATACCCAGGGGCCAGAGCAATTTACAGTGGGTAGGGTGTTTGCATTGCACAGGGCTGACCTGGGTCTGGACATCCCGTATTGCTCCCAAGCCCTGAGTGCGAAGTGAGAAGTAAGCCCTGAGCACTGCCAGGAGTGGCCCCAAACCAAAGATAAAACAAGAAAATACTATATAGAGTCCCATGTTTACTGAGAGGAACAGCCCGTCACAATAAGCTCACAGGAGTCCCTTTGCCATTAGGTTGGACGATCACCTGCTCACGCTTTTCACCTGCTTTAATTTGAATGACAGCAGCAGTTACTACAGTAGTAACCATTGCTGCTGAGTCATCATTACCACATTACTTGTGTTAGGACCATGGCATTGCTTGCATTACTACCACACTGCTGCTGTATTCAACAGCATCACTGTGGCATTACTACTGTAGTACAGCTGCAGAATTACCAGTCACTACCTTTTTACTGCTGTATTGCAACTGCATCTCTACCTTGTTGCTACTACATTACTACCACATTACAACTGTATCCATGAATTGCTACTGTGTGTTACTACTGCCACATCACTATCCATTACTACTGTATCACTGCATTGTTGCTATATGACTGCCAAATCACTACCTGATTATTACTCCCTTACTACCACATTACTACTGCATCACTATGTTGCTGCTTTATTACTACTGTGTTACTGTCACATCACTACTCATTACTACCACATTACTACTGTATCACTACTTTGCTGCTGTATTTTGCTGCATCACTACCCCATTACTACCATATTACTAATATATCACTATCTTGCTACTGTATTACTAACTGTATGGCTGCCGCATGATTACCCCATTATTGCCACCTTTGCTACTGTATTATTGCTGCATCACTACCCCATTACTACCATGTTACTACTGTATCACTATCTTGCTACTATATTCACTGTATCACTGTCTTCCCATTCATCATTGATTTGCTCGAGCGGGCACCAGTAACATCTCCATATGACCTGTCTCATGCAAGTAGAGCCCAAGGGCACCTGCTAGCTCCAGGAACATAAAGAGCCTCAAACCATTCCATAAGGCCATGGGAATGAGGTCTATAATTGTTACTGGTATTTGGCATATCAAATATACGACATGGGTAGCTTGCCAGGCTCTACCTTGCAGGTGGCATACTCTTGTAGTCATCTCTAAATCCAACATTTATTGATGAACCGCGCGCCACAAGCGGCCACGCCGAGCTGGGTTGTGATAGGCTGGTCTGCTGGGTGGAGTTCTGACGAGGGGGAAGTCCGGATGTGGAGAATGGAGGCCCTCATGGAGTGGGGGGTCGTCTGGCTTATTGCGAGGCTCTTCTTGGATGGCAGGCCAAGGCTAGAACCTGCCATTCCTCCTGGGCGCCTCATGAGTGGCTGTGCACAAGGAGAGCCAGTAGCAGCTCTGCCCCATGTCTGTGAGTCTCTGGATCAGCATACCTGGGCCGGATTTTAAAAAAGACTGCTGCAGGGTGGATCTCAATGAGCCGGGCAGTGATAGGCTGGTCTGCTGGGTGGAGTTCTGATGAGGGGGAAGTCCGGATGTGGAGAATGGAGGCCCTCATGGAGTGGGGGGTCGTATGGCTTGTTGCGAGGCTCTGCTGTGGTGGCGGGCCAGGGCTAGAACCTGCCATCCCCTCCCGAGCGCCTCGTGAGGGGCTGTGCACAGGGAGAGCCAATAGCAGCTCTGCCCCATGTCTGTGAGTCTGTGAGCTACTATATTACTAACTGTATAGCTGCCTCATGATTACCCCATTATTGCCACCTTACTACTGTGTCACTACATTGCTACTGTATTACTACAGTATGACTGCCACAGCACTACCCCACTCCTACTACATTGCTGTCCCATTACAGCAGTATCACTATGTTGCTAGAGTATGGCTGCCACATCACCACCCCATTCCTACTACAGTGCTGTCACGCACAACTGTATCACTACGCTGCCACATCACTACCCATTACTATATTACTTGCTACCTCATTCCCACCGCAGAGCTACCACGTGACTACGAATTGCTGCCATGTGACTGCCACTCCCTCCCCAGTGCCTGCTTTTCGACCACGTTCCTGTGCTGGGTCCTGCTGAGGCCCAAAAGATTGACAGGAAAGAGACTCTTTGCTCCTGCTCTGATGCAGAACCCTGGCTGCGTGCTGGGAGATGTGTCTGATCCGCTGTGAATCAGCCTTTTCCGTCATTACAAACAGGCAGCAAGATGGGGGAGAATGAGAGAACAGCTTCCCAGGAGCTGCCACGTGCGTCTAAAGGGGTGTCTCCTGCAGAGCCCTGCCCTACCTCAGCCTTTCCCGCTAGTCTGCTGGGCTCAGAAATGTGTTTCACAGGAGAAGCGTCTGCCTTGCTCCCTGCCGAGCACCAGCGGAGCCAGGCAACTCCACACCAGAGTGCTCGTCCCCTGCCCAGGGAAGCTGCCCGAGCGCAAATGGTGGTGAGAAGCTCCCTGCCCCTCATCTCCAGGTCACGCTGCCTGGGCTCTCCCACTGCCAGCTGTCCAGCATGCACACTGGGCTATTCCTTGGAAGGCTGCCCTGAGTCGCTGTCAACCACGGCCCGCTGAGTCCCAGCGCTGGATCTAGGACCTGCCCATACGGGTACAGAGCTCATGGCCAAGGACGGGCAGCTCAGAGTTGAGACTTTCACGAGAAAAGACCACACTCAGAGAGGTGGCCAGCAGGTGGCCTGCGATTCACTGCTAAGCCTTGTCCCTGCAGGGACTCACGGCCACAACCCATCTCACCCTGTGCTCGGGCTGGCCTACCTGCCCACGTGCAGTGTGGAGGCCCTGATCTTGCAGCACCCGCGCTCCCCGCGTGGCCCCCTCCCCGGCTCTTCTCTCCCCAGAAGTGGCGGGTTTTCCTTTTGACGGGCTGTTTCCTATCACTAGTAACCTGGGCCCTGAAATGCCACATGCCTCCCCACCCAAATCAGTGTCCCTAATTCCCAGCCTCTAACCTCGCCAAACTGCCAGCCCCACCTGGGGCGAGGCTCAAAGACTCTTAAGCAAAGCACAGGCCGTGGTCTTGGCTTTCATTTTGTCACTGAGAAAACAGATGCCTCAGACCTGTGCCGTTGAACATTCAGCAAAAGCGGTTTGCGATACTTTCTCTCTTCAGCAGCTCTTTGCTACTGTCTAAAGAACGACCTGGGGAGGCAGAGGAACCCTGTGACTCTGTGTGTGCCAGAGAGAAAGCAAACAATAAGCTAAATGAACGGTGAACTTCCGAGTATCCCGACTAAGGCAGGCGGCAGAGGGGAGGTGGAGGCAGTGTCAGGGAGGACGTGTTTGGGAGGAGGGGGTGGACATTCAGGGAGGACATGTTTGGGAGGAGGGGTGGACATTCAGGGAGGACGTGTTTGGGAGGAGGGGGTGGACGTTCAGGGAGGACGTGTTTGGGAGGAGGGGGTGGACATTCAGGGAGGACGTGTTTGGGGAGGAGGGGGTTGACATTCAGGGAGGACGTGTTTGGGAGGAGGGGGTTGACATTCAGGGAGGACGTGTTTGGGGGAGGAGGGGTGGACATTCAGGGAGGACGTGTTTGGGGAGGAGGGGGTTGACATTCAGGGAGGACGTGTTTGGGAGGAGGGGGTTGACATTCAGGGAGGACGTGTTTGGGAGGAGGGGGTGGACATTCAGGGAGGACGTGTTTGGGAGGAGGGGTGGACATTCAGGGAGGACGTGTTTGGGAGGAGGGGGTGGACATTCAGGGAGGATGTGTTTGGGGAGGAGGGGTGGACATTCAGGGAGGACGTGTTTGGGGGGGGAGGGGTGGACATTCAGGGAGGACGTGTTTGGGGGAGGAGGGGTGGACATTCCACAGAGACACAGGGGTGTAGGTCCACACCCACATGGTACACGTCTGCACACTCACACACTCGTACACACACTCAGACACATACACACACTCATGCATACCTTCACAAATACACGTGCTCACATGCACACCTTCACTCAGTCACACTCATTCACTCACACACGCACACACGCTCACCTACACATACATGCTCACACATAAACACACACTCACATACACAAATGCACAAGCTCATACATGTAGGCTTACATTCAAATGTAAACACACGATCATGTTCACATACACATTCCACAAGCACTTGCATGCTCGATGCACAGACTCGCACACGAGCACGCACATGTGAACACAGCGCTACTGAAGTTGGGTTTGGAGGGGCTCCGCATGCCTGTAGCTGTCACAGGCCAGTTGGTTGATAGGGTCCCTTCACCCCTGGCTCCTCTTTCCATGCTCATTGGAAGGCTGGAGCCGTTTGTCCAGCAGAATGTTCTGCGTTCTGGGCTGCAGGTGGCCTCCCTGTGGTCACTTGCCTCCATGACCCCTGCACGTTCTTAGCTTTCGAGACAGACACTGCAGGAGGCATCTTGGCTGGTTTCAGGAATCCTCTGGGCTGCCTGTGTCCAGAACCCGGAGACTCGGTGGTCCGCTCACAGGCTCAGCCGTGTCCCTGGTCCCTGTATTCTGTCACTACAGTCCTCCTGACGGAGGGGATACATGGCCCGTGTGCTGTGTTATAACTGTATTCTGCTGAGCCCTTCTCGCTCAAGCGGAGTTGGACCCTACAAGGAGCCAGCGAGGGTGTCACTAGCCATCTGCCGTAACTCACATTCCATCATACATCCCCTGTCACGTTTGGGCTTGTTCATCAGCGATTTGCGTGGTGGGCTCTGTGCATGCCTGTCCCAGCAGGGCTTTGGCATTGCACAGGCATACAGGTGCCATCCTGCCTCCCCAGTTCCTGTCATTTCCTTGGTGATTTTTGTGACTTGAGCATGTCAGAAGCATTGAGTTGAATAAGAATGCAGTCTGCGAAAAATCATGTCAGTGTCTCCTGTCGTTGATTAGCGGGCCCTCCAGCTTGGTGCAGCCAGAGCCATGGACGGCAACGAGCCCCTTCTTCTGTCCTGAAAGGCGCGGCTTCCCTTCAAATGCTCTTATGGGATCCCAAGACCCTGCTGGAGCTGTCAGCCAGGATCCAGCAGTTGGGACTCTCGGCCTTCCCTGCAGCTCGCAGGAATCTTTCGTTGTCACTTAGTGAACATCGTGGTGTTGTTCCTGACACCCTGTTGTGTCAGAATCGCAGTGTCTACCCTTTGCCACCTCCACGTCCCTGATCTCGCAGGTGGCCAGTGTTCTCGCCTCCATCCCCAGACCATAGAGGAAGCCATGGTGAAGGTTGCTCAGGTGGAGGAGGAGGAAGAGGAGAAGGATTAGATGGTTGGTCCTTTGGGCAGTGCTCAACATAGTCTGTCCCAAGCACTGCAGTGATTCACTACATGCTGAGAAACAGGGTCCTGCCCCTCGGCCCAGCTCCTGCGAGACCCGGCCCCTGCATGTGTGAGGGGCCAGAGCAGCAGAGTCAGTTCTCAGCATCAGCTCAGCCTCTTCCTGGCCAAGTTCTCGCCTCCCGTGTCTCCAACATTCGCTGCACGTGTCCCTTGTGTCCGAAGGGGCAGTCTCTGGGTTTGGGTAAACAGTGTCTCACGAAATATCTCATTTGATATATTTCGTCACATCTGCTTGAAACAAGTTTGGCTGTTATTTAGTCATCATGAATGTATGCATAATCTATTGATAAACTAGACACAAGCAGTCTGTAAAGCACACGGTATGACTCAGAATGCTCCTAAATGCAGGATCTAAAATCACATGAGCGCTACAATGCGACAAAGTGTTGGCTCCTCCGACCATGATGGCACATTGCCTGTCAGTCAGCGCAGGTCTGCACTGAAATAGCTTCCTGCTCTGAGCAGAGGCAGCCCTTTGATGAAGTATGGACACAGGGTTCCCCTTGTTGTGCTGGTCTCATGCTTGCCCAGGTGCTAGGCTGATCCTGAGGTCCTCTGCTGGGGTACCATTGGCAATTGTGACCTGCCCTGGGGCTGGTGTCATCAGGTTCCTTCTGGAGAGGGTGGGACCCGGCAGGGACACAGGACCTCAGGGCAGAGTCTCCACTTAGCTGGAGTAAGTTAAGAAAGGTCACTGTCTCGTAGAATAGGGGACCTATCCAGGTGGCTCCCTGCCTGCAGCTCCCTGCCCAGGTGAGTCTCTGCCCAGGTGGGTCTCTGCCCAGGTGAGTCTCTGCCCAGGTGAGTCTCTGCCCAGGTGAGTCTCTGCCCAGGTGAGTCTCTGCCCAGGTGAGTCTCTGCCCAGGTGAGTCTCTGCCCAGGTGAGTCTCTGCCCAGGTGAATCTCTGCCCAGGTGGGTCTCTTCCAGGTGGGTCTCTGCCCAGGTGAGTCTCTGCCCAGGTGAGTCTCTGCCCAGGTGAGTCTCTGCCTAGGTGGATCTCTGCCCAGGTGAGTCTCCGCCCAGGTGAGTCTCTGCCCAGGTGAGTCTCTGCCTAGGTGGATCTCTGCCCAGGTGGGTCTCTGCCCAGGTGGGTCTCTTCCAGGTGGGTCTCTGCCCAGGTGAGTCTCTACCCAGGTGAGTCCCTACCCAGGTGAGTCTCTGCCCAGGTGAGTCTCTGCCCAGGTGAGTCTCTGCCCAGGTGGGTCTCTGCCTAGGTGGATCTCTGCCCAGGTGGGTCTCTGTCCAGGTTAGCCCCTGCCCAGGTGGCCTCTGCAGAAGCTGGTGGAAGGCAGCAGGTCCGAGCACACGCCTCCAGGAAGGTGATGGCTCTCAGAGCCCTGAGCCTCCTGCCCCTGAAGGTGGTGGGGGGTCACCACGCTGACGCCCGATAGCATATTCGTAGTCCATTTCATTTGAATCGCAAAGAAACGTCTCATCGAACTTGATCCTCCATGAAGGCAGTGCCACTTCTGGCCCATGACTCCAGGTCTCACCAGCTTCTGGAAGGTTCTTACTATGCCCAGCCCAGCGGGATTCACGTGCTTCTCTCCCAGGAGAATGGTCTAGGTGAGGCCACGCGAAAGTGGGGGGGAAAGACTTAGCCAGGAGAACTTTGGGCTTCATAAGATCCTCATGTAGCGTTGGGGCAGCCTCAGAAGTACAGAAGGTCTGTCTTTCTCTTTATTTGTCAATCAATGGAAGGCGTTGGAATTTTCTCAAGTCCCTTTGCATTTGTTATATTGTGTTGCATTTGTTTGTGTTTGTATGTGTTTGGAAGTTAAATATAGTTAAGAAACATCCACCTTGTAAAGTTAGAGATAGATTGATTGAAGACAATGTACACAGCATTGTTATGTAGAGACCTTGGAGAAATCAAGATGAAAGGGATGATAATAGGTGTTTGAACACAGCATCTTAAAAGTTGGCATATTAAGGCTTATGCAGTGAGAAAAGTGAGAACCAGAGTGAAAACTCTGGCACTGTCTTATTGTATTGAGTTCAACACTGGGGAGATTCAGCCCCTGTGCATTAGGGAGCTTAAATGCAGGTTCTGTCACTAAGAAGGTGTTTCATTAGCAGCCCATTAAACTGAGATCTCAGCAGCAAGGCCAGAGCAGTTTTTGACTCTGCCCATGCGTCTCCCTGAAAACTACCCCTGTGTGGCTCCATCGAGACTCCAGCATCCACAGCTTTGGAGATTCAGTTCGTTTCTAGAGAACTCATAAATATGTGTTTACTGTTCTGGGATCAGAACCAAGCACTGCTGGAGATCTTGCAGATAACCTGCAGAAACCAAGAAAAGTCAACGGCAATTTGTTTTTGCAAGTAGCTATCCCGTGTGGCGCCCTGTGAAGTCAAACTTATCTTGTTATGGTGCGGGAAAGGAAACATTACGGTAACGGAGTGTTGGCACTGGCGTGAATCTCGTTATTGGGTCTAAGGAAGATGGAACATGGATATTTGGTTCTTGTTGAGCAAATGCCTTCTGCAGTGGCGATTGCTTTTGTTTCAGGGAAGTCTGTAGATGTAGGAGTCAGCGTGGACTCATCCACATGGAGTTTAGCTGGAGCAGCTGAGGTTTCAGCCAGAATCAGGGGCTCTGGTGGGCAGGTCATGCTGGCTGCCAGGGAATCTGAGAGTGTTCGGCAGGGCCAGCTCTCCTGTTACTCAGCCCAGAACATACGTCACCATGCTGAAGGTTTAAAACGGTCAGAATTAGTCTCCAAATTGATCTGGCTGAAACATGTTTTAGGCCTCTTAAGAAACAAAATCGTGGGGTAATTTCACAGGAATATGTAGACTCATTTACATAGCTGCTGTTTTCAATTTCTTTTATTGCCAAGGTATACAAACTAAATATTAGCTTAAACAATGGCATTTTCCACAAAGGGCCCATATCCCCAGCCAGCCCAGAGTTCCAGCACTCCGGCGGTGGCGCCGGCCCAGGAGCAGTGGCTGGGAATCTCAGCTTTCAAGGCAGGGAAATTACCAGCAGATGGTGTTTGAGCTGAAGTCCCACAGTTCGAGCCAGATGGCTTCCCACATGCATATTTGATGGGGACTATAGATGCAAATACCTTTTCCCTTCACTTTTCAGGGCTGTGTCTTTTTATTATAAAAGGGTTGCATCTTAATAATGCATTAAGTGGTTTTAAACCCAGCCTTGAGTTTGCAGGGTTCGGTGCCCGTGAGCTCTTTGCTGCACAGGGAGGGAAGAACCCCGGAGTCAGGTCCTGAGCGCCTCGGTATCCCTCTCTACACTGGCGACACCTGACGCACGTGTCCGAGCTAGGGGGAATTTCTCGTGGCTGCTGTGCTTCTTTCTCCGTCATAATCATTGCAAGAGGAGCCTGATTCCGGCAGGTCGTGGCTGACACTCTCTGATAGGCTGCTGACACACACCTCAGCCTGCCTCAGTTCCATGCTCACAGCCTCCACTGGCACGCAAGTCACCGTCGGTCAGGACTGGGCTTCCCTCTCTATTGACCGGTCACTCGGAGACACCCACGGGAAGTTTCTGTTCTCTGCGTGTGTCCCCAGGGAGGCCCCCATGGGCAGGGGCTCAGTCCCACGCTGCACATGCCCGGGGTCCTCGGGTGAGCAACACCAAGCTGTGGGCTAACATGTTCAGCAAAGGTGTTTCCATTCCTGTGCATTCCTGGAATCTACACATTTGACATCAAACCCCCTCACATCGTTCACACACTAATGTGTGTCTGCTCTGCTGCATGTGTAATTTCACAGCAGGAGTAAGCATTAGCTAATGACAGGGCACGAATCTGCCGACTGAGTAATGCCAGTTTGGGTTTGGGTCCCCGAGGCTCTGACTAAAATCTAGCATATTTATGAATATCTATGGTATCTATAGTATGTGTCCTGTGACACTTGAAAGGCTGTAATTCAACAACATTTGAGTTGAAAAGATCAGTCCCCGTGATTCCTCTGCTCTGAAAATGTGTTTCTGTGTCCTACCCCTGGCCTCAGAGACCTGGGCAGTGTCGGTGCTGGTGGGCAGTGGCATGGCAGAGGCTCTAACTTCGGCAAGAGCCGGGTGGAACCATGCGCATCCAGAAGCTGCCTCTGCAAGCCAGCCAGCCCCACGCCCTGCTGCTTCCTCCCCGCCAGTCGCGCGGGCCTGAGGGAGCACCCTGCGTCCTGATGAGAGGCACGAAGCATCCCTGGGAGTCAGTGAGAGCCAGTCTGGCTGCACCCCAGAGGGTCCACGCAGCATGGGGAAGCTCCCGTGACATGGAGCTTGTCTGCTCCATGACATGAGCATGTCTGCTCACATGGAGCAGACAGTCCTCGTGGCGGGATGGTCTGCAGAGGCCCTTGACCAATGGCACTGACCACCAACATGACTGCCACGTGTTTGGCTTCTCTGCTCGGGTCCGTGGTCCTGATGGGCAGAACTGTCTGCCAGAACGCGGACACGCTGCAGAGTGCACTCGTGAGCACTTAGGGCCGTTTGACTTTGTCACTTAAAGGTGGCAGGTTTCGAGCAGGGCTGAGTAAGGCTGTTTCCTGAACAGGGACCAGTGGTCTAGTGATCTGGGAACCTGGGGAGCCAGCAGAGCCCGAAGCTAGAGCAGACCCTGGATGCACGGTCGCGGTCTGGGGTGAGGCGGTCAGCCAGCAGGATGCACAGTCGCGGTCTGGGGTGAGGCGGTCAGCCAGCTTTCCTGGGGGCCACCGCCAGGGGTGGTTTCAGAAGAGGGCCATGCCCCATGTCCCATGCAGAATGGCCAGTGGCCCCCAGGAAAGCCGGGCGGCATTTGGAAACAGTCTGAGAAGTGGCAGTGAAGCTCTGGGGTTTATGGGCAGGGTGGGGGAGAGGCTATTGGTGAGCCGAGAGCAGCCCCCCTAAAGCCAGCTGGCTAACCTCCTCATCCCAGACAGCGACACTGTGTCCCGCTGGCTGACCGCCTCACCTCTGGAGGCAGCTCCTTCAGGGCTCCCTCACTGCTGGAGGCAGCTCCCTCAGGGCTCCCTCACCTGCTGAGGCAGCTCCCTCAGGGCTCCCTCACCTGCTGGACGCAGCTCCCTCACATCTGGAGTCAGTTCTCTCAGGGCTCCCTTACCTCTGGAGGCAGCTCCCTCAGGGCTCCCTCACCTCTGGAGGCAGCTCCCTCAGGGCTCCCTCACTGCTGGAGGCAGCTCCCTCAGGGCTCCCTCACCTCTGGAGGCAGCTCCTTCAGGGCTCCCTTACCTCTGGAGGCAGCTCCCTCAGGGCTCCCTCACTGCTGGAGGCAGCTCCCTCAGGGCTCCCTCACCTGCTGAGGCAGCTCCCTCAGGGCTCCCTCACCTGCTGAGGCAGCTCCCCTCAGGGCTCCCTCACTTCTGGAGGCAGCTCCCTCAGGGCTCCCTCACTTCTGGAGGCAGCTCCCTCAGGGCTCCCTCACCTGCTGGTCGCAGCTCCCTCAGGGCTCCCTCACCTCTAGAGGCAGCTCCCTCAAGGCTCCCTCACTGCTGGAGGCAGCTCCCTCAGGGCTCCCTCACTGCTGGAGGCAGTTCTCTCTCAATGCCTGCCCTTTCATGGGCTCTGGTTCCCAGGCACTGTTCCTGCTTGTGACAGACATCTGAGGACCACAATGACCATTACATGGGTCAGCAGCTGTGCCTCCACTGCCCCGCCACCTGTTCACCCACCTTAGCACTCAACTTGCTGGACTATATTGAAATCATATTGTAAAAATTGGAAAATTCATTTCACACACCAAAGACCAAAATAAAAGTTGTAGATGATATAAAGATGCCAATAAAAAGAAATAAAAGTGTAAGAAATATAAGTTAATCAGTTAGCATGATATACTCCTAAGAATATACTCACTTAATGTTCTCTAATAAGATTTGTCATTAGTGAAGGGTGATAAGACTCACAGACATGGGGCAGAGCGGCTACTGACTCTCCCCTGTGCCCAGCCTCTCATGAGGTGCCCTGGAGGCATGGCAGGTTCTAGCCCTGGCCCACCACCCCAGCAGAGCCTCGCAACAAGCCAGATGACTCCCCACTCCATGAGGGGCCTCCATTTTCCACATCCAGACTTCCCCCTCGTCAGAACTCCACCCAGCAGACCAGCCTATCACAGTCCAGCTCATCCATAAACACTGGATTTATAGATGACTACAAGAGTATGCTACCCGCACGGCAGAGCCTGGCAAGCTACCCGTGTTGTATTTGATATGCCAAATACCAGTAACAATTATAGACCTCATTCCCATGACCTGATGGAATGGTTTGAGGCTCTTTATGTTCCTGGAGCAAGCAGGTGCTGTTGGGCCTCTACTTGCATGAGACAGGTCATATGGAGATGTTGCCCACTCTAGTAAATAGATGATGAACGGGAATCTAGTGATCTAGTGATCTAGTGAAGGGTGATATCCGTATCATAGTTTCTGCCTTCTTTAGTGGTGGAAGCCAGATCTTGCTGTCATTATCTGTGCTTTCTATGAATACTTTAATAACGTGCTTAAGGACTTCACCATCCCACAAGTATTTTTCTTCTTACATAATCATTTAAAATATACATGGAAATATTTGTTTCTCATCACGCTGCTCAAATGCAAATGGCAGCTCCTCTGACGTGTGGGTTTGTGATGCAGGAAGCGTCCGACATCCATCCCTCTGCTGTCTCCATGATGACGCTCCACTTTCTCCCCTCCGTCTCCCTCTGTCCGTAAGCTCCTGACCAGCCACATGGTGGCCTCCAGTGGGGCTGAACAAGATGGACCTACAGATCTGCTGTTAGTGCCCAAGAACACGAGCCCCGGAGGAGAAGCCAGTGGTGTCTGCACCCACAGCTTGTCCCTCTGAGGTGCTGAGGGGCCTCAGATAGGACAGTCACAACTGGCCGTGACATGCGTGGAGAACAAGTGGGTTATCTCTCCTCTGTCGCAGAGGGTGCTGGCGGGCAGCTGCTCCAGCTGATGCACACAAAGGGCCCAGACGTGGCCCCGCCCTGCCTGCACTCTCCCTCCACAGAGTGTGAGGACCATCTGGGCTAGGGGGATCCATAGCTGGACGTGCCCGCCTGTCTGGGAGGAGCCAGTGTTGTCCCTCCTGTGGTAGGTGTGCGTCAAGGCTCCTGTCCCTCTGAGTTGACCATCTCACAGATCCTGGCAGCAAATGAAGGCTCTGCCCCACATAAGCCAGCACTGGTACCCCAGGGTCACCTGCCAGGAAGGTGTAAGAATAGTGACCGTCCCCAGGACACACGGCGGGTGATGAGCCTGGTCAGAGTCCACTTAAATCTCCGAGTTTAGACCAATGCCATGAGGGGTCATGAGCCTGGTCGGAGTCCACTTAAATCTCTGAGTTTAGACCAATGCCATGATGGTCCTTCTCAAAGGGCTGAGAAGTCACTGTTCTGGGGGTCATGATCAGATCCTCCTGAATGGAGCTAACCTGCATCCTACTCCCTGTCAGGGCCTCCCAAGCGGTGCTGGGGGATCACCAAGGCATTTCTTGGCTAAGCAGCTGGTGTTCAGCGTGATGGTGGGAGGTCATTGTGCCCTGAGGTTCTATGCAGCAGGGGGCATGCCTGCTGGGGAGCTGAGCAGAGGCCCCTGTATTCCTCTGCACCTGGTGAGCGGAAGCTCTTCTCTCTTTTTTCAGAGTTTAAAAAAAAGCCTTTTACCTTTTGCCCCCAGCCAAAGGTCCTGCCCCCCTGCTGTCCTAAAGCCCTGTCCATGCCTGAATAACTCTAAAAGGGGCTCCCTTGTTTGGCTGGGGGTTGGTGAGGTCGGAGGTCAGGGTCAGAGTCTGAGTTAGTCTGGTGAGCTCTGTTCTGATTGGCTGGTCTCTCTCCCTCCCTCCCTCTCTCTCTCTATTCTCTCTCTCTCTGTGGATAATTAAAACTTTGGATAATTAAAACATTGGACTTCCAAAGAACTGGTGGTTGTGCTTCTGTGTCCATCAGCCAAAGGGGATGGCCTCTGGCCCCTGAGCATGGCAAGGGAAACTGACAAACCATAATACTGTTGGAGACAGCAGTCAGCCCTGATGTCAGACCAGACCCGACTCATGCCTAAACCGGCACAATCCCAGACCCCAGAACACTCCTCATTGTCACCTGCTGTTTGCTGTAACCCGTCCCAGCTCCGCGTCGGCTGACAGAAGTGTGTTCTACATGTTCCCCAGGGCCGCAGGGAAGTCACGCTGCCGCTTCTCTCTCTTGCAGTGAGCCAGGGAGGCGTGGCCTTGGTGTCAGACATGTGCCCGGACCCGGGAACTCCAGAATACGGCCGGAGAGCAGGCTCTGACTTCAGGTAGGGCAATGGTTGAGCTTTGAAAAGTCATGTCAGTTATTTCGCCTCCGCAGTGTCTGACCTGTCTTTTTGGGCATAAAGATGAGACTCCCTGCCTGTACACTGCTTTGTTATTTGTTGAATGCCAACGACGCGTGTTGTGCTAAAAATTGTGTGCTTTGTTGAGTTGATTCCTTTCACTTGGGGAGTTGGGGGTTAAAATTTTACTCTAAATATAGACACTCAGAATTTATCTTCAGGAATTTCTTTTTCTGTCTTTGATTATTTACCTTCCAGTATTTCAATGCATTTTACTTAGTGGAAAAAATAGGTGAGCAAAAATCCTACTTTTAGTTTTCTAACCTTTCCATTAATAAAATACTGGAAGACAAATGCAAGTGACCAGCAATGCAACATGTGTAAAACCGATGCTATGGTTTGTGGTGCTGAGCCCCCGACATCCAGGGCCTAGATGATTCTATCAACTACAGATCACTTGATCACTTGATCACTTGGCATCCGTTATTCATCGATTTTCTCGAGCAGGCGCCAGTAACATTTCCATTTGACCCTATCATGTGCCAGTGTAGCCCAATGGCATCTGCTTGCTTCAGGAATATGAAGAGCTTCAAACCCTTCCTTCAGGGTCTTGACGAAGAAGTCTGACCATCTTGTAGGTGGGCGGCCACGTGATCTTTTGACGCCCTGTGGGATCCAGTCAGTAACGGCTCTAGTCCAGTGGTCATCTCCAAATCGCATTACATGTCCAGCCCATCTGATTTTCGATGTCTTGGCAAACGAGACAGCGACCCTGACTCTGGATCATCAATGGCGGTTGGAACTCTGGATTCCTTCTCTAACT
Organism: Cryptotis parvus; assembly: GCA_021461705.1. Lineage (NCBI taxonomy): Eukaryota > Metazoa > Chordata > Mammalia > Eulipotyphla > Soricidae > Cryptotis > Cryptotis parvus. The sequence continues at coordinate 1,179,807 of JAJIBD010020966.1, forward strand.
TGAGTGAGGTGTGATATTCCAAACATAGATTCCTCTTTGGGAGACCCTAATAGCATTCTCATCCTGCTTTCATAGGGCCCAGGTCTCTGAGGCATACAAATACAGATTTTTATTTCTTTCCAGTCAATATTTTTTTAATATTTCTTTTCTGTGCCTGAAGCACCGAGGCGTGAGTTTCAGGTACATAGTAGTGGGTGAGGCAGATACTCAGCTTCCTGATGTTAGCAGGAAATATTCTGGGTTTTGTCATTCAGAATATTGGCTATAAATTTTTCATAAATGTATCTGATCAGGTTGAGCTAGTACCCTTCTATTTGGAATTTTGTTGGAATTATTGTGTGTGAAGAGAATATGCATTAGTTAATATTCATAAATGCAGTAAGTAAATGAAGACTATCAAAGAAAAACACAAAGTATTCTAAAATTGTCACCACCTTAGACTTGCTAAGCAGCAATTGTACAAATTGCAGACAAACAGAAACGTTGGAAGATGTTACAGCAGGAAGGCTCTAGCCATGCATGCAGCCAACTGGGTCTGAGCTGGCTCCCAGGATGATCCTTGGACCTTCCAGGAGTGATCCCTGAATACAGAGCCCAAAGTAATCCCTGAGTGCCACCTTTTGGTATGACCGAAAACCAATCAAATAAAAAAATAACTCCCCAAACTTCCAAAGGCATCTTGTCAGGGCATCTTAAGTGCCTATAATAAAAATACTTTAAAAGATCTGAAACCTATCAAAAGACCAAGTTTGGGGGGTCGGAGCAATAGCACAGTGGGTAGGGCATTTGCCTTGCAGGCGGCCGACCCAGGTTCAATCCCCCACATCCCATATGGTCCTTCGAGCACCGCCAGGAATAATTCCTGAGTGCAGAGCCAGGAGTAACCCCTGGGCATCGCCGGGTGTGACCCAAAAAAGCAAAAAAAAAAAAAAATACCAAGTTTGGGGTGAGAAGTACACCTATAAATGATCAAGAAAATAGTGGAAGCACAGATAGTTGGTGTTGAATATTTAGCATGAATACTAGGCAAAGTTTTACTTCATCACATGATCACTTGACATCCCATTATTCATCAATTTGCTCAAGCAGGTACCAGTAATGTTACCATTTGATCCTATCACATGCCAGTGTAGCCCAATGGCATCTGCTTGTTCCAGAAATACAAAGAGGCTCAAACCACTTGTTCCGGGTCTTGATGAAGAAGTCTGACCATCTTGTAGGTGGGCAGCCACGTGATCTTTTGACATCCCGTGGGATCCAGTCGGGAACGCTCTAGTCCAGTGGTCATCTCCAAGTCGCATTACATGTCCAGTCCATCTGATTTTCGATGCCTTGGCAAACGAGACAGTGTCCCTGACTCTCGATCGTAGATGGAAGTCGGGACTCCAGATTCCTTCTCTCACTTGAGTGAGGCGTGATATTCCAAGCATAGCTCTTTCGATTCCCTCTTTGGGAGACCCAAATAGTGTTCTCATCCTGCTTTCATAGGGCCCAGGTCTCTGAGATTTATGTTAATGCAGGCAGAACAGTGGAGTTGAAGAGATGTGCCTGGAGCCAGAGGTTCTTTGAACTTTAAGCTATTTCTTTGAGGCTCTTGAAGGAATTGCACACCACTCTCTTCCTCCTGCACATCTCAGATGCTAGGTCATTAATCACGTTGGGTTTTTGACCTAGATCACATAACTGCTGCATTCAGAGATGTTTGTTCTGTTGAGAGTGACACGTGTTGGCTTATATCAGCCTATCCATGACACAAGTTGGCTTGGGTGAGCCTGCTCATGGCCTTGGTACATGTTGGCTTAAATTAGCCTGTTCCTGGGATGACTTTGTCTTTGGTAGCTGGTTTTCTTTTTTAACACTGGTCTCACACATTTAGGGATTATTTCTTGAACATTCTAGAAACATCTGAGTCAAGTTGGTAGAATTTCTTCTTAAATTTTGTGGAGATTTATCAATAAACTCATCTGGGGGTGGAATTACCTATTTTCTGGTTATGAGGGCCACCCTAGCAGTGCTCAGTACTCACTCCTGACTCTGAGCCCATGGATCACTCTTGGCAGTCTCAGGAAGACTTTATGAGGTGCCAAGGATTGAACCAGGGCTGGTTACATGCAAGGTCAGCCCCTATTCACTATGCTTGTTCCCTGGCCCTAGGATTTTCTCATAATAATCTTTCTTTTTTATTTTAAATTATAAGTTCAACTTCATTTTCACATAGCTACCACTTTAGAATTTCTCTCCCTACTTTAATATTACTACAGTACACATTTTAAAATGTCATCAAATTTGTTTATTTTAATGCATAAATTTGTTTAAATAAACTCTTGTTAGTCATAATATCACAGTTCTAATTCCTTAGTGCATCCTGAGGTGCAGGGTAGGAAGAGGCTGTTCTACCTTAGTACACCCTGAGTCAAGGTAGGAAGAGGCTATTCTGCCTTAGTACACCCTGAGAAACAGGGTAAGAAGAGGTTGTTCTCTCTTAGCACAGCCTGAGATACAGGGTAGGAAAAGAGTGTTCTGCCTTAGCACACCCTGAGATGCAGTGTAGAAAGAGGCTGTTCTGCTTTTAAATCACACTGAGATGCAGGGTCAGGAAGCGATTGTTCTGCCCTAGCACACCCTGAGGTGCAGGGTAGAAGAGGCTATCCTGCCTTAAATCACCCTGACTGCACGATCGGTAAGAGACTCTTCTGCATTACCACACCCTGAGACGCAGGGTTGAAAGAGGCTGTTCTGCCTTAGCACCCTGAGATTAGTGTAGGAAGTGGCTTTTCTGTCTTAGCACACCCTGAGATTCCAGGTAGGAAGAGGCTGTTCTGTCTTAGCACACCCTAAGATGAGGGTAAGGAAGGCTGTTCTGCATTAGCACACCTGGGGTGCAGGGTAGGAAGAGGCTGTTCTGTCTTAGCACAGCCTAAGATGAGGGTAAGGAAGGCTGTTCTGCATTAGCACACCCGGGATGCAGGGTAGGAAGAGGCTGCTCTGTCTTAGCACACGTTGAGATGCAGAGTAGGAAGAGGCTGTTCTGCCTGAGCACACCCTGAGATACAGGGTAGGAAGAGGTTGTTCTGTTTTAGCACACTCTGATGCAGGGTAGGATGAGGCTGTTCTGATTTACTGCACCCTGAGATACAGGGTAGTTAGAGCTGTTCTGCCTTAGTACACCATGAGATGCAGGGTAGTAAGAGGCTGTTCTGCCTTAGCAAACCCTGATGCAGGGTAGGATGAGGCTGTTCTACCTTAGCACACCCTGAGATACAGGGTAGTTAGAGGCTGTTCTGCCTAAGTACACCCTGATATACAGGGTAATAAAAGGCTGTTCTATCTTAGCACACTCTAAGAAAGGGTAAAAGAGAGACTGTTCTGCCTTAGCACACCCTAAGATGCAGGGTAGTTTGAGGCTGTTCTGCCTTAGCACACCCTGAGATGCAGGGTAAGGAAGGCTGTTCTGCCTTAGCACATCGTGAGATGCAGGGTGGGAAGAGGCTGTTCTGTCTTAGCATACCCTCAGATGCAGCGTTGGAAGAAACTGTTCTGCCTTAGCACACCTGAGATGCAGGGTAAACAGAGACTATTCTTTCTTAGCACGGTCTGAGATACAGGGTAGGAGAGGCTGTTCTGCAGGGTAAGGAAGACTGTTTGCTCTCCTCTGATCACGAGGGGCGTGTGAAGGCAGCGGACACTGCACGTGGGTGGCAGAGCTTTGTGTCGGTCATGTTCGCGTTGGTTTCACAGCCCTCAAGCCCCAGTCCCTGGTTTCAAGAACAGAAATGTGCTGTTCCCTCCCCCCATCTTATTTGTTCTCTGTGTGGTCGAGTCTCAGTGTCCATGCTTTGTGCTTCCCTTTAGGATGTACCTTGCTCCGTAGTCCCGGCCCTGCCCAGCACTGGGGCCCGCACAGATCTGTGTCTACCTAGTGTGATCCCCAGCATGGCGCAACATGCGCTCTACCAGAGCAAAGTCCGTGTCAGGTGTGATTTGGGATCCAGAAGGAGGAGGCCAGGGTCTGATCAGTTTATTTTCTTGCCCGTGCCCACCCCTATAAACACCCTCTTCTGTGAAATTGGATCAAATTGGTGTTTACAAGCCTGTCTCTGGGGATGAGCCATCAGCGCCTCGTTAGTACTCAAGCAATTAAGTGAGCCTGAGCTGGCACTGCCCTCAGCCAGCATTGCCCCCTCACAAGACCCTGAGCTGAGCCAGCCCTGCCCCTCACACAGGACCCTGGCTCGCAGAGATGCTCTGTCTGGAGGAAAGACCTTTGCTTTGGAGAATAAATACTTAATGCCCACTACTGTCCACACCTAGATCACCATCGGGCACTAGCCTGCTCATTTCGGCCATCGAGTGGAGTCCACGCCATCAGTGGCACAAAAATTGTGGGCGTGAAGGGAAGCCCGCATGATTACTGAGAAGAACTCCCATCATCTCTGCCAGGACAAACTGGCCCTAGGGTCCACCTCGGCTCTCATGCACTCCCTTGCCATGCGCTTCTGGCTTTATCTGTGCCACTTGAATATCACTGCTCTAAACTTACTACTTCCCATTGTTGGCCACTGTAGCAACAAAGCCTTCTGCCCCTCGTGCCCTTGAATTTAGAAATTACTGCTCATACAAGCATTGTATAAACTAGGAAATGTGGCATTTTCCCTCCAGTATGCTGTGAACCATTTCTCTGCATCATTTGATACATGAGGGGCCGGCGGAAATCCTGGCCCGTGTAAAGCACTGAACTGTTCAGTGAATCCCCACTCAGCCTCACAGCGGATGGCCAGCCCGGGGACAGATGCTCAGGCCTTCTGTCCAGTGAGGATGGCTAGCGCCTGGACAGATGCCCAGCCCTTCTGGCCACTTCTCCACCTGAATGCAGCCAACCCTGCTTCTGACCCTGGCACCACATTTCAGCCTTGCACCCCAGCAGGGCCAGAGTCACCCCTGAGTGCCGCCAGGGGTGTGACAGTTGTCCCCAAATCAGTACCAGAAACAGTCATTTAGGGACAGTGGTTATCTGGACACTCTCCCAGTGACCTGCCCAGGCCACGTCTCCGGGTGGGAAGGGGCTGAGTCCACTGGTCACTGCCAACCTCAGGCTGCTGTCACGGTGAACCCAATCCAATGCTTCCCGGAACCAAGGAGGACTCAGGGACACCAGCGCCTGGCGGCTGCCACCCACCTTCCCCAGGGCTGGGTCTCCCGGGAAGCCCCTGAGCACGGGAGCATGCAGTTCTGGGCATACAGATGGCGCAGCACCTGCCGGCAGTCCCCAAGTCCAGACCCTCACACAGAGCTTGCCCAGGACCCTGACCTGCTCGTGTGTTGACACAGGGATGCAGGCAACCCTGTGCAGTCAGGACAGGCCCTGCTTGCCTACCTGCCTGTCCTGTTCTGAGACTCACACTGAGGCTTGAATTCACTTCACTTTACTTTTGCTTGGGGCCACACCTGGTGCTTCTCAGGGTCACTCGTGGCTCTGCAACTCAGGAATTACTCCTGGCAGTGCTTAGGGACCATACGGGATGCCAGGGATGGAAGCTAGGTCAGCTGCATGCAAAGCAAAAGCCCTCCCTGATGTGCTATCACCTGGCCTCTGAAATCACTTTACATTCCTTTCCAGCAAGTTATGGGACCTGTCTCAAATATAGGTCCAAGCATTATCAGACAGTGTAGCTTATTGTATGCAGAAATTGAGTGTGCAAAGTATAACTTCTTGAATACCATTTATGACTGTCATTGGAAGCTAGGAAATTTTTATATGCTTTTATAAGTTACAATTCCCCAAATCATACATATCAGATACCTAATGTGAACTATTTCTTAAAACAGTCCCACAAAATTCCAATTGCCCAGAATTGTTGGTGGGAGCGAGCTTCCTGGACAGTTGAGTGGGAAGGTTCCACGTGCCGTCTTACAAAGACAAAGTAGAGTTTCCCATACTAAGATTCAGTGAGATTCGAGGTTCCATCACAGCAGAAAGATGTTTCATTTGTCTCTTGCAGACAGTGTCTCCAGCTGGCCTGGCCCGATCCACGATCTATGCCCCTCATCTGGCCAGAGCGGAGAGAAGTGTGGGAAGTGCTGGGCTCTGTGGCTTGAGTGGACAGAGAGCGGAAGGGAGAGTGTCTGTTTCTCTCCTTCTCTGAATTATTAGTGAGCTTTTCTCCACCCGGCCACTGAATTCTTCCATCAACAATGCCTGCACGTCTCCTTTCTTTAAATTAACCCCGGGGTTGCTAAAGGGAAAGTACAGGAATTCCCCACGTGGTCAAAGCATTGCCAGAGGGCATTGGTAACTCCAGACGTGGTGCTGGGTGCCACCTGGAGCTGGGCAATGCCCCACTTTTCCTGCCTTGCCGCCTGAGTTCCTCCACCAGGACTTGTTGCCTGGGGACTTCCCTGCTTTCAGACGCTGCCAAAGTCACTTTGTTCAGGAGTTACCACTTTTGTCATGCTCCAGGCTAGACAAGGGCTTCCCTGTGGTCCTGCGACGCTCTTCCTCCGCAAGGTCTCTGCTGGGTGCAGCAGCGCCCAACCTTCCCAAAGCCAGCAATAGGGACAGTGCTCTGGGGCCCCTGCAGAGCCTGGAGAGGTCTTGAGGGTGGTGCTGAGGACCACCAGGCTCACCCACACGTGCTGAGGGTCACACTGGTGAATCCCAGGAGGTTGTGCAGTGTCCGAGCTTGAGACCGCTGCCCTGGTCAGCACAGCCTCGAAACACGCCCAAGGATGCACAGCTGACCAGGCTCTGGCTAGGACAAGCTGCTGCCTGGGGTATGTGGTGCTGGGGCCAGCAGGGCACCACCCATGGAACCCACAAAAGCCAGGTGGTTAGGGCAGAGCAGGGTGGGCACATGTGCCCGGGTCCCTCCAGGCCCTGATACAGAAGCTTGACTGAGCTCATTTCTGCTCATTTCTCTTCTTCGACAAGAACAAAGAGCACGAGCGCGTGGCCATGAAGAGAGCCTCGCCTACACGCAGTTTGTGTGTCACCTGTGGGGCCTGGGCCGGTGGGGGGGGACTCATTTTTTCCTGTCCACTGCCACCATGATGGACCCACAGGGCCCGTGGCAGTGCTGGGCCCTGGTGTGTGCTCAGTTCCTGCCCTCCTCCCCTCCCAAGGGACAAACCCAGGAGTCCTCAACAAACCTCACAGCAGGTTCACCCTTCAGAAGGGTCCTGCACCAGGGCTGGAGGAGACAGCACAGGGAAGGCGCCCTGCTCAGCCTTGCCCCTGACGCAGCGGGAGGCCACTGCAAGCCAGGCTTGCCTCTGATGCAGTGGGAGGCCACTCTGAGCCAGGCTTGACCCCAACACAGCAAGGGAGGCCACTGCCAGCCAGGCTTGCCCCCTGATGCAGTGGGGAGGGCGCAGCCAGCCAGGCTTGACCCCCAGCATCCGATATGGTCCCCCAAGCACCAGCAGGAGATTCCTGAGTGCGGAGGCAAGAGTAGCCCCTGAGCATCGCTGGGTATGGCTCAACTCCTCCCCCACCCTCCAGAACTAAGGATCTTGCACCTGCAAGAAGTGGGATTCATGCATTCATTCCAGGGATGCAGGGGATGGTTCAATCTACCAAATCACAGCTGCAGATATCAAGCAAAGCAAAGATTAAGGCATGGTTGTGTGGCGGGTGCAGAACCCCTCTGACAAGGTTCAGCGTGTGTTCACTCAGCCAGAGCCTCTGCCTGTGGGAAGTCACTCCCTGTGCCCCTCCCTGGCCCCTGTCAACCCTCTTTCCAGCCCCAGAGGTGAACAAATGTGACCGTGTCATTCCCTGGACCAGAGCACGGCCCCCACCAGTTCTGCAGCGCTGCTTTGGAATACTGGCTCTGTGCAGTTTCTCACTCCTGCCCTGGGTGAGGCTGAACTCAGGAGGGCCTCCAGCCAGGAGGGGGTGGAGAGAGTGCTGGGGCCCAATCCCTGAGTCCTGAGTCTTGGCCTGAGCTCCTGGCAGCTCTGAGGGGTTAATGCTTGCAGTTCCGACAGGCAGAGCTCCCCAGAGCACTGTGAGATAACCTTCTCTCTCTGTCCTTCAGGGTCGGGCCAGCGTCCACTTCTCATGTGAGGACAGCTATGTGCTCCAGGGCTCCAAGAGCATAACCTGCCAGAGGGTGACAGAGACACTGGCCGCCTGGAGTGACCACCGGCCCATTTGCCGAGGTGAGCCACACTTCTGCCATGGTGGGGGCGGTCGGGGCCCTGGGATTGTGTCGGACGGGGCTGAGAAAGAAAAGCCACATGGCATGGTGGTTTTGCTCCCCATGAGTACAAGTGGCCACTTTGTTTGCCCTAATGAGTCTCTGACAGGTGCCCCCCTCTGCACGATGGACCATCTGGGCAGTCAGGAACCATCAGGGAATCAGCAGGGAACCAGGTGGCTGTTGGAAAGTGAACAGCCATAAAAACAAAGTCCCGCTTGTAAGTGTAGGACCCCGACCTAACTTGGGTAAATTGGTGGTTTCACTTGTATCACTTGCCTTCCTGTTGTTCATCGATTTGCTCTAGTGGGCACCAGAAACATTGGTGGTTTAGTAGGAAGAACCAGCAGAAATGCTGTCCTGGAGTGGCGGGTTCTTGCTTCCAGGATGGTGGCTGGCCACTGCCTCTCCGTGTGGAGACATTCCGGCACACAGTTTCTATGCAGGAGGCACCTTTCGGGCTCGACCTAGGAGGAGAAGTGGGAAGGTGTCCTGTAGCCGTGCCTGTGGCCGTGCCTGTGGCCGTCCCTGTGGCCGTGCCTGTGGCCATCCCTGTGGCCGTCCCTGTGGCCATCCCTATGGCGTGCCTGTGGCCGTCCCTGTGGCTGTTCCTGTGGCCATCCCTGTGGCTGTCCCTGTGGCTGTGCCTGTGGCCGTCCCTGTGGCCATCCCTGTGGCTGTCCCTGTGGCCGTGCCTGTGGCTGCCCAACAGTGTCCAGCCTCTCCCTCCCTCAGCTCTGGAGCAGACCCTTCTGCCCTGTGCACATGTTCTTCTGGCTGTCTGGAACCACCAGCTCTGGCATCTGTGCTGGTGTGTCCAGGAAGGTGGGGGGGTGAGGCCTCTGGTCCCTCGGTCAGCCACACACTTCCCACTGCCCTGCTCCCGGACACCCACCACACCTGTCCTGTCCTCTCACCCCTTTTCTGTCCCCTCACCCCTGCCCCTATCCCCTCAGCCCTGCTCTGTCCCCTCAGCCCTGCTCTGTCCCCTCAGCCCTCACTCCTGCCGGAGTGTGGATAACAGTTTCCGTGGAGGCCTCTTCAGATGTGTAAAAAATGTAGGGCGAGCAGATACAACTTCGGTGATTTTTCCAATGACGCCCCCAGACAGATCATGGTGAGAAGTGGGAGGGGTATCCTGCCCAGTGCGGACGCCCAGATTCACATTACAGCCCCTGCAGCCACCTGATGAACCGCATGTAGGAATAAATAAGAAGAGAACATCGCGCCTGGGATTCCTTGCTTCAATCCAAGTCTTTCAAGGAGGTGACAGCGACGTCGTCCCTGTGTCTGAGCACGGCCATCACCAAGGGCAGTGAATGCGGGTGGTCTGTGCAGATTCCAGCCTGGCGGTCCAGCAGGCTGCCGTCAGGGCCGTCGTCTGTCTGACTCGGAGTCTCATCATTGCCTTCTGTGACGGATTGCTTGAGTGATACAAATCTCTCCTCTCGGGCCCATGTCATGAGCCAGTGCTTTGGCTTGCTAATGAGCTTAGGGGCTAGGGAGCGACTCTTTCCTCTCAGACTAAATGGAGCAGTGGTTTGCTCAGCTCAGCAATTAGACCAGGGGTTTGGTTGAAAGGCTTCTAACTTCCTTCAGGCATAAGAAATCAACCATTTTGATTAATGTTGCTGAGTACAGTATTGGGAGCTGTGTAATACAACACACGCAGGGAAAGAGAAGGAGAAAGAAGACGCTAATTCTGATTTTGAGCTAAAGCGCGTGACGCCTGTAGTGCATGGGCACCCTGGCAGGATTTATGGGGGATCTTTGCTTCAAGCTAAGGCACATGTTTCCATCTCCCGCCTTACCCAGGTATAGGTGCCTAACAGGTGACTGGGAGCCCCTGGTAGACCCAGCAGGGGTCCCCGGGACCGTCTCTGGGAGCCAGGTAGACCCAGCGGGGGTTCCCGGGAACTTCTCTGCTCTCTTGGCTTCAGGTTTGTTTCCCAGGAATTTTCCTCAACTTACCAACTTGTTGTTTATTGAGAGTAACCCAGCTTCTGACCTTTGTCAATATAGCAAAAAGCCCTTTAGCACAGGATGGTGCTTCTTCCTTGTGCTCGGTCACAATCAGAACCATTAGTGCTGTTCCCAGCTGGGGCTTTGCAGGTACTCTGAGCTCCGACCTCATGAAGCAGATGCACTTTGTACTTGGGATGATAGAGCACACTCAGCCACGCTCAGGGCTTGAGCACCAGAGGGGTGCCGGGGATTGAACCTGGGTCAGCCACATGCAAGGCAAGCAGCTGCTGGATTGCGTGTGTGCGTGTGTGTGTGTGTGTGATGTGGCGCATGTGTGTGTGTTTGTGTGTGTGTGTGTGTAGTGGGTGGCAAACCTGGCAGTGCTCAGGGCTTGCTTCTTGCTCTGTACTCGGGAATCACCCCCGAGAGGGCTCAGGAAAACCTCTGGGATGTCACGGATTGAACCCACTTTAGCCACACGCAGGTCAAGCGCACTGCCCTCTGTTCTGTCTCCAATTCTGCACCTCTAATTCTTGGAGCGGGTGTTGGGTCTGGTGTTAGTATCAGTGTCGGGTGTACAGAGTTCCAGCACCAACACTGTGGGGTCCCTCTCCACCAGTGCCCCACGCTCTCCTCCCTTCCTCCTCAGCTAGCTCGTTGCTTGGGCTGAATTATTATACTTGGGGACATGTGTGTAAGTCTTGTTGGTTCTTATGGCCTGGGTCTATAAGGAGACTCTCTCTGTGCCTCTGCGTGCCCTGCCAGGGTCCTCCAGCCATGGTGCTATGCCCCCTCCTCCCCCAGACATCCTCCCTCTGTGTACGGGCCAAGACTGGGCCACGCCTGATCTTTCTCCTCGTTTCCTTCCTCTGCAAGAGAGCGTTGGTGTGCGTCTGCTCGCTCTGTCACTGCCTCGCTCTCGTCTCCGAGTTCACGGCTGAGAGCAGCACGGTCTCATCCTCCCCACAGCTGCCGAGGGTCCGCTCACCCAGTGTGGACAGTAGGCTGTGTCCGTGTCCTGCTGTTGTGCTGAGGGATCGCAGGAGGGAGTGGGTGGAAGCGGATCTGTTTGCTCATGCCTCGCCCTTCCCTTGCTGGAGCTTTCATGGGCTTCCCGGATGACGTGCCCACCTGCACTGACAATTTGCATTGGATTCCAGTGAATTTAGGGAACTTTGCTCTTTTTGCCTTAAGACTCCCAGGGATTTGTACGCTTTGCTTGAAGTGAAGTTCACTTGGGAGAATGACATGTTTTGCTCTTCATTTTCCTGTTGCAGTGCAGAATGAAGGCCTGGGTCTTTTATGAGGCACCTCTCTCAGATTCTAGGGACCAGCAGTCCCTGGTGCCAGCAGTGCCCCAGTCATGCCCAGAGGTCTCTGAGCTGACACCCTGTGCCATTTCCCTTGTTTAGGGGACCCGGCACCCCCTGGAACTCCCTCTCCTCCCCCCCAGCCAGCCCCTCCCTGAGATCTCAGTCCCCAGGGTGTTGTGGCTTGGCCCCACCCAGGAGAGTCTCATACTGGACCCTCCCTGCTGCCACAGCTATGAGTGCTGGTGCTGTCCCCATGTACTTGCTGGAGAAAGGGACAGGCTGGAAGGGCATGATTTAAGGGCAGCGTTGAGTGAGTGCTCGAATGCACCCTTGGAGCCTGGGTAGTTGAGCACAGGAAGCTGCAGGCAAGTCGACAGCTTAGGGGCTGGAGCACAGAGAACCGTGAGCCCCTGCTGGGGCTTCACAGCCCAAGGGCCCCAGCACCCCTGGGCCCAAGGAACATACATGGCAATTCCAACCCAGTTGGCTGAAAATGGCTGGGTGTGGCTCCCCACCCCGCCTCCTCCCCCCCACCCCTCTACATCTCACACCTCTGTGGTGGGTGTCACTCTGGTCAAAGTGGAAGCCAACATGTGTCCTGCTAAACATGCGGGTGGACGCAGCCCTGGGTGGACATGGAAGCCAGTGTGTGTCCCACTAAACTATACGGATGGATGCACCGCGCAGCCTTATTCATTGGCCGGGGAAAAGCTGGAGGTCCCAATTAATTAAATGTATTCAATTAGAATATTCCTCTCCTCACTTCATTTGATGAAGTGGCTTACTATAAAATGGCAGATTCCTAGACCTCAATTTACATAAATAGATAAAGTATTGCTTTATATTCCATGAGAAAAATGCATAATAAAATAGTTTAACCAACTTTTATCCATCCAGTGAGTAATAGCAGCGGTTGGCATCTGAGTCCGACCGCCCTTCCGGCCAAGCCCCTCTGGACACAGGCCCAATGCTGGGTTGTTATAAAGACAGAATAAGGGGCGAGGGAACCCGTGCAGTGATGAGGACCCTTGCCTTGCACATCCACAGGGAACCCTCCGCCCAGCACCACCAGGAGTGCCCACTGGCGCCGAATCCCTGAGCACCTCCCCTGTGTGGCCCAGAAGCAAAAGCAAAAGCAAAATTCGAGGAGGTTCTTGAAGCTTCCAGCCGCTCAGAAGCTGTGAGCGTTTGGGGAAGAACAATCAGATAAACGTCCCAGATTGTCCATCTGTTGTGGTTCAGGCCAACGGAACAAACACTTCCCACGAATTTCCTCTCATCTGGCGATTTTGATGGCTTGATTAAAATTGAAGAGACAAAAAAAGTGTGATGATTTCTCATTTATTAGGAAATGCATTACAGAGACAGACGCTTTATTCTGGGGAAGAAAAGGAGGAACCTCTCTCATGAATTAATTTGAGCATGTTTGATGAGAAATCTCTCACTGCTTAAGCCCAGTACTGCAGGCCGGCTGTGGAGAAGGTGCCTACCCCCAGCAATGGTTTGCTCCCGCGGATCCTCTGAAAAGATAATCACTGAAAAGTGAAAAGCGTATTTCCCAAGCAATGGGTGAGCCACATTTCACAGAAAGCTGAGAGCCAATTTTAGTAAGCCTGGTTCAGGATCGAACTTCAAAGCCCACTGTGGAGACACGCGCCAGGGCTGGTGTCCACTTGCTGACCTCAGAAATACTTGATGGTCTTCAAAGCTTGGAACATGCTGAATATCCCCGTGATGAATCCTCAACACGAGGCTGACAGATAGTCCCTGGGTGTGGCTATATTTCCAGCAGCTGGCTGTTGTTCCTGGCTCTGGTCTCCCGCGTTCTGCATAGCCTCTCGCTGCTGTCCCAGCCCTCCCTGCTGGTCCCAGTGGTACCTCCCTGCTGGCCCTATCCCTGCTGGCCCTGGCTCAGTGAGTCCGAGCACAACCCAAGCTCTAGCTGCAGGACTCTGGAGCTGGGACCAGACAGGGTCTGCTTTGCCCTCGGCTGTTCTGTGCTGCGGAGAATCAGGTCACTGGAGTGAGTGCCTGGGGCTGGGCCCTGGGGCCTCTCCCTGCTCAGCAGCAGCCTTATGTCAGGCGTCAGGCTCTGGAGGTTCCGGTCCACAGCTGGAGTTAGCGGCCCTCCTGGGAGTGCTTGGCCATCCAGACTGGGTAGTGTAGTGCTGGGGCCACCAGGACTCGGCCAGTGCTCTGAGATGGAGCTCAGGTCCTGCATGCACACAGCTCAGCTGTGGCCAGCCCCTCAGGATTTCCTCCTTTATGACCTAAGATAAGAGTTCAGAATGGCTTGTGGTGGCCACGCTGGACCCGAGCACTGAGTGTGGCCCAGCTCCTGCCCATGAGTGAGTCCAATGGGCCAGATCCTTGGCCTGGGAATGACTTGTCTGATTTGCTGCTATGGCTGACTGCTGGGCAAATCGAGGTAGACTGTCCACTTTTCAAAGACTTGGGAGGCGTCCCTGTGGTCTTTGGGTACTGTCCACTAGCTTGGTGCAGTTGGATGGTGGTTGCTCTGCCTGCATCTTGATGGTGCTCATGAGGTTTCCTAGGACCCACGGTGAGGGGTCTGCATCGTGGGCTGCCTCCATGAGGCTTCCTGGGCCCCTCAGGTCCATTGTGGGGGTCTGCCCTGTGGGTCTCAGCACCAGATCCAGACACCAGCTCATCGGAGTCCAGCAGCAAATTTGCCCAACCCAGACGCCGGCTTCAGAACTTTGTCTCACAGCAGCAAAGAGCTGCAGGCCTGACCTTGTCTGTGTGTCAGAAGCCTGACCCTGTCTGTGTGTCTATAGCCCAACCCTGTCTCTGTGTCTGTGGGCCTGACCCTGTCTGTGTGTCTGAAGCCAGAACCCGTCTGTGTATCTGCAGCCAGAACATGCGGCTCGAACCTGCGAGGGCCCTCAGGCATCATCACCTCCCCGAACTACCCTGTCCAGTACGAGGACAACGCCGCACTGTGTGTGGGTCATCACCACGGCGGACCCAGAAAAGGTAAGGGGGCCTGGAAGCAGCCCCTGCGGGCGGAAGGGCAAGCACCACAGGGTGGTGGGGAGGGGAAGGTCCACCCGCAGGGGTGCGTGGGGAGGGCGAGCACCACAGGGGTAGTGGGGAGGGAGAGCACCCGCAGGGGTGCATGGGGAGGGCAAGCACCACAGGGTGGTGGGGAGGGAGGGCACCCCAGGGGTGCATGGGGAGGGTGAGCACCACAAGGGTAGTGGGGAGGGAGGGTTCCACATGGGTGCGTGGGGAGGGTGAGCACCACAGGGGTAGTGGGGAGGGAGGGTACCCCGCAGGGGTGCATGGGGAGGACAAGCACCACAGGGGTAGTGGGGAGGGAGAGCACCTGCAGGGGTGCATGGGGAGGGCGAGCACCGCAGGGGTAGTGGGGAGGGAGAGCACCTGCAGGGGTGCGTGGGGAGGGCGAGCACCACAGGGGTAGTGGGGAGGGAGGGTACCCACAGGGGTGCATGGGGAGGGCGAGCACCACAGGGTGGTGGGGAAGACAGGCAAGCAGCGCCCAGGGAAAGGAAGCGGGAGAGCACCTTCGGGATGGTATCTGAGAGTGGCCCCACAGACCGTGACCGTGAACTGGACGCAGGGGGCTCAGCTCACAGGCTGTGTCTGTGGCCGTGTGGTCAGGACTCAGGAGGGCGTGAGACTCCCCAGGTATTAACTTCCTTTGGGACCTGCAATTCAGTTGTTTTCAGGGGTGATTTTCTGTTGGTTTGTTGTGGCGAGGGTGGCAGTTGATGAGCACAGTGTGACCTTTGGGGCCCTCATGGCCATCAAACATGTCCACACTGAAGAATTATCCCAGACTGACTCACAGCCGTTTCCCACCAGAGAGGCATGGTCATGGGCTTCCGCAGAGCATCAGACATGGGTCATAGCCACCCACACATCCCTGAGCTGCGATGCCCAGCTTGGCTCTAGCTGTGGGCGCTCTCAAGCAGTGCCAGCATCCAGGGTCCACAGTACTCACGCTCAACCTGGTGTGTGGCCATTCGGGGCAGGATGGAAACGGGGTCTCTTATGCTGTGGCCTTTGAACTATCTTCCCATCCCTCGATCTTTCATTCGTCTATTGGAGTGCGTGTTGGATGCATGTTGGCGCATGTTGGGTGCACGTTGGGTGCATGTTGGTGCACGTCGGGTGCATGTTGGGGCCCCTCAGCAATGCCCCATCCCTCTGTCACCCACTGCCTGTCTGTGCTGTTCTCTGGGCTCTGAGAGGCTGCACAGGCTTGTGTCTCTGCCCGACGGGCATCAAATTTTATATGCACAAGCTCTCACCATGTGCTCACCCATGGGAATCCCTTTCGCCGACACCACCAAGTCCATTGCTTTGTGAAAAGAACCTGGATACACTTTAGCTCAACAAATGAGTTTCCTCCTCCAGTGAAGGAAGCTCAGGCTGTTCCCAAGTTTTGGTGATCCAAGGGCACAGAGGATCTGGGGGACAGACTCACTTCCCTGTGCATGGTGCCAGTTGGGACCTCTGTGCCACCTGGGAGTTCCAGTTTCCACACTAGCTTGGTGTGATTAGATGGTGGTGGCTTTCCCTGCATCCTGACGGTGCTCATGAGGTTTCCCAGCCTCCAGGACCCATGGTCCCAGGCTCCAGCTCTGGCATGTCACTGTGGCCTGGTCTGAAGGTTCCCCAGCAGCCGGGGCTGGGATGTTCCTGCTTGTACCTACCGGTCACGCGACTCCTTCAGGTAACATCTGTGCAGATCTTTCAGTCATTCTCAGTCAAACATAAGTTGTTGTTTGGAATTTTGCTGTTGAGTTGCAGGAGCTCCTTGTAGGTCTGGAATAGAGCCTTGGAGCTGATTTGCTGTACTTGCCAAAGGGATGACTTGGTTCATTCTCCACAAGAGGTGAAGTTTTCCTCAAAGCCGAGCCCTGCTCCTTTCTCAGCTCTGCACTGTTGGAAGTTTCTGAGCTATCAGAGGACTTGCACAACCGCACAAGGCGACAAATGTTCCTTTCCTGTATTGATATGAAGGGAAACTGACTTTTCATGTTTTCACCGTTGCAGCTTTGGTTTTGATTGTGTGCATTTAAAATGCACTAAGGGGGCGTGTGGGTACCACCACTGCAAAACTGGTCAGCCAACACCTGTGCTAAGCCAGTCAGCCATCACCAGAGCTCAGGGCAGGACAGCAACAAAGACTGAGACAGGCAGTGACTGCTGCTGTTGAGTGCTGAGCCCACAGGGCACACACATGCCTGTGCAAAAATACAGGCGGGCAGCAACTGTAGGTGCGAGAGCACAGGGGAGCAGAGGCTGTAGGTGTGAGGAGCACAGGTGGGCATAGGCTGTAGATGTGAGAGCACAGGTGGATGAAAGCTATAGGTGTGAGAGCACAGGCGAGCACAGGCTGTAGGTGTGAGAGCACAGGTGGGCACAGGCTGTAGATGTGAGAGCACAGGCGGGCAGAAGCTATAGGTGTGAGAGCACAGGAGGGCAGAGGCTGTAGGTGTGAGAGCACAGATAGTCAGAGGCTGTAGTTGTGAAAGCACAGGTGGGTAGAGACTGTAGGTGTGAGAACACAGACAGGCGGAAGCTGTAGATGTGACAGTACAGGTGGGCAGAGGCTGTAGGTGTGAGAACACAGGCGGGTGGAGGCTGTAGTTGTGAGAACACAGGTGACGGAGGCTGTAGGTGTAAGAACACAGACAGGCAGAGGCTGCAGATGTGAGAGCACAGTTGGGCAGAGACTGTAGGTGTGAGAGCATAGTCGATGCTCATGTGCTTTTTTATTGTTTGTGTAGTTTGGAGGCCACACCTGGTAGTGCTCAGGACAGTTCCTGGTGGGGCTTTGATTGTATTGTTGGGTAGTTTGGGGCCACACCTGGTAGTGCTCAGGACAGTTCCTGGTGGGGCTTGGATTGTATTGTTGGGTAGTTTGGGGGCCATACCTGGTAGTGCTCAGGACAGTTCCTGATGGGGCTTGGATAACCCTTTGGGAACCTAGCACCAAACCTGGGTCCCCTGTGCAAGGCCACCTCTCTCCATGCTGCGCTCTCTCTCTCTCTCTGTATGTGTGTCTCTCTCTGTGTCTCTCTGTGTCTCTCTGTGTCTCTCTCTGTGTCTCTCTCTGTGTGTCTCTCTCTGTCTCTCTGTCTCTCTCTGTCTCTGTGTCTCTCTGTCTCTCTCTCTGTCTCTCTGTCTCTCTCTCTCTCTGGCCCAAACCACTCCTCTATCTGTACATCCTGAGGGTGATTTGGGGGCTGACCAGGAGAGCCTGACAGCTGGGGGAGCCCCTTTATGAGTTGCTTCACCTCCGTTGTGCACCTCACACAGCCACATACAGAGGTCGTATGGCCTGTGCCCCCCGACGGGCAGCCCTGGCCGATGGCAGGACTCCATAAGGTTGCTCCAGGTCATCGTCTCCCTGTGTCCGGACCTCAGTGAGCCCCGAGGGGCATGGTGGAGCCAATGGCCTCCACACGGACTCCAGCCGCCTGCTCAGACACCTGACAGCATCTCAATTAAGCAGAATTACCGTCCAAATTAAGCAGTACTCATTGCCATTAAGTATGATTAGACTTAATTGGATTCCTTGAGAGAAATTCCAAGTAAGGGGGTTTTCTGAGGCAGTACAGGGCTGGAGATGGGGCGCGGGGAGGCTGGGCAGGGGTGAACTTGCAGGTGGGGGTGTGGAGGGCCAAAGCTCTACAGGTGTGACCCACCTGCTTGGCAACCGTTGAAGAAGCAAGGCAGGTGGACACAGCCACAGCATCTCCCGGAGGGGTCCGAGCCCCTGCTTGGCCCCTTCTTGGATGGCCCAGACCCCTATGGAACATTCTTCTGTGAGAAGGAAATTCACAATTGAAAGCACATCAGTGAGGGCACTCAGGCCCTTGTTTGCTGTTTCTATTTCCCGTCACGGGCAGGATCTTGGCCTATTCTGTGTCCTCACACACCGTGTAGGCCTGGATCAAGCTGTGCTGATGCCCAAACAAGCTGGGCGGGGGTGAGGGGTGGGGGGCTGCTGAGGAGCCGCTTCTCCTCTTCTTGGTTCTGGGTCATCTTTGTGGCGAGTGCTGATCGGCCCTTGCAACCCGGTGTGCTATGCGCACATGTGTGTGTGTGTACACATGAGTGTGTCTCTGTGCTGCTGTGTGTTTATGTGTGTGTATGCGTGAGTGCGTGTGTGTCTCTGTGTGTACACATAAATGCATTTTGTGTGCTCCTGTGTGTATGCATGAGTTC
Source organism: Cryptotis parvus (assembly GCA_021461705.1). Classification (NCBI taxonomy): domain Eukaryota; kingdom Metazoa; phylum Chordata; class Mammalia; order Eulipotyphla; family Soricidae; genus Cryptotis; species Cryptotis parvus. The sequence goes on from JAJIBD010020966.1 coordinate 1,198,510, forward strand.
ATGTGTGTTTCTGTGTGTTTGTCTGTATGCATGAGTGCATGCTTGTGTGTGAGTGTGTATATGCCTGATGAACCTCATCATTGTGTGACTCTCATCATTGTCTGCATGACTCTAACCATTGTCCGCGTGACTCTCATCATTGAGTGACTGTAACCATTGTCTGCGTGACTCTCATCATTGTCTGCGTGACTCTAACCATTGTCTGCGTGACTCTCATCATTGCCTGCGTGACTCTAACCATTGGCTGCGTGACTCTCATCGCTCACTGCTCGAGTCTCACCATTGGCTATATACTTGTCTGGTTTCATCTATCCTTAGTCAGGACAAAAACCACCACTTTGGGTGGCAGATGGCAGGAGGGTCTCGTTTGGCAGGTGGGCATCAGAAGTGCTAGAATTTTCGAGGGCACTCCCAGGCACAGCAGGACCCAAATAATGCTGTGTCCTTAGGCCTGAGTGCTGATTTCTGCCATCCTTGTTAACTGGTTAGAGTCTCTGGAACAGGCCCCAGGCGCCCTGTGCATTGCGTCAAAGCCCCATAATAAAATCACCTGTTTTCAGAGTCTATCATTAGCTTGGAAGAACAGGAGCCATCCAAAAGTCTGTTCCTTGGAAACAGCTTTAATTTCCCATTGGACTGATGTCTTAGCTGACTCAGTGCTCAGCTGATATTTCTGTCTCATGACAACACATCAGTGGAGCACCCAGGCTGTGTCTTATGACACGCAATGGGTTTATTATATGTGCACACACATGCAACCATAGACTTATATAAGCGTGATCCAGATAATCAGATACGGAGAAACAAGGAAGAAATTCAAACGACGATTGGCACTTACTGGGGAAAAAATTCTAATTTAAAATTATCACGAGCAAGTATATGTATACATCTTAAATTTATATGTAAAACAGACATGTTTGCTGCAAGATTAAAGAAAATGAGCCACAATTATATAAAATCTCCAGGGAACAAGTGAATCCTTCAGATGTGGAATTTCTCCAGGTGGGATTCCGTGTGACTCAGTCCCTTAGGTCTGCCCCCCACTGCGGTCCCATAGGCCCCAACAGGTGGGAACTAGCCCCCGCTCCCTCACAGGACACCCTGGCTGAGGTGCAGGCGCCACACCTGAGCCTGCCAGGACCATGGAGGAGAGCAGGGGAGCCGTTGTGGGACACAAGCCTGCGCCTGACTGGTGTCCTGCGTCCTGCTCCACTCCCCACTGGCTCGAGGGTCCCTGTGCCACCGGTCCACCTGCCCACAGAGTGGCATCGTGTGTCTGAGACAAGGAGTCCACATTCATGGGGGTCCCTGCTGCCCACCGGCCCACCTGCCCACAGAGCAGTACCGTGTGTCTGGGATCAGGAGTCTCCATGCCAAGGGGGTCCCTAATGCCCACCGCCCGCCTGCCCACAGAGCAGCACCGCATGTCTAGGACCAGGTGTTCACATCCCACTGGACCCAGCGCCACATTCAGCTCTGCTCGCCTCCAGA